>CM042694.1:288996407-290416504 GCA_023614405.1 Avena insularis
GAAACCCGGGGACTGTCTCAGCAAACCCGGGGACTGCCTCAGCGAACCCGGGGACTGCCTCGCAGGACCCGGGGACTGCTCAGCGTGATCCGGTTGAAGTTATGCCGGTGGATCAGATGGAAATTGATGAGGATGTGTTCCCTGTGCGAGCAATACCAGCTTGGGCACTGCCTATATTTCAATTCCTGAAAGATGGAACGTTACCCACTAAGGAGGTGCTATCCAGGCAAACTCAGAGGAGAGAAAAGGCATACACAATCATCAATTCCGAGCTATACAAAAGGAGTGTGACCAATGTCCTCCAGCGATGCGTTGACCCGGAAGAAGGGCTTGATATCCTCCGAGATATACATCAAGGGGAGTGCGGGCATCATGCCTCGTCCCGAGCCTTAGTGGCAAAAGCTTTCCGGCATGGATTCTACTGGCCAAGTGCCTTAGAACAAGCAGAAGATCTCGTGAGAAAATGCAATGGTTGTCAGAGGTATGCTACCAAGACACATATGCCTATGTCGGAACTCAAGACCATACCAATCACATGGCCATTTGCCGTATGGTGTTTGGATATGGTTGGCCTGTCCAAACCAGCAAGGGGGAATATGACTCACATTTTGGTCATGGTGGATAAGTTTACAAAATGGATCGAAGTGAAGCCAATAAGAAAGTGTGATGGAGCTACGGCCGTGACATTTCTCAAAGACATCATCTTGAGATACGGTTATCCTCACAGTATCATGGCACAAATTTTGCTGAAGGAGCATTTGCGCGATTCCGCCGGGATAAGAAGATCTGATTGGACGTTGCCTCGGTAGCTCATCCCGCATCGAACAGACAAGTGGAAATATCCAACGGATTAGTACTGTCCGGGATAAAACCCTGGCTCATTGAGCCACTGCAAAGATCAGCGGGGTGCTGGATAGAAGAACTACCAGCGGTACTGTGGAGTTTAAGAACAACTCCGAATCGATCAACAGGCTATATGCCATTTTTTCTGGTATATGGGGCAGAAGCTGTATTACCAGCCGACATAGAGCATGACTCGCCTAGGGTCACCCAACACACAGAAGCCGAAGTGCAAGAAGCCCGGAAAAATGATGTTGATCTGCTGGAAGAAGCGAGAGAATTGGCATTGTCCAGATCCGCCATATATCAACAAAATATCCGACGCTATCATAGCCGGAAAGTAAGCCCCCGAGTTTTCTGGGAAGGCGATCTGGTGCTCCGGTTGGTACAACGTACTGCTGGCATGCATAAGTTATCCTCCCATGGGAAGGGCCGTTCATTGTGAGCAAAGCACTACACAATGATTCTTATTATCTTATCGATGCAAAGCCACAGGAAAAGAACAAGGCGGACAGGTCCGGCGAGGAATCTAAGCGTCCATGGAATGCAGCTCTACTTCGTCCTTTCTACACTTAGCAGAGAAGTGTATGTATTCGAGTCTTCTCATATGTCGGTATGTATGCCGGCAATGAGCTTATCAATGAAATGTTGGCACCTCGAGCAGTAACTCGGGGACTGCCTTAATAATATTTGTTGTCTTGTATTATTTAAAGGCCACCTGGAGTAAGTTGTTCTACTTAACTCGGATTAGTAGTGTGTGAGCACCAAAAACCCAACTCTTCGACTTGCTGCTGTCCAACAAGATTTGGCTTCATGGCAAGCAAGAGAACAAGTTTGGAATTGCGTAGCACATGAAAAACGACTAAGGAAAAGAACTTAATCGAGCCGACGTTGGTTTTTCGAACTAACCTTGTATTTACTTTCAAATTATTATGCTGAATTATTTTGAGCTAAGCCTAAAGTTTCCAAGTATTGTTAAGACAATTTTTGAAGCTCGGATTCGTAAGTCGTAAGACTGAATCAAGGTAGACACGAGCCGAGCCAGAAGATTGGACGAACGAGAAAATGGAACTCGGGGACTACGCCCAAGTTAATCCGACATAAAAACTTAGTAGCAAAATATCACATGTGTCTTGGATACAATTCCACCCGCATACCGGGATCTGATAAATTTTAAAGTGTTTTCACTCAAGGAGCAGCAGGAGGAGGAAGTTCGGCATCATCTTCGCTGTCTTCGATGTCGGAGGCATCGCCCTCTTCATCCTCATCTGAGCCGTCTTCATCAGCATTTTCGTCACCAGCGGCTTCCAGGAAGCTCGGACCCTCAGTCCATTCATGAATGGGAGCATACTCAATGAGGCTATGGGCGCAAGCCTAGCACCGAGCTACCCACTCTGGGTCACTGGTCCATTTGGATCCGGTGCGCATGCGCGGTAAGAGGTTGAGGTCGATCTTCTCGTACCACGTAAGTATGTAGTGGAGAACGGTCTCAGCTGCGGCACGTCCAGCGGACTCCCTCCATAGGTCGAGTTGTGTCTCGATTTCCATCAACTTTTCAGCAAGAGCTGTGGTTCCCTCCGAAGTGTCTTCGGCAGGCCAAAACGTGTTGAAGATTCGGACTGCAACGTCAAGGAGATCCTTGCCATAGTTCTTGATAATTTCCAAGCGAGATGATAGGCTGACCAACAGGTCCTCCATATCATAGGGAATGTCTTCACCGTCAGGAGCAATGGGAGTACCCCTATCTCGGCGGAAATTAGCAACAGCGGCGCTTGCAATGGTAGTGCCCTCCAGAAATTTGCCTAAAAACGAGACAAGAGAAGCAGGTAATGAAAAGACATGTGAAGTAACCCGGAGAAATATGCGATAAGGAAAGGAACTTACATAAAATGTGGTGGATCCGGTCAATTCCTTGGTACACCATCGCGTCTTTATGGAGTTGCACAAGTTTGGTGTTCACGACTCAAGCTTGACGGCCTCCTAGAGAAGTTCTCGGTCCTTGGCAATTTGAGATTGAGCTTGCGCTCTTCAAGATAGTCCTGGCCAGCCTTTTCAAGCTCGGATTGGTGCGCTTTCAATTTCTTCATCTCCTTTGAGCTTGGCGATCTCATCATCCTTGGTTCGGAGGAGGAAAGCTCATCGCCTTTCTTTTTGAGCTCTACCGATGTCGCCACGCTTGTTCGAGAAAATGCAGCATCATATCGTGCACGGCACACTATCTTCCAAATGACATGAAATAGTTTGTTAACCCGGCAAAGTCGAGGTATGAATGTTTGCCGAGCCAAGGAGAAAAGGAGATAGAAAGCAAAGCAAGGTCGCGCAAAAGTAACTTACCCTTGATATGCTCAAGCTTCTTCCTCATTATAATATTCTCAGCTTCCACCCCAGCTACGAAAACCGAATGATGGATTAGTTCAGCAGAAAGAGATGAAGGGAAAACAGAAAAATGTGAAGAAGAGAACTTACCCCTTTTCTCGTGCTCAGCGAGATGTGCATTATGCTTTGCGAGCAGCATTTTGTGAGTGTTGATGGCTCAATACACGCACCTAGAAAAGTGCTTGTGCGTGGTGTTGATGTAGCTGCTGGGAAACCCAAGAGGAAGGTATGATGAGCAAAGAACAAGTTTCTCGTTATGAAACCAAGGTTTAATCGAACCAAGGTAGGAGCAAGGAAACACCTCAAAGGTGTTACTAGCTGAGCTTTGGCAGGGTGCACTACCGGTGCTAGTAGCAACATGGAGACCTGCACAACACAACCACAGAACTTTGTCCCCAACTTTCGATGAGGTTGTCAATCTCACCGTGTTTTGCGGAAAACAAAGGATTAAACGTATCGAATGGAAAGAAGTAAAAGTTTGCAGAAAATAAACACAAAGCAGTAAAAGATTGTAGATTGTATGTAAAGAAAATAACCGGGATCCATAGTTCACTAGAGGTGGCTCTCCTTAGATAGATAACATGCTGGGTGAACAAATTACAGCGGGGCAATTGACAAACACCGAGAAAGCAATACATGCATATACTAATCATCTTGACTCCTTTGAGACTTTATTGGGCATTACAACATAATACAGACCACCATCCAACTGCATCTATGACTAATAATCCACCTTCAGGTTATCATCCGAACCCCCTCTAGTATTATGTTGCAAGCAACAGATTATTGCTTCTTAATCAAGTGTAAAGTAAACAATACAATTGTTCTATGAACAAAAGATCGTTGTTTTCTCCTAGTAGCAACAACACATCTAGTACCTTAGAGATTTCTGTCACTTCCCAGTTACGGAGGCATGAACCCACTATCGAGCATAAATACTAACTCTTGGAGTTGCTAGCATCTACTTGTCCAAGATAGCTACTAACAAGAGAAAGCATGCAAGATCTCAAATAACAAAGATATGATAGAATCAATAATCAATCTGAAATAGCATCTCAATATCCATCGGATCCCCGCAAACACAACATGTATGGATTACAAATATATGATCTTGATCATGAACGGAGCTCACAAGATCTAAACATGAAAGCACAAAGGAGGAGAAACCAGCCATCTAGCTACTACATGGATCCGTAGTCCAAGGATGAACTACTCACGCATCACACCGGAGGCTTGCATGGTGATGAAGAAGGCCTCCAGGGTGAATTCCCCTCTCCGGCAGGGTGCCGGGAAGATCTTCAGATCCCTCCCGATCTAGGGATGGAGATGACGGCGGCTACAGACTCTTTCGTGGATTTTTGATCGGGTACCTAGGGTTTTTGTCCTGAGGGCAACTTATAGGCGGAAGGAGGGTGCTGGGGTCGGCCAGACCACCCCCTACGTGGGCCAGGCCTGGCCGTGCGGCCAGGTGGTGTGGCCGGCCCCTGGCCCCTCTCCGTCTCGTATTCTGGCACTTGATCCCTTTCGGAAAATAGGCACTTTGGCTAATGTCTCGACCAATTCCGAGAATATTCATTTTCTGACTTTTCTGGAACCAAAAACAACAGAAAACAGGCAGCTGGTACTATGGCTCTTGTTAATAGGTTAGTCCAAGAAATCATAATAAAAGTACTCCAAAGTTGGAACAAAACACAAGAAAGTGGATAAAACTAAGCATGGAACATCAAAAATTATAGATACATTTGCAATGTATCAACATCCCCAAGCTTAACTCCTGCTCGTCCTCGAGTGGGTAAGTGATAAAAAGAAAGAATTTTTGAGGTGGCATGCACCATCAAAGACTTGATAAAAGTATTTGCAAAACATTCAAGGCTGGGATCATAGTACTTCAATCATAACATGAAAGACAAAGTTCTAGCAATAAGCAAAGAAACTAAGATGAAACATGAAAAGGCACAAACAAAAGATTCATGAATAACAATGCTTTGCAAGACGTTTGTTTGTTTCACATAAATAAAACATAGCATAAAAGTATTCAGCTTGTCCCTCGATAGAGTAGAAAATATAATTGCATAGGACACCTTCGAAGTTCATAAGAGTGACTAGATACAATAGTCTCAAACAAGCAATAACAAGTTATGCATCAATCAACTAGTCTTGGGACAATGCACATACAACTAAGAATGGCCACTATGCTCTCAAAGTAAGTACATAAAGTTAGAAGGTGGAGACTCAATATAATGGGTGGAAGAAAGGCCTTTTGTAAAAGGAAGTAGGGATTTAAGTCTCATAAAGATCTTCCAAAAATTATGGTACTTACAGCTTTCAGCTCTCATTGCCCCTATCATAAGCATCTTGAAGTGATTAAGGTTAAAGTGAACAAACTATGGTGTACATGCTTGATGAAGTATAAGTCAGAAATCTCATGTCCCTTGTATACGAGGGCCGCTCCTCATGCTACTCAAGTTTAGTCACCGATAAGTTCTTGTCATCGTAAGTACATGTGTATCATAGAGAACCGCCAACGAGGTACCCCTTGCCCGATGATACGGAAGAATCCCCATATCAAAATGACAAGGCAAGCAGACAACGAGCATCTCAGCATTCTTCTTATTTACCATGGGAATATGGTGCTTTTTTTCTCTCTTTCCTCTTTTCATAGTATCTTTTTTTTTCTTTTTTCTCAATATAGGACTTTTTTATAAGAAGAATGCTTCATAGACAGCTCATTATGGTTACGCTGCAGGTTTCCACCATGTCAGCATGGATTAGACCAGCGGCCCAGGCGTTTCTCTAACACATATACATAACTCCATGGACTTACAAGCTCCCCTTTCATTTCACACCGATGGCATCCATATACAAAAGAGCATGATATCAACTAGGTACAAGTACCGAGTGCAATGTTGAAAGCGTTCCCCATGAAAGCATGGTTCTGCTAATTCCCAACAAATAAGTGCAAGCATATACAACATAGAAGACACAATGGTTCAAGTTTATTAGAGGCAATAAAGTAAAGTGTGCCATCAAGTTCGTGAGAGCTTTAATCACTAGTTTTCTCATAACAAGTGGAAGGTAAACAAAAGCATGAATATACTTGGAATAGCAAAAGCTAGTAGGTAGGTATGGTGGACTCTTTGGAAAAACTTGGTTTAGGGAGTTGGATGCATGATTGGAACTCATACTTTGTTGTGGAGGCTAGCAAAAGACTGGGAGCGACAAACTAAGAGAGCAATAATGGCCATAATCATGCAGAGCGACAAAACATCATCGATCAAAGCATAAAGTGATACTACAAGTTGAAAACTAAAGGATCATAAAGGCTATGGTGACTTGAGATAGTCATAACATGGTGTGAGCATGCGCCAAGTCAACCCAAATAAAGCATCAAAGGAGAATACCACTATACTATGCTTTAATATGCTAAAACAACGCATGATTCATCCAAGGCACATTAAGCAATCTCAATTGTTTATAACAAGTCATGATACAACAAAGAATACTAAGCATAAATCCAAAACAATATCAAGCATGGCATGACAAAGCATAGGCCACAGTCAAAAACGAGCTCTTTTTACCACATAAGTATAAACTTTCCTACTCTTTTCCAAACCAAACCAAACCAATTGCAAACCAATGTGTGAAAGAGGGGGTCCAACCAACTTATTCAGAAAACTAAACAAACCAAGCAAACTAAAACCAAAACCAAAACAAAAATAAAGAAGAAGACGCTCCAAGAGAAACACAACTGTGCCCGAAACAATAAAAATGAAGCGTTTGGAAGAAACCTGGAATTTTTATTGATGAAGAAGGGGGTGCCTTGGGCATCCCCAAGCTTTGACGCTTGTACTTCTTGAATATTTCTTGGGGTGACATGCGTGGCATCCCCAAGCTTGACCTTTAGTCCATCCTTCATCTCGTTACTCATTCCTTCCATACACCTGGAAAATTTCCTTCATACAAAACTTCACACAATATCATTAGCAACATTAGTGCACTTAAGATAAATAAGTCTCAAGGTTCAGTTCTAACACCAAATAAACTTCCATTAGAACACTAGCTACTGTAGAACTTCCCTCAAAAAGCTCAATTCCCCAAAGGAACTCAAGAAGGAACTAACAAGAAGCAAATGCAGAAAATGGCAGAAATCTGTCAAAACAGACCAGCAGGTAAAGACGAATTTTTTAGAAGACCTTCTGTTGCTTAAATCAAAAAGTGTTGATCTAACAAAAGTTATATAACAACCTGGGTCAGAAGCACAAAAAATTACAGCTCAATCCGACGTACATAGCTCCCTCAGGAATTTTTACGGTGAAGCACAGAAATCTGTTTCGGGACAGCAACTTTCCCAATCATTACTTCACTCTCATTAGAGGTTACTCTTGGCACAAAAAGCAAATAAAAAGGATAAGGAGAGGTTATTACAGAGGTAATAACTTCCAAGACTCAACTAAAACTCTTGGGTTATCTCCCAACAAGTACTTTTCTTTAACGCCTTTAAGTTAGGCATAAGAACCAAAGAAAGAATCAAGTGTTCTCAAATGAAGAAGCATTAAGACCAAATTTTGTTTTCATAGGATAAGCAAAAGAAATCTTTTCTCTCTTTTTAGGGAAGTGTTCTATTCCTTTATTGAGTGGGAGCTGATATTTAATGGTGCCTTATTTCATATCAATGATGGCACCAACAGTTCTAAGAAAAGGTCTTCCCAAAGTAATAGGACAAGAAGCATTGTATTCAACATCCAAAACATAGAAATCAACGGGGACATAGGAATCATTAACCATAATAAGAACATCATTAAGACTACCCATGAGTTTCTTTTTAGCATTAGCATAAAGTGGGACATTCAAATAACAATCTTCAAGCGGAGGCAAATCAAGCATATCATAAATCCTTCTAGGCATAATAGAAACACTACTATCAAGATCACACAAAGCTTTGAAATCAAAGTCATTCACTTTCATATTAATGATGGGTTCCCAACCATCTTCTTGCTTTATAGGAA
The DNA here is from genome assembly GCA_023614405.1 of Avena insularis. Classification (NCBI taxonomy): domain Eukaryota; kingdom Viridiplantae; phylum Streptophyta; class Magnoliopsida; order Poales; family Poaceae; genus Avena; species Avena insularis. The sequence continues at coordinate 289,004,630 of CM042694.1, forward strand.
TAGAAGCTTTATGTTTTATCTTTTCTTCTTTAATCTTTATGAGAGCATCAGTAATGTGTTTTGTAAAAGCCATGTTCATAGCACTAGCATTAGGACTTTTAGCAAGCTTTTGTAGGAACTTAATAACTTCAGAGATATTGCAACCATCAAGATCAAAATCAACTTTATCATCTAAAGTAGTAGAACTATTACTAGCCTCAACACTAGTGGTGGTAATAGTAGAAACACTAATGTTTCTAGCAATTTCATCTTCTCTTTCCCACTTAGCATGTAATTCAGCTAATAGTCTAACATTTTCATCAATTCTTACTTGTATGGCATTAGTAGTTGCAAAGGGATTCTCATTAGTTTCAGGTTTAGCAGCCATTTTATTCAAAGAAGATTGAGCTTCAGCCAAAGATGCTATATTTCTTTCAGCATTAGAGAGTTTTTCCTCAGTAGTTTTATTGAAAGCAATTTGTTTACTAATAAACTCTTTAAGCATCACTTCAAGTTCAGAGGGACCACTCTTATTATTGTTGTAAGAACTTCCATAAGCATTACCTTGTTGGGAGGATATGGCTTATAATTGTTGTTACCAAAATCGTTCCTATAATCATTATTACCATAAGCATTGTTGCCAAAGTTGTTATTTCCTATGAAGTTCATATCAACTTGCTCTTCTTGAGCAACCAAAGAGGCTAAAGGAACATTATTTGGATCAATATGGGCTTTCCTATTAACAAGCATAGACATAATAATAGCAATCTTATCACTCAAGGAGGAGGTTTCCTCAACAGAATTTACCTTCTTACCTTGTGGAGCTCTCTTAGTATGCCATTCAGAATAATTAACCATCATATTATCCAATAGTTTTGTTGCAGCACGCAAAGTGATGGTCATAAATGTACCTCCAACAGCTGAATCCAATAGGTTCCTTGAAGAATAGTTCAATCCTGCATAAAAAGTTTGGATGATCATCCAAGCAGTCAGTCCATGAGTGGGAAAATTCTTAACCAAAGATTTCATTCTTTCCCAAGCTTGAGCAACATGCTCATTATCAAGTTGTTTAAACTTCATTATTTCACTTCTCATGGATATAATCTTCGAAGGAGGATAGTATTTTCCAATAAAAGCATCTTTGCACTTAGTCCAAGAATCAATACTATTCCTAGTTAAGGAATTCAACCATTCTTTAGCTTTTCCTCTCAAAGAGAAAGGAAACAATTTCAGCTTAATAATATCACCATCTATATCCCTATGCTTTTGCATCTTGCAAAGTTTAACAAAGTTATTTAGATGGGAAGCAGCATCTTCATTACCAATACCAGAAAATTGTTCTCTCATAACAAGATTGAGCAAAGCAGGTTTTATCTCAAAGAAAGTATTTTCAGCCACAGGTGGAGCAATAGGTGTGCTCATAAAATCATTGTTGTTGGTGCTAGTGAAGTCACACAACTTAGTGTTCTCAAGAGTAGTCATTTTTTTGGGTTTTCAAATAAGAAAGCAAACTAGTAAAACTAATTTTTTTGTGTTTTTTGAAGAACAAAACAAGCAAACAAAGAAAAAAGAAACTAAGCAAAACAAAAACAACAAAGTAAAGAGATTGGTTATGAGGGACTCCCCTTGTGAAGATGTCCTTGACTCCCCGGCAACAGCGCCAGAAAATCGCTTGATGGCTCAATACACGGCGCCCGGAAAAGTGCTTGGTGCGTGGTGTTGATGTAGAGCTCGTTGAGAACCCCAAGAGGAAGGTATGATGAGCACATCAGCAAGTTTCCCTCAGTTATGAAACCAAGGTTTAATCAAACCAGTAGGAGCAAGGAAACACCTCAAAGGTGTTACTAGCTGAGCTTTGGCAGGGCACACTACCGGTGCTAGTAGCAACGTGGAGACCTGCACAACACAACCACAGAACTTTGTCCCCAACTTGCGATGAGGTTGTCAATCTCACCGTGTTTTGCGGAAAACAAAGGATTAAACGTATCGAATGGGAAGAAGTCAAAGTTTGCAGAAAGTAAACACAAAGCAGTAAAATATTGTAGATTGTATGTAAATAAAAAGACCGGGATCCATAGTTCACTAGAGGTGGCTCTCCTTAGATAGATAACATGCTGGGTGAACCAATTATAGCGGGCAATTGACAAACACCGAGAAAGCAATACATGCATATACTAATCATGTTGACTCCTTTGAGACTTGATTGGGCATTACAACATAATACTTAGACCGCCATCCAACTGCATCTATGACTAATAATCCACCTTCAGGTTATCATCCAAACCACCTCCAGTATTAAGTTGCAAGCAACAGATTATAGCTTTACGAACTGCGTGTAAAGTAAACAATACAATTGTTCTATGAACAAAAGATCGTTGTTTTCTCCCTAGTAGCAACAGCACATCTAGTACCTTAGAGATTTCTGTCACTTTCCCAGATTACCAGAGGCATGAACCCACTATCAAGCATAAATACTAACTCTTGGAGTTGCTAGCATCTACTTGGCCAAGATAGCTACTAACAACGGAAAGCATGCAAGATCTCAAATAACAAAGACATGATAGAATCAATAATCAATCTGAAATAGCATCTCAATATCCATCAGATCCCCGCAAACACAACATGTATGGATTACAAATAAATGATCTTGATCATGAACGGAGCTCACAAGATCTAAACATGAAAGCACAAAGGAGGAGAAACCAGCCATCTAGCTCCTACATGGATCCGTAGTCCAAGGATGAACTACTCACGCATCACACCGGAGGCTTGCATGGTGATGAAGAAGGCCTCTAGGGTGAATTCCCCTCTCTGGCAGGGTGTCAGGAAGAGCTTCACATCCCTCCTGATCTAGGGATGGAGATGACGGCGGCTACAGACTCTTTCGTGGATTTTTGATCGGGTACCTAGGGTTTTCGTCCCGAGGGCAACTTATAGGTGGAAGGAGAGGCCGAGGGGCTGTTGGGGTCGGCCACACCACCCCCTGGCGTGGGTCAGGCCTGGCCGCACGGCCAGGTGGTGTGGCCGGCCCCTAGCCCCTCTCCGTCTCGTATTCTGGCACTTGATCCCTTCCGGAAAAATAGGCACTTTGGCTTTTGTTCCGTCCAATTCCGAGAATATTCATTTTCTGACTTTTCTGGAACCAAAAACAACAGAAAACAGGCAGATGGCACTGTGGCTCTTGTTAATAGGTTAGTCCAAGAAATCATAATAAAAGTACTCCAAAGTTGGAACAAAACACAAGAAGGTGGATAAAACTAAGCATGGAACATCAAAAATTATAGATACATTTGCAATGTATCAAGTGTCCAGGAGACGCTGAAACTCAGCGCTCTGGCGGTTGGTGGTCACCTGAAAAGAGTACAAAAATACAGCTTAAGCCTTGTGCATATTCAAAGTGTACAAGATCCGGGCCAAGTGGAACTTAACCTGGCTCTAGGTGTGTGCATATTCTTAGTGTACAGGATCCAGGCCAAGTGGAACTTAACCCGGCTCTAGGTGTGTGCATATTCGAAGTGTACAAGATCCGGGCCAAGTGGAACTTAACCCGGCTCTAGGTGTGTGCATATTCGAAGTGTACAATATCCGGGCCAAGTGGAACTTAACCCGGCTCTCGGTGTGTACATATTCGAAGTGTGCAAGATCCGGGCCAAGTGGAACTTAACCCGGCTCTAGGTGTGTGCATATTTGAAGTGTACAACATCCGGGCCAAGTGGAACTTAACCCGGCTCTAGGTGTGTGCATATTTGAAATTGTCAAGAAGCTACATTAGTTTTCTAAGGAGCATCCGGCCGAGTAACAAGTTACTCCCCCGGAGGCTCGGGGACTAATGGTTATATCACTAATACATACAGAATGCTAAGGAAAAGGGGAAGTAGCGTACCTCCATCATCCGACCCGCGAGGTTAATTGCCTTAGAGGCTGTGTTCATTTGAGCGGAAAACTTGGCGGGACCGAACTTCTCCGGGAGATCGTCGTTTTAGACGAACTCCGCCTTGTTCCAGTTGTTCATGAACTCGATCAAGGTCGGAGGATATCGTTCGCTGCTGAGCATGTGGGGCGCCACCAAGCCCTTGGCATGTGCTTCCCTCCTCTCAACCTGAGCAAGGGTCGGGCTGGTGTGCAAAACAAGTTGTTGCGCATTAGCTGGCTCGGCAGGGGCGTCCTTCGGTGTTGGAGGCTTCTTGGAAAGCATGGACGTGAGAGTGCACTGACCAGCCTCGACAGACGCTGCCCTGGTGGCGTCAGGGGCCTTTTTGCCTTTGGGCTGCTGAGAGGAGGAAGTGGTTGCAGCAGATTTACCCTTGGGAGCTGCCTGGGTGCTCTCTCTCCGAGACTGAGAAGACTCGGACGAGGCGGAGGGGCTTGGCGTCGCTGCCGTTGCTCTCGATGCTGCTGCTGCTTTTGTTGCTGGTGCTGGAGTTGGTGCTGGTGCTGGAGTTGGTGCTGGTGCTGATGTTGGTGCTGTTTTCTTCTTCGGAGGAGGTACTGAAGTAGACTCGGTAGTAGCTGGTTGCGGCGGAGCCAAAGTGGTGGATGCCGCTGCCTTGGCTGGGCCAGTCTCCCCCGCTCTGAGGTTGCCCCCCTCTTGACAAGGTGGGCTGGAACCCGGAGCAGCCACTGAACCCTCCGGAATAGGGCTCAGCGGGCGTGAATCGTTGCCACGAGGGGGAGAAGGGCTGAGTCGGAGCGGCGAAGCGATGCTAGATCCACTCTAGGGGACCTCCACCATAGCCCTGCCGAATCAAATAGTGTCAAATGAGAAACTATAACAATGCAAGAACAAGTAAATGGCAGAGGGAAAAAGAGGCTTACGCATCCGAGGTCAGCGGCTCCTTGGGCTTCCGAGCCCTTCGTGCTGGGGCCTTGGTTGCAGGCTTGGAGGCAGTCTTATCCCCGGACTTCTTTCGCCTTTTGGCTGGCTGAGAAGGTCCGGAGGATGAAGTGGATGCGGCTTCCCTTTTCTTCTTTGGCGCAACCAGAACAGGGTCACCCACGGCAAGGGGAGGGTCCTCATGGATCTGCCCACCAGGGTTAGCTGATGCCGAAAAAGCATAAGAAAGGGGGACAGCGTCAAATGCTTCCATCACCTCAACATCCGAGTCATCTTCATCGTCGGGCCAATCTCTAATGGAAGAGAGTTTACCGGTGGGTCGCTTGGTCGCGTCGGCCATTGGGATGAACATCTCCTGATCCGGTTCTTCGTCGTCCGAGGTCTCCCGGTCAGGCGCACATTTGAGGGTGGGATCGGTGCCTCGATAGTTTGCTAAAGGAATTGCTAAAGGAAAGAAAAGACGACAGAGTTCAAGATACAGCAGCACGGACATAAGGTTCAATTCGGAGAAAGTTTGTGGCATGAAGCTTACCATGGGAGGAAGCCTATCCCGGCAATAGTGCTCAATTCCCCATGTCCACTCAGAGGAGAAGTCCTTGTGGGTGGTGAAGAGGGCCTTGACCCGGCAATCGATTTCTGTGTTGCTCAGCTCGAAAGACGAGGTCCGGTTGGGGTCGCGGCCCCAGCTCATGTGGCACACCTTGTGAGTGCATTTCTAGAGAGGGGAGATCCGGTTGCGGATGAATGTGATCATGGCGTCCTTGTTGTGCAACCCGAGCTCCTTCAGCTCCGCGAACCTTTTGATGACCTGGTTGGCCAAGACTGTGGGCTTCTTGGGAACAATGTCCCACAACTCCGGGTTAGGAGGACCCGGAGCATAGGGGCGAAGCCGGATCAGGTCTTCAGTGCCGTCGTTCCGAACATAAAAGAAGGTCCAGGCCCATCCTTTGCAGGAGTCCAGCCCGATAACCCGGGCAAAGACGGAGAGCCTCCGGGGAGAAATGGACGCAGCGTCGAACTGCGTAAGTTGTTTATCCTCTGGCTCTAGATCGACATTCGGAATTACGTTACGACAAAGGCCAAAGAACCGGATCCATAGCTCCTTTGTGGGCCATAATCCAGCATAGCCTTCGATCGTGGACGTGAAAGCAGAGAGAGATGTGATGGCATTGGCAGAAAGGTGGTGTGGCTGGAGTTCATAGGTGTTCAACCAATCATGGAAAAAGTCCTAACTGGCAAACCGAATCCCCGCTGGAAGTGTGACAAGAACACCACAAACTCACCCGGATTGGGTGAGGCGAGGCGCGCAGTGACGCCTGCGGGGATGCGCCTGGTGCGGTAGAGCCAATCCAGGTCATCCTGGCAGACCTAGGATCCAGCCCACACACCGCGGTCCGCCATCGCAGCGTCTTCCTCCATCTCCTGCTCGGCAACGGCGAGCTCTTCTTCGGTCATCTCGAGTTCGTTGCCCTCACTGGCGCTAGCGGCGGTGGGGGGCAGCGACCTAGACTGACAGCGACCCGTGGCGGAGGAGGTGCGCAGCGGCGGCGGCGACGCAGGTGCGTGTGGAAGCAGTGCGGCGGCGGCGCTGTCGCGGGAGAAGACGAAGAAGAACTAGAGGCAGAGGGGCGCGGAAGTGGGAAAAGACCCAAGGGGCACACCCCTCCCCTATTTAACCGCTCCATCGAGGAGGAAGTGGGATCGCGTTATGCAGATATGCCACACGGTGTGGCCGTGTATAAACCAGATGGACCAATCAGCAAAGAGCCACACGGAGGACCACAGGGTGTAGCAGATCCCATGGCGTGACGCATGATGCAGTTAACGAGGAGGCAGGCCAGACGTGACGTGCGCTATAGTGATAACTGGCAATTACTACAGCGGTTACTGTGGCTGGCCCTTAAAATGAGGCAACCTAATGATTAGCCTCCACGTGGGAAAGCGTACGAGAGAAGGAAAGATAACCCGGATGAGATTATGGTAACCCGGCCAGCAAGTAAAAACGAGAAACGTGCCAAGGGAAAGTAAACCCATGAGATCCGAGATAAGAGATAACTCGGAGAAGGAGCGCAAACCTCGGTGAAATTGAACCTGATGTGGCCCCGGGTTAGCGGCAAAGGCAACTAAGACTGCACCAACTTCGGGGACTAATGTTGGGGGGATACCCTCGGGTAGGGTCACGCCAGGGTATAAAGGCCGAGTTAGCCGAGGTACAGCAAGGTCAAAGCGAATGCTGGCCGAGTTACCTCAAGGCAGGCCGAATCTCGGGGTAACCCAGACCAGGGGATGTCCACCTAACGGAGTCTCATCCGACTTAAGCCGTAAGTCGGATAGATAAATATAACTTGTATGCAGGAACAGGTGTGACCGGATCAACTACGATCCGGGTCATAGCAAGCTTCTAGGAGAAGGAAGGTATCTCGCTGGTCAAAAGTAGCCCCGGTACGCACAGCATGAGCGAAGCGCACAGGGGCAAGACCACCAAGGCATGGACGACAGAGGTGACGACGCCGATGTCGGCTGACGCAGGCGCCGCAGAGGCTCACGTAGCCTCTGCATGGATGACGCGGGGGAAAAGCAACCCAGTCGGCTTACTATTTTGGGAGGTGGAATATGCCTCCACGTATGCCCTAAGTGGAGATCTAGCCACTCCTATATAAGGGGGGCTAGGGCCTCTGTAGAAGGGGTTGGTCTCAATTGGGTAGAGCTTACTTGATTGATCTCTATAGACTGGTTGTGACTTGGTTCCTGAGGGCTAGCTAGCGGGGAGAGTAAGAGAGTACCTTCTTCCTCCTCTCTCTAATACAGCTCGAGGAGCACTTCTAATCTGTGAAGTGAATCAAATACAAACCTTCTGTGTGAGGAATCACCTCACTATCCCTCCCTGGATTCCCCTAGTGCTATTAGTCCCCACCTTTAGCCTATCCATGGCATCTGCCGTGACACCACCACAACAAAGAGTCTAGCCTTACCCACCATAGACCAAGTCAGAGTAGTCTATGAATACCCCGACGTATTCCCAGATGAAATGCCAGGTATGCCCCCGGATAGGGATATTGAGTTCATTATCGAACTAATCCCCGGAACCGGACCCATAGCCTAGAGACCCTATAGCATGAACCCCTCAGAGTTAGTAGAGTTGAAAAAGCAGTTGGATGCTATGTTAGCAACAGGCTTGATTCAACCAAGCGCATCGCCATGGAGATCACCAGTGTTATTCATCGACAAGAAAGATGGAGGCAATCGTTTGTGCACAGATTATAGCAAGCTGAATGACGTCACCATCAAAAACAACTATCCTTTGCCAAAGATAGAGGATCTATTTGATCAGTTGACTGGTGCCTAGGTATTCTCAAAGATTGATCTTAGGACTGGTTATCACCAACTTAAGATTCGTGCAAAGGATATTCCAAAGACCGCCTTTACTACTCGTTATGGTTTATACGAGTATACGGTTATGTCTTTTGGATTAACCAATGCCCCTGCTTATTTCATGAATCTCATGAATAAGATATTTATGAATTTCCTAGATAAGTTTGTCGTTGTGTTTATCGACGATATCCTTATCTACTCCAAGTCGGAAGAAGAGCATGAGCAACATCTAAGAATCATTCTAGAAACCCTGAGAAAGCATCAGTTATATGCCAAGTTCAGCAAATGTGAGTTTTGGCTAAAAGAAGTAGGATTCCTAGGACATATTGTGTCTGCCGGAGGAGTCTCTGTTGATCCCACCAAAATTAAAGATGTCAAAGAATGGGAAGCCCCAACCACTCAAACCCAAGTTCGTGCATTTCTCAGATTAGCGGAATATTACCGCAAGTTCGTCGAAGGATTTTCGAGCATCGCCAGACCCATGACCCAATTGTTGAAGAAGGACAAGAAGTTTGAATGGACCAACAAATGTGAAGCCAGTTTCCAAGAGCTGGAGAAGAGATTGATTTTAGCCCCAATATTGATCATGCCAGATATCAAGAAGCCGTTTGATGTGTATTGTGATGCATCCAAGATTGGTCTTGGATGTGTATTGATGCAAGAAGGCAAAGTTATCGCATATCTGTCTCGACAACTGAAGCAGCATGAGCAAAACTATCTGACCCATGATCTTGAATTAGCAGCTGTAGTTTTGGCATTGAAGACATGGCGTCATTATCTTATGGGTAATTGCTGTGAGATTTACTCAGATCACAAGAACTTGAAGTATATTTTCACTCAGAAGGAGCTGAATATCAGGCAAAGGAGATGGATAAAGTTTATCAAGGATTACGACCTTGACCTTCACTATCACCCCGGCAAAGCCAATGTGGTAGCGGTTGCTCTTAGCAGATTGCCTTGTAGGCTAAACACCATGATCAAGGATAAGCAACCAAGTTTGTATGAGGAGTTGGAGCAGTTTAGAACTGAGCTTGTTAGCAAAGGATTTTTAGCTAGCATTGAACTTCAACCCACATTAATCAGCCAAATCAAGGAAGCCCAGAAGGGAAATGAAAGTATCAACAAAATCAAACGTCATATTGGTACAGGAAAGGTACCTGGATTCACTGAAGACGAAGAAGGATTTCTGTGGTACAAAGGACGTATCTGTGTGCCAGCAGATTCAGAGCTGAAGCAAGTTATCATGCAGGAAGCTCATGATACTCTTTATTCTATCCACCCCGGAGGAACGAAGATGTATCAAGATTTGAAAGAGCAATTTTGGTGGCACAAGATGAAGAGAGAAGTCGGGAGTTACATCACCAAGTGTGACATCTGTCGAACAGTCATAGCAGAGCATCAGAGACCCACAGGACTGTTGCAACCATTGCAGATTCCGGAATGGAAATGGGATTCCGTCGGAATGGACTTTATCACCGGTTTGCCTACTTCTAGTAGGGGAAATGACTCAATCTGGGTCATCGTTGATAGACTGTCCAAGGTAGCTCACTTTATACCTGTAAAATAACCTTCCAGAGTTCGAAGCTAGCAAAGCTGTATATTGCTAGAATTATTAGTCTGCATGGAACCCCCAAGACCATAGTATCAGATCGAGAAACCTAATTTACCTCGAGATTTTGGCAGAAAGTCCAAGAAGGATTAGGAACCAAGTTGAATTTCAGCACCGCTTATCACCCGCAAACTGATGGATAGACTGAGAGTGTCAACCAAATCCTAGAAGATATGTTGAGAGCTTGTGTGTTAGAGTATGGAGGAAAATGGGAAGACTGCCTGCCTTTCGCAGAATTCTCATATAACAACAGTTATCAAGCTAGTTTGCAAATGCCACCATTTGAGTTCTTCTACAGAAGAAAGTGTCACACCCCTTTGAATTGGTCGCAAGTAGGAGAGAGTCAGATCTTTGGACCCGACATTCTCTGGGAAGTCGAAGAAAAGGTTCACAAGCCCCGTGAACACCTCAAGACCGCCTAGTCCAGACAGAAGAGTTATGCTAACAAGAGAAGAAGAGACCTGACTTTCAATGTCGGAGATTTTGTATATCTCAAGGTTTCGCCACTGAAGGGAACCCAACGCTTTAGTCTGAAAGGAAAGTTAGCCCCCAGATATATTGGGCCCTTCAAGATTCTGAACCGTCAAGGAGAAGTAGCGTATCAACTGGAACTACCTGAAGAGATGTTAGCCATCCATAATGTGTTCCATATCTCGTTACTTTGCAAATACCTAGAAGTGCCAGAGAAGACTGAAGTTTTCAAGAACATCGATCACCGAGCTGTTGATATCAACAAGGACCTGACATATCGTGAAGTTCCCATCCGTATCTTGGAGGAAGCCTACAGAACCACCAGAACCAGGAGTATCAAATTTCTCAAGATTCAATGGAGCAACCATACCGAAGAGGAAGCCACTTGGGAGCGAGAAGATTACATTAGGACAGAGTTCCCAGATCTCTTTAGTTCCTAGTTTTCTTTCTTAAATCTCGGGAGCAACCATACCACTTGGGAGCAACCATACCGTTTAAGGGGGGAAGGTTTGTAACATCCCAAAACTCTAATCCAAGGTTATTAAGATCCAAATCCTCAAAATTAGGGTTAACAAAAACTTTTCCATTTAAAAATATAAAAGCATTCATATGTGTGTGCATCTAATTTAGGAGTTGTTTTTAATTGCCATGATTAAGTGATCCATTGATTGTAAAATGATTCTTAGGTGATTTAAACATCATCTAGATCATTCCCAAACAAATCCCAAAGAAAAATAAATCAAAATGAATAAAAGAAGGAAATGGTCATTTGTGCCATTTTAACTACCATGCCTACTTTGGCTATTCCTAGAACTCAAATCTTAACAGAAACAAATGTGGATCTTCGCACCCCTTTCTAGTACAAGTAGTGATGTACCAAGTCCCACTTTGTGATCTACCAAAAACTTTCAAACACTAATTTTAAATGGCATTTGAAAATTGAATCTAGTGTAGGTATCAAGATCACACTTATTCAAAAACTACTCAAATGAACTCCACTTTCAAATCCCAAGCAACCAGAGATGCTCAAGCATGTGATCACCAACTCCACCAAATTTCAGCCCAAAATTCAAACATTTTTCTCTTGCGGCCATTTGATCGAACAGGTTGCAGACAGAATCAAATTAGCCTAACTATTACTATTTTTGATCAATTCTTGTCGAGCCATTTGGTGTGCATTGATCATCCTTATCCCCCCGTCCAACCAACACCCCACCGGCCTACCCCTTAGCCACAGCAACAATGGAGCGCCGCCACATTTTGGTCACCGCCGGCCGAACATGGCCAAAGCTCCACAGACCGCGCCGCGCCATTCCAGCGTGCCCTCTAGATCTTCCCAACCCTACCGCACCTCCCTGCCCCTTCCCCAAGCCTAGCCAGGCCCTGGACCACCCCCAGCACCGCCGCCCATTCTCTCTGCGAGCCAGCTAGAGCGTCCCAGAGTGCGATCGCCACCAGCACGTAGCAGACCATGCATGGACGCCATACCACGCACGCCGCTCCGCCTCGACCCCAGCACCCCACCGGACACGGCCGTGCACCGCTACGCGACCCACAGTCGCCGAGCGCCACGTCGAGCACCACCTCTGTCTCCCAGAGCGCGCGATGCTCCCGACCACCATCCACCGCCCCTAGTCACGCCACTAAGACATAGAGCACCGCCAGGAGGCAAGCCACCATCCGCCTACGCCGCTCATGCCGATAGCTCCCTGTATCGTCGTCACCGACGAGCTTGCCGTCGCCCTCTCGGTCCCCTCATCGAGCCTGTATAAGGAGCCCTCCCCAGCACAAACTCCTCACACCATTCCACTCCCCTCTCTCCCCTGAGAAATTCCCCTCTCTCACCGGAGCCACTCGAGCCGTAGTTCGCCAGAATTGCACCGGAGGAGCCCGCTGCAGAGGAGGAGACGTTGTCGTCGATTTCGTCCACCATAGCCCCTGTCGTGACCTTGCCTAAGTCCGCCGTCGCCTTCAAGTTCAATCGTCTGCCTCGTCGCACTAGCTGGAGCCCTGGTACGTCCCCAGTAGACCCCCACCGGCCGTTTAGGGTTCGGTCTTGCCGGCGACGAGTCCGTCGTCGACGATGACTGTGGACCATTGATCTCTATTCTAATCATAGCGCCTAGATCGTCCCATACAAGCGGGACCAACCTGTCAGCCGCCCTCTGCGCCGCTGAGCGTCACTGGGCCGGCCCATTTCCTTTCCCGTGCTAGCCAACGAATTCAAATAAGTGTTTTTCTATTTAAGTTTAAATCCAATTATGTCCCTTAGTTCAAAAATCAATTCAGGAAGATTTACTGAACCAAATGGAGTGATTCCAATTTTGTTGAAAAGCCTCTGAAAAGATCTATCCAAGCCCATTGGATTCAATTCATTTAGAGTTAGAGATCTCTCCTAGTAAAAATAACAAGACAGAAGCATTTGCATATTCAAACATTTTTATAAAATCAACCATAATAGCTTTTGAGTTGATTCAAACTCTCAAAAATCACATTTAACCATACCTATCTGAATATGTAATAATATTAAGGATTACATGCAGTGACTTTGGACTAGTACCAAAATAATGCTATATAGGCATTTCTAGTCACTTTAAATCATTAAATATTAAACTTACACTTATTCAAATGTGATCGAACCTTGAAATCAAACCCCATATGTTAGAATATGTGGTGATGACATGCGTCCACATGATCCCATATTTTAAATGGAGAATATTAAATCTTAGTTATTTTCAATGAGTAGAAATTACTTTTCTTAAATAAAAAGAATGAAGCTAGTTAATTAAACCTTGTGATGCTTGTGATAATATTAGATCATCAAATGTGTGCCTTACAATGCTAAGTAGACTAGCTAAGCATGGTTTGGTGATTGTGTACTCCATATGTATTTATAGACGATAGTACCGACCAAGCTTACGAGGAGGAGGAGTTCTATCAAGAGGAGGAGGAAGAAAACTTCAACCACTGCACTGCATAAGGCAAGCCATCATTAACAATGCAAGCTAACCCTTGCAAGCTAGATAACCTAAGCAAAGACATTAGGCATGATTTGATTATACCACTTTAACTAGTACCTACTCCAAGTTTTTACTTTCAAGCTTTTACTTTCTTTACTTTACCAAAGTCCCTTACTTGTTGAAGGTAGCATAAAAAGTATAAAACTTGACCTATCTAGATAACCTTAGATGTCATTCTATGGCATGAGATTGAGATTAGCATCCCACCTTAGTGAACACTCTTAACTTAGTAGCTTAGAGCTAAATCAAAACTTGAGTCACTTTAGATGGGAACACTTGGTGAAAATGAATTGTGAAAACCTTGGAATGATGAGTCATTCTATTGAGATGTTTTGACATGTGTTGAGAAACACAAATGGTTTATGATGATGAAAATGTTGAGGCATGAGCCTTAGCCCTTTTACAAAAACTGATGGTTGGATTCGGATGCGATACCATTCCAATTTTACCGTACAACCACAATACCTGAATTGGGTGAGGCTTAGCCGGAAATTTATATGCATTATTATTAGTTACCTCGCGGGAGAGGTTTGAGCTGAGGCTACCTCTCAATGTTGTCCACCTATGCAGTACCCAAGATGACATATGGTCATGGTTGGGAGGCCATACTCATAGGAGAGGTCCTTATACTAGGGTGTGTAAAGGAAAGGTTATGTTTGATTATCTACATACTAAGTATGATGATTGTGGTTATCCCCATGATGTATCGAATCTTGTGGTGAAAGTGTACCACCTCCAGAGAGTGTCAAACTATTGAATAGACGCGTCATGATGTTATGGACAGTTGGAGTGGCCATACTGTTTCGTTGTCAGATGTTTTCAAAATGACTTATGAAATGAATGATGAATCTTGACTTGACCACAACAGGGTTGTGACTATGACACTAGCTTCCCAACTTAAGTGATTCTAGAACTTTATTTTATCTTTCTTTGTTTCTGAACTCAGCTTAGGTTTCAGACTTAACTTCACAAATAAACATAGAGTTAGCATTTCCACGTAGCACTATCTTACTTGGTAGTGGTAGTTTGCGAGTACTTAAAGAGTACTCATGGCTTTTGTCCCTGGCTATTCCTATGGCTAGACTATGAAGGAGACTACCAAGATGACGGACAACAGGTCTTGATAACTAGGACTATCTTCCATCGCTAGCATTGCTTGTGCCCCTGAAGATGGACCCCACCGCTACGCTTATTATTTTATTCCGTTGATTGTTGTATTAAGACTGGATCATGAGATCCTTTATTTCGTGTAAAACCTTATATTTGGTTTGTAATGGATGATGTACTGTGATATCCAATCTGTTATGTCTCCCAAAAATAGTAATCCTGGGATTGCGATGTATGACATAACATGCATCTGTAAATAAAAATTCAGGTGTTGACAGACTGCCAGCTCTAAGACCTCCGCGATGGCTTCACCACACTGGGATCCTTTCCGGGACCGCCGACTCAAGACCTTCGGACGGCTTCACCGTGCACAGGGACTGCCGCACTTGGGACTGTCGGCTCCAAGATCTTCATGATGGCTTCCCCGCACCCGGGAACCGCCGCGTCCAGCCTAGAGGCTGTCGGCTCCACTACTCCACCCGGTCGGCCTCCAGACGAGCCCAACCCGGCTATCCGCACAAAAGTAAATCTGCTCATGCAGGCAGCATGCGCCATCTGGGAAACCCCAACATGGGCCAAGCCATTCACGGATTTCCTATCCAGAGGAGAGCTACCCGAAGAGGAGGTAGATGCAAGGCAAGTGAAGCGCAGAGCCAGCGCATATACCATCATCAACAACGAGCTCTACAAGCGCAGCGTTGGGGGCATTTATCAGCGATGCGTGAGCTAGGAGGAGGGGATCCGGCTGCTGGTCGACATTCACCAGGGAGAATGCGGACACCACGCGTCGTCACGGGCCATAGTGGCAAAGGCATTTCGCCATGGGTTCTACTGGCCAACGACACTCGAAGATGCTAAACAAATAGTCAAGGCATGCAGCAGTTGCCAGCAGTTCAGCTAGCAGAAGCACACCCCGTCTATGATACTCAAGACGATGCCTAACACTTGGCCCTTTGCCGTATGGGGGCTGGACATGGTCGGCCCTTTCAAAACAGCCCGATCCGGCATGACGCACCTACTGGTGGTAGTGGACAAATTCACCAAGTGGATAGAGGCAAAGCCAATAAAGAAGCTGGATGGACCAACAATGGTCAAGTTCTTCACGGACATAATCACGCGCTTTGGCTACCCCAGCAGCATCATAACAGACAATGGCACAAATTTTGCCAAAGGAGCTTTCGCACGCTTTTGCGGAGACAAGGGCATCCGCCTGGACCTTGCATCTGTGGCACACCCCCAGTCCAACAGACAGTGTGAGCAAGCAAACGGCCTAGTCCTAGCCGAAATCAAGCCCCGGCTGATCGAGCCACTGATGTGATCCTTCGGCTACTGGATTGAGGAGCTACCGGCTGTGCTTTGGAGCCTTCGCACCACGCCAAACCGGTCCACCGGCTACACCCATTTCTTCCTCGTCTATGGGGCAGAGGCGGTCTTGCCAACAGATATCAAGTTCGATGCACCTCGCAAGTTGCTATACTCAGAGCAGAAAGCCAAAGAAGCACGAGAGGACAACGTCGATCTCCTCGAAGAAGCACGCGAGCTGGCCTTGTCCAGATCCGCCATCTACCAGTAGAACCTACGCTGTTACCACTCCAGCCAGATCCGTAGCGTTTTGTTCTGTGAGGGCTGAGGCTGGTACGAGACACCAAGGGGAGGCACAAGTTATCTCCACCTTGGGAGGGCCCATTCATCATCAGTTGGGCACTACAGAACAACTCATATTATCTCATCGACACCCGCCAGCCGGAAAAGAACAAGATGGACCGTTTAGGCAAAGAAACTGAGCGCCCATGGAACACGAGCCTGCTTTGCCCCTTTTACACTTGAACAAGAAGTGTATGTATCTTACCTTTATGTAATGAACAAGCATGGGAGCCTCGACACAGTCTCGGGGACTCCGCAATAAATTAGCAAGTCATGCTGCACAATTTGGTTTTTTCGGCTGCATTATTCTAACCCCGGAGCCGGTGATCCGTCTCGGGGACTCGCCGGTTGGCCCAGACGGCCGCGGAATCCACACGGCAAAGTACTGTACGCGGCTCCTAGGGCTTCCTCTTCGGTTTTGGCTGCAGACCGCAAGCTGGCTGACAGATCCGGCAAGAGCAGAATGCTCAAAGACCCTTACACGAAGAAGCTACGAGGAAAACAAAAACGTCTGGATATTCCGGTCGCGCTATCTCGCCCAAGGCCAATGACCCAAATCCAAAGTATCATACAGTACACCTACTAAGCTACCCCTTTGACTCTGGCTCGAAGCCGGCAAGGGCACAACATCAAATTGGCCAATGCTCACTGAGAAAGGGGCAAAGTCATTGGCTGCATGCGAAATAGCAAAGTTTCAAGACTAGCGAATCTCAGATTACAATTAAACTTGCATCTGTTTAACCATACAAACAACTTGTTTGTTTTTTCATCTTTGCATGAGCCAAAGTTCCACTACAAACACCCAAGCTGGAGGCCAGAAGC
Organism: Avena insularis; assembly: GCA_023614405.1. Lineage (NCBI taxonomy): Eukaryota > Viridiplantae > Streptophyta > Magnoliopsida > Poales > Poaceae > Avena > Avena insularis. Next base: position 289,021,488 of record CM042694.1, read on the forward strand.
TTCCAGGCGGCAACAGAGCAGGTCAAGGAGATTCAGCCCGGCTGTATCCTCCAGCCGGCCCGAACCTCGGGGACTACACCATGTGGGTGCGCTTGCACGCCCCCACACAGAAACCTGCAAACAGACAACATTACAAAGGAGCTTCGACCCGGCTGTATTCTCCAGCCGGCCCGAACCTCGGGGAATACACCCTGTGGGTGCGCTCGCGCGCCCCCACACAGAAACAAGCATGTAGCAAATGCAAGACAGAAAGTGCAAATGAAAAGGCACAAGCAAATACCAAAAGGGAGGCGATGCTCCCACCAGAGTTCAATAATAAGAACAGAGATGATTGTTCAACAACACAAAAGCACAAGTTCTTCATCTACAAATACGCCTGGCATACCGGGGATCAAGTTGACTGGTTAGCAGAAGGGCCGGAGACATTGGCTGGAGCTTGGCTGCTGGAGGCGACGTCGGCCGAGGCGGTCTGGGGCGCAGCCGGGGCATCAGGCGTGGCGCATCCGGACTGTGGTGATACGGCTCCGTGCCAGCCAGGTCGCTGAAGTCCCGGTCCAGCACGATGAAGCTCCCAATCTTCACGCCATAGGAGCGGGTGTCAGGAACCTTGGCACGAAGCTGGTCCCTTGGTGAAATCCGTGGGAAAGGCTCCGCAGATCCACGTCTGGGTACCAGGACTTTAGCAGCGCCAGCACCATCTCCGTGCCGCCGCGAGCCGCCCACTCCCGAGCCATGTTCATGAGGTCCGGAGCACCCCAAAGCCGCTTAGCCAAGGCGTCCATGGTGGCCGGCTGGACGGTGTCAGGTCAGACGTAGTCGTAGATCTCGAGAGCAGCGGCACGAAGCCGGTTCGCCTCCTCGCTGACAACCGCCACCAGCTCCCCTGGGTGGAGATCCCGCTCTGGATCCGTCTCAGGAATGCGGGCCAGCGCCTAATCAGTCGACTCAGGATACTGAGCTACACCCGGGAGAAGAGACAATAATCAATATGGGCTGCCGAAGGCAAAATGGCAATACTGGCTTAGATTGAGAGCACTTACTGACGACAATCTCGGCGATCTGGCAGAGCTCTCCCAGCACCGTTGCCTCCTTGGCCTTGGAGGCCTTGAGAGCATCCTCCTGGGTGGCATAGAGCACCTCTAGATTCTTCAGCGCCTCGGTCCGGGTGTCTGCCACCTTCTTGGCTTGGCCAGCCTTGATCTCCATCTACTGCTGATGCGCAGTCAGCTGGGCGATCTAGTCCTGGTGAGCCCTGTTGGACTCCTCCAGCCGGGCCACTTCCCCCGTCAGCTGGGCCACCTCACGGTCCCGGTCCGCCAGCAGAGCTGCAGGAGGGTAACCAATATTCAACAAGAAGCGCGAGAAATCGCGCAATTGGGAAGACATGGCAGATCAAGCAATCTTACGGCCCAGGTCCCACGAGGTCTTGGCAGCGTCAACAAGAGCCCTCTGTGTAAAAGAGAGAAGTAAGAACCAAAAGAGCCAGCTATGACGCGAGACGGTGAAAAACATCATCAAAATCAGCAAAAGGACGATACTCGACGGACGGAGGCCCCAGCTTGGCTCGCCAAGCCCTCGTTCCAGCGCCCACTAGTCGGCGGCTCGACCGGCAGCTGTGGCGCCATCTCGACAATCGCGCCAAGGCGGCATCCAGCAGAGGCGCAGCCCGAGATGGCGTCCAGCCGGTGACCTGGAGGTCATCGTCGCTCACCGGGGCCATAGAGGGCCCGCCTGCCGGCTGGACGGGGACCTCTGGCGGTGGCACCTCCACCGGCTCCTCCACTCGGTAGGCGCCGGGGTCAGCACCCGCCATCGGACCGGAGGGTGGCGCGGCCGCACCACTACGCCTAGGCAGGAGAGCCTCGGCAAGGCAGGAGACGGCGCCGACATGGTGCAGTGTCACGGGCGCAGCCGGCGGCACCGCCTCGGCTGTAGCTGCATCGGCACTAGCCGGCGCGGCAGGCGCCGCCTCGGGCGTTGCAGCCGGCGGCGCACCTCCGTCCCCGGCAGGCAGAGGGGCGGACGCGGTGGCGATGGTCGCGGAGCCGGGCAAAGCCATCGCCTCGCTGCGGGAAAGACAAGGGCAAACTAAGCAAGTGCGCGCCCATCAGTACAAGTATAAGGAGTAAAGGAACACCTACCCGGCGACGCTCGGCATGGTGGCCGCGGCTTTGGGATGGCGACTCTTCTTGGCGGCACCCCCAGCTGGCGCGGTGCTGGTCGAGGCGGCGTGCTTCCCCCTGGCCCTGGGCGCGGCGGCCTCGGCCAGGTCCACATCCTCATCGTGCGCGGCTGTTCAAACACAAGCAAAATATCAAGTTCACGGCTAGAATGCAGCAGGAGCAAGGCAGACAAGGACAAGGAAAAAACTCTCACCGGGTGGGAACTCGCAGCCCTCGTCGGCCCGCATGGGGAACCGCTCTGACTCCACCGGCGGCGCCTTGGCGGGCTTGTGGTACGCATCGAAGTTCGGGAGCTCGTTGTACCCCATGCCGTCCTCCACTAGCTGCGCCGTAAAAAGCTACTCAACAAGGGAAGATAAGAGGCACGAAAACAGGAATTCGGGAAAGTCCACCCAGAAAAGAGGAGAAAAGACATACCTTCGGCGGAAGCCGGCCACGGTGGTACGGCTGGCAGGAGAACTCCCACTCCTCCTCTAGCGCCTCCTTGGAGATGGTGGCGAGCCACTCGCGGAGGGCAGCATACAGCACGTCCAGCTGGGATACCCGGGTGGGATCCAGATGGCCGGAGAGGTGGCACATCTTGTGCGACCGGTGCTGCAGCGGGAGCACGCGACTCGCCATCCAGGACAGTAGAATGTCCCGAGCAGTGAGCCGCTCCTTCTCCACAAGGACCGCCAGCCGGGCGGCCATCCGGTCGATGTCGCCCTGGGCGCCCAAGTGCTGGACGCTCTAGGCCTTCCAGGTGGAAGGGACGTTGGCAAAGACCGGAATCTTGATCCAGTCCACCTCGGTGTTGTTGCGCACGTAGAAATACGAGCACTGCCAGAACTTGACGGTGTCCGGGAGCTCCAGGCGTGGCATCGCCGTCGACGGCCGCGGATAGATGGCGCAGCAGCCCGTCTCCATTAGAGGGCCGCCCTTTCCCACCACCCGAACTTTGAAGTAGAAGAACTTCAAAAAATTCGTGGCGTCGGGGCAGACACCAAGATATGCCTCGCAGCAGGCCGCGTGATGCGTAAGCATCGCCACGAAATTGGCTCCGAGGTGGTGGAGCTGGAGGTCGAAGGAGACGAGAAGCTCCAAGACGAACCGGCTCAGCGGCAGCCCGAGGCCGCGAGCGAAGTGGGCGAGGAAGACGAAGCCTTGCCGAGCTAGGGGTTAGGCACCCGCTCGCCCTCCAGCACGAGGCAGTGCTTCACCAGGCGCTCTGACGGCAGGAACCTCCCCCGCCGGTACTTCCGCACCAGCTCCTCAGTAACGTAAGAGCCGCACCACCTGCCGGCGACGTCCGACAGCATGTTGTTGGGGAAGGTGGCCGTGTTGGAAGCGCGGGGTCCCGTCGTCGCGGCGAGAGAAGAGCAGCACCGGCGACCAAGAAGCGGCGGTGCAAGAAAGAAGAAGAAGGCTAAGGCGCAGTGGAAGGTAAGGGCAACAGGCGTAGGAAGAAGATGTGAGGAGACCCGCTCCCTGGCGTCCCTATTTATTGAGAAAAAGAACTGTGGCGGTTGTCCTCCCTCTCTGCCACGTGGCAAGCAACTACCCCACCTCCGCGTGACGGTTCGGGACGGATCGCGTGCGCCCGCGCAAGATGCACAGAAGATCCCGCAGGCGTTACTGCGGGATGCAAAACGCGCCCACGATCTCCAAGAAACTGTAATGATGAAGGCGTGCGCGTAGTTACCAAAAACTGCCGCGGCAGACCAAGAGGTCAAACTGATGCGACGTGCGCCAGAAGTGGCAGGCGTGGCTGACGCGAGCAGCGACATAAGCAAACTGGCGATCCCTCTCCCGGCCGGGTGCGGCAGCCGGTCTAGAAGATCACCACTCACACCCTGTGGGTGGGGCCATCGGCTCCGTAGCCGGTAAACCCCAGCCGGGAAATGGTGAAGAATCTCAAGCCGGTACAAGACAAAGACTACAAGAGAAAACTATGAGACAAAAGAAAGATGACAAGGCCCCTGCATCATCAATCATTCCAAATAAGCACGCAAGAACTTCTCTACGGGGCGAAGTCCTAACACGCTCGGGGACTAGTGTCGGGGGGATGACCCCGGGTAGGCCAAGACAGGACCAACCGATCGGCTCCAAGGAGCTCTAGCCGTCTGGGCCCAGAACAAGTTACCATAGCCGGGTGGAATCCCTCACCTAGTCCGCATCCAAGTTTCCTCAGCTGGCCCGTCTAGCCGGGTGGCCAGAAGAACCGGCTGGGAGGCCGCTCCTAGCCGGCCGCCTCGGATGCGCTGGTGATGGTACGGTAGGGATGACGCTCCTTGTTGAGCGCATCTTTGACCGGACAGGCTGGCTAGCCTGGCCGACGCTACTGGACAACTGTGCCAAAGCTGGAGGCTGACGAGCAAAGCAAGGGTTGACGAGTAAAGCCCCGGCTTACGCATAAAGAGCCGGCTGACGGATAAAGAACCGGCTGACGAGTAAAGCAGGGGCACTGGACACTGTAACGCTGTCCTTCCCTGTACTGGAGGCTTGACTAGATCCGAGCCTACCGTTTGGTCCCGTCCAGCTGGCCCACTTTGTAAGGCCCAGATCCAAACAGTAAATCCTAAAACCCATCTTGTAATCTGCCCGTCAACCAGTATATAAGGGGGATAGTGCTAAGGTTCTCGGTAGAGAATGACAAGTTAGAAGTTCTCCATATTGGATAAGTTGAATAGTTCCTTCTTCTTCTTATAGCAAGGAGTAGTCAGGAAAACAGCTTTGGGCGTTCGCGCCTTAATAGTAGATCCTTGCAGGAATAGGAGTTTTACCTCGCCAAGAGGGCTCTGAACCTGGGTACATCGTTGTGTTTGTAGTATCTGTGTCAAATCCGTTGCGAATAGCCACCGATAGCATCCTAATTATCCCCTTCATGCCATCTCGATGACACTATCGTGTTCTACACCACGACAATATATTTCTCATCACAAACTCAAGATTTGAGATCTCGATATTTCTTTTTAAAGTATACGGACCAAACTGACGCAACGGTAAAGAATTAGGCGTGCGGTTTCCTCTTAATTAAGCAAAGCCCAGCCCATTGTGCGCGTGCCTCCTCCGTCGCGTTCGCGTCTCAGCCAAGTCCAAGAAATACCACCGGCAGAGCCAAGACGCTCACAACCAGTGAGAGAAGCGGACGGCCGCAGCCAGCCGCCGGCAGCAGCCCCCGCCTGCCGGACACCGACTCTAGGTCCCTCCCTGCGCGTCTGCTTCCTCCCCTACCGCGTGCCCACAAGGACACAAGGTCCGTGCCCCGACTCCTCCCTCGATCACTCTGTGGTAGTTTGACTGATCAGTGGATTCTTTCTGAATGTAATTTGTGTAGCACTATCCCCTACGCGCTGCCTATTCCTCCATGCGCCCAACCATTCATAGGAAATCCGGTATTTATTCTGGTTCTATGCCATGGAAATACGAGATGAAGAGGGCCAGGACATCTGGATTCTTGACACGGGTAGTATGAACCACAGTAGAAAGTTGTGATAGTTTAAGGGCCGTGGCCGCAGAAAAGACTAAGCCAAGTGAGAAAGATGTGGTAGCTTAGGGAGTCGCAACGCAATTTCAATTTCTGAAATCAGCTTGAGAATATTCCCCTTGTTGCTTGGTTGTTAATTTTAAGGCAATGCAGAGTGTGGAAACAAGCTCAAGTGCAGTAGTATATATTGCATGCCACTACAGCATTTTGTAGATTTCCGTACAACATTTTTTCTTATGGCAAGTTGCCATACATAAAGCATATGGCTATGATAGTTGATGTGGAAAACAAGACGAAAGAATTACAGCTGCGTATGTGACTCGGTAGAATACAACGCTCAACACTCAAAAGCTGTCTATTTTACAGTCTTATCTTAAAGTTTGGAAGGGATCGGCCAGTCCACCCAGTGCCCAGAGCTATGGATGCTTCCCTGAACATTATATGCTTATCCTAAGATATTACTCCATTTTTCTAAGTCTGATCTGTGGTGGATGGTGATAACTTCAGAAGTGACAAGTCAAAACCTCTACTCTACCGCGTCACAGTTTCTTCTTCTTTGCTCTATGAACAACCTGTAATAGGCAAGTCTCTGGCGAATGCCAATGGGACCAAGACTTGATTCTTAGGTAAACCTTGCTTTTTTTTCATGAGCTACTTTAAGATAGAAATAGAGCTCTACTCAGGACTCAAGGCTCGAACAGATCATGAACTTCCAGCATGTCGTATAACTGTAGTTGAAATTTGATGCACTTAAATGTGTATTGATCTGGGGCCACGGTAGACAAGAGGGTGCTGGTAAGCATGGTCGTTAAAAACATGACACTTATGGATTGTACAGTGGTGTCTTCATTAATTGGTCATACCCTGAACTTACAGTGAGAAATCTCCAATGGTATACAAGGGACTAATATCCATGATAACACCTTTTTAAGCGTCATGGAATCTAGAAAGTACCTTTTTTTTTACTCTACCAACATTATAGGATACTGCACTGATGGCAAAATGTTCGCAATGTATATATTTTGTGTATGAAAAAATATTATAGATTATTCCTGGGACAATATTATTTGGTGTGCCATGATATTTTGCCTTGTTGCCTGGAACCTAGTCTGCCAGCCCAAGGGCCTGGGCGGATTGGGTTTCCACAACCTGCGGCTGCTCAACGTCGCCCTTCGCAGTAAGTGGCTTTGGCTCCAGAAGACAGACGTGTCACGCCCGTGGTCAGGGATCTCCTTCACGACCATGCCGCATGCGGCGGCCCTATTCACAGCCTAAGCTCCTACCAATAATGTTCAGCACTATCTCAAGATCTGCTACTATCTCCTACCATTTATGTTCAGCACTATAAGGAAAATATGAGTAATCTTCTTTTGTGTAATATTGTGTGGAAATCTTTGTGAGCCAACACAAGTGTTGTTCCAAGTTGGGGCCAGCAGACCAGTTTTCTGCACGAACTGGTTCAAGAATATACTGAGCTTGAATCAGCAAAAAGACCAGAGTAAAACTCTGGCAAGCTTATTTGAGCTTGGATTGCTTTGCAGTGGTAAGGCAGCCAGAATCTCCAAACGCAGCAGATTTGCCTCGTAGTTAATTCCTCGCAGCACCCAGCGACCAGCTTCCATCGTGTTGAGAACATCTATTTGGAGATAATTACCCACTGCCACTGGATAACAGTTTAAGTCATACTGGTTTGTCTATTTTCCTCCCAGACCCGAGTGAATCCCGTCCGTTTCCCCTGTTGTGCGTCGGGCAGAGAAACGAAATAGAGGGCGTCAGGGTTCGGTGGCTCCCCGGCGCCCCTCCGGCAGGCCTGTCGGTGGCGAGGCGCTTGGCCGGCCGCCCCTCTTCTCCGCCCTTCTAGCAGCCTAAGCTCGTTTCCCCGTCCCCCGTCTCAGCTCGAGCTGACCGAGTCGCCCCCAGACCGGCAAGCCAGCGCCGCCACACGCCAACCTGTCCGTGCCACCCACCGCCGGTGGAGGCTCTGCCTGAGGTACCTGTTCCCCTCCATCATCCCTGGTTCCCCTACGCCATCCTTGCTCTCTCCCTCTCTCTCACATGGAAAATCCATCATCAGTTCATCATCTTCTCCCTGGCATGATTTCCCCCTTTTGTATGTTAGTTTCTATATGGATGACATATGATTGTTATTGATTGATTGTATTGGAGAAAAATCATGCCAGGGTATTTAACTCTCGTTTTGGCTCCTGACTGTATGATTCCTGCTCAATTTTTACAAAATAAGAGTGGCAGCTGTTTGATATTCAACCTGCAAGATCTGGAGTGTTTAATGCCATTTATATACACTTGTGAACTTTGACCCATCCTTTTTGTCGTAGAACCATCAGTAGTATAGTTCTGATAGCGATGGTAGGTTGCTCACTCGAGCTGAATGTTAGAACCTGGTGGTTTTTTCCTTCTATTTTGCAGTACAGTTGTTGAAGCATTTGTTAGCCTCGTAGGTCTGGAAGTGAAAACTCTTGATTTTCTTGTCTGTTTTCTTCAGCAATTAGAAATTCTTAATGATATGAATCAGAAATGTAGGATACACTGGCAACATAAAATATTTCTTCAAGCCACAAGTGAGTGACTGTACTTTTGGATAAGAATTCAAATTGAGTGGGTTGGACCCGCACACTGCCCTTTCAAATGCCATTAATACATGCAGCTGGCAACTCATGGAGCAGGTACCATCCAACATAGTAAAACATGCTGTAGGTATTTTTCATATATGCAATATTTTCCCCCTCTAGCAATGTGCTGAATTGTGCAAACAAAAAGGAACTGTATGGGTTTACAGTATGGGTTTGTGTTCGCATGTTTTTCATTCTTGCTTGTATGGCCTTGCACAATTTAATGGCAAATTGCGTGATGAGGAGTTCGATAAGTGTGATGAGGAGTTCTTTCTAGCAATACGATGATGATTATCTACCTAAAGCGGCACATGCAATACCACAAACACAAGGGGATGATGCCTGGAAGTGGAGAATGAGGAATCCATGAACTATATTCGGATTAGGATAGTTCATTCTTTGCATATCGCAAGAGGGGAATAATATCTATGTTGATCGAGGACAATGTCATGTGAACCATGTCATTTCTGTGATCCATATTTCTTTTGTAATTATTTGAGGGCATCACTTTCTATTCATATTATCTATAAATATGGAACACTACGGAAATGAGTTTATTTAAAAATTGTCCCAAAATAGAGATTTTACATATAATTTGGTACACATATCGTTGTTTTCCGGTTAATTAGCATATAAACAGCCTCTATGGGCCCCAGGGGCATTACAAACAACCAAATCCACAGTTCACAGTTGCTACAACCGAACAATTTCCAGAGAATCCACAGTTCTCATCTTACAACAGCTTTTATACAGCTCACAATTCACAACAGCTTTTTTCAGAATCCACAGCCTGGTATACTAGATTGTTCATCCAAGACCACGAATTTGGAATGGCATGGTTCTTGCTTGATAGTTTAGTAACTTGCAATACTACCTTAATCTTAATATTGTACTCTGTTTTATTTGTGGAATCTGGTTGGTATTATTTTGTAGTCTGAGGACATAATTTATAACTTACATTTTATTTCTTCAGATTCTCATATACAGCTATTTGTTTACATTTAATACAGAGCACGTTATCTTGCATCATGGCCAGTGAAGAGGATGTGAAGCAGCGGCAGATTGTTGAAGACCGTGCAAGAAATATTAGTCACAATGTTCGGTGCACTGAGTGTGGCAGCCAGTCCATTGAAGATTCGCAAGCAGATGTTGCAGTTCTTCTTAGAAGGGTACTTTTTCCTTATCTATACCTGGCAATGATTGGTTGCTTGATGTTCTTGGTCAAGTTAGTTGTCAATTTTTTAGTAGCAGAAATTTGTTCTTTCATGTTTCCACAGCATCTAACCTTTGCTATGTTGTTCTCTTGATCTAAACCAAACCTATCTAAGATTGACATTTCGAAACACCTGTAACTGAGGTAACACTTGTACAACCTTGTACCGATCAGTGATGCAATAAAAAATAAAACGTGTACCATTTTATTAGAAATGGTGTAGCCATGTCTTGTAATTCAAAGATGTTTCCAGGCACCCAATATTTTACTGCAAAATAGCATTGCAAAACTTCAAGTGTTAACATCTTTTATTGGTAATACCACAACTTGTTTGTTTCATTTATTATGTGGTGATATTTTTGCAGTACTGTGCCTTTTCAGCTATCTCACATCTATATCACTTTGTCCTGGAACACTGTTATCTGATCCACAAGCATTTATTTGCACCACGTACCTCGTATACATGTACACAAATTTAATATTGAGAGAAATAAATGCCCTAGTTTTATATGCTTTAAAGGATTGAAATTATTATTGTCAGGCAGTTTGTTCCAGTATGTCTTGGAATCTTCACTGCCTCAAGTACTCACATATGTGGCATTTTTGCAGCTAATTCGTGATGAAATAAAATCTGGAAAGAGTGATAAGGAGATATACAAAAAATTAGAGGACGACTTTGGAGAAACAGTTCTATATGCGCCTAAATTTGATCTTCAAACTGCTGCTATATGGTTATCACCGGTGAGCCTTCTAATAGCTTTTTTATGGGACCCTTATTCATTTTTGTGTGGTTTTAGTTATGATCTTAAGAATTTATGATTTGATATTCAAACTGGTGCTATGTTATATTTGCACCTCTTTAGCACATTCTTTGTTCGTTTTATGCATGCATTTATGTGTTGATGAACCAAGCATATTCCATCATCACAAAGTTTTGCGTCAAGAGGTTTTTCATAAGTAATAGGTAGCATTAACATAAATGTTGATGTTATCTTTCATAATTCTTGGGCATATTTGTACCTGCGGAAGTAAAAAAAGAGAATAATCTCATTTCTGAAGAAGACCAATCATTTAGTCCAGAGTTACAGATGATCCATTGTTGTAACTGAACTTAGTCTGTGTAGAGATAGCAATACTTATTTGTACTGCTTTTGTTCGTGCTGTATAAACTAGTATAATTTTTTCTGTAGCAGAACATGATAGAATGAACACTTCCAAATACTTAAAGTATGTAGTTCCCTGAATTAAATATTTCATGTAGAATCAGCAGTTCTATCTAGAGTAGGTAGTTCAAAATCTGATCTAGTAAATTACGTGCAGGTCATCGTGGGTGGTGTAGCAGCTGGTATGTGGGCTTACCAAAAGCACAGGCAAAGGACCAACGTTCACATTATGGCTCTGAACCTCGTCCGAGGGGTTCCCCTGACTCCAAGAGAGAAGGAGACCATGATTGACATCCTTACACCGCCTCCACCACCAAGGAGGTGGTGGTGGCCTGTCAAATGATGTTCATGTCCTTGAATGCAACATAAGAGTCCCTCATTTCCAGCGGTACCAGTATGCATATACTCAGGATGGCTGTTTTTTGCGCGGGGTTTCGATTTACATCTCACGCACTTTGAAACTTTGATAATGAAAATGTTTGCGCCCGTCTTAGCAGTTTTACTGTGTGAACCTAGGAGCACCTGTTGGCTGTTGCCTTTCGCATGCAGGTTGTGAGAGGTTGTGAGATTTTGAAAGTGAAAAACAGCCTTCTGTTGAACTGTAGTTGCTTCCCAGGTGTGCTGTCCAACTGACAAACATGTGCTGCGTGTGCTGATTCCTCATGTAGCAGTCAAGCAGAGAAGTTCTGAACTTTGTTTCCAAAATAAGCTACTTACTGCAATTTTTAATTTTCCTAGTCTCTGTACATGTAAATTTATGTACTCCATCTACTGAAATTGTGCATGCGTCTTTGCCTAGGAGTACTTGTTGCCTTTGGCGTGCAGGTTGTGGGATTTTGAAAGTGGAAAGAGCCTGCCGTTGAATTGTATAGTTGCTTCCCAGGTGTGCTGTTGAACTGACAAACATGTGCTGGGTAGGTTGATCCTCATGTAGTATAACTTTGGTCCCAAAATAAGCCAAGTATTACAGTTTTTGATTTTCCTAGTCTCTTTACATGTAAATTGTTTATGTGCTCCTCCATGTACTGAAACTGTGCATGTTTCATCTGCACTATATTATCTAGGTATCTATAATCTGTGATGTCTAATTGTCAGAAAATAATGCACTCCCTACAAGTTAAAGTTACCACTGGGTGGTTTCGTTGGTAATCTTGATCCCCCAGCTCACATCCTCACAGACCCGGATGTACGGCAGCACCTTCCCCACATCCACGTCCTTCCTCGCTGCGCAGTCGTAGTAGGACGGCGAGTGGAAGCAGGGCTCGACGGACATTGCTCGCACGCACGGCGGGTCTGGTACCTCGTCCCTGTCGGGCTCCCACATGGGTATGGCGGGCATGATCCAGGGCCGTATCCCGCCCAGCCCTTGCGCGACGTAGCCGAAGGTGGAGATCCCGGTGGTGACGAGCACGTCGCAGGTGCTGAGCAGGTACATCTCGCTCAGCGCCCTCCCGTCGTGGGAGGCGTCGCCCCACTTCTGCCGCCCCTCGTGGCTCGGCTGGTGCACCCTGCTGTCGCCGTACTCGTCCCTGATCCTCTCGTAGTACCACGAGCTCAGGGAGGTGACCAGCACGGCCTGGTCGACCGACGCGTTGCTGGTCTTGGACGACGACGACGACGACGAGATGGTGGTCTCCGTCTCCGGGAGATGAAGCAGCTTCTCCCTACGGACGCACGAGAGGACCTGGTCCAGGACGTGCTGCAGCGGCTTCTGCTGCTTGGGCCTAAACACCCTGATCTGTATGCCGACGCGCTGCCCGGCGCCGGCGAGGTGGTCACGGTAGTACCCGGTGACCGCGCGCCAGACGTCGTTGGCCGGGTGGAACAGGTACCGTCCGATGTGGTGGAACGCGGTGTCCTTGTCGGGGAACATCCTGGCCAGCTCGTCCTGGAAAGACGGGAGGAGGAAGAGGCCCGGGACGAGGTAGCTGTCCGTCCTCATCAGCAGCCACGGCGCGCCGCGGAGGAGCCGCTGGTGCTCGTCGCAGTAGAAGAGCTTGTCGTGGAAGTCGAAGTCGCTGCTATCCAGGTGCAGGTACACGTACGGCGGCCGGCGGCATCCGTCCGAGTCCGACCACGACGCGTTCCCGTGGGGGCCCACGGAGAGGACGTCGGCCTTGAGCATGTTGCCGAGGCTCTCCTTGGAGCCGTGGCCGTAGCCCCTGAGGTTGGCGAGCGGGAAGCCACCGCCCAGCCAGCCCGAGGAGGGGAGCAGCCACGTGGTCCCCGGGAACGGCTCGCAGAAGAGGGCGCCCACGTCGTGGCTGTACTGGTGCACCAGGAGCGCGCGCTCCGTGAGCACCGCGTAGACGAACGCCGACGCCGTGGCCACCATCCGGTTGCCCAGGCCGCGGTAGCTGATGGACACCAGGTAGCGGCAGTCCTCCGTGCCGGCGGTGATCGCGCCGTTGCCGGACTTGAGCTGCCGGATCGCCGCCCTGTACGGGGCCGTGCCGGGACCGCACCGCTTCTGGAGCGCCTCGTGCCTCCGGAGCTTGGCGAGCAGGTAGGGGGACGGGGTATGCTTCTTCTTCTTGTTCTGGTGGTAGCTGGCGAACTCGTACCGGCTACGGCATGAGCGCGAGCCGAATTCCGCGGTGAGCAGGCCATCGAGGAGCTGCTCGGCGGTGAGGTTGGTCGGAGGTACATCTAGAGACAGACAGACATTTCATTAGCAACTTCATTCCTAGAGTATACTCCAAATTTCAAAAAACGGATAATCAGTAGAACTACATTTCTGTTTCACACACTCGGCTATCCGTAGCTAAAACCCCTTGGACTCCGGCCAAGTTCTACTGTTAAAACTAATTTAACTAATCACTACTACGAGTAGTGCTGCAGCCACACCGACGATGTGAATTTGGTGGTCAGTCCGGTACAAGCGGAAATGTCCAGGAGTGTGGGGCTGATCCAAATTTCATTAGCAACTTCATTCGTACTAGAGCATACACCAAATTTCAAGAAACGGATAATCAGTAGAACTACATTTAAAAAAATAAATTGAATGAAAATATAGAAACAAAAACAGAATTTTGCAAAACGAAAACGAAAACAAAAACGGAAAAGTGTTTTCCGGCAGAACAAACGCGTTCCCGCGTAATGTGGAATTTTCGTTTTAGGGTTAATGTGCAAGACCAAGTCCAACTGGGTCTTCTCAATCCAAACTTTCAAAGCGGCTCATCCCAAAATCAGCGAACACGTAATCCTTTCATATATCCGAAGAGACTTCGGCAATTTGAGTTCCCCCTATTCTCTTGTAAACCTAGCACCATGAAAGAATTAGGGAATCATTTTATTGGTTTGGTTGAATGTTTGAGATATCTTTGCATAATTCAAAGGTTTTCGTGGTTACGGGTAGCATCCATATCGCTCTGCACCCGCACCGTATTCGGCTGGTATATATCTGTTTCCGACAACATCTGTTACCGTCCCTGTTTTCCGAGATTTCTATATTTCTTTTCGCTTACGCAAAAATAAATGAAAACAAATGTGGCTTTACTCAGTTCCGTCAGTTTTCACTCCACTTTCATCCTATTCTTTCTGTTGCATCGAGGGAGAGACGACAAGAGAAGGGATTTCCCACACGTATGTTGGACCCTCGGCATCTTCCGTGTCGCACAATTATTGGAGATTCGTGCAGAGTTCACGAAGTGAACGACCGCCACACATTTGCACTTAAACCCTCCTAGAAAGTTGGAAACAACTCGAGCTCCACCTGATAGTGAAACTTATATGTTTTTTGACTGGATCTGCTAAAACTTGTATGTATCTTTAAAATTTTATTAATTTTGATTATTTTTCTACTGCAGAAACTTGTATTTTTTTTCTAGTTTTGGTTATTTTTTCTAATTTATCTGCCAAGATTCAAAGCAGTTTCAGTTCTCTAACAAATCTCGCATGGATCTAGATGTGGAAGAGTCTTCTTGTAAAATAGATTACACGAATCTCCAACAAACCGATGAGAACGATAGTACCAGGGGTCCAATATACGTGCGAGATTGCATTTCCAAGACGACAAGGCCGATGGAGAGTAGAACGCTTTAGGTGCCTACGAATTATTTCTGGCACGAGTGGTGAGTGCTCTTGGTGGATAGTTGCATCATATACTATTCATATATCTCAGATGGATGTCAATGGGTACGTAGTTGGTTTGGCGGCCACAACGACGACCCAACTTGACCCAAAAGGCCCCGTCCAGTACGTCTTGATTTTGTCCGTGGACATGATGATCATGAAAGTAGTAACACTAGTGACACGCAGAGGGTGTGGAAGAGTGGATCGGGTCGTCCGTGGCGGCCGGGCTAACGTACAATTCGGGCTATTCGGCGAGGTCATGGTCAAGTACGATTATGCGGGTGTCTAGCTACCGCAGTTCGAAGGCAATAGGCGGCATGTGGTTTCTTTACGTAGTAGTATTTGCACGGTGGATGGGATGCATGCTACGGGTACGCAACCAGCAGGCACACTAGCTAGTGTGATCCAGCATGCCAGAATAAATCAACTTGTCTATAGTACCTTAGTGTTAGTTCCATCCCTGAGGGCAAATGAGAAATATGCATGGCTGTACCTGCTTAATTAGCGAGAGCAAAGTCTCCAAGTATGTTAAAGTGAATGTTGGTGGATCATTCATGGACAAGGATGGCTTCGACAGGTGCAGCCGTGCCGGCAGTGTACTCAGTAATGCTGAGACAGAGATTATTTTCTCGGCATCATGTCGATGTCGAGTCCTCCGGCCGGCAGTACTGTGGAATAATCCGAACAACATGCCCTGTAGGAAGGGCCGGCCGCCCGGCCGGCTAGCTCTGTACGTACGTCCAGGTCCAGTGGAGTGAGTCAAGTCACCCATTAATTGTTGAGGAGGCAGACAGCTTGGAGATTATTGTCCAAACAGTAATTTGTGGCTTACGTGTGCGTTCACTATGCTATCTGTATAGTATGGAAAAGTCGTACTATTACTTGTCGTATGTATACTACTACTTGCATGTAGCTGGCTAGGAAATTTGTACGTATCGTAACGAAACGACGAAGAGCAAGACGTGGCTAGGAAATATCCGATGAGACGCACTGTTTTTATCCCATCCTTGTACTATTTGCTTCGAGCGGAACCTAATAATGAAAAATAAAAAATATCATGAAAAAATGAAAAAAAATTCCGGCAACTTATGTTTGTAGGTGCTCCGAGGGACGCGCACGTTCTCTCCATTGTTTTGGGTACTTTTTTTTTCTATCAAGAATGTATGGCGGCGGATGCGCATGCGATATAGCTCCATCCCCCGCAACGGAGCAAGCGCAAATGCCTTATCCCAAGCTCCACCGACCTTATCTATGTAGTGCATACGCATATGCGGTATGCAGATACGCATATATATGCGCACACTAGCCTACAGCTTCATACAGTATATGTGCACACAAGCATAATAGCAGGAGTATTTTATTTTTATACTTGTGATAAGCATAAGCAGGAGTTTTTTTGGAAATGAAAAAAAAAACCAAGCAATTCGATCGATCGATCGATCGATGTCCAACCATGGCGCCCGCGTTTTTTACGTAGCGTACCTTGCACGGGGAACCAGCTGCCGGACACCGTCGTCCCGGACCCGGAGGCGGAGAGCACGACGACTGCCAGCACGGTCGCTGCCAAAACGAAGGCGGCCGCCGAAGCCCTCCTCGCGCGGCTTCCAATCCGCCGCCACATCTTCACGGTGGTCTCCAGCAGCTCGGCCAGCGGCGCCGGGCTGCTTCGCTCGACGTCCATGCTCGCTAACACCGTCGCGCGCTAGCTAGCTGCCGTGGTGCCGGCCGGAGGGGTTTGGGGGCATGCGTAGCCTAGGGGCGTGTTTGGGAGCTCAGCTCGCACTCTGTCGTCCCGCGCGCGGCAGCTAGCTGGAAGATGCACCCTCTTTATTTAGGCAAAGGAAAGGAATGCGAGCTGGAAGGTCATCGGAAGAGCCGTCGAGTTGTTTGGAGTGCACGTACGTACGCTGATTGAAACTAACGGCCACGGTTTTGGACTACACAACCATTACGGTTAATTGGTTTCCTGCTTGTTCCAGATTAAGAACGTATACTAGTACTACTCTGTTCGCTCGCTAGAGCGAAAAAAAAAAATAGGTACTTCCTCCTCCGTTTCAAAATTTAAGGTGTTTTAATTTTGTGAAGCGAATGTATCTAGACTCTATTTAGTGTATAAGTTTACTTCAAACCTCTCCAAACCTATACTATAAAAATAGTAGATACATTAGTTTTACAAAGCTAAAAAAGAAGAGAGTAGCTGCGTCTGTTTACAGATCGCTTCGCAGTAGTAGGGTTCCTCCGGACTGCCGGCCACGAAAATTTGGCCTTTACGCGTATTGTGAACAAGATGACATAGCTAGGGACGATAGCGTTAATTTGGCGCTTTTGCTAAAACACGGCAGACTACTTCGAGTTAGAAGAGTCCATTTGCGGACCATAAGTTCCGTTGGATGGAACCAAGCTAGTTACGCGCATTGTAAACAAGATGTCAATTTTTTTTCTTTGAAAATAACCAAGGACATATTGTTTCAACATAGAAAATATATTAATATCATGAAGATACCAATTACACCTAATCTTTGCAATAACACAATTACCTAAAAGCACTACGGATGCATACAACCCTAAAAGAAAAGAAAAGCCCGCTACAATGATCAGCAGTACAAACACCACAGGACAAAACCCAAGTCCAAATTCTTCAAAACCGATGCCACCAAGAAAGAAACAGTGCACAAACGCTATCTTCGCCTGGGGCCATATATTTATCCGAAACCAACCCTTTCAAGAACATTCTTAATAAATAAGTCGCAAGTTCATGAAATGTTCAGCACCATGTCCCTTATGTACCCTCGATGACGACAAGCAGTGAGCAAAGATCGATGCCGCATCTCGGCCTCCAAAGTAGCAAAGCTCGTGTTGGAAAAAAATTGAAAACTACTAGGAACTTGTAGAACCAGTGGCCAGAAAATCGTCGAATAGATCAGAAGATGTCAGCGACCATGATCCCAGAGAAGCCGATACTGGCTGATGTCTGCAAGTGCACAGATTATTTGTAACTAGTTTCGAGATAACATTATCGAACCACGTGCAGCTATTGGTAATGGTCTTAATGCCCCAATTTTTACCAAAGAGTTCTTAGAAGTTGTAACATCCCAAAACTTTAATCCAAGGTTATTAAGATCCAAATCATCAAAATTAGAGTTAACAAAAACTTTTTCAATTAAAAATATTAAAGCATTCATATGTGTATGCATTTAAATAGGAGTTGTTTTGAATTGCCATGATTAAGTGATCCATTGCTTGTAAAATGATTCTTAGGTGAAATAAACATCATCTAGATCATTCCCAAACAAATCCCAAAAAAAAACAAATCCAAATGAATAAAAGAAAGAAATGGTCATTTATGCCATTTTAACTACCATGCCTACTTTGGCTATTCCTAGGACTCAATTCTTAACAGAAACAAATATGGATCTTTGCACCCCTTGCTAGTACATGTAGTAGTGTACCAAGGCCCACTTTGTGATCTACCAAAAACTTGCAAACACTAATTTTAAATGGCATTTGAAAATTGAATGTACTTCATATGAGAAGATCCCACTTATTCAAAAACCACCCAAATGAGCTCCATTTTCAAATCCCAAGCAACCACAAATGCTCTAGCATATGATCAACAACTCCACCAAAATTCAACCAAAAATTCAAAAACTTTTCTCATGCGGCCATTGTGTCGAATAGGTGGTATGCAGAAAATAAACTGCCTAACTATTACTATTTGTACTTAAGCCATTGTCCCCCAATTGACCCTCTCTACTCTCCCTTGTCCCCCCTAAGTCCAACCAAGTGATCACCGGCCTACCCCTA
This sequence comes from Avena insularis, assembly GCA_023614405.1. NCBI lineage: Eukaryota > Viridiplantae > Streptophyta > Magnoliopsida > Poales > Poaceae > Avena > Avena insularis. Next base: position 289,040,021 of record CM042694.1, read on the forward strand.
AGCCGCAACAGTGCAGCGCCGCCCCTTTTTGGTCACCGCCGGCCAGAAGAGGGGAATGCGCCACAGACCACGCCGCGCCGTTCCAGCACCACCACTAGCTCCGCCTAACCCTACCGCACCTTCCTGACCCTTCCCCAAGCCCAGCCACCGACCACACCCAGCACGCCGCCATTCTCTCTTGAGCTCGCCGAAGCGCGCGAGCGCTTATCGTCGCCAAGACGCAGCATCGCCACTTGACATAAAATCCTGCACACCGCTCCGCCGACCCAAACCCGCGCCGAACCGCGGCGCGCCATAGTGACCCATAGTCGCCGTGCGCCGCGTCGAGCACCGCCTCTGTCTCCCAGAGCGCGGGACGCTCCCGACCAAACGCCACCGACCCTAGCCACGCATTCAAGCCATAGAGGACCGCCAGGAAGCAGGCCACCGTCCGCCTACGCCGCCCATGCATAGCATCCTGTATCATTGTCACCGACGAGCTCGCCGTTGTGCCGCTCGGTCCCCTCGTCGCCCTATAAAAGGAGCCCTCCCTAGCACAAACTACTCACACCATTCCACTCCCCTCTCCTCACTGATCCTTCCCCACCTCTAGCCGGAGCCGTTCGAGCCATAGTTCGCCGGAATTTAGCCGGAGGAGCCCGCTGCAGAGGAGGAGAAGGCGCCGTCGATTTCGTCCACCCCAGGAGCTGCCGCGACCACGCCTGAGTCCGTCGTCGTCCACCAGTTCGATCGCCCCCATCACCGCAGTAGCTGGAGCCCTGGTATGGCCCCTGTGCACCCCCATCAAGCCGCTAGGGTTAGTTCTCGCCGGCGACCTGTTCGCCGAAGACGACACTCCTCAGCCGTAGATCTCACTTTTAATCGCACGGTCCACATTGCCCCGTACCGCTTCTCGTTTAAAGAGCCGCTGACATGTGGACCCCCCTGTCAGCTATTCTCTGTGCCCCGGAGTGCCACTAGGCCGGCCCATTTTCCTTCCCGCGCTAGCCCATGAATTCAAATTTAGGTTTTTCTATTTAAGTTTGAACTTAGTTCTGTCCCCTAGTTTGAAAATCATTTCAGAGGGATTTACAAATCCAAATGGAGTGATTCCAATTGTGTTGGAAAGCTTCTGAAAAGATCTATCCAAGCCTGTTGAATTTAATTCATTTAGAGTTAGAGATCTCTCCTAGTAAAAATAACAAGACAGAAGCTTTTGCACACTCAAACATTTTTATAAAATCAACCAAAATAGCTTTTGAGTTGATTCCAACTCTCAAAAATCACATTTATCCATACCTATCTAAATATGTAATAATATTAAGGTTTGCATGCAGTGACTTTGGACTAGTATCAAAATAATGCTATATAGGCATTTCTAGTCACTTTAAATCATTAAATTCTAAACTTAAACTTATTAAAAGGTGATCCAACCTTTAAATCACATTCCCATATGTTAGAATATGTGGTGATGACATGTGTCCATATGATCCCATATTTTAATTGGTCAATATTAAATCGTAGTTATTTTCAATGAGTAGAAATTACTTTTCTCAAATAAAAAGGATAAAGCTAGTAAATTAAACCTTGTGATGCTTGTGATGATAATAGATCATTAAAATGTGTGCCTTAATGTGCTAAGTAGACTAGTTAAGTATTGTTTGGTGATTGTGTACTCCGTATGTATTTATAGACGATAGTACCGACCAAGCTTTCGAGGAGGAGGAGTGTTATCAAGAGGAGGAAGAAAACTTCAACCACTACACCAACCAAGGCAAGCTAACACCTGCAAGTATAATGCTTAGCAAGTTATAATTAAGCTATATAATCTGAGAAAGATGCACTAGGCATGCTTTGGTTATACCATTTTGGACTTATACCTATTCCAAGTTTTAAGTCCAAGCTTTACTTTTCCTTACTTTATCAAAGTCCTTTACTTGTTTTGAAGGTAGCATAAAAAGTATAAAACTTGACCTATCTAGCTAACCTTAGATGTCATTCTATGGCATGAGATTGATCTTACCTTTCCACCTTAGTGAACACTCTTAACTTAGTAGCTTAGAGCTAGATAAAAACTTGAGTCACTTTAGATGGGAACACTTGATGAAAATGAATTATAAAAACCTTGGAATGATGAGTCATTCTATTGAGATGTTTTGACATGTGTTGAGAAACACAAATGGTTTATGATGATGAAAATGTTGAGGCATGAGCCTTAACCCTTTTACAAAACTAATGGTTGGATTCAGATGCGATACCATTCCAAATTTACCGTACAACCACAATACCTGAATTGGGTAAGGCTTAGCTGGAAATTTATATGCATTAGTATTAGTTCCCTTGCGGGAGATATTTGAGCTAAGGCTACCTCTCGATGTTGTCCACCTATGAAGTGCCCAAGATGACAGATGCTCATGGTTGGGAGGCCATACTCATAGGAGAGGTGCTTATACTAGGGTGTGTAAAGGAAAGGTTATGTTTGATTATCTGCATACTAAGTATGATGATTTAGGGTTATCCCTGACAGATGTATCGAATCTTGTGGTGAAAGTGTACCACCTCTACAGAGTGTCAAACTATTCGAATAGCCGCGTCCACGGTTATGGACAGTTGGAGTGGCCATACTGTTTCGTTGTCAGATGTTTTCAAAATGACTTATGAAATGAATGATGAATCTTGACTTAACCACAACAGGGTTGTGAGTATGACACTAGCTTCCCAACTTAAGTGATCCTAGAACTTTATTTTACCTTTCTTTGTTTCTGAACTCAGCTTAGGTTTCGAACTTAACTTTATAGTTAAAACTTAGAGTTTAGCATTTCCCCCTAGCACTACCTTACTTGTTAGTGATAGTTTGTGAGTACTTAAAGAGTACTCATGACTTTTGTCTCTGGCTATTCCTATGTCCAGACTATGAAGGAGACTACCAAGATGACAGCCAGCAGGACGGCTATGATAACTAGGACTATCTGCCTTCGTCGTGCATTTTACGAAGATGGACCCCACCGCTATGCTTATTATTTATTCTGCTGCTTGTTGTATTAAGACTGGATCATGAGATCCTTATTTGTGTAAGACCTTATTTATGGTTTGTAATGGATGATGTACTGTGATATCCAATCTGTTATGTCTCGCAAAAATGGTAATCCTGGGATTGCGATGAATGACATAACAGGCATCTGGGATTAAAAATCCGGGTGTTGACAAGTTGGTACCAGAGCCATCCTGACCATAGGAGACCCTAGTTAGAATGGACGTCCGAACAAAAACTTAATTTCTAAACCAAAGTGAGTATTTATGAAAAACTATTTCCTCTCTTATCCTTGGGAATTCATTCTTTCTCAAAAATTCATGTTGCTCAAATTCTTACATTACTACATAAAATTTGACACACTTGATCACTTCACTAACTTCCTCATCCTTAATTCTTGTAGATGGAGACTCAGTTCAGCAAGTTCTACCAGTTGGGAAACGGAGGTCAGCTGATCTTCGAGAGGGACCTAGATTCACTGTCGGAGTTACTGGGACGCCCACATCCTGAGTTTCTTGAAGCTCAACTTCCAGGACCCCTAGGAGGAGATTTGCAGTGCTCGTCACCGCTGATCTTCGAGGAAGCATCGAGGCACCAACGTCCAGGAGAATCCAGTTATCCGTAAGAGAGAACAATTGGCTAGATGGATAAGCCAGGGCAATGCATGAAGCTCTCGCACGTCTATGTGCCCTTAGCGTCAACCAAATCCAAGGAACCCGTTTTGCTCACTATGCAAGACGTGACTTCATGCGAATGCCAATGGAGATGCCAAGTCACCCGGAGTTGAAGCGTCAAGTAGAGAACCTTGACTTCCTGCTGTACGATCGCCAGAAGGAGTTGGACAATGCTAGGGAGTTTGCCAATCACAACCGTGCCATTGCCGACCAGAAGGCCCAGACTTTCTCACTGCTCGTCAAGGACCGTCAGTCCCTTCGCCTCCGGCGCGAGAAGAAGGATCGCACCATCGCCCGTCTTCGCAAGAAGGTGGCTGACCTAGAGAAGACCGTCAAGGAGCAAGAAGCTCAGCTTGCAGCAAAGGAGGAAGAAGATGAGGGTGAAGACATCTAGGGAGACATGGATTCTTACCTCAGCAATGATGATGACTTTCTGGAGGAGGATGCCATGGACTTCTACACTGACGATGAGGACTCCGACTTCATCGACGATGAGTAAATGCACTAGAGCACTGTCGTAGCATGAGATGTATCGGTCTCACTGTATCGTAGCTTACAGAATGGTTCTTAAAACCATCTGGTTTCCTTGTCGTGGTGTGTGTGTGTTTGTATCGTGTGCTTGTTTGAGTGAATGAAATGGAGTTAGTTGCAAAATGTCAACACCCGGATTTTTAATCCCAGATGCCTGTTATGTCATTCATCGCAATCCCAGGATTACCATTTTTGCGAGACTTAACAGATTGGATATCACAGTACATCATCCATTACAAACCATACATAAGGTCTTACACAAATAAGGATCTCCTGATCCAGTCTTAATACAACAAGCAGCGGAATAAAAGATAAGCGTAGCGGTGGGGTCCATCTTCAGGGGCACAGGCAATGCTGACAAAGGCAGATAGTCCTAGTTATCATAGCCGTCCTGCTGGCCATCATCTTGGTAGTCTCCTTCATAGTCTGGCCATGAGAATAGCCAGGGACAAAAGCCATGACTACTATTTAAGTACTCGCAAACTACCACTAACAAGTAGTATAGTTCTAATGTAAAGTGCTAACTCTACGTTTAACTATAAGGTTAAGTTTGAAACCTAAGCTGAGTTCAGAAGCAAAGAAAGATAAAATAAAGTTCTAGAATCACTAAGTTGGGAAGCTAGTGTCATAGTCACAACCCTATTGTGGTCAAGTCAAAATTCATCATTCATTTCATAAGTTATTTTGAAAACATCTGACAACGAAACAGTATGGCCATTCCAACTGTCCATAACCGCGGACGCCGCTATTCGAATAATTTGACACTCTGCAGAGGTGGTACACTTTCACCATAAGATTTCATACATTTGTCAGGGATAACCCTGAATCATCATACTTAGTATGCAGATAATCAAACATAACCTTTCCTTGACAAACCCTAGTATAAGCACCTCTTCTATGAGCATGGCCTCCCAACCATGACCATCTGTCATCTTGGGCACTGCATAGGTGGACAACATTGAGAGGTAGCCTCAGCTCAAACCTCTCCCGCGAGGGAGCTAATACTAATGCTTATAAACTTCCGGCTAAGTCTTACCCAATTCAGGTATTGTGGTTATACGGTAAATTTGGAATGGTATCGCATCCGAATCCAACCATCAGTTTTGTAAAAGGGATTAAGGCTCATGCCTCAATATTTTCATCATCATAAACCATTTGTGTTTCTCAACACATGTCAAAACTTCTCAATAGAATGACTCATCATTCCAAGGTTTTCACAATTCATTTTCACCAAGTATTCCCATCTAAAGTGACTCAAGTTTTTGTCTACTCTAAACTACTAAGTTAAGAGTGTTCACTAAGGTGGAAAGATGGGATCAATCTCATGCCATAGAATGACATCTAAAGTTTTCTATATAGGTCAAGTTTTATACTCTTTATGCTACCTTCAAAACAAGTAAAAGACTTTGGGTAAAGTAAAGGAAGTAAAGCTGGAAAATAATACTTGGGGTAAGTAATAGTCAAAGTGGTATAACCAAAGCATGCCTAAGGCATCTTTGCTCAATCATCTAGCTTAACTCTAGCTTGCTAAGAATTATACTTGCATGTGTTAGCTTGCATTGTTAATGGTGGCTTGCCTTGTGCAGTGCAGTGGTTGAAGTTTTCTTCCTCCTCTTGATAGAACTCCTCCTCCTCGAAAGCTTGGTCGGTACTATCGTCTATAAATACATACGGAGTATACAATCATCAAACAATACTTAACTAGTATAATTAGCACTCTAAGGCACACATTTGATGATCTATTATCATCACAAGCATCACAAGTTTTATTAACTAGTTTCATTCTTTTTATTTAAGAAAAGTAATTTCTACTAATTGAAAATTAACTAAGGTTTAATATTCACCACTTAAAATATGGGATCATGTGGACACATGTCATCACTACATATTCTAACATGTGGGAATGTGATTTAAGGGTTGGATCATATTTACTTAGGTTTAATTTTATTATTTAATGATTTAAAATGACTAGAAATGCCTATATAGCATTATTTTGGTACTACTCCAACGTCACTGCATGTAAACCTTAATATTATTACATATTCAGATAGGTATGGTTAAATATGATTTTTGAGAGTTGGAATCAACTCAAAAGCTATCATGGTTGATTTTATAAAAATGTTTGAATGTGCAAAAGCTTCTGTCTTGTTATTTTTACTAGGATATATCTCTAATTCTAATTGAATTAAATCAAACAGCCTTATGTAGATCTTTTCAGTAGCTTTCTAACAAAATTAGAATCACTCCATTTGGATTTGTAGATCTCTCTGAATTGATTTTCAAACTAAGGGATAGAACTAGGTTCAAACTAAATTAGAAAAATCTAAATTTAAATTAAATGGGTCGCGCGGGAAGGAAAACGGGCCGGCCCAGTGGCACTCCATGGCGCGGGGCACAGCTGGCAGGGGAGTCCACCTGTCAGCGGCTCTTTACATGCGAAGCGGTACGTGGCGATGTGGGCCGTTAGATTAGAAGGGGAATCTACGGCCGAGAGGTGTCGTCTCTGGCGAACAGTTCGCCGGCAAGGACAAACCCTAGCGGCTCGGTGGGGGTGCTCAGGGGGCATACCAGGGCTCCAGCTACGGCGGCGATGGGGGCGATCGAACGTGTTATCGACGGCGGGCTCAGGGGTGGTCGCGATAGCTCCTGGGGTGGACGAAATCGATGGCGCCTTCTCTTCCTCTGCAGCGGGCTTCTCCGGCCAAATTCCGATGAACAAGTGCTCGAGCTGCTCCGGCTAGAGGTGGGGAAGGACTAGTGAGGAGAGGGGAGTGGAATGGTGTGAGTCTTTGGTGCTAGGGAGGGCTCCTTTTATAGGCGCGGCTGAGCGGCAGAGAAGCATGGGCGGTGCTCACGATTTACGGCATCATGAGCTAGGCGTGGGCGGTGCGCTAGGACGGTGGGCGGTGCCCTGGCGAGTGTCACGATGGTGAGTGTGCAGTGGTTTGCAGTCGAGGGTAGTGAATGGCGCGGCGTGCACTAAGTCTCTACCGACGGCGAGTTTTACGACGACCGACGATTACGGGGCACGATCGGGGGAATGGGCATGTCCATTAGCTTGCTAGGCCAGTGGGGATCGTGTAGACGGGTGGCTGGAGCGAGGCGAGGGGACATTGCGCTTATGCGGCACGCTATGCGCGGTCGATGGCTGAGCGCTCATGGGCGCGGGCGGTTCCCGGCCATTCTGGTCGCTGTCCTTGGGAGGGGTTGGCGGTGGAGGTGCCACTACCTCCGGTGACATGGTGGATGGCGGCGGGCGGCTGTCATTGTCGCTGGTGAGGTGCCCAAATGGGGGCTCGACCTTAATGGCCATGACCATTTGGTCGTGGCATAGTGAGTGGCCGGGCTAGAGAGGTGTAGGGGAAGTAGTGGAGAGAGTTTGGTGGCAATGTGGGGGACAAGTTTGGCCAGAACACTCCTCAAATAGTGAATTTGGTTTTTGTTTGAATTCTGCCCACAAGGTGTTTGTGAAAATGGCCGAAAGAAATCAAGCTTTGAATTTTTGGATGAATTTTGCTGGGTTTGCTATACACATGCTTAAGCCTCTATGGTTGCTTGGGTTTTGAAAATGGAGCTCATTTGAGTTGTTTTTGAAATAGGGTGATCTTGATACCTACACTAGATTCAATTTTCAAATGCCATTTAAAATTAGTGTTTGCAAGTTTTTGGCATATCACAAAGTGGGCCTTGGTACACTATTATATGTACTAGCAAGGGGTGCAAAGATCCACATTTGTCTCTGTTAAGAATTGAGTCCTAGGAATAGCCAAAGTAGGCATGGTAGTTAAAATGGCACAAATGACCATTTCTTTCTTTTATTCATTTTGATTTGTTTTTCTTTGGGATTTGTTTGGGAATGATCTAGATGATGTTTATTTCACCTAAGAATCATTTTACAAGCAATGGATCACTTAATCATGGCAATTCAAAACAACTCCTATTTAAATGCACACACATATGAATGCTTTAATAATTTTAATTGGAAAAGTTTTTGTTAACCCTAATTTTGATGATTTGGATCTTAATAACCTTGGATTAAAGTTTTGGGATGTTACAAAAAACCTGAGTCAAACTCAAAGTTTTATCCTTGAAACCAAAACCATGAACCTTAGAACTTTCCCTCTTACCCCTTTATCTACATCAATCTTCAGATGACTCGTGGAAACCTAGGAGGGAGCAGCTCATCGCAAGACCCAATGCTGCAGATTATGCAGATGTTAGTTGCAGACCGTGAAGCAAACAGGGCAGAGCGCCAGGCCAACTTAGCAACATTCCAGCAGATAGCTCAGATGGTCCAAAACAACCAAGGGCATGGAAATCAGGATCACCATGGATCCAAACTCAAAAACTTTCAGAATACCAATCCCCCAATCTTTAACCAGGCTGAAAACCCATTGGATGCTGACGACTGGTTACGGACAATGGAAAACAACTTAGAAGTAGCAGGAGTTGATGACAACGAGAAAGTTCTCTTTGCCACCAACTACCTGGCAGGAGATGCAAGAGCTTGGTGGACTAGCATCCGTAACATGAACCATGGTCAAGTGATGACATGGGAAGCCTTCAAAATCAAGTTCAGCCGCACCCAAGTGCCACAAGGTCTAGTCACCAGACTAAGGGATGAGTTCCGCGACTTGAAGCAAGGCAAAATGACTGTGGTGGAGTACCATGACAGATTCATGTCGCTTGCAAGGTACGCCCCTGATGAGATCAACACGGAGGCCAAGAAGAAGGAGAGATTCCTGAACGGACTGCATGACGAGATGCAGACTGTCCTTGTCAACATCCGCTTCGAGGATCTCAAAGAGCTAGTCGACTCTGCCATTTAGATGGAAGGGAAGATTAACCAGGCAAACGACAACCGCAAACATCGTATGATGCAACAATCTGGATCCAGCAGTCACCAGAAGTACCGTCCCAACCCCTCGCCAGGATATGCACCGAGGAACAACCGACCCCCAATGTCTCTCCCAAGCTACCCCAACCGTAGAAGAGGCAATGTGAAGTCTGAAGGAAACAACCATAACTCCGATAACCCCAACAATTTCAACCGTGCCCCTCCCAAGAGCAACAACAACAACAACACTGCACCCAGAACTAGCAGTAATGCAGTGCCTGTCGCAGCAAAAGACAAGTCCCAGATAACTTGTTTCGAGTGTGGAGTGAAGGGCCACTATTCTAATGAGTGTCCCAAGAAGACTGCCGCCACTGCCAATGTGAATGCCCCAGCTCAACAGTAGCGTCGTGTTCAACCAGGGAGAAGGTTTGCCCCAGGGAACCCTCACAACTGCAATGGCCGTCTCTTCCACATGAACGCCGAAGAAGCCCAAGAAGCGCTAGACGTAGTGTTGGGTATGTTTTCTATCAACTCAGTTTTAGCAAGGGTATTGTTTGATTCGGGAGCATCACATTCATTTGTCACCGAAGAATTTGCATGCACTAGTAAGATTCACCCAACCAACCTGAAGCATGTCATGATAGTTCAAATCCCCGGTTCAACTACAAAAGCTAGAAAAATTTGCAAAGCTGTGCCTATCAGAATACATGGGATAGATTTTTATGCCAACCTAATCGTACTCGGAACCAAAGGACTGGAAGTAGTACTAGGTATGGACTGGATGTCAAGGCATAAAGGACTGATAGACTGTGCTAAGAAAGCCATCACCATGACCAGTAGCTCTGGAGTCACAGTTGAGCATATATCTAAAACTTTATCCCGTCAATTCAAGTGCAACAAGAGTCTAGCCCTGCCCAGCATAGACCAAGTAAGAGTAGTCTGTGAATACCCCGACGTATTCCCAGATGAATTGCCAGGTATTCCCCTGGATAGGGATATTGAATTCATTATTGAATTAATCCCCGGAACCAGACCCATAGCCCAGAGACCCTATAGCATGAACCCCTTAGAGTTAGTGGAACTGAAGAAGCAGTTGGATGCCATGTTAGCAACAGGCTTGATTCAACCAAGCGCATCACCATGGAGATCACCAGTGTTATTAATCGACAAGAAAGATGGAGGCAATCGTTTGTGCACAGATTACAGAAAACTGAACGACGTCACCATCAAGAACAAGTACCCCTTGCCAAAGATAGAGGATCTATTTGATCAGTTGACTAGAGCCCAGGTATTTTCAAAGATTGATCTTAGGACTGGTTATCACCAACTTAAGATTCGTGCAACGGATATTCCAAAGACCGCCTTTACTACTCGCTATGGTTTATACGAGTATACGGTTATGTCTTTTGGGTTAACCAATGCCCCTGCTTATTTCATGAATCTCATGAATAAGTTCTTTATGAATTTCCTAGATAAGTTTGTCATTGTGTTTATCGACGATATCCTTATCTACTCCAAGTCAGAAGAAGAACATGAGCAACATCTGAGAATCATCCTAGAAACCCTGGGAGAGCATCGGTTATATGCCAAGTTCAGCAAGTGTGAGTTTGGCTGAAAGAAGTAGGATTCCTAGGACATATTGTGTCTGCCGGAGGAGTCTCTGTTGATCCCGCCAAGATCAAAGATGTCGAAGAATGGGAAGCCCCAACCACTCAAACCCAAGTCCGTGCATTTCTCGGATTAGCGGGATATTACCACAAGTTCGTAGAAGGATTCTCTAGCATCGGCAGACCCATGACCCAATTGCTAAAGAAGGACAAGAACTTTGAATGGACTGACAAATGTGAAGCCAGTTTCCAAGAACTGAAGAAGAAATTGATATCAGCTCCAATATTGATCATGCCAGATATCAAGAAGCGGTTTGACGTGTATTGTGATGCATCCAAGATTGGTCTTAGATGTGTATTGATGCAAGAAGGCAAAGTCATCGCTTATCTGTCTCGACAACTGAAGCAGCACGGGCAGAACTATCCGGCCCACGATCTTGAGCTAGTGATGACCCACAAGTATAGTGGGTGTATCGCAGTATTTTCGATAAGTAAGAGTGTCGAACCCAACGAGGAGCAGAAGGTGCTGGCTAGTGGTATGGATCAGGAATTCTCTGCAAATACTTAGCAAACGGATTTTTAGGGGTTTTCGATAAAGCAAGTAAACAAAGTACGAGTAAATAAAAGACAGTAGGAATAAATGCAGCAATTGGCCCAATCCTTTATGCAGCAAAGGACAAGCTGGTTGTATTACTTAAGATGACCAAACGTTCTCGAGGATACATGGGAAGACTGTCAAGTGCTTTCGCTTCATATAGTTGATTAATCTTCTTTAGCTTGCTAAGTGTTGTGTGGGTGAACCTGTGCTAATGTACCGACCTTCCTAGGACTAATACATACTTGTGATTATACCCCTTGCAAACATCCGTAAGTACAAGAAAGTAATTAAGGTAGAAACCTAACCATAGCTTTAAACTCTAAGACCCTTACGTCCATTGTGCAATGGTTTCCTAACGGGGGTTTAGGTTTCTGTCACTCCGGCAACCCCTACGATTAGTAGCCAAATACACAATGCATTCCCCTAGGCCCATATAGGTGAAGTGTCATGTAGTCGACGTTCACATGTGTAGCACCCTGGGTAAAACCACTATTAGAAATCGCATGTTGTTTTACTTTGTGCATCATCATGACATCATCATGCATATCCTCGTATAATTATTTTTCGCTAAAACCCTATTTTTGTTTTTTGAATAGTCCCCTCCTTTTATTTCAAATTAACACATAGTCTTTCTGAATAATAGATATGTCTAAAACTATCTAGAAAATCTTTTATTAAGTCTAAAACAAACAAATTTTACATATAAATGTTTTATTAAATCGGGGGAGACAGCCCGGCCGTTGGGCCAAGCTACCTACAACCCCGCCGGCCTGGCCCAGTCTGGAATCCCCAAACCCTAATTCCCCTAGCCTGCCTACTCCCTCCTTCCACTCAGCCGCCATCCCGCCGCCACCATCCCCGTTTTCCCTCGTTCCAGAGACCGCCCCGACCCAGGTCCCTATCTCGCGCGTGCCACCCATCCCGCTCCCTTGACCGCTTCCGCATCCCCCTCGCGAATCCCCCCTCTCTCTCACCTGGTCCCACCTGCTGGACCCATGCGTCCCCGGTACGAACCACCCCGAACCCACCTCCCCCGCATCGAACCTCCCCCACCAACCCATGCTCCTCTCCCTCACCCGTCGCTTCCATCCTCTCGCTCGCCCGGCCGCCAGACCCCAGGCCTTCGCCCTTGCCAGGAGCGAGCTCCTTCCGCCTCGCCTTACCTCAGTCGCCGCCGCCGCCTGGCTCGCCACCGACCCCACGCCTCCGCCTTCCTGGCTGCGTTGTGCTGCCCTCCCCGGCATGCGCCGTCCACTTCGCCCTCCGCCACCGCGTCAGGCCGCCGCAGGCGCGACCCCGTCGCCTGGTACCTCCTCGAGCCCGAGCTCGCCGGCCTCGCTTCCTCCCTCTGCAGCTCTGCACGTCACCTTGGTCATCGCGACGCCGCGGTAAGCCCGCTGCCTCGCCATCGCCCATGCCGCGCCTGCTTTCCGCCCGACCGCCCCTGTTTCGCCTCTTCCTCGTCGCCCTGCACGCTGACATCGCCCGCCTCCAGCGCCACCAGGGACTCCTTCCCCGACGACCACCTCCTGAGCGCCTCGCCGCCCTCTGCCCGAACCTCTTCTCTGTGTCACCACCCGCGGTCACGCGCCCTCGACAAATCCTGGAAACTCGCTATACGTCGCCATGGATGCCTTGACGCCTGTCCTCGTTGCCGGAGCCCCACCGCCTCCACCTTCGGCAGCTCGCGCCACCGCACGCTTCTCCTCTTGGCGCCGTGCCTCCCTCCGCCGCCGCGCTTACTAACCCTCCCCCATCTACGAACCTTGGCCCTATGTTTCCGGTGCTCCCCTGCCGTGCGCCTGGAACCCCTTGTGCTTGTCCTCGACCTGCCTTCTAGCCTGTATGTCGCCCGCGGCTCCTCCAACTCATGTCGTCTAGTACTTCTGTTACCACGCAGTGATATTTTGGTACTGATGTAATTAGAACGGAGCTGCAAGGATGGATTTCGGCCTCAGTGACACGAGATGGCGATGTTGAGAGAAGCCAAGACCTTCCGATGCTCTATCGTCTCGGTCTACCACGGAATGTCGAAGCTGGAACACCAAGATCTCCATTTGTTCGATGTCGTGCCATGGACTCTCAAGATCTTCTTCCTGGACCAAGACCGATCCCCTGAACCCTCGGAACCCCAAGATTGCCATTCGATGTGTGACCCCTTTTTCCGAGCCCTATTTTATAATTGATATCTATATGAATTGGCGCATATTAAATTGTACATGCTCGCATCATATCATGTGGTTTGGGGACATTATACCGATTCACCTTATAATTAAATATGGGGCCATATGCGAGCGAATCTAGCCTAATATTGGTCTCATTTAAATTTGTGCATCGAACCGGTGATATAATTTTGTCTTGTTAAGACAACATTTTAATTGCGGGGTATCTAGACAACATGAACTTGATAATTGTCGGGACCCCGGTTCCGTTTAATATTGCCTAATTGCACCGCATATTTGCCATGCCATGCATCATACATGCATCATGCCCGGTCTTATATCGTAGTATTAAATAGTGCATCCGGTGTTTCTTCTAGTGCTTTGCTTCTTCACGGATTAGGCCGATGAGTTGATGCGAGTGTCGACCCGATCTTCGGCTGAACCTCCGGCAATGTTTTCAGGCGAGCATCTCCCCCTTTCTACCTATCTTAATTTTATAGTATTTATTCCCTCCTATTGATCTATTGCTATCTGTGTTGCGATGCTCTAGTTTTCGTGCCCGTGATATCCCTTGCAGCCTTATATTGCCTTGGACACATCCTATTACCTGTTGTTTGGTAGATAGTTGGACTTGCACGTCGTAGTCGCTTGCTCAAGTGCTGTTGCGTGTCATCAAGTACCACAGTTGTTGGAGTAATGCCGCATGTTTAATGTTGTAGATGATCAAGACTTTAATTATTGTTTAATAACTAAAATTGAAAGTAGGTAAATGTAGAGGCACCGGTGGGTAATAGACAATATTTGGTTTTTAACCGCTCACTGGTGTCCCGTAGGACCCCGAGTTCTTGACACCTGTTCCGAGATCGAGCGCGCTAACCACAGGTGGGGTGTGTGGGCACCCCCATCGATTTAGTACCTGATTCCAAGTCTTGTCTTGGGGCCACAAAGTAGTTTGGGGCTTTATTACTATCTGTACTTATGCCATGCTTTCTTGCTTTATTTATGATTGCGCGTGGGCGCTGTCTCATTAGGAACCGGTGATACGTTTTATTTGTATCGACAAGCCCAGTCACACTTTCGGGTTCCCAGTCGTTTACAGCCGTCGACACAAACCCTGGGTCCGTCTCGGAGACCGGCCGACTTAGTTACGGGTAGCTTAGTGGGGTGGCCCCCCGTGCTTGCTTTGGGTCTGGGAAACGTCGTGTCCGAAACCCCGTCGACATACCGTTGGGTGTATGTTTTGTGATCTTGTACCTACCTGATCTGACAACAAGGGTGTAGGTGCGTGTGGAAACTTTGGTGCACCCTTGCAGGGTTAAATCTTTTCGAGAAGCCGTGTCCGCGGTTATGGACGACTTGGAGCACAGTTCTCGATCATAGACAACTATAACTAAAGTTTACTGTTATAAATTGACTTGTATCCGGTATGACTAGTAATCAGCTCCACTACGGAATGGCTAAATAAAAGTACCAACAACTGCGGGGTTCGAGATATCTCATTCTAATTGTATCTGACTAGTAAGTGTCGCAACTACAACGGAATGATTAACTAAAAGTGCCCACTGCTTATTATATCAGGATGACTATCTAAACCTGACTAGTAATTGCTGCAACGATAACTGAACAAATAAAATTGCCAACTGTGTGAGTTCCTTGGTTGACTTCCTCGTTTGGTCTCGAGGGGGAAATGCCAGGATGGGTATGCTTGGTGATAGTTTCAGATTGGATCCGAATAGGTATTTCTTATCCCTATCTGATAGCCGCTAGCTGTATTGAGTCTCTATAGGTTGTTTAGTGCCTGCGCTGCTTTGCTTGATCCACCATACCTATATAGGCGAGTCCGCCAATTCTAGACTCGTAGTGTCTTGGCCTCGATCGACCGCTCTCTTTTTTCCTTTGCCCTTTGTCGGCACCCCTTTTGTTTAAGCAGGTTTTGAGATCGACGTCGTTAGCAGGGTTACCCTTCCGGCTTGGCCTGGGCAGGGTTATGGACGCCATTGGTTATTCTTCAGGGCTCTTAGCCCCATTTGCATCTTGTCCGTAGTCGGACGTTGTATCATTTTCAAGGTGATTTGGATCTTTGTATGGTATATCTGTATTCTTAATTCTTGGAGTCGTTGTTGTATATTTTTTTTCTGTGGGTTCCATCGAGGACTATTGGGTAATGGTATTACTTCGTTTTCCACCCGCACGAAAGTGCCTGGTGGGCACCTTTGAATCGTTTCTATGCGGGTTTGGCGGGGATCGCTGAAACTTGCATAGGGCCGATTCTGAGGGTGTTACAACATGACACCACTAGAAGAAGTACACCACAACTTAAATAACAATCTATTGAATCTTTCTCAACACAACTCCACTACTAACAACATGACTTCTCCCATGTACTCAAGAACAAACGAACTACTCACAAGACATCATATGGATCATGATCAGAGATGGAATAATGATGTATAACAATCTGAACATAAACAATAATTCAATGGTTCACTCAATGGCATCAACTACAAAGAGTAATCAACACCAGGAAAGTTTCCCTAAGAACTAATGCAAGATTCAACTCAATTGTTACAGCAATATGGAGATGGTGATGATGGTGGTGATGGTGGTGATGATGATGATCCTGATGAAGTACAACTTGATGGTGGTGTTGATGGCGACGATCTCCCCTCTCCGGGAAGGAATTCCCCGGCAGATATCTGTCTGCCGGAGAGATCTTTCTCTCTTGGTGTTTTCCGCCCTGCAGAGGCGGCGAAATCTTTCTATGGTTGCTCCCTGAGTCTTAGGGTTTTGGGAGGATAATATACACCAGAGGGGAGTTCCTGGAGTGGGCCAGGGCGGCCACACCACCTGCTGGCGTGGCCTAGGGCTGCCCGCGCCAGGGGGTGGTGTGGGCCCCCTGTGGCCCATCTCCAGCCCCCCTTCTGGCTTCCTTCGTCTTCTGGAAAAATAGGATTTTCCGTATATTTTCCCGGATTTTCTGATCTTCGTGAATTTTGCCTCCAAACAGCACCTTTTCCATCAGAATCCTGACTGCAACGGTCCATGCTCCAAAAGTCATCAACCATTTAAAAACAGATGAAATAACATAAGTATCACCTCTCAATACGAAATATATCAATGAATAACAGTGAATTATGACATAGAATAGTGATGCAAAATGGATGTATCAACTCCCCCCAAGCTTAGACTTCGCTTGTCCCCAAGCGAAACTGAGCTCAATAAACATGGCCTCAGGTTTATGGAGTGAAGAGTCGATAAAAGAATACGGACAAGAAGCATCACATTCATCAATACATAGATCATAATAGAAGACAACTCACTATTATATAACTCAACTTGCAATGAGTAAAGGAAACACAATAAAGATACATAAAGTGAATTATAATTGGTAATGGCAAACTTAGCTCTTGATCAAAGAATAGTTGATAATTTGCTGGAGTTCACAAATAGCTGGTTTTCAATGATAGCTTTCAAAGTAGTAAACATCAAGATAAGAGCAATGTGCAAAACAAGGAACATAAGAAACATGAATGAATAAATCATCATATGAATGAATGAAACACAACAACTCAAAATACTTGCTGAGATAGAAGGGAATAGGTTTACTGACTCAACTACAAAGTAAAAGAAGGGCCCTTCGCAGAGGGAAGCAGGGATTGCAAGTCTCATAAAGAGCTCCCAAAAATTATGATTAAGGTTAAAGTGACACAACTAAGAGGATATGCTTGACAAGTTATAAATTGAAATCTCATGCCCCTTACTTATGAGTACCGAACCTCATGCTACTCAACTTCAGTCATGAGTAAGCTCTTATCATTGTAAATACATGCGTATCATTGAGAACCGCCAACGGGGTACCCCTTGCACATGACACAGGAGCTATCCCATAAGCAAAATGACAAGGCTAGCAGACAGTGAGCATCTCAGCAATCTTTTTATTTACTATTTGCATAGGTTTTTATTGAGGATGCTTCATAGAATGCTCACTATAGTTATGCTGCAAGTTTCCACCATGATTAGGCATGGCTTAGGCTAGCGTCCTAGGCGTTTCTCTAACACACATATAAACTCCATGATCTTACAAGTTCCACTTTTATTTCACACCGCCAGGATCCATAAGCAAAAGAACATGATATTAACTAGGTACAAGTACCAATGAAGTGTTGAAAGCGGTCCCCATGATACATGGTTCTGCTAACTTCAACTCATAAAGCGCAAGCATATATGCAACAAAGAAGGACCCAATGGTTCAAGTTTATTAAATGCAAGAAAGTAAAGTGTGCCATCAAGTTCGTGAGAGCTTTAATCACTAATTTTCACATAACAAGTTTAATTTGGGAGGTAGATAAAACAAGAATTTACTCGGAATAGCAATAATGCTACGAGGTAGGTATGGTGGACACAAATGGCATGGTTTTTGGTTTAAGGAGGTGGATGAACGAGAAGAATTCCCTCTCAGTACAGGTTTTTGGCTAGCAAGGTTGGGTAGCAAGTACAAGAGTTGAAGGAAACAAAAAAACATACAAGCGATAAAGTCAAAAACGCAATCTTCCTTGGAAGCACAAAAGATCTTAACTAGAGAATACTAAACTTATGAGCAAATCAAGAAAGAAAGATGATGAAATTATTTTTTTCTTTAGAGTACTTCTATCTTTTTCATTCAACTCTCAAAAATAGTGTTACTACTGACCAAGCCAGGTTTGCCAAAACCAACTAAATTAACTCAATGATCCCAAAGTGATACCAATACCAACAACAAGATCAATCATATAACCATGAATTGAAAACTAATATAAGCTATGAAAAAGAGTGAATGATAGAACTTCTCATTAATATTCCATAACAGCCACCAAGGGATACATATCTAACGAGAGAGGGGACACTTCCATAATGCAAACCATCCTACATAATAACTTCTCTATTCATGATATGACTCTACTAATAAGGTAAAAAGATAGAAGATAGTGATGTGATACCGCGGCACTCCCCCAAGCTTGGAACAAACCAAGGGGATGCCAAACCTGATGACGAATTACTCCTTTGGTGGTGGTATCCTCTCATCTTCTTCCGACTTCCAGGGTAAGGGCTTCCCATCAACAAAGGACATCGTGGTTTCCAACATCCTGAAACTTGCAGCAGCACTTATGCGTTTAAACCTAACCTCATACTCACAGTTTTGATTTTGAACGTCATAGAACTGTGCTTGCAGTTTGTTGGTTGTTTGGCGGAGCGAGATGACTTCGTCTTTGAGTTCAACAGTCTCCTTTTGGTGCTCGGAGATGAGTTCGGAACAAATCTTGTGGATGATATCCACTTCGCGCTCCGCCATCTTCTTGTACCTAAAGACTTCTTGCTCCAGTGCTTCCATCCTATCCTCCAGACTTACTTCACCTTTAGGGCCTTGAACCTCTTTTATCCGGACCTCCCCATCTTCGAGCAACAGCTCCTTGGGATGAATCTTCAACTCTCCCTTGGCTGATCTAGAGGAAGACATTGTGGCTCCAAATCTGGGACTCTACCTGGCAGAAACAGATCGAAATAAAAACACGACGAAAACACGATATACGAACCTCGGGAGATCCAGGGGGATTATATATTACAAAGTTTCATAACAAAAGGAAGGTACTGGGCGAAAACAGGTCGGAGGCGGAGTCTGGGGTGGCCTCACCACCTAGTGGCGCGGCCAGGGGTGGGCCCGCGCCACAGGGTGGTATGGGCCACCCTGGATCCGTTTCCGTCCCTTTTTCGCTTCGTAACTTTCCTTATTGACTGAAAACTGCAAAAATATAATTGGATAGTATTTTCACGGAACTTTTCTTACTAGAACTGTTACCTATTTGAAAGCGGACTTTGCAGGTCTCTAAATATGGTCCTTAATAAATCTTTCCGGAGTTATAACTTGAAAGGCATCAACATCTTCATTATAAGAATCTCTAGCAATATAGTGTTTGAGTCGCTGCCCATTCACTACTTGTGTAGTATTGTCTTTTAAAGAAGAAATTTTTATTGCTCCTGAACGGTATACTTCTTCAATAACGAAAGGTCCTTCCCATTTTGACAGTAGTTTTCCTGCAAAAAATCTGAGACGAGACCTATACAATAGAACCTTCTCACCAACATGAAATTCTCTCTTAAGTATTCGCTTGTCATGCCATCTTTTAACTTTTTCCTTAAAGATCCTAGCATTGTCATAGGCTTCACTCCTCCATTCATCTAAAGAACTTAAGTCAAATAATCTTTTCTCACCAGCGAGCTTACAATCTCTATTTAGTTCTTTAAGCGCTTGATAGGCTTTATGTTCTAATTCTAAAGGTAGGTGACAAGCTTTCCCATAAACCATTTTATAAGGAGACATCCCCATAGGATTTTTGTAGGCAGTTCTGTAAGCCCATAAAACATCATTCAACTTTTTAGCCCAGTTTTTTCTAGATCTATTAACAGTCTTTTGCAAGATGGATTTAATTTCTTTATTTGATAACTCTACTTGCCCGCTAGTTTAGGGGTGATAGGCTGAAGCAATTCTATGATTAACATCATATTTAGCAAGGTTCTTTCTAAAACCACCATGAATGAAATGAGAACCCCCATCAGTCATGAGATACCTAGGCACTCCAAACCTAGGAAAGATAACATCCTTAAGCATTTCTACAAAAGTTTCCCCGTCAGCACTCTTCGTAGGAATGGCTTCTACCCACTTAGTAACATAATCAACGACAACAAGAATATGAGTATAACCTTTCGAGGGAGGGAAAGGACCCATAAAGTCAAATCCCCAGCAATCAAAAGGTTCAATAACTAGAGAGTAGTTCATAGGCATTTCACTGCGTCTAGAAATATTACCAACACGCTGACATTCATCACAAGATAAAACAAATTTTCTTGCATCTTTAAAAAGGGTAGGCTAGTAGAAACCTGATTGTAGCACATTTTGTGCAATTCTATCTCCTGCATGATGTCCTCCATAAGCACTACCATGACATTTACGCAATATCTCCTTTTGTTCATATTCTGGAACACATCTTCACATAATACCATCCACTCCTTTGTATAAGTGTGGGTCATCCCAAAAATAATGCCTCAAATCATAGAAGAACTTCCTCCTTTGCTGAGATGTAAAAGTTGGAGGCATATACTTGGAGACAATAAAGTTAGCATAATCAGCATACAAGGGCTCCCTCGCGAGCTTACCCCTATTGCGGCGCTCATTTGGGAAACTATCATTAACAGGCATAGGGTCAAAAGAGATGTTTTCCAATCGAGATAAATTATCAGCTACAGGGTTTTCAACACCCTTCTTATCTACTATATGTAGATCAAACTCTTGTAAAAGCAGCACCCATCTAATAAGCCTAGGCTTAGCGTCCTTCTTCGTCACAAGGTATTTAATAGCAGCATGATCAGTATGAATGGTGACTTTTGAGTCTACAATATAGGGCCTAAACTTATCACAAGCAAAAACGACAGCTAGAAATTACTTTTCAGTAGTAGCATAATTCCTTTGAGCAGCGTCTAGAGTCTTACTAGCATAATGGATAACATTGAACTTTTTATCAATTCGTTGCCCAAGGACAGCACCTACAGCAAAATCACTAGCATCACACATTATTTCAAAGGGTAAACTCCAATCAGGTGGTTGAACAATAGGGGCTGTAGTTAAAGCCTTCTTAAGAGTTTCAAAAGCTTCCTTACAATCATTATCAAAAACAAAGGGTACATCTTTTTGAAGAAGATTAGTGAGGGGTTTTGATATCCTAGAAAAGTCTTTAATAAACCTTCTATAGAAACCAGCATGACCAAGGATACTACGAATACCTTTGATGTCTCTTGGACATGGCATCTTCTCAATCGCCTCAACCTTAGCTCTATCAACTTCTATGCCTCTTTCAGAAACTTTATGCCTGAGGACAATCCCTTCATTAACCATGCAGTGACATTTCTCCCAATTAAGAACAAGATTAGTTTCTTCACATCTCTGCAAAACTTTATCAAGGTCGTGCAGGCAATTATCAAAAGAAGTTCCATAGACAGAAAAGTCATCCATGAACACTTCTACAATTTCCTCACAAAAACCATGAAACATAGGAGACATGCACCTTTGAAAAGTAGCAGGAGCATTACATAAACCAAAAGGCATATGTCTATAAGCATAAGTTCCGTAAGGGCAAGTAAACGTAGTTTTTTCTTGATCTTGTTGTTTAACAGCAATTTGAGAGAAACCAGAATAACCATCAAGAAAACAAAAATGGGTCTTTTTAGACAACCTTTCCAACATTTGATCAATAAAAGGAAGCGGGTAGTGATCTTTCTTAGTAACTTTATTGACTTTTCTAAAATCGATGCACATTCTATAGCCTACTACTATTCTTTGAGGAATAAGCTCATCATTATCATTAGGAACAACGGTAATACCTCCTTTTTTAGGAACACAATGAACAGGACTAACCCATTCACTATCAGCAATACGGTAAATAATACCAGCATCAAGGAGTTTCAATACCTCATTCCTTACCACTTCCTTCATCGTAGGATTTAAACATCGTTGGTGCTCTACTACCGGCTTTGCATCTGGTTCTATGTTGATAGAATGCTGACATATAGTGGGTGAAATCCCTTTTAAATCATCCAGAGTATAGCCCATAGCTCCTCGGTGTTTCCTCAAAACCTCCAATAGCCTTTCTTCTTCCTTTCCTGAAAGTTTAGCGCTAATAATAACAGGATATATCTTTTTATCATCAATATAAGCATATTTAAGATCATCAGGGAGAGGTTTTAGATCGAAAACCGGATCCTTTTAAGGTGGCAACGTGGTACCCAAGTCTTCTACAGGCAAGTTATGCTTAAGCATCTTAGGCTGATCATGGAGAATCCTGTCAATCTCATTCCTTTCTTCCATGAAGATTTCACTTTCATGATCTTCCATAAATTGCTGTAAAGCATTGTTAGGAGCAAGAGAAATAAAAGCAAGTTGTTCAACTCTAAAATCCTCATTATGGGTTTCCTATTCATAAGGTTCTTTAGCAAATTTCGAGAAATTAAACTCATAAGATTCCCCAGCAAACTTAGTCAAGATTTCTCCCTTTTGCAATCTATAATGGCTCCACAAGTACTCAAGAAAGGTCTACCAAAAATAATAGGATAAGTTTTACTAGCAGCTGAACCGAGTACTAGAAAATCAGCAGGGTACTTAATCTTACCACAAAGAACTTCCACGTCTCATACAATACCAATTGGAGGGATGATTGATACGTCCATAACGTATCTACTTTCCCGAACACTTTTGCTATTGTGTCTCCTCTAAACTTGTGTGATTTGGATGCAACTAACACGGACTGACGTTGTTTTTAGCAGAATTGCCTTGGTGTCTACTTTTTGTGCAGAAAATCAACTATCAGGAAAAATCCTGGAAAATATGCCAAAAATCCTATTTCACCCGAAGACTCCAGGAGCCAGAATACGAGACGGAGAAGCGCCATGGGGTGGCCACACCACCTGGTGGTGCGGGCTAGGCCAGGCTGTGCCAGGGGGTGGTGTGGGCCCCCCAGGCACCCCCTCGGTCTCCCTCTTCGCCTATAAGAAGCCTTCTGACCTAAAACTCCGGGGGGTTCGACGTTTTTCTAAAAGGAGTTTCGCTCCGCCGCCACCACCAGATTCCACGAAACAGCACCAGAAACTCCGTTCTGGCACCCTGCCGGGACGGGGAATTGGAGGAGATCATCGCCATCATCATCACCATCGCTTCTCCGTCGACCATCCATGCTTCCCCCATCTATGAGTGAGTAATCCCCTGTTGTAGGCTATGGGGATGGTAGGGATTGGATGAGATCGTTCATGTAATGGCATCAGATTGTTAGGGCATGGAGCCTAGTATCTTTTATTAGTGCTATATAACTTTGTTGCGACTTGTTGTGCTTAATGCTTATCACTAGGGCCTGAGTGCCGTGATTTCAGATCTGAACATATTATTGATTCATTATGATAGTATTGTTTTTGGTCTTATCTACAAGTTGTATAAACACGTTGTTGTCCGGAACCAATGGCCCCGAAGTGACAGAAATCGGGATAACCGGAGGGAATGGCTTTGATGTGAGGATCACATGTGTTCACGGAGTGTTAATGCTTTGCTCCGGTGCTCTATTAAAAGGAATACCTTAATTGCCAGTAGTTCCCTTGAGGCCCCGTTGCAAACGGGCTGATAGGACAAAAGATGTTGTGCAAGTTCTCATTGCGAGCACGTATGACTATATATGGAACACATGCCTAGGATTTTCAAGTACTTGGATGCTTTATATTATTTATCTACAATTGCCCTATGTTCTGATTGCTATGTGAATTGTCTTGTCCATGCAACGCCCGTCCATCCATCCCTATGCCTACCGCACTCGAATCCTATTGTTTACTGCTATTGTCACTACTGTCTTTACTTTACTACTGTTCCTACTTTGCTATTCCTACTACAAAACTGTTGCTACTGATAAACTGCTGGGAGCAAGATTGTTTCCAGGTGCAGCTGAATTGACAACTCAGTTGTTAAGGCTTATAAATATTCTTTGGCTCCCCTTGTGTCGAATCAATAAATTGGGTTTCACTTCCCTCAAAAATACTGTGATACACCTCCTATACTTATGGGTCATCAAGACTATTTTCTAGCACCGTTGCCGGGGAACATAGCTTTATTTATCAAGTTCACTTGGATTCTCTATTGTTCTCTGCTATCCATCCATCATGGGTAAGTCTCGTGATGGCAAGTTTCCTATTTTACCATCCACTACAAGAAGAGGTACGGTTCTGAACACCTCTGCTGCTCTTGATTCACCATCTGTTATAAGTAAGCTTGTTACACCACCACATACACATGCCACACACACTGCTACTACTACTGAATCTAAAACTTCTGATGCTTATGATGGTGCTTCTACTGTGCTTGATAAGAGTGGTTCATTAGGTCCTTTCCTAGATGCTACGATTGCTAGAACTATAGCTGGAAATACTGAAACTCCTAATGAAGACACTACCAGACCTGTTAGTTCACCCGAGTCTAGTGAGAGTTATGATATTGAAGATGGTTATGTTGAGATGAACGATGAATTTATTAAAGAATGTAAAAACACCCATTATAGGAGCGCTGTTAAGAGTCTCCTTGAGAGGCGTACTATTAGACCCAAATTGTCTCCTATTGCTAAGTTTGCTGCTTCTCCCATAAACATTACAGATAAAGATTATGATTTCTCTCTTGATCTATCTTACATAGCTATTGTTGAGAAAGAACCTTTTTGTGGAACTAAGAATGAAAGTGTGGTAGCACATATGAATGAACTTTCTACCATGAGTGGCTTGTTTTCTGATGATATTAAGATGCGTACTTACTTTGTTGCCAAGATCTTCCCCTTTTCACTAAAAGGAGAAGCTAAAACTTGGTTTAGGAATTTACCTCCTGGATCTATTGATAGCCCTGAGTGCTTGATTAGTACTTTCCTGCAGAAATATTTTCCTCCTAGTGCTAGACATGCTATTTTGCAGGAACTTTTTGATTTTAAACAGGGAGAAAAAGAGGTATTGCCTGAATCATGGGCAAGGTTTTGTGCTTTGATTCATGCACAGGCTGGAAGTCCATTACCTAAGAATGAGCTTCTTGATATATTTTATAATGGACTAACTGAAGAATCTAGGACATACCTAGACAGTTGTGCTGATTGTGTTTTCAGGAATAGGACTCCAAAGGAAGCAGAGGAATTAATGGCTAAAATAAGTAAGAATTATGAAGATTGGATTCCTCCTAAACAAGCTATACCTGAAGTAATTGTACCTAAACCTTCTATTCTGGTGCCTATTCCAACATCAAAGAAGAGGAGAGTTATTGAATTAAATGATGAAGTGATGAAGGAAGCTAAGAAATGTCTTAAGGAGAAGGGAATTAAAGCTGCAGATGTCAAGAATTTACCTCCTATAGAAGAATTATGTAAGCCTATTCCCTACTCATCCACTATTGAGGTACACTCTCTCCAACACTTTGATGAAGGTGATATCCCTTACTCTAAACCTCCTGATCAATGCTTAGAAGAATTCGATATCTTTATTGTTAAGCAAGATAATTTTAATAAAAGGGTGAAAAATCATCTAATGGAAAACACTAGAGCTATTGTTGAGTTGAAAGATATTGTGGAAAGAATCTCTAATGATGTTAAAATGATTGTTAAACACTTTCAAATGGTTCAAACTCAAATAGATCAACTTGTTAAAGTGCAAAACGACTTGCTAGTTAATGCTGCCAAAGAAAAACATGCTTATGAAATTAGAACTAGAAGTGGAGCTGCTACCTAGGATCCTCTATATCCTGAGGGGCATCCCAAAATAATTGAGCACGATTCTCAACAAGCTGAAAATAGTGGCTCTACTCGTAAGAAAAGGAAAAAGAAACATAAAACTGTTGTAGAACCCTCTAAACCTGCTATAGATCCTAAAGTATATCTATCTCTGATGCTGAAATTGAAAGTGGTAATGAAGAAAATGAAGTTCCTAATGAAGAAAAAGTTGAAGAAGAACCTGAAAACCACACTAAGAATACCAAATACACTAAAGAGGATTTTATTTCTAAGAAACATGGTAGTGAAAGAGAACCTTGGGTCCAAAAACCTATTCCTTTCCCTGATAAGAAACACAAGTCAAAGGAAGATGAACATTATAATAAGTTTTGTGAGTGGATGAAGCCTTTATTCTTGCAAATTCCTTTGACTGATGCTATTAAATTGCCTCCTTACTCAAAGTATATGAAGGATATTGTCTCGAATAAAAGGAAGATCCCTAATGAAGAAATTTCTACTTTGCTTGCTAATTATTCCTTCAATGGTAAGGTTCCTAAGAAACTTGGAGACCCAGGGATTCCAACTATCCCTTGCTCTATTAAGAATAGTTATGTTAGAACTGCTTTGTGTGATTTGGGAGCTGGAGTTAGTGTTATGCCTTTCTCTCTCTATAAGAGACTTCAACTTGAAAAATTAATACCAACTGATATATCTTTGCAAATGGCTGATAAATCTACCACTATTCCTGTTGGTATATGTGAGGATGTACCTGTTCAAGTGGCTCATAATTGCTTGACATTAACTGATTTGTTGTGCTTGAAATGCCTGAAGATGATAATGTGTCCATTATTCTTGGGAGACCTTTTCTTAATACTGCAGGAGTTGTTATTAATTGTAATCAAGGAAAGGTGACCTTTAATGTAATGACAAGGAACATACTGTCTATTTCCCCAAGAAGATTGAAAGGACTTATGGTTTGAATTCAATTGAACATGTTGAGGGCATTCAAGTGGGAGAGATATATTGTCCCATACCAAGAGAAAAATTTGAAACTATTATGATTGGGACCATTGCTATGAAGGTTCAGGTAACATAATCATTAGTGGAATACAAAGTTTTGTCTCATATGAAATTGTTTTGGTAGCAAGACCTGATCAACCTTGTTAACAAAAGGATTTCATTGAGCAAAACAATGTTTTCACCGTGATTATCTTCGCTTACTTTTGTTCTATCCAGTTTAGTTTTTGCTTTCGTTTAGTTTTCTTTTTGTTGTTAGTTGCTTGCTTGTTAGTGTCTTAGAACTTCTGTAGTTCTAGCTTTGTTTTGTCCTTGCATCATTCCAAAAAAAATCTGTCTGTCAGAAAATCATCCTGAAAATTCCTAAAAATAAAGTGTCTCGAAAAATTCTAGAAAATTCATATTAATTTTTTGCGTGAAAAAAGGGGCAGAGGAGTACCTAGGAGGTACCAGGGGGACCCACCAGGCAGGCACACCACCTGGTGGCACGGCCTGCCCTGGGTGGCGCCATGCCCTGGTGTGGGCCACCCCTGGCCCCCCACTAACTCTCTCACCTGCCACTTTCTTCTCTCTCCCGAGTAAGCTCCAATTCATTGCTCAAAATCGCGTTCTTGCTGTGCTTGTTCTCGATTTTTTCGATCTCCTTGCTCAGCCCATCTTTATTGCTGAAATTTGGAGCATTTGTTCCCTGGTATGTGACTCCTCCCCTTGTCCAAGTAGATTTGTGTTTAGTGGATTATATATTGAGTATTTTGCTGCTGTAGGTGACTAGTTATGAGAGCTTGTATGCTTGTTTGATGCTTAGAGATATATTTTTGATGCATGTTTAGGCCTCTTACAAGTCCCTATGAGTAGAATCCTTCATTATATTTACTTTGCAATCACTTGTTTAATAGGTGTTTAAAATTTCAGAATAGAAGATGAATGAGCATCAACTAAACCAACATGAACTTTGGGTGCCTGAGTTCATGAAGGTCCACCGGGAGGATGAAGTTTTTCCCTCCATTTATCCATGCTCTGAGTTCATGAGAGCTGCAGGAATTCTCCAAGATTTCCACACTTTGGTTTCTAATGCAGGGTTAGAGCACTTTTTGGAAGATGAACCTTGTCAGTTTGTGAAGCTAACCATGTCTGTGGTGTAGGACTTCCAATTTAGTCACTCTTTGCCTAACCCCATGGTCCATTACAAAATTTACAATATTGCTGTCGACCTTTCTCTTGATGATTTTTGTGCAGCTATTAAGGTACCTCAATGGGGATCATGTAGAAAGATTAAGGAGAGACCTGAACCACTCATGGATTTGTACGCAGAAATTTGCCAAGGGAGCAGCTTCTCGAAGGAGAGTGGAAAAATCCGTAACATTCATCTTCCCTCCATTCTCTACTTTGCCTACTTTATTGCCAAGTCTGTTCTTGCTAGGAAAACTTCTAATAAGTTATCTTTGTATGATCTAGCATTTATCTCTGCTGCTCTTAAACGAGATAGGTCTTACAACTTAGGTGCTTTGATAGCTTTCCGTCTTGCTGCTAACCGTGAGAAAGGTGGAATTTGTGGAGGCCTAATTGCTTCTTGTTTACTAGTATTGTATGGTTTAGTGCCTCATCATCTAGACCTACAGTTTCCCATAGAAAGGCTTGATATTAATTCCATGATACAACATAAATTTGTTTCCTCGTGGGCTAGTATGAGTGAGTTATCTTATGAAATAACCTTTCTCAAAGCTGGTTGGAGAAAGAGCAAGTCTGAGCATGTTGTTCTTTTGCCTGCACCTGTTTTGTTTAACCTTGATAACAGGGAAGGGTGGTCCCTCACTGAGGAGGAGCTTGACACGTACTTGGGAGAGATCTCCCAATAGGAGCAGGACACTAGAAGGGAGGTCACGGATGATTCGGTCCAGCCCTTGAATGAGGGAGAGTCTTCATATCAGCAGCCTGTTTATTATTGGGGAGCTTCTTCTTCTTCCCATGGGCCCAACTACGACCATTCTTATCAAGATCCGCCTGCTTGGAACCCCTATTCGTACATGGATTGATAACCACTTAGGCCAAAAGCCTAAGATTGGGGGGAGGTACGCCGACACCGCACTCATCTCCATATCATGTTGTGTCAGTACTTTGTATATTCATCTTTCGTTCTCCTTTTAGTTTTTGTTCTTTCTTTGCTTTTGCTTTCTAAAACACAAAAAGACCAAAAATATTTCTGTTGTTTCTCTTTGGTTTGCTTCTTCTTTTTCACTTGGTTTGATTTTCCCTTTTTGCTTTGTTTGAACCATTCGAAAAACCCAAAAAGATTTTGCTTTGCTTGTTTTTCCTTTTTGGTTCTTGCTTTAAAAATCGAAAACACCAAAAATATTTGCTGTTCTTCCTTGGCTTTGTGAGTTTGTTGCAGGGTTCAGCAGTCCTCAGTGGGATTTGGTTTCATATTATTATTATTATTCAAGCCACACAAGTGAAGAGCAAGAATGAGGATTAATGACAACTTGAGATGTGGTAAGAGGCTGGTAACAAACTCTATTTGTTTTCATTTTTGTACATATACTCATCATTGTGGGCATGCTTGGTCTATTCATGTAGGGTGTATGATATCTTTGGATGCTTAGTAGTTCTTGATTTCTTATGATTAGTTCCAGCTTGCTAATAGTTTGTAGCATGTCATATGAACGTTTGCTTGCATTGATCTATTCATAACTTGGTATGACACTGTGGTATCCTCCTCTGAAAGTTTCATTTGAATTGACTTGGCACATGCTCACGCATGCACATGTGTGTAATAATCAGTTAAGCCTCGATGAATTATTTTGCCTTGAGGATCTTGAATCACTTTCATGCCATGAGTAGTCCTGTTTTGTTGCAAGCATGATAATGACAACTATTGCTCTCTCGTTTGTCGCTCCCTTACTATTGCTAGCCTTCACTTACACTGAGTGTTTTACTCATGTTTCCAACTCTCTTAAACCAAATATTGCCAAAGTGTCCACCATACCTACCTATTAGCATCATTTGCTACTTCCGTGCATATTCAATATGCCTTGTTTTCTTCCGAATAAAATGTTTGCTTGTTATGAGAAAGTTAGTTAGTAAAGCTCTCACGAACTTGATGGCAACTTTATTTCCTGCACTTAATAAACCTGAACCATTGTGACTCTCCATGAAAGTTATATGCTTGCAAATTATAGGCTAGGGATTAGCAGAACCATGCTGTCACGGGGAACACTTTCAACGCTTGTAAATATATACCCAGTTGATACCTTGCTATTTTGTTTGCGGATGTCGTCGGTGTGAAACAAAAGGGGAGCTTGTAAGTCCATAGAGTTATGTATGTGTGTTAGAGAAACGCCTGGGCCGCTGGTCTAATCCATGCTGACATGGTGGAAACCTGCAGCGTAACCATAATGATATCTATGAAGCATTCTTCTTATAAAAAAAGAGAGAGATAGCTATTGAGAAAAATAAAAAAAAGAGAGATTTATGAAAAGAGGAAAGAGAGAAAAAAGCACCATTTTCCCATGGTAAATAAGAAGATTGTTGAGATACTCATTGTCTGCTTGCCTTGTCATTTTGATATGGGGATTCTTCCGTATCATCGAGCAAGGGGTACCCCGTTGGCGGTTCTCTATGATACGCACATACTTACGATCACAAGAACTTACCGGTAACTAAAGTTGAGTAGCATGAGGAGGGTCCCTCGTACTCAAGGGACTTGGGATTTTCAGTTTATAGTATGTCAAGCATATAACTCAGATTGGACCTCACTTTCACCTTAACCACATTTAAGATGCTTATGATAGGGGCAATGAGAGCTCAAACCTAATGAGTATCATACTTTCAGCATTTGGAAGCCTTTCAAAATTATTCAAAACCTTTTCCTTTACTTGTTGAGTCTCCATTTATTCTTTGAGCACCTTCTTGAGAGCATAGTTGTCATTCTTTGTGCTTGTTCCCATTACTTGATTATTTGTGTTATGACTTTGATGCTTGTATCCTTGATATCTTTACTTCTAGTCATCACCTGAACTTCAGAGGTGCCTTGATATTCATAAACAAAGGCAAGCGAGATACCACTCTATCATACCTTTTTATGAGCATTGTAATGTTGGTTATGTTTATACTTCATGCTACTTATTATTTTTGAGTTGGAATCTCTTCATAGCTTGCAATGCCTATTAAGTAAACTTAGTTGCATACTCTTTATTATGAACCGTCTAAGTAGTTGATCACATTGCTGAGAATATTTACATCATCTGAAGCAAATGTGTTCGTGAAAGTTCTTTTATCGCACTCAGTTTTCAACTGAATTGTTTCAGGACAAGAAATAAGCTAAGCTTGGGGGGAGTTGATACGTCCAAAACGTATCTACTTTCCCGAACACTTTTGCTATTGTTTCTCCTCTAAACTTGTGTGATTTGGATGCAACTAACGCGGACTGACATAGTTTTCAGCAGAATTGCCTTGGTGTCTACTTTTTGTGCAGAAAATCAACTATCAGGAAAAATCCCGGAAAATATGCCAAAAATCCTATTTCACCCGAAGACTCAGGGGCGAATACGAGGCGGAGAAGAGCGGGGTGGACACACCACACAGTGGCCTTGAGCAGGCCAGGCCGCGCCAGGGGGTGGTGTGGGCCCCCAGGCACCCCCTCGGTCTCCCTCTTCGCCTATAAGAAGCCTTCTGACCTAAAAACTCCGGGGGGTTCGAAATTTTTCTAGAAGGAGTTCCGCTCTGCCGCCACCACCAGATTGCACGAAACAACAGCAGAAACTCCGTTCAGGCACCCTGCCAGGACGGGGAATTGGAGGAGATCATCGCCATCATCATCACAATCGCTTCTCCATTGACCATCCATGCTTCCCCCATCTATGAGTGAGTAATCCCCCGCTGTAGGCTATGGGGATGGTAGGGATTGGATGAGATCGTTCATGTAATGGCATCAGATTGTTAGGGCATGGTGCCTAGTATCTTTTATTAGTGCTTTATGACTTTGTTGCGACTTGTTGTCCTTAATGCTTGTCACTAGGGCCCGAGTGCCATGATTTCAGATCTAAACATATTATTGATTCATTATGATAGTATTGTTTTTGGTCTTATCTACAAGTTGTATACACACGTTGTTGTCCAGAACCAATGGCCCCGAAGTGACAGAAATCGGGATAACCGGAGGGAATGGCTTTGATGTGAGGATCACATGTGTTCACGGAGTGTTAATGCTTTGCTCCGGTGCTCTATTAAAAGGAGTACCTTAATTTCCAGTAGTTCCCTTGAGGCCCCGCTGCAAACGGGCTGGCAGGACAAAAGATGTTGTGCAAGTTCTCATTGCGAGCACATATGACTATATATGGAACCCATGCCTAGGATTATCGAGTACTTGGATGCTTTATCTTATTTATCTGCAATTGCCCTATGTTCTGATTGCTATGTGAATTGCCTTGTCCATGCAATGCGCGTCCATCTATCCCTATGCCTTCCGCACTCGAATCCTATTGTTTACTACTATTGTCACTACAGTCTTTACTTTACTACTGTTGCTACTTTGCTATTCCTACTACAAAATTGTTGCTACTGATAAACTGCAGTGAGCAAGATTGTTTCTAGGTGCAGCTGAATTGACAACTCAGTTGTTAAGGCTTATAAATATTCTTTGGCTCCCCTTGTGTCGAATCAATAAATTGGGTTTAACTTCCCTCGAAAATACTGCGATACACCCCCTATACTTGTGGGTCATCAATGATCTCTCTATTAGCAAGGTGAATAACCACATCATTCTCTTCCAACTCGCAATGACTGATTTCATGCATAATTTCTCTGTAAAGCTCATAAGGAATAGCACTGGAACTTGCAACAATATCACATAAACCATAATAGCAATGATCACCAATTATAACAGAAAGCACAGGAACACTAGCTCTTTTAGTTCTATTAGGATGTGAAACAATATTAGAAGCACCCTCACAAAAGACTATGTGTCCATCTTCTATGCTTTTAGTGACAAGGTCTTTCACAATAGCTACCACATGTTCAACGTTTATTTGTTCATCAGGTTTTACAGTTCTCTTTTCACTTTTGGTGATTACATTAGTTATCATAGGATGATCTTTACCTTTTCTGGGAAGGGAATCTTCTTGATATAAGGTTCAGGTAACATGGGATCAATAATGCAATACTCAGCACTCCCAATAGGAACACAGTCAACAATATCTTTGTAAGGTGCATGGTATTTATTCCATCCCCTTTTTGGAATTTCGATATAGGAAGCAAAAGCTCTAAAGCAATTCGTAATAACGTGCAAATCAAGACCATAAGCATTACTAATATTTTGAAAGTCATCAGTTCCCATAAAAGATTCAATGCATTCATAATCGTAATTTATACCTGACTTTCTACCTTTGTCATTCTCCCATGCTTCAGCATTGTCTTGAATACGGTCCAGAAGATCCCATTTAGCTTCTTCTTCCATGCGAGTGAATGATATAGCACAAGAAGCATCCAATAAATCCTTGTCATGTAGAGGGAGCCTTGCATAAAAGTTATTGATGATAATATTGTTGGGGAGCTCATGAATGGGACATTTGGGCGTTAGTAACTTCAGTCTCCCCCAAGCTTGGGTTGTACTCTCTCCATCAAGAGGCCAAAAGTTGTATATTTGATTCCGATCTTTATGAATCTCACTAGGAGGATAAAACTTCGAATAAAAGAGAGGCACTATTTCCTCCCATTCCAGAGCTTGACCATTCTTCAGCAGCTTATACCATTCCTCAGCTCTTCCTTTGAGTGATAATGAGAATAACTTCTTCTTAACTTGATCTTTAGTAATACCTGCACACTTGAACAACCCGCATAATTCATGTATAAAGTGTAAATGATCACCAGGATGGACAGTTCCATCCCCAACATAATAGTTATCCATAACACGATCAATAATTCTTGGCTTATCTACTACCTTAGCATTGGTAGTAGCATTACCAAATAAGATACTCAACGAATTATCCATAATGAAAATAAAGCAACTAACAGAAGTAAACAATACTCATAGTAGAAGTTTCCTTTACCAGTTTCACTCTCCAATAGCGCTTCACTCCCTGGCAACGGCACCAGAAAATAGTCTTGATGACCCACAAGTATAGGGGGTGTATCGCAGTATTTTCGATAATTAAGAGTGTCGAAGCCAACGAGGAGCAGAAGGTGCTGGCTAGTGGTATGGATCAAGAATTCTCTGCAAATACTTAGCAAACAGATTTTTAGGGGTTTTCGATAAAGCAAGTAAACAAAGTACGAGTAAATAAAAGACAGTAGGAATAAATGCAGCAAGTGGCCCAATCCTTTATGCAGCAAAGGACATGCCGGTTGTATTACTTAAGATGACCAAACGTTCTCGAGGACACATGGGAAGACTGTCAAGTGCTTTCACTTCATATAGTTGATTAATCTTCTTTAGCTTGCTAAGTGTTGTGTGGGTGAACCTGTGCTAATGTACCGACCTTCCTAGGACTAATACATACTTGTGATTATACCCCTTGCAAACATCCGTAAGTACAAGAAAGTAATTAAGGTAGAAACCTAACCACAACTTTAAACTCTAAGACCCTTACATCCCTTGTGCAATGGTTTCCCTAACGGGGTTCAGGTTTACATCATGCAACCCCTACGATTAGTAGCCAAATACACAATGCATTCCCCTAGGCCCATATAGGTGAAGTGTCATGTAGTCGACGTTCACATGACACCACTAGAAGAAGTACACCACAACTTAAATAACAATCTATTGAATCTTTCTCAACACAACTCCACTACTAACAACATGACTTCTCCCATGTCCTCAAGAACAAACAAACTACTCACAAGACATCATATAGATCATGATCAGAGATGGAATAATGATGTATAACAATCTGAACATAAACAATAATTCAATGGTTCACTCAATAGCATCAACTACAAAGAGTAATCAACACCGGGAAAGTTTCCCCTAAGAACTAATGCAAGATTCAACTCAATTGTTATAGCAATATGGAGATGGTGATGAGGGTGCTGATGGTGGTGATGATGATGATGATCCCGATGAAGTCTAGCTTGATGGTGGTGTTGATAGCGATGATCTCCCCTCTCCAGGAAGGAATTCCCCCGGCAGATATCTATCTGCCGAAGAGATCTTTCTCTCTCGGTGTTTTCCGCCCCACAGAGGCGGCGGAATCTTTCTATGGTCGCTCCCCGAGTCTTAGGGTTTCGGGAGGTTAATATACGCTAGAGGGGAGTGCCTGGAGTGGGCTAGGGCGGCCACACCACCTGCTAGCGTGGCCTAGGGCTGCCCGCGGCAGGGGGTGGTGTGGGCCCCTATGGCCCATCTCCAGCCCCCCTTCTGGCTTCCTCCGCCTTCTGGAAAAATAGGATTTTCCGTATATTTTCCCGGATTTTCTGATCTTCGCGAATTTTGCCTCCAAACAGCACATTTTCCATCAGAATCCTGACTTCAGCGGTCCATGCTCCAAAAGTCATCAACCATGCAAAAACAGATGAAATAACATAAGTATCACCTCTCAATACGAAATATATCAATGAATAATAGTGAATTATGACATAGAATAGTGATGCAAAATGGACGTATCAGCTAGCAGCTGTGGTTCTAGCGTTGAAGACATGGCGTCATTATCTTATGGGTAATCGTTGTGAGATTTACTCAGATCACAAGAGCTTGAAGTATATTTTCACTCAGAAGGAGCTGAATATGAGGCAAAGGAGATGTATAGAGTTAATCAAGGATTATGACCTTGACATTCACTATCACCCTGGCAAAGCCAATGTGGTAGCGGATGCTCTTAGCATATTGCCTTGTCGGCTAAACACCATGATCAAGGAGAAGCAGCCAAGTTTGCATGAGGAGCTGGAGCAGTTTAGGACTGAGCTAGTTAGCAAAGGATTTTTAGCTAACATTGAACTTCAACCCACTTTGATCAGCCAAATCAAGGAAGCCCAGAAGGGAAACGAAAGTATCAACGGAATCAAACATCGTATTGGTACAGGAAAGGTACCTGGATTCACTGAAGATGAAGAAGGAGTTTTATGGTACAAAGGACGTATCTGTGTGCCAGCAGATTCGAAGCTGAAGCAAGTTATCATGCAAGAAGCTCATGATACTCTTTATTCTATCCACCCCGGAGGAACGAAGATGTATCAAGATTTGAAAGAGCAATTTTGGTGGCACAAGATGAAGAGAGAAATCGGGAGCTACATCGCCAAGTGTGACATCTGTCAAAGAGTCACAGTAGAGCATCAGAGACCCGCAGGACTGTTGCAACCACTGCAGATTCCGGAATGGAAATGGGATTCCGTCGGAATGTACTTTATTACCGGTTTACCTACTTCTAGTAGGGGAAATGACTCAATCTAGGTCATAGTTGATAGACTATCCAAGGTAGCCCACTTCATACCTGTCAAGATAACCTACCAGAGTTTGAAGCTAGCAGAGCTGTATATTGCTAGGATTGTTAGTCTGCATGGAACCCCCAAGACCATAGTATCAGATCGAGGAACCCAGTTTACCTCACAATTTTGGCAGAAAGTCCAGGAAGGATTAGGAACCAAGTTGAATTTCAGCACTGCTTATCACCCGCAAACTGATAAACAGACTAAAAGAGTCAACCAAATCTTAGAAGATATGTTAAGAGCTTGTGTGTTAGAGTACGGATCAAAATGGGAAGACTTCCTACCTTTCGCAGAATTCTCATATAACAACAGTTATCAAGCTAGTTTGCAAATGGCACCATTTGAGTTCCTATACGGAAGGAAGTGTCATACCCCTTTGAATTGGTCTCAAGTAGGAGAGAGTCAGATCTTCGGACCCGACATTCTCCGAGAAGCAGAAGAGAAGGTGCACAAAGTTCATGAGCACCTCAAGACCGCCCAGTCCAGACAGAAGAGTTATGCTGACAAGAGAAGGAGAGACCTGACTTTCAATGTCGGAGATTTTGTATATCTCAAGGTTTCACCATTGAAAGGAACGCAACGCTTTAGTCTAAAAGGAAAGTTAGCCCCCAGATATATCGGACCATTCGAGATTCTGAACCGTCGAGGAGAAGTATCGTATCAAATGGAACTACCTGAAGAGATGTCAGCCATCCACAATGTGTTCCATATCTCGTTACTTTGCAAATGCCTAAAAGTGCCAGAGAAGACTGAAGTTTTCAAGAACATCGATCACAGAGCTGTGAAGATCAACAAGGACCTGACATATCGTGAAGTGCCCATCCGTATCTTGGAGGAATCTTACAGAACCACCAGGACCAGGAGTATCAAATTTCTCAAGATTCAATGGAGCAACCATACCGAAGAGGAAGCCACTTGGGAGCGAGAAGATTACATTAGGACAGAGTTCCCAGATCTCTTTAGTTCCTAGTTTTCTTTCGTAAATCTTGGGACGAGATTTTATTTAAGGGGGGAAGGTTTGTAACATCCCAAAACTTTAATCCAAGATTATTAAGATCCAAATCATCAAAATTAGAGTTAACAAAAACTTTTCCAATTAAAAATATTAAAGCATTCATATGTGTGTGCATTTAAATAGGAGTTGTTTTGAATTCCCATGATTAAGTGATCCATTGCTTGTAAAATGATTCTTAGGTGAAATAAACATCATCTAGATCATTCCCAAACAAATCCCAAAGAAAAACAAATCAAAATGAATAAAAGAAAGAAATGGTCATTTGTGCCATTTTAACTACCATGCCTACTTTGGCTATTCCTAGGACTCAATTCTTAACTGAAACAAATATGGATCTTTGCACCCCTTGCTAGTACATGTAGTAGTGTACCAAGGCCCACTTTGTGATCTACCAAAAGCTTGCAAACACTAATTTTAAATGGCATTTGAAAATTGAATGTAGTTCATATGAGAAGACCCCACTTATTCAAAAACCACTCAAATGAGCTCCATTTTAAAATCCCAAGAAACCACAGATGCTCAAGCATATGATCAACAACTCCACCAAAATTCAACCAAAAATTCAAAAAAAATTCCCATGCGGCCATTGTGTCGAACAGGTGGCATGCAGAAAATAAACTGCCTAACTATTACTATTTGTACTTAAGCCATTGTCCCCCAATTGACCCTCTCTACTCTCCCTTGTCCCTCCTGAGTCCAACCAAGTGATCACCGGCCTACCCCTAAGCCGCAGCAACAGTGCAGCGCCGCCCCTTTTTGGTCACCGCCGGCCATAAGAGGGGAATGCGCCACAGACCACGCCGTGCCGTTCCAGCACCACCACTAGCTCCGCCTAACCCTACCGCACCTCCCTGCCCCTTCCCCAAGCCCAGCCAGGCCCTGGACCACACCCCAGCGCCGCCGCCCATTCTCTCTGCGAGCTCGCCAAAGCGCGCTAGAGCACGATCATCGCCAGCACGCAGCAGACCGCCACTTGACATAAAATCCTGCACGCCACTCCGTCTCGACCGCAGCACCCCCCCTAGACACGGTCGTGCGCCGCCGTGCGACCCACAGTCGCCGTGCGCCGTGTCGAGCACCGCCTCTGTCTCCCAGAGCGCGGGACGCTCCCGACCAAACGCCACCGCCCCTAGCCACGCATTAAAGCCATAGAGGACCGCCAGGAAGCAGTCCACCGTCCGCCTACGCCGCCCATGCCAATAGCATCTTGTATCGTCGTCACCGACAAGCTCGCCGTTGTGCCGCTCGGTCCCCTCGTCGCCCTATAAAAGGAGCCCTTCCCAGCACAAACTACTCACACGATTCCACTCCCCTCTCCTCACTGATCCTTCCCCACCTCTAGCCGGAGCCGCTCGAGCCATAGTTTGCCAGAATTTAGCCGGAGGAGCCCACTGTAGAGGAGGAGAAGGCGTCGTCGATTTCGTCCACCCTAGGAGCTGCCGCGACCACGCCTGAGTCCGCCGTCATCCACCAGTTCGATCGCCCCCATCACCGCAGTAGCTGGAGCCCTGGTATGCCTCCTATGCACCCCCACCGAGCCGCTAGGGTTAGTTCTCGCCGGTGACCTGTTCGCCGGAGACGACGCTCCTCAGCCGTAGATCTCACTTTTAATCGCACGGTCCACATTGCCCCGTACCACTTCGCGTTTAAAGAGCTGCTGACATGTGGACCCCCCTGTCAGCTGTTCTCTGCGCCGCGGAGTGCCACTGGGCCGACCCATTTTCCTTCCCGCGCTAGCCCACGAATTCAAATTTAGGTTTTTCTATTTATGTTTGAACTTAGTTATGTCCCCTAGTTTGAAAATCATTTCAGAGAGATTTACAAATCCAAATGGAGTGATTCCAATTGTGTTGGAAAGCTTATGAAAAGATCTATCCGAACCCGTTGGATTTAAATCATTTAGAGTTAGAGATGTCTCCTAGTAAAAATAACAAGACAGAAGCTTTTGCACACTCAAACATTTTTATAAAATCAACCAAAATAGATTTTGAGTTGATTCCAACTCTCAAAAATCACATTTAACCATACCTATCTAAATATGTAATAATATTAAGGTTTGCATGCAGTGACTTTGGACTAGTATCAAAATAATGCTATATAGGCATTTCTAGTCACTTTAAATCATTAAATTCTAAACTTAAACTTATTAAAAGGTGATCCAACCTTTAAATCACATTCCCATATGTTAGAATATGTGGTGATGACATGTGTCCATATGATCCCATATTTTAATTGGTGAATATTAAATCTTAGTTATTTTCAATGAGTAGAAATTACTTTTCTCAAATTAAAAGGATAAAGGTAGTAAATTAAACCTTGTGATGCTTGTGATGATAATAGATCATTAAAATGTGTGCCTTACTGTGCTAAGTAGACTAGTTAAGTATTGTTTGGTGATTGTGTACTCCGTATGTATTTATAGACGATACTACAGACCAAGCTTTCGAGGAGGAGGAGTGCTATCAAGAGTAGGAAGAAAACTTCAACCACTACACCAACCAAGGCAAGCTAACACTTGCAAGTATAATGCTTAGCAAGCTAGAACTAAGATAGATAATCTGAGCAAGATGCACTAGGCATGTTTTGGTTATACCATTTTGGACTTATACCTATTCCAAGTTTTAAGTCCAAGCTTTACTTTTCCTTACTTTATCAAAGTCCTTTACTTATTTTGAAGGTAGCATAAAAAGTATAAAACTTGACCTATCTAGATAACCTTAGATGTCATTCTATGGCATGAGATTGATCTTACCTTTCCACCTTAGTGAACACTCTTAACTTAGTAGCTTAGAGCTAGATAAAAACTTGAGTCACTTTAGATGGGAACACTTGATGAAAATGAATTATGAAAACCTTGGAATGATGAGTCATTCTATTGAGATGTTTTGACATGTGTTGAGAAACACAAATGGTTTATGATGATGAAAATGTTGAGGCATGAGCCTTAAACCTTTTACAAAACTGATGGTTGGATTCGGATGCGATACCATTCCAAATTTACCGTACAACCACAATACCTGAATTGGGTAAGGCTTAGCTGGAAATTTATATGCATTAGTATTAGTTCCCTCGCGGGAGAGGTTTGAGATGAGGCTACCTCTCGATGTTGTCCACCTATGCAGTGCCCAAGATGACAGGTGGTCATGGTTGGGAGGCCATACTCATAGGAGAGGTGCTTATACTAGGGTGTGTAAAGGAAAGGTTATGTTTGATTATCTGCATACTAAGTATGATGATTCAGGGTTATCCCTGACAGATGTATCGAATCTTGTGGTGAAAGTGTACCACCTCTGCAGAGTGTCAAACTATTCGAATAGCCGCGTCCGCGGTTATGGACAGTTGGAGTGGCCATACTGTTTCGTTGTCAGATGTTTTCAAAATGACTTATGAAATGAATGATGAATCTTGACTTGACCACAACAGGGTTGTGAGTATGACACTAGCTTCCCAACTTAACTGATCTTAGAACTTTATTTTACCTTTCTTTGTTTCTGAACTCAGCTTAGGTTTCGAACTTAACTTTATAGTTAAAACTTAGAGTTTAGCATTTTCCCCTAGAACTACCTTACTTGTTAGTGATAGTTTGCGAGTACTTAAAGAGTACTCATGGCTTTTGTCCTTGGCTATTCCTATGGCTAGACTATGAAGGAGACTACCAAGATGACAGCCAGTAGGACGGCTATGATAACTAGGACTATCTGCCTTCGTCAGCATTGCCTGTGCCCCTGAAGATGGACCCCACCGCTACGCTTATTATTTATTCCGCTGCTTGTTGTACTAAGACTAGATCATGAGATCCTTATTTGTGTAAGACCTTATTTATGGTTTGTAATGGATGATGTAGTGTGATATCCAATCTATTATGTCTCGCAAAAATGGTAATCCTGGGATTGCGATGAATGACATAACAGGCATCTGGGATTAAAAATCCGGGTGTTGACAGAAGTCGTCTTTGATTTCATGTAGGGGTGTTTAAGAGTGTTTGAGTGTATGTAAACAAAGTAATAATAAGTAATGCAAGTAAACAAATAAGAATTTGTGATATAAGGTAATTTGAGCTGCAATAGGACTAAAAAGTTTTGAAGGAGTGTTGGATCCACCACTAGCAATTATGTTAGTCATGGTTAGGATATATCTATGTTGTCATTCATGTATATGTATGAGAGAAGCTTCAAAGTAGATGATCAAAGACCAGTCATCTTATATTTGATCTCTCATAACCACAATAGTAATCTTAGGAAAGTCACTCGTGATCCCTGCTATTAAGGGTTAACCCCATGTTCATGGACTGGGGTTTGTGAGTCTTCTCTTATCCCTCTTGAACACATGAGTAATGATACGATGCAATATGTCACTTAGCACCTTCACACCACCACATGCCCAAAAGTAGTTTCCTCAGTTGTCCTGAAGGCAATGTTTGTGGTTGACATCACACAACATCAATAAAGAAAACTATTACACATTCATGAACAAAATTATAGATCATCTTTATTGCAATTAATAACCATGCTAGGGTTTCTCCATCTCCCCCAAAACAAGGTAAATTATTCACACATGGAGGCAATCAACATCATCATAGTAGTATGAATAGAATACAAATGTATCAATAAATACTTGTGCAAATCCACAACAAAGTGTAGAAAGTACAACAAGATGAATGTAATAGAGATGAGAGTATCGATGGTGATGGTTTAGTTGCAGTGGTTTATGATGATGGTGGTGAATACGATGTGTACACTCCTCCAAGGATCTTCGCAGCAGTGAGGATCGAAGTCCCCATGCAAGTTCCCCCTCAAGATCCCTTCCGGAGGTGAGGTTTCTGCGAACCGCAGTATTTTGGAGCCTGAAATGGCCTCCAGATAGCATATTTATGCCCATATTGACTTTTCTAATTGATTTATCCATCCACACCTTTAATTTCGGGATCCTGGCGAAACAAACATAAAAGGGGCGCGTGAGCGCGGTAAAATACCAAAATCCTCCAGCTACTCATGCAAAACGCAAGCTAAACATGCTGCAAAAATACACTCATCAACATCCCCAAGCTTAGACTCCTTCTCTTCCCCGAGCAAGATAGTATCTTAATGGACACGGTTATCATGTTCATGAAGCGCAAGTTGATAAAATAGAATGATGCATTGCATCATATAGTTAAAGTAAGATATATTGAGCCATCTTCTGAGTTCCATCACACTTCTACGTGACAAGATGAATTAGAAGGCTTCCACACCTTTAGTACTACCCTTCAATGAGAATATTAATTGATTACATATTATAAAACTTTTAGGTCAACCGAATGAGCATGCATGGAGGTCTCAAATAAGTTTACAACTTCGCACATCCACTTCAATTTTATTTTTTGAATGGTCTCTTTCATTTCCTCTCCTATTCTTGATGTATATATCT
The DNA here is from genome assembly GCA_023614405.1 of Avena insularis. Classification (NCBI taxonomy): domain Eukaryota; kingdom Viridiplantae; phylum Streptophyta; class Magnoliopsida; order Poales; family Poaceae; genus Avena; species Avena insularis. Next base: position 289,082,591 of record CM042694.1, read on the forward strand.
AATTTTATTTTGTACATTTTTTTTAATTACACATATGCTCTTAAGAATTTTTAGTGTTGTGCAAGGCACTAGACATATTATTCAATCTCATGAGAAGGCTCAAAACAGATCAAGACTTTTTAATAAAACTCTAAACATAGTATGAAGTAATTCACGCTGGTGGTTTGAGCTTCTACCACAACTTGTACTCATTCTAAAATTTTGATGGTATCATTGCTTTGATTTTCTCAACTTTCTCTCTTTTTTATTTTCATTCTTTTATGTTTTAATAATCAAATCATTGATCTATAACATACTATCAAAGTTTCTTTAAAATTGTGAACAATACTAATGATGTAGAAGATTCCAAAGTCACCAAAAAGTACAAGTACAATAGAGATCATCCTAGTTCATACATCTAGTAGGATAATCACAAACCGATATACTTCATATAATAAAAACTCGCAATCCATAGGATATAAATCATTCGTTCCTACAAGGGAGCTAAAGTTTCAACTTATTATGCAAAACTTGAAAAAGTAAACTAAGGTACATGCAAAAAGTAAACATGCTAAAATTTATAAGATAGATTACAAGGTATCAAAGGCCTCTCCAAGTTTGGAATCAAGCCGGGTGGGATCAAATAATCCCGTGTGATTATTTGATACCATGGTTTCGATGCTTAAGGTGGTGTTACTCTAGTAGGGCGGCGAAGTCTACCAAGTAGAGCTTGATTTGCCTCCTTGAGAGCAAGAATGCGACGCTTGCGTTCTTCATTGATATTTTCTAAGTGTTCAGTGTAATACTTATGAAGCTCAATGGTCTCCTTCTGAGTTTGTATTGCTAGGAGACTAATGTTGATATTAGCCTTTAAATGTTTCATGATATTTTGGTCCATATGATCAAGATAGCTTCGTAGCAAATCAATGTGTTTAGAAGATCAAGCGGATTTTACCTCAACCTTTTTCATGCGATGATCAAGAGAATCTAGAGAACTTTGGATCTTGTCATTTTCTAGATTTATTTTCTCAAGCGAGACATCTCCTTGTTTCCTTGTAGACTCATCCTCTCCATCCTCTGCCTTCTTTTCATGCACGAAGTTGATCGTACACCCGCGTCCTTACTACATGGTCTCTCTCATATTTGCTTGTTCATCTGGTTGAAATTGATTTAATCAAGTTGGCTTGATAGCATCTTCTAAGTCTTTAGTACAGTGTACCTGATTTCCTGGCCGATCCTTTCAGCAAGTTTCTTCTTCTCGTGGTCATTGATTAATGTCATAGCTTCACAATTGGCGGAGAAACTTTTATATAGGATCTGTTGAATAAAAAATACCAAGACATTTAGGAGAATATACAAGGAGGTTAGGTGTCAAAAATTACCGGCATAAGAGTCCATAAGTCGGTTAAAAAATAATCTCAACAAATCTAAAATAAAATCAGAATTTATAGAAAATTGGGTGTCCTAACGATCATCGGTACATGCAGTGGCCGTACAGAACGCCCGTACCTAATCCTATGTTTCAAAGATTTTAAAATCGAACATCGGTAGAACCTGCCAGGTTTTAGTACGGACGGGTCACTCATGTACAACTGCCGATACAAGTAGTCGGGACACAACATTTTTCTCTTTTTTTTTACAAAATGCAAAAGAAACGAAAGGGAGCATCAAATGTGTTAACGAGTAGTCGTACAACGAGGTGTAGACGTACAGCTCACTCGTACCACTTTGATACTTAGTGTGCAAAAAACAGAGAATATAAAGACTATGCGTACAATAAGGTCTCACCGTACGGCCTACCTGTACCGAAATCTAAAAAAAATCCGAAATTTTCCTAGAGACCATAGAGCTTAATGAAAATAAGCACAGCGGTGCCCAACCATATGATCCGCTCGCACCATGTTCACTAACCTCTCGAACCCTCCAAATAAATACAAGGAAAAAGAAAACTAAAACCAAATTATTAAAACAGCGATCTAAACTAAAGAAAATCCCAAAAGAAAGAACATAGGCTCGCTTACCAACTCTTCATGAAGGGTTTAGTGAGTATTTTACCTTCTTTATCTTTGATGATGATTTATTCTTCCCGGTGCACGCCACTTTTCGAAGAAAACTATTGACTCTACTACACAGAGAATGGGTAAATTTATTTTCTAAAAAGCTTATCATACCTGATGGAACACATATATTGGCCACTTTATCCATCTTCGGATCATTTGGTGGCTCCTATTTCTCTGTACAATCTGTACTTCAAAATTTGGAAGTAAAAGGATCCAACCGAATCATTCTTGGCTTAACATATGTTCTTTCAATTTTTTCTTTTAATCCATCACGATTCGTATGGACTCTCACTCTAGAATCCATAATATCAGATCTAAACTTGTCACAAGAGAATACAATAGTAAATAATTCTTTTTCAACCATTGGGTAATTTTTCTGGGGACCATTAAGAGTGCGACTAGCATGATAAATAACATTAAAAATTTCACCATCACGTTGTACAAGGATAACCCCAACGGCTTCATCACTGGCTTCACATATTAGATTAAAGGGTCATTCTCAAATAGGTGGTTTTATTATAGGAGCATTTAACAGGGCTTGTTTGAGAGATTTGAAAGCAATAAAACAATTATCATTAAAATTAAAATGAGCATTCTTTTGTAATAGGTTAATCAAAGGTCTTAAAACTTTTGAAAAGTTCTTTATAAACCTTCTATATAAAACCGCATGACCAACAAAGATTCGTATACCTTTCACATCTTGTGGAGCTGGCAATCTTTCTATTGCTTATTTTTTTTGCCTTATCCACTTATATACCTTTACATGATATTTTGTGCCCAACTAATATGCCTTCCGTTACCATAAATTAGCACATCTCCTAATTCAAAACATGATTAGTATCCTCGCATAGCTGTAAAACTTCGTTTAGATTATTGATACAATGTTTAGATGAAGATTCATAGATAGAAACGTCATCCATGAACACTTCCATTATTTCTTCTACAAAGTTCGTAATAGAGCAGTCAAACATCTTTGAAAAGTTGTGCGATCATTGCATAGACCAAAAGGCATACGTTGATAAGCATACATACCAAAAGGATAAGTGAAAGTTGTTTTAAGTTGGTCATCCGTATGAACATCAATTCGCGAGAAACTAGAATACCTATCTAAAGAATAAAAGCAAGAATGTTTAGCAAGCCTCTCTAATGTTTGATCGAATAGTGGGTAGTGATCATTTCTAGTAACTTTATTGAATTTTCTGAAATCAATGCACATCCTATATCCAACAATACTTCTAGTAGAAATCAACTCATTATTCTCATTAGTTACTACTACAAATCCTCCCTTTTTAGGAACACAATGTACTAGGCTTACCCAATCGCTTTCTGCCACATGATATATTATATCGAGATCTTGTAACTGTATAATTTCTTTTATTACCTCTTCATTCATGTGTGTATTTAGTCTTCTTTGAAATTCTTATACTAGTTGAGCACCTTCTTCCATAAATATCCAATGAGTAGCTATCGAGGGACTAATCCTTTTTAGTCATCCATACAATACCCAAAATCTTTATGATGCCTTTTAGTATGATCATAGGTTGCTCTTTTTATGGTCCTGTAAGATTAGAACTGATAACATCAGGATATTTGTTAGTAGCATCCAAGAATCTAAACTTTAGTTCTTTAGGCAGAGGTTTTAGTTTAGGAGGCAGAGGCCCTCCATCTCTTTTCCTCTCTAGCACCTCGTAGGTTTCATTCATGGGGGATTCTACTATAGGAATCGTATCAAGATATGCATTTAGTTCTTTTTACTGGTATCAAGATATGCATTTAGTTCTTTTTACTAGCATCTTTAGGGGTATTATCATCCTTTACCAAGCTTCTTTCTAGCTCATCAGTTGGAGTGCCATAAAATACGGCTGAGCTTGGAAATAGTATTCCCTTCTTCTTCTTCTTCTTCTTCTTCTGACTTTTTGTAGTTAGGACTATCCTCAAATTTGGAAAGTGGAATTGTATTTCCACTTCCCCAAACATAAGAAGAGTGGTCTCTTTGCCCCTATTGTACTCATCAAGGGTCTTCCAAAAATTATTGAGAAACAATAATCAGTGGGCATATCAACTACTAGTAAATCAATAGGGAACTCAAAAGTACCAACTTTAATGGAAGCATTTTAACTATTTCCATTGGAATTCTAAGAGTTTTATTGGCTAGCATAATTTTCATATTTGTATCCTCGTACTCATCTAGCTCTAACTCATTTTTATTTCTCTACAGAACTCATGTGGAATAACATTGACAATGGTTCCTATGTCACACAAACCATAATGTAAAGTTCCTCAAAAAGTGCAAGGCGGAATAGGTTTACCTATATTTTTAGCTTTTACCTTTCCTTGAACAAAATTAGAGGCTTTAGTATCAAGTTGAATAACATTGCAATGTGCAAACATGGACATTACTTCTTACATACTAGCTTCTTCTATGAATTTTATAGAAATTTCTTCTTCATGCTCTTTGGATTCCCCTAGTATTTTATTCTGCACCTTTAATCAATCAGCTTCTTCCTGTGCTAATATGTGCTTCTGTAGAGTCCTTGAGAAGGGAACGGGTTCAACATATGGTGGCCTTTCCTTTCTTGGCTCTAATAGTGCATCGGTAATAGCATGTACTTTCTTCACTAGAGGTGGTACATATTAAATCCAACCCTTCTTGGATTCTTCGATATGTTACGTAAAATATTTAAGAACATGCAAAACATTATCTGAATCAAGTTTGAGTTTGTTAGCCAAATAATCTACCTACCTAGTTTTTTAAAAAGCATGAAGGCAAGCATAATCAATTTCTATGCCTCTTTCGGCCCCTATATTAAAATGCCAAGTTGCTCTATTGCGGCGAAATATTTCTACTAATGCCCAGGCTCTGGATATTGGACTATCCATAAATTCTCCTCTTTCTTTAACCTACCATAGAAAATATGTAAAACATATCAAGGTCGTAAATCATGATTGGAACAATTATTAAGAAAACCTCAGAACCTTATATAAGCCCTTACTAGACTTTCCCTTGGACGGTTCTTGAAGTTCATGATCAGTCGTCTTGCTTCAATTTTTTTATCTTGAGATAGAAGTAAGACAAGATTTCTTAAGACGGTTTGTCCCAAGTGGTTATGCTTTCTACAGGACAAGTTATATACCAAGCAAGAGATGTATTTGTTAGAGTTTGGTTAAATAACTTTATCTTTATCTCATGAACATTAAAGTTTTTTAATCTGAATGTCCCACAGATATCTCTGAAGAAGTCCAAATGTGCATGTGGATCTTCTGAGTCATCATCTCCTGCAATTTTTTGTGTGTGTATGAGTTAGATAAAATGAGGGTTTACCAGAAATTCAACATTTTCTCTCGAGCTTTTCTTTGCATGAGAAACATTAAACTGCTCGAGGTAATTAGTGGCATTGATCCCGCTCAAGTCTCCAGACTCGGGCATGGTGTTTACCTGAAACTTCGTAAATAACTTTTAGCATAATGATAATAAATTAATGACTAAAAACAAACACCAAAAACCCTTATCTCCCCAGCAACGGTGCTAGAAAATAGCTTGATGTCTGCAAGTGTACAAAACGTTTATAGCTAGTTTTAAAATAAGAGTATCAAACCACGGAGAGCTATTGGTAATGGTCTTAATGCCCCTCGGCACTATTTACCAAAGAGTGTTTGGAAGTCGTCTTTGATTTCAAGTAGGGGTGTTTAAGAGTGTTTGAGTGTATGTGAACAAATCAATAATAAGTAATGCAAGTGAACATAGACGAGTTTGCGATGTAAGGTAATTGGAACTACAATAGGATTAAAATGTTTCGAGGGAGTATTGGATCCACCACTAGCAATTATGTTAGTCATGATTATGATATATCTATGGTGTCATTCATGTATATGTATGAGAGAAGCTCCAAAGTATACGATCAAAGACCGGCCATCTTATATTTCATCTCTCATAACCATAACAGTAATCTTAGGCAAGCCACCCGTGATCCCCTACTATTAAGGGTTAACCCTATGGTCATGGATTAGGATTTGTGAGTCTTATCTTGTCCCTCTTGAACACATGAGTAATGATCCGATGCAATACATCACTTAGCACCTTCACACCACCTCATGCCAAAAGTAGTTTCTTCAATTGTCCCGACGGCAAATGTTATGTTGTTGACTTCACACAACATTAAGAAATAAAACTAATACATATTCATGAACAAAATTATAGATCATATTTTTTTCAATCCGTAACCATGCTAGGGTTTCTCCATCTCCCCAAGAACAAGGTAAACTACTCACACATGGATCCAATCAACATCATCATAATAGTATGAATGGAATACAAATGGATTGGTAAATACTTGTGCAAATCCACAAAAAAGTCTAGGAAGGACAACAAGATGAATATAATGGAAATGAGAGGATCGATGGTGATGATGGAGTTGCTGCAGTTGATGATGATGATGTTGAAGATGATGCACACGCCTCCAAGGATATTTGTAGTGGTGAGGATTGAAGTTCCTATGTGAGTTCCCCCTCCAGATCCCTTCCGGAGGTGAGGTTTCTGCGAACTATGGTATCTCTGAATGTCAGATATTGGATCTATTTGCACAGGGTGGTGGAACTATTAGACGAGGTGGCTTCAACTCCATGTCATATGGGCACGCCGTATGTGTGGGCTCTGTCCATACGGATGATCGTTAAATCATCTGTCTCCTCATGCGTGAGGGTGTTTTGCTCCCCTTCTCCCAAGTGCATTTTGGAGCCTTTAATAGCCCCCAAATAGCATATTAATTCCCATAGATGACTTATCCAATTGATTTATTCATCCACATCTTTAATTCCGGTATCCTAGCGAAACAAGCATAAAAGGGGCCCGCGAGCGCGGTAAAGTAACAAAATCCTACCACTACTGATACAAAAATGCAAGGTAAACATGCTACAAAAATGCACTCATCACCGGCTAGATAGAGATGGGAGACATCAAACTCGCAAGTTCCTCGATGAATACGCTACAACATCATTCACTTCACAGAACACCTCCGCTGTAAATAGACACTTACCATACTAGACCTAACGTCAAATGATCAACAACAAACTCCCGCCCGTGGATGCTCCTCCGGGGAAGAACACAGAGATGAGGCAAACTAAAGGACCTTATTGTCATCACCGCCAATGGCCCTTCACCAGAGACGAAGATATCAAAGACCCTACAGGAAAAAAAACATCGGTCTGATGTTCCCTCACCCCACGTCGCCTTAACGGCTGGCAGAAGGCAAGGGAACCAGCAGCAGAAGCACCGTTGGCCAAGGGTAGCGCAACCTGTGCGAGAGACCTCGAAAAAATGGTTCGGTATCTTGTGTTAGTTTGTGTCTATATCAATTCCTTGTGTGCCACAAAGTACAACCTATTTACACCCGTTCTTACATCTAAATTTGTAAGTACGAACCAACTAACGATGTAAATTACATATAAATACATTGGTAGCATGTATATTTGTGTTTTAAGATCGCAAGTTCGTTGTCGCATGTTTTAAGGTGACAAGGTTGAGTGTAATTGCTGACATTCCTAAAATTTTCTAGCTAATTCTCAGAGGGGGCTTTTTAAGTAAATATCTATCAAACCAAATTTTCTCGTGCCTTGCCCTATTAAGGAGCTATTTTGGTCTGACCTATCAACATTATCGGTTACATGAGTGCCAACATGTCTAAGTCTCCTGCAACTGTTGGGGCATAAATTCCATTTCTATATTGTCCAAACCCTAGATAGAGACGAATTCCAGTGGTGGCGCATGCAACCCTCTTTTCCCTCACCGCAACGCACAAGCATGTCTTGAAAGATGAAGCATGTAGATAGACCGGCTTGGGCGGTGGTAGCTCTAGCCTCCGGCATGTCACCTAGGTCGGCTTCAATGGCGCGAGTGTCTAGGTCGGAGCACCCAATCAAAGGATGCGTATTATTCTACCCTAGAGAGCCAGGCGGGCAACCAAAGGTCTTCTAACCAGCTACCATAGAGTAGCTGTGGATAGTGGTGGAGGTAGTATAGAACCAAAAGGGGGCCGAGCAAGCTAAATTTCATATAAGGGGGGGCGGTCAAGTTAATCTCCATTGATTAGTGTCGGGGGGATGACCCTCAAATAGGCCAAGCCAGCGCTAACTGGCCAACTCCAGGGAAAGCTGGTCGGATGGTCACAAGACAAAGCACCTCAGCCAGGTGATACGCTTCACCGGGTCCGCATCAAGATTCCCCGGCTGGCCTGTCTAGCCGGGGGCCAGGATAGCCGCCTGGGTGGCCACCTCTACCCGGCCGCCTCAGATCCATTGGCCGGGAGAGGGTGGCGTTCCTTGCTAAGCGCACCCTTGACCGGACAGGCTGGCGCTACCAGACGAGGTGCCAAAGCACTAAGGCTGGGAGATGACGGACAAAGCCCTGGCTAATGGATAAAGCGCCCAACTGATGGTTAAAGCACCAGGTGACGCTCAAAGCAGAGGCGCCGAGACGCTAGGGGACTGTCCCCACCTATACTAAATCTTGACTGGACCCTGGACCACCGGCTAGACCCGGCCAGCTGACCCGCTTTGTAAACCCAAAGCCCAAAACAGTAAACCCTAGAGCCCATATTGAAACCTACCCTTCTAGCAGTATATAAGGAGGGGTAGTGCTAGGGTTCTAGGTAAGGGATAACAAGTTAGAAGTTAGCCAGAATATCCAAGTCGTGTAATCCATCTTCCTCTAGCTCCTAAGAGTAGCTAGGGAAAAATCTCAAGGAGGATTTGTATTGAGCGTTCGCTCCCCATATAGTGAATCCTTGCAGGAGTAGGAGCATTACCTCGACAAGAGGGCTCCGAACCTGGGTACATCACTGTGTCTGCAGTGTCTGTGCCCAACCCGCTGCGAGTAGCCACCGATAGCATCCTGATTGTTCCCTTTCATGCCATCCCGATGGCACTACCGTGTTCCACACCATGACAGTTGGCGCCCACCGTGGGGCACAACGCTTCGGCTAGGGTCATCTTTCGCATGGGACCTCCGCCCATCACCGGTGAGGGAGTCGCCTCTAGCCTCGTTCTCACTTTCGGCTCGTTCGACTGCGTCCTCGACAACACATCCTGCTTCAACGGGGAAACTTTCCGAAGTGACGGCTCCATCATGCACTTCAGCGAGCACCGCGTCTACGTCGGCACCATCGCCAAGGAGTTCCCTCACGACATTGTCACCGTCTCCGGTGCGCCTCCAGGTTTCCCTGCCCCACGCCATGCGAGCGCCAGCATCGAGGTCATGATGGCCGGTGCGGGAGAAGGACACCGACCACCTCTGGAGCGTGAAGTAGGCGCCAAGGACCCCACTCCAGAAGGACAAGGCGCAGACCCTCTGGTGGATTCCATCCAAAACCTTCGCATCCCCATTGCCACCAAGCTGGATCTAGCTGCCGCGGTGGCCGCACCGGAGACCACACGCTAGAGCCTCCTGGAGGAAGCCAACATGGTCACCGCACACCAATGATGCCTGGACGCCACTGTGTGCGAGTACAATAGTGTGCATGGCTTTTCCCGCCTACCAGGCGCGAACCGACAGTTGCCGCTGCAGGGCTGTAACCTAGGCTCGGAGCTAAACCACACTGCTGACTCGTGCATGGTGGCGCCTCGCCTGGTCTACAACACTCTAGCCAAAAACATGAGGGCGGCGGAAGCTGCTGCCGTAGAACTTAGGCACCTGGAGGGTGACAAGCTACATCGCTAGCAGGCACGCGTCCAGCTCCTTGTGGCAACAGCTAACCGACAGCAGGCCGATGCAAGCACAAGCCTAGGAGGCAACAGCAAGAACCAGCCACCTCATCGGGTGGGCAAGCCGGCTGCAGGCGGGAGCAAGGCCTCCTCTCCAAACGTCACAAGCCAAGGCAACCGTCCGCATGGCGGGTCGGCAGGATGTGGACAGAACCCACGCGAAGCCACCAGCAGAAACCGCGACCTGCCCAACGAAGCCGGAAGGGCAAACACGCCACCCAAGTCCCGCCTTATAGGTCGGCTTGGCCCGGCAGAGCAGGAGGAACCACGAGACGCGCGTGAATGCATCGACCTGTTGGTCCAATCACGCGCGCTGAAGGAAGAAAGTCTGGCTGGCCCAAGGTGTTTTAGACCACGCATCCGGAACGAACCGTTTCCAAAAGGATATTCGCTCCCAAGGGACACGCCAAAGTACAACGGCACCGTCAAGCCGGAAGATTGGCTGGTGGATTATACCACCACGGTGGGCATTGCAAACATCAATCGCCGGGTGGCGGTGCGCTATGTCCCACTCATGCTACTGGATTCAGCTAGAACCTGGCTCAACAGTCTCCTCGACAACAACATCAATGCTTGGATAGATTTCGAGTAGGCGTTTGTCCGCAACTTCACCGGATCCTACAAACGCCTAGGTCACCCTGGAAAGCTCGCCCTCTGTGTCTAGGGCAAGGACGAAACCGACCGCTCCTACATCACCTGGTGGACAAGCATGCACAACTCCTGCGAGGGAGTGCGCGAGCATCGGGCAGTCGACTTCTTCATCAACGGCTGCAGGGATGGAACCATGCTCAAGAACAAGCATCGCCGGGTAGAGCCTACCACCATGGCCAAGACCATGGAGATCGCGGACAAGTACGCCACCACGGAGGCAGCAATGAAAAGGTTCGTCCGCCTAGACGACCAGGGGCAGATCGTCGTGCAGGTCACCGCGGATCGATGCCAGCCAGAGGGAAACAACTACAACTCCAGGTGTCACGATAACTGCCATGGCAAGAGGAATGATGACCAGCCGGATAACCAATACGGTTCTAGGCAGGTAGCAGCGGTCCAGGAGGATCCGACTGTGGGAGGTAGCCGGAGACAAAAGCCTGATGACCGGCCACTATGGCCCAAATACACCATCGAGTCAATGCTTGATGGCCCGTGCAAGTTCCATAGCAGCGACAACATGCCGGCTACGCATACAACCCGCTAGTGCACCCGGACGAAGAAAATGTCTGAAGTTTGCGGTCTACCACCACCTCCTCCTCCACCAGCCGGTGGGCAACAAGACAACATCGAGCGCCAAAACCTCTAGGATGAAGACGGCAGAGACTACCTCTACTGGGTAGCAAACTACCACATCTTCACCACCGAGCCAGAAACCAAGCACAGCTAACGACGCTAGTGAATGCAATCGTCCCTCCCATCCCCCAGTTCCTGAACTGGTCAGAGCAGGAGGTCAAATGGAGTCGGAAGGACCAGCCAGACATTCTGCCGCATCCAGGCACATACGCTATGGTCCTGGACCCCATCATCATCTCCAAGAAACACTCGTGCAGATTCTCCCGCGTCTTGGTGGATGGAGGAAGCAACATCAACCTCCTATACCGCAGCTCCCTTGACCGGCTTGGCATCAGCGAGTCTGAGCTAGAGCCATCCACCACCTCCTTCCATGGAACTGTTCCGTGTTCATCACATTCACCGATTGGCAAGATCCGGCTAGATGTCATCTTCAGCATGGAGGATAATTTTTGCCGCGAGCCTATCTGGTTCGAGGTGGTCAATCTCTGCAGCGCTTACCATGCCATCCTGGGGCGCCCCGCGCTCACCAAATTCATGGTGGTGCCACACTACGCGTACCTCAAGATGAAGCTCCTTGGGCCAAAGGGAGTAATCACCGTCGCGGGTGACTACACGCGGTCGGTGGAATGCGCCACAGACGGATCCAAGATCGCCGAGGCCATGATCATTGCAGAAGAGAAACGCATCATCATGCAGAATGTGGCGCCCTACAGGCGGACATGCCGGTTGGTGAGCCAAAGCCAGCCGGAGAAGCACAATTCAAGTTGTCAAAAGGCACCAAGGAGATCCTGCTAAACGAGGCCGAGCCGGACAAGTTCGTCCTGGTCGGAGACGGCTTTGATAGCAAATAGGAAAGCACGCTCGTCGACTTCCTTCGTGAGAATTGGGATATCTTCGCATGGTCCCCCAAGGACATGCCTGGTGTTCCGAGGGAGCTCGCCGAGCACTCTTTACATGTCCGGCCGGATGCTAAACCGGTCAAACAGTCACTACGTCGCTTCGTGGAAGAGAAAAGAAGAACCATCGGTGAGGAGATCACCCGGCTGCTTGCAACCGGATTCATCATGGAAGTGTTCCACCCAGAATGGCTGGCAAACCCAGTACTGGTGCTGAAAAATAACAAGACTTGGCGCATGTGTGTTGACTACACCAGCCTCAACAAGGCATGCCCCAAGGATCCGTTCACCCTGCCATGGATATACCAGGTGATCGACTCCACAGCCGTCTGCAAACTGCTGTCGTTTCTAGATGCATACTCTGACTACCACCAGATCTGGCTGAACCCTGCTGATCAAATAAAGACAGTATTCATCACCCCATACAGGGCCTACTGCTACACCACCATGCCATTCAGACTCAAAAATGCAGGCGCCACATATTAGCGTTGCATGCAAAAGTTCCTACAATCGCAAATTGGCAGAAACATGCATGCCTATGTCGATGACTTGGTGGTCAAGACAAAGGAGAAAAAGACACTCCTCGAAGACCTGAAGAAGACCTTTGCCAACCTTCGACGATTCCAAATGAAGATGAACCCGGAGAAGTGCGTGTTCGGCAGCCCAGTCGACCGGCTCCTCGGTTTCCTCATCTCAGAGCATGGGATCGAGGCCAGCCCGGAGAAGATCAGCGCAATCGAGCGCATGCAACTGCCGCAGAACCTGCATGACGTGCAGAAATTCACCAGATGCCTGGCCTCCCTCAGCCGGTTCGTCAGCCGGCTGGGCGAGAAGGCATTACCCCTGTACCAGCTCATGAAGAAAACATACAAGTTCGTCTGGAGGGTGCAGGTGGATGAGGCCTTCCGCGAACTCAAGCGCATGTTGTCCTCTCCGCCGGTACTGGCGGCCCCGGTTGTGAAGGAGCCAATGCTGATGTACATTGCATATACTAACCGGGTCATCAGCGCCGTGCTGGTGGTAGAGAGGCTAGAAGAAGGAAAGTCTCAGCCGGTCCAACGCTCGGTGTATTACTTGAGTGAGGTACTCTCGCTATCAAAGCAGAACTACCCCCACTACCAGAAGATGGTGTACGACATGTACATGGCCGCCAAGAAGCTAAAGCACTACTTCCAAGAGCACTCCATATGGGTAGTGGCGCTGGCCCCCTTGGCAGAGATCATCGACAACAAGGACGCCACGGGCCGGGGGTGGCGAAATGGTTGACAGAGCTCGTTGCGCACTGCATCCGATACGAGCCAAGAATGGCGATCAAGTCTCAGGCCCTGGCTGGTTTCCTCGTCAATTGGGCAAAAACGCAGCACTTGCCTCTGTGTCCCGACTCCACGCACTAGAAGCTGCACTTCGACGGCTCCAAAAAGAACGGTGGGCTCAGAGCCGGGGTTATCACCTCTCCTAAAGGAGATCGGTTAGAGTACGTGCTACAGATCCACTTCCGCGCGTCCAACAACGTTGCCGAATACGAAGCACTCGTGCACGGACTCAAGATGGCAAAAGATATCGGCATCAGATGCATCCTCTATTTCGGCGACTCTGACCTGGTGGTGCAGCAAGTATCGGGCGTCTGGGACGCCAAGGATGCAAACATGGCACTATATCGCTTCTTTGTACAGCAGCTATGCGCCTGTTTCGAAGGATGCGAGTTCCACCACATGCCTCGAGCAAACAACGAAGCCGCGGACGCACTCGCCCGCGTAGGCTCAACAAGAGCCCCTCGAATACCTACGCAAACCCTCCATCATGCCATCACCGGAGTGTGACTCCATCGTGTTGGACGCCGACCCGGGGACTACCACGCTGCACCCGAGGTCTGCTGCCTCCATCCCGAGGACTGCCACACTGCACCTGGGGACTGCCGCCTCCATCCCGGGGACTGCCCGCTCTGGACTCTCACCCGGTCGGCCGCCTGATGAGCCCGAGACAGCCGGGAGCGAGGAAGTGAGGCTGATCATGCAAATAGTCCTCTCCATCTGGGAGACACCGTCATGGGGCAAGCCATTCATGGACTTCCTGGTGAAAGGGGAGCTGCAGGATGAAGAGGTGGCAGCAAGACAAGTGAAGCGTAGAGCAAGTGCATACACCATCATCAACAATGAGCTTTACAAGCGCAGCGTGGGAGGAATATACCAGTGCTGCGTGAGCCAAGAAGAAGGAATTCGGCTGCTGGTGGACATTCACCAAGGCGAATGCGGCCATCACGCTTCATCAAGGGCAATAGTGGCAAAGGTGTTTCGTCACGACTTCTATTGGCCCACAACACTGGAGGACACCGAGTAGTTGGTAAAGACATGCAACGGGTGTCAGGGATTCGCCCAGCAGAAGCACACTCCGTCTTTAGCACACAATATGATCCCCATCACCTAGCCGTTTGCCGTCTGGGGCTTGGATATGGTGGGCCCATTCAAGACAGCATGATTCGGCATGACACACTTGCTGGTGGCCATGGACAAGTTTAGCAAGTGGATCGAGGCAAAGCCAATCAAGAAGCTAGATGGACCAACTGTAGTCAAGTTCTTCACCGACATCATCACAAGGTTTGGCTACCCCAACAGCATCATCATAGACAACGGCACCAACTTCACCAAAGGGGCCTTCACGCGTTTCTGTGGTGACAAGGGCATCTACCTAGACCTGGCCTCCGTTGCACATCCCTAGTCCAATGGACAGTGCGAGCAAGCAAATGGCCTAGTCCTAGCCGGAATCAAGCCAAGCCTGATCGAGCCGCTGATGAGGACACCCGGCTGTTGGATAGAGGAACTGTTGGCTGTACTATGGAGCCTGCGAACAACTCCCAACCGCTCCACTGGCTTCACACCATTATTCCTCGTCTATGGGGTAGAGGCAGTCCTACCAACCGACATCAAATTCGACGCACCACGAAAGCTGTTGTACACAGAACAGCAAGAACAGGAAGCACGAGAAGACAATGTCGATCTCCTTGAGGAGGCTCGAGAGCTGGCCTTGTCCAGGTCCACCATCTACCAATAGAGCCTGCGACGCTACCACGCCAGCTGGATCCGCAACATCTCGTTCCGTGAGGGTGACCTTGTCTTGCGGCTGTTACCAGACACCAAGGGGATGCACAAGCTAGCTCTGCCTTGGGAAGGGTTGTTCATCATTAGCCGGGCGCTGCATAACAACTCGTACTACCTGATCGATGCCGCCAGCCGGCAAAGAACAAGATGGACCGCTCCGGCGAAGAAACTGAGTGCTCGTGCAGTGCGAACCTGCTTTGTCCATTCTACACCTGAGTAAAGGGCAAATGTATCTTACTTTTATGTAATTAACAAGATGAGGGGCCTCGACATAGTCTCGGGGACTCCATAATAATTTGGCATTTTCTATTGCACTCGCAAAATTTCCAGTTACATTGTTTTTAACCCCAGACCCGGCAGGTTCCCTCGGAAGCTCGCCGGATAGCCCAGACGACCGAAAACTCCGAAGGGACGAAGTACGGTACGTGGTCCCAAGAGACCCCTCTTTGATTCCGGCTGCTGACCACAAGCCGGCTGATAGACACGGCAAGAGCGGAAAAACTCGAAGGCTCATACAAGAAAAATCCTAAGGAAAACCAGATGTATGGACGTCCTGGCTACGCTTGCTCGCCCAAAGCCGGTAGTGAAAGACCAAAGTATTGCGAAACTATGCCACCTAAACAAACCCTTGCATCTGACCAAGCGTTGACAAGGGCACAACTTTAAAGGACAATGCTCACTAGGAAAAGGACTAAGCTACCAGCCTTGCGTGAAAAGGAAAATTTTTCAAACAAAAGAGAAGTTAAAAGACTATATTCATTCTACACATGACTAACACAAAGTCTATTGACCATGTCTCATTTTTCGCATGAGATGAAGTGCTGCAGCTGGAGGCCAACTCCGAAACGGCAAAGAAGGAGCTTTGGCCCGCCTGGATTCTCCAGCTTGCCTGAACCTCGGGGACTACACCCTGTGGGTGCGCTCGCGTGCCCCCTCATAGGAAACATGCAGCAAACAAACATTCAAAGGAGCTTCGGCCTGCCTGGATTCTCCAGCCGGACCGAACCTCGGGGACTACACCCTGTGGGTGCGCTCGCGCCCCCCACACAGAAGGAAGCACACCGCAGGTGCAAACACAAATATAACATCACAAAAGGAGGCGAAGCTCCAAACGGAACTTGTCAAACGACAAAGGTCAAGTGTTCACCACAGAGTACCACAAGCGAACAAAGTTTTTAGACAAAATACAAATACACCCAGCATTCTGGGGATCAGGCCTGAGGGTCATCAGAGGGTGGAGAGGCACCGGCTGGGGCGTGGCTGCTGGACGCATGGTCGGCGAAGGAAGAGCTTGGTGCAACCGGGGCGTCACCGCACATCGGGCTGATATGATAGCCATCCGTTCCAGACGGGTCGGCAAAGTCGCGATCTAGCTGGACGAAGCTTCCGATCTTCACGCCACACGAGCGAATATCAGGAACTTCCGCCCCGAGCTGGTCATAGCTGGTCCCTTGGCGTAACCCTCTGGAGAGACTCCGCAGGTCCACATCTGGGTACCAGGACTTCAGCAGCGCCAAGACCATCTCAGCACCATCGCGAGCAGCCTAGTCCCGCACCACGTCCATGAGCTCTAGGGCGCTGGCAAGGGTCCTAGCCAAGGCGGCCATCGTACCCAGGCGATCGACTTCATGCCAGACATATTCAAAGACCTCAAGGGTAGCACCGTGAAGTTGGTTGGCCTCCTCGCTGATGACCATCACCAGCTCCACCGAATGCAGGTCGCGGCCAACGTCTGCCTCAGGTACACGCGCCAGGGCTTTGTCGGTCGCCTCAGGATACTGAGATGCACGAGGAAAAGGAAAAACATAAACTCTCCGGATAGAGCAAGTGAGGGAGCAAGTTAGCCAGGCGGATCACTTACTGACGACCATCTCAGCGATTTGGCACAACTCCCCAGAGCTGCCTTCTACTGGTCCCGGGCGGTCTTCAGATCTTCTGCCTGGCGAGCCCGAATCTACTCGAGGTTCTTCAGCGCGTCAACCCAGATCTCAGCGGTCATCTTCGCCTGGCCAGCCTTGATCTCCATCTGCTGTTGGTGCGACAGCAGCTGGTTGATCTGGTCCTGGCGCGCCGTATTAGACCCTTCCAGTCGCGCGACCTCCGCCTTCAGCCTCTCCACCTCGTGGTCCCTATCTGCCAACATAGCTGCAGGGGGTACCCAATGGTCAACAAGAAGCGCGAAAACTCGTGCAGCCGGGAAGACAAAGCAGAGAAAGCAATCTTACGCACAAGGTCCTACGAGGTCTTGGCGGCTTCATCAAAGGCTTTCTGCACAGGATATCAGAAGGGCTGAGAAGAGAACAGCAAGAAGGGAAGCAAAGGATCAATAGAGAAGTCATCTACCTTGAGAGATGCCCCAAGCGCCCTGGCTTCGCCAAGCCCCTGCTTCATCACATCCACCAGGTGGCAAACCTGGCCAAGCGCGATGGGCGCCGACTCGGAGGGCTGCGCCAGGACAGAGTCCGGTGGTGGCGCAGCCGGAGCCGACCGACTGCCGGTGATTTGGAGCTCGTCGTCATCAACAGCGGCAACACGTGACGACCCTGGAGCATCCGAGCCCGGAACCACCTCCTGCCTCCGTCTCCAGCCGCAGGCGCCGCGGGGCCCTTCGCCTCCACGGGCTCCGCCACCTGGTAGGCGGCAGAACCCGCCTGAGCTCGGCTCGGAGCAAGGAACAGATTGACGGCACGGGACGCGGCAGAAGACTGGTGCAAGACCAGCGAGCCAGCCGACGCTGCCGTATTCGCTGCACCCGTCGCGACCTTAGCTGCGTTGGCAGCAAAGGCTGCAGCCTCAGCCGCCTTTGCAGCAAAGGCATCAGCCTCGGCTTTGCAGCGTAGGGCAACAACCGTCGGCCCCCAGCCGCAAGGGGGGGACGCGAAGCATGATGGTCGGGAGCTGGTGATCTCGGCCCGGCGGCGGGCGGTCGGGGCGCGTGGCGATGGTCGCGGAGCTGGTGAGGGACATCGTGTCGCTAGGAGAACGGCAAGCGAAGCGCAATAAGTAAAGACAAAGAGAAACAAGCATGCCAGACAAGGACAACAAGGGCACCTACCCGGCGATGCTTGGCACGACGGTTGCAGCCCTCGGTCGGCGGCTCCTCTTCCCCCTCCCTCGGCTGGAGCGGCGCTGGACGAGGCAGCCCGCTTACCGCGAGCCTTCGATGCGGCAGCCTCCACCATGTCCACGTCCACGCCGTGGGCAGCTTCACCAAGACGCACGAACAACGTCAGGAGCATGACAAAGGAAGAGCAATAAAATTCCGGGAATAAACAACAACCCACCGGGCGGAAACTCACAACCCTCATTCGCCTGGGTGGGGGACCGCTCTGGCTCTAGCGCCGAATACCTCGACGGCTTGCGGTCGGCGGTGAACTCAGGGAGGTCATCCTCACCCATGCCGTCTTCAGCTAGCTGCGCCATAAAAAGCTACTCAACAAGGAACATAAGAAGCAAGGAGAGAAGCTTCTTGGGAAAATATCTGCCCGGAGAAAAAGGAAGAGGGCCTGACCTTTGGTGGCAGCCTGCTGTGGTGGTACGGGCGGCAAAAGAAGACCCAGTCCTCCGTCAGCATCTCCTTCGAGATGGTGGCAAGCCACTCTCGAAGGGCCACGAACGGCACCTCCAGCTGGGAAACCCGGGTGGGATCCAGCGGCCTGGACAAGTGGCAGATCTAGTGCGACCGCTGCTGCAGCGGAAGCACGCGGTTCATCATCCAAGACAGCAGGATGTCCCGGGCGACAAGCCGCTCCTTCTCCACCAGTACCGTCATCCGGACGACCATCCTCTCCATGTCGGCCTGGGCGCCCAAGTTCTAGACGGACCAAGCCTTCCGACTAGAGGGGACATTGGAGAACACCGGCACCTTGATCCAGTCGATGTCGGTGTGGTTGCGCACATAGAAATATGAGCATTGCCATAGCTTGAAAGTATCAGGCATTTCCAGCCGCGGCATCTGCGACGACGGCCTCGGGTAGACGGCACAGCAGCCGGTCTCCGTCAGGGCCCCCCTTGCCCACCACCTGGACCTTGAAGTTGAAGAACTTCAAGAAGTTCGCCGCGTTAAGACGAACGCCCAGGTAGGCCTCGCAGCAGGCCGCATGGTGCGACAGCGCAACGATGGCATTGGCACTGAGGTGGTGGAGCTGGAGGTCAAAGGAGACCATCAGCTCTAGGACGAACCTGCTCAAAGGCAGGCCGAGCCCACAGGCAAAGTGGGCGAGGAAGACGATGACCTCCCCAGGCCGCGAGTTGGGGACCCGCTCCCCCTCCAGCACAAGGCGGTGCCTCATCAAGCGCTCCGACAAGATGAATTTCCCCCGCCAGTACTTCTGTACCAAGTCATCAGTGACATACGAGCCACACCAACCCCCCTGCTTGCCCAGGGAGCATCTCAGAAGGCGCGACAGCCGTGTTGGAGAAGCGAGGCCCTGTTGTCATGTCGGAGGAGTGGCGGCGTCGGCACTCAAGGAAAGCTGAAGCGCAAGGGGCAAGGAGCGTATGGCGGCGACAAGGAAGCTGAGGCGCAAGGGGAAATGGACGTAGGAAGAAGGCAAGATAAGATAGAAGCCCTCCCCGGCGCACCTATTTATCGAGGCAGGACAAGCCGCGCCCCCTGCACTCCCCAACGCCACGTGGTGCGGGAAATGCCCTACTACCCCACGACGCTTCGGTACCGGATCGATTGCGCCAAAGGAAATGCCACAGAAGATCCCGCAAGTGTTACTGCGAAGGCCAAGCGCGTGCACGATCCCCGAGAAACCGCTATGATGAAGGCGTGGGCATGGTGACCAAAACTGCAACGGCAGGCCAAGAGGTCAAACTGACGCGACGCGCGACAGAGGCGGCAGGCATGCCTAGCGACAACATTTATGTCATCAACTGGCCGATTCGTCTCCCAGCCAGGCGTAATGGCCGGGAGACGGAAGCATCACTCACACTCTGTGGGTGGGCCACCGGACCCGTAGCCGGTGAACTCCAGCCGGGAAAGTGGGCACCTCGAGCTAGAAAACGACAAGCACTACAAGACAAATTCGCGATACAGTCTTCAACAGAAATCATTTCAAGAGCAGCCAATGATCGCGCAGAAACTTCTCCGCAAGGCCAAGCCCCAACGCGCTCGGGGACTAGTGTCGAGGGGATGACCCCCGGATAGGCCAATCCAGCGCTAACTGGCCGGCTCTAGGGAAAGCTGGCCGGATGGCCACAAGACAAAGCACCTTAGACGGGTGATACGCTTCACTCGGTCCACATCAAGATTTACCCGGCTGTCCCATCTAGACGGGGGCTAGGATAGCCGGCTAGGTGGCCACCTCTACCCGGCCGCCTCGGATCCGTTGGCCAATGGTACGGGAGAGGGTGAAACTCCTTGCTGAGCGCACCCTTAACCAGACAGGCTGGCGCTACCAGACGAAGGTGCCAAAGCGTTAAGGATGGGAGATGACGGAAAAAGCCCCGGCTGACGGATAAAGCGCCCAGCTGATGGTTAAAGCGCCGGGTGACGCCCAAAGCAGAGGCGCCGAGACGTTGGGGGACTGTCCCCACCTTTACTGAAGATTGACTGGACCCTGGAGCACCGGCTGGACCTGGCCAGCCGGCTCGCTTTGTAAACCCAAAGCCCAAAACAGTAAACCCTAGAGCCCATATTGAAACCTACCCTTCTAGCAGTATATAAAGAGGGGTAGTGCTAGGGTTCTAGGTAAGGGATAACAAGTTAGAAGTTAGCCAGAATCTCCAAGTCGTGTAATCCATGTTTCTCTAGCTCTCAAGAGTAGCTAGGGAAACAACTCAAGTAGCATTTGTATTGAGCGTTCGCTCCCCATATAGTGAATCCTTGTAGGAGTATGAGCATTACCTCGACAAGAGGGCTCCGAACCTGGGTACATTGCTGTGTCTGCAGTGTTTGTGCCTAACCCGTTGCGAGTAGCCACCGATAGCATCCTGATTGTCTCCTTTCATACCATTCCCGATGGCACTGCCATGTTCCACACCACGACAATTAGCCCCTCTAATCATCTCTTGAACCAGTATTTCTTCAAGCATCACCTTGACATGGGGTGGGGGGGGGGGGGGAGGGGGCTTGGCCCCTCTGGTACCCGATCTCCGCCATTGGTTGTGGCACAACAAGCTCTCTAAAGTGAAGAGCTAGCCTAGCGTCGACAATGACACTGCAATGCTTGGCCAAGATCTTGAAGATTTTAGGGGCTTGTATGCACAAATCTACTGTCAATGAGAGGGATTAGAGGTGAATTTTCTTATCTTTGCTAGTTATTATCAATTGGTTAGTCGTTCTGGCGAACGTATACAAATTGAAAATATAAGTTTATCGGTACACTCATATACTAGATTATGGCTTGTAGAGGAATTCAAGTTAGATTGTGTCATACTAGAATTTCTCGGGACTCCAAACAGAAGACAAATTTACTATGGATGAACAAGCAGCACATGGACGAACAAGCAGTTGAGCACTCCCATAAGTTTTTGGAGACACAAGTTTTCAGCTAGTTGTCGGGTAGAAATGTTTGCTATGCTTGATGATGTTGGTGCATCTGATGTTGCTACCAGAGGTCCTGCTGCTTTCGATGTTTCTGAACTAGCTGTGGCTGATCGAGAATCAATGTACAATATTGTTTTGCAAGTGGACCCATACACTGCAAGATTTGAAGGTGGCGGACAAAGGGTTCTAGAATCCGTTGATCTCTCCATCATGGTCCGTTGATCAGATTATTGAGAACCAACTAAGAAACGACGATGGCACTTTAAGAAGAAGGATTTCATCAAAGTTGTTGAAGTTGAAGATCTAATTGAGATTTCTTGAAGGAAGAAACAAAGTAAGAACATATCGTTCCTTGCTAAGAAATCTAATCTTGGTGATTATGATGAAGCGGATGAAGACGTGGAAACACCATTTCCAGCACAATAACGGCCTACTGATAAGATCTAATGAGAATTGCAACCCAAGTCTCATCCCTTCTAAAATCCACAGGCTCCTGTAAATTTGTCTGTATCTGAATGTTAAACTGTATGTGTAAAACTTTATATGAAAATATATTTCCGTGAGTCTATTTTTTGAGAGAGTGTAATATATTGTTCAGTGAGTTGAAATATTAGAAGATATTATTCATTTAAATAATCATTATTGTAAGATGCATATCTTGCAGTTTGACTATAGCTCTGTCTTAAAGTTTACTTATTGTTAGATAATTTGGTTATTTTTCAAATGCAGTTTCAGGAGTATGTAGAATATCTAAAAAAAAATAAAAAAAAATAGTGTTGTGGTATTTTTTCCGCCTGCATATTTGTTGTTCGACAGAAGCAAGACACAGTAGATACGAGATTTATACAGGGTATAGCGCACAGAAAAGCAAAAAATGCGTTTGGACCTCGAGCTCACTGGAGCTCTTTATATTCAAAATTAAAAAAAGGATATTTTAATATTTCAAAAATAAATAAAAAGTATGCACATGTAGATTATGAGATATACTTCAAGTGTGCAATTTTGCAATTCGAAATAGTTTGTATTATGGGATATACAGAAAAGACTAAACCTGACAACATTTGGAATGTATTATTCACATATCTAGATCTGAAATTTTGTCTTTTTATGTAGTCGGGATTAAAATTTTGCACACTTGAAGTACTACTATACATCATGACTCACGTCTATAAATATTTTCTTAGAATGAAAATACATTTTTGAATGCTCAAAATAAAGAGCTCCAGTGAGCCCGAAAGCCAAATCGACGCACTCACAGAAAAGGCCCGAGTTATATGAGTATATGCTTAGGGACGACCGAACGCTAGGGAGTCTAGAGTGTTAGAGTATACGTATCTGTTAGTGATAGACTAGGTTATTTGTCTTGTACTTTCAGTAGGTTACTTGTCTTGTACTCCAAGTTGGTCCCTGTACGTCTATATATACTCGCCCGAGAGGCTCAATAATACAACCATCATATTCCGCAATCTCTCTCTCCCTCTACCCTTCAACATGGTATCGAGCGCACGCTTGACCTAGCTGCCTCCCGCTTCCGCCGTGCCGCCCCCGGGGAGGTCGATCTCCATGATCTCCGCCGGGGGCTGCGCAACCCGTACGCAGGGTTCGTCCGCCGATCCGTGATCGGCTGCTCTGCAAGTCTTTTTTCCGATCTCTTGATCGGTTTTCTTTTTTGGTTTACCGATCTTAGATCGGATTGCGTCGCCCATCGCCGTCGTCATCACCGCGCCTCTACTCCGACCATCGGCATCGACAATCTACACCGCGCCCGTGCGCCTGTCACCTGCGCCGCTGTGCCTTCCTCGGTAGGCCATCGCGGCCTCATGACAGGCTGCCGCGCACCGTGGCCGGCTGCTGCGGCTTCCTCGGGAGGCTGTCGCGGCCGACCCCCCCTCGGATTGTCTTCGCCGTCATCGTCCGGGATCGCACCGACAACGACGCCGCAGATTCCGATCTGCCGTCGTCACGGACTTGGCACGTACAGCGCCGCCGTCGGTCTGATCAACCGATCTGGCGCTCGTCTCCGCCGAGTACGTCCCCGAGCGCGCCTACCACCGATCGAGCACCGGGCTGCCGCTACGTCGCCCCTTCGGGCCGTAGCGTCGCCGCCTTTGGTCCCTGCCGCCGGCTACCAACGCGCCTTCTCAGGCGTGTCCGTCGCTGGTGGTTCTCACGCCGCTGCACCGACTCGCGCCCTGCAGCTACGCCGCCCCATCGGGCAGTAGCGTCGCTGCACGCGGTCATCGCCGTCACCCCGCAAGGACGTCGCAGGCTTCCACCGCGCCACCTCCCTCGGCGCGGGTCGCCGCCGTCCGCGCATGGTCTTCGTCACGTCGCCGGGTTCTTCCTCGCCTACTTCGAGCACCGCCGCCGCATCTCCACAGGTAGCCTACATGGCCACTCCTGGCTGTCGTAGGTCCCGCCGACTGCCCCTCCGTCTAGGCATCCAGTATGACCACTCTTGGTCGTCGCTGGTTCGCCGCATTCTACGTCTTCGTCCAGCACGACTTCGTCGCCATTGTCCTCGCCTCGTCCTCGACCACACCTACTCATCTACTCCGACAACCACGGCCTGCATCGGCACTTCGCCGATCTGCGCAACGCAACCGTCGTAGAGTCCTCCTCTGCTAGTCTCCTCTCCTACATGGCGTGAAGTTGTTTCTGCTGGTCCCGCTCTTCGCATGCCCGGTATTGGCAACACCCGTGCGTGCCTTCGTCCCCGACGCGTTCCTGAGTCTGGCAAGCTCGGTTGTAGCGCCTCGTCTTCATCGGCTTCGACAAGGTCTTCATCGGCATCGACTACCTCCTCTACGTCTGCCTCGACTGCGTCACACCGACTTCGTCTTCGCATACTCGGTTTTGGCACAACCAGAGTATGCCTTCGTCCCCGACGTGCGCCTGGTTTTGGCAAAGCCATGGCCGCACCTCGTCCTCGACGGCTCGGACTGCATCGGCTTCGGCATCGCTCTCTCCGACGACTGCCCTGACGCGTCTCCGTCCTTCTACTGGCTGCACTACGTGCACGCGGCTTAATATGCGGCTACCTCGACACAGGCAACCCCGACCACGACATCGACCACGGCGACCCCTCGCGCGGCTACCTCGACCAAGGTTGCAGCACCCACCGCTCTCGGCTCACTCGACACCGGCACAAGGGCTACCACCTCGCATGAGCTCCTCACCAGCATCCTCTACGGTCCAAGCTTCTGCGACGTGACACCGTCCACGACGTTCCCGCTACCACTGCGGGGGGATGTCAGCACACTGGTCTACTTCGGCTCTCCAGTCTGACCGTTCGCGACGTTCCAGTTGTTCACGTTGCTACCGCTACGACTGCGGGGAGATGTTAGAGTATACATATCTGTTAGGGATAGACTAGGTTACTTGTCTTGTACTCCAAGTAGGTTACTTGTCTTGTACTCCAAGTTGGTCCCTGTACGTCTATATATACTCGCCCGAGAGGCTCAATAATACAACCATCATATTCCGCAATCTCTCTCCCTCTACCCTTCAACATAGAGCCCGTTTATGGTGTACGATAAACGATGTTTGTCGGGTGAGATGTGTATGAGTGATCTCTCTCTGCTCGGAGGGGCCAAAAGATTTTGTGAGGCAACGAAATGTAGAATTCAGAATCTCCATATGGCAGACCGATAGCACCGTTAATTCATTGCATGAAGATACACTAGGTATAAATGTATAATAGATGAGGAAAAAGAAAATACTGAAGCACTACAACAAACTGACACAACTAAACACGCGCGGCACACACACCTACATGAAACCAATCTTGCATTAACGGATCATCGCAAGTACGCATGCATGCAGGTTCACCTTAGGTGCGAGCGGAGCGACCGCGCCCCTACTCGTTCTGGTCTTGCTCGTTGGCTCGCATCCCACGGTGTACCCTGTCGATGAACTCGGAGGCCTTCCGGTCGATGTCGCGGTCGGCGTACCAGTGGCGGCCATAGTAGCAGTCGTCGTCGCTTGGCCGCACCCTCGTGCCCCGGTGCTGCTGGTGCTGCTGCCGGCTCGTCGCCTCCTCCTCTTCTTCCTGCTCTTGCCTCCTCTTGGTCGTAAACCCGAACAAGGACGCAAAGACAGATTTATTCCCTCTCCCCATCGCATGCACAATCGAACTAGTAGCTTATCTGTTTCCTTTGATTGGTTGCACGGGGACATGCATGGGGATCTCGTATTTATAGTAGACACTAGACGGGACCGGTGCCAAAGTGTATGGTAAATCAGGTTTGGTACGGAAGTAGTAGATAATTAAGCGCACGGTCGTGTGCATGGTTAGGCAGCAGCTTTGTATGATTAGTTTGTAGGCCATTCGTTGCTTTTTGACTGGCCAGTCGTTTGTCTGGCCGTGTAAACAAGCATCGTTTGTTTAATCCTCGGCAATTACTAGCGATTGCAGATGAGCACTGAAACAAGGAAGGAATCGACGGTACGTACACTGGGAGTCTGGAACTAGCAGCAAGTCAAGCTGAGCAGCATAAACAACGCAAGCTCGGTGCAAGACGCAAAATGGGATGAACAACATTGTCCTGATTTCAAGTACCCGCGCTGAAAGTCACAAGAACAAATATGAAAAGAAATTAGCCTGCTCGACCGGTCTGCAGTGGAGGAGGTACTAGTAGTCATTAGTCAAGGAAGCATCAGATTTGCTCGTGGATTCCTGGAATCGTTGGGCGACACGAGCTCCGGTTGGCTGCAGCGCCACAACTTCCCAAGAGTTCTAGCACGGTTTGGTGCGCGTGCGCCTGTGCACGCTTCCGTACAAGCAGTCAGAAAGAAACTTGTAAAATATAGAAAAGCCTTAACGAATAATGATAGATTCTACTCGGTGATTATCCGGTTAACCTTTAGCAAATGCTTGACATGTGGAGTGATCTACCACATGAAAGTCTAGCTCTATGCTGCTAGCTAGCTTTCAACCATGCAACATACTCGCCCTTTTAAAATATAAGATGTTTTATTTTTTTAAAATTGAATGTATCTAGACCCTCTTAATATGTAGATTCACTCCAAACCTATACACCAAAAGTCTCTTAATATATTTTGTAACGAAGGGAGTAGCTGTCAACAGTCAAGGTGCCTTGATGGACGACGCAAGAGATGAAGAGGCCGAAGAAGAAGTGGACAGTTTCGTCTCGCTTCCACGTGTTCGATCCCTCACCCTGCAGCCTACGCCGCCGTCCCGCAAATCCCCACCCTGCCACGGCGGTCGCCCACACCGCAGTTGTCGCTCCGACAACAACCCACAGGCACCCGCGTGTAGATCCCCGCCCCGCAGCCGCCGCCCACAACTCCCCACCCCGCAGTCGCCCGCCCGCCATCACACCGACGGCCTCCGCAGCTCCTCCATCATTGTTGCGCCTCCACGGCAATCCTATCTTTACTCTTTTTTATTTAGTTTATTTAGATAATGTAAGTAATTTAGGTAGTTTAGATGACTTAGATAATTTAGATATTTAGTTAATTTAGATGACTTCGATAATTTAGATATTTAGTTCACTTAGGTAATTTATATATTGTGTCCATTTAGATGACTTCGTTAATTTAGGTGACTTATCATGTATCGTGGGTATCTTAGGTGTACATAATTTAGTTTCTGTTTAGATGATTTAGGTGAGATGTTATGTGATAATTATTGTTTTATTTTTTATTTGTTAGCTCTCTTGTGGCTAACATGGCAGATGAGTCTCGTCCCTACCGTGACATGTACAAGAAGCTGACTAAGGTGCCCTGTGGACACAAGAGAAGGATCAAGGCCCTGGCCTGGTTCGATGCACCTCTTTCTTGTATCACAATTCTAGATACCACTATAGGAACATATCAAGGCCCCGACGGTCATATCCTATGCCGACGAATTTTAGTCGGGGCCGTCGGTGTACGCCCTGAGCTGGACAACCCATCAAAGAGTCCGTCGAGCGATGGCAGCCGATGGCGTAGGGGTTTGGCCGTGATGGTGACACGACGGCGTCAAATCTACGCCGATGGCTAGTCGTCGGCATATGTTTCACACCTATGCCGAAGGCATTGCCGTCCGCATAGCTCTTTTCCCTTTATGCCACATTAATCCTAGAAAAATCATAATAAATCATTCTAGTTTAGAAAAATACAGATAATATATCAAAATTTGCAAAAAAAAGATATATCTGTCTAAACTCAAATATTACATTTGTGTTAAAAAAATTAAGTAAAATATTACATATACTTTCATATAACACATTTTCAATTTTCCGAGTGCAAAAAGGAGGTGTTTTGTGAAGCAACCACCAAATGAAAGTTTAAAAATGGTACCACCCCATTTTTTCAAAATAACTAAACCACCTTTTATAGACAATGTCCTAATCGGGGTATCTCAAACCTTTCCATCCACCGCTCGTGAAAAAGACAAATCAATACCTAACCGATAGGAAGTGGATCAGATTTAAACTACAGGTACATGATATAATGCTCACAATTTTTTGGAAAAATCATTTTTACGTTCACAATATGCTATTTCATCAGAGATTCACTGAAAGTTTAGTGAGGCTCAGCACCGAGCTAAAAATCTTCACGCCCACCGTTTGGACCATAGTTTGAAAGGCCATAAGAAATTCAAAAACGATCCAAACAATGTAAAACATTCGCGTGGTGTCATATTATGTAACATAGTTGCGATAAAAAAATAAACTTAGAATATTGCAAATATCTCAAAAATTTCTTCTCGGAAATGAGCATCATGTTCGAGGTTCCATTGCTTTTAGGCCATATAACCAATGTTATGACTAGAATCACGACATAGTTTGTGATAATGTGACTATATTATGCACACATGTGCATCTTGGGATGAAAAATAACGTTGCAGGGGGAAGTTTTATTTTTTTGTTGCACCAAAAAGCCCTTTTCATTTTCTGAATGCCCAAAACGGGGTGTTTTATGAAGCAACCACGAAATGAATTTTTTCAAAATAGTACCACCCCATTTTTAAAAAATACTAGACCACCTTTCATGAACAATATCTCAATCAGGATATCTTAAACCTTTCCGTGCACCCCTCGTGAAAAACATAAATTCCTACTGAATCGGTAGGAAGTGGGTCAGATTTGAATTATAGGTATATGATCTAATACTCATGATTTTTTTGGAAAAAATCATTTTTAGATTCACAACATGATATTTCATTAGAGATCCACTAGTTTAGCAAGACTCAGCCCCGAGCTAAAAATCTTCATGCCCGCCGTTTTGACCATAGTTTGAAACGGTTATGAGAAAATAAAAAACAATTCAAACAATGTAAAACCTTCGCGTGGTGTCATATTATGTGACATAGTTGGAAAAAAAATACCAAACTTGTAATATTGCAAATATCTCAAAATTCCTTATCAGAAATGGGCATCATGTTCGAGGTTTTATGGCTCGAATCGTGGTATAGTTTGTGATAATGTGCCCATATTATGCACACATGTGCATCTTGATATGGCGAACAATGTTACAGAAGGAAGTTTTCCTTTTTGTAGCACCAATAAGCCATCTGTATTTTCCGAGTGCTAAAAAAGGGTGCTTTGTGAAGCAACTACCAAATGAAAGTTTCAAAATGGTACCACCCTTTTTTTAAATACTAGACCACCTTCCATGGACAGTATCCAACCAGAGTATCTTAAACCTCTTTGTCCACCCCTCGTGAAAAAAACAAATTCTTGTCGAATCGGTAGGAAGTAGGTCAGATTTGAACTACAGCTACACGATCTAATCCTCATGGTTTTTTGGAAAAAATCATTTTTAGGTTCACAATATGCTATTTTATAAGAGATCCACTACATGTTTAGCGAGGCTCAGCCCCGAGCTAACAATTTTCATACCCGTCGTTTTGACCATAGTTTGAAACATGCATAAAAAATTTAAAAATGATCCAAACAATGTAAAACCTTCGCATTGTGTCATATTTTGTGACATAGTTGTAAGGACAAATATCAAACTTGAAATATTGCAAATATCTCAAAATTTCTTTTTCTGAAATGAGCAGCATGTTCGAGGTTTCATGACTTTCAGGCTAAAGAACCAATATTATGGCTAAAATCGTGGCATATTTTCTGATGATGTGCCCACACATGTGCATCTTAGGATGGCGAGCATTATTGT
The DNA here is from genome assembly GCA_023614405.1 of Avena insularis. NCBI lineage: Eukaryota > Viridiplantae > Streptophyta > Magnoliopsida > Poales > Poaceae > Avena > Avena insularis. Next base: position 289,112,286 of record CM042694.1, read on the forward strand.
AGGAGGAAGTTTTCCTTTTATCATACTAAAAAGTCATTTTTCGAGTATCAAAAATGGGTTGTTTTATGAAGCAACCACCAAATGAAAGTTTCAAAATGGTACCACCCTATTTTTTAAAAATAATATACCACCTTCCATATATAATGTCCCAAACAGGTTATCTTAAACGTTTCCGTCCACCTCTCATGAAAAGGACAAATTACAGCTGAATCGGCAGGAAGTGGGTCAGATTTGAACTACATGTACATGATATAATGCTAATGATTTTTTGGAAATGTCATTTTAGGTTCACATTATGCTATTTCATTAGAGATCCACTGTAAGTTTAGCGAGACTTAGCCCCGAGCTAAGAATCTTCATGCCCGTCGTTTTGACCATAGTTTCAAATGGGAATAAGAAATTCAAAAAAAATCTAAACAATATAAAACCTTCGCGTGGTGTCATATTATGTGGCATAGTTGTAAGGAAAAAATATTAAACTTAGAATATTGCAAATATCTCAAAAATTCTTTCTCGGAAATAAGCTATCATGTTGAAGATTTTATGACTTTCAGGCCAAACGACTAATGTTATAGTTAGAATTGCGGCATTGGTTCGGTTGTTGCAGTGTTAAAAAGATACGATTCTTGATTCAAAAGATGATATGCATATCATATTTGGATTGTTTTCATTTTTTGACCAATTTAGGAATATTATTTGTTGAATTCTGATTTACGGATTTAAAGATATAAATTATTCTATATTAAATAGAAAAAGGCAAAAACAGTCAAATCATTTTATTATTATTTGAATTCAAGATTATTGTTATTTATTCATTGTTTGAAATTACATAATTTTTTGAAATTTTAAAAATAAATAGACATCATGGTCCAAGGATTAATAGGATTGATATGGTAGTATTATCAACAAGTTCTAATTTCTTTCTTGGAAGCTCATTCAGAAGAAACAGAGAAGTTAAGCATGCTGGGGTTGGAGTATTGTGAGGATGGTTGACCGATTAAAAAGTTTGACCACAAGTTCAATTTGACCTGAGTTTAAGCATACTTAGATCTAATAATGTTTTTGTGAGACTAACGAGTAAAATAAATAAAAAAATTGAAAAACAAATTTTGAAAAAAGATATAAAAAACTAGGCCGACGGTTAGCCATAGGCGTATCCAAACGTCCGTTAGCTATCTAGGTGGGATCCATCTAGACTATGCCGACGACAAACGAGCCTATGCCAACGACGTGTTACGCCGAAGGCAATCTGGCCTATACCGACAACTTCTGGCCGTCAGTGTATCGTCTGTTCCTGTAGGGTACCTTGTAATGGACAAACATGTGGGTCGTTAGGAGGATCGACTGCTATTATAAACTACTACCTCCATCCCAAGGCTTAAGGCCTATATTTTTTTTAAAAAGTCAAACTATGTCAAGTTTGACCAAGTTTTTACCAAAAAATGTTAATATATAAAATACATAATCAATATCTTTAGATAGATAATGAAATATATTTTCATATGATGTCTACAAAATATCATGCTTATTGATAGTTTTTTCTAAAAGTTTGGTCAAAGTTTAGTTGGTTTGACTTTTCAAAAAAAATATAGGCCTTAAACCTTGGGATGGAGGGAGTACTAGACCATATTGGCACGTGTTTCCCCGCCCGTTCATTTCACAATATAGTAATATGACTTCGCCATGAAGAATATAAAGTGCAAATTTCCAAAGTTTGTTATTAACAAGTTCTAAATTACAAATATTCAGACAACAAAGATCAATAATATCATGTCCCCAAAAGTCATATACTTTAGTAGTGCAGAACTTTACAACGCCAAGTTCAAAAGCATCATCGACCATATAAAATGAGAGAATAGAGACACAAATCCTCCGCAATATAATACCAAGGTGGGACAAATATTATTTTCTATGGATATCATATTATATAAAAAACATAGTAACTTCCCGGTCTAATCAGGCTATTTTGACCACAAAGCATGATCAGTGTTTTCTAGCCAAGTTAGAGCATAAAAGGTGGAGTATCTCAATCAGGCCAACTTAGCTTGTCTCAGTTCCTGTCTTAGTTACCCCATCGGCAGACCTCCTTGGCAGGAATGTCTTTCGTGGTGGTTAGATCTATGATGCAGTGCTACACTTTCTGCCTCATCTTCACTATGTCGATATCATGTACTGGAAACGTCAGTTTGATCAAAACGTCTAGACAGCTATATTGAAAGAAAGGCAGTATATTCCTGCATTATCAAACAAGTAGTATAGTACTTTTGTTAAAGAGTTTACGGAAAATGTAACCAGTAAAACATGAGCTTACGCTAAATTGCACTTGTTTGTGTTTCAATGAAAAATCATAGGATCTCCTAAATATCTTCATCAGATCAGAAGATTTGAACACACAGAAAGGCTACATCTACTGGACGTTCCTACTTTTATTTACTTTCACGTTTTCCTCTCATCCTGACATATCCAATGTTGCCTTCTTCTTTGCCAACAAAATAACCTACAATAATAACAACAAATCAACAAATATTTAATAGTGATGTCGGTGAACAAGTGATTACATTGAGTCTACAACTTTATGATCTAGAAATAAAGAATGTGGAAAAGATTCCACATGTTATGGTACATGTCTGCAATCTGTCTTCGGACACAAACAAGCATGATAATCGAATGACCTCAAAACTTCATCTTGCTATAGCAGTTTCTCTTTCAGTATACTAAGCTAGACCTACAAAGAAGATAGTTCTTTTTTCTAGTCTTGCAATGAGAAGACAGTTCAAAGAAAACCAAAAGAAATATCTTGACCTTGCAGATTACACCGTATCTCTTCTACCCAAAAAGCTTTATGCTGATTTTATATGGACACAAAATTTACCTCCATCCAAGAAAAAGGAAATACAGCTTGTAGTTTCATCAGTAGGTAGCACTTCTAATTTGTCACTACTTCTAATTGGAAGAGGATATGCCGTAGCAATATATATCAAGCACTTAAACAGTAATAGTGTGAAACCTACCTTTTGTTGTGCTGCAGTGTCTACTCCCTCTATACAATAATATAAGACATTTTAGATAACTATGTATCGATACAGAGCAGTGTACACTTCAAGACTGTCCAAGGTAACATCACGCGGCTCAAAAAAAAAAAAAAAAAAAGGTAACATCAAGAAAAAAAGAATTATAGAATAATATGATCATACCTAAGAGTAGGCGCCAAAATTTCAATGCTACTACTCCCTCCGTCCATCCAAACTTTAACAAATCCACGACATCTATTTTGACGCAGAAGGAGTATTATTTACCTCAAAAACCTTTTATGCAGTGACGATAATTTTACATGGCAACCTGGAAATAAATTGTAAGTTGAGCAACCATACCATAACTAATTTGGAATGTCTTTGCATCAGTATTGTCTCCCAAACAGAAGGAAATCTAACTCAATCCAAATAATTCACATACATATTTGGTTACCTTGTTCCCGTCTATCACATGGCAGACCTCAGAATCTTTATTGAGAAGTGCAAATCAATACAATATATCTAAAAGAAGGTACAACTGAATAATTTCACAATTAAGAAGAAGTTGAGATACATGTTGTTTACCTGTGAGCCGCCAAGATCGAACCAAACTGCGATGAGCATGAGGGGTCACCATAGTTTTAGGGGTTTATGTCCATTGAAAGGGATGTTAAATGGAAATCAGTTCTTTCCAAATTTGTGAAGCATCATAACAAGATTAGAAATCGGAAACGACTTATCCCATGGATCAAATTTACATAGGATTTTACAGAAGGGTGTAACGTGACTCCAAATCTGTTTGAAGGTATGGCGAAGGAATGGTTCGGCGTAAAGGGAGTACGAAAGCACGGTCACCGTCTTGAATGGCAGCACGGCCGCAGACACAAGTTCTGGTGCAAAACGCTGGGAAATATGCCACGTACTTGTGGACGCAGCCGATAGAATTCGAGATGGGGGGGGGCGCCGCCGCTAGAGGCCGAGATGTGGGGAGGTGCTGGCGGGAAAGCGGACGGGTCGTGAGAAAGAAGAATGGTCTGTCAGGGAGAGGGAGACAAGCCAGCGCTGAGATAGGGAGGAGATTGGATTCATCCTCATGGTGCGTGCCTGCATAGCATCTCAACAAAGGTAAATGGGCCTCAGATAAAGTTCGGCCCAATTCACGAGAAAACTGGTAAGCCAGTTTGCAGAGCAGCAGCCCATCAATGTTGTGCTGCCTGGGAAGCACGGAAGATGGCCCAGCGAATTCCTAGCGGGAAAGGTGGGACGACAGATCGATCGAGAACATTCATTGATAAGATCGAATGGCCTACGATGTTGAATCGTCGTGGGACAACCTAGCTAAGCAAATTTTACTATTTCTTAATTCTCTAATCCAGTTTCCAATTCATACACTAGTAGGAAATAGATAGCTTATAGGTAGAATATTACTAGTGACGCATCACGTCAACGTTATAGCCAATGGTGTACACGAAATTCCGATGCATCACTAGTAGGGGCTTACTAGGGGCATACAAGGATTAGTGTACGCACATCACTAATGTACGCAAGCCAAGTTGACTAGGAATCGACCAACTACTAGTGGCGTACCAGGAATTCGGTACGCCACCAGTAAGTTGTTGCCCCAACAACCCTACGCGGCTCGAAACGATCGTGTCATTTCGCTTCCATGTCTTTGATCCCTCACCCGCAGCAAGCGTCATTGCCCCGCAAATCCCCATCCTGCCGCCACAATCGTCGCTTCGACAAGCACCCATAGCCGCCCGCACGTATATCCCCATCCTGCTGCCGCCACCCACAACTCCCCACCCCACAGCTCGCAGTCACCCGCAATCCCAGCCGTCACTCCGACGACCTCTACGGGTCCTCCATCACTCCTGTGCCTCCACGGTAATCCTCTTTTTACTCTTTTTTATTTAGTTCATTTGGATAATGTAAGTAATTTAGGTAGTTTAAATGATTTAGATGATTTGGATGCCTTAGACAATTTAGATATTTAGTTAATTTGGATGACTTAGATAATTTAGATATTTAGTTCACTTAGTTAATTTGTATATTTAGTCCATTTAGATGACTTAGTTAATTTAGATGACTTATTATGTATTGTGGGTATTTTCGGTCTACATAATTTAGTTTTTGTTTAGATGATGTAGGCGATATGTTATGTAATAATTATTGTTCATTTTTTATTTGTTAGCTCTCTTGTGGCTAACATGGCAGATGAGCTGCAGTGACCTACCATACCACTGCATGATATAGTACACTATAGTCATTGACATAACACCAATGAAACATCTTTCACTAGTATTACATCCCTCAGAGTGGTACACCAGAAACATAGCAGGTCCAAGACAAGACTATAGATTACAATTCGACTCTTTACAAAAGATCTAGAGAAACTCTAGGTTAAAGAGGAGGAAAATCACTTCTTACAAAGAAGAACCAGAATCAATAACTCAGAACTATCTGGCCAATAAGACTAGCATCTAAACTATCTGGCTTGCAATTGCTACTAATGCAATGCGCTACAGAAGTAGGTTTTATGGCTAGAGTATCTACTCCTATCTAATCAGGAACTTCGTTTTCACTTTGGTTGATGTATATGTTGACTTCATTGACACTATTGAAGAACTTGAGCTGTCAATGATGGTTTCTTGAGCATAAGTTAGTGTTGACATCGTCTTCAATGCTTTAGAACCTATCAAGGGTTAAGAAGATACGGTTGAGTACGAGCGTACTCAGCAAGTTCACTAAAAAGGAGTGTTTGATGCACTATCTCTACAGCCACAGACCAAAGGTCATAGGCAATGCAGGTTTTCATAAACATTTCTTCAATGGTTTGTTTTATTCTAAAAATATGTCCAGTAGCCTTTACAGGTTGACCAGAACCTTCATGGAGCTCCTTTCCTGCAGCGTTCGCAGCTCCTTTCCGGAACACGGAGTAACATATCACAGTTCTTACACTCTGGTGCGTTGCTTTGCGCATGAGAGACCTTAGCTTTATTGCATATCCGAGTTATAGGCTCGTTCACACTTCCTTGGTATGAGGCCCAGACTAAGATCCAAGACAATCACTGCCCTTCTCCACGACCCCACATGAAGACATGATCCCCCAAGCAGGTTTACCATGAGTACAGTCCGGGTAGTCTCTCGAATACTCTGTAAGCAGCTCTGCCTGGCAGCCACCATCAGCTATGGTGAACCTCCACCAAGACAACTATGCACAGATAATTTAGACACCAATATCGCGGGGACATAAGGGTTCCCACCCATGTGCTAGATTCTCCACGAGAAATCTGCAGCTTCACGATAAGGTCATTCGTCCATGTGAAAGGAAGCAAATAGAGCTGACTTCTCCGTCCCATTCCAAATCTCATGGTTAACGCGTAATATATGACGCAAGAATCACTGGCAACATTGGTTGATTAAGTCCTAGATATTATATTCCTTTACCACTGGAACTGTATCAATAGATTATTACCATTTGGTAAAGAATCCATAATCATTTTATTATGAAAATAGTGTTTTCTGACCTTTTTGAAATGCATGTGATGACAACATTTGAGTTACAAGTATTTGATAGAAAATAACCAAAGGACATGAGCAAGTGTGAACTTGACTTTTGTAATTGCAAGATTATGCAATCACGGTCTTCAAGACAATTGAAGTTCCAAATTCTATAAACAACATCATTGGTCCGGTAAGGACTAATGTTTAAAGAAGCAAGATGCAATTATGCATAAGTAATGTAATACAGTTTGGAAAACCCCGAAGTGATACCCCAATATGGTGAATGAGTTAAACTTAGGTGATTTGTTTAAGATTTAGTTTGTCTATAAGTTTACTTTACAAGCCAATATACATATACAAGGAAATTAAGACTAACATGTATGATATAAAATAAATATAACAAGACATGCTTAGAGTTATTTGATATTATGTATCTATTATGGAAATTTCTACTTTAGGTTGATTGAAACAATTATCATATTATTTTTGTTTGAAGTGGAAAAATGAATAACCTTTAAAGAAAAGGTTTATTTGCCAAGGTTTAAACAATCTGTGGGGTTAATAGAATGTGATCAATGTCGTTTGCATTTGCTCGATAGGTTTGAAGATATTTGAAGATTTACTTGAAATCAGACCAAAGTTAACTATAAAAACATTTTTAGACTTTAGATATTGTGTTTATAGCTTGGTGGACCAAAGTTAACTTTGAAACATGAGTAGACTTGGGTGTGATGTGTCAAAACTATTATCAGGTTTTTAGGGTTATGGTAGGTATGATCATGAGTGTGAGATCATTCACTTCCAATTTAAATGAATGATAACTTTAAATGTGATTTATTATTATGAATATAATTTATCTTATTAAGGAAAGTAAATTTAGATGATTTTAATAATCTATTAAAGTTTGAAATCATGTTTAAGAATGGTTAAGAGATAAATAGCATTCACTTTTATTATAAGTGAATAATATTTAAAATTTACTCAAAATTATTGGTTTCATTTGGAGTTATGGTTTTTAAAGGGTTTTCTAAAAGTTAATAGTTTACACTTAAATATTATTATAGACTCAAGTTATGGTTTTGGAAGTAGTATGTAAAAGATTTAAGGTTTTATATAAAATTGTAATTATTTCTGACTTAAGAAATATTTTAAAGAATTTACAAAATAGGTATTTTATAAAATGGTGAAACATTTATTATTTTAAAATATTAGAAACCTTTGGAATAATCTTTTTAATATTTTTATAGTAAAATATATTTATTCAAGATCTTAAAAATGATTTTTAATCATTTTAAGTATTATTCTTATTTTTATAAAATTCCAGAAAGGATTAAATGTCTTGGAATATTTGCTTCATGTTTTATTTGTTAACATTTAAGCTATTATTTTTATAAGATGATAGATTAATTTGAATACACAAAAAGGATTTATCTTGATTTGTAGGACTTTTACTTATTTTATGAAATTTCATTTAGAATTAAATAGTGTTAATATTTATTTGTACTTTATCTAACCTAAATAAGTAAAGTTATATTTTTCTTAGGAAGATATTATTTATATGATTATTTTGATATATTATATGTATTTTTAGGGTTTTCCTATATTTTTATGGAATTAAAATAAATTTAGGGGTATATTTGTAATTTATATTTTTCTTAAATCTTTAACTTAATTCTCTATTTAAACTAGGCTTGATCAACGGACCAGCCCAACCTAACTTTGGCCCATCCGGCCCCTTTGGCCCACTTGGGTTGGGTCCAACCCTAACCTTAGGGTTGGGTCGGCCCAGCCAGGCCCCACTCGCCTTCCCCGAGCTCTCCTCGTTCCTCTCTCTCACCTCTCTCAGGCGATGCTATGGCGACGCTGTCGTCGCTATGATTCCGGCAGCTCTAGCCGTTGTGGCCGCCGCGACCATCGTGGATGACGCGTGAACCGTATCCTTCCTTCCTACCCTGGCGATTCGCCCAACTCGCCCCACCCACGGCTAACCCTAACCGGCTGGGACGGGCGCGCCGGCGCAGTAGCGCCCCCATGCCATGGCGGCTTCCCTTCGGCTCCGGTGCCTCCTCTTCCATGCCAAAACACCCGGTGCTCTTGCTACGCCCCTTTCGTCCTCGACCACCATATGCTGCTACCGCTACGGATTGATTGTGATGCCACGGTGGTGATGTTCTAATGGTGGTGTACAGGTGGTGTTGCTTCTGCTGTGATGGCGATGCAGTGTCATCCACCACTACCTCGACGCCGGAGGGACCATGCGGTGGCGCAACCCCGGCATCGATTTCCTTGCCTAGTTTGTCTATGGTGCCCCTGATTCATCGACCATGCCTCCAGTTCAGGTATTTTTCTATTGTGACCGGCCGTTGAGCCGATGCACAAGTTCAGGTGTAAAACACAAGTTTAGGTTCTGGAAATCTTGAATTTGATCTGTGGTGCTGATTGGATTAGGGTCTGGCAGTATTTCTACTAGTTCTAGGGATCACTTGTGGACAAGTAGTGTTCCTGGACATGTGCTACTCCTCTGATGGAGATAATTTTATCTCCAATAGTCAGACTCCTAAAGCCTAAACTATTGTTGTGGTGATTACTGGTTAATCAAATGACTCTACTACATAGTTTTCTACTGAACATGTTTATATATATGCTATTGGGTGTCACTGGATAACCACGAGTTAATGGTAGATTTTGAAAACCTCGACTCCATTGGTTTCTGTGTTTGCTATAAACTTGGACTAAGTCTTAGGCTTGGCTCCAATTGATGGTATTCCCTACCTTGGTTTGTTGAACTTTAATTCAGTCACATTATTTGATTAATTCCTGTCAGTCTGGATAATAGAAAACTAATAAGATTTGATTCCTAGATTCTTTACTAGGAACATGATTTAAAATTCACTCTCTGCTTACAGTAGAAAAACATGTGAATACACTAAGGTTTGGTGATATACTAAGGATTGCTTCCCTTCAATTTATATATGGTGAATGACATCCTTGGGAATTACAGAGTTATCCATGTATGCTCAAGTATAGATTTATCCCATGGACAATCATCTACATGGAATTACTAAGACAAACTCTGTGGTACCTTCTTAGGGGATATACATATGTATACTTATCTAAATAGCTTGAGTGTTGAAGGTGATTAAGCTGGTTTAAACTACTAGATCATTGTAAAGCTAAATGATGATCATAGTTCCTAGAAATAAATTCCCGGTGGAAACTGATGAGCACAAATGGTGTGCTTCATTTCTCAATTAGCCAATGATGCATATCTAAGGTTTAGAAGTGTATGCTAGCTTGTGTAAGAAGATCTTTATAAATGATTCCTAGTCTGCTAGATTAGGAAGATGGTTATTTAACTTAATGGATTATTTTGATGTGGTTTCTATTAGTATGAATGCCACTGTGGTGCCTCTAGTTAGAGTGTGCACAGTGTTTTCAAGCTAACATGATCTGCTGCATTCAAATCCTAGAGTGGATGGAATTGGAATCCCTAACCAGATATGATAAGTTGCAAATTAACAACCTAAAAGTCCCTGGCCAAGGATGCAAAAGACTGAGGCCTTATTTTTGATACAAGCTCTCTGATGCACTCCACATATTAATTCTATACTTACTGAGAGCTTCCTCCTCCCCAAATATTTTCTTGGCTAACTAATAAGATCAAAGACGTTACCTGATCTTGGCATAGCAACCAGCCATTACAGAGTGGTTACTCATGTGGATATTTTTCTACTGTTGTTGATGAAGTGCTTGTAAGTTTGTGGTTATTCTTGATCAGCTGCTGGAGCAAATCCTCTCCTTTTAGCTTCTGACTTTATCTATTGTATCTGCAACTTCTTCTCTTCTAGTAAACCTTCTCCTCCCTGTGCATGTCCTTCTTCTAGTGTTCCCGGATGGCTTTCCCAAGCAACCAGGTTACTGGTGATAATTTAGTGAGAGGATCTAGTTTGCTGGATGTTGTGTGTTTGTGTATTGTGTTGGATATATGCCCTAGAGACAAATAGTAATAAGGACTATTATCATATTTCGTAAAGTTTATGATTAAGTTTTGTATCATGCTATAACTGTATTGAAAGAAAACGTCAATACACATGTGATATATAAACAACCAAGGGTTCCCAGTGAAACTCTAGTCACTGGTTCATTGGTCAACAGATGATCAAGGTTTCCTGATCATGTGGCATTTATGCCAGTTGGAAATGGAGTCAACTCATTCTGAGAATGAGATGATGAACCAATACCCAACCTAAACATCATGACCCTATCATGTAACAAAGTTCAAGTTATGATGATTAGAATAGACCTCGTAGACTATTCCTTAGACCGTGAGGCTATATCAATCACTGTCTCCCAAGAGTGCTTAGATAGCATCAAACGTCACTTGGTAATACAGTGATCATAAAGGTGTGTTCAGGTATTCGGTGGAACATAGAGGTAATATAAGTCAAGCGCAGTATTTGTCCATCTGCGTGATGGAAAGATACTCAAGGGCCCACTCAGAGAAGTTATATCCAATAGCTGCGCAACGTGTGATTTGATTATAGGAATATCATTTGTCGAAAATGAGTCAAGTAGCATTGTTTGGTAACGAGATTGAACATGACATGGTCATTGATCATATCTCGGGCAATGCAAGTATCGACAGACAAAAGGAATAAGACACGACTATCCCGGTTCAAATGATGAAAGATCTTCGTGGAATGCACAGGAGTCACATGGCCATCCAAATCTCTTTGTCGATCATTGGTCCGGGAGTGTCCCGACCATGTCTAGAGTGTTCCCGAACCGTGGGGTATCACGCTTAAGGACTTGATGATGCTTAGAGAGTGATTATACGATTGGTAGAATCACCGAAGAATAGAAAGAGAGAAAACCGGAAGGATTTCGGTAAGTCCGAAGGATGTCCGGAGTGGAGGTGAAAGATATTCTATAGCCACGGAGATTGAATAATATGTGAATGAATGTTAAATATTTATTTAATCATTTATTTATAATCTATTATATACTAAAAGTACATGACGGACAACCAGAAAAAAGAGAAATAGTTTAGAAATTCTCACAAAAATCAGAAACATCTAGCCATCAATTTGACTAAGAAGCTGATAGCAACCGATGGATCTTCCAAATAGTCTATTGACATGTAATTTCAAGAAAATTACCCACCAATGCCCTCCATAAGTTTTCACATACCAATTCATTATTTCATCTATACATAATAGATGAGATCGCTCTTCTCGTCTATCTTGAAAGAAAAAACTGAGATCTATAAATCTCGTCATACACCCTGGATCTCTCCTTTCCTTGTCCTTGCTAGCGATGCACGCGCTCGCGTGTTGTCCAGTCTCAGGTTGTTTTTTCCCACCAATTTTGGTTGTTTTTTCTCACCAATTTCGCAGGTCAGGCGAGCGTATAATCCAATCTGATTGGAAAGTGGGCAGGCGCCGTTCTACGGGTAGTCTCGAGATACCACAACAGGTACCGCATGGAGTGGAGGTCCGCAAGGTTGATCAGAAAGCTTTTTCTTTGTTTCAGCTTGCTAGCTAGGTGTACCAAGGATTGTAGCAAGATTTAACAAGCATTTGCAATTCGTTTCAGCTAGCTAGCTAGGTGCACCTAGGATTGTACCAAGATTTTTACAATTACATATACTTCTATTTAATTAAATTACGTTATTCTCTAATGCGTGCATCAGATGTGGCCTCGACAACTGACTGAATATTTGCCTCATGGTGACAACCCAGATCTACCTCAGGTCAAAGATTTGTACAATCTAGACTGTCTAGATGGGATAAAAGATTTGGGCATCGAGACTGCCCATAGCTAGGTATGATATGCATTTTCTTTTGACAACTCCGGATGTATGTTTACAGTACAACATAAAATCTATAGAAGTTTTCCACCATCAGCATCAACCTGAACGATCAACATTCTAAAAGGAGTTGTACATCTATCATGGCTATGAATATGCGACTATGGAAGAAATAGTATGTAATTTTAATATCATAATTTGCTGCTGCCTATCCCACAGAAAATTACTCAATCACGGTACGATTGATTATCTTCGATAATAAAGCAATTCACTATAGTAGAGTATTCCATCTATTTATGCATGTATTCGTTAATCAGTATATGTGGACTTGCTTCTAGCATGCTCTGTCAACAGGTTGTAAAACAAAGCGAGGAATCAAGATCGATATCTATGCGCTACGGTGGCCGACATACAAAATAGACAGTTTTTCGTTGTTACAGATTTGGTGTCAACGTCCGGATTTTTAATCCTAGATGACTTTTATGCCATACATTGCAATCTTAGGATTACTATTTTTATGAGACATAACAGATTAGATATCACAGTACATCATCCATTACAAACCATAATAAGGTCTTACACAAATAAAAGATCTCATGATCCAGTCTTTATACAAACAAGCAGCGGAATAATAAGCGTAACAGTGGGCTCTATCTTCAGTGTCACATGCAATACTGACGGTAAGAGATGATCCTAGTTGTCATAGCCGTCCTGCTGTCTATCATCCTGGTAGTCCTCCTCATAGTTCGGCTACGGGAATAGCCAGGGACAAAGCCATGAGTGCTCTTTAAGTACTCACAAACTATCACTAACAAGTAAGGTAGTTATAGTAGGAATCCTAAGCTCTAAGTTTATTTGTAAAAAGCCAGATTTATCTAAACCGAGTTTAGAAGTAAATAAAACTAAGTTAAAGTTCTAAATCACTTTAAGTTGGGAACCTAGTTTTCATATTCACAACCCTGTTGTTGTAAGTCAAAATCATAGTTCACTCCACAAGTCATTTTGAAAACATCTGACGACGGAACAGTATGGCCAACCCAACTGTCCATGACCGCGGACGCGACTATTCGAATAGTTTGACACTCTGTAGAGGTGGTACACTTTCTCCATAAAATTCGATACATCCGTCAGGGATAACCCTGAATCATCATACTTAGTATGCGGATAATCAATCATAACATTTCAATTACACACTCTAATATATGCACCTCCCCTATGAGCTTGGCCTCCCAGCCATGGCCATCTGTCGTCCTGGGCACTGCATAGGTGGACATCATCAAGAGGTAGCCTCAGCTCAAACCTCCTCCGCGAGGGAACCCATACTAATGCATATAAACTTCTCGCTAAGCCTTACCCAATTCAGGTATTGTGGTTGTACGGTAAAATTGGAATGGTATCGCGTCGGAACCCAACCATCAGTTTTTATAAAGGGCTAAGGCTCATGCCTCAACATTTTCATCATCAAATCCATTTGTGTTTCTCAACACATGTCAAAACATTTCAATAGAATGACTCATCATTCCAAGGTTTTCATAATCATTTGCACCAAGTATTCCCATCTAAAGTGATCAAGTTTTATGCTTAGCACTAGCCACTAAGTTAAGAGTGTTCACTAATGAGGGTGCTAATCTTCAATCTCATGCCATAGACTGACATCTAGTATAGGCCTAGTTTTATACTCTTTATGCTATCTATACTACTTTCCAATTACTCACAAAGCACTAACTACAAGTAAAGAACATTGGTAAAGTAAAAGAGTAAAGCTTGAAAGTAAAACTTGGGATGGGTATAAATCAAAGTTGTATCACCAAAGCATGCCTAAGGTATCTTGCTTAGGTTAATACTTGCAAGTGTTATCTTGCAAGGGTCTAGCTTGCTTAGTAATGATGGCTTGCCTTGATTGGTGCAATGATTGAAGTTTTCTTCCTCTTCTTCGGGGTAGAACTCCTCCTTGTCTTGGGTCGGTACTATCATCTATAAATAAATACGAGGTATACAATCACCAAACAATACTTAACTAATTCTATTTAGCACACTAAGGCTCACACTTGATGATCTAGCATCATCACATGAATTAAACAACTAGTTTTATTTAGTTTATTTGAGAAAAGTAATTTCTACTCATTGAAATTAATTAAGATTTAATATTCTCCAATTAAAATATGGGATCATGTGGACACATGTCATCACCACATATTCTAATACATGGGAATGTGATTTAAAGTGTTGGTCACATTTTATAAAGTTTAAGATTACTATTTAAATGATTTAAAGTGACTAGAAATGCCTATATAGCATTATTTTGGTACTAGTCCAAAGTCACTGCATGCAAACCAAGATCTTTTTACATATTCAGATAGATATTATCAAATGTGATTTTTGAGAGTTGGAATCAACTCAAAAGCTATTATGGTTGATTTTTGAAAAATGTTTGAAATTGTAAAAGTCTCTGTCTGATTATTTTTGCTATAGAATATCTCTAAATCCAATTGATTTAAATCCAATGGGCTTGGATATATATTTTAATTAGCTTTCTAGCGAAATTTGAATCATGCATTTTGGTTCAGTGAAACTCTCTGAATTGATTTTTGAATAAGTGGACAGAAACTAGTTTAAACCTAAATGGAAAAACAATATTTGAATTTCCAGGCCTGAGCGGGAAAGATAAACGGGCTGGCCCAGCTGCACTGCACAACGCAGCGGACTTTTGACAGATGGGGTCCACCAGTCAGCGACTGTTCTAACACGAAATGGTATCTTAGCATTTGGGCCGTGAAATCCTATTCTAATCCAACGACTAGGAGTCATCGTCGATGATGGACAGCTCCGGCGAGGAAAATGACCTAGTGCGGCGGTGGGGGTCTCGCGGGGCTCACCTGGGCTCCAGCAAGGATCGGTGACGGGGGCCATCGATGTGGTAGACGACGACGAGGCGAGGCGCGATCACGGCAGGGCTTGGGTTGGTCGGAATCAACGACGCCCTTCTCCTCCAGTAGCGGCGGGCTCCGGCTAAATTCCGGCGAGAGAGAGCTCGCCTTGCTCTAGGGAGAAGTGGGGGAGGTCAGTGAGAAGCGGGGAGTGGAGTGGTGTGAAGAAATGAGGCAGTGGAGGGCTCTATTTATACTGCGGAGAGGGGACCGAGCGGTGTGGCGTGAGCTCGACGGTGGCATCGCTGCAGGCGGCTATTGGCATGGGTGAGGGCGTAGGACGGTGCAGTGTCTCCTGGCGGTTCTTACAGGCATAAAGGTGCGGCGTGGGGCAGCGTGGTTCGGTCGGGAGCATGCGGCGCTCCGCGCGGTGGCAGAGGTGTTTGCGGCAGCTGCGGGTCGCGCATCGGTGAACGGGGGTGTCTGCCGGGGTGCGGTGATCATGGCGAGGCTGCACGTGCGCGGTGAGGGCAAGGCGTGAGCTGGGCGAGCTGGACGGGCGCGACGCACTAGCGCGCTCTCGGCATGACACAGAGAGGTCTGGGCGCAACGTAGCTAGGGTGGTCCATGGCTCGGCTGGGGCTGTGGCCTGGACAGGGGGTGGCGGTAGAGTGCGGTGCACCTCCTGGACATCCAGGATGGGCGCGGGGCGGTCTGCTGCGAGGTGGCCGTGGTCGGCCGGTGTTGACAAAATTCGGGCGGCGCTCCACTGTGCTCCACGACGAAGGGGGAATTGGTCTAGGTGCTGGTTAGACTCAGGGGAGACCAGAGAGTTAAGAGGGGACCAAATGGTCGAGGTTTACTATGCACAATAGTGAAGTTAGGCCAGGGGTTTAATTAGTGCAGACAAGTTGTTTGTGTTAATTGCCGTATGAAACAAAGTTTGGAATTTTTGATTCAAATTTTTTGAGTGAACTTTGATTAAGCTTGAGAGTCTATGTTTGCTTGGAGAGGTCAAGGGGAATTGATTTGGTAGGTTTTTAAAAAAGTGTGATCTTAACTTATGAACTAGATTCAATTTTCAACTGTCCATTAAATTAATTTGAAAGATGTTTTTGTAAGTTGGTAAAGTGGGCCTTGATACACTTTTACTTGGTCTAGCAAGGGGTGAAAAGAAATAGAAATGTATCTGTTAGAAATCTTCTTCTAGGAAGATCTAAAGTGGCCTAGTGGTTTACTTTGGTCAAAATGACCATTTGCTTTATTTATTCATATTTGATTTTTTTTCTTTTGATTTTGTTTGTAATTTGTCTAGATGATGTAGCATTCACCTTTAAACCATTTCACATCATTTAGAACAATGAAGCATGGCACATATACTCAGTTCTATATTAATGCAAACACACATGCATTCATATTCATTTTCTTAATAAAAAGTTTTTGTTAACCCTAAATTGGGTGATTAGCACTTGATAAACTTTATTATAAGTTTTGGGGTGTTACAAACCTTCCCTCCTTAAAAAAAAGCTCGTACCGAGATTTAAGAAAAACTAGGAACTAAAGAGATCTAGAAACTCAGTCCTAATGTAATCTTCTCGCTCCCAGGTAGCCTTCTTCAGTATGGTTGCTCCATTGGATCTTGAGAAACTTGATACTCTGGGTCCTAGTGGTTCTGAAAGCTTCCTCCAAAATACGGGTGGGCACTTCACGATATGTCAGATCCTTGTTGATATCTATGGCTCGGTGATCGATGTTCTTGAAAACTTCGGTATTCTCCGGAACTTCTAAGTATTTGCAAAGTAACGAGATATGGAACACATTATGGATGGCTGACATCTCCTCTGGCAGTTCGAGTTTATAAGATACTTCTCCTTGGTGATTTAGAATCTTGAAGGGTCCAATATATCTGGGGGCTAACTTTCCTTTTAGCTGAAAATGCTGCATTCCTTTCAAAGGCGACACTTTGAGATATACAAAATCTCTGACATTGAAGGCCAGGTCTCGACGTCTCTTGTCAGCATAACTCTTCTGTCTGGATTGGGCAGTCTTGAGGTGCTCACGTACTTTGTGAACCTTCTCTTCGGCTTCTCGTAGGATGTCAGGTCGGAAAATCTAATTCTGTCCTACTTGCGACCAATTCAAGGGGGTACGGCACTTCCTTCCATACATAAATTCAAATGGGGCCATTTGCAAACTGGCTTGATAACTGTTGTTGTATGAGAATTCTGCAAAAGGAAAACAATCTTCCCATTTTGATCCATATTCTAACACACAAGCTCTCAACATATCTTCTAAGATTTGGTTGACTTTTCCAGTCTGTCCATCGGTCTGCGGGTGATAAGCTGTACTAAAATTCAAGTTGGTTCCTAATCCTTCTTGGACTTTCTGCCAAAATCTTGAGGTAAATTGGGTTCCTCGATCCGACACTATGGTCTTAGGGGTTCCATGCAAACTGACAATTCTAGCAATGTACAGCTCTGCTAGCTTCGAACTCTGGTAGGTAGTCTTGACAGGTATAAAATGGGCTACCTTGGAGAGTCTATCAACTATGACCTAGATAGAGTCATTTCCCCTAGTAGAAGTAGGCAAACCGGTGATAAAGTCCATTTCGACGGATCCCATTTCCATTCTAGAATCTGCAATGGTTGCAAAAGTCCCACGGGTCTCTGATATTCTGTTTTGACTCTCTGACAGATATCACACTTGGCTATGTAGCCTCCAATTTCTCTCTTCATCTCGTGCCACCAAAATTGCTCCTTCAAATCTTGATACATCTTCGTTCCTCTAGGGTGGATAGAATAAAGAGTATCATGAGCTTCCTGCATGATAACTTGCTTCAGCTCGGAATCTGCCGGCACACAGCTACGTCCTTTGTACCATAAAACTCCTTCTTCATCTTCGGTGAATCCAGGTACCTTCCCTGTACCAATACGACATTTGATTCCGTCGAAACTTGCGTTTTCCTTCTGTGCTTCCTTGATTTGGCTAATCAAAGTGGGTTGAAGTTCAATGCTAGCTAAAAATCCTTTGCTAACTAGCTCCGTTCTAAACTGCTCCAACTCTTCATGCAAACTTGGCTGGGCTTCTTTGATCATGGTGTTTAATCTGCACGACAATCTGCTAAGAGCATCCGCTACCACATTGGCTTTACCGGGGTGATAGTGAATGTCAAGGTCATAAACCTTGATTAACTCTATCCATCTCCTTTGCCTCATATTCAGCTCCTTCTGAGTGAAAATATACTACAGACTCTTGTGATCTGAATAAATCTCACAGCGGTTACCCATAAGGTAATGACGCCATGTCTTCAGGGCTAAAACTATAGCTGCTAGTTCAAGATCATGGGTAGGGTAGTTTTGCTCATGTTGCTTCAGTTGTCGGGACAGATATGCTATGAATTTGCCTTCTTGCATCAACACACATCCGAGACCAATCTTGGATGCATCACAATACAAATCAAAAGGCTTCTTGATATCTGGCATAATCAAGATTGAGGCTGAAATCAATCTCTTCTTGAGCTCTTGAAAACTTTCTTCACATTTGTCTGTCCATTCAAACTTATCTTTCTTCAACAATTGGGTCATCGGTCTTCCGATGCTCGAAAATCCCTCAACAAACTTGCAGTAATATCCTGCTAATCCGAGAAATCCACAGACTTGAGTTTGGGTGGTTGGGGCTTTCCATTCTTCAACGTCTTTGTTCTTGGCGGGATCAACATCGACTCCTCCTGCTAACACAATATGTCCGAGGAATCCTACTTCTTTCAGCCAAAACTCACATTTGCTAAACTTGGCATACAACTGATGCTCTCTAAGGGTTTCAATGATGGTTCTCAGGTGTTGCTCATGGTCTTTTTCTGACTTGGAATAGATTAGAATATCATCGATAAAAACAACGATAAACTTATCCGGAAAGTTCATAAAAATCTTATTCATGAGATTCATGAAATAAGCGGGGGCATTAGTTAATCCAAAAGACATGACCGTATACTCATACAATCCATTTCTAGTGGTAAAGGCGGTCTTTGGAATATCCGTTGCACGAATCTTGAGTTGGTGATAACCAGTCCTAAGACCAATCTTAGAAAACACTCTGGCACCAGTCAACTGTTCAAACAGATCCTCTATCTTGGGTAGTGGGTACTTGTTCTTGGTGGTGATATCATTCAGCTTCCGGTAATCTGTGCGCAAACGATTACCTCCATCTTTCTTATCCAGAAACAGAACGGGTGATCTCCATGGCGATGCGCTTGGTTGAATCAAACCTTTCTCCAGCATAGCATCAAGTTGCTTCTTCAGCTCCACTAATTCAGATGGGTTCATAGTATAAGGTCTCTGAGCTATGGGTCTAGTTCCAGGAATTTGTTCAATAATGAACTCGATATCCCAATTTGGGGGCATATCGGGCAATTCATCTGGGAATTCGTCGGGGTATTCATAGACTACTCTAACTTGGTCTAGGGTTGGTTGGGCTAGACTCTTGTTGCATTTGAATTGAATGGGCATACCAGGGCCCCTGTAATCTTCGATTCCTTCATTAATTCCAAGAGCAGACAAGCAGGAGTAGGGACCTCTATAAGGCCTGAACCTGGGTAAAACTTGCGTGCCTGTGTGCTTGTTTGCTAGCCGACTGATGCCTCCAGCGCTCCCTCCTTCTCCAAAACCCAAGTCCATAATTGTGGCGCCCCGCAAAAACCACTACTAGAAAATCACGTTGTTTTTGTGCATTGCATCGTCATGACCGCATGCTCATGTCATCATGCCACCTTGCATTTGAGCATCGTCGTGTCATTGTGCATTTGTTTGTCTAAAACTATTTTCAAAACGCCTAGTTTTGTTTTCCAATATTTCCGTCTTTATTTCAAATCCAAACCCCGGTCTCCGGAATATTTTGTTTGTCTACCAACGGTTTACAAAAGCCACGTTTTAATAAATAAAATATTTAAATTATTTTAGGAAGCCCAGCCAAAGCGGTTGGCCACCTCCAGATAAAAATCCTATCTAACCCAGATCCCCCAAACCCTTTTCTACCTAAACCTAGCCTACCCACCCTTCCTCCACCTCACCCCATCCAATCCCCTTCCTCCACCTCACACAGCCACCTCACCCTTCCAATCAATGCGCGCCACGTCACCCTCCTGACCCCTCCCCTGTCTCCCAGCTCACACAGCCGCATGCCACCCTGGTCACCCCTGCCACCTGCCCGTGCGCCCCACCCCGCGCCAGCCACCACTTCCTTCCCTTTTCCCTTGCTGGTGCCGACCACCCTCGATTCCACGCCTCCCCTTGGTGGACACCACACCACCCCGCCCGCCCCCCCCACCAACCCCTGGCCCCACCCACTCGCCCGTCTCCTCACCCCGCCGACCTTCCCCGTCGGCTCCACCATCGACCCCGCCGTCTACCTCCCCGGCCGCCTCCTCCCGAGCGACCCGCTCTCCCGCCGCGCCGTCCTCCTCGCCGCCCGGAGCTCGCGGCTGCGCGCCGATCCCGCGGGCCCCGCGTCGCCCCGCCCTCCCCGCGTCCGTCTGCCGCCGACCAGCACCGTCCGCCGCCGCGGTCCTCCTCCGCGCGTCGCCGACACGCGCCCTCCCCGGCCCTGCGCCGCCGCGGCCTGAGCGCCTCTGTGTCGCCTCCCTCCTCGCCAGACCTTGCCCGGCCGGCCTCCGCTCCTCCCAGGTTGTCGGCGCCTCCCCGAGCCGCCGGCCTCGCCTTCCTCCTCGCTGTCAGACCCGCCTGCCTCTCACTCGACACCAACCGCCAGAGTCCCTGCCGGATCTCCCTGTCCTGGACCTGAACGTCCTCGGCGCGAGCGGCCTATGTTGCTGCCTCCAAGACTGAGGGTGAGATGCCCCTCTGGCTCCTGCCTGCCAAGCTGCATGTTCGACACGTTGCGATGAAGCCCCATGGCTGCACCGTTTCCCTGCAGTATTGCAGCAGGTCCTCGCGTGCGTCTGCCCTTTTCCATCATATGCTCGTGAGGATGTCGACAAGATACACTAGCAGTGAGGATTAATTGTGTTGTGCTGGTGAGTAGTAGTCGAGGGTTGTGTTGGTGATGCTCTGGAATACTCGAAGAATGCCAACAAGATCTCTGTTTCGAAACCCGAAGATGAAAACGAACCTATTGGAACACAAGGATCTCCAATCGGAATCCGAGGACGCCGAGACCCCGGTACGGCAAGGCCTCCTTCCGCACCGATGCCCGAGAACCCAGGCGCCAAGATCGCTGACGCCGGACCGACAAGATCTTCATCACGGATACCAAGATCTACTTCCAAACGCGTTGACCGATGATCGAGATGGCACACCAAGGTCTTCATCCCGGTACCACAAGAGCATCGCAATGGATCCGAAGACCCTGAACCCCGTAGTCCGAACCTCGTTTCCCGTCGAACCCTGTCGAACCCTGAACCCCCGGAACCCCAAGATCTTCAAACCGCCACATTGTTTGCTTCTTCGCGGATTAGACCGATGAGTGGATGCGAGCACCGACAAGTTCTCTGGATATGATCCTTCAGAAGTGTTTCCCAGGCAAGCATCTCTCCCCCCTTCTACCTATTTTGCATTTATAGTCTTTATTTCCTCCTGTTGATCTATTGCTATCCGTGTCGCGATGCTTTAGTTTTCGTACCCTAGTTATATCCCGTGCAGCCTCTATATTGCCTTAGACACCTCCTATTACCTGTGTTTGGTAGACAGCCGGCCTTGCGAGTCGTAGTTGCTTGCTCAAGTGCGATCTCGTGTTGTCGAGTACCACAGTTGTCGAGATGCTGGCAGATGTTAATGGAGGAGATGCTTATTGGTGGAGATGATCATGACTTTAATTACAACCATTAAAATGCTAGATATAACTGATGCAGAGGCATCGATGGGCAATAGATGTTATTTGGTTCTTCCACGCTCACTTGTGTCCCGTAGGACCCCGAGTACTTGATACCTGTTCCTTGATTTTTCGCACTATCCACATCCGGGAGGCCGTGGACCCCCCTGAGCCAGAGCTTGATTCATTTCTATTTCTTGGGGCCACAAAGTAGTTTGGGGCTTTATTACTATCCTGTACTTATGCCATGCTTTACCGCTTTATTTAAGATTGTGCGTGGAGCACCTGTACTGTTTAGGATTGCGGAGTGTTTTCGCGGTATCGACAAGCCCAGTCACACTTTCGGGTTCCCAGTTGTTTACAGCCATTGGCGCAAACCTTGGGTCTGTCTCGGAGCCGGCCAACTTCGTTGCGGGTAGCTTAATGGGGTGGCCCCCTGAAATATTTATGAATCCTGTGATCGCTTTGTCGTGAATGCCTCGTTGGGTTTTGAGTTGGTTTTTCCGAGGTTGATCGAGTGTGTGTTGCTATTTGTGCACCCCTGCAGGGTAAAACTTTCTGAAAGCCGTGTCCGCGGTTATGGACGACTTGGAGCACAGTATCTCGATCATAGACAAGCATAACTAAAGTAGTGCTATAAATTTGACTTAATATATCTGACTAGTAATCCGATTCAACTATAACGGAATGGATATTAAAAATTCCAACAACTGGTGGATCTGGATTGTTTGTTATATATGCCTAGTAAGTATTGCAACTCCAATGGAATGTGATAAAAGTGCCAACAATTGCTGGGTTTTGGGATTCCTCAGGACAATTATATCTGACTAGTAAATGTTCCAACTATAACAGAATGGTGATTAAAACTGCCCACTACTTATGCTTCAGGATGACTCATGCCATCTATATTTGATTAGTAATTGCTGCAACCATAACGGAATGAGTAAAATTGCCAACTGTGTGAGTTCCTTGGTCCGACTTCCTCGTTTGGTCTCGAGGGGGAAATACCAGGATGGGTTGGTTTGGTGTTAGCTTCAGGTTGGATCCGAATAGGTCTTTCTTATCCCTCTCTGATAACCGTCAGTTGTATCGAGTCTCTATAGGTTGTTTAGTGTCTGCGCTGCGCTTCAGCCCACCATACCTATGTAGGCGGCGCCTTGAATTCTAGCCTCGCCGTGTCTTGGCCTCGTGATCGACGCCTCTTTTTCCTTTGCCCTTTGTCGGCCCCCCTTTTTGTTTAGCAGGTTTCGACGTTGTTAGCAGGGTTACCCTTCCGGCTTGGCCTAGGCAGGGTTATGGACGCCATTGGTTATTCTTCAGGGCTCTTAGCCCCATTTGCATCTTGTCCGTAGTCGGACGCTCTATCGTTTTCAAGGTGATTTGGATCTTTGTACTGTATATCTGTATTCTTGACTCATGGAGTCGTGTTGTATATATATCTGTTCTGTGGGTCCCATCGAGGACTGTTGTGTAATGTTATTACTTCGTTTTCCACCCGCATGAAAGTGCCTGGTGGGCGTCCTTGAATCGTTTCTATGCGGGTTTGGCGGAAAGGGCTAAAACTTGCATAGGGCCGATTCGAGGGTGTTACAGAGTGGTATCAGAGCTCAGCAGTTGCGATACCCTACAAGTCCAGCCTGTAGGATAACCTAGCTAACGGCCGAAGTAAAGTGTCAAAACTATTTTTGCAAAAATCGGTTGGATAGATCTAATTAGGTCTGATTTTACTCCTTACCCCTCTGCTATTCTCCTCTTATGTTGGCGTGTTTTGAATCTGCTCTCTTCCCTTTCTTCGAGTCCAGGAATTCTCGTGGTTGGGTTCCGTCGTACCTTCAGGGTTTCGCTTCCTCCTTTGGTAACGGTGTTTCTATATCTGGACTTCATGCTATCTAAGGGATGTTCATCTGTTGGACTTCTCTTTGTTCCTTGTTGTGCCTTCCGGTGTTTTCCGACGCGAAAACATCATCTACGCCAGATCTGATGCAGAGCCTGCATCACTCTTTTATTTCCGAACCTTGATTGTTGAGATCTTCAGTCTGATTCTGAGAATGGTTGCACGCTTTTCCTACTGATTGTGCGGAGTAATAGTTTGGGTGCGTGATGGATTGGCCCCCATGCCGACTACTCACTCTATTTGCTTGCGTACATTTAAAGTGGATGAGAATGCATCGGTTCTCTCTTTCTATCGAAGTTAGAGGTGGCTTTATTTGTGGATACCTTTACCTTCGTCCTTTGTTCCCGGAGTGTTCTCTCGACGATCACGGACAACGACCTCTTGTTAGTGGTGTCGCGAGGATCGACACGAAGCGAGAAGATTCTGATCACCGACCTTCTTCCCGGTACCATGAGGCGGATCTCGAGGGTGAGATCCTTTGTTAGTGGTGTCAAATTGTGGCGCCCCGCAAAAACCACTACTAGAAAATCGCGTTATTTTTGTGCATTGCATCGTCATGACCGCATGCTCATGTCATCATGCCACCTTGCATTTGAGCATCGTCGTGTCATTGTGCATTTGTTTGTCTAAAACTATTTTCAAAATGCCTAGTTTTGTTTTCCAATATTCCCGTCTTTATTTCAAATCCAAACCCGGGTCTCCGAAATATTTTGTTTTGTCTACCAACGGTTTACAAAAGCCTCGTTTTAATAAATAAAATATTTAAATTATTTTTAGGAGGCAGCCAGCCAGGCCCGAAAGCCCAGCCGGCCACCTCCAAATAAAAATCCTATCTAACCCAGATCCCCCCAAACCCTTTTCTACCTAAACCTAGCCTACCCACCCTTCCTCCACCTCACCCCATCCAATCCCCTTCCTCCACCTCACACAGCCACCTCACCCTTCCAATCAGTGCGCGCCACGTCACCCTCCTGACCCCTCCCCTGTCTCCCAGCTCACACAGCCGCACGCCACCCTGGTCACCCCCTGCCACCTTCCTGTGGGCCCCACCCCACGCCAGCCACCACTTCCTTCCCTTTTCCCGCCCAGCGCCCCGTGCCGACCACCTCGATTTCCGCCCCGACCCGGTCCACCCTAGTGGACAGCCGTGCCCCACCCCCTGGCCCGGATCCCCACCAACCCCCGGCCCCACCCACTCACCCGTCTCCGCCTCGACCCCTCACCCGCCCGACCTTCCCCGCCGCCTCCACCGTCGACCCCGTCGTCTACCTCCCCGGCCGCCTCCTCCCGAGCGGCCCGCTCTCCCGCCGCGCCGTCCTCCTCGCCGCTCGGAGCTCGCGGCTGCGCGCCGATCCCGCGGGCCCCGTGTCGCCCCGCCCTCCCCGCGTCCGTCTGCCGCCGACCAGTACCGTCCGCCGCCGTGGTCCTCCTCCGCGCGTCGCCGACACGCACCCTCCCCGGCCCTGCGCCGCCGCGGCCTGAGCGCTTCCGTGTCGCCTCCCTCCTCGCTAGGCCGGCCTCCGCTCCTCCCAGGTCATCGGCCGCCTCCCCGAGCCGCCGGCCTCGCCTTCCTCCTCGCTGCCAGACGCGCGCCTCGCCGTCTCCTACACCGACACCAACCGCCATAGTCCCTGCCGGATCTCCCTGTCCTGGACCTGAACGTCCTCGGTGCGAGCGGCCTATGTTGCTGCCTCCAAGACTGAGGGTGAGATGCCCCTCTGGCTCCTGCCTGCCAAGCTGCATGTTCGACACATTGCGATGAAGCCCCATGGCTGCACCGTTTCCCTGCAGTATTGCAGCAGGTGCTCGCGTGCGTCTGCCCTTTTCCATCATATGCTCGTGAGGATGTCGACAAGATACACTAGAAGGGAGGATTAGTTGTGTTGTGCTGGTGAGTAGTAGTCGAGGGTTGTGTTGGTGATGCTCTGGAATACCCGAAGAATGCCAACAAGATCTCTGTTCCGAAACCCGAAGATGAAAACGAACCTGTTGGAACACCAAGATCTCCAATCGGAATCCAAGGACGCCGAGACCCCGGTACGACAAGGCCTCCTTCCGCACCGATGCCCGAGAACCCGGGCGCCAAGATCGCCGATGCCGGACCGACAAGATCTTCATCACGGATGCCAAGATCTACTTCAAAACGCGTTGACCAATGATCGAGATGGCACACCAAGGTCTTCATCCCGGCACCACAAGAGCATCGCAATGGATCCGAAGACCCTGAACCCCGGAGTCCGAACCTCGTTTCCCGTCGAACCCCGAACCCCCAGAACCCCAAGATCTTCGAACCGCCATATTGTTTGCTTCTTCGCGGATTAGACCGATCAGTGGATGCGAGCACCGACATGTTCTCCGGATATGATCCTTCAGCAGTGTTTCCTAGGCGAGCATCTCTCCCCCCTTCTACCTATTTTGCATTTATAGTCTTTATTTCCTCTTGTTGATCTATTGCTATTCGTGTCGCGATGCTTTAGTTTTCGTACCCCAGTTATATCCCGTGCAACCTCTATATTGCCTTGGACACCTCCTATTACCTGTGTTTGGTAGACAGCTGTCCTTGCGAGTCATAGTTGCTTGCTCAGGTGCGATCTCGTGTTGTCGAGTACCACAGTTGTCGAGATGCTGGCAGATGTTAATGGAGGAGATGCTTATTGGTGGAGATGATAATGACTTTAATTACAACCATTAAAATGCTAGATATAACTAATGCAGAGGCATCGGTGGGCAATAGATGTTATTTGGTTCTTCCACGCTCACTTGTGTCCCGTAGGATCCCGAGTACTTGATACCTGTTCCTTGATTTTTCGCACTATCCACATCCGGGAGGCCGTGGACCCCCCTGAGCCAGAGCTTGATTCATTTCTATTTCTTGGGGCCACAAAGTAGTTTGGGGCTTTATTACTATCCTGTACTTATGCCATGCTTTACCGCTTTATTTAAGATTGTGCGTGGAGCACCTGTACTGTTTAGGATTGCGGAGTGTTTTCGCGGTATCGACAAGCCTAGTCACACTTTCGGGTTCCCATCAAGTGTACCATTGGCGCAAACCTTGGGTCCATCTCGGAGCCGGACAACTTCGTTGCGGGTAGCTTAATGGGGTGGCCCCCTGAAATATTTATGAATCCTGTGATCGCTTTGTCGTGAATGCCTCGTGGGGTTTTGAGTTGGTTTTTCCGAGGTTGATCGAGTGTGTGTTGCTATTTGTGCACCCCTACAGGGTAAAATTTTCTGAAAGCCGTGTCCGCGGTTATGGACGACTTGGAGCATAGTATCTCGATCATAGACAAGCATAACTAAAGTAGTGCTATAAATTTGACTTAATATATCTGACTAGTAATCCGATTCAACTATAACGGAATGGATATTAAAAATGCCAACAACTGGTGGATCTGGATTGTTTGTTATATATGCCTAGTAAGTATTGCAACTCCAATGGAATGTGATAAAAGTGCCAACAATTGCTGGGTTTTGGGATTCCTCAGGACAATTATATCTGACTAGTAAATGTTCCAACTATAACAGAATGGTGATTAAAACTGCCCACTACTTATGCTTCAGGATGACTCATGCCATCTATATTTGATTAGTAATTGCTGCAACCATAACGGAATGAGTAAAATTGCCAACTGTGTGAGTTCCTTGGTCCGACTTCCTCGTTTGGTCTCGAGGGGGAAATACCAGGATGGGTTGTTTTGGTGTTAGCTTCAGGTTGGACCCGAATAGGTATTTCTTATCCCTCTCTGATAACCGTCAGTTGTATCGAGTCTCTATAGGTTATTTAGTGCCGCTGCGCCGCTGCTTCAGCCCACCATACCTATGTACGCGAGCGCCGCCGAATTCTAGCCTCGCCGTGTAGTGGCCTCAGTACTGACGCTCCTCTTTTTCCTTTGCCCTTTGTCGGCACCCCTTTTTGTTTAGCAGGTTTCGACGTCGTTAGTAGGGTTACCCTTCCATCTTGGCCTGGGCAGGGTTATGGACGCCATTGGTTATTCTTCAGGGCTCTTAGCCCCATTTGCATCTTGTCCGTAGTCGGACGCTCTATCGTTTTCAAGGTGATTTGGATCTTTGTACTGTATATCTGTATTCTTGACTTATGGAGTCGTGTTGTATATATATCTGTTCTATGGGTCCCATCGAGGACTGTTGTGTAATGTTATTACTTTGTTTTCCACCCGCACGAAAGTGCCTGGTGGACGTCCTTGAATCGTTTCTATGCGGGTTTGGCCGAAAGGGCTAAAACTTGCATAGGGCCGATTCGAGGGTGTTACAATAATAATGGGCATTGACAAGTTAAACCATCATCAATCGGCGCCGTCTATGGGAATTGGGAGTGCTGATGTTGCGGCTTCTTCGGCCCCATCAACCACGATCTAAAACTCCACACCAATGGAGATTCGCCAGCTCTTCGGCGCGTTCGACTTCACCGTCCACACGCCGGCCACTCGCCCGGCTTTCGAGTCCGTGGGCGATGGAATTAGTCTAGCAATTGGGAGTTTCTGCTTCCAGGTTGGTCAGATGGGCACGCTTCGCATGCCTGACCAGCCGATGGCGTCCGCGATTGCTCCAACATTGTGGTTCCCGCCGCCAATCGGCACCCTCAGC
Organism: Avena insularis; assembly: GCA_023614405.1. Lineage (NCBI taxonomy): Eukaryota > Viridiplantae > Streptophyta > Magnoliopsida > Poales > Poaceae > Avena > Avena insularis. The sequence goes on from CM042694.1 coordinate 289,140,801, forward strand.
GAGCTCAACGCCTCGGCAACAGCTGGGAGCACGGACATCGACAACAGTCACGGATCCGATCTGGGTGACCTGGCCACTAAAGATGAAGCTTAGGTAAATATGGAATTGGATCAACAAAGTCCAATAGACTTGGACTAAAATTAGTTTGGATCCAATTGGATTGGACTTTATTGGACCTGGATATTAATGGATATTAGGTCCAATAGTATTGAACGGACTTTGGATCTTGATATTGGATAGTCCAAAATCCATTGGACTCAGACGTGAAGGAAGATCACGTACGCGACCTGGGTAACCTGCATGCACGCTAGCCAGCTAGCTCTGGTCGCTGGACAAACTAAATCCGTGGCTAAGTGTGGAATCTATCATTCCCTGCACCCGTATTGAGACAAACATGTCAATAAGAAAAGAAAAAATAGCACACTAGCTCGAATGATCGACGAAAAGTTACGTTCTTAAAAAGAAAGGAAAAAAGACGTGTCTTTGAAATAGGATTTCGTCCCGCTTTATAAATAAAACACAATCCCATTATAAATGAGTTCATGTTGTAAACGTCCAAGAAAAAAGAAAAAAATGGGGAGTGCCTAGATCCCAGACGTATGAGAACTTCTTATGCCTAAGTCGCTAATGTCATCTTACTATTTGTGCTAATTCTCGGTTGTAACTTCCCGATGCTCGCATGCCAGAAGGGGACGACCTCGGAGGTATTTAGCTTGAATGAGCTAGAGCCACAAACCTCGGTCGTCCTTGAGCGTTGCCGGAGACTTGTCCGTGCCAAAGGACTCATCCTCGTAAGCTCCCAGTCTCGTCCCTGGGCCTCCATCGGCCAGATGAGGGAAGGGGGAAGACGAGCGAACCCCGGAGCATACCTCGGTCTCGTCAAGCTCCACTAGAAGGTCCCTGCCCACTCGGTCGAAGAAGAAACGTGGGAGCGAGACTTGGAAGACGGAGCACCACCACGGTCAGCCTGCATCAGAGGAGGAGCCGAAGACGGAGAGTCGAGACGGCCTGGAAGCTTCCGACGCTAGCGAGTCCTCGCTTGGAGAAGGAAATCTCCTAACGTGTGGCGCTGGAGCTAGGAGACCACCCTAGCTATCTCAACCCCGCCCCTTCCCGCTTCCCCTCTTCCTCAAGGCGAGGACGAGGCGTCGCGCGAGGGGGTGGAGGAGGAGAAAGGCGGGAGTTTCCCTGGGTCGGCACCTGGCAAAGACCGAGGCAGCTCTAGCGTGCCACCGGAGCGGTGGCAGGCAGTACCGTGCCAGCCAGCGAGCCATGGGTGGTGGCACAGTCCACCAGTGGAGGTCAAGCTCAGCGTAGCGGCGCTGTGTAACATCCCAAAACTTTAATCCATGGTTATTAAGATCCAAATCATCAAAATTAGGGTTAACAAAAACTTTTCCAATTAAAATTATTAAAGCATTCATATGTGTGTGCATTTAAATAGGAGTTGTTTTGAATTGCCATGATTAAGTGATCCATTGCTTGTAAAATGATTCCTAGGTGAAATAAATATCATCTAGATCATTCCCAAACAAATCCCAAAGAAAAACAAATAAAATGAATAAAAGAAAGAAATGGTCATTTGTACCATATTAATCACCATGCCTACTTTGGCTATTCCTAGGACTCAATTCTTAACAGAAATAAATATGGATCTTTGCACCCCTTGCTAGTACATGTAGTAATGTACCAAGGTCCACTTTGTGATCTGCCAAAAACCTTCAAACACTAATTCCAATTGGCATTTGAAAATTGAATGCAGTTCATATGGGAAGATCCCACTTTTTCAAAAACCACTCAATGAACTCCATTTTCAAATCCCAAGCAACCATAGAGGTTTAAGCATGTGTATAGCAACTCCACCAAAAATCATCCAAAAATTCAAAACTTGAGTTTTGTCGGCCATTTTCACAAACACTTGGTGGACAGAATTCAAACAAAACACAAAACACTATTTGGAGCAGTGTTTGAACCAAATTGGTCTCCCATTTTGCAACCACATACACCCAGTGCACTCCCCTACCCCTCTCTAGCCTAGCCACCCACTGTGCCACGACCAAATGGTCATGGCCATTAAGGCCGAGCCCCACTTGGGCACCTCACCGGCGACAGCGCGCCACAGCCGCCGCCAGCGTCGTCCACCATGTCCAGGAGGCCGCCTGTGGTCCACCTCCACTGCCTAACCAGCCCCAACCCGAGGACAGCGACCAGAGCAGCCAGGAGCCGCCGCACCCGGAGACTGTCGGCCATGCCGATGCTGCCCGCAGAGCGCGCCCGGTCCCTACTCGACCAGACCTTGCCTCGCTCCAGCCGCCCACCTACACGATCCCCACCGGCCTAGGAAGCTAGCAGACACGCCCATTCCCCCGACCGTGCCCCGTAGTCGCCGACCGCCGTGAAACTCGCCGTCGATAGAGACTTAGTGCGTGCAGCCCCACTCACCTCCCCCGACCACAAACCACTACACACTAACCATCGTGACACTCGCTAGGGCACCTCCCACCATCCTAGTGCACCGCCCACGCCTCTAGCTCGTTGTGCCGTCATCACCGGCGAGCACTGCCCATGCTCCTCTGCTGCTTAGCCGCGCCTATAAAAGGATCCCTCCCCAGCACCAACTACTCACACCATTCCACTCCCCTCTCCTCACTGATCCTTCCCCACCTCTCGCCGGAGCCGCTCGAGCCTTGGTTCGCCGGAATTTATCCGGAGGAGCCCGCTGCAGAGGAGGAGAAGGTGCCGTCGATTTCATCCACCCCAGGAGCTATCGCGACCACCCCTGAGTCCACCGTCGACAGCATGTTCGATCGCCCCCATCGCCACAGTAGCTGGAGCCCTGCTATGTCCCCTGAGCACCCCCACTGAGCCGCTAGGGTTAGTTCCCGCCGGCGAACTATTCGCCGGAGACGCACTCCTCAGCCATAGATCTCCCTTCTAATCTAATGGCCCACATCGCCCCATACCGCTTCGCGTGTAAAGAGCCACTGACCTATGGACCCCCTGCCAGCTGTTCTCTGTGCCGCGGAACGCCACTGGGCCGGCCTGTTTTCCTTCCCGCGCGACCCATTTAATTCAAACTTAGATTTTTCTATTTAGTTTTGAACTTAGTTCTGTCCCCTAGTTTGAAAATCATTTCAGAGAGATTTACAAATCGAAATAGAGTGACTCCAATTTTGTTAGAAAGCTACTGAAAAGATCTACCCAAGCCCGTTGGATTTAATTCAATTAGAGTTAGAGATCTCTCCTAGTAAAAATAACAAAACAGAAGCTTTTGCACATTCAAACATTTTTATAAAATCAACCAAATTAGCTTTTGAGTTGATTCCAACTCTCAAAAATCACACTTTACCATACCTATCTGAATATGTAATAATATTAAGGTTTACAGGCAGTGACTTTGGACTAGTACCAAAATAATGCTATATAGGCATTTCTAGTCACTTTAAATCCTTAAATAATAAACTTAAACTTAAGTAAATGTGATCCAACCCTTAAATCACATTCCCACATGTTAGAATATGTGGTGATGACATGTGTCCACATGATCCCATATTTTAAGTGGTGAATATTAAATCTTAGTTATTTTCAGTGAGTAGAAATTACTTTTCTTCAATAAAAAGAATGAAGCTAGTTAATAGAACTTGTGATGCTTGTGATGATAATAGATCATCCAATGGGTGCCTTAGAGTGCTCATTAGACTAGTTAAGTATTGTTTGGTGATTGTGTACTCCGTATGTATTTATAGACGATAGTACCGACCAAGCTTTCGAGGAGGAGGAGTTCTATCAAGAGGAGGAAGAAAACTTCAACCACTGCACTGCACAAGGCAAGACATCATTAACAATGCAAGCTAACACTTTCATGTATAATGCTTAACAAATTAGAATTAATCTAGATGATTTGAGCAAAGATGCTTTAGGCATGCTTTGGTTATACCACTTTGACTAGTACTTACCCCAAGTATTATTTCCAAGATTTACTTCCTTTACTTTACCCAAAGTCCTTTACTTGTTTTGAAGGTAGCATAAAGAGTATAAAACTTGACCTATTTGGATAACTTTAGATGTCATTCTATGGCATGAGATTGATCCCATCATTCCACCTTAGTGAAGACTCTTAACTTAGTAGTTTAGAGTTAGATATAAACTTGAGTCACTTTAGAGGGGAACACTTGGTGAAAATGAATTGTGAAAACCTTGGAATGATGAGTCATTATATTGAAATGTTTTGACATGGGTTGAGAAACACAAATGGTTTATGATGATGAAAATTTTGAGGCATGAGCCTTAACCCTTTTACAAAACTGATGGTTGGATTCAGATGCGATACCATTCCAAATTTACCGTACAATCACAATACCTGAATTGGGTAAGGCTTAGCCGGAAGTTTATATGCATTAGTATTAGCTCCCTCGCGGGAGAGGTTTGAGCTGAGGCTACCTCTCAATGTTGTCCACCTATGCAGTGCCCAAGATGACAGATGGTCATGGTTGGGAGGCCATGCTCATAGGAGAGGTGCTTATACTAGGGTGTGTAAAGGAAATGTTATGTTTGATTATATGCATACTAAGTATGATGATTCAGGGTTATCCCTGACAGATGTATCGAATCTTGTGGTTAAAGTGTACCACCTCTGCAGAGTGTCAAACTATTCGAATAGCCGCGTTCGCGGTTATGGACAGTTGGAATGGCCATACTGTTTCGTTGTCAGATGTTTTCAAAATAAATTATGAAATGAATGATGAATTTTGACTTGACCACAACAGGGTTGTGACTATGACACTAGCTTCCCAACTTAAGTGATTTTAGAAGTTTATTTTATCTTTCTTTGCTTCTAAACTCAGCTTAGGTTTCAAACTTAACTTTATAGTTAAACTCAGAGTTAGCACTTTACATTAGAACTATACTACTTGTTAGTGGTAGTTTGCGAGTACTTAAAGAGTACTCATGGATTTTGTCCCTGGCTATTATCATGGCCAGACTATGAAGGAGACTACCAAGATGATGGCCAGCAGGACGGCTATGATAACTAGGACTATCCGCCTTCGTTAGCATTGCCTGTGCCCCTGAAGATGGACCCCACCGCTACGATTATTATTTATTCCGCTACTTATTGTATTAAGACTGGATCATGAGATCCTTATTTGTGTAAGACCTTATTTATGGTTTGTAATGGATGATGTATTGTGATATCCAAATCTGTTATGTCTCGCAAAAATGGTAATCCTGGGATTGCGATAAATGACATAACAGGCATCTGGGATTAAAAATCTGGGTGTTGACACGCTGCTCCGCCGTCCATCGGTCACCAGCGTCGGCGCCATCGAGGCTCGAGGATTTAAATTTGAATCGCCCCAAGCAGATTATTAAGTGATGAATCAAAAAGGCACCGAGATGACTTGCTGAATGACACATTAGCTCACTTGCTCGGATCTCTACTTCATGGAAGCAAGTGACGGACCCAAGAATTTTTCGAAGCATGAGCAAACAGTGTATTTAAAGACTAATAACACTACTTTTTAATAAAATTGTGATTAAATTAGGCTTGCCAGCTGACTCGAAGCCTGGGCACGTGCCCGGGCTTAGGAACGGTTAGAATGGTAGCACCTTATCGATCAAGCAACCGCATTGATCAAAGTATGCTCGGGGCGCATGACGCCAGGCCAGCTAGGAAGAAAATAATGGTCAAATTGATCCGTACGGAAACACGTACACGTATACATGCGTATCTATTTCACTTGGCCAATGAGGGTATTTAAAACGCGTCGAGTGAACGAGACAAGGTTCAATGGATCTTGGATATCCAACTTTCCAACGCTTTGGATTTGGATGGATTTGGACGACGTGCAACTAAACGTGGACTAGACCTGGACCAGAATACGATTTGAGTGGATATTAGTTGGGCATTCCTTATTTGGATTTGGACACAGATCCAGTTCAAGATTTAGCCTATGGCTCTGGATCTAAAAGTTGCGGGAGCAACAGCTTCTCCAACCACTTCATGTGCACAGTCATCAACACAGGCGACACTACCGCCAATCGTGAGAACATTGGCACCAAATCTGCTACCGGACCGCCTAATGGCAGCACGCCCAACGGCACCGGACCAACCAACGGTAGTACGCCTAACGGCGGCCCCACCAACGGTGGCAATGCCGCGCCCATCAACAATGGAGCGGGAGGAGAACCGCGGACCATAGTGAACGAACACACTGGAGAACGCGTAGTGATCAAGCTCAATGACAACGAGTGGGCCCGCTATCGAGAAGCTCTGCGAGGCAATCCTCTTCCCCTCAACTCCCCGCAAGACATGCTGATGGACTACCATTGGCTACTGAAGGAGGAATACATACGCCAGTTTCATGCAATCACGCAACTCGAGGCACGTAAAAAGGCGGCGGACGAGTCAAGCCTTTGGCGAGACGGGCTCTCCTCCTACGGAGGATCATCCTCCAAAGGAAACGAGTACCTGGCCAACAAGAGAAGATCTCGACTGGCCCACCTCACCGAGGAGGAGCGCGTAGAAGCCGCGGAAGTCCTCGTCTTCGGCTCCATGATGGTGGATACGCGGGACAACATGCTCCCGAAGACGCCGCAAGCCACGGTAACAGCGGCCACCATGTACCTCCTCAACAACTAGCCTCCAGCTGGAGATCCACGAGCTGCCATGCATCGATCTATGATCGCGGGCTTGGGGCTAGTCGAGGCCGCCCTCGACAAAGAGCCCGCACTAGAGCCAAAGAAAAGCAAGGCTCTGGCAAAACACTATTCCTCGCCCTCGTCCAGCGACGATAGCCACGATCTGTCTCGGCGTCGCTGCTCACGGCGGCACGATCGCGACTACGATGCACGCGATGACCTCACGCAACGCAAAATCGACAAATCAAGAGCAATATGCGCTCGTTCGACTGACTTAGAAGAGGACGAGACTGAGCTCTGCGGCGCCAGATGCTTCAGCAGGGCCATCAGGCAGAAGCGAATGCCTAAAGGGTTCAAACTCCTGTCGGAGAACCCAAAATTTGACGGTCTACATGACCCAAAAATCTGGTTGGAGGACCACATATCCTCCATCAGACTACATGGTGGGAGTCGAAGCACGGCCACTACAGGGCGCCGCTCGCGCATGGCTCAACAATCTCCCGCGCAGATCCATTCGCAACTGGGAAGAGCTGGTCTACAGCTTTGTGCGCAATTTCAAGGGCACTTACAAAAGGCATGCATCAATCGAAGAGCTGAGAAGCTGCCAGCAAAGATCGGGCGAATCACTACGCTCGTCAATCCAGAGGTGGTCCATCATCAAGAACTCCACAGAAAACATCTCGGAGGACCCTATAATCGATGCATTCAACGGCAGCGTTCGCCGTATAGAGTTCAGGGAGGAGCTGGGCCGCTTGAAGCCCAAAATGATCGACCACCTGATGGAAATCGCGAATCGGTGGGCTGACGGAGAAGACTCGGTGAAGAACCGTACCTACTCCGACGAAGATGACGATATCGGGCGCAGACGCGACCGCCGAGGCAAACGTCAAATGCGCGTCTACGACTACCGCGATGAGGTCAACATGGTCGCAGCCGGCTACGCCGACAAACGCGATGACAACCGCAACAGCGGATACCGCGACAGCAGAAAAACCGCGCAGGTGTGGCAATGCCGCACTTGCGAAGAGGCACCCGCAAGGACAAACTGTCCGGGCCATGCAACATGCACTTCTACATTGACAAGCACGATGGCAAGAAGAAATCCAGCCACCTTCTCAAGGACTGCCGCGAGTTTCTCAAACTCCACGAGGGCCTGGCCCGGATGAATCGCGACTCAGTCAACAGGGGCTATGGATCCACCCCAGGCGCAGTGGCACATGGAGCTCTGCCACCACCGCCCGGACCACCACCACCCGCGGCCGCGGTGGTCCAGCATCACGGAGGCGAACCATACCCACGAGTCATGGGCAACATGGGGATGATCTAAAAAGGGCGTCCCTCAAATCGAATGTAGAAGGCCATCACTCGCCAAGTCAACTTGGCGATAAAGTCTCCACCTTCCACCACTGAGTACCTCAGTGGAAGCGACTCCTGGATCACCTTTGATAGGCGCTACCACCCACGCCAAGTTCCTCGTCCAGGCCACTGTCCCCTCGTACTCGAGTCGTAGATTGGGGGTTTCGACATGAGTCGCGTCTTCATGGATGGCGGGAGCGGCATTAACCTCATGTTCGCGAGTACCTTGCGTGTGATGAGGATCCCTCTGATGTGTCTGGAAGTTTCAGACACAATGTTCCACGTCATCGTCCCAGGGAAGGGCATATATCCCCTGGTCAAAATCAACCTTGATGTCATCTTCGGGACTGCTACCCTGCGGTACCAAAGTTCGCGGGTGAGTGCACCACGATACCTAAGTTGCCTGAAATTACTGCGTTTCGAAATGTTGGGCCGCCAACTACCGAGAGGGGCCATTTCGATGTAAATTCATCTCACCCCTACCAAATCCAAACATTCCATGAAACTGCCCCGTGAAGTAGACGGTCGGGACCCTCATGTCAGTAATATTTCCGTGATGCGAGCGCCAACGCGACAACCACATAGGCGGAACGAGAGACTAAAGAAGCATGGTGAGTTGACCAAATTCACAAATCCACTCCCTCCCTCCTTTCGCATGAACCCTAGCACCAACAGCATCGAAATCCCCTCTCCAACCAGAATGATCTCTTCGGGCATTTGACTTTCAGCGCCAAGTTGCTGCGCCTACTTGCTACTACCGAGCTCTAATGCCGAATGCCATGCCAGCCGTTGCGATGATCTAGCCCGCCTCTACCGCCGACGAGCTGAGCAGCACGAAGGATGGCAGATCCATTTGCTGAGGAAGAAGTACTTCTGGCTAATTGCGGGTGAGCAACTCTTCTCTTTGCTATTCGCACTACCTATAACTTCTAGCTGGCTATTGGCATTACAGAGATATATCGAACATAGAATTGTTTGCTAGCACGATGCTGACAAACAATTCTTATCTTTTGTCTCCAATTTTCTGTCAAGTAGGATCTCCGCTGAACCCAAATACACGGTTCTGGTCACCATCTGCGGCTACCACATTAAATTAGCAGATGGGAAGAGCACGTGGAAACAAGCTCAGAATCTAAAGATGGAAGTAGCGTCTGTGCAGTTATGCACTATCCCTGGTTTGGTTGCTGCTGTGCGTGAACTTGCTGAAATGAGGCCGGAGCAGACTGCACGGTTCAGCATCGTTGATGAACGAGGCTTCAAGGTTCCTACAGCGTGTGACAGTCAGCTAATTGGGTTGATGAAACAACATGTTGGGCTTCGCGTGGTTATGCTGATGTGTAACATACTGGATGAGGAAGCTCCTGCTACTGGGAGTCGCTCAGCTATTATTGGACAGGGAGGTCTAACTCGAACCCCTGCTGTTGTTGAGCAAAATGTGGTTCCTCATCCGCGACATGCTTCTGTCAGGTAACCTCCTCGTAGGAGTCTCGTATTGCTGTTGTGGAAAGCTCTGCTCTAGAATCTGCTGGTACTGGTTGTCCCCGTCCCTGTGCCCGTGTTCCTGCGACTACTGCTCACCCAATCCATGCCGCTGTTGAGCAAACTAAGGCTTCCGGAGGCTGCCCCGCTGTTGTTGCCAAGACCGCCGCCTTGTGTACTCCTCCTCCTCGAAACCGTCCTCAAGTTGTGCGAACCCGTGCTCTAGAATCTGCTGGTGCTGGCCGTCCTCGTGTTGTTGTTGTTGATCTGGCCACTGTTGACCCAATCCCTGCCGCTGTTGAGCAAACTAAGGCTTCTGGAGGCTGCCCCACTGTTGTTGCAAAGACTGATGCCTTGTGTCCTCCTCGAACCCATGCTCAGGTTCAGCGAGCTACTGGTCTGGAGCCAGCTCATGGTCTGGACTCTGCTAGCACTTGAAACACTACTGTTGTGGGAACTGCTCCTGATCGTCGATATGGCATGGCAGCAGCTGATCCTATTGTGGCTACCGTTAGAAGGGGCCCTGCATATCCACCATGTAATGTATCTCCCGCTGCTAAGGGTCCTCGCCTTGCTCCTGGTCCTGTTACTTCCATCGAGGTTGATTGATGGCTCAATGCACGGCGCCCAGAAAAGTGTTGATGGCTCGTGGTTGATGTAGAGCTCATTGGGAACACCAAGAGGAAGGTATGATGAGCACAGCAACAAGTTTCCCTCAGTTATGAAACCAAGGTTTAATCGAACCAGTAGGAGCAAGGAAACACCCCAAAGGTGTTACTAGCTGAGCTTTGGCAGGGCGCACTACTGGTGCTATTAGCAACGTGGAGACCTGCACAACACAACCACAGAACTTTGTCCTCAACTTACGATGAGGTTTTCAATCTCACCATGTTTTGCGGAAAACTAAGGATTAAACGTATCGAATGGAAAGAAGTAAAAGTTTGCAGAAAGTAAACACAAAGCAAAAACAGTTTATAGATTGAATGTAAAAGACAAGGACCGGGATCCATAGTTCACTAGAGGTGGCTCTCCTTAGATAGATAACATGCTGGGTGAACAAATTACAGCGGGGCAATTGACAAACACCGAGAAAGCAATACATGCATATACTAATCATCTTGACTCCTTTGAGACTTGATTGGGCATTACAACATAATACATAGACCGCCATTCAACAGCATCTATGACTAATAATCCACCTTCAGGTTATCATCCGAACCCCCTCCAGTATTAAGTTGCAAGCAACAGATTATTGCTTTACGAACTGCATGTAAAGTAAACAATATGATTGTTCTATGAACACAGGATTGTTGTTTTCTCCCTAGTAGCAACAACACATCTAGTACCTTAGAGATTTCTGTCACTTCCCCAGATTACTAGAGGCATGAACCCACTATCAAGCATAAATACTAACTCTTGGAGTTGCTAGAAGCTACTTGGCCAAGATAGCTACTAACAACGGAAAGCATGGAAGATCTCAAATAACAAAGACATGATAGAATCAATAATCAATCTGAAATAGCATCTCAATATCCATCGGATCCCCGCAAACACAACATGTATGGATTACAAAAAGATGATCTTGATCATGAGCAGACTCACAAGATCTAAACATGAAAGCACAAAGGAGGAGAAACCAGCCATCTAGCTACTACATGGATCCGTAGTCCAAGGATGAACTACTCACGCATCACACCGGAGGCTTGCATGGTGATGAAGAAGGCCTCCAGGGTGAATTCCCCTCTCCGGCAGGGTATCGGGAAGAGCTTCAGATCCCTCCCGATCTAGGGATGGAGATGACAGCGGCTACAGACTCTTTCGTGGATTTTTGATCGGGTACTTAGGGTTTTCGTCTCGAGGGCAATATATAGGCGGAAGGAGAGGCCGAGGGGGTGCCGAGAGCCACCACACCACCCCCTGGCACGAGCCAGGCCTAGCCGCGTGGCTAGGTGGTGTGGCCGGCCCCTGGCCCATCTTCGTCTCGTATTTTGGCACTTGATCCCTTCTGGAAAAATAGGCACTTTGGCTTTTGTCCCGTCCAATTCCGAGAATATTCATTTTCTGACTTTCCTAGAACCAAAAACAGCATAAAACAGTACTGGCAATCGTGGCTCTTGTTAATAGGTTAGTCCAAGAAATCATATGAAAAGTACTCCAAAGTTGGAACAAAACACAAGAAAGTGGTTAAAACTAAGCATGGAACATCAAAAATTATAGATACATTTGCAATGTATCAACATCCCCAAGCTTAACTCCTGCTCGTCTTCGAGTAGGTAAGTGATAAAAAGAAAGAATAATTTTTGAGGTGACATGCACCAACAAAGGCTTTATCAAAGTATTTGCAAAACACTCAAAGCTGGGATCATAGTACTTCAATCATAACATGAAAGACAAAGTTCTAGCAATAAGCAAAGAAACTATAATGCAACATGAAAAGGCACAAACAAAAGAATCATGAATAACATGCTTTGCAAGACGTTTATTTGTTTCACATAAAGAAAACATAGCATAATAGTATTCAGCTTGTCCCTCAATAGAGTAGCAAATATAAATGCATAGGACACCTTCAAAGTTCATAAGAGTGACTAGATACAATAGTTAAAAACAAGCAATAACAAGTTATGCATCAATCAACTAGTCTTGGGACAATTCACATAGAACTAAGAATGGCCACTATGCTCTCAAAGTAGGTGCATAAAGATAGAAGGTGGAGACTCAATGTATTGGTGGAAGAAAGGCCTTTTGTAAAAGGAAGTAGGGATTCAAGTCTCATAAAGAGCTTCCAAAAATTATGGTACTTATAGCTTTCAGCTCTCATTGCCCCTATCATAAGCATCTTGAAGGTGATTAAGGTTAAAGTGACACAACTAAGAGGATATGCTTGACAAGTTATAAACCGAAATATCATGCCCCTTACTTACGAAGACCGATCCTCATGCTACTCAACTTCAGTCACGAGTAAGCTCTTGTCATTGTAAGTACATGTGTATCATTAAGAACCGCCAACGGGGTACCCCTTGCACATGATACGGGAGCTTTTCCATAATCAAAATGACAAGGCAAGCAGACAATGAGCATCTCAGCGATCTTTTTATTTGCTATTTGCATAGGTTTTTAGTGAGGATGCTTCATAGAGTGCTCATTATGGTGATGCTGCAAGTTTCCACCATGATTAGGCATGGCTTAGGCTAGCGGCCCAGGCGTTTCTCTAACACACATACAAACTCCATGATCTTACAAGTTCCACTTTTATTTCACACCGCCAGGATCCGTAAGCAAAAGAACATGATATCAACGGGGTACAAAGTACAAGTGCAATGTTGAAAGCGTTCCCCATGGTACACGGTTCTGCTAATTTCAACTTATAAAGCGCAAGCATATACGCAACAAAGAAGGACCCAGTGGTTCAAGTTTATTAGAGGCAAAAAAGTAAAGTGTGCCATCAAGTTTGTGAGAGCTTTAATCACTAGTTTTCTCATAACAAGTGGAAGGTAAACAAAAGCATAAATATACTTGGAATAGCATAAGCTAGTAGGTAGGTATGGTGGACTCTTTGGAATAACTTGGTTTAGGGAGTTGGATGCATGATTGGAACTCATACCTTGTTGTGGAGGCTAGCAAAAGACTGGGAGCGACAAACTAAGAGAGCAATAATGGCCATAATCATGCAGAGCGACAAAACATCATTGATCAAAGCATAAAGTGATACTACAAGTTGAAAACTAAAGGATCATAAAGGCTATGGTGACTTGTGACAGTCATAACATGGTGTGAGCATGCGCCAAGTCAACCCAAATAAAGCATCAAAGGAGAATACCACTATACTATGCTTTAATATGCTAAAACAACGCATGATTCATCCAAGGCACATTAAGCAATCTCAATTTTTTATAACAAGTCATGCTACAACAAATAATACTAAGCATAAAGCCAAAACAATATCAAGCATGGCGTGACAAAGCATAGCCACAGTCAAGAACGAGCTCTTTTTACCACATAAGCATGAACTTTCCTACTCTTTTCCAAACCAAACCAAACTATTTGCAAACCAATGTATGAAAGAGGGGGTCCAACCAAATTATTCAGAAAACTAAGCAAACCAAGCAAACTAAAAATCAAAACGAAAATGAAAAATAAGACGCTCCAAGAAAAACACAACTGTGCATGAAACAATAAAAATGAAGCGTTTGGAAGAAACCTGGAATTTTTATTGATGAAGAAGGGGATGCCTTGGGAATCCCCAAGATTTGATGCTTGTACTTCTTGGATATTTCTTGGGGTGACACACGTGGCATCCCCAAGCTTGAGCTTTAGTCCATCCTTCATCTCATTACTCATTCCTTCCATACACCTGAAAATTTTCCTTCATACAAAACTTCACACAATCTCATTAGCAACATTAGTGCACTCAAGATAAATAAGTCTCAAGGTTCAGTTCTAACACCAAATAAACTCCCATTAGAACACTAGATACTGTATCACTTCCCTCAAAAAGCTCAATTCCCCAAAATAACTCAAAAAGGAACCCACAAGAAGCAAATGCAGAAAATGGCAGAAATCTGTCAAAACAGACCAGCAGGTAAAGAATTTTTTTTCGAAGACCTTTTGTTGCTCAAATCAAAAAGTGTTGAACTAAAGAAAGTTAGATAACAACCTGGGGCAGAAGCACAAAAAATTACAGCTCAATCCGACATACAGAGCTCTCTCAGGAATGTTTACGGTGAAGCACAAAAATCTGTTTCAGGACAGCAACTTTCCCAATCATTACTTCACTCTCATTAGAGGTTACTCTTGGCACAAAAAGCAAATAAAAAGGATAAGGAGAGGTTATTACAGAGGTAATAACTTCCAAGACTCATCTAAAACTCTTGGGTTATCTCTCAACAAGTACTTTTCTTTAACGCGTTTAAGTTAGGCATGGAAATTTGAGAAGATGCTCTGATAGGAAATATGAATTGAAGTAAAAGAGAGCATCAAGAAGCAAATTCAAAACACATTTAAGTCTAAACCACTTGCTATGCATAGGAATCTTGTAAGCAAATAAATGCACAAAGAACAAAGTGACAGGCATAGGAAGATAAAACAAAAGTAACTTCAAAACTTTCAGCACATAGAGAGGTGTTTCAGTACCATTAAAACTTATACAATCATATTTTCCTCTCTCATAATAATTTTCAGTAGCCTCATGTATAAACTCAACAATATAACTATCACATAAGGCATGCTTTTCATGATCTACAAGCACTAGAGCTTTATTATAAACATTTTCAAAATAATCCTCGGGAACATAACATTCACCCTCCTTTGATAAGCATGGGGGACAATCAAATAATGTAAGGGATAAAGAGTTACTTTCATTAGAAGGTAGGCATGGGTAGATCCATTCTTCCTCCTTTTGTCCATCACTCTCCTCCTCTTTTTCATCTAATGAGCTTTCAGGTTCAGCAATTTCTTCTTCCATGGAGGTTCTAGCAGGCGGTGGTTCACCTATTATCTTAGCAGTCATAATACTGTTCCCAAATAGGAAACTGAGTGAGCTATCCATAATGAAATAGTGATTGGAGTAGAGCTAGTCATAAAGGCAACTTAAGAAAGGAACTAATTTTTTTTTGTTTTTGAAATAAGAAAGCAAACAAGTAAAACTAATTTTTTTGGGTTTTTTTGAAGAACAAAACAAGCAAACAAAGCAAAAAGAAAACTAAGCAAAACAAAAACAACAAAGTAAAGAGATTGGTTATGAGGGACTCCCCTTGTGAAGATGTCCTTGACTCCCCGGCAACGGCGCCAGAAAAATGCTTGATGGCTCAATGCACGGCGCCCAGAAAAGTGTTGATGGCTCGTGGTTGATGTAGAGCTCGTTGGGAACCCCAAGAGGAAGGTATGATGAGCACAGCAGCAAGTTTCCCTCAGTTATGAAACCAAGGTTTAATCGAATCAGTAGGAGCAAGGAAACACCCCAAAGGTGTTACTAGCTGAGCTTTGGCAGGGCGCACTACCGGTGCTAGTAGCAACGTGGAGACCTGCACAACACAACCACAGAACTTTGTCCCCAACTTGCGATGAGGTTGTCAATCTCACCGTGTTTTGCGGAAAACAAAGGATTAAACGTATCGAATGGAAAGAAGTAAAAGTTTGCAGAAAGTAAACACAAAGCAGTAAACAGTTTATAGATTGAATGTAAAAGACAAGGACCGGGATCCATAGTTCACTAGAGGTGGCTCTCCTTAGATAGATAACATGCTGGGTGAACAAATTACAGCGGGGCAATTGACAAACACCGAGAAAGCAATACATGCATATACTAATCATCTTGACTCCTTTGAGACTTGATTGGGCATTACAACATAATACATAGACCGCCATCCAACTGCATCTATGACTAATAATCCACCTTCAGGTTATCATCCGAACCCCCTCCAGTATTAAGTTGCAAGCAACAGATTATTGCTTTACGAACTGCATGTAAGGTAAACAATATGATTGTTCTATGAAAAAGGATTGTTCTTTTCTCCCTAGTAGCAACAACACATCTAGTACCTTAGAGATTTCTGTCACTTCCCAGTTACGGAGGCATGAACCCACTATCGAGCATAAATACTAACTCTTGGAGTTGCTAGCATCTACTTGGCCAAGATAGCTACTAACAACAGAAAGCATGCAAGATCTCGAATAACAAAGACATGATAGAATCAATAATCAATCTGAAATAGCATCTCAATATCCATAGGATCCCCACAAACACAACATGTATGGATTACAAAAAGATGATCTTGATCATGAATGGAGCTCACAAGATCTAAACATGAAAGCACAAAGGAGGAGAAACCAGCCATCTAGCTACTACATGGATCCGTAGTCCAAGGATGAACTACTCACGCATCACACCGGAGGCTTGCATGGTGATGAAGAAGGCCTCCAGGGTGAATTCCCCTCTCCGGCAGGGTGTCGGGAAGAGCTTCAGATCCCTCCCGATCTAGGGATGGAGATGACGGCGGCTACAGACTCTTTCGTGGATTTTTGATCGGGTACTTAGGGTTTTCGTCCCGAGGGCAATATATAGGCGGAAGGAGAGGCCGAGGGGGTGCCGGGAGCCACCACACCACCCCTGGCGGCAGGGGCAGCGTGGCCAGGTGGTGTGGCCGGCCCCTGGCCCCTCTCCGTCTCGTATTCTGGCACTTGATCCCTTCTAGAAAAATAGGCACTTTGGCTTTTGTCCCGTCCAATTCCGAGAATATTCATTTTCTGACTTTCCTGGAACCAAAAACAGCAGAAAACAGGCAGCTGGCACTGTGGCTCTTGTTAATAGGTTAGTCCAAGAAATCATATGAAAAGTACTCCAAAGTTGGAACAAAACACAAGAAAGTGGATAAAACTAAGCATGGAACATCAAAAATTATAGATACATTTGCAATGTATCATTAATCCAGCTAACGATGACGCTGGTGATGGCGACGGTGGCATTGGGGCTGGGTCTGATGGTGCCGCTCCACCTCTCGAACTTCTCGGAGGTTTCTATCCTGAAGAACCTGATGATGGCAAAGTAATCATTCATATCGGTGTTGCGGATTATACTGCAAAATTAGATGATGGCACAGAAAAATTCTATGACGGATTTGATGTAATCCTTGGCAGATACGATCCTGAAGTGGTAGAGTTATCTGACCTGATGGCATCGTTACGTGTGAAGGTGCTTTGGGGGTTCTCCCAGGAAGCACGTTTGTTATATTTTGGTTACAGGAGCAAAACGGCTATCAAAGTGAAAGATACCAGGGATTTAGTCGTACCGTTTACAGGAAACATTATAGAGGTGAAGTGTACTTCCACTTGATAGTGAAAATGGTTGGAGAGGAATTGGAACTCGACAATAGAGATGATGGACTTTTAGTAGGCATGCATGACCTGATCCATGGCATCACTGGGACTGGTGCGACTGAGGGTAGCTTCGAACAGAGGAGAGTCTTATAGAGGAGCGTCATAAAGAGGAGCAGGAAGAGCATCCCCAGAAAGGGCACCCCGAAGAAGAACGTCACCAAGGAGACCATGCCAGAGAAGAGGACGCCCAAGAGTCGCACGAAAAAGGCACCACGCCGCAGAGTACACCCCTGAGATCTAGTCAAAATGCCACACCGAATGGTAGCAGCAAAAACGCTAAGACGGCTAGCACGGTGGTGAACACTCCTAGGAGTGGTAGCAAAGAGGCAAAGATGGCCAGCACGGAGGCTACCACACCTAGTGGGAGTAGAAAAAATACTAATTTGGAGCGGAACACGCCGCTGCTAGGGAATAATGCTAGCATGAAGGAGAACACGCCCAATAGTAGCAGCAAAAGGGCTAATTTGGAGCGGAACACGCCGCTGAGGTCAGGCAATAATGCCAGCACGAAGGAGAACATGCCCAATATTAGCCGCAAAAGGGCTAATTCGAAGAAGAACACACCGCCGAGGTCAGGCAATAATGCCAGCACGCTGGAGCCAACATCCGTGAGGGGAGGCAGGAAGGAGATCAGACCCAAGAGAGGAAGCAAAAAGCCTAGTTCAATGGGGAATGGAACACATATGTCAAGCCCTACTGATACCATCAGGAAAGATTACATCAGGAAGGAGGATGTACACAGGAAGAGCAAGAGGGTTCTGTATAGTCAAGATGAAATTGATTTTGACTGCTGTTTTTCCACTGAAGTACCTGGGATGCGTGCAAACGTAAGACCATCCCATGTGGTTGCAGCAGAACCAACCGAGTGTCTTGGAGAAAACAGAGTTGCCGGTGAGGTGGATTGGGGCAATGTTCCGGTCCATCCGGGTGGAGACGATGGTGCAGCCCCACCCATGGGAGTCAATATGATGTGTGCAGTACTAGGCATTAGAGACGATGGCCAGGATTCTGAATCATATGAAGAAGAAGGCACTATAGAGGATCAAGAATCTGGTGATGATGAAATAGACGAGGAACTTAACGATGAGGATTGTATTCCAGTCGATGATTTGGGTGCTGAAGTAGAAGAAATGAAACATGACCACGAGTATCCTATAATTTCGGTCGGCACCGAGTTCAGTAGCATGCATGAGTTCAGGAAGTTGTTCCGGCATTTTTGTATCAATGGGGAGTTTGATGTTTATTGACTGAAGAACACTGCCCAGAGGTATGAGGCCGTTTGCAAGTTAACACGGATGAATGGACGGGCCGAGGTACATTGTCCATGGAGGATCACAACAAGAGCCTTACCTGCGTCGAAGGCAATTAGGGTACTGGGGCAATGAATGCATCAAACCATTAGAACTTTCTCTCTTTTCACTCTATAACTACAATTGATGTGCGATATCTTTCTAGCAACTAGTCGACTCCTCTTATCTTTTAAATGAATCTGTGTTGCAGGTGAAGAAAATGGGCCCTCCACACATGTGTCCAATAGGCAGCAAACTAAAATCCTCAATGGCTGATACGGAGTGGGTGGCTATGCAATCTATGTCCATACTAAAGGATAACCCGAAGGAGACCACAAAGAAAATTCACACTATCCTCGGTTCTAAATACAACATTGTCCTACCGTATTAGACAGTTTGGAAAGGTAAAGAGAAAGATCTGGGGGTCTTACACGGGGATTGGACCAATAGCTTCAGGGTGCTGTACAACTTCAAGGCGGAGGTAGAAGCTAGGTGTCAAGGGAGTGTTGTGGAGATTGACAACGAATCAGTACATGGTAAAATATATTTCAAAAGATTTTTCATGGCGCTTAAACCTTGCATCCACGAATTCAAGGACGGATGTAGGCCGTATTAGAGTGTAGACAACACTATCCTAACTAGCAAATGGAAAGGCTGTCTGCCATCTGCCACATCACTTGATGGTCACAACTGGATGTTCCCAGTGGCATTCGGGTTGTTTGAAACAGAAACAGAGGAAAACTGGGTCTGGTTTATGAGGCAGCTCAGGAGATCAATAGGCAACATGGATCCATTGGCTATATCCACGAATGCATGCAAAGGTCGATTTAATGCAAAGTGAAAGAGGTGTTCCATGGTGAAGGTAGAGAATGCTGTCAACACCCGGTTTTTAATCCGAGATGCTGTTATATCATACATCGCAATCCTGTGGATTACCATTTTGTAGACATAACAGATTGGATATCATAGTACATCATCCATTACAAACCATAAATAAGGTCTTACACAAATAAGGATCTCAAGATCCAGTCTTAATACAACAAGCAGCGGAATAAATAATAAGCGTAGCGGTGGGGTCCATCTTCAGGGGCACAGGCAATGCTGACGAAGGCAGATAGTCCTAGTTATCATAGCCGTCCTGCTGACCATCATCTTGGTAGTCTTCTTCATAGTCTGGCCATGAGAATAGCCAGGGACAAAAGCCATGAGTACTCTTTAAGTACTCGCAAACTACTACTAACAAGTAGTATAGTTCTAATTTAAAGTGCTAACTCTAAGTTTAACTATAAAGTTAAGTTTGAAACCTAAGCTGAGTTCAGAAACAAAGAAAGATAAAGTAAAGTTCTAGAATCACTTAAGTTGGGAAGCTAGTGTCATAGTCACAACCTTGTTGTGGTCAAGTCAAGATTCATCATTCATTTCATAAGTTATTTTGAAAACATCTGACAACGAAACGGTATGGCCACTCCAACTGTCCATAACCGCGGACGCGGCTATTCGAATAGTTTGACACTCTACAAAGGTGGTACACTTTCACCACAAGATTCGATACATCTGTCAGGGATAACCCTAAATCATCATACTTAGTATGCAGATAATCAAACATAACCTTTCCTTTACACACCCTAGTATAAGCACCTCTCCTCTGAGTATGGCCTCCCAACCATGACCATCTGTCATCTTGGTCACTTCATAGGTGGACAACATTGAGAGGTAGCCTCAGCTCAAACCTCTCCCGCGAGGGAACTAATACTAATGCATATAAACTTCCGGCTAAGCCTTACCCAATTATGGTATTGTGGTTGTACGGTAAAATTGGAATGGTATCGCATCCGAATCCAACCTTCAGTTTTATAAAAGGGTTAAGACTCATGCCTCAGTATTTTCATCATCATAAACCATTTGTGTTTCTCAACACATGTCAAAACATCTCAATAGAATGACTCATCATTCCAAGGTTTTCTTAATTCATTTTCACCAAGTGCTCCCATCTAAAGTGACTCAAGTTTTGATCTAGCTCTAAGCTACTAAGTTAAGAGTGTTCACTAAGGTGGGATGCTAAGATCAACCTCATGCCATAGAATGACATCTAAGGTTATCTAGATAGGTCAAGTTTTATACTTTTTATGCTACCTTCAAAACAAGTAAAGGACTTTGGTAAAGTAAGAAAGTAAAAGCTTGAAAATAAATTTGGAATAGGTACTAGTCAAAGTGGTGTAACCAAAGCATGCCTAATGCATCTTCCTTAAGTCATCTAGCTTAATTCTGTCTTGCTAACAATAGCTTTCCTTGGTTGGTGCAGTGGTTGAAGTTTTCTTCCTCCTCTTGATAGCACTCCTCCTCCTCGAAAGCTTAGTCGGTACTATCATCTATAAATACATACGGAGTACACAATCACCAAACAAAGCTTAACTAGTCTACTTAGCAATCTAAGGCACACATTTGATGATCTATTATCATCACAAGCATCACAAAGTTTTATTAACTAGTTTAATTCTTTTTATTTGAGAAAAGTAATTTCTACTCATTGAAAAATAACTAAGATTTAATATTCACCAATTAAAATATGGGATCATATGGACACATGTCATCACCACATATTTTAACATATGGGAATGTGATTTAAATGTTGGGTCACATTTTAATTAAGCTTAAGTTTATTATTTAATGATTTAAAGTGACTAGAAATGCCTATATAGCATTATTTTGGTACTAGTCCAAAGTCACTGCATGCAAACCTTAATATTATTACATATTCAGATAGGTATGGTTAAATGTGATTTTTGAGAGTTGGAATCAACTCAATAGCTATTATGGTTGATTTTATAAAAATGTTTGAATGTGCAAAAGCTTCTGTCTTGTTATTTTTACTAGGAGAGGTCTCTAACTCTAAATGACTTAAATCCAACAGGCTTGGATAGATCTTTTCATTAGCTTTCTAACAAAATTTGAATCACTCAATTTGGTTTAGTAGATCTTCTGGAATTGATTTTTAAACTAAGGGATAGAAGTGAGTTCAAACTAAAATAAAAAAAACTAAATTTGAATTCACGGGCTAGCGCGGGAAAGGAAATGGGCAGGCCCAGTGGCGCTACGCGGTGCGAATGATAAGTGACAGGGGGGTCCCGCAGGTCAGCGGCACATCAAACGCGAAGCGGTACGGGGCAATCTGGGCGCTACGATTAGAACACAAATCGATGGCTCACAGTCGTCATCGACGACGGACTCATCGCTGGCGAGACCGAACCCTAAATGGCCAGCGGGGGTCTACCGGGGACGTACCAGGGCTCCAGCTACTGCGGCGAGGTGGGCAAACAAACTGGTAGACGACGACGAGCTCAGGCAAGGTCGCAGCAGGGGCTGTAGTGGACGGAATCAACAACAGATTCTCCTCCTCTACAGCGGGCTCCTTCGGCGCAATTCCGGTGAACTATGGCTCGAGCGGCTCCAGCGAGAGGTGGGGAAGGATCAGTGATGAGAGGGGAGAGGAGTGGTGTGAGGAGTTTGTGCTGGGGAGGGCTCCTTTTATAGGGCAACGAGGGGACCGAATGGCACGACGGTGAGCTCGTCGGTGACGCTGATACATGCGGCTAGAGGCATGGGCGGCGTAGGCGGATGGTGGCCTTCCTCCTTGCGGTCATCTACGTCTTAAAGGCAACGCTAGGGGCGGTGGCGTTTGGTCAGGAGCGTCCCGCGCTCTAGGAGACAGAGGCGGTGCTCGACGTGGCGCACGGAGACTATGGGTCGCGCGGTGGTGCACGGTCATGTCTGGCGGGGTGCTACGGTCGAGGTAGAGCGGCGTGCACGGTATTGGGTCGAGGGGCGGTTTGTGGCATCTTTGGCGATTAACGCTGGAAGACGCTTCCGAGCCTGCAGAGAATGGAATGGGGCTGGGGTGTGGTCCAGGGCCTGGCTGGGCTTGGGGAAGGGGCAGGGAGGTGCGGTAGGTTAGGCGGAGCTAGTGGTGGTGCTGGAACGGCGCGGTGCTGTCTGTGGCGCTTTGCCCATGTTCGGCTGGCGGCAACCACAAAGTGGCGGCACTCCACTAATGCTGCGGCTAAGGGGTAGGCCGGTGGGGTGTTGGTTGGTCTCAGGGGGGGACAAGGGAGTGTAGAGAGGGTGCAATGGGGGACAATGGCTTAATTAGAAACAGTAATAGTTAGACCATTTTATTTCTGTCAGCAAGGTGTTCGATCGAATGGCCGCAAGAAATTTAAATTCGAATTTTGAAAAGATTTTTGGTGTGTGATCTGATCTTATGCTTGGGAGTCTCTAGTTGCTGGGAAATGTCAAGGTGAATTGGTTTGGTTGGTTTTTGCATAAGTGGGATCTTCTCATATGAACTACATTCAATTTTCAAATGCCATTTAAATTTAGTGTTTGCAAGTTTTTGGTAGATCACAAAGTGGGCCTTGGTACATCATTACATGTACTAGCAAGGGGTGCAAAGATCCACATTTGTTTCTGTTAGGTTTTGAGTTCTAGGAATAACCAAAGTAGGCATGGTAGTTAAAATGGCACAAATGACCATTTGGTTATTTTATTCATTTTGATTTTTTTTCTTTGGCATTTGTTTGGGAATGATCTATATGATGTTTATTTCACCTAAGAATCATTTTACAATCAATGGATCGCTTAATAAAGGCAATTCAAAACAACTCCTATTTACATGCATACACATATGAATGCTTTAATGTTTTTAATTGGAAAAGTTTTTGTTAACTCTAAATTTTGATGACTTGGATCTTGATCACTTGGATTAGAGTTTTGGGATGTTACAAACCTTCCCCCCTTAAACAAAATCTCATCCCGAAATTTACGAAAGAAAACTAGGAAGTAAAGAGATCTGGGAACTCTGTCCTAATGTAATCTTCTCGCTCCCAGGTGGCTTCCTCTTTGGTATGGTTGCTCCATTGAATCTTGAGAAACTTGATACTTCTAGTTCTGGTGGTTCTGTAAGCTTCCTCCAAGATACGGATGGGAACTTCATGATATGTCAGGTCATTGTTGATCTCAACAGCTCGGTGATCGATGTTCTTGAAAACTTCAGTCTTGTCCGGCACCTCTAGGCATTTGCGAAGTAACGAGATATGGAACACATTGTGGATGGCTGCCATCTCTTCTGGCAGTTCCAGTCGATACGATACTTCTCCTCAGCGATTCAGAATCTTGAATGGTCTGATATATCTGGGGGCTAACTTTCCTTTCAGACTAAAGCGTTGGTTTCCCTTCAATGGCGAAACCTTGAGATATACAAAATCTCCAACATTGAAAGTCAGGTCTTTCCTTCTCTTGTCAGCATAACTCCTATGTCTGGACTGGGCGAACATTTTCTTCGGCTTCTCGAAGAATGTCGGGTCCAAAGATCTAACTCTCTCCTACTTGAGACCAATTCAAAGGGGTACGACACTTTCTTCCGTATAGGAACTCAAATGGTGCCATTTGCAAACTAGCTTGATAACTGTTGTGATATGAGAATTCTGCAAAAGGCAGGCAGTCTTCCCATTTTGATCCATACTCTAATACACAAGCTCTCAACATATCCTCTAGGATTTGGTTGACTCTCTCAGTCTGTCCATCAGTTTGCGGGTGATAAGTTGTGCTAAAATTCAACTTAGTGCCTAATCCTTCCTGGACTTTTTTCCAAATTCTCGAGGTAAACTGGGTTCCTCGATCTGATACTATGGTCTTGGGGGTTCCATGCAGACTAACAATCCTAGCAATATAGAGCTCTACTAGCTTCGAACTCTGGTAGGTTGTCTTGACAGGTATAAAGTGAGCTACCTTGGACAGTCTATCAACAATGACCTAGATTGAATCATTTCCCCTACTAGAAGTAGGCAATCCGGTGATAAAGTCCATTCCGACGGAATCCCATTTCCATTCCGGAATCTGCAAAGGTTGCAACAGTCCTGTGGGTCTCTGATGCTCTGCTTTGACTCTTTGATAGATGTCACACTTGGCGATGTAGCTCCCGATTCCTCTCTTCATCTTGTGCCACCAAAATTGCTCTTTCAAATCTTGATACATCTTCGTTCCTCCGGGGTGGATAGAATAAAGAGTATCATGAGCTTCCTGCATGATAACTTGCTTTAGCTCCGAATCTGCTGGCACACAGATACGGCCTTTGTACCACATAACTCCTTCTTCGTCTTCGGTAAATCCAGGTACCTTTCCTGTACCAATACGACGTTTGATTCCGTCGATACTTTCATTTCCCTTATGGGCTTCCTTGATTTGGCTAATAAAAGTGGGTTGAAGTTTAATGCTAGGTAAGAATCCTTTGCTAACAAGCTCAGTTCTAAACTGCTCCAACTCTTCATACAAACTTGGTTGCTTCTCCTTGATCATGGTGTTTAGCCTACACGACAATCTTCTAAGAGCATCCGCTACCACATTGGCTTTGCCGGGGTGATAGTGAATGTCAAGGTCATAATCCTTGATTAACTCTATCCATCTCCTTTGCCTCATATTCAGCTCTTTTTCTGAGTGAAAATATACTTGAAGCTCTTGTGATCTGAGTAAATCTCACAGCGATTACCTATCTGATAATGACGCCATGTCTTCAATGCCAAAACTACGGCTGATAATTCAAGATCATGGGTCGGATAGTTCTGCTCATGCTGCTTCAGTTGTCGAGACAGATATGCGATAACTTTGCCTTCTTGCATTAACACACATCCGAGACCAATCTTGGATGCATCACAATACACATCAAACGGCTTCTGGCATGATCAATATTAGGGCTGATATCAATCTCTTCTTTAATTCCTCGAAACTGTCTTCACATTTTTTCGGTCCATTCAAACTTCTTGTCCTTCTTCAACAGTTGGGTCATGGGTCTGGCGATGCTAGAGAATCCTTCTACAAACTTGTGGTAGTATCCTGCTAATCCAAGAAATGCACGGACTTGGGTTTGAGTGGTTGGGGCTTCCCATGCTTCGACATCTTTGATCTTGGTGGGATCAACAGAGACTCCTTCGGCAGACACAATATGTCCTAGGGATCCTACTTCTTTCAGCCAAAACTCACACTTGCTGAACTTGGCATATAACCGATGCTCTCTCAGGGTTTCTAGGATGATTCTCAAATGTTGCTCATGCTCTTCTTCTGACTTGGAGTAGATAAGGATATCATTGATAAACACAACTACAAACTTATCTAGGAAATTCATAAAGATCTTATTCATGGGATTCATGAAATAAGTAGGGGCATTGGTTAATCCAAAAGACATAACCGTATACTCGTATAAACCATAACGAGTAGTAAAGGCGGTCTTCAGAATATCCGTTGCACGAATCTTAAGTTGGTGATAACCAGCCCTAAGATCAATCTTTGAGAATACCTGGGCTCCAGTCAACTGGTCAAATAGATCCTCTATCTTTGGTAAGGGGTACTTGTTTTTGATGGTGACGTCATTCAGTTTTCTGTAATCTGTGCACAAACGGTTGCCTCCATCTTTCTTGTCGATGAATAACACTGGTGATCTCCATGGCGATGCTCTTGGTTGAATCAAGCATGTTGCTAACGTGGCATCCAACTGCTTCTTCAACTCTACTAACTCTGCGGGGTTCATGCTATAGGGTCTCTAGGCTATGGGTCCGGTTCCGGGGATTAGTTCGATAATGAACTCAATATCCCTATCCGGGGGCATACCTGGCAATTCATCTAGGAATACGTCGGGGTATTCACAAACTACTCAGACTTGGTCTATGGTGGGTAGGGCTAGACTCTTGTTGCACTTGAATTGACGGGGTAAGGTTTCAGATATATGCTATACTGTGACTCTAGAGCTACTGGTCATGGTGATGGCTTTCTTAGCATAGTCTATCAGTCCTTTATGCCTTGACATCCAGTCCATACCTAGTACTACTTCCAATCCTTTGGTTCCGAGTACGATTAGGTTGGCATAAAAATCTATCCCATGTATTCTGATAGGCATAACTTTGCAAATTTTTCTAGCTTTTGTAGTTGAACCGGGGATTTGAACTATCATGACATGCTTCAAGTTGGTTGGGTGAATCTTACTAGTGCATGCAAATTCTTCGGTGACAAATGAATGCGATGCTCCCGAATCAAACAACACTCTTGCTAAAACTGAGTTGATAGAAAACATACACAGCACTACATCTAGGGCTTCATGGGCTTCCACAGCGTTCATGTGGAAGAGACGGCCGTTGCAGTTGTGAGGGTTCCCTGGGGCAAATCTTCTCCCTAGTTGAACACGACACTACCGTTGAGCTGGGGCATTCACATTGGTAGTGGCGGCAGTCTTCTTGGGACACTCATTGGAATAGTGGCCCTTCACTCCACACTCGAAACAAGTTATCTGGGACTTGTCTTTTGCTACGACAGGCACATCATTGCTGCCAGTTCTGGGTGTAGTGTTGTTGTTGTTGCTCTTGGGAGGTGCACGGTTGAAATTGTTGGTGTTGCCGGAGTTGTGGTTGTTTCCTCCAGACTTCACATTGCCTCTTCTACGGTTGGGGTAGCTTGGCGAGACATTGGGGGTCGGTTGTTTCTTGGTGCATATCCTGGTGAGGGGTTGGGATGGACTTTTGGTGACTGTTGGATCCAGATTGCTGCATCATACGACGTTTGCGGTTGTCGTTTGCCTGGTTAATCTTCCCTTCCATCTGAATGGCAGAGTCGACTAGCTCTTCGAGATCCTCGAAGCGGATGTTGACGAGGACAGTCTGCATCTCATCATGCAGTCCGTTCAGGAATCTCTCCTTCTTCTTGGCCTCCGTGTTGATCTCATCAGGGGCGTACCTTGCAAGCGACAGGAATCTGTCACGGTACTCCACCACAGTCATTCTGCCCTGCTTCAACTCTCTGAATTCATCCCTCATTCGGGTGACTAGACCCTGCGGCACGTGGGTGTGGCTGAACTTGATTTTGAAGGCTTCCCATGTCATCACTTGACCATGGTTCATCAGGCGGATGCTGTTCCACCAGGCTCTTGCATCTCCTGCCAAGTAGTGGGTGGCAAAGAGAACTTTCTCGTTGTCATCAACTCTGGCTACCTCCAAATTGTTCTCCATTGTCTGCAACCAGTCATCAGCATCTAATGGGTTCTCTGAAGTTCTAAAGATTAGGGGATTGGTATTCTGGAAGTTCTTCAGCTTGGATCCTTGATGATCCTGATTTCCATGCCCTTGGTTGTTGAGAGCCATCTGGGCGATCTGTTGCAGTGTTGCTAGATTAGCTTGTCGCTCTGCCCTGCTTGCTTCTCTGTCTGCGATGAGATTCTGCAGGATCTGCAGCATTGGGTCTTGCGACGAGCTGCTCCATCCTTGGTTTCCACGAGTCATCTGAAGATTGAGGTAGATAAAGGGGTAAGAGGGAAAGTTCTAAGGTTCATGGTTTTGGTTTTCAAGCTAAAAATTTGAGTTTAACTCAAGTTTTGCAACTAACTTCATTTCATTCATTCAAGCAAAGCACACGATACAAACACACACACCACAACAACAAAGTAAAACAGATGGTTTTAAGAACCATTCTGCAAGCTATGATACAATGGGACCAATACACCTCATGCTACGACAGTGCTCTAGTGCATCTACTCATCGTCGATGAAGTCGGAGTCCTCATCGTCAGTGTAGAATTCCACGGCATCCTCCTCTAGAAAGTCATCGTCATTGCTGAGGTAAGAATCCATGTCTCCCTGGATGTCTTCACCCTCCTCTTCTTCCTCCTTTGCTGCAAGCTGAGCTTCTTGCTCCTTGACGGTCTTCTCGAGGTCGGCCACCTTCTTACGAAGACGGGTGATGGTGCGATCCTTCTTCTCGCGCTGGAGGCAAAGAGACTGACGGTCCTTGACTAGCAGTGAGAAAGTCTGGGCCTTCTGGTCGGCAATGGCACGGTTGTGGTTGGAAAACTCCCTAGCATTTTCCAATTCCTTCTGGCGATCGTACAGCAGGAAGTCAAGGTTCTCCAATTGACGCTTCAACTCCGGGTGACTTGGCATGTCCATCGGCATTCCCATGAAGTCACGTCTTGCATAGTGAGAAAAACGGGTTCCTTGGATTTGGTTGACACTGAGGGCACATAGACGTGCGAGAGCTTCATGCATTGCCCTGGCTAATCCATCTAGCCAGTTGTTCTCCTTTACAGAGATCTGGATTCTCCCGGACGTTGGTGCTTCTATGCTTCCTCGAAGATCAGCGGTGACTAGCCATTGTAAATCTCCTCCTGGGGGTCCTGGAAGGTGAGCTCCAAGAAACTCCGGATGTGGGCGTCCTAGTAACTCAGACAGTGAATCTAGATCCCTCTCAAAGATCAGCTGGCCTCCGTTGCCCAACTGGTAGAACTTGCTGAACTGAGTCTCCATCTACAAGAATTAAGGATGAGGAAGTTAGTGAAGTGATCAGGTGTGTGAAATTTTATGTAGTAATATAAGAATTTGAGGAACATTAATTTTTGAGAAAGAATGAATTTCCAAGGGTAAGAGAGGAAATAGTTTTCATAAGTACTCACTTTGGTTTTGAAATTAAGTTTTTGTTCGGACGTCCATTCTAACTAGGGTCTCCTATGGTCAGGATGGCTCTGATACCAACTTGTCAACACCCGGATTTTTAATCCCAGATGCCTGTTATGTCATACATCGCAATCCCAGGATTACCATTTTTGCGAGACATAATAGATTGGATATCATAGTACATCATCCAATACAAACCATAAATAAGGTCTTACACAAATAAGGATCTCATGATCCAGTCTTAATACAACAAGCAGTAGAATAAATAATAAGCGTAGCGGTGGGGTCCATCTTCAGGGGCACAAGCAATGCTGACGAAGGCAGATAGTCCTAGTTATCATAGCCGTCCTGCTGACCATCATCTTGGTAGTCTCCTTCATAGTCTGGCCATGAGAATAGCCAGGGACAAAAGCCATGAGTACTCTTTAAGTACTCGCAAACTACCCTAACAAGTAGTATAGTTCTAATTTAAAGTGCTAACTCTAAGTTGAACTATAAAGTTAAGTTTGAAACCTAAGCTAAGTTCATAAACAAAGAAAGATAAAGTAAAGTTCTAGAATCACTTAAGTTGGGAAGCTAGTGTCATAGTCACAACCCTGTTGTGGTCAAGTCAAGATTCATCATTCATTTCATAAGTTATTTTGAAAACATCTGACAACGAAACAGTATGGCCACTCCAACTGTCCATAACCACGGACGCGACTATTCAAATAGTTTGACACTCTACAAAGGTGGTACACTTTCACCACAAGATTCGATACATCTGTCAGGGATAACCCTAAATCATCATACCTAGTATGCAGATAATCAAACATAACCTTTCCTTTACACACCCTAGTATAAGCACCTCTCCTATGATACGGCCTCCCAACCATGACCATCTGTCATCTTGGGCACTGCATAGGTGTACAACATTGAGAGGTAGCCTCAGCTCAAACCTCTCCCATGAGGGAACTAATACTAATGCATATAAACTTCCAGCTAAGCTTACCCAATTCAGGTATTGTGGTTGTACGGTAAAATTGGAATGGTATCGCATTGGAATCCAACCATCAGTTTTGTAAAAGGGTTAAGACTCATGCCTCAATATTTTCATCATCATAAACCATTTGTGTTTCTCAACACATGTCAAAACATCTCAATAGAATGACTCCTCATTCCAAGGTTTTCATAATTCATTTTCACCAAGTGCTCCCATCTAAAGTGACTCAAGTTTTGATCTAGCTCTAAGCTACTAAGTTAAGAGTGTTCACTAAGGTGGGATGCTAAGATCAATCTCATGCCATAGAATGACATCTAAGGTTATCTAGATAGGTCAAGTTTTATACTTTTTATGCTACCTTCAAAACAAGTAAAGGACTTTGGTAAAGTAAGAAAGTAAAAGCTTGAAAATAAACTTGGAATAGGTACTAGTCAAAGTGGTGTAACCAAAGCATGCCTAATGCATCTTTCTTAAGACATCTAGCCTAATTCTATCTTGCTAACAATAGCTTGCCTTGGTTGGTGCAGTGGTTGAAGTTTTCTTCCTCCTCTTGATAGCACTCCTCCTCCTCGAAAGCTTGGTCGGTACTATCGTCTATAAATACATACGGAGTACACAATCACCAAACAAAGCTTAACTAGTCTACTTAGAAATCTAAGGCACAGATTTGATGATCTATTATCATCACAAGCATCATAAAGTTTAATTAACTAGTTTCATTCTTTTTATTTGAGAAAAGTAATTTCTACTCATTGAAAAATAACTAAGGTTTAATATTCACCAATTAAAATATGGGATCATATGGACACATGTCATCACCACATATTCTAACATATGGGAATTTTATTTAAATGTTGGGTCACATTTTAATTAAGCTCAAGTTTATTATTTAATGATTTAAAGTGACTAGAAATGCCTATATAGCATTATTTTGGTACTAGTCCAAAGTCACTGCATGCAAACCTTAATATTATTACATATTCAGATAGGTATGGTTAAATGTGATTTTTGAGAGTTGGAATCAACTCAATAGCTATTATGATTGACTTTATAAAAATGTTTGAATGTGCAAAAGCTTATGTCTTGTTATTTTTACTAGGAGAGATCTCTAACTCTAAATGACATAAATCCAACGGGCTTGGATAGATCTTTTCAGTAGCTTTCTAACAAAATTTGAATCACTCAATTTGGTTCAGTAGATCTTCTGGAATTGATTTTTAAACTAAGGGATAGAAGTGAGTTCAAACTAAAATAAAAAAAACTAAATTTGAATTCACAGGCTAGCGTGGGAAAGGAAATGGGCTCTCCCAGTGGCGCTCCGCGGTGCGAATGATAACTGACAGGGGGGTCTCGCAGGTCAGCGGCACATCAAATGTGAAGCGGTACGGGGAAATCTAGGCACTACGATTAGAACACAGATCGACGGCTCACAGTCGTCGTCGACGACGGACTCGTCGCCGGCGAGACCGAACCCTAAACGGCCAGCGGGGGTCTACCGGGGACGTACCAGGGCTCTAGCTACTGCGGCGAGATGGGCAAACGAACTAGTGGACAACGACGAGCTCAGGCGAGGTTGCGGCAGGGGCTGCGATGGACGGAATCAACGGCAGCTTCTCCTCCTCTGCAGCGGGCTCCTCCGACGCAATTCCGGCGAACTATGGCTCGAGCGGCTCCGGCGAGAGGTGGGGAAGGATCAATGATGAGAGGGGAGTGGAGTGGTGTGAGGAGTTTGTGCTAGGGAGGGCTCCTTTTATAGGGCGACGAGGGGACCGAATGGGACGACGGTGAGCTCGTCGGTGACGCTGATACAGGTGGCTAGAGGCATGGGCGGGGTAGGCGGACGGTGGCCTGCCTCCTGGCGGTCATCTAAGGCTTCAAGGCAACGCTAGGGGCAGTGGCGTTTGGTCGGGAGCGTCCCACGCTCTGGGAGACAGAGGCGGTGCTCGACGCGGCGCACGACGACTATGGGTCACGCGGCGGCGCACGACCATGTCTGGCTGGGTGCTAGGGTCGAGGCGGAGCGACATGCATGGTATTGGATCAAGGGGCAGTCTATGGCATGCTGGTGGCTAATGCGCTCTGGCGAGCTCACAGAGAGAATGGGCGGCGGTGCTGGGGTGTGGTCCAGGGCCTGGCTAAGCTTGGGGAAGGGGCGGGGAGGTGCGGTAGGGTTAGGCGGAGCTAGTGGTGGTGCTGGAACGGCGATGCGCTGTCTGTGGTGCTTTGCCCATGTTCGGCCGACGGCGACCACAAAGTGGCACTGCTCCACTGCTGCTGCGGCTTAGGGGTAGGCTGGTGGGGTGTTGGTTGGTCTCAAGGGAGAGTAGAGAGGGTGCAATGGGGGACAATGGCTTAATTAGAAACAGTAATAGTTAGGCCATTTTATTTCTGTCAGCAAGGTGTTCGATCGAATGGCCGCAAGAAATTTAAATTCGAATTTTGAAAAGATTTTTGGTGTGTGATCTGATCTTATGCTTGGGAGTCTCTGGTTGCTGGGAAATGTCAAGGTGAATTGGTTTGGTTGGTTTTTGCATAAGTGGGATCTTCTCATATGAACTACATTCAATTTTCAAATGCCATTTAAAATTAGTGTTTGAAATTTTTTGGTAGATCACAAAGTGGGCCTTGGTACATCATTACATGTACTAGCAAGGGGTGTAAAGATCCACATTTGTTTCTGTTAGGTTTTGAGTTCTAGGAATAGCCAAAGTAGGCGTGGTAGTTAAAATGGCACAAATGACCATTTGGTTATTTTATTCATTTTGATTTGTTTTTCTTTTGGATTTGTTTGGGAATGATCTAGATGATGTTTATTTCACCTAAGAATCCTTTTACAATCAATGGATCACTTAATCAAGGCAATTCAAAACAACTCCTATTTACATGCATACACATATGAATGCTTTAATGTTTTTAATTGGAAAAGTTTTTGTTAACTCTAAATTTTGATGACTTGGATCTGGATCACTTGGATTAGAGTTTTGGGATGTTACAATGCCATGCCCATATGATGCTCAACTTGTACTCATGATGTCTACGCACTTCTATTCTTGTAGACAGTTGTTGGGCCTCCAAATGCAGAGGTTTGTAGAACAGCAGCAAGTTTTCGCTTAAGTGGATCACCCAAGGTTTATCGAACTCAGGGAGGAAGTGGTCAAAGGTATTCCCTCTCAAGCAACCCTGCAATCAAGATACAATAAGTCTCTTGTATCCCCAACACACCCAATACACTTGTCAGGTGTATAGGTGCACTAGTTCAGCGAAGAGATAGTGAAATACAAGTGGTAAAAATAATTATAAGTGGTAACGGTGATAGAAAATAACTTGATGGCGTGTGGTTGACGTGGGAAAAGACTAAAGGTAAACTAAAATAAAGATGGAAGCAAGCAAACATGCAACAAATCTAGTAGCAAACAGTGTTTCAGTGCTTAGAAACAAGGCCTAGGGATCATACTTTCGCTAGTGAACACTCTCATATAAATATATTCTTCTTGATGATACTACGCTGAACTACTCTCCGGTTGGACACTCTAATCGATGGTAGGGCTATAACATCACACCTCAAAGTTCATCTTTCCCATCTAGATAACCCCACACTATCACCTTGAGCACTAGATGGTTCCAACAAACACCACAATTTCATAAAGACATCCAACTCCAAATATAACTCATAACAAGTATTTGTAATCTCTAGCCTAAGTGCCACCATGGTGTGCACACTGTCAACTTCACACACATGGGGAGAGCAGAGATCTATTAAAGAACTTGAGTAGCAAGGTAGATCCATAGATTACAAGCTCATGATCACAATATGATCATGCATAGAGAGAGATGAACACATAGCTACTGGTAGAACCCTTAGCCATGAGAGAGAACTACTCCTTCCTCATCATGGGAATCAGCAATGGTGATGGAGATGGTGGTGGAGATCGATGGAGACGGCTCCGGGGGCACTTCCTCGTCCTGGCAGGGTGCCGGAACAGAGACTTTCTATCCTCCGAATCTCCCCTTCGGTGGCGGCGGCGCTGCGGAACTTTTCGTGGATTTCTGATTGACGATCTAGGGTTTTTGCCTCGGGAGGAATATATAGGCGAAGGAGGCAAGGTTGGTGGCCAGCCAGGGGGCCCACACCATGCCCTGGCGCGGCCTAGGGTTACCCGCGCCTAGGGGGAGGGGGGGTGTGGCCACCCTGTGGCCCCTCTCCGACTCTCCTTCTGGCTCCGTGAGTCTTCCGGGAAAATAGGAACTTTGGCTTTTGTCCCGTCCAATTCCGAGAATATTCATTTTCTAACTTTCCTGGAACCAAAAACAGCAGAAAACAGGCAACTGGCACTGTGGCATCTTCTTAATAGGTTAGTCCAAGAAATCATATAAAAGGTACTCCAAAGTGTGCACAAAACACAAGAAAGTAGATAAAACCAAGCATGGAACATATAAAATTATAGATACATTTGCAATGTATCAACATCCCCAAGCTTAAATCCTGCTCGTCCTTGATTAGGTAAGTGATAAAAAGAAAGAATAATTTTTAAGGTGACATGCACCATCATAAACTTGATCAAAGTATTTGTAAAACATTCAATATTGGGATTATAGTACTTCAATCATAACATGAAAGACAAAGTTCTAGCAATAAGACAAAGAAACTATGTTGCAACATGAAAAGGCACAAACAAAAGATTCATGAATAACAATTCTTTGCAAGACGTTTGTTTGTTTCACATAAAGAAAACATAGCATAGTGGCATTCAGCTTGTCCCTCATAGAGTAGCAAATATAAATGCATAAGACACCTTCAAATTTTACAAGAGTGACTAGATACAAATAGTTTAAAACAAGCAATATCAAGTTATGCATCAATCAACAAGTCTTGGGACAATGCACATAGAACTAAGAATGGCCACTATGTTCTCAAAGTAGGTGCATAAAGGTAGAGGGTGGAGACTCAATATAAAAGTGGAAGAAAGGCCTTTTTATAAAAGGAAGTAGGGATTCAAGTCTCATAAAGAGCTTCCAAAAATTATGGTTCTTATAGTTTTCAGCTCTCATTGCCCCTATCATAAGCATCTTGAAGTGATTAAGGTTAAAATGGAACAAACTATGGTGTACATGCTTGACAAAGTATAAGTTAGAAATCTCATGATCCTTGTATACGAGGGCCTCTCCTCATGCTACTCAAGTTTAGTCACCGGTAAGTTCTTGTCATCGTAAGTACATGTGTATCATAGAGAACCGCCAACGGGGTACCCCTTGCCCGATGATACGGAAGAATCCCATATCAAAATGACAAGGCAAGCAGACAACGAGCATCTTAGCAATCTTCTTATTTACCATGGGAATATGGTGCTTTTTTCTCTCTTTCCTCTTTTCATAATATCTTTTTTTTCTTTTTATTTTTTTTCTCAATATAGGACTCTTTTTTTATAAGAAGAATGCTTCATAGACAGCTCATTATGGTTACGCTGCAGGTTTCCACCATGTTAGCATGGATTAGACTAGCGGCCCAGGCGTTTCTCTAACACATATACATAACTCCATGGACTTACAAGCTCCCCTTTCATTTCACACCGACGACATCCATATACAAAAGAGCATGATATCAACTAGGTACAAGTACCAAGTGCAATGTTGAAAGCGTTCCCCATGAAAGCATGTTTCTGCTAATTCCCACCAAATAAGTGCAAGCATATACAACATAGAAGACACAATGGTTCAAGTTTATTAAGGGCAAGTAAAGTAAAGTGTGCCATCAAGTTCGTGAGAGCTTTAATCACTAGTTTTCTCATAACAAGTTTAATTTGGAAGGTAAACAAAAGCATGAATATACTTGGAATAGCATAAGCTAGTAGGTAGGTATGGTGGACTCTTTGGAATAACTTGGTTTAGGGAGTTGGATGCATGAATGGAACTCATACTTTGTTGTGGAGGCTAGCAAAAGACTGGGAGCGACAAACTAAGAGAGCAATAATGGCCATAATCATGCAGAGCGACAAAACATCATTGATCAAAGCATAAAGTGATACTACAAGTTGAAAACTAAAGGATCATAAAGGCTATGGTGACTTGAGATAGTCATAACATGGTGTGAGCATGCGCCAAGTCAACCCAAATAAAGCATCAAAGGAGAATACCACTATACTATGCTTTAATATGCTAAAACAACGCATGATTCATCCAAGGCATATTAAGCAATCTCAATTGTTTATAACAAGTCATGCTACAACAAAGAATACTAAGCATAAAGCCAAAAAAAATCAAGCATGGCATGATAGAGCATAGGCCACAGTCAAAAACAAGCTCTTTTTACCACATAAGCATGAACTTTCCTACTCTTTTCCAAACCAAACCAAACTATTTGCAAACCAATATATGAAAGAGGGGGTCCAACCAATTTATTCAGAAAACTAAGAGAACCAAAGCAAACGAAAAACCAAAACAAAAACAAAAAAGAAGACGCTCCAAGGCAACACAACTGTGCATGAAACAATAAAAATGAAGCGTTTGGAAGAAATCTGAGATTTTTATTGATGAAGAAGGGGATGCCTTGGGCATCCCCAAGCTTTGACTCTTGTACTTCTTGGATATTTCTTGGGGTGACACGCGTGGCATCCCCAAGCTTAAGCTTTAGTCCATCCTTCATCTCATTACTCATTCCTTCCATACACCTGAAATTTTTCCTTCATACAAAACTTCACACAATCTTTATTAGCAACATTAGTGCACTCAAGATAAAAGGTCTTAAGGTTCAGTTCTAACACCAAATAAACTTCCATTAGAACACTAGATACTTTAGCACTTCCCTCGAAAATCTCAATTCTCCAAAGGAACTCAAAAAGGAACCAACAAGAAGCAAATGCAGAAAATGGCAGAAATCTGTCAAAACAGACCAGCAGGTAAAGACGAATTTTTTCGAAGACCTTATGTTGCTCAAATCAAAAAGTGTTGAACTAACTAAAGTTAGATAACAACCTACTGCAGACTCACAAAAATTCACGCCTCAAAAAGATGTTCAGAAATTTTACACGAATTTTTACGGTGAAGCATAGAAATCTGTTTCGGGACAACAACTTTTCCAATGATTACTTCTCTCTCATTAGAGGTTACTCTTGGCACAAAAAGAAAATAAAAAGGATAAGGAGAGGTTATTACAGAGGTAATAACTTCCAAGACTCATCCAAAACTTTTGGGTTATCTCCCAATAAGTACTTTTCTTTAACGCCTTTCAGTTAGGCATAAGAAGCAAAGAAAGAGAATCAATTGTTCTCAAATGAAGAAGCATTAAGACCAATACCAGGAATATTTTCAACAAGGCAAGGTATATCATCCAAATAAGTTCTAGAGGATCCTCTCTCAATGCTCTTAGGTTCACTATTCTCATCAAAAGGGTTTGCAGGAACAATCCAATCAAGATTCTTTTCTATGGCATCATGTATTGCTACTAGTTTAAAGGGTATTGTTATCTTAGGTTCCTCCCCATTAGGTTCGGTTTTGTTCATATTTTGTCGTGTACCAACAACATCTACACATGAGCCTAGCATATTGAAACGTTCAAAGACTTTCCTAGCTTCCTTGGCAACATCATAGAACTCCTTAAACAAAGTTTCTAGAATAAAATCCCTCTTTTCAGGGTCTTCAATTTCTTTAAGCTTAAGAAACATTACTTGCATTAAGGGGTTGAGGTTAACAAACCTAGATTCTAACATGTGAATTAAAGAAGCTGCAGCAATCTCATAGTTTGGAGCAAGTTCTGCAAGGGATCTATCCTCAGTATCTTCATGTTTGCTAACATGATTAAATAATTCTTCAATATTATCTTTCCCAATTATAGAACCACTACCAATTGAAAGGTCTTTCAAGGTGAATTTAGGGATCAACATGGTGAGCTAAGGAATAGGTGACAACTAAAGGAGACTTAATTTTTGTGTGTTTTTGAATAAGAAAGCAAACTTGTAAAACTAATTTTTTTGTGGTTTTGATAAAGAAACAAGCAAACAAAGCAAAAGAAACTAAGCAAAACAAAAATAACAAAGTAAAGAGATTGGTTATGAGGGAGTCCCCTTGTGAAGATGTCCTTGACTCCCCGGCAACGGCACCAGAAAAATGCTTGATGGCTCTGTGTATGGCGCCCAGAAAAGTGCTGGTGCGGTGTTGATGTAGAGCTCGTTGGGAACCCCAAGAGGAAGGTATGATGAGCACAGCAGCAAGTTTCCCTTAGTATGAAACCAAGGTTTAATCGAACCAGTCGGAGCAAGGAAACACCCCAAAGGTGTTACTAGCTGAGCTTTGGCAGGGCGCACTACCGATGCTAGTAGCAACGTGGAGACCGGCACAACACAACCACAAAACTTTGTCCCCAACTTGCGATGAGGTTGTCAATCTCACCGTGTTTTGTGGAAAACAAAGGATTAAACATATCGAATGGAAATAAGTAAAAGTTTGCATAAAGTAAACACAAAGAAGTAAAAGATTGTAGATTGTATGTAAAAGACAAGGACCGGGATCCATAGTTCACTAGAGGTGGCTCTCCTTAGATAGATAACATGCTGGGTGAACAAATTACAGCGGGGCAATTGAAAAACATCGAGAAAGCAATACATGCATATACTAATCATCTTAACTCCTTTGAGACTTGATTGGGCATTACAACATTATACATAGACCGCCATCCAACTCCATCTATGACTAATAATCCACCTTCAGGTTATCATCTGAACCCCCTCCGGTATTAAGTTGCAAGCACCAGATTATTGCTTTACGAACTGTATGTAAGGTAAACAATATGATTGTTCTATGAACAGAGGATTGTTGTTTTCTCCCTAGTAGCAACAACACATCTAGTACCATAGAGATTTCTGTCACTTCCCCAGATTACCAGAGTCATGAACCCACTATCGAGCATAAATACTAACTCTTGGAGTTGCTAGCATCTACTTGGCCAAGATAGGTACTAACAACGGAAAGCATGCAAGATCACAAATAACAAAGACATGATAGAATCAATAATCAATCTGAAATAGCATCTCAATATCCATCGGATCCCCGCAAACACAACATGTAGAATTACAAATAGATGATCTTGATCATGAAAGGAGCTCACAAGATCTAGACATGAAAGCACAAAGGAGGAGAACCAGCCATCTAGCTACTACATGGATCTGTAGTCCAAGGATGAACTACGCACGCATCACACCGGAGGCTTGCATGGTGATGAATAAGGCCTCCAGGGTGAATTCCCCTCTCCGGCAGGGTGCCGGGACGAGCTTCAGATACCTCCCGATCTAGGGATGGAGATGACGGCGGCTACAGACTCTTTCGTGGATTTTTTGATCGGGCACTTAGGGTTTTCGTCCCGAGGGCAATATATAGGCGGAAGGGGAGACAGAGGGGGTGCCAGGGGCCACCACACCACCCCCTGGCGCGGGCCTAGCCTGGCCGCACGGCCAGGTGGTGTGGCCGGCCTCTGGCCCTTCTCCGTCTCGTATTCTGGCACTTGATGACTTCTGGAAAAATAGGCACTTTGTCTTTTGTCCCGTCCAATTATAAGAATATTCATTTTTTGACTTTCCTGGAACCAAAAACAGCAGAAAACAGGCATCTGACACTGTAGCTCTTGTTAATAGGTTAGTCCAAGAAATCATATGAATAGTACTCCAAAGTTGGAACAAAGCAAAAGAATGTGGATAAAACCAAGCATGGAACATCAAAAAATTATAGATACATTTGCAATGTATCACAAGCGTGGACAATCATGCCACAGAACAGCCTACTCGCGGATCGCTCTCACGAAGACCATCCCAATCGTCCAAGCGCCCCGATCGAACGATATGTAACAATCGTTAAGCAGAACAAATGTGTTATGGCGTGCCTTCTAGAAGACTCGGTCTAACGGTGGATCCATTGGGGGCTAAGGTTAGGGCTCTCCTAAGGTTAGGATCCATATGTGGTTTATGAAAAGAACACACATCCAATGACACTAGTGGATCCTTATGTGGTTTGTGAGAAGAACACACATGCAATCACACTGGGTGGATCCATATGTGGTTTATGAGAGGAACACACATGTAATGACCACTGGTTGATCCATGTGTGGTTCATGACAGGAACACACATGCAATGACATTGGTTGATCCATATGTGGTTTGTGACAATAACACACATGCAATGCCATTGGTTAATTCATGTGTGGTTTGTGGAAAGAACACACATGCAATGACTCAAGTGGGTCCATATGTGGTTTGTGGAAAGAACACATATGCAATGAACACTATGGATCCATATGTGGTTTGTGGAAAGAACACACATGCAATGACACTGGTGGATCCATATGTGGTTTTTGAAAAGAACACACATGCAATGACTCTAGTGTTGGTTTTAGTATAAGAACACACATGCAATGACTCTAGTGGGTCCATATGTGGTTTGTGAAAGAACACACATGCAATGACTCTAGTGGTTCCATATGTGGTTTGTGGGAAAGAACACACATGCAATGAACACTGGTGGATCCATAAGTGGTTTGTCGAAAGAACACACATGAAGTGAACACTGGTGGATCCATATGTGATCTGTAAAAAGAACACACATGCAATGCCATTGGTTGATCCATATGTGGTTTGTGAAAAGAACACACATGCAATGACTCTAGTGGATCCATATGTGGTTTGTGGAAAGAACACACATGCAATGACTCTAGTGGGTCCATATGTGGTTCATGTGAGGAACACACATGCAATGACATTGGTTGATCCATATGTGGGTTGTGACAATAACACACATGGAATGCCATTGGTTAATCCATGTGTGGTTTGTGGAAAGAACACACATGCAATGAACTCTAGTGGGTCCATATGTGGTTTGGGGAAAGAACACACATGCAATGAACACTGGTGGATCCATATGTGGTTGGTGGAAAGAACACACATGCAATGAAACTGGTGGATCCATATGTGGTTTGTGAAAATAACACACATGCAGTGAACACTGGTGGATCCATATGTGATATGTGAAAAGAACACACATGCAATGCCATTGGTTGATCCATATGTGGTTTGTGACAATAACACACATGCAATGCCATTGGTTAATTCATGTGTGGTTTGTGGAAAGAACACACATGCAATGACTCAAGTGGGTCCATATGTGGTTTGTGGAAAGAACACATATGCAATGAACACTGGTGGATCCATATGTGGTTTGTGGAAAGAACACACATGCAATGACACTGGTGGATCCATATGTGGTTTGTGAAAAGAACACACATGCAATGACTCTAGTGTTGGTTTTAGTATAAGAACACACATGCAATGACTCTAGTGGGTCCATATGTGGTTTGTGAAAAGGACACACATGCAATGACTCTAGTGGATCCATATGTGGTTTGTGGAAAAGAATACACATGCAATGAACACCGGTGGATCCATAAGTGGTTTGTGGAAAGAACACACATGTAGTGAACACTGGTGGATCCATATGTGATTTGTGAAAAGAACAAAGATGCAATGCCATTGGTTGATCCATAAGTGGTTTGTGAAAATAACACACATGCAATGACTCTAGTGGATCCATATGTGGTTTGTGGAAAGAACACACATGCAATGGCTCTAGTGGATCCATATGTGGTTTGTGGAAAGAACACACATGCAATGACCACTGGTTGATCCATATGTGGTTTGTGACAATAACACACATGCAATGAATCAAGTCGGTCCATATGTGGTTTGTGAAAAGAACACAAATCCAATGACTCAGGGGGATCCATGTGTGGCTTGTGGAAAGAACACACATGCAATGACCACTGGTTGATCCATGTGTCGTTCATGACAGGAACTCAAATGCAATGACATTGGTTGATCCGTATGTGGTTTGTGATAATAACACACATGCAATGACTCAAGTGGGTCCATATGTGGTTTGTGAAAAGAACACACATGCAATGACTCAGGGGGGTAGTTTGTGAAAAGAACACACATGCAATGAACACTTGTGGATCCATATGTGGTTTGTGGAAAGACCACACATGCAATGACACTGGTGGATTCATATGTGGTTTGTGCAAAGAACACACATGCAATAACTCTAGTGCTGGTTTTAGTATAAGAACAACCATGCAATGACTCTAGTCGGTCCATATGTGGTTTGTGAAAAGAAGACACATGCAATGACTCTAGTGGATCCATGTGTGGTTTGTGGAAAGAACACACATGCACTGACCACTGGTTGATCCATATGTGTTTTGTGGAAAGAACACACATGCAATGACACTGGTTGATCCATGTGTGGTTTGTGAAAAGAATACACATGGAATGCCATTGGTTGATCCATGTGTGGTTTGTGGAAAGAAGACACATGCAATGCCATTGGTTTATCCAAATGTGGTTTCTTGAAAGTATGCACATGAAATGAACACTGGTGGATCCATATGTGGTTTGTGGAAAGAACACACATGCAATGACACGAGTGGATCCATATGTGGTTTGTGAAAAGAACACACATGCAATGACTCTAGTGCTGGTTTTAGTATACGAACACACATGCAATGACTCTAGTGGGTCTATATGTGGTTTGTGAAAATAACACACATGCAATGACTCTAGTGGATCCATATGTGGTTTGTGGAAAAGAACACACATGCAATGAACACTGGTGGATCCATAAGTGGTTTGTGGAAAGAACACACATATGCAGTGAACACTGGTGGATCCATATGTGATTTGTGAAAACAACACACATGCAATGCCATTGGTTGATCCATATGTGGTTTGTGAAAAGAACACACATGCAATGACTCTAGTGGATCCATAAATGGTTTGTCGAAAGAACACACATGCAATGAACACTGGTGGATCCATAAGTGGTTTGTGGAAAGAACACACATGCAATAACACTGGTGGATCCATATGTGGTTTGTGAAAAGAACACACATGCAATGACTCTAGTGCTGGTTTTAGTATAAGAACACACATGCAATGACTCTAGTGGGTCCACATGTGGTTTGTGAAAAGAAAACACATGCAATGACTCTAGTGGATCGATATGTGGTTTGTGGAAAGAGCACACATGCAATGACTCTAGTGGGTCCATATGTGGTTCATGTAAGGAAACACACATGCAATGACATTGGTTGATCCATATGTGGTTTGTGACAATAACACACATGCAATGCCATTGGTTAATCCATGTGTGGTTTGTGGAAAGAATACACATGCAATGAACTCTAGTGGGTCCATATGTGGTTTGTGGAAATAACACACATGCAATGAACACTGGTGGATCCATATGTGGTTTGTGGAAAGAACACACATGCAATGACACTGGTGGATCCATATGTGGTTTGTGAAAAGAGCACACATGCAGTGAACACTGGTGGATCCATATGTGATATGTGAAAAGAACACACATGCAATGCCATTGGTTGATCCATATGTGGTTTGTGACAATAACGCACATGCAATGCCATTGGTTAATTCATGTGTGGTTTGTGGAAAGAACACACATGCAATGACTCAAGTGGGTCCATATGTGGTTTGTGGAAAGAACACATATGCAATGAACACTGGTGGATCCATATGTGGTTTGTGGAAAGAACACACATGCAATGACACTGGTGGATCCATATGTGGTTTGTGAAAAGAACACACATGCAATGACTCTAGTGTTGGTTTTAGTATAAGAATACACATGCAATGACTCTAGTGAGTCCATATGTGGTTTGTGAAAAGAACACACATGCAATGACTCTAGTGGATCCATATGTTGTTTGTGGAAAAGAACACACATGCAATCAACACTGGTGGATCCATAAGTGGTTTGGAAAGAACACACATGCAGTGTACACTGGTGGATGCATATGTGATTTGTGAAAAGAACAAAGATATAATGCCATTGGTTGATCCATATGTGGTTTGTGAAAATAACACACATGCAATGACTCTAGTGGATCCATATGTGGTTTGTGGAAAGAACACACATGCAATGACTCTAGTGGATCCATATGTCGTTTGTGGAAAGAACACGCATGAAATGACCACTGGTTGATCCATATATGGTTTGTGACAATAACACACATGCAATGACTCAAGTGGGACCATATGTGGTTTGTGAAAAGAACACACATGCAATGACTCAAGGGGATCCATGTGTGGATTGTGGAAAGAACACATGCAATGACCACTGGTTGATCGATGTGTCGTTCATGACAGGAACACACATGCAATGACATTGGTTGATCCATATGTGGTTTGTGACAATAACACACATGCAATGACTCAACTGGGTCCATATGTAGTTTGTGAAAAGAACGCACATGCAATGACTCAGGGGGGTGGTTTGTGGAAAGAACACACATGCAATGAACACTGGTGGATCCATATGTGGTTTGGAAAGAACACATATGCAATGACACTGTGGATCCATATGTGGTTTGTGAAAAGAACACACATGCAATGACTCTAGTGGATCCATATGTGGTTTGTGGAAAGAACACGCATGCAAT
Source organism: Avena insularis (assembly GCA_023614405.1). Lineage (NCBI taxonomy): Eukaryota > Viridiplantae > Streptophyta > Magnoliopsida > Poales > Poaceae > Avena > Avena insularis. The sequence continues at coordinate 289,185,389 of CM042694.1, forward strand.
GAACACTGGTGGATCCATAAGTGGTTTGTGGAAAGAACACACATATCCAGTGAACACTGGTGGATCCATATGTGATTTGTGAAAAGAACACACATGCAATGACTCTAGTGTTGGTTTTAGTATAAGAATACCCATGCAATGAATATAGTGGGTCCATATGTGCTTGTGAAAAGAACACACATGCAATGACTCTAGTGGATCCATATGTGGTTTGTGAAAAGAACACACATGCAATGACTCTAGTGCTGGTTTTAGTATAATAACACACATGCAATGACTCTAGTCGGTCCATATGTGGTTTGTGAAAAGAAGACACATGCAATGACTGTAGTGGATCCATGTGTGGTTTGTGGAAAGAACACACATGCACTGACCACTGGTTGATCCATATGTGATTTGTGGAAATAACACACATGCAATGACACTGGTTGATCCATGTGTGGTTTGTGAAAAGAATACACATGGAATGCCATTGGTTGATCCATGTGTGGTTTGTGGAAAGAACACACATGCAATGCCATTGGTTTATCCATATGTGGTTTGTTGAAAGAACGCACATGAAATAAACACTGGTGGATCCATATGTGGTTTGTGGAAAGAACACCCATGCAATGACACTAGTGGATCCATTTGTGGTTTGTGAAAATAACACACATGCAATGACTCTAGTGCTGGTTTTAGTATACGAACCCACATGCAATGACTCTACTGGGTCCATATGTGGTTTGTGAAAAGAACACACATGCAATGACTCTAGTGGATCCATATGTGGTTTGTGGAAAAGAACACACATGCAATGAACACTGGTGGATCCATAAGTGGTTTGTGGAAAGAACACACATGAAGTGAACACTGGTGGATCCATATGTGGTTTGTGAAAAGAACACACATGCAATGACTCTAGTGCTGGTTTTAGTATAAGAACACACATGCAATGACTCTAGTGGGTCCACATGTGGTTTGTGAAAAGAAAACACATGCAATGACTCTAGTGGATCGATATGTGGTTTGTGGAAAGAGCACACATGCAATGACTCTAGTGGGTCCATATGTGGTTCATGTAAGGAAACACACATGCAATGACATTGGTTGATCCATATGTGGTTTGTGACAATAACACACATGCAATGCCATTGGTTAATCCATGTGTGGTTTGTGGAAAGAATACACATGCAATGAACTCTAGTGGGTCCATATGTGGTTTGTGGAAATAACACACATGCAATGAACACTGGTGGATCCATATGTGGTTTGTGGAAAGAACACACATGCAATGACACTGGTGGATCCATATGTGGTTTGTGAAAAGAGCACACATGCAGTGAACACTGGTGGATCCATATGTGATATGTGAAAAGAACACACATGCAATGCCATTGGTTGATCCATATGTGGTTTGTGACAATAACGCACATGCAATGCCATTGGTTAATTCATGTGTGGTTTGTGGAAAGAACACACATGCAATGACTCAAGTGGGTCCATATGTGGTTTGTGGAAAGAACACATATGCAATGAACACTGGTGGATCCATATGTGGTTTGTGGAAAGAACACACATGCAATGACACTGGTGGATCCATATGTGGTTTGTGAAAAGAACACACATGCAATGACTCTAGTGTTGGTTTTAGTATAAGAATACACATGCAATGACTCTAGTGAGTCCATATGTGGTTTGTGAAAAGAACACACATGCAATGACTCTAGTGGATCCATATGTTGTTTGTGGAAAAGAACACACATGCAATGAACACTGGTGGATCCATAAGTGGTTTGTGGAAAGAACACACATGCAGTGTACACTGGTGGATGCATATGTGATTTGTGAAAAGAACAAAGATATAATGCCATTGGTTGATCCATATGTGGTTTGTGAAAATAACACACATGCAATGACTCTAGTGGATCCATATGTGGTTTGTGGAAAGAACACACATGCAATGACTCTAGTGGATCCATATGTCGTTTGTGGAAAGAACACGCATGAAATGACCACTGGTTGATCCATATATGGTTTGTGACAATAACACACATGCAATGACTCAAGTGGGACCATATGTGGTTTGTGAAAAGAACACACATGCAATGACTCAAGGGGATCCATGTGTGGTTTGTGGAAAGAACACACATGCAATGACCACTGGTTGATCGATGTGTCGTTCATGACAGGAACACACATGCAATGACATTGGTTGATCCATATGTGGTTTGTGACAATAACACACATGCAATGACTCAACTGGGTCCATATGTAGTTTGTGAAAAGAACGCACATGCAATGACTCAGGGGGGTGGTTTGTGGAAAGAACACACATGCAATGACCACTAGTTGATCGATGTGTCGTTCATGACAGGAACACACATGCAATGACATTGGTTGATCCATATATGGTTTGTGACAATAACACACATGCAATGACTCAAGTGGGACCATATGTGGTTTGTGAAAAGAACACACATGCAATGACTCAAGGGGATCCATGTGTGGTTTGTGGAAAGAACACACATGCAATGACCACTGGTTGATCGATGTGTCGTTCATGACAGGAACACACATGCAATGACATTGGTTGATCCATATGTGGTTTGTGACAATAACACACATGCAATGACTCAACTGGGTCCATATGTAGTTTGTGAAAAGAACGCACATGCAATGACTCAGGGGGGTGGTTTGTGGAAAGAACACACATGCAATGAACACTGGTGGATCCATATGTGGTTTGTGGAAAGAACACATATGCAATGACACTGGTGGATCCATATGTGGTTTGTGAAAAGAACACACATGCAATGACTCTAGTGGATCCATATGTGGTTTGTGGAAAAGAACACGCATGCAATGAACACTGGTGGATCCATAAGTGGTTTGTGGAAAGAACACACATATCCAGTGAACACTGGTGGATCCATATGTGATTTGTGAAAAGAACACACATGCAATGACTCTAGTGTTGGTTTTAGTATAAGAATACCCATGCAATGAATATAGTGGGTCCATATGTGCTTGTGAAAAGAACACACATGCAATGACTCTAGTGGATCCATATGTGGTTTGTGAAAAGAACACACATGCAATGACTCTAGTGCTGGTTTTAGTATAATAACACACATGCAATGACTCTAGTCGGTCCATATGTGGTTTGTGAAAAGAAGACACATGCAATGACTGTAGTGGATCCATGTGTGGTTTGTGGAAAGAACACACATGCACTGACCACTGGTTGATCCATATGTGATTTGTGGAAATAACACACATGCAATGACACTGGTTGATCCATGTGTGGTTTGTGAAAAGAATACACATGGAATGCCATTGGTTGATCCATGTGTGGTTTGTGGAAAGAACACACATGCAATGCCATTGGTTTATCCATATGTGGTTTGTTGAAAGAACGCACATGAAATAAACACTGGTGGATCCATATGTGGTTTGTGGAAAGAACACCCATGCAATGACACTAGTGGATCCATTTGTGGTTTGTGAAAATAACACACATGCAATGACTCTAGTGCTGGTTTTAGTATACGAACCCACATGCAATGACTCTACTGGGTCCATATGTGGTTTGTGAAAAGAACACACATGCAATGACTCTAGTGGATCCATATGTGGTTTGTGGAAAAGAACACACATGCAATGAACACTGGTGGATCCATAAGTGGTTTGTGGAAAGAACACACATATGCAGTGAACACTGGTGGATCCATATGTGATTTGTGAAAACAACACACATGCAATGCCATTGGTTGATCCATATGTGGTTTGTGAAAAGAACACACATGCAATGACTCTAGTGGATCCATAAGTGGTTTGTCGAAGGAACACACATGCAATGAACACTGGTGGATCCATAAGTGGTTTGTGGAAAGAACACACATGCAATAACACTGGTGGATCCATATGTGGTTTGTGAAAAGAACACACATGCAATGACTCTAGTGCTGGTTTTAATATAAGAACACACATGCAATGAATCTAGTGGGTCCACATGTAGTTTGTGAAAATAAAACACATGCAATGACTCTAGTGGATCCATATGTGGTTTGTGGAAAGAACACACATGCAATGACTCTAGTGGGTACATATGTGGTTCATGTAAGGAAACACACATGCAATGACATTGGTTGATCCATATGTGGTTTGTGACAATAACACACATGCAATGCCATTGGTTAATCCATGTGTGGTTTGTGGAAAGAACACACATGCAATGAACTCTAGTGGGTCCATATGTGGTTTGTGGAAATAACACACATGCAATGAACACTGGTGGATCCATATGTGGTTTGTGGAAAGAAGACACATGCAATGACACTGGTGGATCCATATGTGGTTTATGAAAAGAACACACATGCAGTAAACACTGGTGGATCCATATGTGATATGTGAAAAGAACACACATGAAATGCCATTGGTTGATCCATATGTGCTTTGTGACAACAACACACATGCAATGCCATTGGTTAATTCATGTGTGGTTTGTGGAAAGAACACACATGCGATGACTCAAGTGGGTCCATATGTGGTTTGTGGAAAGAACACATATGCAATGAACACTGGTGGATCCATATGTGGTTTGTGGAAAGAACACACATGCAATGACACTGGTGGATCCATATGTGGTTTGTGAAAAGAACACACATGCAATGACTCTAGTGTTGGTTTTAGTATAAGAACACACATGCAATGACTCTAGTGGGTCCATATGTGGTTTGTGAAAAGAACACACATGCAATGACTCTACTGGATCCATATGTGGTTTGTGGAAAAGAACACACATGCAATGAACACTGGTGGATCCATAAGTGGTTTGTTGAAAGAACACACATGCAGTGAACACTGGTGGATGCATATGTGATTTGTGAAAAGAACAAAGATGCCCTGCCATTGGTTGATCCATATGTGGTTTGTGAAAATAACACACATGCAATGACTCTAGTGGATCCATATGTGGTTTGTGGAAAGGACACACATGCAATGACTCTAGTGGATCCATATGTGGTTTGTGGAAAGAACACGCATGAAATGACCACTGGTTCATCCATATGTGGTTTGTGACAATAACACACATGCAATGACTCAAGTGGGTCCATATGTGGTTTGTCAAAAGAACACACATGCAATGACTCAGGGGGATCCATGTGTGGTTTGTGGAAAGAACACACATGCAATGACCACTAGTTGATCGATGTGTCGTTCATGACAGGAACACACATGCAATGACATTGGTTGATCCATATGTGGTTTGTGACAATAACACACATGCAATGACTCAAGTGGGTCCATATGTGGTTTGTGAAAAGAACACACATGCAATGACTCAGGGGGTGGTTTGTGGAAATAACACACATGCAATGAACACTGGTGGATCCATATGTGGTTTGTGGAAAGAACACACATGCAATGACACTGGTGGATCCATATGTGGTTTGTGAAAAGAACACACATGCAATGACTCTAGTGGATCCATATGTGGTTTGTGGAAAAGAACACGCATGCAATGAACACTGGTTGATCCATAAGTGGTTTGTGGAAAGAACACACATCTGTAGTGAACAGTGGTGGATCCATATGTGATTTGTGAAAAGAATACACATGCAATGCCATTGGTTGATCCATATGTGGTTTGTGAAAAGAACACACATGAAATGACTCTAGTGGATCCATATGTGGTTTGTGGAAAGAACACACATGCAATGACTCTAGTGGGTCCATATGTGGTTCATGTCAGGAACACACATGCAATGACATTGGTTGATCCATATGTGGCCATTGGTTAATCGATGTGTGGTTTGTGGAAAGAACACACATGCAATGACTCTAGTGGGTCCATATGTGGTTTGTGAAAAGAACACACATGCAATGAACACTTGTGGATCCATAAGTGGTCTGTGGAAAGAACACACATGCAGTGAACACTGGTTGATCCATATATGATTTGTGAAAAGAACACACATGCAATGCCATTGGTTGATCCATATGTCGTTTGTGAAAAGAACACACATGCAATGACTCTAGTGGATCCATATGTGGTTTGTGGAAAGAACACACATGCAATGAGTCTAGTGGATCCATATGTGGTTTGTGGAAAGAACACGCATGCAATGACCACTGGTTGATCCATATGTGGTTTGTGACAATAACACACATGCAATGACTCAAGTGGGTCCATATGTGGTTTGTGAAAAGAACACACATGAAATGACTCAGGGGGATCCATGTGTGGTTTGTGGAAAGAACACACATGCAATGACCACTGGTTGATCCATGTGTCGTTCATGACAGGAACACACATGCAATGACATTGGTGGATCCATATGTGGTTTGTGACAATAACACACATGCAATGACTCAAGTGGGTCCCTATGTGGTTTGTGAAAAGAACACACATGCAATGACTCAGGGGGGTGGTTTGTGGAAAGACCACACATGCAATGAACACTGGTAGATCCATATGTGGTTTGTGGAAAGAACACACATGCAATGACACTGGTGGATCCATATGTAGTTTGTGAAAAGAACATACATGCAATGACTCTAGTGCTGGTTTTAGTATAAGAACACACATGCAATGACTCTAGTCGGTCCATATGTGGTTTGTGAAAAGAAGACACATGCAATGACTCTAGTGGATCGATGTGTGGTTTGTGGAAAGAACACACATGCACTGACCACTGGTTGATCCATATGTTGGGTCCGCAACAAAGAAAACAAAAAATTTCCTACGGTGTGAACTACACGCCAAGATCTATCTACTAGGTACAAAGCAACGGGTGGACATACATCCAAAGAGAACTTACCCTCGTAGACAACAAGCTTTGTTAACGAGTAGGAACTCGTGGTTGATGTAGTCGTACACTTTCCGATCTCAAGATTGAGATGAAGTCTAGCAGGTCCGGCTCCAGCACATCCATTAGATCCAGCTCCAGCACCACCAAGTCCAGCACCGCAAAGCAACGGTGCATCCGTGATCGCACACACGTCCGGTACCCCGACAACCTCCGTCCCTCGCTCCAGCAAAGCAGCGGAAGCAGCAACTCCTTTCTAGATAAAGCCACCAGGAACATGTATCTAGCTAATCCGAGACCATCGGGAAATAATACTAGAGGGAGAGAGAGATCCTTCACAAGGAGGTGTGAGTATGAAGGTGTGAGAGGGGGGCCTTTTATAGGAGGAGGGGAGGGTACCCCTCCCATGGCCGGCGCCCCATGGAGGTGACCCTTCACCTCCCCCATTCATGTGGTGGTAACCCCCTCCACATAAATTTGCCTCTTCACATTCTCCATTAAAGTCTCCACTTTAAATGCATTAAATTTCTCCAAATTTAATGCTCTCTCATTTAATAAAACTCTTTTATTAGTTTTATTCAGAATTTTGTTAATTACTTTAATTAACAAACATTCACATAAAACCCCCTGCAACATTTCAATATTACATGCAGAACCAATTTCAGCAATTTCACCCAACAGCTTTTGGTTCTATTGAAATAATTCCAGCGCTTTCTTAAATCTTTATCTGAAACATATTTGCTCCAAATGGTGTCGGTATCCCTTAAGTGTGTCACCCTACGGTTCGCGAATAATGCAGACATGATCGAGACCCCTCTCAGATCAATAATCAGAAGCGGGACCTGGAGATCCATACTGACTCCTACACATTCAACGATGACTTCTGTGATCGCGAGAACCTTTAACACTAGTAACTAAATCCCTTTGTCCCGCGATATATTACATGTCCGAGATTCGATCATCGGTATCTCCATACATAGTTTGATCTCGTTACCGACATGTACTCTTTTCTTGTTCCCGTGATATAACATTCTAGTGATCATATCACTTGCTTGCAAGCTATTTCAATGTGATATCACCGAGAGGGCCCAGAGTATATCTATCCGTCATCGGGATGGAAAAATCCCACTCTTGATCCATGAGCCTCAACATAACACCTTCATAGCACTGAACCCACCTTTATAGTCACCCTTTTATGGTGTGACGTTTATGTTATCAAAGTACTCTTCCGGTGTTAGCAATTAACATGATCTCATGGTCTAAGGACTAAGAGTACTCTATATGATGTTATAGCAATATAAACATAATGACTTTGATCGTAATGCTATACTTCGGATGAATGTTCATCACATCATTCACCAATGTTGTGATCTCGTTATTAACAACATTCAAAATGTCCATGATCAGGAAACCTTTTTCATCTTTTTAATCAACTAGCTAGTTTATAAGAGAGGCATAACTAGGAACCCTTTATTTGTTTATTAAACACACATGTATTAGTGTTTCCGATCAATACAATTCTAGCATGCAAAATAAACATTTATCATAAACATGGAATAAGATAATAACCACTTTATTATTGCCTCTCGGGCATATCCCTTCAGTCTCCCACTTGCACTAGAGTCAATAATCTAGTTTGAAAAACTTTGCGTATTGAACACCTATGGCTTTCTGGTGTTGCATATACGCTATTGCTAGTGGTTAACATAATCTGGATCACAGCTTTCAGTCCGTGTGTATTTGCATGTCTTTGCGTCTCTACGCATCACTCATTCTCAAATGAGATGGCATTGTATAAATTTGGTCCCCTGGTGAGACTTTAGTTCGTTCGGCTCAAAATATGTTGATATTATTGTCACACAATATATCTTCATAGTATTAGCCCACTTTGAACCACACCTAGTTTGATAACAAACTACTTAACACAAATGCCCTCCTTGTCGCTACTATAGCAGCTATATACTTAGCCTTTTGTTGTAGTATCCGTCACAATATCTCAACTTTGGAACTCATCCAAATCCATCATGGAACATCCTTTCCATTATATTGTGCTACCCATAGTCTAAATTGAGATAAATTTAATTTGTATCTTGTGACAAAACTAGTTCCAATGTAACACTTTACAATGAACTACCTTTAACTATTTGTCACTTATACATGATATATTCTTAGTTCTTCCAAAGCTCGTAAGAATATCTTCACTATTGTCCAGTGATCATCTTATGAATCGTTCTGGTATATGCTCATAACATTTAGAGCTTAGGACATTCTGGATATATACATATCATGGTATAATCGATCAGAATCTTCATGTGATTTTAATCACCAAGTGTTGAAACACTTGAATCTGAATACAATTCTTTCCATGCAGCAAGAACCTTTCTTGTTGTTTCCATATTGAACCCTTTCAATATCTCATATTGAACCCTTTCAATATCTTATATATGTATGTCTGGCACAACCATATTAGCACCTTAATCTATCCATATAGATATTGATGCCTAATATTCTAGGTTTTCCCAAGTCTTTTATCGAAATCTTATTTTAATGAAATCCTTAACTTGTGTCAATTCAAGGTACATCATTTCCAATCAACAATATGTCTCATCGCTCCCACTTAATTTCTTGAAAATGCAAGCATCTTCATCATCTCCGATGAATTTAAACTCTTTTAACAGTTTCATCATGGTGAAGATTCCAACTCCGCTATGCTTATTTCAACTATTGAAGTTTACATGCCCTTTTAGCACCCTTTGAATTAACAAAACCCTTCGGACCATGTCATGTACATGTCCTAGGTTACCGTTCTATTAGAAGAACCTTGTTTTGTTTATTCAACTACCATATACCAAATTATATGTAGTGGTTGCTACATTAATCCGTCAAGACTATATATCGATATGAAAGATCTTATCTTGTCATAGTCAACTCCTTGAACATTGTCGTAAACTTCTTTCCGACATGTCAACTATTTTATAGATGTTAAACATCCATGTCTTATTTCTTTATAGATCCAAACACGACCGATAGGCTTCACGCCTTTCCGGAGGGTCTTCCAAGTTCAGAAACTTGATTTCTCGTGTATGGATACTATCACGGATTCTATGACTTCCAGTCATTTTATGGAGTCAGGGCCCATCATCGTTTCTTTGCATGTAGTCGGTTCATTATTGTCAAAACAATAACGACTTGCTTATCAAATCTTACTATTTGATTCTTACCGACCCACACGGTTCTATAGGAACTCTAATCTCCTAGATCACACCTTTTGTAATCACGAGAGCCATGAGCATTGTGGCCGCCACCGGACACTTTTCCAAGCGCTACTTAGCACATATAGCTAGGGTTCAACAACCTTATCAAAGTTCTATTGTCCTCCCACTTAACTTTTCACGAAAAATTCCTTCTCAAGAAACTTGACGTTCCAAGTAACAAACTCTTTTGTCCTCGGTGTTATGGAGAAATTCCCAACAAATTCTTTGGGATAACCTACAAAGATGTGCTTATCCGACTTTGGTTGTAAACATTTTACTTATGCATACCATACCAAAATTTAAGAAAAGACAATTCGGGTTTTATCCCAAACCATAACTCATATGGTGTCATTTCAATGGATCACGATGGTGCTCTTTTCAGTGTAAAAGCGGTAGTCTCTAAAGCTTCAATCCTTAACACATAATGGCAGTTTTATAAATGACACCCTTGATCTTACCATGTCAAACATGGTTTGATTTTATCTCTCGAATATGCCATACTCCTATGGTTTATCGGGAAACACAAATCATGGAACAATTCCTCAAGTCTTAGGTGTTTTTGCTAAACATGTAACTCAAATATCTTCCTTTATGATCGAATCATAAACTCTTTATTTTCTTGTTACAATTATTTTTCACTTCATCTTGAAAGTCTTTGAACAATTTTCAAATGTTTCATACTTCTTCCTTATTAAGTAAATATACAGATATATTCACTGAAATTTTCGAAGAAAGCATATGAAGCAAAAAAATCCATCGCATATGGCTACACATAATGGACTATGCACATCAGCATGCACAATTTCCAATAAGCTAGTCATCCATTCCTCTCTGCCCTATGGACGGAGTTTCAATTATCTCGAGGAAAGTCTCACATGCGTAAATTGATCAAAATCAAAGACTCCAAAAATTCCATCAACATGGAGTTTCTTCATGTTTTCTTTCAAATATAATTCAAACAGCGATGTCACTTCATAAGTGATCTTTCAATCATTTGTCTTGCGACATTTTAGCAATAGTGTTTATGGATGTGATTTCTCCAACTAGACTTGTAAAAGTTCATCCATCCTTTATGGAATACGGTAATTATTTGAACAACCATTGTTCTCATGATACTGGAACAAAATAACAATTATTTAAACAAATCTTGAAGGCTTGGTTTGATGACAACGAAAAACACAATAACACTTTTTTTGTTTTCGATGAACATCATCACTCATTCTCTTGCTGGTTACTTAGGCCATTGTAGTTCATGAATTGCGTTGTCCTGTATGACACTTCATACCAACCAATTCGGTATCCAATACCTAAGAACCACATTGTTTAACAAGCAAGGAATATAGCCATAACATGTATATCTTCTATATACCTAAGTTGGACATCTCCAACCTTTTATTTTCTGCCAAATATTTTATAGATTCTCTTTCAGCAATTCCTTTTCTTTTAAAAGAATCTATCAACATCAATAGTGGTGTCATTCACATGACACATAGTACAAAGCGTATATAGTCAAATACTAATACCTTTGGACTTGCACTTTGAAGTGGATCACCATCATGAAATGTTTGGTGTTCTTTCAAAAATCCATTCTTTAGTAATCTATTAGTGTAGTAAACATTTTACTTACATCTTCTATTCATCCTTATCATGACAACTTTCATGATCAAGCTACTATAGCTTATAAGGAAGAATCATGAGTATAATACCAGTTCCCAAAACCTTTTTGGTAGATTCGGATGCCTAGCATCTCCATCCTTCACAAATTCTCATACAATATGAGAACATGTATTTCGCTAAATTATACTATATCATAATGCAACCAAAAACATTGTTTCAGATATCACAATATCTTTCACACATGATGGTTTCTGAAACAATTTTCAGCTCCAATATAATCTTGATATTAAAACAACTTTTTGAATATCAATAATCATGGAGGCAAACATGATACTTTAGATACTAACATTGGAATTCTTACTCTTGATTTAATACTACTTATTAAATTTCATGGAGTAAATAGAGTTTGCTGAAAGTTTGCAATAGGACTTATAAACTTTAAATTGACATTCAAAACAATACGATACCAGTTCGTAAAGTAAATATCCAGAATTCTATAGTTCTATTATCTCAATTAAAACTAAGCATAAGGTAGAAAACGAATGCCAATGACTACAACAAACTATGCAAATTCACTTTGATTTAATTTATGACAAATTTGGTTCGACTGGTCCAAATTAGAAATGAACTCCCACTCAAAAACGACATCCCTCGTGCCTTTTTGGTGATTACATGAACCAAATCCACTACACCAAGTCCGATCATCACGTGAGTCGGTGTAGCTTCAAATGCGAGCATCAATATGGTCATCACATCAACTATGTGAATCATGCTTAACCTTTCGGTCCGTGTTCCGAGGCCATGTCTGTACATGCTAGGCTCGCCAAGTAAGAACCTTAGTATTCGCGTGTGTAAAACTGTCTTACACCCGTTGCATGAAAGCGTAGAGTTGAGAACACCCAATCATCACGTGATGTCTCGAAACACGATCCATAGAACGGTGCATACTTAAGGAAGAACACATTTTTATCTTGATATCTTAAAGAGGGATCATCTTACAATGCTACAGAAAGCGCCAAACTAGCAGTATAATATGCTAACATCTAATGTGTAAAGTGAGATGATATGGTCCATGCATTTGATCTCTATCACTTGCATCGTGGTATGATCTCTATCATTCCTTTGTGTGTAAGGCCAAGGTCTATGGAACTTACACGTTGAGTGTGTTGTAAGAGTATCTATCATACATCTACTTACAACAATACCATATCAAGACACTAGCCCAGCAACGATCTAAACTAGACGCCTCTAATTTATCAATTGCAAGTTTTACGTGGCTTAGGGCTTTCGGAGATAGAACCGTTCTTACCTACGAACATGAACCACAACGAGGATAACCAAATTATTAGCAACTCGTTGTAAATCAGATATTGACTATAGTAGGAGAGACACACCTTGACCACTTATGCAAAACAAGTTGCATGTCAATCGTGGAACCGGTCTCATGTACGATGACATGTAAGGTTGGTCCGGGCCGCTTCATCCCACTATGCCACCAATATCCAAAATACATAGAAGATGCAATAACATGATCATCATCGCCCACATATAAACATATGTGTACTACCCGTGCTAAGCACCTACGCATAGATCAGGCTCTGATACCACTGGTGGGTCCACAGCATAGAAAACAAAAAATTTCCTACGGTGTGAACTACACGCCAAGATCTATCTACTAGGTACAAAGCAACCGGTGGACATACATCCAAAGAGAACTTACCCTCGTAGACAACGAGCTTTGTTAACGAGTAGGAACTCGTGGTTGATGTAGTCGACACTTGCCGATCTCAAGATCGAGATGAAGTCCAGCAGTCCGCCCAAAGACGTCCATCGATCCAGCTCCAACACCACCAAGTCGGCACCAAAGCAGCGGTGCATCCGTGATCGCACACACGCCCAAGACCCGACAACCTCCATCCTCGCTCCAAAGCAGGAAGCAAAGAACTCCTTTCCAGATAAAGCCATCGGGAACATGTATCTCGCTAATCCGAGACCATGGGGAAATAATACTAGAGGGGGAGAGAGATCCTTCACAAGGAGGTGTGAGTATGAAGGTGTGAGAGGGGGCCTTTTATAGGAGGAGGGGAGGGTACCCCTCCCATGGCCGGCTCCCCATGGAGGTGACCCTTCACCTCCCCCATTCATGTGGTGGTAACCCCCTCCACATAAATTTGCCTCTTCACATTCTCCATTAAAGTCTCCACTTTAAATGCATTAAATTTATCCAAATTTAATGCTCTCTCATTTAATAAAACTCTTTTATTAGTTTTATTCAGAATTTTGTTAATTACTTTAATTAACAAACATTCACATAAAACCCCCTACAACATTTCAATATTACATGTAGAACCAATTTCAGCAATTTCACCCGAAACAGTTTCGGTGTCTATTGAAATAATTCCAGCGCTTTCTTAAATCTTTATCTGAAACATATTTGCTCCAAATGGTGTCGGTATCCCTTAAGTGTGTCACCCTACGATTCACGAATAATGCAGACATGATCGAGACCCCTCTCAGATCAATAATCAGAAGCGGGACCTGGAGATCCATACTGACTCCTACACATTCAACGATGACTTCTGTGATCGCGAGAACCTTTAACGCTAGTAACTAAATCCCTTTGTCCCGCGATATATTACATGTCCGAGATTCGATCAACGGTATATCCATACCTAGTTTGATCTCGTTACTGACATGTACTCTTTTCTCGTTCCCGTGATATAACATTCTAGTGATCACATCACTTGCTTGCAAGCTATTTCAATGTGATATCACTGAGAGGGCCCAGAGTATATGTATCTGTCATCGGGATGGACAAATCCCACTCTTGATCCATGAGCCTCAACATAACACCTTCGTAGCAATGAACCCACCTTTATAGTCACCCTGTTACAGTGTGACGTTTGATGTTATCAAGATACTCTTCCGGTGTTAGCAATTAACATGATCTCATGGTCTAAGGACTAAGATTACTTGATATGATGTTATAGCAATATAAACATAATGACTTGATCGTAATGCTATACTTCGGATGAATGTTCATCACATCATTCCACCAATGGTGTGACCTTGTTATTAAAAACATCCAATATCCACGATCAGGAAACCTTGATCATCTTGTTAATCAACAAGCTAGTCTATAAGAGAGGCATAACTAGGAACCCTTTTTGTTTATTAAACACACATGTATTGATGTTTCCGATCAATACAATTCTAGCATGTAAAATAAACATTTATCATAAACATGGAATAAGATAATAACCACTTTATTATTGCCTCTCGGGCATATTCCCTTCACCATATGTGGTTTGTGGAAAGAACACACATGCAATGAAACTGGTTGATCCATGTGTGTTTTGTGAAAACAATACACATGCAATGCCATTGGTTGATCCATGTGTGGTTTGTGGAAAGAACACACATGCAATGCCATTGGTTTATCCATATGTGGTTTATGGAAAGAACGCACATGAAATGAACACTAGTTGATCCATATGTGGTTTGTGGAAAGAACACACATGCAATGACACTAGTGGATCCATATGTGGTTTGTGACAAAAACACACATGCAATGACTCTAGTGCTGGTTTTAGTATACGAACACAGATTGCAATGACTCTAGTGGGTCCATATGTGGTTTGTGCAAAGAACATACATGCAATGACTCTAGTGGATCCATATGTGGTTTGTGGAAAAGAACACGCATGCAATGAACACTGGTGGATCAATACGTGGTTTGTGGAAAGAACACACATATGAAGTGAACACTGGTGGATCCATATGTGATTTGTGAAAAGAACACACATGCAATGCCACTGGTTGATCCATATGTGGTTTGTGAAAAGAACAAACATGCAATGACTCTAGTGGATCCATATGTGGTTTGTGGAAAGAACACACATGCAATGACTCTAGTTGGTCCATATGTGGTTCATGTCACGAACACACATGCAATGACATTGGTTGATCCATATGTGGCCATTGGTTAATCGATGTGTGCTTTGTGGAAAGAACACACATGCAATGACTCTAGTGGGTCCAGATGTGGTTTGTGAAAAGAACACACATGCAATGATTCTAGTGGATCCATATGTGGTTTGTGGAAAAGAACACACATGCAATGAACACTAGTGGATCCATAAGTGGTTTGTGGAAAGAACACACATGCAATAACAGTGGTGGATCCATAGGTGGTTTGTGAAAAGAACAGACATGCAATGACTCTAGTGCTGGTTTTAGTATAAGAACACACATGCAATGACTCTAGTGGGTCCACATGTGGTTTGTGAAAAGAACACACATGCAATGACTCTAGTGGATCCATTTGTGGTTTGTGGAAAGAACACACATGCAATAACCACTAGTTGATCCATGTGTGGTTCATGACAGGAACACAAATGCAATGAACACTGGTGGATCCATATGTGGTTCTTGACACGAAAACACATGCAATGACATTGGTTGATCCATGTGTGGTTCATAACAAGAACACACATGCAATGAAATTGGTTGATCCATATGTGGTTTGTGTAAAGAACACACATGCAATGACACTGGTTGATCCATATGTGGTTTGTGGAAAGAACACACATGCAATGACTCTGGTGGATCCATGTGTGGCTTGTGGAAAGAACACCCACTCAATGCCATTGGTTGATCCATGTGTGGTTTGTGAATAGAATACACATGCAATGCCATTGGTTGATCTATGTGTGGTTTGTGGAAAGAAAACACATGCAATGACCACTGGTTGATCCATATGTGGTTTGTGACAATAACACACATGCAATGCCATTGGTTAATCCATGTGTGGTTTGTGGAAAGAACACACATGCAATAACTCAAGTGGGTTCATATGTGGTTTGTGAAAGGAAAGCACATGAAATGACTCAGGGGGATTCATGTGTGGTTTGTGGAAAGAACACACATGCAATGAACACTTGTGGATCCATATGTGGTTTGTGGAAAGAATACACATGCAATGACTTTGGTGGATCCATATGTGGTTTGTGGAAAGAACACACATGCAATGAATCTAGTGCTGGTTTTAGTAGAAGAACACACATGCAATGACTCTAGTGGGTCCATATGTGGTTTGTGAAAAGAACACACATGGAATGACTCTAGTGGATCCATATGTGGTTTGTGGAAAAGAACACACATGCAATGAACACTGGTGGATCCATAAGTGGTTTGTGGAAAGAACACACATGCAGTGAACACTGGTTGATCCATATATGATTTGTGAAAAGAACACACATGCAATGCCATTGGTTGATCCATATGTTGTTTGTGAAAAGAACACACATGCAATGACTCTAGTTGATCCATATGTGGTTTGTGGAAAGAACACACATGCAATTACCACTGGTTGATCCATGTGTGGTTCATGACAGGAACACACATGCAATGACATTGGTTGATCCATATGTGGTTTATGACAATAACACACATGCAATGCCATTGGTTAATCCATGTGTGGTTTGTGGAAAGAACACACAAGGAATGACTCAAGTGGGTCCATATGTGGTTTGTGAAAAGAACACACATGCAATGACTTAGGGGGATCCATGTGTGGTTTGTGGAAAGAACACACATGCAATGAACACTGGTGGATCCATATGTGGTTTCTGGAAAGAACACACATGCAATGACACTGGTGGATCCATATGTGGTTTGTGAAAAGAACACACAGGCAATGACTCTAGTGCTGGTTTTAGTATAAGAAAACACATGCAATGACTCTAGTGGGTCCATATGTGGTTTGTGAAAAGAACACACATGCAATGACTCTAGTGGATCCATATGTCGTTTGTGGAAAATAACACACATGCAATGAACACTGGTGGATCCATAAGTGGTTTGTGGAAATAACACACATGCAGTGAACACTGGTGGATCCATATGTGATTTGTGAAAAGAACACACATGAAATGCCATTGGTTGATCCATATGTGGTTTGTGAAAATAACACACATGCAATGCCATTAGTTAATCCATGTGTGGTTTGTGGAAAGAACACACATGCAATGCCTCTAGTGGATCCATATGTGGTCTACGGAAAGAACACACATGCAATAACCACTAGTTGATCCATGTGTGGTTCATGACAGGAATACACATGCAATGAACACTGGTGGATCCATATGTGGTTCTTGACAGGAACACACATGCAATGACACTGGTTGATCCATGTGTGGTTCATGACAGGAACACACATGCAATGACATTGGTTGATCCATATGTGGTTTGTGGAAAGAACACACATGCAATGATACTGGTTGATCCATATGTGGTTTGTGGAAAGAACACACATGCAATGACTCTAGTGGATTGATACGTCCATTTTGCATCACTATTCTATGTCTTAATTCACTATTATTCATTGATATATTTCGTATTGAGAGGTGATACTTATGTTATTTCATCTATTTTTGCATGGTTGATGACTTTTGGAGCATGGACCGCTGCAGTCTGGATTCTGATGGAAAAGGTGCTGTTTGGAGGCAAAATTCGCGAAGATCAGAAAATCCGGGAAAATATACGGAAAATCCTATTTTTCCAGAAGACTAAGGATGCCAGAAGACGGAGTGGAGATGGGCCACAGGGGGCCCACACCACCCCCTGGCGCGGGTAGCCCTAGGCCACGCCTAGAGGTGGTGTGGCCACCCTGGCCTACTCCAGCCTCTCCCATCTGGAGTATATCAACCTTCCGAAACCCTAAGACTAGGGGAGCGACCACAGAAAGATTCTGGCGCCTCTGTGGGGCGGAAAACACCGAGAGAGAAAGATCTCTCTGGCAGACAGATTTCTGCCGGGGGAATTCCTTCCCGAAGAGGGGAGATCGTCGCCATCAACACCACTATCAAGCTAGACTTCATCGGGATCATCATCATCATCACCACCAAAATCACCATCAGCACCCTCATCACCATCTCCATATTGTTGTAACAATTGAGTTGAATCTTGCATAGTTCATAGGGGAAACTTTCCCGGTGTTGATTACTCTTTGTAGTTGATGCTATTGAGTGAACCATTGAATTATTGTTTATGTTCAGATTGTTATACATCATTATTTCATCTCTGATCATGATCCATATGATGTCTTGTAAGTAGTTCGTTTTGTTCTTGAGGACATGGGAGAATTCTTGTTGTTAGTAGTGGAGTTGCGTTGAGAAAGATTCAATAGATTATTATTTAAGTTGTGGTGTAATTCTTCTAGTGGTGTCATGTGAATGTCGACTACATGACACTTCACCTATATGGGCCTAGGGGAATGCATTGTGTATTTGGCTACTAATCGTAGGGGTTGCCAGAGTGACAGAAACCTGAACCCCCGTTAGGAAACCATTACACAAGGGACGTAAGGGTCTTAGAGTTTAAAGCTATGGTTAGGTCTCTACCTTAATTACTTTCTTGTACTTACGGATGTTTGCAAGGGGTATAATCACAAGTATGTATTAGTCTTGTATGGGGCGGTACATTAGCACAGGTTCACCCACACAACACTTAGCAAGCTAAAGAAGATTAATCAACTATATGAAGCGAAAGCACTTGACAGTCTTCCCATGTGTCCTCGAGAATGTTTGGTCATCTTAAGAAATACAACCGGCTTGTCCTTTGCTGCATAAAGGACTGGGTCACTTGCTGCATTTATTCCTACTGTCTTTTATTTACTCGTACTTTGTTTACTTGCTTTATCGAAATCCCCTAAAAATCCGTTTGCTAAGTATTTGCAGAGAATTCCTGATCCATACCACTAGCCAGCACCTTCTGCTCCTCGTTGGGTTCGATACTCTTACTTATCGAAAATACTGCGATACACCCCCTATACTTGTGGGTCATCAAGACTATTTTCTGGCACCGTTGCCGGGGAGTGAAGCGCTATTGGAGAGTGGAACTGGTAAAGGAAACTTCTACTGTGAGTATTGTTTACTCGCTAGTTGCTTTATTTTCGTATGGATAATTATTTGAGTTTCTTATTTAGTAATGCTAGTACCACTGCTAAGGTAGTAGATAAGCCACCACCTGCTGAGAATGATGTTTTCAAAATACCTACAAGAATTATTGATCGTGTTATGGATAACTACTATGTTGGGGATGGAACTGTCCATCTCGGTGATCATTTACTCCTTATACATGAATTATGCGGGTTGTTCAAGTGTGCAGGTATTACTACAGATCAAGTTAAGAAGAAGTTATTCTCATTATCACTGAAAGGAAGAGCTGAGGAATGGTATAAGCTGCTGAAGAATGGTCAAGCTCTGGAATGGGAGGAAATAATGCCTCTCTTTTATTCAAAGCTTTATCCTCCTAGTGAGATTCATAAAGATCGGAATCAAATATACAACTTTTGGCCTCTTGATGGAGAGAGTACAGCTCAAGCTTGGGGGAGATTGAAGTTACTGATGCTCAAATGTCCCATTCATGAGCTCCCCAACAATATTATTATCAATAACTTTTATGCAAGGCTCCCTCTACATGATAAAGATTTATTGGATGCTTCTTGTGCTGGATCATTCACTCGCATGGAAGAAGAAGATAAATGGGATCTTCTGGACCTATTCAAGACAATGCTGAAGCTTGGGAGAATGACAAAGGTAGAAAGTCAGGTATAAAATATGATTATGAATGCATTGAATCTTTTATGGGAACTGATGACTTTCAAGATATTAAAAATGCTTATGGTCTAGATTCTCAAGCTATTGCTTCTTATTTTAAGGCTTTTGCTTCCTATATTGAAGTGCCTAAAAAGGAGTGGAATAAGTATCATGAACCTTATAAAGATATTGCTAAGAGTGTTCCTGCAAGAAATACTGAAGTTTATACTGCTAATCATGTTTTACCTAAACCTTATATTGAGAAAATGCCTTTCCCAGTTAAGGTAAAGGAACATTCTATTATGGCTAGTATGGTAGATGAAAGTATGAATAAAGTTGTTGAACCTGATAAACAAATGGTTGATGAACCTATAATAGCAAATGTGAAAGACTTTGTCACCAAGTATGAAAAAGAGGGACGCACTATCCTTTGTAAGGATACCTCTAATATTGTTTCACATAGTAGTGTTATGAGAGCTAGTATTCCCGTGTTTTCTATTAGAATAAGTGATCATTGCTATGATGGCCCTTGTGATAGCTATATTGTTAAGTTTATGCATGATACTGAAAGTTACTATGAGAGAGGGAAAAGTGTTCTTATGTATCTCAATAATATCAAGTTTCCTCGTTTTATGCTGAAAGTTTTTATGTTGCACTTGTTTTGCCTTCTTATGCAAGAAACCTCTGGTTTCAACAACTTGTTTGTTTACAAAATCCCCTTGCATAGGAAGTGGGTTAGACTTAAAATGTGTGTGTGTTTTTGCTTTTTAATGCTCTCTTTCACTTCAATTCATATCCCTATGAGAGCTTCTTCAAAATTATCATGCCCATCTTAATGGCTATAAAGAAAGAGCTTTATGGGAGACAACCCAATTTGTTTTTTATTTCAGTTGTTTTTGTTTATTTGAGTCTTGGAAGTTATTACTTCGGTAATAACCGCTCCTTATCCGTTTTGTTTGGTTTTTGTGTCAAGATCAACCTCTAATGAGAGAGAAGTAATATTTGGGGAAGTTGCTGTCCCGAAACAGATTTTTTGTGCTTCACCGTAAAAATTCGTGAGAGATCTTTGTATGTCGGATTGAGCTGTAATTTTTTGTGCTGCTTCCCCAGGTTGTTATTTAACTTTCGTTAGTTTTGCACTTTTTGATTTGAGCAACAGAAGATTTTCGAAAAAACTGATCTTTACCTGCTGGTCTGTTTTGACAGATTTTGCCACTCTTGCATTTGAGAACTGTGTGAAGTTTTGTGTGAAAGAAATTTGCAGGAAGTGGAGACAATGGTGTAATAAGGAAGAGAAGGGTTTTATGATTCAAGTAATAAGTATATGAAGATGAAGATATTGATGATATTCAAGTAATGACTCCGGAAGAATCTACTAGATACCAAATTCAGAGACCTGCAGAGTGTTTTCAAATAGGTAACAGTTCTGGTAAGAAAAGTTCCGCGAAAATACAATCCAACTATATTTTTGCAATTTTCAGTCAATAAGGAAATCTACGAAGCGAAAAAGGGACGGAAACAGAGCCAGGGTGGCCCACACCACCCTGTGGCGTGGGCCCACCCCTGGCCGCGCCACCAGGTGGTGAGTCCACCCAGGACTCCGCCTCCGACTCGTTTTCTCCCAGTACCTTCCTTTTGATATGAAACTTCGTAATATATAACCCCCCCCCCCGGATCCCCCGAGGTTCGTATATCATGTTTTCGTCGTGTTTTTGTTTCGATTTGTTTCTGCCAGGACATACTCTTTGAAGGCTTAGAAGCACAATGGTGTCTGCCAAGGATAAAGGGAAGGAGCCCATGGAGGAATACCTCCAAGACCCCGGGAAGGAGAAGGAGGTCAAGAGTGAAGGTGAAGAGGAGCAAGGCCAACACCCGCACGCCATCACTACCGTTGCAAGCATTGGAGTGGTGGAAAATCCAGCCATTGGAGGGAAGCCTCCTCATCACCGTTCAGATCCCTGGTCACTTCCTCCACGCACCAGGAATCCTTTCCATACCCTTATCCATGAGCATCAATACCAGAATATGCCCAAGGAGAAATTACCCTCCAATTGGCATTTGCCTCGTTCTAGCCATGCAGGAAAAGAAGACTTCAAGGAGGAAGAGTGGGGAAAGAATAGCAAAAGCTGGAATTCTCAACACGACATGATCATCGAGCAAGATTGAGCACAACTCGGAGTTGATTCGTACTCTCACTTTCGAGATTGAGGACCTGGGGAAACTGATCAGAGAGCTCATCGAGAGGATACCACCACCACCTAAGGAGTAATTCGTCATCAGGTTTGGCATCCCCTTGGTTTGTTCCAAGCTTGGGGGAGTGCCACGGTATCACATCACTATCTTCTATCTTTTTTTACCTTATTAAGTAGAGTCATATCATGAATAGAGGAGTTATTATGTAGTATGGTTTGCATTATGGAAGTGTCCCCTCTCTTGTTAGATATGTATCCCTTGGTGTGAGTTGCCGTTATGGAATATTAATGAGAAGTTCTATCATTCACTCTTTTGCAATAGCTTATATTAGTTTTCAATTCGTGGTTATATGATTGATCTTGTTGTTAGTATTGGTAGCACTCTGGGATCATTGAGTTAATTTAGTTGGTTTTGGCAAACCTGGCTCGGTCAGTAGCAACACTATTTTTGAGAGTTGAATGAAAAATATAGAAGTACTCTAGAGTAAAATAATTTCATCATCTTTCTTTCTTGATTTGCTCATAAGTCTAGTATTCTCTAGTTAAGATCTTTTATGCTTCCAAGGAAGATTGCATGTTTGTCTTTATCACTTGTATGTTTGTTTGTTTCCCTCAACTCTTATACTTGCTACCCAGCCTTGCTAGCCAAAAACCTGTACTGAGAGGGTATTCTTCCCATGCATCCACCTCCTTTAAACCAAAACCCATGCCATTTGTGTCCACCATACCTACCTAGTAGCATTATTGCTATTCCAAGTAAATTATTGTTTTATCTACCTCCCAAATTAAACTTGTTATGTGAAAATCAGTGATTAAAGCTCTCACGAACTTGATGGCACACTTTACTTTCTTGCATTTAATAAACTTGAACCATTGGGTCCTTCTTTGTTGCGTATATGCTTGCGCTTTATGAGTTGAAGTTTGCTGAACCATGTATCATGGGGACCGCTTTCAACACTTCATTGGTACTTGTACCTAGTTGATATCATGTTCTTTTGCTTATGGATCCCAGCGGTGTGAAATAAAAGTGGAACTTGTAAGATCATGGAGTTTATATGTGTGTTAGAGAAACGCCTAGGCCGCTAGCCTAATCCATGCCTAATCATGGTGGAAACTTGCAGCATAACTATAGTGAGCATTCTATGAAGCATCCTCAATAAAAACCTATGCAAATAGCAAATAAAAAGATCGCTGAGATGCTCACTGTCTGCTTGCCTTGTCATTTTGATTATGGGATAGCTCCTATGTCATGTGCAAGGGGTACCCCGTTGGCGGTTCTCAATGATACACATGTATTTACAATGACAAGAGCTTGCTCGTGACTGAAGTTGAGTAGCATGAGGACCGGTACTCATAAGTAAGGGGCATGAGATTTCAACTTATAACTTGTCAAGCATATCCTCTTAGTTGTGTCACTTTAACCTTAATCACCTAAAGATACCTATGATAGGGGCAATGAGAGCTGAAAGCTAGCAAGTATCATAATTTTTGGGAGCTCTTTATGAGACTTGCAATCCCTACTACCCTCTTTGAAGGGCCTTTCTTTTACTTTGTAGTTGAGTCAGTAAACCTACTCCCTTTTATCTCAGCAAGTATTTTGAGTTGATGTGTTTCATTCATTCATATGTTGATTTATTCAATCATGTTTCTTATGTTCCTTGTTTTGCACATTGCTCTTATCCTAATGTTTACTACTTTGAAAGCTATCATTGAAAAACCAGTTATTTGTGAACTCCAGCAAATTATCAACTATTCTTCGACCAAGAGCTAAGTTTGCCATTACAGATTATGATTCACTTTATGTATCTTTATTGTGTTTCCTTTACTTATTACAAGTTGAGTTATATAATAGTGAGTTGTCTTCTATTATGATCTATGTATTTGATGAATGTGATGCTTCTTGTCCGTATTCTTTTATCGAATCTTCACTCCATAAACCTGAGGTCATGTTTATTGAGCTCGGTTTCGCTTGGGGACAAGCAAAGTCTAAGCTTGGGGGGAGTTGATACGTCCATTTTGCATCACTATTCTATGTCTTAATTCACTATTATTCATTGATATATTTCGTATTGAGAGGTGATACTTATGTTATTTCATCTATTTTTGCATGGTTGATGACTTTTGGAGCATGGACCGCTGCAGTCAGGATTCTGATGGAAAATGTGTTGTTTGGAGGCAAAATTCGCGAAGATCAGAAAATCCGGGAAAATATATAGAAAATCCTATTTTTCCAGAAGACTAAGGATGCCAGAAGACGGAGTGGAGATGGGCCATAGGGGGCCCACACCACCCCCTGACGCGGGCAGCCCTAGGCCACGCCTAGAGGTGGTGTGGCCACCCTGGCCCACTCCAGCCTCTCCCCTCTGGCGTATATAAACCTCCCGAAACCCTAAGACTAGGGGAGCGACCACAGAAAGATTCCGCCGCCTCTGCGGGGCGGAAAACACCGAGAGAGAAAGATCTCTCCGGCAGACAGATTTCTGCCGGGGGAATTCCTTCCCGGAGAGGGGAGATCGTCGCCATCAACACCACCATCAAGCTAGACTTCATCGGGATCATCATCATCATCACCACCATCATCAACATAAGCACCCTCATCACCATCTCCATATTGCTGTAACAATTGAGTTGAATCTTGCATAGTTCATAGGGGAAACTTTCCCGGTGTTGATTACTCTTTGTAGTTGATGCTATTGAGTGAACCATTGAATTATTGTTTATGTTCAGATTGTTATACATCATTATTTCATCTCTGATCATGATCCATATGATGTCTTGTGAGTAGTTCGTTTTGTTCTTGAGGACATGGGAGAAGTCTTGTTGTTAGTAGTGGAGTTGCCTTGAGAAAGATTCAATAGATTATTATTTAAGTTGTGGTGTACTTCTTCTAGTGGTGTCATGTGAACATTGACTACATGACACTTCACCTATATGGGCCTAGGGGAATGCATTGTGTATTTGGCTACTAATCGTAGGGGTTGCCAGGATGTAAACCTGAACCCCCGTTAGGAAACAATTGCACAAGGGACGTAAGGGTCTTAGAGTTTAAAGCTGTGGTTAGGTCTCTACCTTAATTACTTTCTTGTACTTACGGATGTTTGCAAGGGGTATAATCACAAGTATGTATTAGTCTTGGATGGGGTGGTACATTAGCACAGGTTCACCCACACAACACTTAGCAAGCTAAAGAAGATTAATCAACTATATGAAGCGAAAGCACTTGACAGTCTTCCCATGTGTCCTCGAGAACGTTTGGTCATCTTAAGAAATACAACTGGCTTGTCCTTTGCTGCATAAAGGATTGGGTCACTTGCTGCATTTATTCCTACTGTCTTTTATTTACTCGTACTTTGTTTACTTGCTTTATCGAAATCCCCTAAAAATCCGTTTGCTAAGTTTTTGCAGAGAATTCCTGATCCATACCACTAGCCAGCACCTTCTGCTCCTCGTTGCAGAGAATTCCTGACACTCTTACTTATCAAAAATACTGCGATACACCCCCTATAATTGTGGGTCATCATGGATCCATGTGTGGTTTGTGGAAAGAACACACATGCAATTCCATTGGTTGATCCATATGTGGTTTGTGGAAAGAACACACATGCAATGACTCAACTTGATCCATATGTGGTTTGTGAAAAGAACACACATGCAATAACACTGGTTGATCCATATGTGGTTCGTGGAAAGAACACACATGCAATGACTCAACTTGATCCATATGTGGTTTGTGAAAAGAACACACATGCAATGACACTAGTTGATCCATGTGTGGTTTGTGGAAAGAACACACATGCAATGACTTTGGTGGATCCATATGTGGTTTGTGGAAAGAACACACATGCAATGAATCTAGTGGGTCCATATGTGGTTTGTGAAAAGAACACACATGCAATGACTCTAGTGGGTCCATATGTGGTTTGTGAAAAGAACACACATGCAATGACTCTAGTGGATCCATATGTGGTTTGTGGAAAAAACACACATGCAATGAACACTGGTGGATCCATAAGTGGTTTGTGGAAAGAACACACATGCAGTGAACACTGGTTGATCCATATATGATTTGTGAAAAGAAAACACATGGAATGCCATTGGTTGATCCATATGTGGTTTGTCAAAAGAACACACATGCAATGACTCTAGTGGATCCATATGTGGTTTGTGGAAAGAACACACATGCAATGACCACTGGTTGATCCATGTGTGGTTCATGACTGGAACACACATGCAATGACATTGGTTGATCCATATGTGGTTTGTGACAATAACACACATGCAATGCCATTGGTTAATCCATGTGTGGTTTGTGGAAAGAACACACATGGAATGACTCAAGTGGGTCCATATGTGGTTGATGAAAAGAACACACATGCAATGACTCAGAGGGATCCATGTGTGGTTTGTGGAAAGAACACACATGCAATGAACACTGGTCGATACATATGTGGTTTGTGGAAAGAACACACATGCAATGACACTGGTGGATCCATATGTGGTTTGTGAAAAGAACACACATGCAATGACTCTAGTGCTGGTTTTAGTATAAGAACACACATGCAATGATATTAGTGGGTCCATATGTGGTTTGTGAAAAGAACACACATGCAATGACTCTAGTGGATCCATATGTGGTTTGTGGAAAATAACACACATGCAATGAACACTGGTGGATCCATAAGTGGTTTGTGGAAATAACACACATGCAGTGAACACTGGTGGATCCATATGTGATTTGTGAAAAGAACACACATGCAATGCCATTGGTTGATCCATATGTGGTTTGTGAAAATAACACACATGCAATGCCATTGGTTAATCCATGTGTGGTTTGTGGAAAGAACACACATGCCTTGACACTAGTGGATCCATATGTGGTCTACGGAAAGAACACACATGCAATAACCACTAGTTGATCCATGTGTGGTTCATGATAGGAATACACATGCAATGACATTGGTTGATCCATGTGTGGTTCATGACCGGTACTCACATGCAATGACATTGGTTGATCCATATGTGGTTTGTGGAAAGAACACACATGCAATAACACTATTTGATCCATATGTGGTTTGTGGAAAGAACACACATGCAATGACTCTGGTGGATCCATGTGTGGTTTGTGGAAAGAACACACATGCAATGCCATTGGTTGATCCATGTGTGGTTTGTGAAAAGAATACACATGCAATGACCCTAGTGGGTCCATATGTGGTTTGTGAAAAGAGCACACATGCAATGACTCTAGTGGATCCATATGTGGTTTGTGGAAAGAACACACATGCAATGACTCAACTTGATCCATATGTGGTTTGTGAAAAGAACACACATGCAATAACACTGGTTGATCCATATGTGGTTCGTGGAAAGAACACACATGCAATGACTCTGGTGGATCCATGTGTGGTTTGTGGAAAGAACACACATGCAATGCCATTGGTTAATCCATGTGTGGTTTGTGAAAAGAATACACATGCAATGACCCTAGTGGGTCCATATGTGGTTTGTGAAAAGAACACACATGCAATGACTCTAGTGGATCCATATGTGGTTTGTGGAAAGAACACACATGCAATAACTCAAGTGGGTTCATATGTGGTTTGTGAAAAGAAAACACATGCAATGACTCAGGGGGATTCATGTGTGGTTTGTGGAAAGAACACACATGCAATGACTCTGGTGGATCCATATGTGGTTTGTGGAAAGAACACACATGAAATGACACTGGTGGATCCATATGTGGTTTGTGAAAATAACACACAAGCAATGCCATTGGTTGATCCATGTGGTTTGTGGAAAAGAACACACATGCAATGACATTGGTGGATCCATACGTGGTTTGTGGAAAGAACACACATGCAATGCCATTGGTTGATCCATGTGGTTTATGGAAAGAACACACATGCAATGCCATTGGTTGCCCTTGGTTTTTTGATACTACCCAGTTTTTCCCCCTCTCTCTCTTTCGTAGAAGCCCAAACATGTGCCCACTCTGTCTGCTACGCCCTGATTGGTTTTCACTGTTGTCACGTGGATCTTGCGCACCAACCGTTGATCCTGTGTGATCCAACAAGGCTAGTTGCACACGTCGTGCCCTTCATAGGACAGCGCGAGACAGCACAGACGTCTCCCTCAATGAGACTTCTACAAGAAGGAACACGATGTCGTCCATGAAAAAAGTCATCGAGTGGCCATGTCATGTTTAATCTAGTCTGCAAAGGCTACAAGTCTACTGCACGGCAACTGGTCATCCACGGCCCACATGCTATAACATTTTTACTATGCAGCGCGCCTGCACTCTCACTTCGGACAACCACACGAACCTTCCACGCGGCAGCGGTAGCCAGAAGAGCTACCTACCAGGGCCCTCGAGGAGGCCTAAACGTCCCCGCATTAAAAACCCAGCCTATCGGGTTCTCCATTCGCACTCATCCACTACTCTCTCTTCCCTATCTAGCAAAACCCGACAATCTTGAACATACTTGCACGAACCTTCTCAATGAAACCAGTGCATGGGGGTGAGTGTCCAGGCATCGCCGTCGGGGTGGTGCTTCACGCGGCAGATCTGGAGGAGCATCCCGCAGCACAAGGCGAGGAGGACATGCAGTTCAACCCCTTGGGGGACCATGTGCTCGCCGGTGCTAACGACTTCGGAGGCACCGATGAGGGCGTGGAGTTTGACGAACACGCTCCACTCGTGTACCCGGAGGTACATCTATTTCTACATGTTTCATATTTTCTGCTCGAGCGTAATCTATCATGGCGTCATAAAAAAATCTAGTCCTAATGATTAGATGCAACGTACGAACCGGTACATGGAGAGATCTAGTCTGTTCTGAATGAATCCACATTATTTATTTATTAATAAGTTATCAAGAACACAAACCACATTAATTTAGGAGCGAGCTGGGGAGACGGCCGTAATGAACCGTTGAACCTGTATAGACATGTTATTGTATCTAAAGTAACTCGGAATGGTGGAAGGAATATATACTTATTATTTTGCTCATTTCAGTTTGTATTCCATACATTACAGGTGTATTCAAGTGAGATGGACTCTGACAAGGAGACCAAGGACAACAAGAGCCGCCATGTCATGAAGAAGCTCAAGAGCGGGATAATCCCTTTCCGCACTCGACTTGGGGAGCTCAGGTGCCCTTTCTGTAAGAAAGGAGTCAACCCGAGGATTGCTAGCTTGATTCCGCATGCGGTTGGCATCGGTAAAATCCTGGCTAGTAAACACAAGTTGGCGACCAAGGCTAAGCATGCTGCTTATGGCAAATTCCCGAGGGAGTATGTCAAGACCGCCTAGTGTCCCCTTACTTAGGAATCAACAACTTTTAGCCGACCAAACCGTCACTGTGCTGGCCCGGCCACTAATAATATTTAGTTCTCTTACCGTATCTAGACCCTTAAACTATGAGGATTTCTATTTTCATACCCTTCAAAATATATTCAAGTTCATCTGTTTATGGAGTTAATGTTCCGGTGGCATACTCTAGTTTTGCATGGATATTGGGGTGCCCCCGACAGATATAAGGGTTATCCTGTCTGCTAGATCATAGAGGATCAACGGTTGGTGGGCACGATCCGTGTGACAACTGTCTCGACCAATCTGAGCGTAGCGGCGAAGATGAGCACATGTGCGAGAGATGGATACAAACAGAGGGAAAACTAAGTAGCACTTAAGAACCAAGGGAAAAACTGAGTAAAACTTAAAAACCAAGGGCAAAAATGAGTAAAACTTAAAAACCAAGGGCAAGAGTGACAAAGGGATTCAAATAGAAAATAGAAAATGATTTAAAAATGGAACCAAACCGCCAGTGTTACACTCGAGGCAAAAACTGAGTACAAATAAATCGCCAGGGTTAGACACGAGGGAAAAAACGAGACTCACGGTACGCGTGTGCGGTGCACGGGGCGATAGCGGACACGTGTGGCCATGCACGGTGCATTAGCATACGCGATGCACGGTAGTACAATGAAACGTCGCTTCCCTTCTCCTTTAATAGAGGCCTCCCCACTCCCACTCATCACGCACTCGCTCACTCAACCGTCTCCATTGTCCCATCACCTTCTACAAACGCCCAACAAAACTCCAACCACGCCGGCGATGGAGAAGAACGGTGCGGTGGCCATCAGCGCTTCCAAGGCCGCCAGCAAGAAGCCCCCCGTCCCCGTACAGACCCCCGTCCCTATCCCCACATCCGCCGTAGCCACCGGCGAGGAGGCCCCCGCCAGTCTCGGACAGATCCTGCTCGGCTGGGACCCCTACGAGGAGGTTGTCTATATAAGGCCAGAGAACCCCTACGACACCAGCATCGTAGACCCATGGTCGGAGGTAACCAGGGTTTTCTCCCCTTCCCTTGTTCTTCCCTCGTTCCCATCGTTGGATGCTAGATCGTATGTTATTAGGGCTCGGATGTTCGTATTTTTACAATAGCTAATCCTCTTGTGTTAGATCTCGATTTTCGATGAATCCCCCTGTTCGTAGTTGGGATCAGTATTCGATTTGGTTTGAGATTTGGGGAATAATCGGAAGATCTCATTCGGTTAATTTATGCAAAAAATTAATCCTGATAATCAAAGTATCTCAATCATGTCCTTATTTCACTCTATTGTTTCTTTCCAACAGGAGGATAGCAGCGACCTCCACACCGACGATGAGTCCAAGGACACCAAGACTCGTCATGTACTAAGGAGGCTAAAGTCCAGCCAGTACAACAACTTCTTCGCTGGCGACATGTACATGTGCCCCTTCTGCCCCACCAGGAGGCTCCGCGCCATGGACTTCAACTCCCTCGTGAAGCATGCCGAGGATGTGAGGACCTGTGGCGAGTCCATGAACGTCCACGGCTTCATGGCCAAGCACTAGGCGCTCGGTCTTCACCTCCGCAACCTCTAGAAGGTGGCTATCAAGGAGGGTCGCATGCCCCCGATCAGACCCAAGGCGCCCAAGGTCAAGGAGATGGGCAAGAAGTGGAGGAGGCGCCAGAGGGAGGAGGCGGATGCCCTCCTGGCAGAGGCCACGAGGGGCCACTGATCAGCTGCTGCTGTAAAGCAGCTTCTTTTGTCTTGTATCTGTTGAACCTGTCAGCTGCTGCTGCTGAGCAGCCTAATTGTCGAACCTCGTTAAGTACCGTACTATATAACCTATATTAGCTACTTTATCTACATCTGCACTGTTTACTGAATTTATTTATGGTGCTGGTTTGTTTTGCTGCTCTAGACTGGGGGAAAACGAGGGCAAAAGGAACAATGAATGAAGAGAGAAGCTGCTCTAGATTCCCTACCTTTTTGGGCAAACAAAACACAACTGTTAGTGAGAGAGGGGAAAAGGCGCTCTTAAAAAGGCCAAATAACAAAAAAAACTTCCAATTTAGGCGTCAGGGCGCACGTAACAGCCAAGCCTTTGACCAGACCGCACCCCCCTTCGAGCGCATGTGAGGGCTTCAGAATATCGGGAGGGCAAAATTGAGGATAAACGAGACACAATGTTGCTATAGCTAAATCTGACAAAAAGCTGAATTTGGCTTAACCATGCAATTTGGCTAGAGCTCCACAATGTAGCTATTCTAAATCCCTAAATTATGTGGTACGCTGAAACCTAATGCTTTTCCACCGACACGTGTGTTGCAAAAATTCTTGATCGTGCATGCTTACACAAGTGGCCTACAGAGAAACTTATAGAAGCATGGGCAAACGAGCTTCATTTTGGCAAATTCTGGACAAGCTTTGCGCAATCGGTAGGCCTGATCGGCTAGGCGGCTGCCCCGGGGTGTAGGGATGCTAGGTCCATGTCTATACTTACACTTCTTAAACTTGTTAGGAATAATAGTTGTACACTTTCTTCTGTCCTGTCATGTTACATCGTGTCAGCACCGCGCACCCGCTGCCGCTCGGCAAGGGGACGGTGGTCTACGTGATCGGTCTCTGCCACGCCAAAGCCACGTCGCACACCCGTCACATCGCCTACCAGGACGGACGCCGAATTTAATCGCTAGGATGGAAACCAACGGTGCTCGCCTAGTCAAACTTGCTTCCGCATGGGTATGACCGGAATATTGGTAAACACAATTTAAGCATCGCCTTCCGTCTCCTCAGCACATCACTGTGCAAAAATCCCCAACTCATTCCTTCCGCCGCTGCCACCACAAGAACCATTGACGCTGCCGTAGGCACCGCCTCCGCGGGGCCATACCACCGCACCAGATCATTCCACCGCCACGCCTAGTCCTAGCCACCGCTACCGACCCTAGGCCACCGCCGCCGCATTAGCTGCTGCCATGGACGCAAAGTACGGCGTGTTTGACAACGTGAGTGACTTCACCGACGAGTACACCGTCACCGCCCATGGCACCACCAAGCTGACGGTCGTCCATACAAATGCGTCAGTGGAGGTTGCCAAGGTCATCGTAATGTACGAGCGGTGGCTACAGGAGCCGATGGACAGGTACAAGATCGTCGGCCTTGACCTCGAGTATACCGGAGATAGGAAGAGGACGGCGCTTTTGTAGTTGTCCATGTGCAACCACTGCCTCCTATACCACGTATGTAGGGCCAAATCTATATGCCCGGAGCTTCGCGAGTTCCTACACATGAGGGAGATCTACTTCGCCAGCATCGACATCAAGAATGACACTCCGAAGCTAGAGCGGGATCTCCTTGTTCATGTCGTCAATCACGTCGATCTCCAACGTTTGTGGACGTACCCGGATGGCGGTACGGGGAAAGCCGGCATGGCTAGACTCGCTGCCGACATCATCGACCGCGAGTACGCCGGCATGAAAGTTGAGTTCCCGAAGCACCTGCACGAGCGATGGGAGTGGAGGCACCTGGATTACGATGCAATCAAGTACGCAACCAGGGACGCGTATGTCTTCTACGAGATGCTCAACAGGATCTGGCGGGTGGGTGAGTGTGCTGTTTACCACTACTAGTTTTGCATTTTGTTCCTAGTTTTATCTCGCATGTATTTTATCTCGCATGTATTTTCTAAGCATTCTGTGTGTAAGCTGTGCTATTAGCTACTTAACCTGTATGAATTACATTACCCCTTTTGTATGCTCAACATTCATTCTTACAAATTCTATATGTGCCATTTACATGCGGCAGAATCCAGGACTAACATGCATAAGGTGTGATACAGTCATAAGTCATAACCAAACCCAGATTATAGCGAAGGATACAGTCATAACCAAACCTAGATTATAGTTTGACAAAGCTAATACACATCGGTTCGTAATTGCTCACATAGTGTACTTCTGAAATAACATGTTTTCATAAACACAATAAGCATGCACTAAAAGTCTACATCCCAGCCTGTTGGAGAAGGCAACCGATCCCAGGATGCCTTCGATCGCTTTCCCTAGCTTGTAGATTCATCTACACTCCGGCATCTGGGGCAAACAACCTACCATGGTGGTGGTTCAATGATGCGATGCCTGAAATGAGATTTTACAATCTGGCAGTACAGCTCGTGGCTAACATACCCATCAATTGCAGCGTACTTCAGATTAGGTTCAGAAAGTGGCTTATCCTCCCAGTAATCGTGCCCTAAACGCCTCCACGAACATCTCGGCAATTTGCCCTTCATGTCAGCGTACCATGGGTTGATGTGTTCGGAGGCAAGAGCGGCCATCCCGGTCTTGCCTCCCTTCGTCCCTGGGATCCAGTAAATTTCCTGGATGTCCACTCTGCACTCCTTTGGGGATTCTAATGTTGACAGTCGGGCTTTCAAGCACTTTAGTGTCATTCTTGATGTCAACACTAGTAAATGTTATGTGCTGGTTCATGAGAAAGTCATGAAACAGATCCCTAATGCTTTTGCCCCACCTGCATGAAAATGAATTCAGACAAATAATATAGCAATAACTTTTGCAAACAGATGGTTCAGGAACAAAAGACAACAAACTCTACCAGATCCCGTCATCCCCCTTCTCACAAAAAGGCTGGTATACGAGGACGTGCCCCTTCATGGAGAGTTGCACCACGGCGATCCTACGGTGATCGCAGCTGTACTCGAGGTCGAGACCTACGAACCTGTTTTCTTCGAACTTCAGCCAACTCGTGTAATTATTCAAAGTGGTCCTCACCGTCCGAGGGTCGGTGGTGTAGACGACATCGATTATCTTCCTGCCATGTACTTCTATGTCGAAGTGCGCAGTTTCTTGCCTGCCGTTGTTTCGGACGTCCACAAAGTCCATGACTACAGGCAAGAGGGAAAGGATACGGAGGAAGAGGGTGATGCGGTGGTGGAGGAAATGTATGAGGCCGTGGAGGAGAAAGACGATGAGGCCATGGAGGAGGAAATGAGACAGAGAAGTGAAAGAGTGGAACCGCCCTTACCAATATCTGGAATGGTGCACGACCATTCGTAGTAGGGTGAAGGTGGAGACAAACAGCGGTTTTACACGTCGACGCTAGTGCTTCCTAAAATTTGTTCTGCGCCACTTGCATGTAGTGGAATCGAGGTCTGCCATGCACGATCCAGGTCAAACGTAGGCACGTTTGCGCGTGCCGACCTTCACTCACTGACAGGCGGGCCGCACGTTTCTCTCTCGTACGATTTATTTTTTCACTTCCTCTAGACAGTTCCGGTGCCCGCCCTCAATAATTACGCCCCCTTCCTTGTCTTCTACGTGGACGAGAACCAGTGGTGGCGGCGGTTCCTTGCAGATTCACTTCCCACTCGAACAACTGCCCCCATACCTGATTCCATCCCCTCTCGAATGCAACCGCCTCCTTATCACAATGCCTCCATTAATCTACCGGATTCCAGATTCCATCTGCCTCTATGGGTAGAGCTTGGGGTAGCAACAGGCTGAAGCGAAAGGCATGCAATGACAACGCGGATGCCCAGGGCGACCGCCACCGCGAGGATTGGGGATGGCCGAAACTCAGCGCTGCGAACGTGCATAGGATCGCCTCGGGGTTGGACATCATCTCTGTCGGCCTCCTCGCTTGCTGCATCCTTGGCTACCACTTCACGATGCGGGACATGGATGAACAACCGTTCAGCACGCCAGGCCTTCTTTACCCCGATAATAGCAAATGGCCAAACGACCGTGATGGCCACGTAAGTTCCAGTATCTAGCTTATTTGTTCAGTCATATTGTTGATTCATATGTGCTGAACTTTCATCGGAATCCTATGTTCCTTTCGTCAAACGTATTGTGTGCACGTGCGGTTTGAACAAATCGAACCATTTAAGACTATTCTGTACAGCAGAAGCTCTGCTCGTACCTAATATCCTGGTATTTTCATAGTGACACAGTCTTACTTTAGGTGATAGACGAGTTGTCAATTTCGATTTACAATGGAATGCCTGCTAGGTGATATTCTATTTCCTAAAATAAAAATAAATAGATTAGACGATTTAAGGTTGTTATGCCCCAAGCTGTTTATGATCATCGTCAGGAGTTTGTTCTGGGGGCTCTGCTACTACTTCATATATTGGGTATCTTCGTAGTGACACAGGCACAATTTAGGCGATATCTGAGGAGACACTCATATTTAGGCGATATTTTGTGTACTTTAATCTGAAGGTCCAGTTGTCAAATTGTATTTGCAATGGAATCTATGCTAGGTGATTGTACCAACTGACAACAAACTCTGCAGAATATTCATGCAAAACTGATGCTGCTGGATAAGTGGTCTGAATCAGTAGTGGTGAATATCAAGGAAGAAGAAGAGACGGAAATGGAAGATGAATAGAACTGGGTGGGTGGCAACGGCAAGTGGCTGGTCCTTTTATCACAGGTTGGGAGTACTTGGACTCTAAAAAATGGCTATAGATCGGTGAGACTTACATTGCCATCTTTGGAGTGTGTCGGCATTACTGCATTCAACAACGGGTGACCGCCACCCATTTCCGAATTCGCTTACAGGTTCAACTTGGCAGAACTTGACCTCCTGAAGGTATAACTCCCACATAGACCGCGGGAGGGGGCGTGGAAGACCTGGGAGTACGACCTCTTGCAGTGTTCGACAAGGAAATCACATTCATTAGATGCGTAGAAGACAAGGAATGGACAGTCTTGCACGACGATTTCCTGCGGCCGGAGAAGTATGTCGACGCCGTCTTCACCTACAGCTACTCTTCGTACAAACCGCAACGCATTTATGCGGTCACTAAACCTAGTGGCGACGTGCGTGTTTGGGAGCCATCCATTTGGGGTGAGTCATGGTGTCATATAGCATGTAAAATCCCATTCAAAATTTTGCTTACTGACTGTAAGTAACACATAGGTACCCACGCAGCCCCGCGCATCATTCCAGCTCCGATCATCGAAGATGCAGTAGCAGATGCTAAACTTGGGACACGGCGCTGGTTCCTGGCACCTCTTGGAGGCGACACGGAACAGGATGATGAACTCATGTGGATTCATATCAGGGGAGCCCTAAACAACGTTGGTGATACAATAGAACATATGGGGACACAACTTTCTTCATACCCATCGCTGCGGTGTCACGTTTTCTCGAGGTCCACATGCCCATCCAAAGACCCAGTAGAGCAAGTCTGGAGCAGAGTCGACAATCTGAAGGGACAATCTGTGTTTCTTGGGATCAACTACCCTTTCTTTGTCGGAGCCCCTAGAGCTATTGAACCTGTAATTGCTCAGGACAACCCTGGCTCCTGCTGCTGCTACTGGTGTTGGTGGTGGTGGAGCTGACGAAGAACTAGCTATTGTTGCTCCTGGTGAAGCTGACGAAATACTTGGTGATGCTGCTGCTGGTGAAGCTGACGGAATACTTGTGAATGCTGTTGCTAGTGAAGCTGACGAAATACCTGCTGAGGCTGCTGCTAGTGAAGCTGATGAAATACCTACTGAGGCTGCTGCCGGAGTCCAGGAAGAACATGCTGGTGTTGTTGCTGAGGTGCCAGCACTTCCAGTGTTTATAGCAGATTGTGTGTTTTCTGCACACTCATGCGCCTATCAGGTTGACACTCCAGATCCGACCTGGAGCCGAATCCACGTCAGGGGGAGGGGGGCTACAATTGACTCATCAGTGGGGTCGTACAATTTGATGGAGAATACCAGACGGCCAAACACAACATTCTGGTTCGTTCCGACGATACCACCAACTCCAGGGACCTAGTGCTCATACTGGCAGATCCGATGAACCATTTGTATTTATCTTTATCATTAGTTACACTTATTTGTGTAAAGACTAAGCTGTGCTTATTTGTGTAAGACTAATTTAGGACTAACTGCGTAATATTCGGTAACGCCCAACTTTTCTTTCCATGCCCATAACAACATAATTGCAGCATAGAACATACAAAGGTAATGTGCATACTAGGCATTTTTGCTCAGGATAACAACCACTTCAAGCAAATGATACATGGTGTACGCATTTGAACACATCACTAGAATGTGCCACCTATTGAGGATTGATGACATGGATCTAGCTTTTCTGCACGTATTTGCATTGAATCGCTCATTGATTTGTTCACATATTTTTTTTGCAATGACTGATGAACTCCACTCTCTTGGTAACTTGCTTCGTCAGCGAGCACTTGTTGCTGCAATTCAAAGTATAGAACATGGTCGTCATCGTCATTTCATTTAGGTTCTCTATGTTTCGTCATCACGAAGCTACTAATTTCAAATGAAAATCTAGTAAACAACATATGTGTACATTGTTAGAGTATGATATGGCCATGGTACAGAGCTTGATGCATTTTCACCTTGTTGGCGTTGTGCCGAAGTAGGTGGATGCGGCTTTGGGGTTCGGAGAGGAAGGCGTCGTGGCTGGTGCGTGTGCGACCATGGCGATGGCGAGCTCGGATTCTGGAGGAGGCCAACAGGACCGAGCATGGTCAGCATGGTGACAGATCTCACCCGGGAATGAATTACCGTCCCCACGTCGTGCCATGGGTGCGGCCATGGTGAGCGCGAGCTCCGATTCGGGATGGGGATGAGAACGGGGCCGAGAAGGTTCATCCAAGTCCTAGATCCACGCCACGGCCCTGACCTTAGATTGCCGCCCCGGAGGAAGAAGAAGACGCATAAAGGATGCATGCACCAATGATGCAAGCCTACATGGCAGCCACGACGGCAGCGACATAAGGTTGGAAGCTAACAGGGGGGGCCAACTTGACGGCCGTTATCCTGATATTTTGTATTGAAACATAAAGTTGAATTCGTGCCGAAAAAGACCCTCTTAGTAATTGGCACACCAACTTTGGGCAATGTAGATGATTGTAAGCAACTTGGGTACCGCGTTGCCTGGGCGCCCCAACTTTTGGGCCGCAAAATGATATTCTCGTCATCTTCGGCACGCCGCAAAACTTTTAGCGAGAGCTCATCGACTTTGAAGTCGCCGACTGGCCTTCATGCATCCTCGGACGTGTCGTGTTTCCAAGGTTCATGGAAGTGCCACACTACGCCTACCTGTAGATGAAAATGCCAGGTCCAAACAGCGTAATCACAATCAATGACAACTTCGAGAGGTCCGACAACTGCGATAGGGAATTCAATAGAATCTCCCAGTCCTTCGGCATGCAGGAGGAACTCGCAATATTAAAGGAGTCGACAAACAACAGTATGCCTCCCCTAAGCATGCCAAGTTCACCCGATTTGTCCTTCGACTCGTCGGTGCACACGAAGAAAGTCCAGGTCCACCCAACTGACCCGACCAAGACGGCCCTCATCTCCAACAACTTGAGTTCCGCATAGGATCTCGCGCTCGTCGAATTCCTCCGTGAGCACTGGGAGATTTTTCCTGGTGTCCAGTGGACATGCCAGGAGTACCCAGGGAATTCGCTGAGCACTCACTAAACGTAAATCCAGCCGCAAGGCCAGTCAAACAGACAATTCGGCGACTGTCTGAACCAAGAGCAAAAGCAGTCAGAATGGAGATCAACAGACTCCTCGACGCAAAATTCATACGCGAGATCAAGGAAATCACTTGGCTCGCTAACACAGTGCTTGTGCCCAAAAAAGACACGGATATCCTGCGGATGTTCGTGGACTTCACGTCCTTGAATAAGAACTACCCAAAGGATCACTTCCCGCTGCCACGAATCGACCAAATGATCGACTCCACCGCGGGATGTGAGTGTCTCTGCTTCCTTGATGCCTACTCAGGCTACAATCATATTCGAATGAAGGAGGAAGACCAAGAGAAAACAACGTTTACAACACCCTTTGTTGTGTTCTGCTACAACACAATGCCGTTCGGGCTAAAAAACACAGGAGCCACCTATCAGTGGTGCATGCAGACCTCCCTCAAGAATCAACTTGGCCGCAACATCCAAGTCTATGTTGATGACATTGTCATCAAAACAAAAGAGGAAGCCTCGCTAATCGACGATCTATGCGAGACCTTCACCAACCTCGACCGCTACCGGATCAAGCTCAATCCGGACAAATGCGCCTTCGGCGTACCATCTGGGCAATTACTTGGGTATCTCATCTCTGCGAGAGGGATCGAAGCAAACCCAAAGAAAATAAAGGCCATACTGGCCATG
Source organism: Avena insularis (assembly GCA_023614405.1). Lineage (NCBI taxonomy): Eukaryota > Viridiplantae > Streptophyta > Magnoliopsida > Poales > Poaceae > Avena > Avena insularis. The sequence continues at coordinate 289,225,325 of CM042694.1, forward strand.
GAGAAGCCAAAGAACGTAAGAGGCGTTCAGCAGCTGGCTGGAAGAATCGCGCTGCTCAGCCAATTCATCAGTCGAATGGGCGAAAAGGCACTGCCCTTCTACCAACTTCTCCGTAAAACTAAAAAATTTGAGTGGACAGACGAGGCGCAAGAAGCATTCGTGGACCACAAGCGTTTACTGTCCACCTCGCCAGTACTGGTGACTCCACGCGAAAAAGAGTCGTTGTTGCTCTACATCTCCGCCACCAACCAGGTGGTCAGCACGGTGCTTGTGGTGGAACGAGCAGAAGAAAACAAGGTCCACGGGGTCCAACCCCAGTCTATTACCTTAGCGAGGTGCTCACGCCAACAAAACAGCGGTACCCGCATTACCAGAAGCTGGTGTACGACATCTTCATGATATCCAGGCGACTGCACCACTACTTCCAGGAGCACTCAATCGTGGTGGTCAATGACGCCCCGCTCGGACACATCCTCAATAACCCTGATGCCACCGGGCGAGTCGCGCTTTGGGGAATCGAACTGTCTCCACGAGACATCACATACGAAAAGCGTGACGCGATCAAGTCGCAAGTCCTCCCTAATTTCCTCGTGCACTGGATGGAGAAGCAGCTCCCCGAAAAGCTAGATATGTCCTAGCTCTGGACAATGCATTTCGATGGGTCCAAACAAAAAGACGGAGCTGGCGCAGGTGTCATACTGACATTGCCCCAGGGAGACAAGCTGAAATACATTCTGCGAATGCAGTTCACTACCTCCAATAATGAAGCTGAATACGAGGCTCTAATCCATGGGATGCGGATGGCGAAAGCTTGTGGCGCCAAGAGGCTCATCATCTACGACGACTCCAAACTGGTGGTCAACCAAACGATGCACGAGTGCGACGCACTAAGTGACAACATGATCGCCTATCGCGACCTCTATGCCACACTCGAAGGGGACTTCGAGGGCTATGAGCTGTGGGACGTAGGCCATGAAAGCAACGAAGAGGTGGACACACTCGCCAACATTGGCTCCACCTGCGCCCCCGTACCACCTGGGGTATTTCTCGAGCGCATCTGCGAACGCTCCGTCAAGCCAAAGGCTCCAGAGAAGAAAGCAAGCACGTCAACAGACTCGGGGGCTACGCCACCCAATGAGCTAATGGCACTTGACAACCTGGAGCTTGATACAGGACTCGAAGGACCAATGGGCATCATGATGATCGAGCCATCTTGGACACAACCCTACATCACATATCTACTCAGCAAGAGGCTGTCAGATGATCCAACTGACGCGCAACACATCACACGACGGTCCAAGGCTTTCGCCCTCATCAACGACAAACTGTACAAGCGCAACATCACAAGAGTACTCCAACGGTGCGTCTACAACAGGGATGGAAGGGCCGTCCTCCTCGACATCCACGAAGGCACTTGTGGGCACCATGCCGGTAGTCGCGCTCTCGTCGCCAAAGCTCTGTGAGCTGGATTCTACTGGTCCACGGCCATGCGTGATGCCGAGGACATCGTCCAGCGCTGCAGCGCTTGCCAACGATTCATGGACAAACCTCACGCACCTGGCGTGGAACTCCGGCCTATACCATTGGCTTGGCCCTTCGTGCAATGGGGACTCGACATGGTCGGCAAGCTCCCGAGATCTTCGCCAGGAGGTTACCTTTACCTCTTGGTCGCAGTCGACAAGTTCACCAAGTGGATCGAGGCCATGCCGGTGACAAATCAATCAGGAGCCAACGCTGTCAAGTTCTTTGAATCCATTGTCTACCACTTTGGAGTGCCACACAGCATCATCACGGACAATAGGACAAACTTCACCTCTAAGGAGTTCCAGGAATTTTGCGAAAACCTGGGAATCAACATAAGCTACGCCTCGGTGGCTCATCCATAGACCAACGGTCAAGTCGAAAAGGTCAATGGCCTCGTATGTGGCGGAATTAAGAAACGACTCCTCCGGCCACTCGAACAAGCCGCCGACTACTGGCCAGATGAGCTGCAATCCGTACTCTGGAGCTTATGCACAACTCCAAATAGTGCCACGGGATACACCATGTTCTTCATGGTGCATGGTGCTGAAGCGGTGTTACCCATAGAAGTACGCTACAAAGCCCCGCGGGTGGTCGCTTACAGCGAGCAGGAGTCAACTCTTGCACTCGAAGATTCCGTCAACCTTCTTGACGAGGCACGGGAAATAGCAGCGGAGAGATCAATGATCTACCAGCAAAGCCTCCGCAACTACCACAGCAGAAGGCTACACCCCAGATCCTTCGTCGAAGGAGACCTGGTCCTGCAACTGAAGCAGCAAGGGCACCTCAAGATCGAGTCCCCTTGGGATGGACCTTACGTGATTACAGAAGTAATCCCATGTGGCGCCTATCGCCTTAAAGATCTCGAGACAGGAGTCACATACTCCAACCCCTGGAACGTCGCTCAGCTGCATCGCTTCTACCCCTAGTCATTTTTTTACATTACAAATAAGGCTATTCAGTCAGGCTACTTAGCCACACATTGTACCTCGTACTGTTCCGTGAATAAATAAAGCTAAGTGCCCCAAACTTTGTGTTTCCCTTATTTTCTTGCAATCTTATCACTCGGGGGCTGCGCCACCCTTTACACTCTCATTCTACGAACAAATCGCAGTATCCCGAGTAGCTGACACAACATCAACCGAAACCTTGATAAACACCAACCTAGTTGCAATGCATCTGACAGGTTGGCAAGGTGCTGAGATAACACAAGTTAGGCCAACGAAAAGGAACTGTAGAGTACAAATACACTCGCAAAATATAAAAGCTAGCAAGCTCTTCACATATCAATAAGTATTAATTACATCCAACATATTCATATCAACTTTACAACACTTGTATAAATATGTGCAGGATACAAGTCACGCTACTGCTGCAACAGAAGAACGTTTGTTTGTTCCTCAAAGAAATCGACAATTTCTTCCGCTGGGCGATCAACCGCTTGGTAGTGTGGAACCATGTCCCAAGTCATACCCTCTGGCAGAGGTGGCGGCCTAGCGGCAACAAACGCAACATCTATATCCGGCCTATGCAATCACACCAGTGACAACGCAGCCTTAGCACCAGCTACTAACTGTTGTCGCACGCACTCGCGAACTGCACTCAAATCTTGGAACTTCACCAAAAGAGCCAACAGTCTTGAAGGGACGGCGTCCAGCGGAAACATCGTTTGATAGATATGCCTAAGGCACGACTGCGCCTCTTCAAAAAGTGAAGTACTCGAGAAGCACGATCCTACAGGGTCGCAAGCATGATCACACGATCGTGGTCCACCCAAAAGTACCCACTCGCCTGTAGTTGCTCCTGGGTCAGATTGTTCATTCGAATAGCAATCCGGTCTTTCTCATCCTACGGATGACAAGCACTGACAACTACACCAAACAAAAGGGAAAAGTATGAAGACAAGGCATCACCGCGACTGACTAAAAGAAAAGATAAGAGAGCAAAAATCTAACATTTGAACTGCTCACTCAACTGCGCCACCTCCTCCAAGAGATACTCCTCGCGGGTGGTAGCCTTCTCCGCCTTCGACTTCCATACATCCGCGTTACCATGGAGAATGGGCAACTCACGCTCCAGCTACTTAATGCGATCGCGCAGTCGTGAAAGCAAGGACAACTCATCCACCTTTGAGCGCGGCTGCGCCAAGGTTTCATCAGTGGATGGAGGATCACGAGGATCACTCGAAGGACCACTCGACGTACCCTACCACAAACCAAGCAAGAGAAAATAAGGGGCCAAATAATACATTGATAAAAATCTCGAAGGCATTCAGGCACGCCAAAGTCTCGACAGGGATACTCCCACAAAAGCATGTTTTCAACACAAAACTGGACTACAACTATTACAGATTAGCTACTAAGGAGTAGCCTGCTTCTTCGACTTTGACTTAGACTTCGGGGGCCTCGTCGAATCCGTGGCGGAGACGCCATAGACTTTCTGGTGCCAACCCCTGATGCCGGAGCCTTCGCCGCATTCCTCGCTCGCTACAGCTCTTCGCAGTATTTGGTGACTGTATTGATGAGCTGCGACCCAAAATTATCACAACCAATAGCGAAGGGAGCAAACACTACCTATTGGCCATCTGCGCCGACGGGTATCGCCTTGGAGATCGCAGCGGGGTCCACCTCCACGCCATGGGCATGCACCATCGCGAGTGCCATGGTGGCGCCGACAAACCGCTTGGAGTTCCTGAAGTCCATGGGAATACCCCAGCAAGGTATTCCACCAAGTCCTCAAGGTTGTTAATCAGCTCAGCCTTGGGGGTTATATCCCTGCGTATGCGACTGAGCACACCCTTGGCCTTTGTCAGCGTCCCCTGAAGGGAAGCGCTGCGGTCTTCGACTGCGATGACAACACCAGCCAACGCATCATCGCAACGAAGGGCCTGGGCGTCAAAGCTCAGGCCACGGGCATCTACATACAGCAAAGTGTTAGCACAATAAGATGATGTCGAAGAAGGATTCAATGAAAATTCAGTTGAAAGAGTACCTGAGAGGGACTTAGCAATCGAGAAAAGTTGCTCCTCGAGCAACTTCTCCCTCTTGGCATTGGAGACGCACAAGTCCTTCTCGTGTTTCCGCAAGTCTTCTTCGCGTTTTTGTGACTCCTCCAGGGCCGTGATTGCTTCGTTTCGACTCTTCGCCGCCACGGCAAGCGTCTTTTCAAGTGAAGCAGCATGACGCAGAAGTTCGTTATGCTCAACTGCAAAGGAATGGAATGTATCATCAATTGAATCTAGAGACTTCATGAAGACAAAGACAAAGCCCAAACTAACCTTCAACAACACGATGGCGATTGTCCAGCCGCGCACGCTGTCGACCCATGTCAAGGACTTGCTCCGCCAGGCGAGCAGCTTCCTTCACGATGAGCTGCATCAGAAGAAAACAAAGTTCATCAACAACACCAAGTATATATTCGACTGCCAAAACTGCAAAAAGAATGCTTACATGGTCCTCCAGAGACACCGAAGATGACTGTTGCGCAGTCATCCGGGCAACCACCTGGTGTCCCCCAGCGTGCGGGGAACTCAACGAGTTGTGCCCGGAGTGGGCCACCAACGGAGGAGAGGAAGATTGTTTGATCACTTCCTTGGCCTTGGAGTCTACGACTCCGGATTCCTTCACAAATTGGACGTCATCAGAAGACGACGACGTTGCTTGACTACAAAACACATCCAGCAAAAACTTCAGGAAAGAAGCTCCAAAAGAGAAACCAATACAAAGTCGCGAATGCATAACTCACCAATCAAATCTATCAAGGTCGAAGGTTTGCTCCTCCGACTCCGACGACTCCTTTGGCAGTCGCAGCTTCTTCCGGGCAGGAGGAGCCATGGAGCACACATGAACGGCGGGGATTGGCTCCTCTGTAACAACAGAAGGGCCTTCTGGCATCGTCGGTGACGAGGCATCCGAGTCCTTGTCGTGGGAACGCTTGCGAGTGCCCTGGTCGCTGGACTCGGGGGCTCCATCCTCCTCTTCGATTGGGACGGTTGACTCCGACTCGTCCTCTTCATCCACCCCACGAGGGATAACCCCTTCAGGACGAGGAGGCAAATTGGGAGACACCTTCTAGTCCTACATTTAGAAGATACAACATTATATATCAAGTAACCAGTGGCAATCGACAAACAAAGCTACTTCATAGTACAATTATACCTCAGGAGGAGGGTTTGGGGCGTCGAAAGGAGGCATGACTGGTTCGCTTGGGAGAAGCTCCTTGGTGGTGTATTTGGTCACCAGCCGCACCCTCTTATCAACCTCTCCCGCAGAAATGCCATTGGCAGATACGCGAGTGGCATCGTTTGCACTGGCCCAGCGGAACATGGGATGGACTCTAGCCTGTAGAGGCTGGACACGGCGGCGCAACCATGTGTGAATGAGGGAAGCACCTCCCTCTTCTTTTCCTATGCAACTCTCGAGTTCGCAGACGCGCTTATATAGCACCTTCGTTTCCTCGAACTCGCTAGGCATCATGATATTCTTCCAAGAGCGCCTCCTCTTGCACGGCGTCGCGGGATCAATGGGCACGACTCCGTAGTGCTCTCCGTCGGCCTTCTGGTAGCGAATGTAGAACCACTTGTCTCTCCACCCTTGGACAGACGCAGTGGTCTTGATATCAAAGTAAGTGGCAGAGGAGTCGACATGGATTCTGCAGCCTCCTACGTCGTAGACTATCAAACCGAATGCCGACTGGCGTTTCAGCTTAAAAAGCCTCTTGAAGAGGCCAAAGTGCGGCTCGACTCCGAGCCAGCACTCGCAAAGAGTAATGAAGCAGGAGATGTGGAGAATAGAATTTGGAGACAGCTGATGCAGCTGGAGCCCGTAGAAATAAAGGGGACCCCTGAAGAACGGATGCAGGGGGAGAGAAAGACCTCGGATGATGAACGCAAGGAACATCACCCGGAAACCAGGAGGAGGACAAGGGATTACCTCCTCGCCAGGCACTCGCGAGTCGTCCTCCATGGACGGGAGAACTCCATCTCGACAATGAAGATGTAGCTTGGCAGGCTTGATGATGGACGCACTCCAAGCATCGTTGGTGACGCGGGTTCCCACACCCTTCTTCTTCCTAGAACCGACGGCGTTGGTGCCCATGGTGGCGGTACCGTTCTTCTTCTTGGTGGCGGCAATGGCGGCCGTGGACCCAGCGGCGGCGCCTCCCTTCTTCTTGCCCATCTTCCGATGGTGGTGAGAACGGAGGAAGTAACTGGGGAAGACACAGAGTTGGTCTAGTGCCACAAAGAGAAAATGCGCAAGGAAGCAGAGAGTAGCAGCAATGGGGATGGAGGCACGAGCAAAGAAGACAGATGGGGAAATTACCGCAGCTGCGCTGCTACTTAACCTCCTCGTAGACACCATCCAACGGCTAGCAGAAACCCTACTACATGCATGGCGCACATCGCCATCGACACGTGGCGAAGCTGAAGCACGAACCGTCCCCCCACTATTAGCATTACGCGTGGAAATCGAGGAGACGCAGTTAAAACAGAAGATTACACACGCCCGGTCAAATCGAAGTCAGAAAGTGGGACCCACCACTCGTCACGTCCCGTCAAGACCGCTCACGCGGGCAACCGAGGTCATCACATCGTCAGCACTAACGTTATTGATTTCAGCAGCAGAAGACTTCGACTACTTTAGTCCTCGCTCAAGTCTTCGACTCCACCGAGCACTCGGGGGCTACTCCCATAGGGAGCACTGATCGTGCACCCTACGATTATATTTATGCATGTATATGAACATTCAGGACATACCCACCACTCGATTGTGGACTATGGGTTACTCCCATAGGGAGCACCAGAAGCAAATTCGACTGAAACAAGTAGCAAGACGACAGCAGTCGCAAAAGATCTTTAGTCCCCGCTTGAGTCTTCGACTCAACCAGGCACTCGGGGGCTACTCCCATAGGGGGCGCTGGTCACGCACCCTATGATTATTTTGCTGGTACATCGTACTGTGTGTTGATAACATCCACACTCGAATGATAACATCATACTGTGTGTTGATAACACCCACACTCGAATGATTATTTTGCTAGTACATCGTACTCCGCTTCATATTTTCCCTAAAAAGAGACTACGTCTCCTGGGCCACCCGAATCATCTCCGTGGTGACAAAAAATTCGGATGTCGCACTTACAGCGTGAAGATAAGACCCGAATAAGGCCTGGCAACGCATCTGCTGCGCACTACCAGAAATATATCCGTGCCTGTAGGTGCAATGAACATGCCTTGACGGACGCGTCGAGTGCTCACACTTATACACTGGAATTAGACTCCTGTAAGACCTCCGCGGCCTGAGTCGAATTATGCAGCACTTTTCTGAATTAGAGTCCGGGGACTCGAGTTTGAGTAGATTATGTTGTTTTGTCCTAAGGCAGTTAACTGATACTGATACATCGGATAAATCAGGCACGTATATCAATAATCCCTATGACATAAACAGAACACTCGAAAAATGTTCAGTCATGCACTCAAAATACTTCATAAAGTCCCCAGTCGAATCTACGATTCCACTGGACACTCGGGGGCTACGGACATGGGTATACCCTACAGGTACTCGAGTTTGGTATATACGGTTTAGATATGGCAAAATCCTGAGGCGTTGCCAAGGCCTAGTGGAGAATTCGAGTGGCCCATGGACTCTCGATTGCATGCGATACAAGAAGAAGTTTAAGATAGAAAGTTCAAAGGGAAAACCCTAATCTGTAACCGACTCGACCTGCTACCCAAGACCTAGCATATCTATATAAAGGCTAGGAGGGGGCGGCGAGGAGAACGATCGCCACCCTAGTTTCCACAACTCTCGCTAGATTGCATCTGCGCGTCCCTGTAATCTTCGATTCCTTCGTTAATTCCAAGAGCAGACAAGAAGGAGTAGGGACCTCTACGAGGCCTGAACCTGGGTAAAACTTGCGTCCTTGTGTGCTTGTTTGCTAGCCGACTGATGCCTCCAGCGCTCCCTCCTTCTCCAAAACCCAAGTCCATAACAATGGGCATTGACGAGTTAAACCCTCGTCATTAATATTGTCATGTATGCGTTTGTTCATGCCAACAAATCAGCATTATTTTTAACCACAAATAAGGTATATTTGACTTGATAAGTCAGAAAAGTGGTATTGAGTACTACTAATTTTTCCTGCTTACTAATTCCATGTCATTAATATTGCCTCATAATTTTTTTAGTTCACCTTACGCCACTAAATACAACAATAAGTATTGATACAGTCCAAGTAGAATAGACTGCTGAAACACACAGGAGCTCAAACAGCCGACTAGAATAGACTGCTGAAACACACAGGAACTCAAACGGATTGTTCAAAACACATGTAAATTGTCATTGTTTTAAGAGCCAATGTAACGATATTACATTTGTGTTTTCATCTTTATTTATATACGTATCGTTTATTATCTTTTGACCCATAATTCACACACTTATGGATCTTAGCGCATAAATGCAAGCAAGGGACAGAGCTAATCTACAAAATTCCACAAAAAAGCAAAATACATGGCCATTAATTTTCATGTTATTGCATCAATAGTAATTATTACCCATGAATGGCATGCAGATGCACTCGACCCTAAGACAAACTCTATTGCATCCCTTAAAAATCCAACCACATGCTCTCCCGGCGGCTATACCGCCATTAACCTCTCTGGTTTTTATGTTGATCGTGCTGATCGTCCACACGAGCGACTCCATTCACAAATTGGTGAAACTACAATTCATTGTCAAGTATGTCTCTAGGTACGATTCCATCAGGCACGTATCCAATGATTCTTGGGTAAAATTTCAAGGCACTATTGCATACTGATGATTAGTCTCACATAGTTGTCATATTTAGTTGTGGATCTGTGACCGCAGACACCGGATCAAGTATTCCTTTGTACATTAATTCTTATACATTAATCAGGATTCATTCTTATACATTAATCAGGTTCTTTGTGCATTGGTTATTCCAAACTAATCATTCTACTTGAATGGCATGCAGATGCACTCGACCCTAAGACAATCTCTATTGCATCCCTTCAAAATCCAACCACATGCTATCCCGGCAGCTATGCCACCATTAACCTCTCTAGTTTTTATGCTGATCGTCCACATGAGCGACTCCATTCACAAATTGGTGAAACTACAAATCATTGTCAAGTATGTCTCTAGGTACGATTCCATCAGGCACGTATCCAATGATTCTTGGGTAAAATTTCAAGGCACTTTTGCATACTGATGATTAGTCTCACATAGTTGTCATATTTAGTTCTTTTCATGTGGATCTGTGACCGCAGACACCGGATCAAGTATTCCTTTGTACGCTAATTCTTATACATTAATCAGGATTCATTCTTATACATTAATCAGGTTCTTTGTGCATTGGTTATTCCAAACTAATCATTTACTTATGACATATTGTGAAGAGAAAACACTATAATACTTACATTCTCAATTGATACTGAGTTACTAATTTGAGATTCTTAATGAGAGGAAAGATATATAAAAATTGCGTGCATTTTTCATTGATTAATCAAAATAGATAAATAGGCTCTCCTGCATAGTCTGGAAAAACCCAAATAGAAATATATCACACCTTTCATCAATGATTTATAGTTCTACAAAAGATAGTGTAGTTGTTGTCCATACGGCTAATCTCAAAAAAATTGATTATATGTTTTAGAAATTTGGACATGCAGGAAGATATTTGAATATATCTCTTCTTCCTCAAGAGATGATCAAAGGAGCATCTGATTGGACTAAATGAAAGAAGGTCGTAAGTTTCAAGAGAACTAAAGCATGTCATAACAGTGAGGTTTATTATTATCTATTCCGTGAACGGTCTAATTGAGTATCTCTGCTGCCAAATAAAAATATAGTACTTTATATTTGTCTAATATCAGTAAAAGTATGTATCACAATTATTTGTCCTCTAGACAAGATTGACTCCTCGCTCTCGGCTTTGCAATCTGTTTTGTTGATTTTGGAGTTGGTTGGTTCAAGAATCTGGAATACATGGTTTGTAATTGTGTGGGAGAAAATGTACATATTTCGAGAATAATAAATTCATCAACGGAATCGGTGTGGGTATTCCTTTTGAGAAGGTTAGAATATCCTATTAAATGTACTTTTCTACGATAATCAACAAAACTCGGAGGGCATATCTACATAAGGTAGGACTCTATCTACCTACATAAGTTTTCACACATGGACAATATAATTTGAATTTACAATAGTCACAATAATGGATGGGTTGTGGATAATGGCCAGTGACGAGGATAACATTGATGAAGATGATCTATAAAAGAACACCTTTCATATACTACTTATTCCACTTGATGATGCTACTAACCGCTTAAAACATGAAGAAAAAATATTTTTTAGTTTGTGCAATTTTCAAATGAAATGACTTACTTACGCTTTACTATTAGGCACTACATGGTAGGATGAATATGGTCTACAACTTCAAAACTATACCAGAAACTAGCAAGAAACATACATCACGATTTGATGTAATTAGTTACAATAATTTCCGCAAAATCTTTAAACATGACTACTCCTATGATGATGCTAGGATACAATAAGATTGTGTTTTCCTACAATGGCATTTTACAAAATCGAGGTTTGAGCACTTATTTTTATTCTGATACTTTGATAGTAGTCTATATTATAAAAAATACAAAATGACATCTGAATGATAAGAAAAAGAACCTTGAAGAATTTTTATATGTACACAGATAAATTGTTGTAGTAGTTATAACATCAAAATGATATTTTTTAAAGGTAATAACAATTAAACTTAACACTTATTAAATTTTCTTAGATATGCATGGGTGTTGGGGTCCCTAACACTACCAATATCGGCTATAAGCCTGGAGAAAGGTAAACATAAACAATTAGTATAATTATTATAGAGTTATTAATGATCATGATAAAAAAATATAGTAGTAAAACAAAAGATTAAAGATAACTAATGTGAAAATGTCACTCTAATAAGTTATGCGGGCCTTTTATTAGGTCATCTCGAATTGTTTCCTTTTTATGAATTTTATAAGAATTAATAGACCATTCAGAACTCGCCTGCGCATCTGCGCGAGCCACTGTCCTAGTTATTTAATAGAAGAGAAATCAATTAAAGGTCAAAAAGTCTTAATGGGCCAATTTCGGAGGGAGAAGGACCCATGAGGGAAAGGCAAGAGGAGAGAGGAGGCAAGGGGGTGGCCGGATGGGCCAAGCGCACAGCATGGGCCCACCAGGGTCGGCCGGCAGCTTCACCCCCTCTCCCCTCCTTTAGTCCCACCCCAGGACTTTGAGGGACGTAGTACCTCACCTCCCTCTATATATAGTGGGTGTTTTGACCAGAAAATACACAACCGATATTCAATAAAGGTTTCCTCACTTTTGGGGAGACCTCCAATTGATATTTATCTCTCTCTCTCTCCTTCCCGTGACCGTGGTCCCAAGTTCGGACTACGCGAATGAGAGACATCTTCACCGTGGAGCGCCGTCGCGCTGTGGGATTCGGATCCAGGAGCTCTACTTCCATAACTGATGATGGATTGGGGAAGTGGGAGTCATCGCCAGGCACCGGATGTGTGTAACTCCCCGCGACGTGTCACACTTGGGGCACTAGGAGTCGTTGGAGCCACAGGAGCGCGAGGACTTCAACACGACCTTGAGGTCAGCTTTAGATCGTCTACATCAACCACGCTCTCCTGATCATTGACAACGCTTTTCGGTCTTCAAGGGTAAGTTCACGAAAATCCCCTCCCGTTACTGCAATACCAATAGATAGGTCCTGGCAACATCAGGGGTTCAGGGGCGTAGGGTAACATTTTATTGTTTTCATACGCGAACCCCTATAGTGGTATCAGAGCTAGATCTATGCATAGTAATGCTAGTACGGGTAGAACACATGAGATGTAGCGTGTGGGCGCTGATCTTTTAGTTGTTACCCTCCCATGTGTACTTGTGTATACCGCAGTAATGCTTGATGAAGCGGCCCCCAACCGACTTTACGCGTTCATTCGCGAGACTGGTCCATGCTTGACATACGGCTTGTACCGTATAAAGTGGCTTTAGGGGGTGTTTGTCTCTCTCGCATTAGTTGGTATGCCATTTGCAACGGAGGGCCCCTAAAGGGGTATAGTATAGACAACTACTTGATTAGCGTTGTGGTGAAAGTTCGTAGGTAAGAACTGTTCTTGTGCAAAATCTCATTCAACCACGTAAAACATGCAAAGATAAAGTAGAGGTGTCTAACTTTGTTTTGCAGGGGGCATTGCTTTGTGATATGGTTGTGAGAAAGGTAAAGTGATTACCTTATGTTACAAAGTAGTAGATAGTCATGGAGGTGACGTACTACCATGCCGGAAAGACACCGGTACCCTGGTGTCTACGGCGCTGGAACCCTGGCGCCGGAATCCGGTGATGCCAGATGAAAATCACGACGTGAAGGACCATATCACATCGCATTTACATTCAATGTTATTGTTTGTATATCTTAGTGTGCTAGTAGTAGATACTCGACGATAGCCTAATAATGTGATCCCTATTAAAATTAGCAATGACTGTGTTCCCCCTTAGTGTGTGCCACCAAGAAAGTTCTTCGGTATGAGGCAGGCCGTGACAATCGGGTGTCAGACATATCTACATTCGCATATAGTGGGTGTAAGCCATGTTGCACAGCGAATACACTAAGGTTGAGTTGGCGAGCCTAGCATGTACATACATGGGCTCGGAACACGGATGGTCGAAAGATCGAGCGCGAGTCGCATGGATGATGTGACCGATGTTTAGCGTCCACCATAGAACCCACATTGATGGCTGTGATGATCGGGGGAGATATGGGGAAAGGGGGTCGTGTTATCACTAGAACCCTTCAAGGGATAGGTGTTTCTTAGTGGAGTTATTATATTAACTCATTTAATTATAAACTTAGTCTAAATTCCTTTTTGCAATTATAAATGTAGAGATGGCTCACCGTGAAGCTTACTTTGTCACTGAGGAATGGGTAGTTGGTGAGAAACTTAGACTTGATGGATCCAACTTCCCTATTTGGCTTGTGCGCCTGAATGATCTCCTTACTAGGAATCATGTGGTAGACTACATACGCCAAACGATGGATTTGACTGAGCCAGACTACTATGAGACCCCACAAGAGCTAATGGACCGCTACTATCGTCAAGATATGTCCACTTACATTCAGATAATAATGCGTTAGGGGATGGTGGATGAACTCCATCCGCTCATGGGTGATATTGATCCATATGCGATGGTGGATCAGCTGAGAGCAGAGTTCATAAGCCATGTGCACATGTGGAAGCACGAGCTGCTTGGAGAGTTCCTTTCCATAAACATGGAGGAACACACTTGTATGAAGAGTCACTTGGAGTGCATGCTTGATACACACATGAGACTGATTCACTTCATGGACTACTGGATGGATGATCCATTTGCGATAGGCGTGCTGCTTCGATCGTTGCCTCCCAGCTACAAAGGACATGTCCGAAGTATCATCATGAGTGGTGATACGGAAACATTGGATTTCCAAGAGTTCATATTATGTTTCAGTAACGTAAAGGTTGAACCAATCACCGGAGAGGTCGTCAATGACGAAGGTATATATTTGATATACAGTTTTATAAATGTTATAATCTTGCAAACACATGTTGTAGTGTTAAGTATATTTGATACTTGTTTTGTTTTGCTGAAAATAGGTCCTTCTGCATGAGAGGTGCTTGCTGGATAGGAGGTGATGTTGTGTGTTGATGGGGAGCATGATGATCATGGCCAACAACACTCTCCCTTAACATTTATGACTTAGTTTATGGTTTTGGATAGTTATTGCGATCGATGGATATGTGAACTTCATTAGTGTGTCTCAGATTTTGTGAGACGGTTATTCATATCAGTTTGTTACAAATAGTTGTTCCACTTTTATGAATGATTTCTCTTCGTGTTCATATCTTGTTCAATTATATACGAATTATCCTTGTTGTTGAAACTAATTGATAATACATGAACATTTGTAAAATATTGAAATGCCTTGAAATTACCCAACTTAATGATATGTTCATTACTGAATGAAACCATTGTTTAAGTTCGAAGTTATATTGATAATATGTGAAACACACTTGTATTCTTGTCACATATGAATTATGCTTAAGTTTGGCAAAATAACTTAAACACTATGTATTACTTGAATACAAAGTGTTTGATGAATTCTTAAAAGAGAATACATATTCGATGTATTGTGGTTTAACAAAATGGTGATTATCATTATATGATTGTTTAAATTTTGTAAAGTTTACCAAAGGAAACATGAGTATGAAACTATTTGATATGCTCAAAGTATTTCATCAACAAAGGGTATCAAAGTTAAATAAGAATCCAATTGCTACAATTTGATCAATAGTAATGGAAATCGATATTATAAGAATGGCATAAAGAAAAATTGTGGAATGCAATGCGTTTGAAATGTCAAAATGCAAAGCATCACAATATGATATTTGATATCAAGTGGGTGAATAGATGGCACCAAATAAATTGTTGTAGTATAGATGTAAAAGACCATTAGTTAGAAATAGTTAGCGCTCAATTAGAATATATAGTGAACCATATAAATTCGTGAAATCGGCACCATATAATGTATGGATCATCGTGGAAGTTTTGGGGTTATTCGATTTAACCAAAACAATAGCGAATAAGTCCTTGTAGAGTGTTCATTGGAAAAACTTTGAATACGAAATCCATAGCCGAAACCAAAAGAGAAGCAAAACTAGTATTGGTTGGATTTTTGGTGCATTCTCAAGAAAGTTTCACATTCGGAAGTATTTCTCGATTATGGAGCAAATGGAAGATAGTGAAAACACGAAGATGATTCAAAACCCTACATCAGAGTGTTGAGAAGCGAAACGGAAAGTGTTCCTGAACGATACTCTTCACAAAGGAAGGAATCAACAATAGTGATCATTGTGTTTTCCCCACTGGTGTTTTCACTACACAAAGTAGGATTCAAAATATACTCCACATCTTGTATGGAGGTATTTGTGAATCATTTGTCATGATTACCGGAATATGACATACCTATGAACTACTAAGGAAATAATGGTAAGCTAAAGATATGAGAAATCCCAAAGCAAAATTCCCTTGAGATTAGAAAGCAATTCGTTGTTGAATCTTACAAGTAAAGGGGTTACTTGAATTTTCTCAAAAGACTGCAAAGCCATAGTGGAAAAAGAGGGGTGAATGACAAAAGCACAATTTGTCAAGTATTGGACAAATTCAAATGAATTTGATTCAAGTGTGTTGAAAGTCTAGTGGATTTAAAACTAGTAAGGTACTAGTGTCTCATACTAAAACTCTCAAGTTTGATATTTGATCAAAGGATTTTTGAAGTCATTCAAAACAGTGAGTGGATATGCAATTCACATGAAATTGAGTGGGAGCTATGAAAGTCTTCCTAAAACAATATGCGAATGACATATTTTTGAGTGGGAGCAATATAAGTCTCAAATTCAAATATGTAGGAACATATGTTGAGTAAGAGTAATGACTCATACCCAAATATGTTGGGAACATATTTTGGGTGGGAGCTTAGAGGAATGTTTCTTAAGTGTGTATACTACACATTAAGAATAAAAGTGCAAGTACCAATAAATAATGATTTATAAGGAGTAGAAGTTGATAATAAGTATATTACGATATTATGTAGTATTCCTTAAAGGATTCTAAAAAGAGTTTCAGAATAGAAGTTAATTGAGGAACTGGGCCTTGATAACTCAAATTAGGAATATAATTAAGTCTAACATCGATGGTTCAAAGAAAGAAAAGGGTGATCATCATCCACTATGTTGAGACATAGGTTCTATCTTAGAAAACCATGATGATAACTTAACATAATATATGATCCAAGAAGGAACGTTTGAAAAGTGATTAAGTTAAATCTCGGAATGTTGAGCTAAGTTTGTCTGAAGTGTCTAATAGAGAACTGTAGACATGTTTTCCAAATCCATAAAGGATGACATATATTAAAGCATAAAGGGTTATGTTATAAGGGAATATGTTGGAAACTCCTGTAATACTGACTAAAGTCAAGTAGGAAGCGAGGTGAACAAAAACATCAAAAGTTGCACAGGGTGCGCTAGTGTTTTGGTGATTACATTTATAATAATAGATAAGGGTACCATCTAAGGTGATGTATAATGTTATGGCGGGGATAGTTCACTTTTAATGTAGAATGATGTGTCCCAGGACACAGTGCCCATGAGAAAGCCCCGAGGTTGATCTAAAGTCACTGTAGGTTCCTGGAAACCGGCCTTGTTCTGCTGCCATGACGATGATGCATACACAAAGATGTTATCATGTGATGATAAAGTATTAATGTCAATCAAGGTTACATTAGTAAGTTGCAAAGGATTTGGGACTGTAAAGTACATGCCCAAGACTCAACCTCTTCCATGAGCAAGCATGTTCAGGGTACCCGGATATATGGTGCCAATGAATAAGAACAAATGCAGCTAGTTTATTTGTATTTTAGTGCAAGTGGGAGACTGTTGGAAATATGCCCTAGAGAAAAATAGTAATAAGGACTATTATCATATTTCGTAAAGTTTATGATTAAGTTTTATATCATGCTATAACTATATTGAAAGGAAACGTCAATACACGTGTGATATATAAACAACTAGGGGTTCCCAGTGAAACTCTAGTCACTGGTTCATTGGTTAATAGATGATCAAGGTTTCCTGATCATGTGGCATTTATGCAAGTTGGAAATGGAGTCAACTCATTCTGTGAATGAGATGATGAACCAATGCCCAACCTAAACATCGTGACCCGATCATGTCACGAAGTTCAAGTTACGATGATTAGAATAGAACTTGTAGACTATTCCTTAGACCTAAGGCTATATCAATCACTGTCTCCCGAGAGTTCTTAGATAGCATCAAACATCACTTGGTAATACAATGATCATAAAAGTGTGTTCAGGTATTAGGAGGAACAGTAGAGGCAATATACGTCAAGCGCGGGATTTTTTCATCTACGTGACAGAAAGATACTCAAGGGCCCACTCGGCGAAGTTATATCCAATAGCTAAGCAACGTGTGATTTGATCATAGGGATATCACTTGTCAAAAACGAGTCAAGTAGCATTGTTTGGTAATGAGATTGAACACGACATGGTGATGTCATTGATCAGATCTCGGGCAATGCAAGAATCGAGAGAAAAAAGGAATACGACACTGATGACCCACAAGTATAGGGGGTGTATGGCAGTATTTCGATAAGTAAGAGTGTCGAACCCAACGAGGAGAAGAAGGTGTTGGCTAGTGGTATGGATCAGGAATTCTCTGCAAACACTTAGCAAATGGATTTTTAGGGGTTTTCGATAAAGCAAGTAAACAAAGTACGAGTAAATAAAAGACAGTAGGAATAAATGCAGCAAGTGGCCCAATCCTTTATGAAGCAAAGGACAAGCCGGTTGTATTACTTAAGATGACCAAACGTTCTCGAGGACACATCGGAAGACTGTCAAGTGCTTTCGCTTCATATAGTTGATTAATCTTATTTAGCTTGCTAAGTGTTGTGTGGGTGAACCTGTGCTAATGTACCGCCCCATCCAAGACTAATACATAATTGTGATTATACCCCTTGCAAACATCCGTAAGTACAAGAAAGTAATTAAGGTAGAAACCTAACCACAGCTTTAAACTCTAAGACCCTTACGCCCCTTGTGCAATGGTTTCCTAACGGGGGTTCAGGTTTCACATCCTAAGCAACCCCTACGATTAGTAGCCAAATACACAATGCATTCCCCTAGGCCCATAAAGGTGAAGTGTCATGTAGTCGAGGTTCACATGACACCACTAGAAGTACACCACAACTTAAATAACAATCTATTGAATCTTTCTCAATGCAACTCCAGTACTAACAACAAGACTTCTCCCATGTCCTCAAGAACAAAACGAACTACTCACAAGACATCATATGGATCATGATCAGAGATGGAATAATGATGTATAACAATCTGAACATAAACAATAATTCAATGGTTCACTCAATAGCATCAACTACAAAGAGTAATCAACACCGGGAAAGTTTCCCCTATGAACTATGCAAGATTCAACGCAATTGTTACAGCAATATGGAGATGGTGATGAGGGTGCTGATGGTGATGATGGTGGTGTTGATGGCGACGATCTCCCCTCTCCGGGAAGGAATTCCCCCGGCAGAAATCTGTCTGCCGGAGAGATCTTTCTCTCCCGGTGTTTTCCACCCCGTAGAGGCGGCGGAATCTTTCTATGGTTGCTCTCCGAGTCTTAGGGTTTCGAGAGGTTGATATACGCCAGAGGGGAGAGGCTGGAGTGGGCCAGGGTGGCCACACCACCTCCTGGCGTGGCCTAGGCCTGCCCGGGCCATGGGGTGGTGTGGGCCCCCTGTGGCCCATCTCCACTCCATCTTCTGGCATCCTTAGTCTTCTAGAAAAATAGGATTTTCCGTATATTTTCCCGGATTTTCTGATCTTCGCGAATTTTTCCTCCAAACAACACCTTTTCCATCAGAATCCTGACTGCAGCGGTCCATGCTCCAAAAGTCATCAACCATGCAAAAACAGATGAAATTACATAAGTATCACCTCTCAATACGAAATATATCAATGAATAATAGTGAATTAAGACATAGAATAGTGATGCAAAATGGACGTATCAACTCCCCCCAAGCTTAGACTTCGCTTATCCCCAAGCGAAACTGATCTCAATAAACATGGCCTCAGGTTTATGGAGTGAAGAGTTGATAAAAGAATACGGACAAGAAGCATCACATTCACCAAATACATAGATCACAATAGAAGACAACTCACTATTATAAAACTCAACTTGTAATGAGTAAAGGAAACACAATAAAGATACATAAAGTGAATCATAATTGGTCATGGCAAACTTAGCTCTTGGTCAAAGAATAGTTGATAATTTGCTGGAGTTCACAAATAGCTGGTTTTTCAAAGATAGCTTCCAAAGTAGTAAAAATCAAGATAAGAGCAATGTGCTAAACAAGGAACATAAGAAACATGATTGAATAAATTATCATATGAATGAATGAAACACAACAACTCAAAATACTTGCTGAGATAGAAGGGAATAGGTTTACTGACTCAACTATAAGGTGAAAGAAAGGGCCCTTCAAAGAGGGAAGCAGGGATTGCAAGTCTCATAAAGAGCTCCCAAAAATTATGATACTTACTAGCTTTCAGCTCTCATTGCCCCTATCATAGGCATCTTTAGGTGATTAAGGTTAAAGTGATCCAATATCAGGATATGCATTGGCAAGTTGTAAGTTGAGAATCTCATGTCCCTTGAATACGAGGGCCGCTCCTCATGCTACTCAAGTTTAGTCACCGGTAAGTTCTTGTCATCGTAAGCATATCTGTATCATTGAGAACCGTCAACGGGGTACCCCTTGCCCGATGATACGGAAGAATCCCCATATCAAAATGACAAGGCAAGCAGACAACAAGTATCTCAGCAATGTTCTTATTTACCATGGGAATATGGTGCTTTTTTCTCTCTTTCCTCTTTTCATAATATCTCTTTTTTTCTCTTTTCTTTTTTCTCAATCTCTATCTCTTTTTTTATAATAAGAATGCTTCATAGATACTCGTTATGGTTACGCTGCAGGTTTCCACCATGTCAGCATGGATTAGACCAGCGGCCCAGGCGTTTCTCTAACACACATGCATAACTCCATGGACTTACAAGCTCCCCTTTCATTTCACAATCATTTACATCCATAGACAAAAGAACATGATATCAACTTGGTACAAAGTACCAGTGCAATGTTGAAAGCGTTCCCCATGACATCATGGTTTTGCTAATTCACAACTTACAAAGCGCAAGCATATACGCAACATAGGTGAGCACAATGGTTCAAGTTTATTAAGTGCAAGAAAGTAAAGTGTGCCATCAAGTTCGTGAGAGCTTTAATCACTAATTTTCACATAACAAGTTTAATTTGGGAGGTAGATAAAACAAGAATTTACTTGGAATAGCAATAATGCTAATAGGTAGGTATGGTGGACACAAATGGCAAAGGTTTTGGTTTAAAGGAGTGGATGCACGAGAAGGGTTCCCTCTCAGTACAGGTTTTTGGCTAGCAAGGCTGGGTAACAAGTACAAGAGTTGAAGGAAACAAACAAACATACAAGTGATAAAGACAAACATGCAATCTTCCTTGGAAGCACAAAAGATCTTAACTAGAGAATACTAAACTTATGAGCAAATCAGGAAAGAAAGACGATGAAATTATTTTTCTTTAGAGTACTTCTATCTTTTTCATTCAACTCTCAAAAATAGTGTTGCTACTGACCGAGCCAGGTTTGCCAAAACCAACTAAATTAACTCAATGATCCCAAAGTGATACCAATACTAACAACAAGATCAATCATATAACCATGAATTGAAAACTAATATAAGATATGCAAAAGGGTGAATGATAGAACTTCTCATTAATATTCCATAACGGCAACTCACACCAAGGGATACATATCTAACGAGAGAGGGGACACTTCCATAATGCAAACCATACTACATAATAACTCCTCTATTCATGATATGACTCTACTAATAAGGTAAAAAGATAGAAGATAGTGATGTGATACCGCGGCACTCCCCCAAGCTTGGAACAAACCAAGGGGATGCCAAACCTGATGACGAGTTACTCCTTCGGTGGTGGTGGTATCCTCTCAATGAGCTCTCTGATAAGTTTCCCCAAGTCCTCAATCTCAAAGGTGAGATTACGAATAAGCTACGAGTTTTGCTCAATGCGGCTCATGATCATGTCGGGTTGAGAATTCCAGCTCTTGCTATTCTTTCCCCACTCTTCCTCCTTGAAGTATTCTTTTCCTGCATGGCTAGAACGAGGCAAATCCCAATTGGAGGGTAATTTCTCCTTGGGCATATTCTGGTATTGATGCTCATGGATAAGGGTATGGAAAGGATTCCTCGTGCGTGGAGGAAATGACCGTGGAGCCAAACTATGATGTGGATCTTTCCCCCCGGTCTGCATCCGTGCCGTCCTTCTAACCTTGGCAGGTTTCACCACTCCAATGCTTGCAATGGTAGTGTCGGTGTGCGGACATTGGCCTTGCTCCTCTTCACCTTCACTCTTGATCTCCTTCTCCTTCTCGGGGTCTTAGAGGTCTTCCTCCATGGGCTCCTTCCCTTTATCCTTGGCGGACACCATTGTGCTTCTAAACTTTCAAAGATTATGTCCTGACAGAAACAAATCAAAACAAAAACACGACGAAAACACGATATACGGACCTCGGGGGATCTAGGGGGTTATATATTACGAAGTTTCATATCAAAAGGAAGGTACTGGGAGAAAACGAGTCGGAGGCGGAGTCTGGGGTGGACTCACCACCTGCTGGCGCGGCCAGGGGTGGGCCCGTGCCACAGGGTGGTGTGAGCCACCCTGGCTCTGTTTCCGTCCCTTTTCCACTTCGTAGCTTTCCTTATCGACTGAAAACTGCAAAAATATAGTTGGATTGTATTTTCGTGGAACTTTTCTTACCAGAACTGTTACCTATTTGAAAACAGACTCTGCAGGTCTCTGAATTTGGTATCTAGTAGATTCTCTCGGAGTCACCACTTGAATAACATCAATATCTTCATCTTCATACACTTATTACTTGAGTCATAAAACCTTTCTCTTCCTTATTACACCATTGTCTCCACTTCCTGGAAATTTCTTTCTCACAAAACTTCACGTAGTTCTCATTAGCAACATTAGTATAAGTGAAGTGATAAAACCTTTTGAGTCCAACTTCAACTGAAAACCATCAAAACATAAGCTACTGTATCAACTCCTTCCGAAAACCCAAAAAGAATTGAAAAAGGAAATCGAATAAAGAAGCAAATGCAAGAGTGGCAAAATCTATCAAAACAGACCACCAGATAAAGATCATTTTTTTAGAAAATCTTCTGTTGCTCAAATCAAAAAGTTCAAAACTAACGAAAGTTAAATAACAACCTGGGGCAGAAGCAAAAAAAATTACAGCTCCATCCGACAGACACAGGTCTCTCACGAATGTTTACGGTGAAGCACAAACATCTGTTTCGGGACAGCAACTTTCCCCAAATCTTACTTCTCTCTCATTAGAGGTTGATCTTGACACAAAAACCAAACAAAACGGATAAGGAGTGGTTATCACCGAAGTAATAACTTCCAAGACTCAAAGAAACAAAAACAAACTAAAAGAAAAAACAAATTGGGTTGCCTCCCATAAAGCTCTTTCTTTATAGCCATTAAGATGGGCATGATAATTTTGAAGAAGCTCTCATAGGGATATGAATTGAGGTGAAAGGGAGCATTAAGAAGCAAAAAATACATACGCATTTAAGTCTAACCCACTTCCTATGCAAGGGGATTTTGTAAACAAACAAGTTGTTGAAACCAGAGGCAACTTGCATAAGAGGGCAAAAGAAGTGCGACATAAAAACTTTCAGCATAAAACGAGGAAACATGATATTATTGAGATACATAAGAACACTTTTACCTCTCTCATAGTAACTTTCAGTATCATGTATAAACTTAACAATATAACTATCACAAGGACCGTCATAGCAATGATCACTTATTCTAACAGAAAACGCAGGAATACTAGCTCTCATAACACTACTATGTGAAACAATATTAGAGGTATCCTTACAAAGGATAGTGTGTCCCTCTTTTTCATATTTAGTGACAAAGTCTTTCACATTTGCTATAATAGGTTCATCAACCTTTTGTTTATCAGGGTCAACAGCTTTATTTGTACTTTCATTAACCATACTAGCTATCATAGAATGTTCCTTTACCTTAACTGGGAAAGGGATTTTCTCCATGTAATGTTCAGGTAAAACATGATTAGCAGTATAAACTTCAGTATTTCTTGCAGGAACACTCTTAGCAACATCTTTATAAGGTTCATGATACTTATTCCACTTCTTTTTAGGCACTTCAATATAGGAAGCAAAAGCCTTAAAATAAGAAGCAATAGCTTGAGAGTCTAGACCATAAGCATTTTTAATATTTTGAAAGTCATCAGTTCCCATAAAAGATTCAATGCATTCATAATCATAATATATACCCGACTTTCTACCTTTGTCATTCTCCCAAGCTTCAGCATTGTCTTGAATACGGTCCAGAAGATCCCATTTAGCTTCTTCTTCCATGCGAGTGAATGATCCAGCACAAGAAGCATCCAATAAATCTTTATCATGTAGAGGGAGCCTTGCATAAAAGTTATTGATAATAATATTGTTGGGGAGCTCATGAATGGGACATTTGAGCATCAGTAACTTCAATCTCCCCCAAGCTTGAGCTGTACTCTCTCCATCAAGAGGCCAAAAGTTGTATATTTTATTCCGATCTTTATGAATCTCACTAGGAGGATAAAACTTTGAATAAAAGAGAGGCACTATTTCCTCCAATTCCAAAGCTTGACCATTCTTCAGCAGCTTATACCATTCCTCAGCTCTTCCTTTCAGTGATAATGAAAATAACTTCTTCTTAACTTGATCTGTAGTAATACCTGCACACTTGAACAACCCGCATAATTCGTGTATAAAGAGTAAATGATCACCGGGATGGACAGTTCCATCCCCAACATAGTAGTTATCCATAACACGATCAATAATTCTTGTAGGTATTTTGAAAACATCATTCTCAGCAGGTGGTGGCTTATCTACTACCTTAGCAGTGGTAGTAGCATTACCAAATAAGGAACTCAGCGAATTATCCATAACGAAAATAAAGCAACTAACAGAAGTACACAATACTCATAGTACAAGTTTCCTTTACCAGTTCCACTCTCCAATAGCGCTTAACTCCCTGGCAACAGCACCAGAAAATAGTCTTGATGACCCACAAGTATAGGGGGTGTATCGCAGTATTTTTGATAAGTAAGAGTGTCGAACCCAACGAGGAGCAGAAGGTGCTGGCTAGTGGTATGGATCAAGAATTCTCTGCAAATACTTAACAAACGGATTTTCAG
This sequence comes from Avena insularis, assembly GCA_023614405.1. Classification (NCBI taxonomy): domain Eukaryota; kingdom Viridiplantae; phylum Streptophyta; class Magnoliopsida; order Poales; family Poaceae; genus Avena; species Avena insularis. The sequence continues at coordinate 289,249,874 of CM042694.1, forward strand.
GGGTTTTCTATAAAGCAAGTAAACAAAGTACGAGTAAATAAAAGACAGTAGGAATAAATGCAGCAAGTGGCCCAATCCTTTATGCAGCAAAGGACAAGCCGGTTGTATTACTTAAGATGACCAAACGTTCTCGAGGACACATGGGAAGACTGTCAAGTCCTTTCGCTTCATATAGTTGATTAATCTTATTTAGCTTGCTAAGTGTTGTGTGGGTGAACCTGTGCTAATGTACCGCCCCATCCAAGACTAATACATACTTGTGATTATACCCCTTGCAAACATCCATAAGTACAAGAAAGTAATTAAGGTAGAAACCTAACCACAACTTTAAACTCTAAGACCCTTACGTCCCTAGTGCAATGGTTTCCTAACGGGGGTTCAGGTTTCTGTCACTCCGAAAACCTCTACGATTAGTAGCCAAATACACAATGCATTCCCCTAGGCCCATAAAGGTGAAGTGTCATGTAGTCGATGTTCACATGACACCACTAGAAGAAGTACACCACAACTTAAATAACAATCTATTGAATCTTTCTCAATGTAACTCCACTACTAACAACAAGACTTCTCCCATGTCCTCAAGAACAAAATGAACTACTCACAAGACATCATATGGATCATGATCAGAGATGGAATAATGATGTATAACAATCTGAACATAAACAATAATTCAATGGTTCACTCAATAGCATCAACTACAAAGAGTAATCAACACCGGGAAAGATTCCCCTATGAACTATGCAAGATTCAACGCAATTGTTACAGCAATATGGAGATGGTGATGAGGGTGCTGATGGTGATGATGGTGGTGTTGATGGCGACGATCTCCCCTCTCCGGGAAGGAATTCCCCCGGCAGAAATCTGTCTGCCGGAGAGATCTTTCTCTCCCGGTATTTTCCACCCCGCAGAGGCTGTAGAATCTTTCTGTGGTCGCTCCCCGAGTCTTAGGGTTTCGGAAGGTTGATATACGCCAGAGGGGAGAGGCTGGAGTGGGCCAGGGTGGCCACACCACCTCCTAGCGCGTCCTAGGCTTGCCCGCGCCATGGGGTGGTGTGGGCCCCCTGTGGCCCATCTCCACTCCATCTTCTGGCATCCTTAGTCTTCTAGAAAAATAGGATTTTCCGTATATTTTCCTGGATTTTTTGATCTTCACAAATTTTGCCTCCAAACAACACCTTTTCCATCAGAATCCTGACTGCAGCGGTCCATGCTCTAAAAGTCATCAACCATGCAAAAACAGATGAAATAACATAAGTATCACCTCTCAATACGAAATATATCAATGAATAATAGTGAATTAAGACATAGAATAGTGATGCAAAATGGACGTATCAGACACGACTGTCCTGGTTCAAACGATGAAAGATCTTCGTGGAATGCACAAGGGTCACATGGCCATTCAGGTCCCGTTGTCGATCATTGGTCCGGGATTGTCACGACCATGTCTGGAGTGTTCCCAAACCACGGGGTATCACGCTTAAGGGCTTGATGATTCTTAGAGAGTGTTTATAGGATCGGTAGAATCACCGAAGAATAGAAAGAGAGAAAATCAGAAGGGTTTTGGTAAGTCTGGAGGATGTCTGGAGTGGAGGTGGAAGGTGTTCCATAGCCACGTAGATTGAATAATATGTGAATGAATGTTAAATATTGATTTAATCATTTATTCATAATTATTTAATAAAAGAGAAATCAATTAAAGGTCAAAAAGGCTTAATGGGCCAATTCCAGAGGGAGAAGGGCCCATGAGGGAAAGGCAAGAGGAGAGAGAGGAGGCAAGGGGGTGGCCAGCTAGGCCAAGACCCCCGCGCGGGGCCCACTAGGGCCGGCCGGCGATTGCCCCCTTCTCCCCTCCTTTAGTCCCACCCCGGGACGTTGAGGGAGGTAGTACCTCCCCTCCCCTATATATTCAATAAAGGTTTCCTCAATTTTGGGGAGACTTCCAATTGATCTCTCTCTCTCTCTCTCCCGTGACCATGGTCCCATGTTTGGACTGCATGAGCGAGAGACATCTTCACCATGGAGCGTCGGCGCGCTGCGGGATTCGGATCCAGGAGTTCTACTTCTGCAACTGCTGCTAGATCAGGGAAGCGGGAGTCATCGCCAGGCACCAGATATATGTAACTCCCCACGAGGTGTCACACTTGGGGAACTAGGAGTCGTTGGAGCCACATGAACGCGAGGATTTCAACACGACCTTGAGGTTAGCTTCGGATCATCTACACCAACCATGCTCTCCTAAGCATTGACAATGCTTTTCGGTCTTCAACGGAAAGTTCATGAAAAGTCCCTCCCGTTACTTCATTACTAATAGATAGGTCCTGGCAACATGTTCAGGGGCGTAGGGTAAATTTTTATTGTTTTCATACGCGAACCCCTACATATTGCACATTAGATGGTATGGCTATGTGGGTCAGTGGAGAAACTGATATATAGAGCTAGTTAGTGTTGGATGGCTTCTCTCTCCATTTAGTGCTTTCTTGTGGTGTTGACAGCACATTACTTGCATGTGGTGACAGTGCTGCTGTCAAGTGGGCCTGATGTGGTGCAAGTTTCAACCCTTGAAACTTGTGCATGTGGATCAGCTCATCTATGAAGATCTTTTCTGGCTGGTATAACAGTTTTACCTTTTCATGTTTACTATCTTGGTGAAACTTGCCCCTTAAGGCATGTGATGGTGATCTGAGGACATTTGATATAAAAAGAACAGATTCTACACTTGTTATATTTCTAAATACTCAATGATGATCTTAAGCATACCATCGGTATTCCAAACCTGAGAGTAAGCTAATTAACACTAACTTTTCTCTTTTATATTTGTTTTTTCTGTTGAGTTGATCTGTAGGTACAAGATCAGACATACAAGATCAAGAAGATATAGTGTAGGATGAGTTGTGGTTTATCACTTTTTGTAATACTTATTCCATCTTTGTAATTCTTTATTTATTTATTCTTTTTAATTTATTTATTCATTTAATTAACTATAAGGACAATGTAATCCTGTTTGTTTTAAATAATAAAAGTGGAATTTTCTTTTACTTGCAATTCTCTACATTTCTTGTATTCCCATAAAGGGCAATGTAATGTTTATTATTATGTTTTATTTCTTTTATACTTGAGACTTGTAAATATGGAATCTTATTCATAATAAGAATTCAATTCTTATTTCTTATTATAATTCATTTCTTCATTTATAATTTAATTTCAGATGTCTGTTGATTTCAAATATATCATTTGAATCTTCAAATTTTAAATGATTCCCCTCAAACACAAAGATACACTAGAGGTCATGTAAAAATCTATCGCACTTGCCCGGATGTTTCCATCGGAGCAAGAGAGATGTCAATCCGTATCTAGCTTCTTTAGTTTTGTGCGAACATTCCTCGGATTTTCTTATGCGTGAATGCAATGAACACAGATGTGTCCTCTCTATTTTTAGGTGTTAATCCTGGGATGTTATAGTCTCTCCCCCGTCAACTCAACTTCTTTGCCGAAGTTCGTACTGTCTTACGTTTCAAAAGGTATGACTGACTTCTTCAGACTATGGTAGTTCTTTACATCCATGATGAAGATAATTGTTGTATCTTCATTCAAACTTTTCCTTGAAACCTCTTCTATCTTGACAATGGGCCAACTGCTAATCCTATTTGATATAGGAATCCCTTTGAGTTCAACACTCCTACCCTGATTAGGTAGCTTTGAGTGTCTTCGAATTGGGACATATACTTGAGAAAGGTTTGGGTTCTCAAAAGTCTCAATTAGGATAAAATTTGGCTTTATACATTGACCAACTATAGCCATGGTTCTAATATTAACCTATTTAGGGTATACTTAGGTCTTGATGGCTTACGAAAGATGTCTTGGACTCATTTAGTCCAAACCATCATAGTTTACTACCCCTTACTATAGATCTATTTTGGCACTTTGTATTCAAGCTTAGAGGATTTTGATTCGAGGTTACCTTCTATTTGTGTTTTCGAGGTTAAAACACCTTATCTTATTCAAGCTTTTTAATCTCATTAAAGACTCAACAAGTTCCTTAATAACATCTTCTTTACTTGGTAAACTTCCTTCTATTGCTAATACAAAGGTCCTCCTTTTACTATTTTGAGGTCTAAATCTCAATTTCTCTAAGGTCATACTCATTACCTTCTTAGAGACAACTTAGGAGTTGTTCCCCTTTAGAACTAGGTTGTTAGGTGAACCTATTTCTCCTTCAATCTTCTATCCATACATACTCTTGGGAGTACTTTTATAATGAAATATTTTGACAACCTTATGAAAATAAGTCTTAATCTCATCTTGACTCAGTACTTATCCAACCTTTAGTTGACAAGTTAGTTAACAACACTTTCATGTTATTGCTTACTCTCCCCCTTGGGGTTTCCTAATGGCCTTTAAACTACAAGTATAACCATCCTTGACTCTATTGTTAGGATGTTGGTCTCTGTCTAGCTTATACTTTACCTCTATAATGTCTCACAAAAGCATTTACAGTACACCCACACAATTGTGGATCTCCGAAATGAATCTTCCGACATTATTTGTTTTATTTTCAACCTTTTTGGGCATTCTCTCTTTGATAATCCCGTTTTCGCGAAGCATCTCGAAAGACAATCACTTTAATTTCATACTCCTTGATGTCTTCCTTAACTTAGGCCAATTTTTATGCTCTTTAGACCATGCAAAGATGGCCTAACTAGCTAAAATGCTAGGATACCAGCTACGGATACCAGCTGTGGATCCTCCTAGGTATATGGATTACCCTACGGGTTTTCGACTTACTATTGGCATTCTCTTTGAGTTGTCAGATCTTGAATACCACTTTTGTTCCAAAACTTCTTCTTTGCACCACTTCATGTTACTTCCAGGAACTTGGTACAACTACTTCCTTAGTTTCTAAGCAACAACACCTACTTTGGGTGAACTTAAGTTCATTCCTTCTTGTTGCTCCATACTTTTTTCTACATTAATCTACCTTCTTACTTCCAACTAATAATGAATTGGGTTTCTCCATCCTTCGAAATAGTGCTGATACTCCTTACATTTGGCTTCCTTCTTCATGTAAGTCTTCATCTTGATCTTCGGAACTCGTCACTCCCTTACACGAATTCCCTTTTCTACCTAGGTTTATAACATCAAGTAATAACTTGCTAATGCAACATGCATTTGCACATCAAGTCAAACTTCATGCACAAATCTAGTCAATCAAGAAGATCCAAGAAATCCAAATGTGGTACATAGAACACACATTACTCTAAGCCCATAATATAGTAGTTGAGTAAAACATCTCTAGAATTCAGGCTTAGTGTGTAGTATATCACACCTCCTAGTATAGGTTTACATCGTGATACTTAACACATAGGGGTTAAACTATTCATTGTCTCAATATCTACCCAAACTGCCCAATTCCAATTGGATAATTTTGAGCAAAGTGATCTCACTTTGGTTTTGTCTAACCTCTTACCTTTCTTTCGGGACTACTAAAGACTACCAACTTTTCATTCTCTCGTAAACTATCCTCACATGATCCCTCAAAACTACTAACAAAATTGTAGTTACTACCAATCCAAAAATTATCGTAAGGTTATGACACCTATGACTTCTATCATAGACCTACATTGTTCTTTACTTACTGTTATTACAACATTATTACTAAGTACTGGTCCTAATTACACTCTTATCATGGTCTCGGAGATATTCTCACCAAGATGATTCTTTTTCTTAACTTAATATGGTTGATTCTAAACAAAATTCAACTCCATCACATGGAATTCTCAAGTGAATGCCACATGATTTACTTCCAATTGTATCTATACATGTTCTAATGGTCTTTATTATGTGGTGTAGTGTTACCATATAATAATAAGGTTCTTCTACCTTACATGGATTCTATTGATAGACTACACTATTTATATACTTGAAATGACATTCTAAACTTGATCCTAATCTACTGTGATACTTAAGATATCTTAGTAGTGTTATAACTATCTAGAGCTACACTAGGATGTCATTTCTCTAGGAAAGATAGATAACTAATCCTAAAGAAAGATGACCAAAACATCCAACCTAAGTGTGACAAGGTTTATCCTCAAGTGGATATCCATCACAAGTCTTGGTTTAGATAAGATGGATCCTATAGTCACTATCCAACCTACAGATCTCCTAAAAGGGTTTTAATCCTAATATCAAAGCATATGCTCTAATACCAGCTACGGTGACCCAGCATACAATTGCATGATGTAGTACACTATAGTCATTGACATAACACCAATGAAACACCGTTCACTAGTATTACATCCCTCAGAGTGGTACAACAGAAACATAGCAGGTCCAAGACAAGACTATAGATTACACTTCGACTCTTTACAAAAGATCCAGAGAAACTCTAGGTTAAAGAGGAGGAAAATCACTTCTTACAAAGAAGAACCAAAATCAATAACTCAGAACTATCTAGCTAATAAGACTAGCATCTAAACTATCTAGCTTGCAATTGCTACTAATGCAATGCGCTATAGAAGTAGGTTTTATGGCTAGAGTATCTACTCCTATCTAATCAGGAACTTCGTTTTCACTTTGTATGATGTATATTTTGGCTTCATTCACTTTATTGACGAACTTGAGTTGTCGATGATGGTTTCTTGAGCATGAGTTGGTGTTGACGTTGTCTTCAACGGCTTAGAACCTAGCAAGGGTTAAGAAGATACAGTTGAGTACAAGCATACTCAGCAAGTTCACTAAAAAGGAATGTTTGATGCACTATCTCTACAGCCATAGACCAAAGGTCATAGGCAATGCAGGTTTTCATAAAAATTTCTTCAAAGGTTGCTTTTATTCTAAAAACTATGTCAGGCAACCTTCACAGGTTGACTAGAACCTTCGTGGAGTTCCTTTCCTGTAGCGTTCGCAGCTCCTTCCCAGAACAGGGAGTAACATGTCATAGTTCTTACACTCTGCAGAGGTGTGTTGCTTTACCCATGAGAGACCTTAGCTTTGGTGCACATCTGAGTTATAGGCTCGTTAACACTTCCTTGGTATGGGGCCCAGACTAAGATCCAAGCCAATCTCTACCCTTCTCCACGACCCCACATGAAGACATGATCTCCCAAGCAGGTTTACCACGAGTACAGTCCGGGTTGCCTCTCGGAGACTATGTAAGTAGCTCTGCCTGGCAGCCACCATCATCTATGGTGAACCTCCACCAAGACAACTATGCACAGATAATCTAGAAACCAATATCGCCGGGACATAAGGGTCCCACCCATGTGCTGGATTCTCCACGAGAAATCTAAAGCTTCACGATAAGGTCATCCGTCCATGCGAAAGGAAGAAGATAAAGCTGACTTCTCTGTCCCATTCCAAATATCATGGTTAACGTGTAATATATGACGCTAGAATCACTGGCAACATTGGTTGATTAAGTCCTAGATATTATGTTCCTTTACCACTGGAACTGTATCAATAGATTATTACCATTTGGTAAATAATCCATAATCATTTTATTAGGAAAATAGTGTTTTCTGACCTTTTTGAAATGCAGGTGATGACAACATTTGATTTACAAGTATTTGATAGAAAATAACCAAAGTACATGATCAAGTGTGAACTTGACTTTTGTGATTGCAAGATTATGCAATCACGGTCTTCTAGACCAATAAAAGAGCCAAATTCTGTAAACAACATCATTGGTCCGATAAGGACTAATGTTTAAAGAAGCAAGATGCAATTATGCATAAGTAATGCAATGCAATTTGGAAAACCCCGAAGTAATACCCCAATATGGTGAATGAGTTAAACTTAGGTGATTTCTTTAAGATTTAGTTTTTCTGTAAGTTTACTTTACAAACCAATATACAAATACATTAAACTTAAGACTAACATGTATGATATAAAGTAAATATAACAACACATGCTTAGAGTTATTTGATATTATGTATCTATTATGGAAATTTTTGCTTTAGGTTGATTGAAACAATTATCATATTGTTTTTGTTTGAAGTGGAAAAACGAATAACCTTTAAAGAAAAGGTTTATTTGCCAAGGTTTAAACAATCTGTGGGGTTAATAGAATGTGATCAATGTTGTTTGTATTTTCTCGATAGGTTTGAAGATGCTTGAAGATTTACTTGAAATCAGACCAAAGTTAACTACAAAAACATATTTAGACTTTAGATATTATGTTTATAGCTTGGTGGACCAAAGTTAACTTTAAAACATGAGTAGACTTGGGTGTGATGTTCTAAACTATTATCAAGTTTTTAGGGTTATGGTAGGTATGATCATGAGTGTGAGATCATTCACTTCCAATTTAAGTGAATGATAAGTTTAAATGTGATTTGTTATTATGAACATAATTTATCTTATTAAGGAAAGTAAATTTAGATGATTTTAATAATCTATTAAAGTGTGAAATTATGTTTAAGAATGGTTAAGAGATAAATAGCATTCACTTTTATTATAAGTGAATGATATTTAAAATTTACTCAAAATTGTTGGTTTAATTTGGAGTTATGGTTTTTAATGGGTTTCCTAAAAGTTAATATTTTACACTTAACTATTATTATAGACTCAAGTTATGGTTTTGGAAGTAGTATGTAAAAGATTTAATGTTTTATATAAAATTATAATTATTTCTGACTTATGAAATATTTTAAAGAATTTACAAAATAGGTATTTTTTTAAATGGTGAAAGATTTATTATTTTAAAATATTAGAAACCTTTGGAATAATCTTTTTAATATTTTTCTAGTAAAATATATTTATTCAATATCTTAAAAATGATTTTTCATTATTTTTAAGTATTATTCTTATTTTTATAAAATTCCACAAAGGGTTAAATGTCTTGGAATATTTGCTCCATGTTTTATTTGTAAAAACTTAAGCTATTATTTTTATAAGATGGTAGATTGATTTTAATAAACAAAAATGATTTCTATTCATTTTTAGGACTTTTATTTATTTTAGGAAATTTCATTTAGAACTAAATAGTGTTAATACTTATTTGTATTTTAGCTAGGTTAAATAAGTAAAGTTATATTTTTCTTAGGTACATATTGTTTCTGTGATTATTTTGATATATTACATGTATTTTTAGGGTTTTTCTATATTTTTTTGGAATTAAAATAATTTCAGGGGTATATTTGTAATTTATATTTTTCTTAAATCTTTAAGTTAATTCTCTATTTAAACTAGGCCAGATCAGTGGACTAGCCCAGGCTGGCTTTGGCCCATCTGGCCCCTTTGGCCCACTTAGGTTGGGTCCAACCCCAACCTTAGGGTTGGGTCGGCCCAGGCAGTCCCCACTCGCCTTCCCGAGCTCTCCCCGTTCCTCTCTCTCACCTCTCTCAGGCGATGCTATGGAGACGTCATCACCACTACGATTCCGGTGACACCGACCGTTGTAGCCGCCACGATCATCGCGAATGACGCACCGAACCCTATCCTTCCTTCCTACCCTGGCGATTCGCCCAACTCGCCCTGCCCACGGCTAACCCTATCCTACTGGGACGGGCACGCTTGCGTAGTAGCGCCACTATGCCATGGCTGCTTCCCTTCGGCTCCCGTGCCTCCTCTTCCACGCCAGAACACTTGGTGCTCTTGCTGCACCCCTTTCGTCCTCGACCACCATATGCTGCTACCGCCAGGGATTGGTTGTGACGCCACGGTGGTGATGTTCTAGTGGTGGTGTACAGGTGGTGTTGCTTCTGCTGTGATGGCGATGCAGTGTCATCCACCACTACCTAGACGCCGATGGGACGGTGTGGTGGTGCTACCCTGGCATGAATCTCCTTGCCTAGTTTGTCTATGATGCCCATGATGCATCGACAACGCCTCCGGTTTAGGTATTTTTCTGTTGTGACCGGCCGTTGAGCCGATGCACAAGTTCATGTGTAGTACACAAGTTTAGGTTCTGGAAATCTTGAATTTGATCTATGGTACTGATTGGATTAGGGGTGGCAGTATTTCTACTAGTTCTAGGGATCACTTGTGGATAAGTAGTGTTCCTGGACATGTGTTACTCCTATGATGGAGATAATTAATTTATCTCCAATAGTCAGACTCCTAAATCCTAAACTATTGTTGTGGTGATTACTGGTTAATCAAATGACTCTACTACATAGTTTTCTAGTGGACATGTTTATATATATGCTATTGGGTGTCACTGGATAACCACGAGTTGATGGTAGTTTTTGTAAACCTAGACTCCATTGGTTTTTGTGTTTGCTGTAAACTTGGACCAAGGCTTAGGCTTAGCTGCAATTGATGGTATTCCCTACCTTGGTTTATTGAACTTTAATTCAGTGACATGATTTGATTAATTCCTGTCAATCTGGATAACATAAAACTAGTAAGATTTGATTCCTAGATTCTTTACTAGGAACATGATTTAAAATTCACTCTCTGCTTACAATAGAAAAACTTATGAATACACTAAGGTTTAGTGATCTACTAAGGATTGCTTCTCTTCGATTTATATATGGTGAATGACATCCTTGGGAATTACAAAGTTGTCCCTATATTCTCAAATATAGATTTATCCCATGGACAATCATCTACACAAATCTAATAGCTTTGATTAGATCAAGATAGTAGTGATCTCCAGCTTAGTAACTCTTGTATTACTAGTTAGAAACTAAGACAAACTCTATGGTACCTTCTTAGAGGATGCATAGATGTATAATTATCTAACTAGCTTGAGTGTTGAAGGTGATTAAGCTGGTTTAAACTACTAGATCATTGTAAAGCTAAATGATGATCATAGTTCCTAGAAATAAATTCCTGGTGGAAACTGATGAGCACAAATGGTGTGCTTGATTTCTCAATTAGCCAATGATGCATAGCTGAGGCTTAGAAATGTATGCTAGCTTGTGTAAGAAGATCTTTATAAATAATTCCTAGTCTACTAGATTAGGAAGATGATTATTTAACTTAATAGATTATTTTGATGTGGCTTCTATTAGTATGAATGCCACTGTGGTGTCTCTAGTTAGATTGTGCATAGTGTTTTCAAGCTAACATGATCTGCTGCATTCAAATCCTAGAGTGGATGGAATTGGAATCCCTCACCAGAGATGATAAGTTGCAAATTAACAACCTAAAAGTCCCTGGCCAAGGAAACAAAAGACTGAGGCCTTATTTTTGATACAAGCTCTATGATGCACTCCACATATTAATTCTATACTTACTAAGAGCTTCCTCCTCCCCAAATATTTTCTTGGCTAACTAATAAGATCAAAGGCTTTACCTGATCTTGGCATAACAACCTCCCATTACAGAGTGGTTGCTCATGTGGATCTTTTTCTACTTTTGTTGATAAAGTGCTTGTAAGTTTGTGGTTATTATTGATCATTTGCTGGAGCAAATCCTCTACTTTTAGCTTCTAACCTGATCAATTGGATCTGCTACTTCTTCTCTTCTAGTAAACCTTCTCCTCCATGTGCATGTCCTTCTTCTGGTGTTCCTAGATGGCTTTCCCAAGCAACCAGGTTACTGGTGATAATTTAGTGAGAGGATCTAGTTTGCTGGATGTTGTGTGTTTGTGTATTGCACAGGAGATGGTATGGCGTTGTAGGTCAGTGGAGAAACTGATATAGAGCTAGTTAGCGTTGGATGGCTTCTCTCTCTATTTAGTGCTTTCTTGTGGTGTTGACAGCACATTACTTGCATGTGGTGACAGTGTTGCTGTCAAGTGGGCCTGATGTGGTGCATTTCAACCCTTGAAACTTGTGCCTATGGATCAGCTCATCTATGAAGATCTTTTCTGGCTGGTATAACAGTTTTACCTTTTCCTGTTTACTATCTTGGTGAAACTTGCCCCTTAAGGCCTGTGATGTTGATCTAAGGCCATATGATATAAAAAGAATATATTCTATAATTGTTATATTTCTAAATACTCAATGATGATCTTAAGCATACCATCAGTATTCCAAACCTGAGAGTAAGCTAATTAACACTAACTTTTTCTCTTTTATATTTGTTTTTTTTCTGTTGAGTTGATCTGCAGGTACAAGATCAGACATAGAAGATCAAGAATATGTAGTGTAGGATGAATTGTGGTTTATCACCTTTTGTAATACTTATTCCATCTTTTTAATTATTTATTTATTATTTTTTAATTTATTTATTCATTTAATTAACTATAAGGACAATGTAATCATGTTTGTTTTAAATAATAAAAGTGGAATTTTCTTTTACCTGCAATTCTTTACATTTCTTTTATTCCCTTAAAGGGCAATGTAATGTTTATTATTATGTTTTATTTCTTTTATACTTGAGACTTGTAAATATGGAATCTTATTCATAAATAAGAATTCAATTCTTATTTCTTATTATAATTCATTTCTTCATTTATAATTCAATTTCAAATGTCTGTTGATTTCAAATATTCCATTTGAATCTTCAAATTTGAAATGATTCCCCTCAAACACAAAGATACACTAGAGGTCATGTCGAAATCTGTCGCACTTGCCCGGATGTTTCCATCGGAGCAAGAGAGATGTCAATCCGTATCTAGCTTCTTTAGTTTTTGCGAAAATTCCCCGGATTTTCTTATGCATGAATGAAATGCACACACATGTGTCCTCTCTATTTTTAGGTGCTAATCCTGAGATGTTACATGAGCCTCACCGCTACCGTGACATTTATAAGAAGATGACTAAGGTGCCCATGTGGGTAGCAGCCATCAACGTGGATAAAAAGAAACCCACCTTCACATGCGGTGACATCGGGTACCTGTTTTTAGCCTACCAAGCTTGGCCCAGCAGGAGGCCCACTTGATGATCTACTAAGGTCCATGAAGCCCAGAATAGTTCGGCTCCTCCGAAGCCCAAAAGGATACTGACTCCTAGCATGCCTAATAATAGAAGATCCTGATTAGGAAATTAGAGTTCAACTTGTAACCGACTCGAATAGTATCTAAGACCTAGCCTCTCCATATAAAGGTTAGGAGGGGCGCCAAGGAGGAGATCTATAATCACAACACCCATAGCTTACACTAGATCCAATCTACGCATCCATAGCCATCTTGGTGACATTGTAACTTGCATCATCATCATCATTGGTGATGGTCTTGATGCTTTTCCATCCACCACCACTACTATTCTTTATACTTCGCATGTGCTTAGTGTGGCTTCTAGTTCTGAAAGTTAGCAATGCAATTTGTTTTAAACAAAATCCCTTGTTGGTCCAGGAAAGCATGCAAGGTTATCATTGATGATGGTAGTTTTCATAATTTGGCTAGCAAGGAGTTGTGTGCAAAGCTAAACATGAAGTATCTATCGCACCCCAATCCATATTTTATTCAGTGGTTAAGTGATAGTGGAGAGATAAAAGTCAGCCATATGGTGCAAGTTGATTTTGAGATTGGACCATACAAGAACCCCATTGAGTTTGATGTGGTACCAATGACTGTGTGTCACCTATTATTGGGTCGGACTTGGCAGTATGATCGCCATGTACAACACAATGGATGAGCCAATACCTATCAGTTCGAGTTCTAGGGCAGAAAAATAAATTTGCAACCTATGTCACCATAACAAATTGTAAATGAATCTTGTTAGAAAATAGTGGTGAATTTAGAGCATGATAGGCGAGAGACAACTAGTTGCGTGAGTGAGAGCCACCATCCCAAATCGAGTGATAAAAATAAAAGTGAGGGAGTTAATTCACTAGTTATAATAGCCACCAAAGAAGATTTGAGAGAATTTTGAGAGGATCCTATAGTCGTGCCTCTTGTGCTTATGTACAAGGGTAAGGTTTTAGTTTCTAATGACATGACCCCTTTTTCTGTTGGTGTTTCTAATGTCTTGCAAGAATTCCGAGACGTGTTTTTGGAGGAGGTACCAGTTGATTTGCCACCCATGCTTGACATAGAGCACCAGATTGACTTGATCTATGATGCCATGTTGTCCAACCATGCCCCTTACAGAATAAACCACGAAGAAAAAAATGAAATACAGAAACAAGTGCAAGTGAAAGAGCATGTGTTCCTGATGTGTGGTTTATGTAATTAATGACAATCTTTATGGACTTATGTTTGTGTTGAGTTTTACCTGCAGGATTTGTGCATAGGCAATGCTTGAACCATATCTTGGCTTCAAGGTTGAAAGAAGAAGAAAGTGAAGAAGATCAAGTGTTGACCAAGGTTTCAAGAGTGACCCAGAGATTGGTCAAGTGAGAGTTGGGCCTATAGAAAGTGTGTGTTGAAGAATAATATGGAGTGATATCTCTTGTGTACCTTCAAGACACCAACATAATAAAGAAAGAAGAAATGAAGTGCATGTTCAAGATGAGACATCTCGAAGAGATAATATGCTTTAAGCTTGCCATACTTATGGTGATGATGGATATGTGAATATATGCCTAGAATAGAGGTTCTTCCATAGTGGAGTATGGGGGAGCAAATTCCAAATCTTCACCAAGCTAGTGCAATCAAGAAAGGTACTCCATCCGGAGGTGTAGAAGATTGTCATCATCAAGATCATGTGGAATGTGCGCAAGGTAAAGGTATGATCTTGGTAGGGTTTCTTTCTTACCGGTCTCGTTGTGTTAGTTTGGGATACCGGTTTATAGGATAGATAACCGTACTATCAAAAGGGGCTCTCGAGTGAGTAACTTGATCATATCCCTCGGTGAGAGCTCAAACCTTTGCATAATTGGCATCATCTTTCTTGGTTATTTTTTGGTTCTTATACATGAGAGGATTTGGATCTTGTGTCAATCTCCATGACAAGCTCAAGTTCATCGAAAATGGATTTCATATGCGTTCTCTATTGTGTTTTCAATATTGGAGGTTTTACCGGTTTATCTTTTATAGATAGGTTAAACATTTAATCATTTGGTTCTATACTCCCTTGTTGTACTATGATGGTTCCCTGCATGATATTTTAGATATCATTACTATCTTCGAAACGATCCCAAGATCATCAAAATCGGAGTCCGGATGCAAAAGTTATGATGGTTTCAGTTTTGTTGTTTTTGCCAGTTTTCGGAGGGGCGGATTATCCGGCCCAAATATATGCCCCCTATACAAAGGGTCGCGCCGCGAAGTCCTTATCCATATTTTATCCAGCCTAGGATGTCCCAAATGGTCATATTTCATTGGGGATAGTATAAATAGATCCTTTCTTCCTCCTTAGGCTGGTTGGTTGCATTCTCTATCTACTCCATTTTTTTAACCTTCAAGATCTTGAAAATACTCTCAATACCTCCCATTCTTGAATATTTTTGGGGGGTTTTAAAGGGGGTCTATATCAACAAATCCACCAATCCATCTCTCCTCTATATGAGGAGAACATCTTGGGATCTACATCTTGGGGTTTCTTTTGTGGATTTCCTCTTGTGTTCTTCCCTCTTATTCTCCCACTAGCTTTTGTAGCTTTGGTGGAATTTGTGAGAGAAGGACTTGAGTACTTGTTTTCTTTCCATTGCATTTGATGCATCGGTTTGATTTCTCGATGAGGATTCGATTGGGTGAAAGGTGAGAAGCTTTTTACTCTTGGGTTCTTGGAATCCTAGACAGTTTAGTTGTTTTGCAAGTTTGTGGTTTACTTTGGGCCTCCAATTAAGTTGTGGAGTTTTACCTGAGCTTGTTTGTCGGGAGCCTCCAATTAAGTTGTGGAGAAGTGCCCCAATCTTTGTGGGAGGTTATGGATTGGCACCGACAAGTGCACCGATAGTGAAGAAGTGAACCAGGCCTCTTGTGGCGAGGTTCATAGGAGAATAGGTGAGGCCTTTTGTTGCATGGTGGTCTTAGTACCACCCACCGCTCCAACGAGATGTACTCCCTTTATGGGAGGAACTCGGTAATAAATCATCGTCTCCACATGCCTCGGTTATCTCTATACCCAAGCTATTTACTTTGTGATAGCCTTCGTGCTTGAAGTCTTATATCTAGCTATCACATAGTTGCTTGTATTGCTTAGCATAAGTTGTTGGTACACATAGGTGACCGTAGTTTATATAGGTTTTGTGCTTGAAAAAGTAAATGCTAGTTTTATTCTGCCTTTGTTAAGCCCATCTCGTAAAAGTTTTAAACCACCTATTCACACACCCCCTCTCAGTGGCATCTATGTTCTTTCTATTAGTATTAGAGCCTAGTCTCTCTTTTGGGGCTTCACCGCCTTGAGAGTAAAGATGTCGGCTAGGGGATTAGTGCATGATGATGTTTTCATATTCAATGGCACAAATTATGATGTTTGGAAATTTCACTGAATTGGTCATTTCCAGAGCATATACCCAAATTTAGACCAAATTATAGATATGGTTTTTCTCCTCTTGTGGATCCCCAAAATCTATCTTTAGAGGAGAAGTTAAAATCTGATCTAGATGCTCTAGCTACTAATGTGATTGTTAATGCTGTGAGCAACATAGATATTTCATCTATCATGCCTTATCAGGGCGCTCATGAGTTATGGACAAAACTTCAAGATAAATATGATGTGTCCAATATTATTGAGGATGATAGTATTGATTCCACTTCCGGTCGTAATGAGTTCTCATCTTCTTCCACTTCACCAAAGTGTGGCAAGACACAAGGAAATGATATGGTGAGTGGTGGTGAAAATTGCAATGTTGATAGTATGCTTACTATTGATGATTATTCATCCCTATCTCATTACAATGCTTCATCTTTGGACTTAAACACTTCTAGCACTATATATGATTTACATGCTCGTGTTGATAGTCCTTGCATATCATGTGGAAGTTGTTTGAATAAATCTCATGATGATATGCTTGATATTCCTTGTTGCCATGATATAAATGCTTCTATTTCCTCTAGTTGTTGTGTTTCTAACAATGTAGAGGAAAGTTAAGATTCTTCGGGTCAAGACAACATCTTGAATGAAGCTTCAAGTAATTCTTCATTATCATCATCTCATGGTTCCCAACTATGCCTTATGGCTAGGGCTTCAAAGGTATCTCCTACTTTGGAACCCAATACCTCTTGTGATGATGAGGATGAGTATAACGAGGAAGAAGAGAGTGATGTTTATTTGTTCCATGAAAATGGTGAGATTTTTTATCATGCTCTTGTTAAGAATAATATTTCTTGCTCTAACTTCGTTGAAATCTTGCGTTTTGCTATTGAGAGCAAATAACATATTGATAAGTTAGAAGCTCAAGTTGAGGAGCATGGGAACACCATTAAAAAATGAGTATCCTTGAGCGTGAGTATGCTAATGATATTGCAAATCTAAATGAATCTCTTGACAAATCACAAGAAACCAAAGAATCTCTTGAGGAGACATTTACTCTAGAAGTGTCTAAAGTAAATGAAACCCGTGATAAAGCTCTTGAGGTGGCAATTGATCTCAAAATAAAATATAACGAGATTGCCAAGTTGTCTTCTTATATTGCTAATTATAATGATGCTTGTGCTACTAACTCTATTTCTTGTGAAGCATCTATTTTGAAGGAGAATGTTGAGCTAAAGGCTCAACTTGCTTTGCTAACTAGCAAATATGGGAAATTGGAAGAAAGCCAGGTTATGCTATCAAGATCTCATGAAGATCTTGTAGTCTCCCATGATAAGCTAAAGTGAGCTCATGAGGCTATTGTGTCAAAGGTAACATCAAATGCGCCTAATGTGGACATTAGCACTATATCCACTACAAATGGCATACTTCCATGTTCTAGTCCTAGTAATTCATCATCTCATATTATTGCCACATCTTCTGATGAATTACATTTATTGCCTTATTGGTCTAACAATGAAGCTTCTACTTCCTCTAGTATTTGTGTTGATACTAACCATGTAGAGGAAATCAAAGAGCTCAAGGCCCAAGTATCATCTTTGAAGAGGGACGTGAAAAAGGGTCATGAAGGAAGGGCCACACTCAATAGTATCTTGAGTGTGCAAAAATTCCCCAATGACAAGAGTGGACTTGGATTCAAATCCAATGTAAAGAAAAGTCTACTAACAAGAATATGTTCAAGAGAAACAAGAATAAAGGCCAAGAACAAGTCAAGAATTCAGCCAAGATCGTTTGCTTCAAGTGCAAAATTGAAGGGCACCATGTTAGATCTTGCCCATTGAAGAATAAGACTCCTAGTGAGAAGAAATGGGAATAGGTATCAAGTGTCGTCAGATTAAGGACAAGTACACCATGAGGGGTTCTCGAGGCATGTGGAAAAGAGGGGTGTGAGATGTACGATATTCCGGGATGGTGAGCACACAAGTTTACCCAGGTTCGAATCCATCGGTTTTGGACGGATCCTACTCCTGCTAGCAATCTAGTAATACGGCAAAGCTGGATATGGGTTATAAGGGTTTCGCCTAGGGCCAGGCATTCGGTCTGTTCGGTCTGATCTGTTCGGTCCAGTCTTTTTGGTTAGTGAAAATGCCGGTCATCCAAAAATGCTACCCAAATTACCTTCGGTCTTTCTGTATTTGGTATTCGGTCTTTTTGGTCCGGTCTTCGGTCATGATCGTATTACCCGAATAGAAAAAACATGGCAGCATTTTCATAGTCGATAGGTGAAAGCAAATTACAGCATACAAATAACAAGCACAATATAGTATAGTTACATAAATATAGCACACGGTACAAACTCACAAATAACAAGCAAAGTATAGTACAGATACATAGTTGCTACACGTGCACATCCATGTAAACCATCGCTTGCCCTCCAACAGCTATATCTTGCACTCCAGCAGTTATCGCTTCATCTTCCTCTGCATCCGCAAGTGCGTTCAGCTCATCCTCGAGACAGAAAATGTCTTCCACTAATTCAGATGCCATCTACAAAAAAGCAGCAAAAAATCTCTTATTGTTTGATTCACTCTCGATTCCAAATTCTCCGTGTGTACAAGTACAGAACAAACGCGTGTATAGCAGTCTACAATTATGTGATTCATTCCTGATTATCTTATTATATGATTCAATCTCGATTCTCAATAGTTGAGAACGTGTATAACAGTCTGCATTGACTGCGTGTATAAGTACAAAACAAATGTGTCTATAAGTATAGAGTTCTACCAGGCTCAAACGAATGCATGTATAACAGTCTACAAATAAAACGGAAAGGTGCTGATTTCTTACCTTGGCGTTGGGGGTCAGAGACGTGGCAGTGGGCGGCACCCTGGGGTTGGAGACACGCAGGAACAAGAATGGAGGCTGCTGTCGTCGTCACCTCATCGGGGTACTAGAGTCTGGAGATGTGGTCATGATGCAGCTACCCGAGGTCACAGATGTGGCGGGAAGTCAGGGACGGCCGATATGCGCTTGGTTAGGCAGCTGGTTGCAGGCGGCAGGGGTAGGTCCTGGCGGTGGGCGAAGGTGTGCAGGGAGCTGGTCACTGTGTGGCGGCGGCGTGACTCTAGCCTCTAGGACAAGAAGAACTTGGAGTGATGAGTGGGACAATGGATCCAGGAAAATGAGATGGCTAGGCCTCTCTTGGGATGCTGCTGGACACTATTCTATCGATGGGGAGCCACGTGGTACTTACAACTTTCGGTCTATTCGGTGAAATCGTTCTTCATCTTGCAGCAACCGAACAGACCATAATTAATTCGGTCATCTGATTCCCAGGACCGACAACATACCCAAAGACCGATTTACCTGATATGTCGGGTTCGGTCCTGGTTTTTTTGGTTTCGGTCTTCGGTCTTTGGTTTTTTGTGCCTAGCCAGAGTTTTGCCTGTGCGAGTTGAGATTGTAGACTATTTTTGGGGTGCCCTAAAGGCTGGTCCCTAGGACGGCTTATATAGATATCCAGCCTAGGGTTTACAGGAGAGACCTATCCAGCTACGACTAAGAGTCGGTTACAGAGTACATCTTGAACTACAAATAACACTACATGCCTATGTCGGTAAATCTTGTGGGCCTTCCCGTAACCAGACTAGACTACGTCTCTTCTCCCTGACTGGGCCGTCCATGAAGCAAAGCTCTAATCCAAAGTGGGCCACCCTGGTCAGTGAGGCACAGTGAGGATACCCAGAAAGTATATCCCCAACATCAAGTTCAAGGTCATGGTCTACCTCAAGTTGAAGAAATGCCACTTCCCAAGAAGAATCAAGCTAATAATCCCATGGTGGAGAAATAAAGTGTGAAGAAAGGGAAGAAAAGAACTTGCTACATATGTCATGAGAAAGGTCACCTCTCTTCTTCATGCACCATTTGTAACTCCGCATCCAACCCTATCATGATTGATGATGTTTATACTCTTCATAAGGATGAGGTTGACAATATGTTTGCTAAATATATTGGTGCCCAATGTGGTGTCAAGAAAAGAACTATTTGGGTTGCCAAGCCTATTGTGACTAACTTCTTAGGACTCAGCTTGGTTGGGGACCAACAAGCTAAAACTTGATCAATACGTGTTGGTGGAGGGCATTGGTGACTTGGCTACATCATGAAGAATTAAGGGAACTTCATCAATTATATTATCTCTAGCCAAGTCTTTTGGATTATCATATCTCTATCATATATCCATTGGTCCTCCTTGCGGTAACATGTTCTTAACTCATTTACATTGAAAGTTACTCGCTCCTTTGTGCATGTGTTGATTTTGTACCTTGTATGTGTTTGTATATTTTGTGCTTCCTACTTTCTTAACTTGAGAAATCAGGTTTGTGTGGGCTTGCACACCATGTATGTGTGTTTTGTGTTTGATCCTATTGCATATTGTTTACATCTTAGCTTGCCCTTGTGAGAAATTAATGGACTATTTCATTTTGGGGGAGTGTGTTGTCCTTAGGGCACCTCACAATCTTAAAAATGTGTGTACATGAGTAATACCACTTAGTATTAATATTGCAAGTTTATATAGTCTCTATGTGGTAAGACATACTCATGAGAAATTCAAATTCTATAATGTCCATTAGTTGTCTCGTGTTGGATCTTTCTGCCTCTTGTTGAAAAATAATGGTTTATCACATTATGGGGGAGTCATATGCTTTGTGCATATTACAAATCTAGAAAATGTGAACATTTTAAGTATCTCCACATAGAACTAACACTTAAAATTATCTAGTTCCTATGTGGCATGTGAGCTCAAACAAGTCCTATTTGCGTTTAATGATGTTATTTCTCATCTTTTGGATCTTGTTTTTGAGAGTTTTCTTGGCAAGGGTTTCATTATATGTGGTCAATTATATCCTAATTGATGGACCTTTTAACTCAATTTATTATAATCATTGCTTTGCATGATTATCTAACTATTTGAAACCCTCAAGAATCTTTATCGAAGCATTGTGATTAACTCTTATATTTTTCCATATGCTTCTTGTTGTGAATATGATCTTGCATATCTCGTAAACTACCTCGGGAAATTTATGCCTTTACTTCTTGTCTTTCAACAATTGGTATTCTATATATGGTAGGCTTTTTTATCATATTTACTTTGGCTTTTGTCTATTATTGCCCTATCTTTTGCCAAGAAAATGTTTGGCGTTGAGTCCCACATCTTTCTTGCCTCCTATGGATATTTCTTTGACTTGAAATTGTTTAGTTCTCTATTTGATGTAGGTAGATATGATGATCTCGTGTATGTGCATTTTGTATTCAAATGCAAAATCTTAAATAGTGCACTAATCATGAGGGATTTCTCCTATATTATTTAAAACACTCCTTTTATGCCTCGTCACATCAAGTTTTGATCCAGATTGTGTTCTGTGTGTTTGGAAGATATTTTTTGGGTACTTTGTGCCATCATAAAAAGTGTTGAGAGTTTGGTGTGGTTGTTTAAACCTTGCTATTTTGGGAAATTGGATTTTTCTCATTCCTTATTAATTATTTTGACCTTTTAGAATGAGATAAACCCTTGAGCTTTTGTGTTTTTGTCCATCTCTCTCTCTCTTTGGTTTTTGTCTATTTCATTTGTTGGACTTGTGGTACCATGTGTTGATTTGGTTTTTGATATAGTTCGAACAACCTTTTTTCGTGTCACACTTTGGTGTGCCTTCTTGGTTTACTTGGTGTTTTGTTCAAATTGTATCTCCTTTTGTTCTTGAAACTCATGTACATGCATATTTACTAAATGTATATATTATGGTGTGCTTGCTTTCCTTGATCCAATATATATGGGAAATTGGCTAAGATGTGCATGAAATTCCATTTCATACCAATATGCACATATTTATGTGGAGTCTCTCCTATGTATTGTAGTTGCTCTAACTGGTTTGGACCCAATAAGTTTGGGGACCATATTGTACTTGAATTTTTTTAGGTACATTGGAGATGCATTGGATGTTTGTATCTTTTATAAGGAAGAAGTGATGACTCAATGATAATTACAGACAATCTACGATGGTCAGTAAATTCCAATCTACTTCATCACACCAATGATATCTCGGCAACAAGTATCTCTTACCCATGCATACATATCTTGCTTCCAACCTCTTGTAGGTTGCGTCTAGGCATGATTTTTGTATTTGCAATTGTTTGTGGTTGAAGTTCATAAATATACAATAAGAGAAAATTAAAACTTTTGTCCATGCTATCAAGTAAATAACTTATTGGTGTACTGTATGACTTTGTTTTGGATATCATGCTCTATCTATCTTAGTACCTATTTTGTGTGTATATGTTTCTTTTTGGATCAATATCTTTGTGAGATTTTATACTTAGAAACTTATACACATGAGATACGTTACATTTTTTTGGTATCTTCTTTGATTCATGTGTGTTGTATGGTCATACTAAGCAATAGCATTCATTGAAGACTATGTTGATGCTAAATGCTCATCCTTGAATTAGTCATATAATATACTTTGGCATGCCTCTCACACATCCTTGTGGTTGATCCTGGTAGTATGTTGTCTCTTACTTGTTGCTCAACCATTTGTTTATTGCAAGTTTTATGTAGTGGTATATGTTCTTTTGTACTTAGTTGTGTTTTAAATAATATCGAGGGAGTGAGGATACCATGTTTATCCATATTGTATTCAAATGCAAATTAAAATTTTTGCATAAACCTCGGGGAGCCTCCTCGTATTATTTAGAGCACTCTCTTTTTGATCTTATCATA
The DNA here is from genome assembly GCA_023614405.1 of Avena insularis. Classification (NCBI taxonomy): domain Eukaryota; kingdom Viridiplantae; phylum Streptophyta; class Magnoliopsida; order Poales; family Poaceae; genus Avena; species Avena insularis. The sequence goes on from CM042694.1 coordinate 289,272,842, forward strand.
ATATCTATCTTTCATTTGGTATGTTCCTTTTGTCAAGTGGTTCTTTGGATCTTTTGATTGCTTGCGTCATTTATTGATGCTTCTTCACCTTGTTATTTTTTTGCAATATTTTGATCCTCAATATAGTTTAACCTCCTCCTAAGTATTCATCATTGGATATGTGCAAATGTTTCCAATCATAAGAAATTTGTTTCAAATGCACACCTTTGGAGGAATTCTTACAATATTGGCTGTCAAGAACTATTCATCCATTTTGGCTATCAATGCCAATGGGGGAGAAGTTTTGTAGGGTTTAAGGGAAGTTGGTTTTTTGCCTTGACTTTGTTCTTAAGAATTTTCTTTTCATGCTCTTGCATCTTTGTTTTTGCTTTTCATGTTGAATATATAGAGGAAACTCCTCCAACGGTAATGGTTGGCAATATATGCAATGAAATTGAAGTTCATCACATGTGCATATATTATGGGGAACTTGCTCTATATATTATGGGTGTACCAACATCACATACTTATGTAGTATATGGTGTTGGCATAACCATTTTTGTTAGTTAAATATAAACCCTCTCAAAGGGATTGTCATCAATTACCAAAATTGGGGAGATTGAAAGAGCACGTGTGCTTGCATGTGTGGTTTTGGTAATTTATGACAATCTTTATGGACTTATGTTTATTTTGAGTTTTACTTGTAGGATTTGTGCATAGGCAATGCTTGAACCATATGTTGGCTTCAAGGTTGAAATAAGAAGAAATTTCAAGTGTTGACCAAGGTTTCAAGGGTGACCCAAAGATTGTCAAGTGAGAGTTGGGCCTATCGCAAGTGTATGTTGAAGAATAAGATGGAGTGATATCTCTTGTGTACCTTCAAGATACCAACATAATAAAGAAATAAGAAATGAAGTGCAAGTTCAAGATGAGCCATCTCGAAGAGATAATATGCTTGAAGCTTGCCATCCTTATGGTGATCATGGATATGTGAAGATATGCCTAAAATAGAGGCTCTTCCATAGTGGAGTATGGGTGAGAAAATTCCAAGTCTTCGCCAAGCTAGCGCAATCAAGAAAGGTGCTCCATCTTGAGGTGTAGAAGATCGTCATCATCAAGATCATGTGGAATGTGCTTAAGGTACATATATGGTCTTGATAGGTTTTCTTTCTTACCGGTCTCGTGGTGTTAGTTGGAGAGACCGGTTTATAGGATATATAACCGTCTTATCAAGAGGGGCTCTCAAGTGAGTAACTTGATCATATCCCTTGTTGGGAGCTCAAACCTTTGCATAATGGGCATCATCTTTCTTGGTTATTATTTGGTTCTTATACATGATAGGATTTAGATCTTGTGTCAATCTCCATGAGAAGCTCAAGTTTCATCGAAAATGGATTTCATATGCATTCTCTATTGTGTTTTCGATATTGGAGGTTTTACCGGTTTATATTTTATAGATAGGTTAAAGATTTCATCATTTGGTTCTATACTCCCTTGTTGTACTATGATGGTTCCCTGCATGATTTTGTAGAGATTGTTACTATCTTTGAAACAAGCCCAAGATCATCAAAATCGGAGTCGGGATGCAAACGTTATGATGGTTTTAGTTTTGCTGTTTCTGGCAGTTTTCGGGGGGGGGGAGGGGCGGATTATCTGGCCAAATATCTGGCCCAAATATCCACCCCCTATGGCCACCCGGCATACCACTGCATGATGTAGTAACTATAGTCGTTGACATAACACTAATGAAACACCATTCACTAGTATTACATCCCTTAGAGTGGTACAACAGAAACACAGCAGGTCCAAGACATGACTATAGATTACAACTTGACTCTTTACAAAAGATCCAGAGAACACTCTAGGTTAAAGAGAGAGAAATAAACTTCTTAGAAAGAAGAACCAGATACAACAAGTCAGAACTATCTAGACTAGTATCTAAACTAATTGACTTGCAATTGCTTCTAATGCAATGCTCTACAGAAGTAGGTTTTATGCCTATAGAATCTACTCCTATCTAATCGGGAACTTCATCTTCACTATAGTTGAGGTACATGTTGACTTCATTGACTTCTTTGAAGAGCTTGGCATGTCGATGACGGTTTCTTGAGCATAAGTTGGTGTTGATGACTTCTTCCACGACTTAGAATCTAGCAAGGGTTAAGAAGGTACGGGTGAGTACGAGCGTACTCAGCAAGTTTACTAAAAAGGAGTGTTTGATGCACTAACTACCGCCATAGACCAAAGGTCGTAGGCAATGCAGGTTTTCGTAAACATTTCTTCAAAGATTGCTTTTATTCTGAAAACTATGTCCGGTAGCCTTCACAAGTTGATTAGAACTTCGTGGAGTTCCATTCCTGCAACGTTCGTAGCTCCTTCCCAAAACAGGGAGTAACATGTCGCAGTTCTTACACTCTTCAGAGGTGTGTTGCTTTACCCATAAGAGATCCTTATCCATGTTGCACTTCCGAGCGGCCAAACCGTTCACACTTCCTTGGTATGAGGCCCGATATAAGAATCCAAGCCAATCGCTGCCCTTCTCCGTGACCCCGCATGAAGACACGACCCTCCAGGACATGCCCCACCTCTGTTAAGCCCCTTATAGAACCAGCTATAACTCTGGTAGGCACCTAAAGACTCTATGAGATTGTTGTGCCCCTGGTAAGCTCCCTATAGGTCCGACTGTACCTCTGGCAGCCGCTCATAGATAGTCTAGACACCAAAATCGCGGGCACTAAGGGGTCCCATCCCATGCTGAGCCTCGAAAGGTACTCCAGCCCACGAAATGGTTATCCGTCCATGCGAAAGGAAGAAAATCTAGCTGACTTCCCTAGAGCCATTGTAGATCTTATGGTTAACGCGTAATTTACAACACAAGAACCACTGGCGACATTGGTTGTTAAAGTCCTAGATAATATGTTCCTTTACCACTGAAACTGTATCAGTAGATTATTACCATTTGGTAGATAATCCATAATCATATTATTATGAAAATAGTGTTGTCTGGACTTTTTGAAATGCAGGTGATAACAACATTTGAGTTACAAGTATAGAAAGTAATCAAAGGACATAAGCAAGTGTGAACTTGCCTTTTGTGATTGCAAGATTATGCACTCACGGTCTTCAATACAATAGAAGATCCAAAATCTGAAATTAGCATCATTGGTCCGGTAAGGACAAATGTTTAAAGAAGCAAGATGCAATTATGCATAATTAATGTAATGCAATTTGATAAACGCGAATTCCCGGGATGATCGTATCTGATCTAGCGTTTGAAGCTTGTGATGAGTTCTTTGGATTGTGTTGCACTTTTATACCAATTTCACACTTGTGCTTCTTATTAAGGCTTGTGAGAGTATGTGTGAAACAATATGTAAAATCAACAAGTAGCATTCAATAATAAAGCACTCAAGTGTGGAATGGTTCACATGGATTTCTTAAAAGGGTTATTAATTCATCAGAGTTTTCACAGAAATACTTAAGGATTACTTTTAATATTTCTTGAAAGAATAAATTTTTGAGGAAATATTACTGTACAAAGGAAAGTATTCAAAATTTTAAGTTAATACATTTTTAGGGTTCCTTTTTAACTATAAGAATTCAAGAACAAAACAATTAGCATTTTTGAATAGCTATTCCACTAGTAAGTGGAGACTTATATATCTGGAATATAACATGACTTTAATTACTTAGAAACTTCGTTTAGAGTTTTAAGTAGCTTCGCAAACTTGCAAAAGAATTGGTAGTTAATATCTTGATGATTTTAGAAATGCATGAAATCCTTTTGTTAAACAATTACTATTTTGAAGATTTCATAATGGATAAAATTAAGATACACTTAGTTTTTAAATGGTAGTTTTAGTAAATATATCTAAAAATGGTTAGACCTATTTTTACTTCACTTAAACAACAATTGAACTTGTTATTACATTTTTAGACTTTAAACAAATAAAGGTAAAGGCATTAGTGAAGATAAATATATTTTTAATTTTTTTAAATCGAACAAAATAGTTTTAACAAGACTTATTAAAAAAATCATTTATTTTACTTCAAATGTGAAGGGTTATATTTTTAATGTGTAGAATTTAGTTTTGTGATCATTTTGGTATATTATATGTATTTTTGTGATTTTTAAATAATAACATATGACTTTTATAAGTTTTATCACTTTATAAAGACTTAATAAAAAATAATATTTAGTTAAGTGACACAAAAATATATGAAACAAATTTATAAATGTATATTCTGTCTTTCTAAGAATTTTGATATAAAATACTTATTTTTTTTAATTTTAAATAATAAAATATGTTTATTTAAGATTTATCCCTAATAGGCTATTTACTACAAATAATAATTATATTATTTAAGTTGGAAAATAAATTATAGTAATAAGTTTAAATTATAGAGTTTATTTTTCTAAACATTTTGACATATAATATATATTTTTCTGAATTATAAAACAAAAGTTAATGAACTTACAAGATTTAATCATTTTATGATACTTCTAGAAAATATTTATATTTCAATTTATAATGGTTTATCTATTTTCTAAATAGGGACATAATTTTTACACCGGATCCTAGTCTAGCCAGGGTCACTGACCAGTGGGGTCATGACCACATCATATGCCACTGGGGCATTGACCGGTCAAATGCGACTGGCTGGGTGGAGGGCGATGCGGGCGTGACATCACACTGACGTCACCTCGCCGATGATAGTCAGGCGGCGAGCAACACCGGCGATCTAGTGCGAATCAGCAAGCGCGACTAGGCTAGAGAGAATGAGCGCAATGCAGGGAACCATAAACTAGCAGCGTTGCTACCTAAAGGTCATTGAAAGATGGCCGGCGATAGCAGACAGCGGTGGCGGCGTCGGGTGCTCATGGCGGGAATGACCAAGAGGGAGTGGAGGACGGTGGAGATGTCCATGAGGACCAGTGGCTCACCCTGGTTGTCGTGGTGGAGTCGATGAAGGCAGGCACGACCGGAATCAATGGAATCGACAGCGGCCAGTGTTGGGGTAGAGGTAGCAATCCTGGCGCCTGGGGTTTCCTCGGCTTCTGTGGAATGGGGCAATCAAATAATAAGATGATGGTGATCATGGTGGTGCCCTAGGTTGGCCCAGAGGTGGTTCGTGGTGATGAGAACAGCGGACTCCGGCGACCACCTCCATGGATAGGATAAGAACAAGAGAGAGGGCGGAATGGGGGATCAGGATGAGCAGGGGCTTCGTGGTGTTCTTATCTCCCTTGGTGATGGTGGCACACATCTGAATGGATACCTACATCACGACGTGGTGGAAGACGGTGGCGATACCGTCAGGCAACTGCTTGTGACGTCGGGAGGAAAACGACGATGAAAATTTTGCGGAAAACCCCTAGATGTTTTCTAGATTCAACCCGCAGTCCACTTGTTGTCCCACTTGCCAGTGAGAGAGATGAGATGAACTGGGCTGGTGCTAGGCCGTAGGAAAGTAAGCAGTTTATTCCATTTGTTGCTCACAAGCTAGGAATAGGGAATGGGTTGTGGGTCGGTTTAGCCACGCTGCTTTTTCCTTTTCTATTTCGATTTTCTGTTTTCATATTCCATTTTCAATTCAAACTCCAACCCTTTAAGCACTAAAACTTTTATACAGTATCTCAAACATTTCTAAGGACATGGTATTAGTTGATTGACCTAATCTTGTTAGTGTGTTACAATTTCCACTATTGCATAGGAAATTGTTTATTAATCAAGGTAATTAGGAATTAGGGTTTTAGGAATTACTTCTTATTTAAAGATCCCTTAAAGATGATTTGTTTTTCACTTGGTAATGGTAATGGTAATATTTTAGGATGGTGAATGATATATATAAAATTTGATTCCTACTTAACCTCATAAAGGAATTATATATATACATTATAAGGTATTAAACCTTGTGGTTCATAATATGATGATTAGAGTTTCATGGTTCTCCATATTTGGTGATTTCTCCTATTCAAACTCTACTTAGTTTGTGGGGGTTTAGAACTATCATAAAACAATCTTAGTTATGTCATTATGCATGAATATCCAGCATTAATGAGGAAATGAAAATTTTTATTTCTAAATAATGGACATGAGTTTTGGGAAGGTTTAATAGACTCATATCTATTATGGATATGGATAAAGATTAAGAGCTAGGATGTATTGCCTTCATGATTTGTGACCATAAATTGTCGGGGATATACTTTCTGGGTATCCTCACTGACGAGGGTTTAACTCATCAATGCCCATTGTTATGGACTTGGGTTTTGGAGAAGGAGGGAGTGCTGGAGACATCTATCGGCTAGCAAACAAGAACACAGGGGACTCGAAGATTTACCTAGGTTCAAGCCTCGTAGAGGTCCCTACTCCTGCTTGTCTGCTCGTGGAATTAATGAAGGAATCGAGGATTACAATGGTGCACAGATGTAATCTGGCGAGGGTTGTGGAAACTAGGGTTGCGTGTGTCCTCCTTGCCGCCCCCTCCTAGCCTTTATATAGATAGGCTAGGTCTCGGGTAGCAGATCGAGTCGGTTACAAGTTAGGGTTTTCCCCTTTGAACTTTCTATCTTTAGTTTCTTCTTCTTCTTCAAGCAATCGACAGTCCGTAGGTTACTCGAGTTCCACATTTGGGCCTTGGCGACACCGTGGGTTCTACGTATTTATGCCGTATATACCAAGCTCGAGTACCTGTAGGGTATACCCATGTCAGTAGCCCCCGAGTGTCCATTGGAATCACAGATTCGACTGGAGACTTTATGAAACCTTTCGAGTGCATGACTGGGTATATTTTTCGACTGCTTTGTTTGTGTCATAGGGATTGTTGATGCGCGTGCCTAATTTAACCGATGTATCGGTATCAGTTAACTACCTTAGGGTAAAGCAACACCATCTACTCGAACTCGAGTCCCCGGACTCGAATCCGGAAAAATGCTGGTGCAATTTGACTCAGGCCACGGAGGTCTTACATGAGTCGAATTCCAGTGTATGGGTGTGAGCACTCGACGCATCCGTCAAGGCATGTTCATCGTACCTGTAGGCATGGATATATTACTGGTAGTGCATAGAAAATGTGTTGCCAGGCCTTATTCAGGTCTTATCTTCACGCTATAAGCGTGGCATCCAAATTTTATCATCGTGGAGACGATTCGGTTGACCCAGGAGACGCAGTCTCTTTGTAGGGAAAAATGATGAGGCGGTGTCGCCATAAGCTTCGAGTGTGGATGTTATAAACACACAGTACTTTGTACAAATAATCATAGGGTGCGTGACCAGCGCTCCCTATGGGAGTAGACCCCGAGTGCCTGGTTGAGTCGAAGACTCAGGCAGGGACTATGAATTTGCTTTCGCGCTCCCTATGGGAGTAACCCATGTCCATAGTTGAACCGTGTTTCGAGTGGTTGGGTTTGCTTTGATTGTCCATGTTCCTGTAAAAGAAGAAGAAAAATCGTAGGGCGTGTGACCAGCGCTCCCTATGGGAGTAGCCCCCGAGTGCTTGGTGGAGTCGAAGACTCGAGCGAGGACTAAAGTAGTCCAAGTCTTCTGCTGCGTAGTTTTTGATGACGTCAGTGCTGACGATTTCATGACCTCAGTTGCCCGTGTGAGCGAGTTTGACGGGACGTGATGAGCGGTGGGTCCCATTCCCTGACTCTGATTTGACCAGGCGTGTGTAATTTCATTTTAACTGCGCCTCCTCGATTTCCACGCGTAATGGGAGTAGTGGGGGACAGTTCATGCTTCAGCTCCTCCACGTGTTGAGCGCGATGAACGCCACCCGTCTAGTAGGGTTTTTCTGAGCCGTTCGATTGCATCTTCCAGGGGGTTAAGTAGCGATGCATCGACGGTAAAATTCGCATCTACTTCGATTCATCCTTTGGCTCCATCGCCATTGCCGCCGCTTCTCTGCTTCTCTGTGCTCTTTTTCCCTCCGTGGCGCTGGACCAGCTCCGCGTATTTCCCAGCTACTTCCTCCAGTCACATCGCCACCGCGGAATGGGGAAGAAAAAGGACGGTGATGCGGCCGATTCCGCTGCTGTCACTGCTGCGATGAAGAAGAAGGGCGGCTCCGCCACTGCGGGCACTAGCACCGCTGCCAGCGAAAAGAAGAAGGGTACGGGCACTCGCGTCACGAATGGCGCGTGGCGTCCATCTGTTATCAAGTCCTTAGATCTTCGTCTTCCTCACCAAGACGGAGTGTTGTCCTCCGCAGTCTCCGACGCGCACGTCCCCGGCGGCGAGGTAATCCCCTCTCCTCCTGCCGGTTTTCGGGTGGTGTTCCTAGCGTTCATCATTCGTGGCCTATCATTGCCCCTGCATCCTTTCTTCAGGGGCCTTCTTTCTTTTTACGGGCTCCAGCTCCATCAGCTGTCCCCCAATTCCATCCTCCACGTAGCTTGCTACATTACCCTTTGCGAGTGCTGGCTCGGAATCGAGCTGCATTTCGGCCTCTTCAAGCGCCTCTTCAAGTTGAAGCGCCAATTGGCGTCTGGCTCCGTAGTCTACGATGTAGGCGGCTACGGAATCCACGTCGATCCATCTGCCACATACTTCGACATCAAGCTGGCGATGTCCGTCCAAGGGTGGAGGGACAAGTGGTTCTATGTCCGCGACGAGAAGGCTGACGGAGACCACTTCGGACTTGCACCCTTCGACCCCGCGACGCCGTGCAAGAGGAGGCGCTCCTGGAAGAATGTGATCATGCCCGGCGAGTCCGCGGAGACAGATGTGCTGTACGAGCGCGTCTGCGACCTCGAGAGTCGCATGGGCAAAGAGGAGGGAGGTTGCGCCCTCATTCGCACATGGCTGCGCCGTCGCGTCCAGCCCCTACAGGCCAGAGTCCACCCCATGTTTCAGTGGGCTGGCGCTGACAATGTCACTCGCGTGTCTGCCGATGGCATGTCCGCGAGTGAGGTAGGCAAGAGGGTGCGACTGGTCACCAAGTACACCGTTGATACGTCCATAACGTATCTACTTTCCCAAACACTTTTGCTATTGTTTCTCCTCTATACTTGTGTGATTTGGATGCAACTAATGCGAACTGACGCTGTTTTCAGCAGAATTGCCTTGGTGCCTACTTTTTGTGCAGAAAATCAACTATCAAGAAAAATCCTGGAAAATATGCCACAAATCCTATTTCACCCGAAGACTCCAGGAGCTAGAATACGAGACGGAGAAGAGCCAGGGGTGGCCACACCACCTGGTGGCGCGGGCCAGGCCAGGCCACGCCAGGGGGTGGTGTGGGCCCTCCAGGCACCCCCTCAGCCTCTCTCTTCGCCTATAAGGAGCCTTCTGACCTAAAAACTTCGCGGGGTTCGACGTTTTTCCAGAAGGAGTTCCGCTCCGCCGCCACCACCAGATTCCACAAAACAGCACCAGAAACTCCGTTCTGGCACCCTGCTAGGACGGGGAATTGGAGGAGATCATCGCCATCATCATCACCATCGCTTCTCGATCGACCATCCATGTTTCCCCCATCTATGAGTGAGTAATCCCCCGCTGTAGGCTATGTGGATGGTAGGGATTGGATGAGATCGTTCATGTAATGGCATCAGATTGTTAGGGCATGGTGCCTAGTATCTTTTATTAGTGCTTTATGACTTTGTTGCGACTTGTTGTGCTTAATGCTTGTCACTAGGGCCCGAGTGCCATGATTTCAGATCTGAACATGTTATTGATTCATTATGATAGTATTGTTCTTGGTCTTATCTACAAGTTGTATACACACGTTGTTGTCCGGAACCTATGGCCCCGAAGTGACAGAAATTGAGATAACCAGAAGGGAAAGGCTTTGATGTGAGGATCACATGTGTTCATGGAGTGTTAATGCTTTGCTCCGGTGCTCTATTAAAAGGAGCACCTTAATTGCCAGTAGTTCCCTAGAGGCCCACCGCAAACGGGTGGCAGGACAAAAGATGTTGTGCAAGTTCTCATTGCGAGCACGTATGACTATATATGGAACACATGCCTAGGATTGTCTAGTACTTTGATGTTTTATCTTATTTATCTGCAATTGCCCTATGTTCTGATTGCTATGTGAATTGTCTTGTTCATGCAACGCTCGTCCATCCATCCCTATGCCTACCGCACTCGAATCCCACTATTTACTGCTTTTGTTACTACTGTCTTTGCTTTACTACTACAAAACTGTTGCTACTGATAAACTGCTGTGAGCAAGATTGTTTCCAGGTACAGCTGAATTGACAAATCAGTTGTTAAGGCTTATAAATATTCTTTGGCTCCCCTTGTCTCGAATCAATAAATTGGGTTTCACTTCCCTCGAAAATACTACGATACACCCCCTATACTCGTGGGTCATTAACCATCAAGGATGTGCTCCCTAGTGAACCAGTTGTTCCTCCGTTCGATGTTGCTAACCCTCCTCCTGAGGTACAGTTGTGCTACGTAGTAGCTTCTTTTTTTATCGATTGCTTCTTTTGCTGTGTGGCTTTGTGCTAAATTATTGTCTGTATGCAGGATTGGGCGGTGTCACCCTGTATGCCCCCTCTTCCTGAGGGGATTATTCCTCGTGAAGCCTTGGAAGAGGACGAGTCGGAGTCGACCGCCCCATCTGATGTGGAGGAGGAAGCCCCCGAGTCGGGTAGTCCAGATACTCGCAAGCGTTCGCACAGCAAGGATTCTGATGCATCGTCTCCTTCGACTCCGCAAGGTGCAGGCGTTGGTGCGAAGTCGCCAATTCCTGCCATTCCTGTGAGTGCCATGGCGCCATCTTCTCGCAAGAAGATGCGGCTGCCAAAGGAGTCGTCGTCAGAGTCGGGGGAGCCAACCTTCGACTTTGATAAGTTTGATTGGTAAGTATTCGAGTTTTCTTTTTTGGTTCTTCGTTGGAGTTGCCCTTTCTTGATGTTGGCTTGGTTTTGCAGTCAGCAGGCGTCGTCATCTTCTGGCAACGTCCAATTTCTGAAAGAATCTGGAGTCGCGACCTCGAGAGCCAAGAAAGAGGTTGAGCATGCTCCTTCCCCTCCATTGGCGGCCCACTCCGGACACAACTCATCCATCTCTCCACATGATGGGGAGCATCGGATGGTTGCCCGGATGACTGCACACCAATCGACTTCGGAGTCATTGGAGGATCATGTAAGTGTAGTATCGCTTCTTCTGATGTTGCAGTCGATTTTATCTATGGCTTCTGCTGATCCTTTGTTGTTTTTCCTTTTGCGATAGCTCCTTGTGAAGGGATCCGCTCACCTGGCGGAGCAGGTGCTTGCGATGGGTCGCCAGCATGCTATGCTGGATACGCGCCATCGCGTGGTAGAATGTAAGTGCTCTTTACTTCTTCTTCTTATGCATCGTTGCTATGTAGTCGATTGATAGTCAATTCCTTTTGTTTTGTTTTGTAGCTGAACATAATTCCCTTCTACACAACGCTGCCACCATGGAAAAGACACTCGCCGCGGCTGTGAAGAGCCATGATGAGGCAATCGCGGCGCGTGACGAGGCACAAAAGCGCGAAGAGCATCTGCGTGCCTCCATCGCAGCTAGGGAGAAGTTGTTCGAAGAACAGCTTTTCTCGATGCTAAGGCTCTCTCAGGTACCTTGCTTGGATATCATTATTGTTCTCTGTTCGAATTTGTCGTTAGCGCTGACTTTCGTGCCCATGTGTGAGTTCTGTACAGATGCTGGCGATTTGAGCTTTGACCCTCAGGCCCTCCGTTGTGACGATGCCTTGGCGGGTGCTCTTTCAACAGTCGAGGACCACAGCGCCGCCATTCAATATATGCTCTCCAAGGCCAAGGGCGTGCTCAGTCGCCTCCAGGAAGAGCTGATGCCCAAGGCTGAGCTGATCGAGAACATGGACGAGCTAGTGGAGTCTCTCGCGGGGGGTGTCCCTCCAAGCTTCAAGAACTCGCTCTGTGCGGCTGACGCGTCAATGTCACTCGCTATGGTGCAGCCCACGGAGTCGAAGTTGATCCTACAGCGGTCTCAAGGGCGATGCCCGTTAGCGTGGACGGCCAGCAGGTAGTCTTTGCTCCCTTTGTGACTGCCTGTGGCAAGTATGGGCCACAGCTGATTAACATAGTTGCAAAGTACTCTGAGGAGCTGCAGCGAGCCAAGAAGGCGACAAAGGCTGCAGTGTCAAGGGCCGGCGGAAAGTCAGTGGCATCTGTTACCGCCACTGACTCGATGAGGCCCCCAAAGCCATCTAAGTCGAAGAAACTAGTTGCTCCTCAGTAGCTTTGTAATAGTTGATTAGCTTATGTCTTTTGTCAAGAACATGCCTTTTGGCGAGTGTATCTGCTGATACTTTTGCTAATCTTGAATTCACTCGAATCTTTTGTATGTGCATCGATTTGGTCTTCTTATTGCTTCTTGCTTGGCTTGTGATGGGGCACATCAAGTGATCCTTTGAGGGAACCTCAGGATTCGCTGCCCCTTGATGATACTTTGGCACCACCGCGCTCGAGGGTGGATGAGCTGTCTCTGCTCTCGCGACTTCGTGATCGCGTGAAGCAGTTGGAGCGTGGATTGCTCGTGCTCCGCGGTAATGCGGATGTATGGAAATCAAAGGCAGAGAAGGCCACTGCCCGAGAACAATATCTGTTGGGGGAGGTGACGTAGCTGGGCGACCAATTTAAATGGTGTGCTTATCTTTTCCTTGTAGTCACTCGAAATGGTGTGCTGTCCTCACACTTCCATTATTGCTTTATATAGTTGTCAGCGCACGCCATCCGCAGGATGAGAAGGATAGGATTGCCATTCGCATGCATGACCTGACCCAAGAGCAACTTCAGGAGAGTGGATACTTTTGGGTGGATCATGATCGTGCAATCGCATTGGCGACCCTGCAGGATCGTGCATCGCGAGTGCTGCACTTCCTGAAGAAGTCGCAGTCATGCTTGAAGAACATTTATCGGACGATGTTTCCGCTGGATGTTGCTCCATCGAGCCTGCTGGCCCTCCTTGCCAAGTTCCAAGACTTGGCTGCGGTTCGCGAGTGTGTAAGACAGTAGTTGGTGGCTGGTGTCAAGGCCGCTCTGTCGCTGATGCGACTGCATAGGCCTGATGTAGACGTTGCGGCAATTGCGGCTGGTGCACCTGCGCCGCCTGCGGGTTCTGCTTAGAACATGGTGTCGCACTATCAGGCGGTGGATCGCCCAGCAGAGGAGATCGTCGACTTCTTCAAGGAGCAAACCAACGTTCTCTTGTTGCAATAGTAGTTTAGTTTGTATCTTGCACATAAGCGTACCAATGTTGTAAAGTTCGTATGTAATGATGTGCATAATTGATTGTCGATGATGTATAAAGAGCTTGTTAGCGTGTATGTTTTGTGAGTGCGTTGCACTATGCGACTCCTTTTCGTTAGTCTGGCCATGCGCTTATCTCATTCCCTTGTCAACCTGTCAGGTGCATTGCAACTGGGTTGATGTGTGTCAAGGGTTTCGATTGATGTTCCAGCTACTCAGGATATCGCGTTTTAGTTCGTAGAACAGATGTGTATAGGGTGGCACAGCCCCCGAGTGGATAAGTTGCAGAAAATAAAGGAGAACAAAGAGTTTTGGGGCACTTAGCTTTATTTATTCATGGGATAGTACGAAGTACAATGTGTGGCTAAGTAGCCTTGGCTGAGTGGCCTTATTTGCAATGTAAAAGTAAAAACGACTAAGGGTAGAAGCATCGCAGCTGCGCGACATTCCAGGGGTTGGAGTAGGCGACTCCTATCTCTAAATCTTGAAGGTGATAGGCGCCACCTAGGATTACTTCTGTAATCATGTATGGTCCCTCCCAGGGGACTCGAGTTTCAGATGTCCTTGCTGCTTCAATCGCAGGACCAGGTCACCTTCGACGAACGATCTAGGCAGTAGCCTCCTACTGTGGTAGTTGCGCAGGTTCTGCTGGTAGATCGTTGATCTTTCTGCTATGATTTCCCTTGCCTCGTCAAGGAGGTCGACGGAGTCTTCGAGTGCAACGGATGACTCCTGCTCGCTGTAAGCGACCACGCGCGACGCTTTGTACCGTACCTCAGCGGGTAGCACCGCTTCAGCCCCGTGCACCATAAAGAACAGGGTGTAGCCTGTGGCACTATTTGGAGTTGTGCGTAGGCTCTAGAGTATTGATTGTAGTTCGTCTGGCTAGCAACCCGCGGCTTGTTCGAGTGGCCGAAGGAGTCGCTTCTTGATGCCGCTGTAGACGAGCCCATTCGCCTTTTCGACCTGACCATTGGTCCGTGGATGCGCTACTGAGGCGTAGCTGATGTTGATTCCCAGATTCTCACAGAATTCTTGGAACTCCTTGGATGTGAAGTTCGTCCAATTGTCTGTGATGATGCTGTGTGCCACTCCGAAGCAGAAGACGATGGATTCGAAGAACTTGACTGTGTTGTGCCCTGATTGATTGGTCACTGACATGGCCTCTATCCACCTGGTGAACTTGTCGACTACGACTAGGAGGTAGACGTAGCCTCCTCGTGAGGACTTGGGGAGCTTGCTGACCATGTCAAGTCCCCATTGCACGAAGGGCCAGGCCAGTGGAATTGGCCGAAGCTCTGCGCCAGGTGCGTGCGGCTTGTCCGTGAATCGCTGGCACGCGTTGCATTTCTGGACGATGTCCTTGGCGTCGCGCATGGCCGTAGGCTAGTAGAATCCAACTCATAGAGATTTGGCCACGAGGGCGCGACTGCCAGCATGGTGTCCGCAGGTTCCCTCATGGATGTCGAGGAGAACAGCTCTTATCGGCCGTGGAGACGCATCGCTGGAGCACTCTTGTGATGTTATGCTTGTATAGTTCGTCGTTGATAACAGTGAATTCCTTGGATCACCGCGCGATGTGCCGTGCATCAGTCGGATCGTCCGGTAGCCTTTTGCTAAGGAGGTACGTGATGTACGGCTGAGTCCAGGATGACTTGATCATCATGACGCTCATTGATCCTTCGAGTCCTATATCTAGCTCCAGGTCGTCAGGTGCCATTGGCTCATTGGGTGGCGTAGCCCCCGAGTCCATTGCCGCGCTTTTTTTCTTCTCCGCTGCCTTTAGCTTGATGGAGCATTCGCAGATGCACTCGAGAAATACCCAGGTGGTATGGGGGCGTAGGTAGAGCCTATGTTGGCGAGTGCGTCCGACTCTTCATTGCTTTCGCGACCTACGTGTCGCAGCTCGCAGCCGTCAAAGTCCCCTTCGAGTGTGTCGTAGAGGTCGCGGTACGCGATCATGTTGTCGTTCAGTGCGTCGCACTCATGCATTGTTTGGTCGATGACCAACTTGGAGTCACCGTATATAATTAGCCTCTTGGCGCCGCAGGATTTTTCCATCCTCATCCCGTGTAGTAGGGCCTCGTATTCAGCTTTGTTGTTGGAGACGGTGAACTGCATTCGCAGAATATATTTCAGCTTGTCCCCTTGGGGCGATGTCAGTATGACACCTGCACCTGCTCCGTCCTTCCGCTTGGATCCATCAAAGTGCATTATCCAGAGGTAGGACATATCTGGTTTTTCGGGGAGCTGGTTCTCCATCCAGTGCACGAGGAAGTCAGGGAGAACTTACGATTTGATTGCGTCGCGCTTTTCATATGTGATGTCTTGTGGAGACAATTTGATTCCCCAAAGCGCGACTCGCCCCGTGACGTCGGGGTTATTGAGGATATGCCCTAGGGGGCATCGTTGACCAGCACGATTGGGTGTTCCTGGAAGGAGTGGCACAGTCGCCGGGCAGTCACGAAGACGCCATACGCCAGCTTCTGGTAGTGCGGGTACAGCTGTTTTGTTGGCGTGAGGACCTTGCTGAGGTAGTAGACTAGGCGTTGTACCCCGTGGACCTTGTTTTCCTCGGCTCGTTCGACCACGAGCACTGTGTAGACCACCTGGTTGGTGGCGGAGATATACAACAACAGTGGTTCCCTTTCTCGTGGGGTCACCAGTACTAGCAAAGTAGATAGCAGGCGGTTGAGGTCTTCGAATTCTTTCTGCGCTTCATTGGTTCACTCGAACTTTTCAGCTTTGCAGAGGAGTTGGTAGAAGGGCAGTGCCTTTTCACCCATCTGACTGATGAATCGACTGAGGGCCGCGATTCGCCCAGCCAGCTGATGGACGCCCCTTATATTTTTCGGCTTCTCCATGGCCAGTATGGCTTTTATTTTCTTCGGGTTTGCCTCGATTCCTCTCGCGGAGATGAGATACCCGAGTAGTTGCCCAGATGGTACGCCAAAGGCGCATTTGTCCGAATTGAGCTTGATCCGGTATTGGTCGAGGTTGGTGAAGGTTTCGCGTAAATCATCGATTAGG
Organism: Avena insularis; assembly: GCA_023614405.1. Lineage (NCBI taxonomy): Eukaryota > Viridiplantae > Streptophyta > Magnoliopsida > Poales > Poaceae > Avena > Avena insularis. The sequence goes on from CM042694.1 coordinate 289,289,055, forward strand.
AAGGCTTCCTCCTTGGTCTTGATTACTATGTCGTCGACATAGACTTGAATGTTGCGACCAAGTTGATCCTTGAGGAAAGTCTGCATGCACCGCTGGTAGGTGGCTCCTGCGTTTTTTAGCCCAAAGGGCATTGTGTTGTAGCAGAACACACCGAAGGGCGTTGTAAATGTTGTTTTTTCTTGATCTTTCTGCTTCATTCGAATCTGATTATAGCCTGAGTAGGGTTCGAGGAAGCAGAGGTGCTCGCATCCAGCGGTGGAGTCGATGATCTGGTCGATTCGCGGTAATGGGAAGTGATCCTTTGGATAGTGTTTATTCAAAGAGGTGAAGTCCACACACATCCTCAGGATATCCGTGTCCTTTTTTGGTACTAGCACCGTGTTGGCGAGCCAAGTGCTTTCCTTGATCTCGTGTATGAATTTGGCGTCGAGGAGTCTGTTGATCTCCATTCCGACTGCCTTTTCTCTTGGCTATGATAATCGCCGGATTGTTTGCTTGACTGGCCTTGCGTCTGGGTTAATGTTGAGTGCATGCTCGGCGAATTCCCTGGGAACTCCTGGCATGTCCAATAAACACCAGGCGAAGATTTCCCAGTGCTCACAGAGGAATTCGACGAGCACGAGTTCCTATGCGGGACTCAAGTTGTTGGCGATGAGGGCCGTCTTGGCGGGATCCGATGGGTGGACCTGCGCTTTCTTTGTGTGCACCGATGAGTCGAAAGATAGGTCAGGCGAACTTGGCCGGCTTAGGGGAGGCAGACTGTTGTCTGTCGACTCCTTTAGTCTCGCGAGTTCTTCCTGCATGCCGAAGGACTGGGAAATTCTATTGAATTCCCTGTCGCAACTATTAGATATGTCGAAGCTCCTGTTGACTGTGATGACGCCATTGGGACCTAGCATTTTCATCTGCAGGTAGGCGTAGTGTGGCACTGCCATGAACCTCGCGAACGCGACATGTCCGAGGATGCAGTGGTACTGAGGGCTACCGACCTCAAAGTCGGCGCGCCAGCGAAAGTTTTTCGCGGTCAAGATGACGTCGAGGTTGATTTTGCCCAGGGGATACACGCCTTTTCCTGGGACGATGCCATGGAATGTTGTGTCCGAGGCTTCTAAGCAAGTCAGAGGGATCCTCATTGCTCGCAAGGTACTCGCGAATATAAGGATGATGCCGCTTCCGCCGTCCATGAAGACGCGGCTCATGTCGAAACCTCTGATTTGAGCCTCGAGTACGAGGGGACAATGGCCTGGACGAGGTACTTGAGGTGGATGGTCGCGTTTGTCGAAGGTGATGTAGGACTCGCTTCCGCTGAGGTACTCAGTGGTAGATGGTGGCGAGTTTGTGGCCAAGTTGACTTGGCGAGTGATGGCCTTCTGCACCCTGTTAGAGGTGTGTCCCTTTTGGATCATCTTGGTACCCATGGCTCGTGGGTATGGTTCGCCTCCCTAGGGCTGGTCCGGCGCAGCTGCGTTCGGGGGTAGTCCAGGTGGTGGTGGCGGAGCGCCATGTGCCATGGCACCTGGAGCGGCTCCGTAGCCTCTTTCGACTGCATTGCGATTCATCCGAACCAATACCTCATGTAATTTGAGGAACTCGCGGCAGTCCTTGAGGAGGTGGCTGGACTTCTTCCTTCCATCATGCTTGTCGATGTAGAAGTGTACCGTACATGGCCCGGACAGTTTGTCTTCAATGGATGTCACGGGTGCCTCATCACGATTGCGGCGTTGCCACACTTGCGTGGTTTTCCCGGAGTCGCGGTATCCACCGTTGTGGTATCCGCTGTTGCGATTATCGTCGCGTCTATCGGCGTAGCCAGCTGTAACCATGTTGACGCGTTGCGATCGCCATCGAGATGCGCATGCGCGCTTGCCTCGGCGGTCAAGGCTGCGCTTCGAAGTTCTGCCTCCTTGTCAGAGTGAACGCGATTCTTCACCGAATCTTCTCCATCGGCCCACCGATTCGCGATTTCCATCAGGTGGTCGATGTTCTTGGGCTTTGAGCGGCCCAGCTCCTCCCTGAGCTCTATGCGGCGGACGCCGCCATTGAATGCGTCAATCGCGCGATCCTCTGAGATGTTCTCTGCAGAGTTCTTGATGATGGACCACCTTTGGATGTAGGAGCGTAGCGATTCGCCCGATCTTTGCTGGCAGCATCTCAGCTCTTCGATTGATGCAGGCCGCTTGTATGTGCCCTTGAAGTTGCGCACGAAGCTGTAAACCAGCTCATCCCAACTGCGAATGGATCCGCGTGGGAGGTTGTTGAGCCATGCTCGGGCGGCGCCTTGCAGCTGTAGCTGTAAGCATTGCATGGCTGTGCTTCGACTGCCACCATGGAGCCTGACGGAGGAGATGTGGTCCTCTAGCCAAATCTTCGGGTCCTGCAGGCCGTCAAACTTTGGGTTCTCTGACGGGAGTTTAAACCCCTTGGGCGTTCGCTTTTGCCTGATGGCCCTGCTGAAGCACCTGGCTCCACAGAGCTCCACATCTTCCTCTTCCGAGTCAGTCGACCGAGCACGTCGCGCCCTTGATTTGTCGATCTTGTGCTGCGTGAGGTCATCGCGCGCATCATAGTCGTGGTCATGTCCCCGTGAGCGGCAGCATCGAGAAAGGTCGTGACTGTCGTCACTGGATGAGGGCGAGGAGTAGCGCTTTGCCTTTTTTCGGCTCCGGTGTTGGTTCCTTGTTGAGGGCAGCCTCGATTAGTCCCAAGCCCGCGATCGTAGATTGGTGCATGGCGGCTCGGGGATCTCCAGCTGGTGGCTGGTTGTTGAGGAGGTACATGGTGGCTGCTGTCACCGCGGCCTGTGGCGTCTTCGGGACCATGTTGCCCCGTGTATCGACTGTCATAGAGCTGAAGTCAAGGACCTTTGCAGCTTCTATGCGTTCTTTCTCGGTGAGATGGGCCATCCGAGATCGCCTCTTGTTTGCGAGGTACTCGTTGCTCTTTGAGGAGGATCCTCCATGGGAGGAGAGCCCAGCACGTCGAAGGCTCGACTCGTCTGCCGCCTTTTTGCGTGCCTCGAGTTGCGCGATTGTTTGCACTTGGCGCTTGAATTCTTCCTTCAGGAGCCAATGGTAACCCATTAGTAGTTCTTGCAGAGATCCGAAGGGTAGAGGGTTGCCTCATAAGGCATCGCGGCAGCGAGCCCACTCTTGTTCGTTGAGCTTGATCACGACGCATTTGCCGGTTTGCTCGTTTATTATAGTTGGAGGTTCGATTGCTCCTCCGTTGTTAACGGGGGTGCCGTTGCCACTGTTTCCACCATTGCCGCCGTTAGGCGGGTCAGTTTCGTTGCCACGGTTGCCCGTGTTGTCGCGATTGGTGGAGGTGTCGCACGCGTTGATGACGGCGCACATGAAGTGGTTGGGGAAGTTGCTGCTCCCGCAACTTTCAGATCCGGAACCGTAGGCTCCATCTTCGATCGCCGATCGTAGTCACGACCATCACATCGACCTCATCGCGTGTTCTCGACTGTTGTCGGGGCGTTGAGCTCACTGAGGGTGCTGATCGATGGAGGGAACCACGATGCTGGGGCAATCGACGACACCGTCGGCTGGTCAGGCATACGAAGCGTGCCCATCTGACCAACTTGGAAGCGGAAGCTCTCGATCGCCAGGCTGATTCCATCTCCCACGGACTCGAAAGCCGGGCGAGTGGCCGGCATGTGGACGGTGAAGTCGAACGCACCGAAGAGCTGGTGAATCTCCGCTATTGCGGAGTTATAGATCGCGGTTGATGGGGCCGAAGAAGCCACAACATCAGCACTCCCAATTCCCACAGACGGCGCCAATTGACGAGGGTTTAACTCATCAATGCCCATTGTTATGGACTTGGGTTTTGGAGAAGGAGGGAGTGCTAGAGACATATATCAGCTAGCAAACAAGCACACAGGGGACTCGAAGATTTACCCAGGTTCAGGCCTCGTAGAGGTCCCTACTCCTGCTTGTCTGCTCGTGGAATTAATGAAGGAATCGAGGATTACAATGGTGCGCAGATGTAATCTGGCGAGGGTTGTGGAAACTAGGATTGCATGTGTCCTCCTCACCGCCCCCTCCTAGCCTTTATATAGATAGGCTAGGTCTCGGGTAGCAGGTTGAGTCGGTTACAAGTTAGGGTTTTCCCCTTTGAACTTTCTATCTTTAGTTTCTTCTTCTTCAAGCAATCGAGAGTCTGTAGGTTACTCGAGTTCCACATTTGGGCCTTGGCGACACCGTGGGCCTCTATGTATTCAGGCCGTATATACCAAGCTCGAGTACCTGTAGGGTATACCCATGTCACTCACTGTGCCTCACTGACCAGGGTGGCCCACTTCGGGTTAGAGCTTTGCTTCATGGGCGGCCCAGTTAGGGAGAAGAAGCGGAGTCCAGTCCGGCTACGGGAAGGCCCAGAAGACTTACCGACATAGGCCTGTTATGTTACTTGTAGATCAATATGTACTCTATAACTAACTCTTAGTCGTAGTCGGATAGGTCTCTCCTGTAAACCCTAGGCCGAATATCTATATAAGCCGTCCTAGGGTAAGCCTTTAGGGCACCCTCACAATAGTCTACAATCTCAACTCGCACAGGTGAAACCCTTGTAACCCATATTCCGGCTCTGCCGTATTACTAGATTGCTAGTAGGAGTAGGATCTGTCCAAAACCAGTAGATTCGAACCTGGGTAAACTTGTGTGCTCACCGTCCCGAAATATCGTACGTCTCACACCCCTGTCTTCCACATGCCTCAAGGACCCCCTCATGGCATACCTGTCATCAATCAGACGACAGTTGGCACCCACCGTGGGGCAAGTGAGCTTCGGTCCTGCGTTCCGGGTGGAATCTGTAAGAATTGGAATCAGCGAGACCATCGTCGTTGGTCGCATCCTCTACGCCAGTGACGTCCCTCTCATCGTTCTCGACGAGACCTAGATTCCGGCTAGGGAGGTTGTGACTACCTACACCATCATGTCTTTCGGAGAGATCGATGTGTACATCGGGTTTGCTGATACTTCCCCACCCACCCCAGCGGTGATGATAGAGGTAGAAGAAATTTCTGGCTCCCCTCTGTCTGCAGAGGTGGCGGAGTTCAGGATCCTAGAAAACCATAAACCCACCCAGCCCGCACCAATTGCGGAGATAGTGGATAAAACCGATCTTGAAGCAGATCACGCGGTACAAGTCGAATCTGGAGTGGATCTCCCTGAGGAGGATGAATCCCAGATCGACCCACCCGCCAAGGTCAAAATCCAGGAGGAACAAGTCAAAAACGCAGGTTCCGGATCTTCTAACGCTAGAACAGATCAACCCTTCCTGAGGCATACGTTGAGGCACATGATGATGAAAGACGCAAGTGTGGATGAGCTTCTCGAAACCATTAGGATTTTCGAGGAATCCCATGAGGAAAGCCACAACTACCTCAGGACGCACACATCGCACTTTGTCGGATATGTTGGATCCAGATCCGGCTCTGCCGATGCTGGAGACAACAAAGACTTGGTGCTAGAGGAGATCGGAACAAACGCCGACTTACCCGCATCCTCGGATGACTCGATGACATTGGCGGATTTTCGAAAGTGCTCCGTGGAGTATGAAGAGGAGTTCAACTCCAAAGCTGCAGAAGAAGGAGAAGCCATGGACGAAGGATCCAGAGAAAACTCTCCTAAAGCGCAGGATGACATGGATCTCGGAGTTAACCCTGATTTCCAGATGTCTGAAAGTACCGATCAGATCTTGACTCCGAGAAACGGACCCAAAGCCGTCTTTGCTACTGGTGCTGCTAATAAGGCAAAGAAGAAGAATAAGAAGAACAAGACCGCAGCAAAATATCCTCCAGCGGAGGAAGCAGTGGCCGAGGAATATGAGGAAGACTCGGATGGAGCTTTAATCCTAGAGGAGCCCAAAGAAGCTTCGGTGGATGGACACGTGGTCACCGCGAGTGCCCGTAAACTCATCGACGCTACATTAACTACACATATCCCTACTGCAGCAGAACTCACTGTTGTGGAATTGGAAGAAAGGGCTCAGGCCCTAGAAGCGCGTCACCAAGTACTCCAGGATAAAGCCAAAAACATCGAGGAAGAGAAGAAGCGCATGGATACTGCAGAGAAGCTCATCTCTTTGCAGCATCAGAAGACCCAGAAAGGCCACGTACGGGCCGACAAATTTTTGGAAGTACGCAAGGTTCTCTCTGAGGGAGATCCGGGGATGCCTCGGCTCGATAGTAATGGACATATCGTGTACCCAACACCAGTACAGAACACTGTTGCAGCCCAAGATATCTTGGCAAATAACCTAGGCCCAGGGGAGTTTCGTTTGGGCATAATGCTACTTACCAAGGGCCTGGAGCAACAGAAGTTCGCGGAATCCGGAAGCGGAAAACTGGTCTCTCAATCCGACCAATGTCGCATGGATCCGGCCTGGCACGATATCAGGCCCCAACGGATGTCGGAACAACATCATTGTTCCGACCATCTGGAAGACAACTACTCAAGAACCGGATCTTGAGGCCAACGGCACGAAACCGCACGTGATTGGAGCAATGTCGCCCCAGCCATAGAGCGAGATGCAGTTGCAGCATTGTATCCGAGACACCCTCCTTGTCGAGAGTCGAAAAATCATAGGGAAGAAGATAAAGAGAAATTTTGGGAGGAGGATCGTTAGAGAATGCCACCTCCTAGACATACAAGCCGTCCGACTGAACCTCACCAAGCTATGGGGAACGATGGACGAAGGAACGATGGACACCGTGCCAAGTCAAGCCGGCAGGGGGCTCGTCATAATGAAGACCCTCCCCGGAACAGGAATAATGACGCTCCGGATGGAGGCCAGCGATCAACTAGAAACAATCCACCTAATCCACCCTCTCCACCAAGTAGCCACCACAATAGCTCTCAAGGAGGGCATCGTGGCCGAGGAGGGGGTGGCAGAAGCCGAAGTCCGGTTCCAAGGCACCACAGCCACAACCGTCAATCAGGACGGCAATCTCTATCACCAAGTGACGTGAGACATCGGATCAACTCTAACATAGAGGCGCGGTGCTACGAGAACGACGAAATCTATGTGGGTCCAAAATGCTTCGGACCACGCATTAGAGCAACAAGATTCCCGGAAGGATTTGCTATCTCAAGGCACATCCATCCCTACGACGGTGTAGCTCGGCCAGATACTTGGCTCCAGGATTTTTTCTAGGCTTGCTGCATCGCCAAAGGCGGTAATAGCTTGGTCGCAACCCGATATCTCCCACTTATGCTGCGGAAGACAGCGCCATCCTGGCTCCATGAACTTCCGGAAAACACCATCCACAACTAGTATGACATGCAAAGTGCATTCTTTCGAAATTTTGAAGGCACATACTAGAGGCCCTGTATGGTACGAGACCTACAGCATAGCACCCAGAAAGCCGGAGAAACTTGCCGAGATTACCTTGGATGATGGATCGACACCAAGAACTCCTATGAGGGAGTAAATGACCAAACTGCGATTGAAGCTTTCATTGCAGGACTCCCAATTGGTTTACTACATCATCGCTTGAAGTGTGATAAGGTCACTGATTTGGGAGAGATGATAGAAACAGCGAGCAAGTATGCAGATGCTGACGATGATGCAGAGGGATTACTGAATGCCCTAGTTGTGCCATAGTCGGCAAAACAACCAAAGCAACAAGCTCAGAAGCCCAAGAACACGTCGGAAGAAAAACCCAACGCCGAAACGGCAGTGGTCACTGCTACTTTCGGGTCTGGAGGATGAGGAGGGCACGGTGGTGGCCACGGACGCGGTCGTGGGACATCAAGAGTCCAGGGTAGAGGAGACCAGCAACCTGGCAAAACCTATTCTTGGGCCAACATTGCCAATAAACCGTGTGTGCATCACCTAGATGCCAACGTGGGCTCGTCTCACACAAACACCGAGTGTCGTTTTAATGATGACATCAAGAAAGACGATACGGCTGGCTACAGGGCTAAGCGTAAGAAGGGAAAGAAGAATCCCGAAAAAGAGAAGGAGACCAAGGAAGATTCCGACATGGAGGAAGCTGACCCTTCAAATCCCAAGCCGGATGGAAAGAAAAAATTCCCAATGAAGAAAGACACTTACATCACCTTCCTTGGATCTCAACTAGCTAAGGTCAAGAAAGCAGTTCTGCATGAGCTCAACGCAATTGTTCCGGCTGTCCCACAATTTTTGGATTGGTCGGAAGTGGCAATCACCTTTGACCATGCTGATCATCCGCCTAAGTTGCATAGGCAAGGAAAATATGCCTTAGTTGTCAATCCACTTATTGACGTCTATGGTTTCTCCAAGACTCTCATGGACGGCGGCAGCAGCATCAATATTCTGTATGTCGAAACGCTATGCCGGATGAAGATCTCGGAGACACAGCTGAATCATAGCTCTGTGATCTTTCACGGAGTTGTCCCAGGAAGACAAGCAAATTCCTTGGGAGAGATCACTTTGGATGTTACCTTTGGAACTCCACAGAATTATCGGACGGAGGCACTTTCCTTCGAAGTGGTCCCGTTCAAGAGCGTGTATCACACTATATTTGGACGTCCGGCTTACTGGGCTTTTATGGCTCGTCTGTGTTACATTTACAATATGATGAAAATTCCAGGTCCCAACGGCATGATCATCATCAGGGGAGACCCAAAGAAGGCGCGCGAGTGAAAGGACAGAAATGTTGCCTTTGCTAAAGCCATGCTGCACGCCCAGGAGTACGAGGAGATCAAGAAAACCATTGATCCGTCCGAGATGCCCGCGACAAAGAAGGACGTGACAAAGCCGAATCCAGAGTTCAAGGCATCAGAGGAGACAAAGAAGACACCGTTGAAGGATGATGACCCCTCCAAGGTGACCCAGATAGGTGTAGGCCTAGATAGCGCATAGGAAAGCGTGCTCGTCAAGTTCCTCCAAATAAATCAAGATATCTTCATACGGCAGCCATCTGACATGACCGGAGTACCTAGGGAACTTGACGAGCACTCTCTAAATGTACACCCGAATGCTAAACCCGTCAAACAGTCCCTACGATGTTTCGACGATGAAAAGCGTAAGGCAATAGCTAAGGAACTAGCCCGGCTCGAGTTAGCCGGATTCAAAGAAGAGGTCATCCACACTAAATGGTCGGCCAATCATGTAATGGTCCCTAAAAAGGACACCACTGGTTTAAGGATGTGTGTTGATTATACTGCCTTGAACAAGGCTTGTCCCAAAGATCCATTCGCTCTGCCTAGAATTGATCAAGTTATCGATTCTACAGCAGGTTCGGAACTCCTATGTTTTCTCGACGCATATTCCGGTTATCACTAAATCTGGATGAAGGAATCATACAAAGTCAAAACTTCATTCATAACCCCCTTCGGAACCTTCTGTTTTGTTATGATGCCCTTTGGGCTCAATAACGCAGCATCTACGTACCAGCGCACTTTGCAGCGTTGCCTCCATGACCAAATCGGACACAATGTACATGCATATGTGGACGACATTGCGGTGATGTCCAAAAAGAAGGAAACCTTAATTTCTGTCTTGGAGGAAACATTCGCCAATCTACGAAAATATAACATAATGCTTAAACCGAAGAAGTGTTTCTTCGGAATACCCGCCGGAAAATTGTTAGGTTTCATCGTGTCTCAAAGAGGCATAGAGGTGAACCGAGACAAGATTAAGGCTATACTCAATATTTCCAGTCCAACTCGCCTGAAGGACGTTCAAATACTAACTGGTTGCATTGCTGCAATCAGCCAGTTTGTAAGTCGGCTCGGCGAAAGAGCCGCACCACTCTACAAGCTCCTGAAAAAGACCAAAAAGTTCGTTTGGACTGACGAAGCTGAAGCTGCACTATGAGACCTTAAAGCAGTACTCTCATCTTCTCCTATCCTTGCAGCACCAGAACCACGGGAACCGATGTTTCTCTATCTCGCTATGACAAACAGAGTCATTAGTGTCATCATGGTAGTGGAGAGACCAGAGGAAAATCAGGTACACCTGGTGCAGCGTCCAACTTACTATCTCAGCGAGGTCCTAACTGAATCAAAGCAGTGGTATCCGCACTATCAAAAGCTGGCTTATGGTGTGTTTTCGCATCTTGTAAGTTACAACACTATTTTTAGGAACATCCCATTACTGTGGTCAACACAGCTCCCATGAGAGATATAATCAACAACAGCGATGCTACAGGACACGTCGCAAAATGGGGCATAGAGCTTTCAGCTTTCGACATTGAGTATAAACCTTGTACAACAATCAAATCCCAAATCCTCGCTGACTTTGTCGCTGATTGGATAGACACAACGGAGAATATGACCCTCCTAGAGTCAGAATACTGGACCTTACACTTTGTTGTGTCTAAGGCGCTAGGGGGCTCAGGGGCTGGCGTGGTGCTCAAATCACCCCAAGGAGATAAACTTTTCTATGTGTTGCAGATCCACTTCACGGCGACAAATAACATTGCCAAGTATGAAGCACTGCTGCATGGAATCCAGATTGCTAAGGATATCTGCATCCGGCGTTTGATGTGTTATGGAGATTCGGATCTTGTTGCCCAACAAGTCTCGGATATCTGTAATGCGAATAAACACATGGCAGCATATAGAGCTGTCATGGATGAACTATCTAAATCATTCAAAGGGTTTGAGGTTCAGCACAACCCTCGAACAGAAAATGAGGAAGCAGATGCACTATCTCGTATAGGCTCTACACGGAAAAAGGTCCCGGATGGCGCTTTTTTGGAGCACCTCCAATTTCCCTCTATAAAAGGAGTACACGAGGAATATCCGACCAAATCCGACTCACCTTTAGTGGCAGTTCTGGCTATGATTCCCAGCTGGACTCAACCCTACCTTGACTACTTGGTAGATGGCAAATTACCCGAAGATGAGGTTCTGAGACGGCATATCATCTGACGAGCAAAAGCCTATACTATATTTAGTGGTGAGCTCTATAAGCGGAGCGTGTCTGGGGTCTTTCAGCACTGTGTATCTCCGGAAGAAGGAGTGGAAATCTTACGAGAAATCCACGAAGGCAAGTGTCATCACCATGCTACAGCCAAATCTTTAGTGGCAAAAGCTTTCTAACAAGGTTTTTTCTAGCTTACAGCCAAGGCAGATGCCAAACGACTGGTCAAGACATGCAAAGGCTACCAAAAGTACTCCAAACAAGCTCACGTTCCGGCTGATCAGCTACAAGCAATACCTATCACATAGCCTTTCATGGTCTGGGGGCTTGACATGGTAGGACCGTTTAAACGGGCTCCAAGTGGATTTACTCATCTCTTAGTGATGGTGGATAAATTCACAAAATGGATTGAGGATAAACCCGTCACTAGAGCAACAACCAGAAGATTTGTCGAGGATGTTATAATCCGATATGGTTATCCGCATAGCATTATCACGGACAACAGGAGTAACTTCTCTATGGAAGAACTTGCCGAATTCTGCAACAAACAAATATCCGGCTTGACATTGCGTCAGTCGCACATCCACATGCTAATGGATAAGTCGAAAGAGCAAATGGTTTAATCCTACAAGGCCTAAAACCAAGGCTCGAAGCACCACTACGACGTGCTGCGGGGGCTTGGGCAGAGGAGCTACCTTTCGTGATATGGAGCTTACGAACAACTCCGAACAGGTCAACTGGATATACACCTTACTTCTTGGTCTATGGTGCAAAAGCAGTTCTTCCTACTGATTTGATTCATACTTCTCCCCGAGTTGCTGTGTATATTGAAGAGGATGCCGAAATTTCTCGACAAAATTATCTTGATTTAATCGAAGAAGTTCGTGTCGTTGCTAAAATTAGATCAACACCCTATCAGCAAAAGTTACGCAAGTATCATAGCCAGAGAGTCAGAAATCGGTCTTTCAATAAGGGCGATTTGGTTCTTCGGCTTGTGCAGAAAGAAAGCACAAAATTTCCCTAGTATGGGAAGGGCCCTTTTTAGTTAGCCGAGTATTACACAATAGTTCTTACTATCTAACTGATATGCGGCCAGTCAAAGAAAGACCTGCTACTAAGAAAAGAAAGAGAGCTAGAGGCAGTACAGACCCGGAAGAATTAGATAGACCATGGAATATTGCTCAGCTACGTCCCTTTTATTCTTAATTTATCTTTCTTTGTAATCATATATGTGTACACATTCAATAAGACATAAAGTGTTGGTTGCCTCATTTTTTCTGAGAAGTTTTATATTACCATCTTATTTCTGAATGATCATGTCACAGTCGAAAATCCCAGAATACTTGAAAGTATTTTATGCTCATGTTTGTTCTAGTTAAGATCTCCGATTTTAAAATTGCTACCTTCGGGTATAACTCTAAAATTTTCTAGTTTGTACTTTGGTTATTTATCTGATTGCCGGATGCGGGCATTTTTCGAGTAGTGAATTGTTGGTACTGGAAGCCGGCTTTGTTTCCGAGTTTAAACTGGTTTAACAATTGAGCTCCGTTGCTCGGCAAATTTTTCGTGCCGAAGGTTGGCCGGCTCACGAAATGGACGAGGCGGAAAGCCAGACAAATAATAAGTACAGAGAAAAAACATAAGTTCTTATGTAAACATTTTAGGCACATAAAATTAAAGCCAAAAGTTCTAAATAGATATAACAAATCTTAGCACTAGCAAAAGTATTATACTACTTATTTACAACCTGAATTGTTTTCAGAATAACACATTGTTTTTTCTGATGCTCTACGATGAAGGGGGAGAGGTAGGAGCTGCCGGCTCACTGGAGACATCAGCCTTGCCTTTATATCTTACCGAGACGTTCAAATCTGAAACGGTTTGTTCGTCGTCGGAGACTTCTGTTGTTACCTCGGCGGGCAGAGGAGGCATCTCCACGCTTGTGAAGAAAGGAGTGTCGTAGCTGGTTAAATCAGCTACGTGGCACCCATATACGGCACAGGAGTCCATGATGGCTTTGATGTCCTGCTCCTGTCCGCCTTCATCCACAGTCGAATACCCTCTGGTTACTTGCCAGATTTCCATGCTTCCATGGTGGCTCATAACCATGGTGAGGGCATTCTTTGCCGCGGTTCGCGCATAGGACATGTTCCAATCCTGGATGAGCTGGGGCATCTCCTTGCCTTGTCTCGCACCTCAAATCTAGACATTATATGCATGTCTGGAACCTTGAGTACTTCTCCAATATCCTCCAAAGATTGGCGGAAATCATGAAGCAAATCACCGACTTGAGTAAGCCGGTTGGTACGAGACTCGGTGGAGGCAGAATCCAGTAAGTTTAGAGGACATGCGCATATAATGCAAAAAAGTGTTAGTAAATATATCCGAACTCCAAGAGCCGGAAAAGGTAGAAAGTTAGAAAGGGGGAAACTTACCGAAGATGACATCGTTAGCTTTGGTCTTCTCTTCCCGTAAGCTTTGGAGTTCAGCCCGGAGTGCCTCGGTGATGTCCTTCTCTCTGAACAAAGCATCATTGATATTCGAGATCTTTTGATCCTGGGCCATGATCCTTCGATCATGTTCTTCGGTGGCCATAGAAGAGGATTCAGGAACTTGAGAAATGCTCCGTTCATGATCCGAATTCAGCTTGTCTAGTTCCCGACGTAAGTCGGTGTTCTCCACCTCCAGGGTCTTCATATTTTTGGCTTCTTCAATCATAGAACATGATTGCTTTACCAGTGATGTAAGCAAAAGAACAACAGTTGAATAAATAATTCGACTATGAAATAAAGGGAAAGGTTTGAGGACTGGAATGTTTACCTTCAGCCTCATCCCTTGACACTTTCAATTGAGCATTTTCAAGATGGAGAGCTCTGATATCTTTCTGCTTGTTGCAGATATTCTTCAACAATTCCTGGTTATACGAATTAACTTTCTGTAAGTTAGAATACCCAGAGTCAGAAGTCTACTAAAGACTTGGGCTAATATTTTTACTAATATCAGCAAGAGCCTTGGGGGCTACACTAGCTCATTCTTTGGCATCCTAGGGAAGCATAAATCTAGATTGTATATCCAACTTCATGCTTGGGGGCTAGAGGATATGATATGAAATAAAGTAAAAAAAGGTGAATTGGAATTTGACTTACATGATGTTCATGGGTGAGCTTGCTTAAGCTCATAGACACCTTGGTGCTAACCTTCTCGGCGAGGGTCAGCGGGATCACTGGTGGTGAAACTCACCGGTTCTTAGGCTCTCATCATGAAGACGGACTTGTTGAAAAAGTTCGGAGTACTTGACGTCCTCTGCTTCTTGTACTTCTTCTTCGGCAGTGATAGTCCGGCTTTCCAAGCATTGCTGGGATAGACGTTGGATCTCTTCCACAGATTTCCGAGTAATGCAAAGTTTCGCAAGACCCGGATTGTTGAGGAGGTTTTCAGCAAAGAGCTTTGTCGAGGGATCATTACTCGAAGAGGGTTCACCCTTATCAAAACCTGAGTCACCCATGGTGATGTCAGTTTGCGATCCGAGAATTGTTGGCTCTGCTTGTTGAGCCGGATCTTCTGTGATAGTCGGAGAAGGGTAATCTTCGGCGCCGCAGAAGGCTGAGGGGCAGGAGTCGGAGGTGCTACGAGAGGAGAAGTCAAATTCAGCTTTGACTAGTGCAGGGGCTTTGACGAGCCTCCCTTCCCATTCCCTCGATGAGCTGTCTAGCTCTGAAGAGGTAATAGAATAAAAATTGTTACACTACAGAAAGAATAACAGATAAGATACAAAGACCTTGTGAGGAAGTTACCTCTTCAGAACGTGTCATTGCATGTCTATTCTTTTCATGAACCACACCACGTGTCATTGCATGTCTCTTCTTTTCATGAACCACACCCGGTGTCACTACATGTCTATTCTTTTCATGAACCACATAAGGATCCACCAGTGTCATTGGATGTGTGTTCTTCTCATGAACCACGCGTGGATCCACCGGTGTCATTGCATGTCTCTTCCTCTAAACAAACCACATAAGGATCCACCAGTGTCATTGCATGTCTGTTCTTTTCATGAACCACACCCAGTGTAATTGGATGTGTGTTCTTCTAAACAAACCACATAAGGATCCACCAGTGTCATTACATGTCTGTTCTTTTCGAGAACCACACCCAGTGTCATTGCATGTGTGTTCTTCTAAACAAACCATATAAGTATCCACCAGTGTCATTGCATGTCTGTTCTTTCCATGAATCACACATAAGGATCCACCAGTGTCATTGCATGTCTATTCTTTTCATGAACCACACCCAGTGTCATTGCATGTGTGTTCTTTTCATGAACCACAACTAGAGTCATTGCATGTCTGTTCTTTTCATGAACCAAACCCAGTGTCATTGCATGTCTATTCTTTTCATGAACCACACCCGGTGTCACTGCATGTATGTTCTTTTCATGAACCACATAAGGATCTACCAGTGTCATTGGATGTGTGTTCTTCTCATGAACCACACGTGGATCCACCGGTGTCATTGCATGTATGTTCCTCTAAACAAACCACATAAGCATCCACCAGTGTCATTGCATGTCTGTTCTTTTCATGAACCACACGCAATGTCATTGCATGTGTGTTCTTCTAAACAAACCACATAAGGATCCACTAGTGTTATTGCTTGTCTATTCTTTTCATGAACCACACCCAGTGTCATTGCATGTGTGTTCTTCTAAACAAACCACATAAGTCATTGCATGTCTGTTCTTTTCATGCACCAGACCCGGTGTCATTGCATGTGTGTTCCTCTAGACAGACCACATATGGATCCACAGGTGTCATTGCATGTCTGTTCCTCTAAACAAACCACATAAGGATGCACTAGTGTCATTGGATGTGTGTTCTTCTCATGAACCACACATGGATCCACCAGTGTCATTGCATGTTTGTTCCTCTAAACAAACCACATAAGGATCCAACAGTGTCATTGCATGTCTGTTCTTTTCATGAACCACACCCAGTGTCATTGCATGTGTGTTCTTCTAAACAAACCACATAAGAATCCACCAGTGTCATTGCATGTCTGTTCGTTTCAGGAACCACATAAGGATCCACCAGTGTCATTGCAGGTCTGTTCTTTTCATGAACCACAGCTAGAGTCATTGCATGTCTGTTCTTTTCATGAACCACACCACGTGTCACTGCATGTCTCTTCTTTTCATGAACCACACCCGGTGTCACTGCATGTATATTCTTATCATGAACCACATAAGGATCCACCAGTGTCATTGGATGTGTGTTCTTCTCATGAACCACACGTGGATCCACCGGTGTCACTGCATGTCTCTTCCTCTAAACAAACGACATAAGGATCCACCAGTGTCATTGCATGTCTGTTCTTTTCATGAACCACACCCAGTGTCATTGCATGTGTGTTTTTCTAAACAAACCACATTAGGATCGACCAGTGTCATTGCCTGTCTGTTCTTTTCATGAACCACACCTAGTGTCATTGCATGTTTGTTCTTCTAAACAAACCACATAAGCCATTGCATGTCTGTTCTTTTCATGAACCACACCCGGTGCATTGCATGTCTGTTCGTCTAGACAGACCACATAAGGATCCACCGGTGTCAATGCATGTCTGTTCTTTTCATGAACCACATAAGGATCCAACAGCGTCATTGGACGTGTGTTCTTATCATGAACCACACATGGATCCATCGGTGTCATTGCATGTCTGTTCCTCTAAACAAACCACATAAGGATCCACCAGTGTCATTGCATGTATGTTCTTTTCATGAACCACACCAGTGTAATTGCATGCGTGTTCTTTTCATTAACCACAGTTAGAGTCATTGCATGTTTGTTACTTCCATAAACCACACATGGATCCACCGGTGTCATTGCATGTTCGTTCTTTTCATGAACCACACCCATTGTTATTGCATGTGAGGTCTTTTCATGAACCACATAAGGATCCACCAGTGGCATTGCCTGTCTGTTCTTTTCATGAACCACACCCAGTGTCATTGCATGTGTGTTCTTCTAAACAAACCACAAAAGGCCTTTGCATGGCTGTACTTATAATGAACCACACCCGGTGGCATTTCAAGTCTGTTCCTCTAGACAGACCACATAAGGATCCACCGGTATCACTGCATGTCTGTTCTTTTCATGAACCACATAAGGATCCACCAGTGCCATTGGATATGTGTTCTTCTCATGAACCACACATGGATCCACCGGTGTCCTTGCATGTCTGTTCCTCTAAACAAACCACATAAGGATCCACCAGTGGCATTGCATGTCTGTTCTTTTCATGAACCACACCCAGTGTCATTACATGCGTGTTCTTTTCATTAACCACAGCTAGAGTCATTCCATGTCTGTTACTTCCATAAACCACACATGGGTCCACCGGTGTCATTGCATGTTCGTTCTTTTCAGGAACCACACCCATTGTTATTGCATGTCAGGTCTTTTCATGAACCACGTAAGGATCCACCAGTGTCATTGTTCTTCTCACAAACCACATAATGATCTACCAGTGTCATTGCATGTCTGGTCTTTTCATGAACCACATAAGGATCCACCAATATCATTGCATGTCTGTTCTTTCCATGAACCACACCCAGTGTCATTGCATGTGTGTTCTTTTCATGAACCACAGCTAGAGTCATTGCATGTCTGTTCTTTTCATGAACCACACCCAGTGTCATTGCATGCCTGTTCTTTTCATGAACCACACCCAGTGTCACTGCATGTCAGTTCTTTTCATGACCCACATAAGGATCCACCAGTGTCATTGGATGTGTGTTCTTCTCATGAACCACATGTGGATCCATCGGTGTCATTGCATATCTATTCCTCTAAACAAACCACATAACGATCCACCAGTGTCATTGCATGTCTGTTCTTTTCATGAACCACACCCAGTGTAATTGGATGTGTGTTCTTCTAAACAAATCACATAAGGATCCACCACTGCCATTGCATGTCTGTTCTTTTCATTAACCACACCTAGTGTCATTGCATATGTGTTCTTCTAAACAAACCACATAAGGATCCACCAGTGTCATTGCATGTCTGTTCTTTTCATGAACCACATAAGGACCCACCAGTGTCATTGCATGTCTGTTCTTTTCATGAACCACACCCAGTGTCATTGCATGTGTGTTCTTTTCATGAACCACAGTAGAGTCATTGCATGTCTGTTCTTTTCATGAACCACACCTAAAGTCATTGCATGTCTATTCTTTTCCTGAACCACACCCAGTGTCACTGGATGTCAGTTCTTTTCATGAACCACATAAGGATCCACCAGTGTCATTGGATGTGTGTTCTTCTCATGAACCACACGTGGATCCACTGGTGTCATTGCATATCTGTTCCTCTAAACAAACCACATAAGGATCCACCAGTGTCATTGCATGTCTGTTCTTTTCATGAACCACACCCAGTGTCATTGCATGTGTGTTCTTCTAAACAAACCACATAAGGATCCACCAGTGTCATTGCCTGTCTGTTCTTTTGATGAGGCACACCCAGTGTCATTGCATGTGTGTTCTTCTAAATAAACCACATAAGCCATTGCATGTCTGTTCTTTTCATGAACCACACCCGGTGGCATTGCATGTCTGTTCATCTAGACAGACCACATAAGGATCCACCGGTGTCACTGCATGTCTGTTCTTTTCATGAACCACATAAGGATCCACCAGTGTCATTTGACGTGTGTTCTTCTCATGAACCACACATGGATCCACCGGTGTCATTGCATGTCTATTCCTCTAAACAAACCACATAAGGATCCACTAGTGTCATTGCATGTCTGTTCTTTTCATGAACCACACCTAGTGTCATTGCATGCGTGTTCTTTTCATTAATCACATCTAGAGTCATTACATGTCTGTTACTTCCATAAACCACACATGGATCCACCGGTGTCATTGCATGTTCGTTCTTTTCATGAACCACACCCATTGTTATTGCATGTCAGGTCTTTTCATGAACCATATAAGGATCCACCAGTGTCATTGTTCTTCTCACAAACCACATAATGATCCACCAGTGTCATTGCATGTCTGGTCTTTTCATGAACCACATAAGGATCCACCAATGTCATTGCATGTCCGTTCTTTTCATGAATCACACCCAGTGTCATTGCATGTGTGTTCTTTTCATGAACCACAGCTAGAGTCATTGCATGTCTGTTCTTTTCATGAAGCACACCAGTGTCATTGCATGTCTATTCTTTTCATGAACCACACCAAGTGTCACTGCATGTCAGTTCTTTTCATGAACCACATAAGAATCCACCAGTGTCATTGGATGTGTGTTCTTCTCATGAACCACACGTGGATCCACCGGTGTCATTGCATATCTGTTCCTCTAAACAAACCACATAAGTATCCACCAGTGTCATTGCATGTCTGTTCTTTTCATGAACCACACCCAGTGTAATTGGATGTGTGTTCTTCTAAACAAACCACATAAGGATCCACCAGTGTCATTGCATGTCTACTCTTTTCATGAACCACACCCAGTGTCATTGCATGTGTGTTCTTCTAAACAAACCACATAAGGATCCACCAGTGTCATTGCATGTCTGTTCTTTTCATCAACCACACATAAGGATCCACCAGTGTCATTGCATGTCTGTTCTTTTCATGAACCACACCCAGTGTCATTGCATGTGTGTTCTTTTCATGAACCACAACTAGAGTCATTGCATGTATGTTCTTTTCATGAACCACACCCAGTGTCATTGCATGTCTATTCTTTTCATGAACCACACCCGGTGTCACTGCATGTCTGTTCTTTTCATGAACCACATAAGGATCAACCAGTGTCATTTAGTGTGTGTTCTTCTCATGAACCACACGTGGATCCACCAGTGTCATTGCATGTCTGTTCCTCTAAAGAAACCACATAAGGATCCACCGGTGTGATTGCATGTCTGTTCTTTTCATGAACCACACCCAGTGTCATTGCATGTGTGTTCTTCTAAACAAACCACATAAGGATCCACGGTGTTGTTATTCTGTCGTTTCTTTCATGAACCACACCCAGTGTCGTTGCATTTGTGTTCTTCTAAACAAACCACATAAGTCATTGCATGTCTGTTCTTTTCATGAACCACACCCGGTGGCATCGCATGTATTTTCCAATAGACAGACCACATAAGGATCTACCGATGTCATTGCATGTCTGTTCCTCTAAACAAACCACATAAGGATCCACCAGTGTCATTGGATGTGTGTTCTTCTCATGAACCACACATGGATCCACCAGTGTCATTGCATCGCCGTTCCTCTAAACAAACCACATAAGGATCCACTAGTGTCATTGCATGAATGTTCTTTTCATGAACCACACCTAGTCTCATTGCATGTCTGTTCCTCTAGATGACCACATATGGATCCACCGGTGTCATTGCATGTCTGTTCCTCTAAACTAACCACATAAGGATCCACCAGTGTTATTGGATGTGTGTTCTTCTCATGAACCACACATGGATCCACCAGTGTCATTGCATGGCCGTTCCTCTAAACAAACCACATAAGGATCCACTAGTGTCATTGCATGAATGTTCTTTTCATGAACCACACCTAGTCTCATTGCATGTCTGTTCCTCTAGACAGACCACATATGGATCCACCGGTGTCATTGCATGTCTGTTCCTCTAAACTAACCACATAAGGATCCACCAGTGTTATTGGATGTGTGTTCTTCTCATGAACCACACATGGATCCATCAGTGTCATTGCATGTTTGTTCCTCTAAACCAACCACATAAGGATCCACCAGTGTCATTGCATGTCTGTTATTTTTATGAACCACACACAGTGTCATTGCATGTGTGTTCTTCTAAACAAACCACATAAGAATCCACCAGTGTCATTGCATGTCTATTCGTTTCAGGAACCACATAAGGATCCACCAGTGTCATTTCATGTCTGTTCTTTTCATGAACCACAACTAGAGTCATTGCATGTCTGTTCTTTTCATGAACCACACCACGTGTCACTTCATGTCTCTTCTTTTCATGAACCACACCCGGTGTCACTGCATGTCTATTCTTTTCATGAACCACATAAGGATCCACCAGTGTCATTGGATGTGTGTTCTTCTCATGAACCACACGTGGATCCACCGGTGTCATTGCATGTCTCTTCCTCTAAACAAATCACATAAGGATCCACCAGTGTCATTGCATGTCTGTTATTTTTATGAACCACACCCAGTGTCGTTTCATGTGTGTTCTTCTAAACAAACCACATTAGGATCCACCAGTGTCATTGCCTGTCTGTTCTTTTCATGAACCACACCTAGTGTCATTGCATGTGTGTTCTTCTAAACAAACCACATAAGCCATTGCATGTCTGTTCTTTTCATGAACCACACCCGGTGGCATTGCATGTCTGTTCGTCTAGACAGACCACATAAGGATCCACCGGTGTCACTGCATGTCTTTTCTTTTCATGAACCACATAAGGATCCAACATTGTCATTGGACGTGTGTTCTTCTCATGAACCACACATGGATCCATCGGTGTCACTGCATGTCTGTTCCTCTAAACAAACCACATAAGGATCCACCAGTGTCATTGCATGTATGTTCTTTTCATGAACCACACCAGTGTAATTGCATGCGTGTTCTTTTCATTAACCACAGTTAGAGTCATTGCATGTCTGTTACTTCCATAAACCACACATGGATCCACCGGTGTCATTGCATGTTCGTTCTTTTCATGAACCACACCCATTGTTATTGCATGTCAGGTCTTTTCATGAACCACATAAGGATCCACCAGTGTCATTCCTTGTCTGTTCTTTTCATGAACCACACCTAGTGTCATTGCATGTGTGTTCTTCTAAACAAACCACATAAGCCATTGCATGGTTGTTCTTTTCATGAACCAGACACGGTGGCATTTCAAGTCTATTCCTCTAGACAGACCACATAAGGATCCACCGGTGTCACTGCATGTCTGTTCTTTTCATGAACCACATAAGGATCCACCAGTGTCATTGCATGTCTGTTCTTTTCATTAACCACACCCAGTGTCATTGCATGTGTGTTCTTCTAAACAAACCACATAAGGATCCACCAGTGTCACTGCATGTATGTTCTTTTCATGAGCCACACCTAGTGTCATTGCATGTGTGTTGTTCTAAACAAACCACATAAGCCATTGCATGTCTGTTCTTTTCATGAACCACACCCGGTGGCATTGCATGTCTGTTCCACCGGTGTCACTGCATGTATGTTCTTTTCATGAACCACATAAGGATCCACCAGTGTCATTTGACGTGTGTTCTTCTCATGAACCACACATGGATCCACCGATGTCATTGCATGTATATTCCTCTAAACAAACCACATAAGGATCCACCAGTGTCATTGCATGTCTGTTCTTTTCATGAACCACACCCAGTGTCATTGCATGCGTGTTCTTTTCATTAACCACATCTAGAGTCATTGCATGTTTGTTACTTCCATGAACCACACATGGATCCACCGGTGTCATTGCATGTTCGTTCTTTTCATGAACCACACCCATTGTTATTGCATGTCAGGTCTTTTCATGAACCACATAAGGATCCACCAGTGTCATTGTTCTTCTCACAAACCTAATAATGATCCACCAGTGTCATTGCATGTCTGGTCTTTTCATGAACCACATAAGGATCCACCAATGTCATTGCATGTCCGTTCTTTTCATGAACCACATCCAGTGTCATTGCATGTGTGTTCTTTTCATGAACCACAACTAGAGTCATTGCATGTCTGTTCTTTTCATGAAGCACACCAAGTGTCATTGCATGTATATTCTTTTCATGAACCACACCAAGTGTCACTGCATGTCAGTTCTTTTCATGAACCACATAAGGATCCACCAGTGTCATTGGATGTGTGTTCTTCTCATGAACCACACGTGGATCCACCGGTGTCATTGCATATCTGTTCCTCTAAACAAACCACATAAGTATCCACCAGTGTCATTGCATGTCTATTCTTTTCATGAACCACACCCAGTGTAATTGGATGTGTGTTCTTCTAAACAAACCACATAAGGATCCACCAGTGTCATTGCATGGCTGTTCTTTTCATGAACCACACCCAGTGTCATTGCATGTGTGTTCTTCTAAACAAACCACATAAGGATCCACCGGTGTCATTGCATGTCTGTTCTTTTCATCAACCACACATAAGGATCCACCAGTGTCATTGCATGTGTGTTCTTTTCATGAACCACACCCAGTGTCATTGCATGTGTGTTCTTTTCATGAACCACAACTAGAGTCATTGCATGTATGTTCTTTTCATGAACCACACCTAGTGTCATTGCATGTCTATTCTTTTCATGAACCACACCCGGTGTCACT
Organism: Avena insularis; assembly: GCA_023614405.1. Classification (NCBI taxonomy): domain Eukaryota; kingdom Viridiplantae; phylum Streptophyta; class Magnoliopsida; order Poales; family Poaceae; genus Avena; species Avena insularis. The sequence continues at coordinate 289,312,286 of CM042694.1, forward strand.
GCATGTCTGTTCTTTTCATGAACCACATAAGGATCAACCAGTGTCATTTGGTGTGTGTTCTTCTCATGAACCACACGTGGATCCACCAGTGTCATTGCATGTTTGTTCCTCTAAAGAAACCACATAAGGATCCATCGGTGTGATTGCATGTCTGTTCTTTTCATGAACCACACCCAGTGTCATTGCATGTGTGTTCTTCTAAAAAAACCACATAAGGATCCACCAGTGTCATTGCCTGTCTGTTCTTTTCATGAACCACACCCAGTGTCATTGCATGTGTGTTCTTCTAAACAAACCACATAAGTCATTGCATCTCTGTTCTTTTCATGAACCACACCTGGTGTCATCGCATGTGTTTTCCTCTAGACAGACCAAATAAGGATCCACCGGTGTCATTGCATATCTGTTCCTCTAAACAAACCACATAAGGATCCACCAGTGTCATTGGATGTGTGTTCTTCTCATGAACCACACATGGATCCACCAATGTCATTGCATGGTCGTTCCTCTAAACAAACCACATAAGGATCCACTAGTGTCATTGCATGAATGTTCTTTTCATGAACCACACCTAGTCTCATTGCATGTTTGTTCCTCTAGACAGACCACATATGGATCCACCGGTGTCATTGCATGTTTGTTCCTCTAAACTAACCACATAAGGATCCACCAGTGTTATTGGATGTGTGTTCTTCTCATGAACCACACATGGATCCATCAGTGTCATTGCATGTTTGTTCCTCTAAACAAACCACATAAGGATCCACCAGTGTCCTTGCATGTCTGTTCTTTTCATGAACCACACATAGTGTCATTGCATGTGTGTTCTTCTAAACAAACGACATAAGAATCCACCAGTGTCATTGCATGTCTATTCGTTTCAGGAACCACATAAGGATCCACCAGTGTCATTTCATGTCTGTTCTTTTCATGAACCACAGCTAGAGTCATTGCATGTCTGTTCTTTTCATGAACCACACCACGTGTCACTTCATGTCTCTTCTTTTCATGAACCACACCCGGTGTCACTGCATGTATATTCTTTTCATGAACCACATAAGGATCCACCAGTGTCATTGGATGTGTGTTCTTCTCATGAACCACACATGGATCCACCGGTGTCATTGCATGTCTCTTCCTCTAAACAAACCACATAAGGATCCACCAGTGTCATTGCATGTCTGTTCTTTTTATGAACCACACCCAGTGTCATTGCATGTGTGTTCTTCTAAACAAACCACATTAGGATCCACCAGTGTCATTGCCTGTCTGTTCTTTTCATGAACCACACCTAGTGTCATTGCATGTGTGTTCTTCTAAACAAACCACATAAGCCATTGCATGTCATTTTTTCATGAACCACACCGTGGCATTGCATGTCATTTCCCAGACACCACATAAGGATCCACCGGTGTCACTGCATGTCTGTTCTTTTCATGATCCACATAAGGATCCAACAGTGTCATTGGACGTGTGTTCTTCTCATGAACCACACATGGATCCATCAGTGTCATTGCATGTCCGTTCCTCTAAACAAACCACATAAGGATCCACCAGTGTCATTGCATGTATGTTCTTTTCATGAACCACACCAGTGTAATTGCATGCGTGTTCTTTTCATTAACCACAGTTAGAGTCATTGCATGTACATACTTCCATAAACCACACATGGATCCACCGGTGTCATTGCATGTTCGTTCTTTTCATGAACCACACCCATTGTTATTGCATGTCAGGTCTTTTCATGAACCACATAAGGATCCACCAGTGGCATTGCCTGTCTGTTCTTTTCATGAACCACACCCAGTGTCATTGCATGTGTGTTCTTCTAAACAAACCACATAAGCCATTGCATGGCTGTTCTTTTCATGAACCAGACACGGTGGCATTTCAAGTCTGTTCCTCTAGACAGACCACATAAGGATCCACCGGTGTCAGTGCATGTCTGTTCTTTTCATGAACCACATAAGGATCCACCAGTGTCATTGGATGTGTGTTCTTCTCATGAACCACACATGGATCCACCGGTGTCATTACATGTCTGTTCCTCTAAATAAACCACATAAGGATCCACCAGTGACATTGCATGTCTATTCTTTTCATGAACCACACCCAGTGTCATTACATGCGTGTTCTTTTCATTAACCACAGCTAGAGTCATTGCATGTCTGTTACTTCCATAAACCACACATGGATCCACCGATGTCATTGCATGTTCGTTCTTTTCATGAACCACACCCATTGTTATTGCATGTTAGGTCTTTTCATGAACCACGTAAGGATCCACCAGTGTCATTGTTCTTCTCACAAACCACATAATGATCCACCAGTGTCATTGCATGCCTGGTCTTTTCATGAACCACATAAGGATCCACCAATATCATTGCATGTTTGTTCTTGTCATGAACCACACCCAGTGTCATTGCATGTGTGTTCTTCTCATGAACCACAGCAAGAGTCATTGCATGTCTGTTCTATTCATGAACCACACCGAGTGTCATTGCATGCCTGTTCTTTTCATGAACCACACCCAGTATCACTGCATGTCAGTTCTTTTCATGAACCACATAAGGATCCACCAGTGTCATTGGATGTGTGTTCTTCTCATGAACCACATGTGGATCCACCGGTGTCATTGCATATCTATTCCTCTAAACAAACCACATAAGGATCCACCAGTGTCATTGCATGTCTATTCTTTTCATGAACCACACCCAGTGTAATTGGATGTGTGTTCTTCTAAACAAACCACATAAGGATCCACCAGTGTCATTGCATGTCTGTTCTTTTCATGAACCACACCTAGTGTCATTGCATGTGTGTTCTTCTAAACAAACCACATAAGGATCCACCAGTGTCATTGCATGTCTGTTCTTTTCATGAACCACATAAGGATCCACCAGTGTCATTGCATGTCTGTTGTTTTCATGAACCACACCCAGTGTCATTGCATGTGTGTTCTTTTCATGAACCACAGCTAGAGTCATTGCATGTCTGTTCTTTTCATGAACCACACCCAGTGTCATTGCATGTCTGTTCTTTTCATGAACCACACCCAGTGTCACTGCATGTTAGTTCTTTTCATGAACCACATAAGGATCCACCAGTGTCATTGGATGTGTGTTCTTCTCATGAACCACACGTGGATCCACTGGAGTCATTGCATATTTGTTCCTCTAAACAAACCACATAAGGATCCACCAGTGTCATTGCATGTCTATTCTTTTCATGAACCACACCCAATGTCATTGCATGTCTGTTCTTTTCATGAACTACACCCAGTGTCATTGTATGTGTGTTCTTCTAAACAAACCACATAAGGATCCACCAGTGTCATTGCATGTCTGTTCGTTTCATGAACCACACCCAATGTTATTGCATGTGTGTTCTTCTAAAAAAACCACATAAGTATCCACCAGTGTCATTGCATGTCTGTTCTTTCCACGAACCACACATAAGGATCCACCAGTGTCATTGCATGTCTATTCTTTTCATGAACCACACTCAATGTCATTGCATGTCTGTTCTTTTCATGAACCACACCCAGTGTCATTACATGTCTATTATTTTCATGAACCACACCCGGTGTCACTACATGCCTGTTCTTCTCATGAACCACATAAGGATCTACCAGTTTCATTGGATCTGTCTTCTTCTCATGAACCACACGTGGATCCACCGGTGTCATTGCATGTATGTTCCTCTAAACAAACCACATAAGCATCCACCAGTGTCATTTCATGTCTGTTCTTTTCATGAACCACACGCAATGTCATTGCATGTGTGTTCTTCTAAACAAACCACATAAGGATCCACCAGTGTCATTGCTTGTCTGTTCTTTTCATGAACCACACCCAGTGTCATTGCATGTGTGTTCTTCTAAACAAACCACATAAGTCATTGCATGTCTGTTCTTTTCATGAACCACACCCGGTGTCATTGCATGTGTGTTCCTCTAGACAGACCACATATGGATCCACCGGTGTCATTGCATGTCTGTTCCTCTAAACAAACCACATAAGGATCCACCAGTGTCATTGGATGTGTGTTCTTCTCATGAACCACACATGGATCCACCAGTGTCATTGCATGTTTGTTCCTCTAAACAAACCACATAAGGATCCACCAGTGTCATTGCATGTCTGTTCTTTTCATGAACCACACCAAGTGTCATTGCATGTGTGTTCTTCTAAACAAACCACATAAGAATCCACCAGTGTCATTGCATGTCTGTTCGTTTCAGGAACCACATAAGGATCCACCAGTGTCATTGCATGTCTGTTCTTTTCATGAACCATAGCTAGAGTCATTCCATGTCTATTCTTTTCAGGAACCACACCACGTGTCATTGCATGTCTCTTTTTTTCATGAACCACACCCGGTGTCACTGCATGTCTATTCTTTTCATGAACCACATAAGGTTCCACCAGTGTCATTGGATGTGTGTTCTTCTCATGAACCACTGGGATCCATGGTGTCATTGCATGTCTCTTCCTCTAAACAAACCACATAAGGATCCACGGTGTCATTGCATGTACATTTCTTTCATGAACCACACCCAGTGTCATTGCATGTGTGTTCTTCTAAACAAACCACATAAGGATCCACCAGTGTCATTGCCTGTCTATTCTTTTCATGAGCCACACCCAGTGTCATTGCATGTGTGTTCTTCTAAACAAACCACATAAGCCATTGCATGTCTGTTCTTTTCATGAACCACACCCGGTGGCATTGCATGTCTGTTCGTCTAGACAGACCACATAAGGATCCACCGGTGTCACTGCATGTCTTTTCTTTTCATGAACCACATAAGGATCCAACAGTGTCATTAGACGTGTGTTCTTCTCATGAACCACACATGGATCCATCGGTGTCATTGCATGTCTGTTCATCTAAACAAACCACATAAGGATCCACCAGTGTCATTCCATGTATGTTCTTTTCATGAACCAGACCAGTGTAATTGCATGCGTGTTCTTTTCATTAACCACAGTTAGAGTCAATGCATGTCTGTTACTTCCATAAACCACACATGGATCCACCGGTGTCATTGCATGTTCGTTCTTTTCATGAACCACACCCATTGTTATTGCATGTCAGGTCTTTTCATGAACCACATAAGGATCCACCAGTGGCATTGCCTGTCTGTTCTTTTCATTAACCACACCTAGTGTCATTGCATGTGTGTTCTTCTAAACAAACCACATCAGCCATTGCATGGCTGTTCTTTTAATGAACCACACCCGGTGGCATTTCAAGTCTGTTCCTCTAGACAGACCACATAAGGATCCACCGGTGTCACTGCATGTCTGTTCTTTTCATGAACCACATAAGGATCCACCAGTGTCATTGGATGTGTGTTCATCTCATGAACCACACATTGATCCACCGGTGTCATTGCATGTCTGTTCCTCTAAACAAACCACATAAGGATCGACCAGTGGCATTGCATGTCTATTCTTTTCATGAACCACACCCAGTGTCATTACATGCGTGTTCTTTTCATTAACCACAACTAGAGTCATTGCATGCCTGCTACTTCCATAAACCACACATGGATCCACCAGTGTCATTGCATGTTAGTTCTTTTCATGAACCACACCTAATGCCATTGCATGTGTGTTCTTCTAAACAAACCACATAAGGATCCACCAGTGTCATTGCATGTCTGTTCTTTTCATGAACCACATAAGGATCCACCAGTGTCATTGCATGTCTGTTCTTTTCATTAACCACACCCAGGGTCATTGCATGTGTGTTCTTTTCATGAACCACAGCTAGAGTCATTGCATGTTTGTTCTTTTCATGAACCACACCCAGTGTCATTGCATGTCTGTTCTTTTCATGAACCACACCCAGTGTCATTGCATGTTAGTTCTTTTCATGAACCACATAAGGATCCACCAGTGTCATTGGATGTGTGTTCTTCTCATGAACCACACCCAGTGTCGTTGCATGTGTGTTCTTCTGAACAAACCACATAAGAATCCACCAGTGTCATTGCATGTCTGTTCGTTTCAGGAACCACATAAGGATCCACCAGTGTCATTGCATGTCTGTTCTTTTCATGAACCACAGCTAGAGTCATTCCATGTCTATTCTTTTCAGGAACCCCACCACGTGTCATTGCATGTCTCTTTTTTTCATGAACCACACCCGGTGTCACTGCATGTCTATTCTTTTCATGAACCACATAAGGTTCCACCAGTGTCATTGGATGTGTGTTCTTCTCATGAACCACGCGTGGATCCACTGGTGTCATTGCATGTCTCTTCCTCTAAACAAACCACATAAGGATCCACCAGTGTCATTGCATGTCTGTTCTTTTCATGAACCACACCCAGTGTCATTGCATGTGTGTTCTTCTAAACAAACCACATAAGGATCCACCAGTGTCATTGCCTGTCTATTCTTTTCATGAGCCACACCCAGTGTCATTGCATGTGTGTTCTTCTAAACAAACCACATAAGCCATTGCATGTCTGTTCTTTTCATGAACCACACCCGGTGGCATTGCATGTCTGTTCGTCTAGACAGACCACATAAGGATCCACCGGTGTCACTGCATGTCTGTTCTTTTCATGAACCACATAAGGATCCAACAGTGTCATTAGACGTGTGTTCTTCTCATGAACCACACATGGATCCATCGGTGTCATTGCATGTATGTTCGTCTAAACAAACCACATAAGGATCCACCAGTGTCATTCCATGTATGTTCTTTTCATGAACCACACCAGTGTAATTGCATGCGTGTTCTTTTCATTAACCACAGTTAGAGTCAATGCATGTATGTTACTTCCATAAACCACACATGGATCCACCGGTGTCATTGCATGTTCGTTCTTTTCATGAACCACACCCATTGTTATTGCATGTCAGGTCTTTTCATGAACCACATAAGGATCCACCAGTGGCATTGCCTGTCTGTTCTTTTCATTAACCACACCTAGTGTCATTGCATGTGTGTTCTTCTAAACAAACCACATCAGCCATTGCATGGCTGTTCTTTTAATGAACCACACCCGGTGGCATTTCAAGTCTGTTCCTCTAGACAGACCACATAAGGATCCACCGGTGTCACTGCATGTCTGTTCTTTTCATGAACCACATAAGGATCCACCAGTGTCATTGGATGTGTATTCATCTCATGAACCACACATTGATCCACCGGTGTCATTGCATGTCTGTTCCTCTAAACAAACCACATAAGGATCGACCAGTGGCATTGCATGTCTATTCTTTTCATGAACCACACCCAGTGTCATTACATGCGTGTTCTTTTCATTAACCACAACTAGAGTCATTGCATGTCTGCTACTTCCATAAACCACACATGGATCCACCAGTGTCATTGCATGTTCGTTCTTTTCATGAACCACACCCATTGTTATTGGATGTCAGGTCTTTTCATGAACCACGTAAGGATCCACCAGTGTCATTGTTCTTCTCACAAACCACATAATGATCCACCAGTGTCATTGCATGTCTGGTCTTTTCATGAACCACATAAGGATCCACCAATATCATTGCATGTCTAATCTTTTCATGAACCACACCCAGTGTCATTGCATGTGTGTTCTTTTCATGAACCACAGCTACAGTCATTGCATGTCTGTTCTTTTCATGAACCACACCGAGTGTCATTGCATGCCTGTTCTTTTCATGAACCACACCAAGTGTCATTGCATGTTAGTTCTTTTCATGAAGCACATAAGGATCCACCAGTGTCATTGGATGTGTGTTCTTCTCTTGAACCACACGTGGATCCACCGGTGTCATTGCATATCTGTTCCTCTAAACAAACCACATAAGGATCCACCAGTGTCATTGCATGTCTGTTCTTTTCATTTGCCACACCCAGTGTAAGTGGATGTGTGTTCTTCTAAACAAACTACATAAGGATCCACCAGTGTCATTGCATGTCTGTTCTTTTCATGAACCACACCCAGTGTCATTGCATGTGTGTTCTTCTAAACAAACCACATAAGGATCCACCAATGTAATTGCATGTCTGTTCTTTTCATGAACGACATAAGGATCCACCAGTGTCATTGCATGTCTGTTATTTTCATGAACCACACCCAGTGTCATTGCATGTCTGTTCTTTTCAAGAACCACAGCTAGAGTCATTGCATGTCTGTTCTTTTCATGAACCACACCCAGTGTCATTGCATGTCTGTTCTTTTCATGAACCACACCCAGTGTCACTGCATGTCAGTTCTTTTCATGAACCACATAAGGATCCACCAGTGTCATTGGATGTGTGTTCTTCTCATGAACCACACGTGGATCCACTGGTGTCATTGCATATCTGTTCCTCTAAACAAACCACATAAGGATCCACCAGTGTCATTGCATGTCTATTCTTTTCATGAACCACACCCAATGTCATTGCATGTCTGTTCTTTTCATGAACTACACCCAGTGTCATTGCATGTGTGTTCTTCTAAACAAACCACATAAGGATCCACCAGTGTCATTGCATGTCTGTTCTTTTCATGAACCACACCCAGTGTCATTGCATGTGTGTTCTTCTAAACAAACCACATAAGGATCCACCAGTGTCATTGCCTGTCTATTCTTTTCATGAGCCACACCAAGTGTCATTGCATGTGTGTTCTTCTAAACAAACCACATAAGCCATTGCATGTCTGTTCTTTTCATGAACCACACCCGGTGGCATTGCATGTCTGTTCGTCTAGATTAAACCACATAAGGATCCACCGGTGTCACTGCATGTCTGTTCTTTTCATGAACCACATAAGGATCCAACAGTGTCATTAGACGTGTGTTCTTCTCATGAACCACACATGGATCCATCGGTGTCATTGCATGTCTGTTCGTCTAAACAAACCACATAAGGATCCACCAGTGTCATTCCATGTATGTTCTTTTCATGAACCACACCAGTGTAATTGCATGCATGTTCTTTTCATTAACCACAGTTAGAGTCAATGCATGTCTGTTACTTCCATAAACCACACATGGATCCACCGGTGTCATTGCATGTTCGTTCTTTTCATGAACCACACCCATTGTTATTGCATGTCAGGTCTTTTCATGAACCACATAAGGATCCACCAGTGGCATTGCCTGTCTGTTCTTTTCATTAACCACACCTAGTGTCATTGCATGTGTGTTCTTCTAAACAAACCACATCAGCCATTGCATGGCTGTTCTTTTAATGAACCACACCCGGTGTCATTTCAAGTCTGTTCCTCTAGACAGACCACATAAGGATCCACCGGTGTCACTGCATGTCTGTTCTTTTCATGAACCACATAAGGATCCACCAGTGTCATTGGATGTGTGTTCATCTCATGAACCACACATTGATCCACCGGTGTCATTGCATGTCTGTTCCTCTAAACAAACCACATAAGGATCGACCAGTGGCATTGCATGTCTATTCTTTTCATGAACCACACCCAGTGTCATTACATGCGTGTTCTTTTCATTAACCACAACTAGAGTCATTGCATGTCTGCTACTTCCATAAACCACACATGGATCCACCAGTGTCATTGCATGTTCGTTCTTTTCATGAACCACACCCATTGTTATTGCATGTCAGGTCTTTTCATGAACCACGTAAGGATCCACCAGTGTCATTGTTCTTCTCACAAACCACATAATGATCCACCAGTGTCATTGCATGTCTGGTCTTTTCATGAACCACATAAGGATCCACCAATATCATTGCATGTCTAATATTTTCATGAACCACACCCAGTGTCATTGCATGTGTGTTCTTTTCATGAACCACAGCTACAGTCATTGCATGTCTGTTCTTTTCATGAACCACACCGAGTGTCATTGCATGCCTGTTCTTTTCATGAACCACACCAAGTGTCATTGCATGTTAGTTCTTTTCATGAAGAACATAAGGATCCACCAGTGTCATTGGATGTGTGTTCTTCTCTTGAACCACACGTGGATCCACTGGTGTCATTGCATATCTGTTCCTCTAAACAAACCACATAAGGATCCACCAGTGTCATTGCATGTCTGTTCTTTTCATTTGCCACACCCAGTGTAAGTGGATGTGTGTTCTTCTAAACAAACTACATAAGGATCCACCAGTGTCATTGCATGTCTGTTCTTTTCATGAACCACACCCAGTGTCATTGCATGTGTGTTCTTCGAAACAAACCACATAAGGATCCACCAGTGTAATTGCATGTCTGTTCTTTTCATGAACGACATAAGGATCCACCAGTGTCATTGCATGTCTGTTATTTTCATGAACCACACCCCGGGTCCTTGCATGTCATTCTTTTCAAGAACCACAGCTAGAGTCATTGCATGTATATTCTTTTCATGAACCACACCCAGTGTCATTGCATGTCTGTTCTTTTCATGAACCACACCCAGTGTCACTGCATGTCAGTTCTTTTCATGAACCACATAAGGATCCACCAGTGTCATTGGATGTGTGTTCTTCTCATGAACCACACGTGGATCCACTGGTGTCATTGCATATCTGTTCCTCTAAACAAACCACATAAGGATCCACCAGTGTCATTGCCTGTCTATTCTTTTCATGAACCACACCCAATGTCATTGCATGTCTGTTCTTTTCATGAACTACACCCAGTGTCATTGCATGTGTGTTCTTCTAAACAAACCACATAAGGATCCACCAGTGTCATTGCATGTCTGTTCTTTTCATGAACCACACCCAGTGTCATTGCATGTCTGTTCCTCTAAACAAACCACACAAGGATCCACCAGTGTCATTGGATGTGTGTTCTTCTCATGAACCACACATGGATCCACCAGTGTCATTGCATGTTTGTTCCTCTAAAAAAACCACATAAGGATCCACCAGTGTCATTGCATGTCTGTTTTTTTTTCATGAACCACACCCAGTGTCATTGCATGTGTGTTCTTCTAAACAAACCACATAAGAATCCACCAGTGTCATTGCATGTCTGTTCGTTTCAGGAACCACATAAGGATCCACCAGTGTCATTGCATGTTTGTTCTTTTCATGAACCACAGCTAGAGTCATTGCATGTCTATTCTTTTCATGAACCACACCACGTGTCATTGCATGTCTCTTCTTTTCATGAACCACACCCGGTGTCACTGCATGTCTATTCTTTTCATGAACCACATAAGGATCCACCAGTGTCATTGGATGTGTGTTCTTCTCATGAACCACGCGTGGATCCACCGGTGTCATTGTATGTCTCTTCCTCTAAACAATCCACATAAGGATCCACCAGTGTCATTGCATGTCTGTTCTTTTCATGAACCACACCCAGTGTCATTGCATGTGTGTTCTTCTAAACAAACCACATAAGGATCCACCAGTGTCATTGCCTGTCTGTTCTTTTCATGAGCCACACCCAGTGTCATTGCATGTGTGTTCTTCTAAACAAACCACATAAGCCATTGCATGTCTGTTCTTTTCATGAACCACACCCGGTGGTATTGCATGTCTGTTCGTCTAGACAGACCACATAAGGATCCACCGGTGTCACTGCATGTCTGTTCTTTTCATGAACCACATAAGGATCCACCAGTGTCATTTGACGTGTGTTCCTCTCATGAACCACACATGGATCCACCGGTGTCATTGCATGTCTGTTCCTCTAAACAAACCACATAAGGATCCACCAGTGCCATTGCATGTCTGTTCTTTTCATGAACCACACCAAGTGTCATTGCATGCATGTTCTTTTCATTAACCACATCAAGAGTCATTCCATGTTTGTTACTTCCATAAACCACACATGGATCCATCGGTGTCATTGCATGTTCGTTCTTTTCATGAACCACACCCATTGTTATTGCATGTCAGGTCTTTTCAGGAACCACATAAGGATCCACCAGTGTCATTGTTCTTCTCACAAACCACATAATGATCCACCAGTGTCATTGCATGTCTGGTATTTTCATGAACCACATAAGGATCCACCAATGTCATTGCATGTCTGTTCTTTTCATGAACCACACCCAGTGTCATTGCATGAGTGTTCTTTTCATGAACCACAGCTAGAGTCATTGCATGTCTGTTCTTTTCACGAACCACACCAAGTGTCATTGCATGTCTATTCTTTTCATGAACCACACCCAGTGTCACTGCATGTCAGTTCTTTTCATGAACCACATAAGGATCCACAGTGTCATTGGATTTGTGTTCTTCTCATGAACCACACGTGGATCCACCGGTGTCATTGCATATCTGTTCCTCTAAACAAACCACATAAGTATCCACCAGTGTCATTGCATGTCTATTCTTTTCATGAACCACACCCAGTGTAATTGGATGTGTGTTCTTCTAAACAAACCACATAAGGATCCAGAAGTGTCATTGCATGTCTGTTGTTTTCATGAACCACACCCAGTGTCATTGCATGTGTGTTCTTCTAAACAAACCACATAAGGATCCACCAGTGTCATTGCATGTCTATTCTTTTCATGAACCACACCCAGTGTCATTGCATGTGTGTTCTTTTCATGAACCACACCCAGTGTCATTGCATGTGTGTTCTTTTCATGAACCACAACTAGAGTCATTGCATGTATGTTCTTTTCATGAACCACACCCAGTGTCATTGCATGTCTATTCTTTTCATGAACCACACCCGGTGTCACTGCATGTTTGTTATTTTCATGAACCACATAAGGATCTACCAGTGTCATTTGGTGTGTGTTCTTCTCATGAACCACACGTGGATCCAGCAGTGTCATTGCATGTCTGTTCCTCTAAACAAACCACAGAAGGATCCACTAGTGTCATTGCATGTCTATTCTTTTCATGAACCACACCCAGTGTCATTGCATGTGTGTTCTTCTAAACAAACCACATAAGGATCCACCAGTGTCATTGCCTGTCTATTCTTTTCATGAACCACACCCAGTGTCATTGCATGTGTGTTCTTCTAAACAAACCACATAAGTCATTGCATGTTTGTTCTTTTCATGAACCACACCTGGTGTCATTGCATGTGTTTTCCTCTAGACAGACCACATAAGGATCCACCAGTGTCATTGCATGTTTGTTCCTCCAAATAAACCACATAAGGATCCACCAGTGTCATTGGATGTGTGTTCTTCTCATGAACCACACATGGATCCACCAGTGTCATTGCATGTCTGTTCCTCTAAACAAACCACATAAGGATCCACTAGTGTCATTGCATGTCTGTTCTTTTCATGAACCATAACCAGTGTCATTGCATGTGTGTTCTTCTAAACAAACCAGATAAGGATCCACCAGTGTCATTGCATGTCTGTTCTTTTCATGAACAACATAAGGATCCACCAGTGTGATTGCATGTCTATTCTTTTCATGAACCACAGCTAGAGTCATTGCATGTCTGTTCTTTTCATGAACCACACCGAGTGTCATTGCATGTCTATTCTTTTCATGAACCACACCCGGTGTCACTACATGTCTGTTCTTTTCATGAACCACATAAGGATCTACTAGGGTCATTGGATGTGTGTTCTTCTCATGAACCACACATGGATCCACCGGTGTCATTGCATGTCTGTTCCTCTAAACAAACCACATAAGGATCCAGCAGTGTCATTGCATGTCTATTCTTTTCATGAACCACACCTAGTGTCATTGCATGTGTGTTCTTCTAAACAAACCACATAACAATCCACCAGTGGCATTGCATGTCTGTTCTTTTCATGAACCACATAAGGATCCACCAGTGTCATTACATGTCTATTCTTTTTATGAACCACAACTAGAGTCATTGGATGTCTGTTCATTTCATGAACCACACCCAGTGTCATTGCTTGTCTGTTCTTTTCATGAACCACACCCGGTGCCACTGCATGTCTGTTCTTTTCATGAACCACATAAGGATCTACTAGTGTCATTGGATGTGTGTTCTTCTCATGAACCACAAGTGGATCCACCGATGTCATTGCATGTTTGTTCCTCTAAACAAACCACATAAGTATCCACCAGTGTCATTGCATGTCTTTCTTTTCATGAACCACACCCAGTGTCATTGCATGTGTGTTCTTCTAAACAAACCACATAAGGAGCCACCAGTGTCACTGCATGTCTGTTCTTTTTAGGAACAACACCCAGTGTCATTGCATGTGTGTTCTTCTAAACAAACCACATAAGTCATTCATGTCTGTTCTTTTCATGAACCACACCCGGTGTCATTGCATGTGTGTTCCTCTAGACAGAACAAATAAGGATCCACCGGTGTCACTCCATGTCTGTTCTTTTCATGAACCACATAAGGATCCACTAGTGTCATTGGATGTGTGTTCTTCTCATGAACCGCACATGGATCCACCGGTGTCATTGCATGTATGTTCCTCTAAACAAACCACATAAGGATCCACCAATGTCATTGCATGTTTGTTCTTTTCATGAACCACACCCAGTGTCATATCATGCATGTTCTTTTCATTAACCACAGCTAGAGTCATTGCATGTCTGTTACTTCCATAAACCACACATGGATCCACCGGTGTCATTGCATGTTTGTTCTTTTAATGAACCACACCCAGTGTCATTGCATGTCAGTTCTTTTCATGAACCACATAAGGATCCACTAGTGGCATTGCATGTCAGTTCTTTTCATGAACCACATAAGGATCCACCAGTGTCATTGCATGTCTGTTCTTTTCATGAACCACATAAGGATCCACCTGCGTCATTGCATGTCTATTCTTTTCATGAACCACACCCAGTGTCATTGCATGTGTGTTCTTTTCATGCACCACAGCTAGAGTCATTGCATGTCTGTTCTTTTCATGAACCACACCCAGTGTCATTGCATGTCTATTCTTTTCTTGAACCACACCCAGTGTCACTGCATGTCTCTTCTTTTCATGAACCACATAAGGATCCACCAGTGTCATTGGATGTGTGTTCTTCTCATGAACCACACGTGGATCCACCGGTGTCATTGCATGTCTGTTCCTCTAAACAAACCACATAAGGATCCACCAGTGTCATTCCATGTCTGTTCTTTTCATGAACAACACCCAGAGTCATTGCATGTGTGTTCTTCTAAACAAACCACATAAGGATCCACCTATGTCATTGCATATTTGTTCTTTTCATGAACCACATAAGGATCCACCAGTGTCATTGCATCTCTGTTCTTTTCATGAACCACACCCAGTGTCATTGCATGTCTGTACTTTTCATGAACCACACCCAGTGTCACTGCATGTCAGTTCTTTTCATCAACCACATAAGGATCCACCAGTGTCATTGGATGTGTGTTCTTCTCATGAACCACACGTGGATCCACCGGTGTCATTGCATGTCTGTTCCTCTAAACAAACCACATAAGGATCCATCAGTGTCATTCCATGTCTGTTCTTTTCCTGAACCACACCTAGAGTCATTGCATGTGTGTTCTTCTAAACAAACCGCATAAGGATCCACCTGTGTCATTGCATGTCTGTTCTTTTCATGAACTACATAAGGATCCACCAGTGTCATTGCATGTCTATTCTTTTCTTGAACTACACCCAGTGTCATTGCATGTCTGTTCTTTTCATGAACCACACCCAGTGTCATTGCATGTGTGTTCTTTTCATGAACCACACCCAGTGTCATTGCATGTCTGTTCTTTTCATGAACCACACCAAGTGTCACTGCATGTCAGTTCTTTTCATGAACCACAGCTAGAGTCATTGCATGTCTGTTCTTTTCATGAACCACACCCAGTGTCATTGCATGTCTGTTCTTTTCATGAACCACACACAGTGTCACTGCATGTCAGTTCTTTTCATGAACCACATAAGGATCTACCAGTGTCATTGGATGTGTGTTCTTCTCATGAACCACACGTGGATCCACCGGTGTAATTGCATGTCTGTTCCTCTAAACAAACCACATAAGGATCCACCAGTGTCATTGCATGTCTATTCTTTCCATGAACCACACCCAGTGTCATTGCATATGTGTTCTTCTAAACAAACCACATAAGGATCCACCAGTGTCATTGCATGTCTGTTATTTTCATGAACCACACCCAGTGTCATTGTATGTGTGTTCTTCTAAACAAACCACATAAGTCATTGCATGTCTGTTCTTTTCATGAACCACACCCGGTGTCATTGCATGTGTGTTCCTCTAGACATACAACATAAGGATCCACCGGTGTCACTGCATGTCTATTCTTTTCATGAACCACATAAGGATCCACCAGTGTCATTGGATGTGTGTTCTTCTCATGAACCACACATGGATCCACCGGTGTCATTGCATGTCTCTTCCTCTAAACAAACCACATAAGGATCCAGCAGTGTCATTGCATGTCTGTTCTTTTCATGAACCACACCCAGTGTCATTGCATGTGTGTTCTTCTAAACAAACCACATAAGGATCCACCAGTGTCATTGCATGTCTGTTCTTTTCATGAACCACACCCAGTGTCATTGCATGTGTGTTTTTCTAAACAAACCACATAAGTCATTGCATGTCTGTTCTTTTCATGAACCACACCCGGTGTCATTGCATGTGTGTTCCTCTAGACATACAACATAAGGATCCACCGGTGTCACTGCATGCCTATTCTTTTGATGAACCACATAAGGATCCACCGGTGTGATTGCATGTCTGTTCTTTTCATGAACCACACCAAGTGTCATTGCATGTGTGTTCTTCTAAACAAACCACATAAGGATCCACCAGTGTCATTGCCTGTCTGTTCTTTTCATGAACCACACCCAGTGTCATTGCATGTGTGTTCTTCTAAACAAACCACATAAGTCATTGCATGTCTGTTCTTTTCATGAACCACACCTGGTGTCATCGCATGTGTTTTCCTCTAGACAGAGCACATAAGGATCCACCGGTGTCATTGCATGTCTGTTCCTCTAAACAAACCACATAAGGATCCACCAGTGTCATTGGATGTGTGTTCTTCTCATGAACCACACGTGGATCCACCGATGTCATTGCATGTATGTACCTTTAAACAAACCACATAAGGATCCACCAGTGTCATTGCAGGTCTGTTCTTTTCATGAACCACACCTAGTGTCATTGCATGTGTGTTCTTCTAAACAAACCACATAAGGATCCACTAGTGTTATTACATGTCTGTTCTTTTCATGAACCACAAAAGGATCCACCAGTGTCATTGCATGTCTGTTCTTTTCATGAACCACACCAAGTGTCATTGCATGTGTGTTCTTTTAACGAACCATAACTAGAGTCATTGCATGTCTGTTCTGTTCATGAACCACACTCAGTGTCATCGCATGTCTGTTCTTTTCATGAACCACACCTAGTGTCACTGCATGTCAGTTCTTTTCATGAACCACATAAGGATCCACCAGTGTCATTGGATGTGTGTTCTTCTCATGAACCACACGTGGATCCACCGGTGTCATTGCATGTATGTTCCTCTAAACAAACCACATAAGGATCCACCAGTGATATTCCATGTCTGTTCTTTTCATGAACCACACCCAGAGTCATTGCATGTGTGTTCTTCTAAACAAACCACATAAGGATCCACCAATGTCATTGCATGTCTGTTCTTTTCATGAACCACATAAGGATCCACTAGTGTTATTGCATGTGTGTTCTTTTCATGAACCACACCCAGTGTCATTGCATGTGTGTTCTTTTCATGAAACACAGCTAGAATAATTGCACGTATGTTCTTTTCATGAGCCACACCCAGTGTCATTGCATGTCTATTCTTTTCATGAACCACGCCCAGTGTCACTGCATGTCAGTTCTTTTCATGAACCACATAAGGATCCACCAGTGTCATTGGATGTGTGTTCTTCTCATGAACCACACGTGGATCCACCGATGTCATTGAATGTATGTACCTCTAAACAAACCACATAAGGATCCACCAGTGTCATTGTAGGTCTGTTCTTTTCATGAACCACACCTAGTGTCATTGCAAGTGTGTTCTTCAAAATAAACCACCTAAGGATCCTCCAGTGTTATTACATGTCTATTTTTTTCATGAACCACATAAGGAACCACCAGTGTCATTGCATGTCTGTTCTTCTCATGAACCACACATGGATCCACCGGTGTCATTGCATGTCTATTCCTCTAAACAAACCACATAAGGATCCACCAGTGTCATTGCATGTCTGTTCTTTTCATGAACCACACCTAGTGTCATTGCATGTGTGTTCTTCTAAACAAACGACATAAGGATCCACCAGTGTCATTGCATGTCTGTTCTTTTCATGAACCACATAAAGGATCCACCAGTGTTATTGCATGTGTGTTCTTTTCATGAACCTCACCCAGTGTCATTCCATGTGTGTTCTTTTCATGAACCACAGCTAGAGTCATTGCATGTTTGTTCTTTTCATGAACCACACCCAGTGTCATTGCATGTCGGTTCTTTTCATGGACCACACCGAGTGTCACTGCATGTCAGTTATTTTCATGAACCACATAATGATCCACCAGTGTCATTGGATGTGTGTTCTTCTCATGAACCACACGTGGATCCACCGATGCCATTGCATGTATGTACCTCTAAACAAACCACATAAGGATCCACCAGTGTCATTGCAGGTCTGTTCTTTTCATGAACCACACCTAGTGTCATTGCATGTGTGTTCTTCTAAACAAACCACATAAGGATCCACTAGTGTTATTACATGTTTGTTCTTTTCATGAACCACATAAGGATCCACCAGTGTCATTGCATGTCTGTTCTTTTCATGAACCACACCTAGTGTCATTGCATGTGTGTTCTTTTAACGAACCATAACTAGAGTCATTGCATGTCTGTTCTATTCATGAACCACACTCAGTGTCATTGCATGTCTGTTCTTTTCATGAACCACACCTAGTGTCACTGCATGTCAGTTCTTTTCATGAACCACATAAGGATCCACCAGTGTCATTGGATGTGTGTTATTCTCATGAACCACACGTGGATCCACCGGTGTCATTGCATGTATGTTCCTCTAAACAAACCACATAAGGATCCACCAGCGTTATTCCATGTCTGTTCTTTTCATGAACCACACCCAGAGTCATTGCATGAGAGTTCTACAAAACAAACCACATAAGGATCCACCAATGTCATTGCATGTCTGTTCTTTTCATGAACCACATAAGGATCCACTAGTGTTATTGCATGTGTGTTCTTTTCATGAACCACACCCAGTGTCATTGCATGTGTGTTCTTTTCATGAACCACAGCTAGAGTCATTGCATGTATGTTCTTTTCATGGGCCACACCCCGTGTCATTGCATGTCTGTTCTTTTCATGAACCACGCCCAGTGTCACTGCATGTCAGTTCTTTTCATGAACCACATAAGGATCCACCAGTGTCATTGGATGTGTGTTCTTCTCATGAACCACACGTGGATCCACCGATGTCATTGAATGTATGTACCTCTAAACAAACCACATAAGGATCCACCAGTGTCATTGCAGGTCAGTTCTTTTCATGAACCACACCTAGAGTCATTGCAAGTGTGTTCTTCAAAATAAACCACCTAAGGATCCTCCAGTGTTATTACATGTCTATTTTTTTCATGAACCACATAAGGATCCACCAGTGTCATTGCATGTCTGTTCTTCTCATGAACCACACATGGATCCACCGGTGTCATTGCATGTCTATTCCTCTAAACAAACCACATAAGGATCCACCAGTGTCATTGCATGTCTGTTCTTTTCATGAACCACACCTAGTGTCATTGCATGTGTGTTCTTCTAAACAAACGACATAAGGATCCACCAAAGGTCATTGCATGTCTGTTCTTTTCATGAACCACATAAAGGATCCACCAGTGTTATTGCATGTGTGTTCTTTTCATGAACCTCACCCAGTGTCATTCCATGTGTGTTCTTTTCATGAACCACAGCTAGAGTCATTGCATGTTTGTTCTTTTCATGAACCACACCCAGTGTCATTGCATGTCGGTTCATTTCATGGACCACACCGAGTGTCACTGCATGTCAGTTCTTTTCATGAACCACATAATGATCCACCAGTGTCATTGGATGTGTGTTCTTCTCATGAACCACACGTGGATCCACCGATGCCATTGCATGTATGTACCTCTAAACAAACCACATAAGGATCCACCAGTGTCATTGCAGGTCTGTTCTTTTCATGAACCACACCTAGTGTCATTGCATGTGTGTTCTTCTAAACAAACCACATAAGGATCCACTAGTGTTATTACATGTCTGTTCTTTTCATGAACCACATAAGGATCCACCAGTGTCATTGCATGTCTGTTCTTTTCATGAACCACACCTAGTGTCATTGCATGTGTGTTCTTTTAACGAACCATAACTAGAGTCATTGCATGTCTGTTCTATTCATGAACCACACTCAGTGTCATTGCATGTCTGTTCTTTTCATGAACCACACCTAGTGTCACTGCATGTCAGTTCTTTTCATGAACCACATAAGGATCCACCAGTGTCATTGGATGTGTGTTATTCTCATGAACCACACGTGGATCCACCGGTGTCATTGCATGTATGTTCCTCTAAACAAACCACATAAGGATCCACCAGCGTTATTCCATGTCTGTTCTTTTCATGAACCACACCCAGAGTCATTGCATGTGTGTTCTTCTAAACAAACCACATAAGGATCCACCAATGTCATTGCATGTCTGTTCTTTTCATGAACCACAAAAGGATCCACTAGTGTTATTGCATGTGTGTTCTTTTCATGAACCACACCCAGTGTCATTGCATGTGTGTTCTTTTCATGAACCACAGCTAGAGTCATTGCATGTATGTTCTTTTCATGAGCCACACCCCGTGTCATTGCATGTCTGTTCTTTTCATGAACCACGCCCAGTGTCACTGCATGTCAGTTCTTTTCATGAACCACATAAGGATCCACCAGTGTCATTGGATGTGTGTTCTTCTCATGAACCACACGTGGATCCACCGATGTCATTGAATGTATGTACCTCTAAAAAAACCACATAAGGATCCACCAGTGTCATTGCAGGTCTGTTCTTTTCATGAACCACACCTAGAGTCATTGCAAGTGTGTTCTTCTAAATAAACCACCTAAGGATCCACCAGTGTTATTACATGTCTATTTTTTTCATGAACCACATAAGGATCCACCAGTGTCATTGCATGTCTGTTCTTCTCATGAACCACACATGGATCCACCGGTGTCATTGCATGTCTATTCCTCTAAACAAACCACATAAGGATCCACCAGTGTCATTGCATGTCTGTTCTTTTCATGAACCACACCTAGTGTCATTGCATGAGTGTTCTTCTAAACAAACGACATAAGGATCCACCAGTGTCATTGCATGTCTGTTCTTTTCATGAACCACATAAAGGATCCACCAGTGTTATTGCATGTGTGTTCTTTTCATGAACCACACCCAGTGTCATTGCATGTGTGTTCTTTTCATGAACCACAGCTAGAGTCATTGCATGTTTGTTCTTTTCATGAACCACACCCAGTGTCATTGCATGTCGGTTCTTTTCATGAACCACACCGAGTGTCACTGCATGTCAGTTATTTTCATGAACCACATAATGATCCACCAGTGTCATTGGATGTGTGTTCTTCTCATGAACCACACGTGGATCCACCGATGTCATTGCATGTATGTACCTCTAAACAAACCACATAAGGATCTACCAGTGTCATTGTAGGTCTGTTCTTTTCATGAACCACACCTAGTGTCATTGCATGTGTGTTCTTCTAAACAAAGCACATAAGGATCCACTAGTGTTATTACATGTCTGTTCTTTTCATGAACCACACCTAGTGTCATTGCATGTGTTTTCTTTTAACGAACCATTACTAGAGTCATTGCATGTCTGTTCTGTTCATGAACCACACTCAGTGTCATTGCATGTCTGTTCTTTTCATGAACCACACCCAGTGTCACTGCATGTCTGTTCTTTTCATGAACCACATAAGGATCCACCAGTGTCATTGGATGTGTTTTCTTCTCATGAACCACACGTGGATCCACCGATGTCATTTCATATATGTTCCTCTAAAGAAACCACATAAGGATCCACCAGTGTCATTTCATGTCTGTTCTTTTCATGAACCACACCCAGTGTCATTGCATGTGTGTTCTTCTAAACAAACCACATAAGGATCCACCAATGTCATTGCATGTCTGTTCTTTTCATGAACCACATAAGGATCCACTAGTGTTATTGCATGTGTGTTCTTTTCATGAACCACACCCAGTGTCATTGCATGTGTGTTCTTTTCATGAACCACAGCTAGAGTCATTGCATGTATGTTCTTTTCATGAGCCACACCCAGTGTCATTGCATGTCTGTTCTTTTCATGAACCACGCCCAGTGTCACTGCATGTCATTTCTTTTCATGAACCACATAAGGATCCACCAGTGTCATTGGATGTGTTTTCTTCTCATGAACCACACGTGGATCCACCGATTTAATTGAATGTATGTACCTCTAAACAAACCACATAAGGATCCACCAGTGTCATTGCAGGTCTGTTCTTTTCATGAACCACACCTAGTGTTATTGCAAGTGTGTTCTTCTAAATAAACCACCTAAGGATCCACCAGTGTTATTACATGTCTATTTTTTTCATGAACCACATAAGGATCCGCTAGTGTCATTGCATGTCTGTTCTTCTCATGAACCACACCCAGTGTCATTGCATGTGTGTTCTTTTCATGAACCACAACTAGAGTCATTCCATATCTGTTCTTTTCATGAACCACACTTAGTGTCATTGTATGTCTGTTCTTTTCATGAACCACACCTAGTGTCACTGCATGTCAGTTCTTTTCATGAACCACATAAGGATCCACCAGTGTCATTGGATGTGTGTTCTTCTCATGAACCACACGTGGATCCACCGGTGGCATTGCATTTATGTTCCTCTAAACAAATCACATAAGGATCCACCAGTGTCATTGCGTCTCTATTGTTTTCATGAACCACACCCAGTGTCATTGCATGTGTGTTCTTGTAAACAAACCACATAAGGATCCACCAGTGTCATTGCATGTCTGTTCTTTTCATGAACCACACACAGTGTCATTGCATGTCTATTCTTTTCATGAACCACAACTAGAGTCATTGCATGTATGTTCTTTTCATGAACCACACCCAGTGTCATTGCATGCCTGTTCTTTTCATGAACCACACCCGGTGTCATTGCATGTGTGTTCTTTTCATGCACCACAGCTAGAGTCATTGCAGGCCCGTTACTTCCATAAACCCCACATGGATCCACCTGTGTCATTGCATGTCTGTTCTTTTCATGAACCACACCCAGTGTCATTGCATGTCAGTTCTTTTAATGAACCACATAAGGATCCACCAGTGTCATTGGATGTGTGTTCTTCTCATGAACCACACGTGGATCCACCGGTGTCATTGCATGTCTGTTCCTCTAAACAAACCACATAAGGATCCACCAGTGTCATTCCATGTCTGTTCTTTTCATGAACAACACCCAGAGTCATTGCATGTGTGTTCTTCTAAACAAACCACATAAGGATCCACCTATGTCATTGCATATTTGTTATTTTCATGAACCACATAAGGATCCACCAGTGTCATTGCATCTCTGTTCTTTTCATGAACCACACCCAGTGTCATTGCATGTCTGTACTTTTCATGAACCACACCCAGTGTCATTGCATGTCTGTTCTTTTCATGAACCACACCCAGTGTCACTGCATGTCAGTTCTTTTCATCAACCACATAAGGATCCACCAGTGTCATTGGATGTGTGTTCTTCTCATGAACCACACGTGGATCCACCGGTGTCATTGCATGTCTGTTCCTCTAAACAAACCACATAAGGATCCATCAGTGTCATTCCATGTCTGTTCTTTTCATGAACCACACCTAGAGTCATTGCATGTGTGTTCTTCTAAACAAACCGCATAAGGATCCACCTGTGTCATTGCATGTCTGTTCTTTTCATGAACTACATAAGGATCCACCAGTGTCATTGCATGTCTGTTCTTTTCTTGAACTACACCCAGTGTCATTGCATGTTTGTTCTTTTCAAGAACCACACCTAGTGTCATTGCATGTGTGTTCTTTTCATGAACCACACCCAGTGTCATTGCATGTCTGTTCTTTTCATGAACCACACCCAGTGTCACTGCATGTCAGTTCTTTTCATGAACCACAACTAGAGTCATTGCATGTCTGTTCTTTTCATGAACCACACCCAGTGTCATTGCATGTCTGTTCTTTTCATGAACCATGACAGTTGTCACTGCATGTCAGTTCTTTTCATGAACCACATAAGGATCTACCAGTGTCATTGGATGTGTGTTCTTCTCATGAACCACACGTGGATCCACCGGTGTAGTTGCATGTCTATTCCTCTAAACAAACCACATAAGGATCCACCAGTGTCACTGCATGTCTATTCTTTCCATGAACCACACCCAGTGTCATTGCATGTGCGTTCTTCTAAACAAACCACATAAGGATCCACCAGTGTCATTGCATGTCTGTTCTTTTCATGAACCACACCCGGTGTCATTGCATGTGTGTTCTTCTAAACAAACCACATAAGTCATTGCATGTCTATTCTTTTCATGAACCACACCCGGTGTCATTGCATGTGTGTTCCTCTAGACATACAACAAAAGGATCCACCGGTGTCACTGCATGTCTATTCTTTTCATGAACCACATAAGGATCCACCAGTGTCATTGGATGTGTGTTCTTCTCATGAACCACACATGGATCCACCGGCGTCATTGCATGTCTATTCCTCTAAACAAACCACATAAGGATCCACCATTGTCATTGCATGTCTGTTCTTTTCATGAACCACACCTAGTGTCATTGCATGTGTGTTCTTCTAAACAAACCACATAAGGATCCACCAGTGTCATTGCATGTCTGTTCTTTTCATGAACCACATAAAGGATCCACCAGTGTTATTGCATGTGTGTTCTTTTCATGAACCACACCCAATGTCATTGCATGTGTGTTCTTTTCATGAACCACAACTAGAGTCATTGCATGTTTGTTCTTTTCATGAACCACACCCAGTGTCGTTGCATGCCTGTTCTTTTCATGAACCACACCCAGTGTCACTGCATGTCAGTTCTTTTCATGAACCACATAATGATCCACCTGTGTCATTGGATGTGTGTTCTTCTCATGAACCACACGTGGATCCACCGATGTCATTGCAGGTATGTACCTCTAAACAAACCAGATAAGGATCCACCAGTGTCATTGCAGGTCTGTTCTTTTCATGAACCACACCTAGTGTCATTGCAGGTCTGTTCTTTTCATGAACCACACCTAGTGTCATTGCATGTGTGTTCTTCTAAACAAACCACATAAGGATCCACTAGTGTTATTACATGTCTGTTCTTTTAATGAACCACATAAGGATCCACCAGTGTCATTGCATGTCTGTTATTTTCATGAACCACACCTAGTGTCATTGCATGTGTGTTCTTTTCACGAACCACAACTAGAGTCATTGCATGTCTATTCTGTTCATGAACCACACTCAGTGTCATTGCATGTTTGTTCTTTTCATGAACCACACCTAGTGTCCTTTGCATGTGTTCTTTTCATGAACCACATAAGGATCCACCAGTGTCATTGGATGTGTGTTCTTCTCATGAACCACACGTGGATCCACCGGTGTCATTGCATGTCTGTTCCTCTAAACAAACAACATAAGGATCCACCAGTGTCATTCCATGTCTGTTCTTTTCATGAACAACACCCAGAGTCATTGCATGTGTGTTCTTCTAAACAAACCACATAAGGATCCACCTATGTCATTGCATATTTGTTCTTTTCATGAACCACATAAGGATCCACCAGTGTCATTGCATCTCTGTTCTTTTCATGAACCACACCCAGTGTCATTGCATGTCTGTACTTTTCATGAACCACACCCAGTGTCATTGCATGTCTGTTCTTTTCATGAACCACACCCAGTGTCACTGCATGTCAGTTCTTTTCATCAACCACATAAGGATCCACCAGTGTCATTGGATGTGTGTTCTTCTCATGAACCACACGTGGATCCACCGGTGTCATTGCATGTCTGTTCCTCTAAACAAACCACATAAGGATCCATCAGTGTCATTCCATGTCTGTTCTTTTCATGAACCACACCTAGAGTCATTGCATGTGTGTTCTTCTAAACAAACCGCATAAGGATCCACCTGTGTCATTGCATGTCTGTTCTTTTCATGAACTACATAAGGATCCACCAGTGTCATTGCATGTCTGTTCTTTTCTTGAACTACACCCAGTGTCATTGCATGTTTGTTCTTTTCAAGAACCACACCTAGTGTCATTGCATGTGTGTTCTTTTCATGAACCACACCTGTCAGTCATGTCATTGTCATTCTTTTCATGAACCACACCCAGTGTCACTGCATGTCAGTTCTTTTCATGAACCACAGCTAGAGTCATTGCATGTCTGTTCTTTTCATGAACCACACCCAGTGTCATTGCATGTCTGTTCTTTTCATGAACCACAGACAGTGTCACTGCATGTCAGTTCTTTTCATGAACCACATAAGGATCTACCAGTGTCATTGGATGTGTGTTCTTCTCATGAACCACACGTGGATCCACCGGTGTAGTTGCATGTCTATTCCTCTAAACAAACCACATAAGGATCCACCAGTGTCACTGCATGTCTATTCTTTCCATGAACCACACCCAGTGTCATTGCATGTGCGTTCTTCTAAACAAACCACATAAGGATCCACCAGTGTCATTGCATGTCTGTTCTTTTCATGAACCACACCCGGTGTCATTGCATGTGTGTTCTTCTAAACAAACCACATAAGTCATTGCATGTCTATTCTTTTCATGAACCACACCCGGTGTCATTGCATGTGTGTTCCTCTAGACATACAACAAAAGGATCCACCGGTGTCACTGCATGTCTATTCTTTTCATGAACCACATAAGGATCCACCAGTGTCATTGGATGTGTGTTCTTCTCATGAACCACACATGGATCCACCGGCGTCATTGCATGTCTATTCCTCTAAACAAACCACATAAGGATCCACCAGTGTCATTGCATGTCTGTTCTCTTCATGAACCACACCTAGTGTCATTGCATGTGTGTTCTTCTAAACAAACCACATAAGGATCCACCAGTGTCATTGCTTGTCCTGTTTTTCATGAACCACATAAAGGATCCACCAGTGTTATTGCATGTGTGTTCTTTTCATGAACCACACCCAATGTCATTGCATGTGTGTTCTTTTCATGAACCACAACTAGAGTCATTGCATGTTTGTTCTTTTCATGAACCACACCTGGTCGTTGCATGCCGTTTCTTTTCATGAACCACACCTGGTCATTTGCATGTCAGTTCTTTTCATGAACCACATAATGATCCACCTGTGTCATTGGATGTGTGTTCTTCTCATGAACCACACGTGGATCCACCGATGTCATTGCAGGTATGTACCTCTAAACAAACCAGATAAGGATCCACCAGTGTCATTGCAGGTCTGTTCTTTTCATGAACCACACCTAGTGTCATTGCAGGTCTGTTCTTTTCATGAACCACACCTAGTGTCATTGCATGTGTGTTCTTCTAAACAAACCACATAAGGATCCACTAGTGTTATTACATGTCATTCTTTTTAATGAACCACATAAGGATCCACCAGTGTCATTGCATGTCTGTTATTTTCATGAACCACACCTAGTGTCATTGCATGTGTGTTCTTTTCACGAACCACAACTAGAGTCATTGCATGTCTATTCTGTTCATGAACCACACTCAGTGTCATTGCATGTTTGTTCTTTTCTTGAACCACACCTAGTGTCACTGCATGTCAGTTCTTTTCATGAACCACATAAGGATCCACCAGTGTCATTGGATGTGTGTTCTTCTCATGAACCACACGTGGATCCACCGGTGTCATTGCATGTCTGTTCCTCTAAACAAACCACATAAGGATCCACCAGTGTTATTCCATGTCTGTTCTTTTCATGAACCACACCCAGAGTCATTGCATGTGTGTTCTTCTAAACAAACCACATAAGGATCCACCAGTGTCATTGCATGTCTGTTCTTTTCATGAACCACATAAGGATCCACTAGTGTTATTGCATGTGTGTTCTTTTCATGAACCACACCCAGTGTCATTGCATGTGTGTTCTTTTCATGAACCACAGCTAGAGGCATTGCATGTATGTTCTTTTCATGAACCACACTCAGTGTCATTGCATGTCTGTTCTTTTCATGAACCACGCCCAGTGTCACTGCATGTCAGTTCTTTTCATGAACCACATAAGGATCCACCAATGTCATTGGATGTGTGTTCTTCTCATGAACCACACGTGGATCCACCGATGTCATTGCATGTATGTACCTCTAAACAAACCACATAAGGATCCACCAGTGTCATTGCAGGTCTGTTCTTTTCATGAACCACACCTAGTGTCATTGCAAGTGTGTTCTTCTAAACAAACCACATAAGGATCCACCAGTGTTATTACATGTTTGTTCTTTTCATGAACCACATAAGGATCCACCAGTGTCATTGCATGTCTGTTCTTTTCATGAACCACACCCAGTGTCATTGCATGTGTGTTCGTTTCATGAACCACAGCTAGAGTCATTCCATGTATGTTCTTTTCATGAACCACACTTAGTGTCATTGCATGTCTGTTCTTTTCATGAACCACATAAGGATCCACCAGTGTCATTGGATGTGTGTTCTTCTCATGAACCACACGTGGATCCACTAGTGTCATTGCATGTCTGTTCCTCTAAACAAACCACATAAGGATCCACCAGTGTCATTGCGTGTCTGTTCTTTTCATGAACCACACCCAGTGTCATTGTATGTGTGTTCTTCTAAACAAACCACATAAGTCATTGCATGTCTGTTCTTTTCATGAACCACACCTGGTGTCATCGCATGTGTTTTCCTCTAGACAGACCACATAAGGATCCACCGGTGTCATTGCATGTCTGTTCCTCTAAACAAACCACATAAGGATCCACCAGTGTCATTGGATGTGTGTTCTTCTCATGAACCACACGTGGATCCACCGATGTCATTGCATGTATGTACCTTTAAACAAACCACATAAGGATCCACCAGTGTCATTGCAGGTCTGTTCTTTTCACGAACCACACCTAGTGTCATTGCATGTGTGTTCTTCTAAACAAACCACATAAGGATCCACTAGTGTTATTACTTGTCTGTTCTTTTCATGAACCACAAAAGGATCCACCAGTGTCATTGCATGTCTGTTCTTTTCATGAACCACACCTAGTGTCATTGCATGTGTGTTCTTTTAACGAACCATAACTAGAGTCATTGCATGTCTGTTCTGTTCATGAACCACACTCAGTGTCATTGCATGTCTGTTCTTTTCATGAACCACACCTAGTGTCACTGCATGTCAGTTCTTTTCATGAACCACATAAGGATCCACCAGTGTCATTGGATGTGTGTTCTTCTCATGAACCACACGTGGATCCACCGGTGTCATTGCATGTATGTTCCTCTAAACAAACCACATAAGGATCCACCAGTGATATTCCATGTCTGTTCTTTTCATGAACCACACCCAGAGTCATTGCATGTGTGTTCTTCTAAACAAACCACATAAGGATCCACCAATGTCATTGCATGTCTGTTCTTTTCATGAACCACATAAGGATCCACTAGTGTTATTGCATGTGTGTTCTTTTCATGAACCACACCCAATGTCATTGCATGTGTGTTCTTTTCATGAAACACAGCTAGAGTCATTGCACGTATGTTCTTTTCATGAGCCACACCCAGTGTCATTGCATGTCTGTTCTTTTCATGAACCACGCCCTGTGTCACTGCATGTCAGTTCTTTTCATGAACCACATAAGGATCCACCAGTGTCATTGGATGTGTGTTATTCTCATGAACCACACGTGGATCCACCGATGTCATTGAATGTATGTACCTCTAAACAAACCACATAAGGATCCACCAGTGTCATTGCAGGTCTGTTCTTTTCGTGAACCACACCTAGTGTCATTGCAAGTGTGTTCTTCAAAATAAACCACCTAAGGATCCTCCAGTGTTATTACATGTCTATTTTTTTCATGAACCACATAAGGATCCACCAGTGTCATTGCATGTCTGTTCTTCTCATGAACCACACATGGATCCACCGGTGTCATTGCATGTCTATTCCTCTAAACAAACCACATAAGGATCCACCAGTGTCATTGCATGTCTGTTCTTTTCATGAACCACACCTAGTGTCATTGCATATGTGTTCTTCTAAACAAACGACATAAGGATCCACTAGTGTCATTGCATGTCTGTTCTTTTCATGAACCACATAAAGGATCCACCAGTGTTATTGCATGTGTGTTCTTTTCATGAACCTCACCCAGTGTTATTCCATGTGTGTTCTTTTCATGAACCACAGCTAGAGTCATTGCATGTTTGTTCTTTTCATGAACCACACCCAGTGTCATTGCATGTCGGTTCTTTTCATGGACCACACCGAGTATCACTGCATGTCAGTTCTTTTCATGAACCACATAATGATCCACCAGTGTCATTGGATGTGTGTTCTTCTCATGAACCACACGTGGATCCACCGATGTCATTGCATGTATGTACCTCTAAACAAACCACATAAGTGTCATTGCAGTGTCCGCTTTTTTCATGAACCACACCTAGTGTCATTGCATGTGTGTTCTTCTAAACAAACCACATAAGGATCCACTAGTGTTATTACATGTTTGTTCTTTTCATGAACCACATAAGGATCCACCAGTGTCATTGCATGTCTGTTCTTTTCATGAACCACACCTAGTGTCATTGCATGTGTGTTATTTTAACGAACCATAACTAGAGTCATTGCATGTCTGTTCTATTCATGAACCACACTCAGTGTCATTGCATGTCTGTTCTTTTCATGAACCACACCTAGTGTCACTGCATGTCAGTCCTTTTCATGAACCACATAAGGATCCACCAGTGTCATTGGATGTGTGTTCTTCTCATGAACCACACGTGGATCCACCGGTGTCATTGCATGTATGTTCCTCTAAACAAACCACATAAGGATCCACCAGCGTTATTCCATGTCTGTTCTTTTCATGAACCACACCCAGAGTCATTGCATGTGTGTTCTTCTAAACAAACCACATAAGGATCCACCAATGTCATTGCATGTCTGTTCTTTTCATGAACCACATAAGGATCCACTAGTGTTATTGCATGTGTGTTCTTTTCATGAACCACAACCTGTGTGATTGCATGTGTGTTCTTTTCATGAACCACAGCTAGAGTCATTGCATGTTTGTTCTTTTCATGAGCCACACCCCGTGTCTTTGCATGTCTGTTCTTTTCATGAACCACGCCCTGTCACTGCATGTCAGTTCTTTTCATGAACCACATAAGGATCCACCAGTGTCATTGGATGTGTGTTCTTCTCATGAACCACACGTGGATCCACCGATGTCATTGAATGTATGTACCTCTAAACAAACCACATAAGGATCCACCAGTGTCATTGCAGGTCTGTTCTTTTCATGAACCACACCTAGAGTCATTGCAAGTGTGTTCTTCTAAATAAACCACCTAAGGATCCACCAGTGTTATTACATGTCTATTTTTTTCATGAACCATAAGGATCCACCAGTTGTCATTGCATGTCTGTTCTTCTCATGAACCACATGGATCCACCGTGTCATTGCATGTCTATTCCTCTAAACAAACCACATAAGGATCCTCCGTGTCATTGCATGTCCGTTTCTTTCATGAACCACACCTAGTGTCATTGCATGTGTGTTCTTCTAAACAAACGACATAAGGATCCACCAGTGTCATTGCATGTCTGTTCTTTTCATGAACCACATAAAGGATCCACCAGTGTTATTGCATGTGTGTTCTTTTCATGAACCACACCCAGTGTCATTGCATGTGTGTTCTTTTCATAAACCACAGCTAGAGTCATTGCATGTTTGTTCTTTTCATGAACCACACCCAGTGTCATTGCATGTCGGTTCTTTTCATGAACCACACCGAGTGTCACTGCATGTCAGTTCTTTTCATGAACCACATAATGATCCACCAGTGTCATTGGATGTGTGTTCTTCTCATGAACCACACGTGGATCCACCGATGTCATTGCATGTATGTACCTCTAAACAAACCACATAAGGATCTACCAGTGTCATTGTAGGTCTGTTCTTTTCATGAACCACACCTAGTGTCATTGCATGTGTGTTCTTCTAAACAAACCACATAAGGATCCACTAGTGTTATTACATGTCTGTTCTTTTCATGAACCACATAAGGATCCACCAGTGTCATTGCATGTCTGTTCTTTTCATGACCCACACCTAGTGTCATTGCATGTGTGTTCTTTTAACGAACTATTACTAGAGTCATTGCATGTCTGTTCTGTTCATGAACCACACTCAGTGTCATTGCATGTCTGTTCTTTTCATGAACACCTAGTGTCACTGCATGTCAGTTCTTTTCATGAACCACATAAGGATCCACCAGTGTCATTGGATGTGTGTTCTTCTCATGAACCACACGTGGATCCACCGGTGTCATTGCATGTATGTTCCTCTAAACAAACCACATAAGGATCCACCAGTGTTATTCCACGTCTGTTCTTTTCATGAACCACACCCAGAGTCATTGCATGTGTGTTCTTCTAAACAAACCACATAAGGATCCACCAATGTCATTGCATGTCTGTTCTTTTCATGAACCACATAAGGATCCACTAGTGTTATTGCATGTGTGTTCTTTTCATGAACCACACCCAGTGTCATTGCATGTGTGTTCTTTTCATGAACCACAGCTAGAGTCATTGCATGTATGTTCTTTTCATGAGCCACACCCAGTGTCATTGCATGTCTGTTCTTTTCATGAACCACGCCTGTCCTTTGCATGTCGCTTCTTCTCATGAACCACATAAGGATCCACCAAAGGTCATTGGATGTGTTTTCTTCTCCTGAACCACACGTGGATCCACCGATGTCATTGAATGTATGTACCTCTAAACAAACCACATAAGGATCCACCAGTGTCATTGTGTTCCGTTTTTCATGAACCACACCTAGTGTTATTGCAAGTGTGTTCTTCTAAATAAACCACCTAAGGATCCACCGGTGTTATTACATGTCTATTTTTTCATGAACCACATAAGGATCCATGGGTGTCATTGCATGTCTGTTTCTTCATGAACCACACCGTGTCATTGCATGTGTGTTCTTTTCATGAACCACAACTAGAGTCATTCCATATCTGTTCTTTTCATGAACCACACTTAGTGTCATTGCATGTCTGTTCTTTTCATGAACCACACCTAGTGTCACTGCATGTCAGTTCTTTTCATGAACCACATAAGGATCCACCAGTGTCATTGGATGTGTGTTCTTCTCATGAACCACACGTGGATCCACCGGTGTCATTGCATGTCTGTTCCTCTAAACAAACCACATAAGGATCCACCAGTGTCATTGTGTGTCTGTTCTTTTCATGAACCACACCCAGTGTCATTTTATATGTGTTCTTGTAAACAAACCACATAAGGATCCACCAGTGTCATTGCATGTCTGTTCTTTTCATGAACCTCACATAAGGATCCACCAGTGTCATTGCATGTCTGTTCTTTTCATGAACCACACCTAGTGTCATTGCATCTCGTTTTTCATGAACCACAGCAAGAGTCATTGCATGTATGTTCTTTTCATGAACCACACCCAGTGTCATTGCATGCCTGTTCTTTTCATGAACCACACCCGGTGTCCTTGCATGTCTGTTCTTTTCATGAACGACAGCTAGAGTCATTGCAGGTCTGTATTTCCATAAACCACATGGATCCACCGTGTCATTGCATGTCCGTTTCTTTTCATGAACCACACCCACTGTCATTGCATGTCAGTTCTTTTAATGAACCACATAAGGATCCACCAGTGTCATTGGATGTGTTCTTCTCATGAACCACACATGGATCCACCGTGTCATTGCATGTCTATTCCTCTAAAAAACCATAAGGATCCACCGTTGTCATTCCATGTTCCGTTTTTCATGAACAACACCCAGAGTCATTGCATGTGTGTTCTTCTAAACAAACCACATAAGGATCCACCTATGTCATTGCATATTTGTTCTTTTCATGAACCACATAAGGATCCACCAGTGTCATTGCATGTCTGTTTTTCATGAACCACACCAGTGTCATTGCATATACTGTTCTTTTCATGAACCACACCCAGTGTCATTGCATGTTTGTTCTTTTCATGAACCACACCCAGTGTCACTGCATGTCAGTTCTTTTCATCAACCACATAAGGATCCACCAGTGTCATTGGATGTGTGTTCTTCTCATGAACCAAACGTGGATCCACCAGTGTCATTGCATGTCTGTTCCTCTAAACAAACCACATAAGGATCCATCAGTGTCATCCATGTCTGTTCTTTTCATGAACCACACCTAGAGTCATTGCATGTGTGTTCTTCTAAACAAACCACATAAGGATCCACATGTGTCATTGCATGTCTGTTCTTTTCATGAACCACATAAGGATCCACCAGCAGGTGATTGCATGTCTGTTCTTTTCATGAACCACACCCAGTGTCATTGCATCTCTGTTCTTTTCATGAACCACAGCAAGAGTCATTGCATGTATGTTCTTTTCATGAACCACACCCAATGTCATTGCATGTCTGTTCTTTTCATGAACCACACCCGGTGTCCTTGCATGTCTGTTCTTTTCATGAACGACAGCTAGAGTCATTGCAGGTCTGTTACTTCCATAAACCACACATGGATCCACCTGTGTCATTGCATGTCTGTTCTTTTCATGAACCACACCCAGTGTCATTGCATGTCAGTTCTTTTAATGAACCACATAAGGATCCACAGTGTCATTGGATGTGTTCTTCTCATGAACCACATGGATCCACCGTGTCATTGCATGTCTATTCCTCTAAACAAACCACATAAGGATCCACCAGTGTCATTCCATGTCTGTTCTTTTCATGAACAACACCCAGAGTCATTGCATGTGTAGTTCTTCTAAACAAACCACATAAGGATCCACCTATGTCATTGCATATTTGTTCTTTTCATGAACCACATAAGGATCCACCAGTGTCATTGCATGTCTGTTCTTTTCATGAACCACTCCCAGTGTCATTGCATGTCTGTTCTTTTCATGAACCACACCCAGTGTCATTGCATGTCTGTTCTTTTCATGAACCACACCCAGTGTCACTGCATGTCAGTTCTTTTCATCAACCACATAAGAATCCACCAGTGTCATTGGATGTGTGTTCTTCTCATGAACCACGTGGATCCACCCTTGTCATTGCTTGTTTGTTCCTCTAAACAAACCACATAAGGATCCATCAGTGTCATTCCATGTCTGTTCTTTTCATGAACCACACCTAGAGTCATTGCATGTGTGTTCTTCTAAACAAACCACATAAGGATCCACATGTGTCATTGCATGTCTGTTCTTTTCATGAACCACATAAGGATCCACCAGTGTCATTGCATGTCTGTTCTTTTCTTGAACTACACCTAGTGTCATTGCATGTTTTTTCCTTTCATGAACCACACCCAGTGTCATTGCATGTGTGTTCTTTTCATGAACCACACCCAGGTCATTGCATATGTGTTTCTTTTCATGAACCACACCCAGTGTCATTGCATGTCTGTTCTTTTCATGAACCATACCGGAGTCATTGATGTCCGTTTCTTTTCATGAACCACACCCAGTGTCATTGCATGTCCGTTTTTCATGAACCACATAAGGATCCACAGTGTCATTGCATGTCCGTTTCTTTTATTGAACTACACCCAGTGTCATTGCATGTTTTTTTCTTTTCATGAACTACACCCGTGTCATTGCATGTGTGTTCTTTTCATGAACCACACCTGTTGTCATTGCATGTCTGTTCTTTTCATGAACCACACCCTGTCACCGCATGTCTGTTCTTTTCATGAACCACCGGAGTCATTGCATGTCTGTTTCTTTCATGAACCACACCTGGTGTCATTGCATGTCTGTTCTTTTCATGAACCACACACAGTGTCACTGCATGTCAGTTCTTTTCATGAACCACATAAGGATCTACCAGTGTCATTCGATGTGTGTTCTTCTCATGAACCACACGTGGATCCACCGGTGTAATTGCATGTCTATTCCTCTAAACAAACCACATAAGAATCCACCAGTGTCATTGCATGTCTATTCTTTCCATGAACCACACCCAGTGTCATTGCATGTGTGTTCTTCTAAACAAACCACATAAGGATCCACCAGTGTCATTGCATGTCTGTTCTTTTCATGAACCACACCCAGTGTCATTGCATGTGTGTTCTTCTAAACAAACCACATAAGTCATTGCATGTCTATTCTTTTCATGAACCACACCTGGTGTCATTGCATGTGTGTTCCTCTAGACATACAACATAAGGATCCACCGGTGTCACTGCATGTCTATTCTTTTCATGAACCACATAAGGATCCACCAGTGTCATTGGATGTGTTTTCTTCTCCTGAACCACACGTGGATCCACCGATGTCATTGAATGTATGTACCTCTAAACAAACCACATAAGGATCCACCAGTGTCATTGCAGGTCTGTTCTTTTCATGAACCACACCTAGTGTTATTGCAAGTGTGTTCTTCTAAATAAACCACCTAAGGATCCACCAGTGTTATTACATGTCTATTTTTTTCATGAACCACATAAGGATCCGCCAGTGTCATTGCATGTCCTGTTTCTTCATGAACCACACCCGGTGTCATTGCATGTGTGTTCTTTTCATGAACCACAACTAGAGTCATTCCATATCTGTTCTTTCATGAACCACACTTAGTGTCATTGCATATGTCTTCTTTTTCATGAACCACACCTAGTGTCACTGCATGTCAGTTCTTTTCATGAACCACATAAGGATCCACCAGTGTCATTGGATGTGTGTTCTTCTCATGAACCACACGTGGATCCACCGGTGTCATTGCATGTATGTTCCTCTAAACAAACCACATAAGGATCCACCAGTGTCATTGCAGGTCTGTTCTTTTCGTGAACCACACCTAGTGTCATTGCAAGTGTGTTCTTCAAAATAAACCACCTAAGGATCCTCCAGTGTTATTACATGTCTATTTTTTTCATGAACCACATAAGGATCCACCAGTGTCATTGCATGTCTGTTCTTCTCATGAACCACACATGGATCCACCGGTGTCATTGCATGTCTATTCCTCTAAACAAACCACATAAGGATCCACCAGTGTCATTGCATGTCTGTTCTTTTCATGAACCACACCTAGTGTCATTGCATATGTGTTCTTCTAAACAAACGACATAAGGATCCACCAGTGTCATTGCATGTCTGTTCTTTTCATGAACCACATAAAGGATCCACCAGTGTTATTGCATGTGTGTTCTTTTCATGAACCTCACCCAGTGTTATTCCATGTGTGTTCTTTTCATGAACCACAGCTAGAGTCATTGCATGTTTGTTCTTTTCATGAACCACACCCAGTGTCATTGCATGTCGGTTCTTTTCATGGACCACGCCGAGTGTCACTTTATGTCAGTTCTTTTCATGAACCACATAATGATCCACCAGTGTCATTGGATGTGTGTTCTTCTCATGAACCACACGTGGATCCACCGATGTCATTGCATGTATGTACCTCTAAACAAACCACATAACGATCCACCAGTGTCATTGCAGGTCTGTTCTTTTCATGAACCACACCTAGTGTCATTGCATGTGTGTTCTTCTAAACAAACCACATAAGGATCCACTAGTGTTATTACATGTTTGTTCTTTTCATGAACCACATAAGGATCCACCAGTGTCATTGCATGTCTGTTCTTTTAATGAACCACACCTAGTGTCATTGCATGTGTGTTATTTTAACGAACCATAACTAGAGTCATTGCATGTCTGTTCTATTCATGAACCACACTCAGTGTCATTGCATGTCTGTTCTTTTCATGAACCACACCTAGTGTCACTGCATGTCTTCTTTTCATGAACCACATAAGGATCCACGGTGTCATTGGATGTGTGTTCTTCTCATGAACCACACGTGATCCACCGTGTCATTGCATGTATGTTCCTCTAAACAAACCACATAAGGATCCACCGGCGTTATTCAGGTCCGTTTTTTCATGAACCACACCCAGTCATTGCATGTGTGTTCTTCTAAACAAACCACATAAGGATCCACCAATGTCATTGCATGTCTGTTCTTTTCATGAACCACATAAGGATCCACTAGTGTTATTGCATGTGTGTTCTTTTCATGAACCACACCCAGTGTCATTGCATGTGTGTTCTTTTCATGAACCACAGCTAGAGTCATTGCATGTATGTTCTTTTCATGAGCCACACCCCGTGTCATTGCATGTCTGTTCTTTTCATGAACCACGCCCAGTGTCACTTTGCATGTCGATTCTTTTCATGAACCACATAAGGATCCACCAGTGTCATTGGATGTGTGTTCTTCTCATGAACCACACGTGGATCCACCGATGTCATTGAATGTATGTACCTCTAAACAAACCACATAAGGATCCACCAGTGTCATTGCAGGTCTGTTCTTTTCATGAACCACACCTAGAGTCATTGCAAGTGTGTTCTTCTAAATAAACCACCTAAGGATCCACCAGTGTTATTACATGTCTATTTTTTTCATGAACCACATAAGGATCCACCAGTGTCATTGCATGTCTGTTCTTCTCATGAACCACACATGGATCCACCGGTGTCATTGCATGTCTATTCCTCTAAACAAACCACATAAGGATCCTCCAGTGTCATTGCATGTCTGTTCTTTTCATGAACCACACCTAGTGTCATTGCATGTGTGTTCTTCTAAACAAACGACATAAGGATCCACCAGTGTCATTGCATGTCTGTTCTTTTCATGAACCACATAAAGGATCCACCAGTGTTATTGCATGTGTGTTCTTTTCATGAACCACACCCAGTGTCATTGCATGTGTGTTCTTTTCATAAACCACAGCTAGAGTCATTGCATGTTTGTTCTTTTCATGAACCACACCCAGTGTCATTGCATGTCGGTTCTTTTCAT
This sequence comes from Avena insularis, assembly GCA_023614405.1. Classification (NCBI taxonomy): domain Eukaryota; kingdom Viridiplantae; phylum Streptophyta; class Magnoliopsida; order Poales; family Poaceae; genus Avena; species Avena insularis. The sequence goes on from CM042694.1 coordinate 289,351,312, forward strand.
GAACCACACCGAGTGTCACTGCATGTCAGTTCTTTTCATGAACCACATAATGATCCACCAGTGTCATTGGATGTGTGTTCTTCTCATGAACCACACGTGGATCCACCGATGTCATTGCATGTATGTACCTCTAAACAAACCACATAAGGATCTACCAGTGTCATTGTAGGTCTGTTCTTTTCATGAACCACACCTAGTGTCATTGCATGTGTGTTCTTCTAAACAAACCACATAAGGATCCACTAGTGTTATTACATGTCTGTTCTTTTCATGAACCACATAAGGATCCACCAGTGTCATTGCATGTCTGTTCTTTTCATGACCCACACCTAGTGTCATTGCATGTGTGTTCTTTTAACGAACTATTACTAGAGTCATTGCATGTCTGTTCTGTTCATGAACCACACTCAGTGTCATTGCATGTCTGTTCTTTTCATGAACACCTAGTGTCACTGCATGTCAGTTCTTTTCATGAACCACATAAGGATCCACCAGTGTCATTGGATGTGTGTTCTTCTCATGAACCACACGTGGATCCACCGGTGTCATTGCATGTATGTTCCTCTAAACAAACCACATAAGGATCCACCAGTGTTATTCCACGTCTGTTCTTTTCATGAACCACACCCAGAGTCATTGCATGTGTGTTCTTCTAAACAAACCACATAAGGATCCACCAATGTCATTGCATGTCTGTTCTTTTCATGAACCACATAAGGATCCACTAGTGTTATTGCATGTGTGTTCTTTTCATGAACCACACCCAGTGTCATTGCATGTGTGTTCTTTTCATGAACCACAGCTAGAGTCATTGCATGTATGTTCTTTTCATGAGCCACACCCAGTGTCATTGCATGTCTGTTCTTTTCATGAACCACGCCCAGTGTCACTGCATGTCAGTTCTTCTCATGAACCACATAAGGATCCACCAGTGTCATTGGATGTGTTTTCTTCTCCTGAACCACACGTGGATCCACCGATGTCATTGAATGTATGTACCTCTAAACAAACCACATAAGGATCCACCAGTGTCATTGCAGGTCTGTTCTTTTCATGAACCACACCTAGTGTTATTGCAAGTGTGTTCTTCTAAATAAACCACCTAAGGATCCACCAGTGTTATTACATGTCTATTTTTTTCATGAACCACATAAGGATCCGCCAGTGTCATTGCATGTCTGTTCTTCTCATGAACCACACCCAGTGTCATTGCATGTGTGTTCTTTTCATGAACCACAACTAGAGTCATTCCATATATGTTCTTTTCATGAACCACACTTAGTGTCATTGCATGTCTGTTCTTTTCATGAACCACACCTAGTGTCACTGCATGTCAGTTCTTTTCATGAACCCCATAAGGATCCACCAGTGTCATTGGATGTGTGTTCTTCTCATGAACCACACGTGGATCCACCGGTGTCATTGCATGTCTGTTCCTCTAAACAAACCACATAAGGATCCACCAGTGTCATTGTGTGTCTGTTCTTTTCATGAACCACACCCAGTGTCATTTTATGTGTGTTCTTGTAAACAAACCACATAAGGATCCACCAGTGTCATTGCATGTCTGTTCTTTTCATGAACCTCACATAAGGATCCACCAGTGTCATTGCATGTCTGTTCTTTTCATGAACCACACCTAGTGTCATTGCATCTCTGTTCTTTTCATGAACCACAGCAAGAGTCATTGCATGTATGTTCTTTTCATGAACCACACCCAGTGTCATTGCATGCCTGTTCTTTTCATGAACCACACCCGGTGTCCTTGCATGTCTGTTCTTTTCATGAACAATGACTAGAGTCATTGCAGGTCTGTTACTTCCATAAACCACACATGGATCCACCTGTGTCATTGCATGTCTGTTCTTTTCATGAACCACACCCACTGTCATTGCATGTCAGTTCTTTTAATGAACCACATAAGGATCCACCAGTGTCATTGGATGTGTGTTCTTCTCATGAACCACACATGGATCCACCGGTGTCATTGCATGTCTATTCCTCTAAAAAAACCACATAAGGATCCACCAGTGTCATTCCATGTCTGTTCTTTTCATGAACAACACCCAGAGTCATTGCATGTGTGTTCTTCTAAACAAACCACATAAGGATCCACCTATGTCATTGCATATTTGTTCTTTTCATGAAACACATAAGGATCCACCAGTGTCATTGCATGTCTGTTTCTTTCATGAACCACACCTGTCATTGCATGTCCGTTTCTTTCATGATCCACACCCAGTGTCATTGCATGTTTGTTCTTTTCATGAACCACACCCAGTGTCACTGCATGTCAGTTCTTTTCATCAACCACATAAGGATCCACCAGTGTCATTGGATGTGTGTTCTTCTCATGAACCACACGTGGATCCACCAGTGTCATTGCATGTCTGTTCCTCTAAACAAACCACATAAGGATCCATCAGTGTCATTCCATGTCTGTTCTTTTCATGAACCACACCTAGAGTCATTGCATGTGTGTTCTTCTAAACAAACCACATAAGGATCCACATGTGTCATTGCATGTCTGTTCTTTTCATGAACCACATAAGGATCCACCAGTGTGATTGCATGTCTGTTCTTTTCATGAACCACACCCAGTGTCATTGCATCTCTGTTCTTTTCATGAACCACAGCAAGAGTCATTGCATGTATGTTCTTTTCATGAACCACACCCAATGTCATTGCATGTCTGTTCTTTTCATGAACCACACCCGGTGTCCTTGCATGTCTGTTCTTTTCATGAACGACAACTAGAGTCATTGCAGGTCTGTTACTTCCATAAACCACACATGGATCCACCTGTGTCATTGCATGTCTGTTCTTTTCATGAACCACACCCAGTGTCATTGCATGTCAGTTCTTTTAATGAACCACATAAGGATCCACCAGTGTCATTGGATGTGTGTTCTTCTCATGAACCACACATGGATCCACCGGTGTCATTGCATGTCTATTCCTCTAAACAAACCACATAAGGATCCACCAGTGTCATTCCATGTCTGTTCTTTTCATGAACAACACCCAGAGTCATTGCATGTGTAGTTCTTCTAAACAAACCACATAAGGATCCACCTATGTCATTGCATATTTGTTCTTTTCATGAACCACATAAGGATCCACCAGTGTCATTGCATGTCTGTTCTTTTCATGAACCACTCCCAGTGTCATTGCATGTCTGTTCTTTTCATGAACCACACCCAGTGTCATTGCATGTCTGTTCTTTTCATGAACCACACCCAGTGTCACTGCATGTCAGTTCTTTTCATCAACAACATAAGGATCCACCAGTGTCATTGGATGTGTGTTCTTCTCATGAACCACACGTGGATCCACCAGTGTCATTGCATGTATGTTCCTCTAAACAAACCACATAAGGATCCATCAGTGTCATTCCATGTCTGTTCTTTTCATGAACCACACCTAGAGTCATTGCATGTGTGTTCTTCTAAACAAACCACATAAGGATCCACATGTGTCATTGCATGTCTGTTCTTTTCATGAACCACATAAGGATCCACCAGTGTCATTGCATGTCTGTTCTTTTCTTGAACTACACCCAGTGTCATTGCATGTTTTTTCTTTTCATGAACCACACCCAGTGTCATTGCATGTGTGTTCTTTTCATGAACCACACCCAGTGTCATTGCATGTCTGTTCTTTTCATGAACCACACCGGTGTCCTTTGCATGTCTGTTCTTTTCATGAACCACAGCTGGAGTCATTGCATGTCTGTTCTTTTCATGAACCACACCCAGTGTCATTGCATGTCTGTTCTTTTCATGAACCACATAAGGATCCACCAGTGTCATTGCATGTCTGTTCTTTTATTGAACTACACCCAGTGTCATTGCATGTTTTTTCTTTTCATGAACCACACCCAGTGTCATTGCATGTGTGTTCTTTTCATGAACCACACCCAGTGTCATTGCATGTCTGTTCTTTTCATGAACCACACCCAGTGTCACTGCATGTCTGTTCTTTTCATGAACCACAGCTGGAGTCATTGCATGTCTGTTCTTTTCATGAACCACACCCAGTGTCATTGCATGTCTGTTCTTTTCATGAACCACACACAGTGTCACTGCATGTCAGTTCTTTTCATGAACCACATAAGGATCTACCAGTGTCATTCGATGTGTGTTCTTCTCATGAACCACACGTGGATCCACCGGTGTAATTGCATGTCTATTCCTCTAAACAAACCACATAAGAATCCACCAGTGTCATTGCATGTCTATTCTTTCCATGAACCACACCCAGTGTCATTGCATGTGTGTTCTTCTAAACAAACCACATAAGGATCCACCAGTGTCATTGCATGTCTGTTCTTTTCATGAACCACACCCAGTGTCATTGCATGTGTGTTCTTCTAAACAAACCACATAAGTCATTGCATGTCTATTCTTTTCATGAACCACACCTGGTGTCATTGCATGTGTGTTCCTCTAGACATACAACATAAGGATCCACCGGTGTCACTGCATGTCTATTCTTTTCATGAACCACATAAGGATCCACCAGTGTCATTGGATGTGTTTTCTTCTCCTGAACCACACGTGGATCCACCGATGTCATTGAATGTATGTACCTCTAAACAAACCACATAAGGATCCACCAGTGTCATTGCAGGTCTGTTCTTTTCATGAACCACACCTAGTGTTATTGCAAGTGTGTTCTTCTAAATAAACCACCTAAGGATCCACCAGTGTTATTACATGTCTATTTTTTTCATGAACCACATAAGGATCCGCCAGTGTCATTGCATGTCTGTTCTTCTCATGAACCACACCCAGTGTCATTGCATGTGTGTTCTTTTCATGAACCACAACTAGAGTCATTCCATATCTGTTCTTTTCATGAACCACACTTAGTGTCATTGCATGTCTGTTCTTTTCATGAACCACACCTAGTGTCACTGCATGTCAGTTCTTTTCATGAACCACATAAGGATCCACCAGTGTCATTGGATGTGTGTTCTTCTCATGAACCACACGTGGATCCACCGGTGTCATTGCATGTCTGTTCCTCTAAACAAACCACATAAGGATCCACCAGTGTCATTGTGTGTCTGTTCTTTTCATGAACCACACCTAGTGTCATTTTATGTGTGTTCTTGTAAACAAACCACATAAGGATCCACCAGTGTCATTGCATGTCTGTTCTTTTCATGAACCACACATAAGGATCCACCAGTGTCATTGCATGTCTGTTCTTTTCATGAACCACACCAAGTGTCATTGCATCTCTGTTCTTTTCATGAACCACAGCAAGAGTCATTGCATGTATGTTCTTTTCATGAACCACACCCAGTGTCATTGCATGCCTGTTCTTTTCATGAACCACACCCGGTGTCCTTGCATGTCTGTTCTTTTCATGAACGACAGCTAGAGTCATTGCAGGTCTGTTACTTCCATAAACCACACATGGATCCACCTGTGTCATTGCATGTCTGTTCTTTTCATGAACCACACCCACTGTCATTGCATGTCAATTCTTTTAATGAACCACATAAGGATCCACCAGTGTCATTCGATGTGTGTTCTTCTCATGAACCACACATGGATCCACCGGTGTCATTGCATGTCTATTCCTCTAAAAAAACCACATAAGGATCCACCAGTGTCATTCCATGTCCGTTTCTTTTCATGAACAACACCCGTAGTCATTGCATGTGTGTTCTTCTAAACAAACCACATAAGGATCCACCTATGTCATTGCATATTTGTTCTTTTCATGAAACACATAAGGATCCACCAGTGTCATTGCATGTCTGTTCTTTTCATGAACCACACCCAGTGTCATTGCATGTCTGTTCTTTTCATGAACCACACCCAGTGTCATTGCATGTTTGTTCTTTTCATGAACCACACCCAGTGTCACTGCATGTCAGTTCTTTTCATCAACCACATAAGGATCCACCAGTGTCATTGGATGTGTGTTCTTCTCATGAACCACACGTGGATCCACCAGTGTCATTGCATGTCTGTTCCTCTAAACAAACCACATAAGGATCCATCAGTGTCATTCCATGTCTGTTCTTTTCATGAACCACACCTAGAGTCATTGCATGTGTGTTCTTCTAAACAAACCACATAAGGATCCACATGTGTCATTGCATGTCTGTTCTTTTCATGAACCACATAAGGATCCACCAGTGTCATTGCATGTCTGTTCTTTTCATGAACCACACCCAGTGTCATTGCATCTCTGTTCTTTTCATGAACCACAGCAAGAGTCATTGCATGCCTGTTCTTTTCATGAACCACACCCGGTGTCCTTGCATGTCTGTTCTTTTCATGAACGACAGCTAGTCATTGCAGGTCTGTTACTTCCATAAACCACACATGGATCCACCTGTGTCATTGCATGTCTGTTCTTTTCATGAACCACACCCAGTGTCATTGCATGTCAGTTCTTTTAATGAACCACATAAGGATCCACCAGTGTCATTGGATGTGTGTTCTTCTCATGAACCACACATGGATCCACCGGTGTCATTGCATGTCTATTCCTCTAAACAAACCACATAAGGATCCACCAGTGTCATTCCATGTCTGTTCTTTTCATGAACAACACCCAGAGTCATTGCATGTGTAGTTCTTCTAAACAAACCACATAAGGATCCACCTATGTCATTGCATATTTGTTCTTTTCATGAACCACATAAGGATCCACCAGTGTCATTGCATGTCTGTTCTTTTCATGAACCACTCCCAGTGTCATTGCATGTCTGTTCTTTTCATGAACCACACCCAGTGTCATTGCATGTCTGTTCTTTTCATGAACCACACCCAGTGTCACTGCATGTCAGTTCTTTTCATCAACCACATAAGGATCCACCAGTGTCATTGGATGTGTGTTCTTCTCATGAACCACACGTGGATCCACCAGTGTCATTGCATGTTTGTTCCTCTAAACAAACCACATAAGGATCCATCAGTGTCATTCCATGTCTGTTCTTTTCATGAACCACACCTAGAGTCATTGCATGTGTGTTCTTCTAAACAAACCACATAAGGATCCACATGTGTCATTGCATGTCTGTTCTTTTCATGAACCACATAAGGATCCACCAGTGTCATTGCATGTCTGTTCTTTTCTTGAACTACACCTAGTGTCATTGCATGTTTTTTCTTTTCATGAACCAGACCCAGTGTCATTGCATGTGTGTTCTTTTCATGAACCACACCCAGTGTCATTGCATGTCTGTTCTTTTCATGAACCACACCCAGTGTCACTGCATGTCTGTTCTTTTCATGAACCACAGCTGGAGTCATTGCATGTCTTCTTTTCATGAACCACACCGATCATTGCATGTCTGTTCTTTTCATGAACCACACACAGTGTCACTGCATGTCAGTTCTTTTCATGAACCACATAAGGATCTACCAGTGTCATTCGATGTGTGTTCTTCTCATGAACCACACGTGGATCCACCGGTGTAATTGCATGTCTATTCCTCTAAACAAACCACATAAGAATCCACCAGTGTCATTGCATGTCTATTCTTTCCATGAACCACACCCAGTGTCATTGCATGTGTGTTCTTCTAAACAAACCACATAAGGATCCACCAGTGTCATTGCATGTCTGTTCTTTTCATGAACCACACCCAGTGTCATTGCATGTGTGTTCTTCTAAACAAACCACATAAGTCATTGCATGTCTATTCTTTTCATGAACCACACCTGGTGTCATTGCATGTGTGTTCCTCTAGACATACAACATAAGGATCCACCGCTGTCACTGCATGTCTATTCTTTTCATGAACCACATAAGGATCCACCAGTGTCATTGGATGTGTGTTCTTCTCATGAACCACACATAAGGATCCACCAGTGTCATTGCATGTCTGTTCTTTTCATGAACCACACCCAGTGTCATTGCATCTCTGTTCTTTTCATGAACCACAGCAAGAGTCATTGCATGTATGTTCTTTTCATGAACCACACCCAGTGTCATTGCATGCCTGTTCTTTTCATGAACCACACCCGGTGTCCTTGCATGTCTGTTCTTTTCATGAACGACAGCTAGAGTCATTGCAGGTCTGTTACTTCCATAAACCACACATGGATCCACCTGTGTCATTGCATGTCTGTTCTTTTCATGAACCACACCCACTGTCATTGCATGTCAGTTCTTTTAATGAACCACATAAGGATCCACCAGTGTCATTGGATGTGTGTTCTTCTCATGAACCACACATGGATCCACCGGTGTCATTGCATGTCTATTCCTCTAAAAAAACCACATAAGGATCCACCAGTGTCATTCCATGTCTGTTCTTTTCATGAACAACACCCAGAGTCATTGCATGTGTGTTCTTCTAAACAAACCACATAAGGATCCACCTATGTCATTGCATATTTGTTCTTTTCATGAACCACATAAGGATCCACCAGTGTCATTGCATGTCTGTTCTTTTCATGAACCACACCCAGTGTCATTGCATGTCTGTTCTTTTCATGAACCACACCCAGTGTCATTGCATGTTTGTTCTTTTCATGAACCACACCCAGTGTCACTGCATGTCAGTTCTTTTCATCAACCACATAAGGATCCACCAGTGTCATTGGATGTGTGTTCTTCTCATGAACCACACGTGGATCCACCAGTGTCATTGCATGTCTGTTCCTCTAAACAAACCACATAAGGATCCATCAGTGTCATTCCATGTCTGTTCTTTTCATGAACCACACCTAGAGTCATTGCATGTGTGTTCTTCTAAACAAACCACATAAGGATCCACATGTGTCATTGCATGTCTGTTCTTTTCATGAACCACATAAGGATCCACCAGTGTCATTGCATGTCTGTTCTTTTCATGAACCACACCCAGTGTCATTGCATCTCTGTTCTTTTCATGAACCACAGCAAGAGTCATTGCATGTATGTTCTTTTCATGAACCACACCCAGTGTCATTGCATGCCTGTTCTTTTCATGAACCACACCCGGTGTCCTTGCATGTCTGTTCTTTTCATGAACGACAGCTAGAGTCATTGCAGGTCTGTTACTTCCATAAACCACACATGGATCCACCTGTGTCATTGCATGTCTGTTCTTTTCATGAACCACACCCAGTGTCATTGCATGTCAGTTCTTTTAATGAACCACATAAGGATCCACCAGTGTCATTGGATGTGTGTTCTTCTCATGAACCACACATGGATCCACCGGTGTCATTGCATGTCTATTCCTCTAAACAAACCACATAAGGATCCACCAGTGTCATTCCATGTCTGTTCTTTTCATGAACAACACCCAGAGTCATTGCATGTGTAGTTCTTCTAAACAAACCACATAAGGATCCACCTATGTCATTGCATATTTGTTCTTTTCATGAACCACATAAGGATCCACCAGTGTCATTGCATGTCTGTTCTTTTCATGAACCACTCCCAGTGTCATTGCATGTCTGTTCTTTTCATGAACCACACCCAGTGTCATTGCATGTCTGTTCTTTTCATGAACCACACCCAGTGTCATTGCATGTCAGTTCTTTTAATGAACCACATAAGGATCCACCAGTGTCATTGGATGTGTGTTCTTCTCATGAACCACACATGGATCCACCGGTGTCATTGCATGTCTATTCCTCTAAACAAACCACATAAGGATCCACCAGTGTCATTCCATGTCTGTTCTTTTCATGAACAACACCCAGAGTCATTGCATGTGTAGTTCTTCTAAACAAACCACATAAGGATCCACCTATGTCATTGCATCTTTGTTCTTTTCATGAACCACATAAGGATCCACCAGTGTCATTGCATGTCTGTTCTTTTCATGAACCACTCCCAGTGTCATTGCATGTCTGTTCTTTTCATGAACCACACCCAGTGTCATTGCATGTCTGTTCTTTTCATGAACCACACCCAGTGTCACTGCATGTCAGTTCTTTTCATCAACCACATAAGGATCCACCAGTGTCATTGGATGTGTGTTCTTCTCATGAACCACACGTGGATCCACCAGTGTCATTGCATGTTTGTTCCTCTAAACAAACCACATAAGGATCCATCAGTGTCATTCCATGTCTGTTCTTTTCATGAACCACACCTAGAGTCATTGCATGTGTGTTCTTCTAAACAAACCACATAAGGATCCACATGTGTCATTGCATGTCTGTTCTTTTCATGAACCACATAAGGATCCACCAGTGTCATTGCATGTCTGTTCTTTTCTTGAACTACACCTAGTGTCATTGCATGTTTTTTCTTTTCATGAACCACACCCAGTGTCATTGCATGTGTGTTCTTTTCATGAACCACACCCAGTGTCATTGCATGTCTGTTCTTTTCATGAACCACACCCAGTGTCACTGCATGTCTGTTCTTTTCATGAACCACAGCTGGAGTCATTGCATGTCTGTTCTTTTCATGAACCACACCCAGTATCATTGCATGTCTGTTCTTTTCATGAACCACACACAGTGTCACTGCATGTCAGTTCTTTTCATGAACCACATAAGGATCTACCAGTGTCATTCGATGTGTGTTCTTCTCATGAACCACACGTGGATCCACCGGTGTAATTGCATGTCTATTCCTCTAAACAAACCACATAAGAATCCACCAGTGTCATTGCATGTCTATTCTTTCCATGAACCACACCCAGTGTCATTGCATGTGTGTTCTTCTAAACAAACGACATAAGGATCCACTAGTGTGATTGCATGTCTGTTCTTTTCATGAACCACACCCAGTGTCATTGCATGTGTGTTCTTCTAAACAAACCACATAAGTCATTGCATGTCTATTCTTTTCATGAACCACACACGTGTCATTGCATGTGTGTTCCTCTAGACATACAACATAAGGATCCACATCACTTCATGTCTATTCTTTTCATGAAACACATAAGGATCCACCAGTGTCATTGGATGTGTGTTCAACTCATGAACCACACATAAGGATCCACCAGTGTCATTGCATGTCTGTTCTTTTCATGAACCACACCCAGTGTCATTGCATCTCTGTTCTTTTCATGAACCACAGCAAGAGTCATTGCATGAATGTTCTTTTCATGAACCACACCCAGTGTCATTGCATGCCTGTTCTTTTCATGAACCACACCCGGTGTCCTTGCATGTCTGTTCTTTTCATGAACGACAGCTAGAGTCATTGCAGGTCTGTTACTTCCATAAACCACACATGGATCCACTGTGTCATTGCATGTCTTCTTTTCATGAACCACACCTTGTCATTGCATGTCGTTCTTTAATGAACCACATAAGGATCCACCAGTGTCATTGGATGTGTGTTCTTCTCATGAACCACACATGGATCCACCGGTGTCATTGCATGTCTATTCCTCTAAAAAAACCACATAAGGATCCACCAGTGTCATTCCATGTCTGTTCTTTTCATGAACAACACCCAGAGTCATTGCATGTGTGTTCTTCTAAACAAACCACATAAGGATCCACCTATGTCATTGCATATTTGTTCTTTTCATGAAACACATAAGGATCCACCAGTGTCATTGCATGTACATTCTTTTCATGAACCACACCCGGTGTCATTGCATGTCATTCTTTTCATGAACCACACCCGGTGTCATTGCATGTTTGTTCTTTTCATGAACCACACCCGGTGTCACTGCATGTCGGCTTCTTTTCATCAACCACATAAGGATCCACCGGTGTCATTGGATGTGTGTTCTTCTCATGAACCACACGTGGATCCACAGTGTCATTGCATGTCTGTTCCTCTAAACAAACCACATAAGGATCCATGTGTCATTCCATGTACGCTCTTTTCATGAACCACACCTAGAGTCATTGCATGTCTTTTCCTCTAAAAAAACCACATAAGGATCCACATGTGTCATTGCATGTCTGTTCTTTTCATGAACCACATAAGGATCCACAGTGTCATTGCATGTACATTCTTTTCATGAACCACACCCAGTGTCATTGCATCTCTTCGTTTCTTTTCATGAACCACAAAGAGTCATTGCATGTATGTTCTTTTCATGAACCACACAGTGTCATTGCATGTGTTCTTTTCATGAACCACACCGGTGTCCTTGCATGTACATTCTTTTCATGAACGATACTAGAGTCATTGCAGGTCTGTACTTCCATAAACCACATGGATCCACCTGTCATTGCATGTCTGTTCTTTTCATGAACCACACCCAGTGTCATTGCATGTCAGTTCTTTTAATGAACCACATAAGGATCCACCAGTGTCATTGGATGTGTGTTCTTCTCATGAACCACACGTGGATCCACCGGTGTCATTGCATGTCTATTCCTCTAAACAAACCACATAAGGATCCACCAGTGTCATTCCATGTCTGTTCTTTTCATGAACAACACCCAGAGTCATTGCATGTGTAGTTCTTCTAAACAAACCACATAAGGATCCACCTATGTCATTGCATATTTGTTCTTTTCATGAACCACATAAGGATCCACCAGTGTCATTACATGTCTGTTCTTTTCATGAACCACACCTAGTGTCATTGCATGTCTGTTCTTTTTATGAACCACACCCAGTGCCAGTGCATGTGTGTTCTTTTCATGAACCGCACCCGGTCTCACTGCATGTCAATTCTTTTCATGAACCACATAAGGATCCACCAGTGTCATTAGATGCGTGTTCTTCTCATGAACCACACGTGGATCCACCGGTGTCATTGCATGTCTATTCCTCTAAACAGACCAGATAAGGATCCACCAATGCCATTCCATGTCTGTTCTTTTCATGAACCACACCCAGTGTCATTGTATGTGTATTCTTTTAAACAAACCACGTAAGGATCCACATGTGTCATTGCATGTCTGTTCTTTTCATGAACCACATAAGGATCCACCAGTGTCATTGCATGTACATTTCTTTTCTTGAACTACACCTAGTGTCATTGCATGTTTTTTCCTTTCATGAACCACACCCAGTGTCATTGCATGTGTGTTCTTTTCATGAACCACACCCAGTGTCATTGCATGTCTGTTCTTTTCATGAACCACACCCAGTGTCACTGCATGTCTGTTCTTTTCATGAACCACAGCTGGAGTCATGGCATGTCTGTTCTTTTCATGAACCACCCCCAGTATCATTGCATATACATTCTTTTCATGAACCACACAGTGTCTATGCATGTAATTTCTTTTCATGAACCACATAAGGATCTACCAGTGTCATTCGATGTGTGTTCTTCTCATGAACCACACGTGGATCCACCGGTGTAATTGCATGTCTATTCCTCTAAACAAACCACATAAGAATCCACCAGTGTCATTGCATGTCTATTCTTTCCATGAACCACACCCAGTGTCATTGCATGTGTGTTCTTCTAAACAAACCACATAAGGATCCACCAGTGTCATTGCATGTCTGTTCTTTTCATGAACCACACCCAGTGTCATTGCATGTGTGTTCTTCTAAACAAACCACATAAGTCATTGCATGTCTATTCTTTTCATGAACCACACCTGGTGTCATTGCATGTGTGTTCCTCTAGACATACAACATAAGGATCCACCGGTGTCACTGCATGTCTATTCTTTTCATGAACCACATAAGGATCCACCAGTGTCATTGGATGTGTGTTCTTCTCATGAACCACATAAGGATCCACCAGTGTCATTGCATGTCTGTTCTTTTCATGAACCACACCCAGTGTCATTGCATCTCTGTTCTTTTCATGAACCACAGCAAGAGTCATTGCATGTATGTTCTTTTCATGAACCACACCCAGTGTCATTGCATGCCTGTTCTTTTCATGAACCACACCCGGTGTCCTTGCATGTCTGTTCTTTTCATGAACGACAGCTAGAGTCATTGCAGGTCTGTTACTTCCATAAACCACACATGGATCCACCTGTGTCATTGCATGTCTGTTCTTTTCATGAACCACACCCACTGTCATTGCATGTCAGTTCTTTTAATGAACCACATAAGGATCCACCAGTGTCATTGGATGTGTGTTCTTCTCATGAACCACACATGGATCCACCGGTGTCATTGCATGTCTATTCCTCTAAAAAAACCACATAAGGATCCACCAGTGTCATTCCATGTCTGTTCTTTTCATGAACAACACCCAGAGTCATTGCATGTGTGTTCTTCTAAACAAACCACATAAGGATCCACCTATGTCATTGCATATTTGTTCTTTTCATGAACCACATAAGGATCCACCAGTGTCATTGCATGTCTGTTCTTTTCATGAACCACACCCAGTGTCATTGCATGTCTGTTCTTTTCATGAACCACACCCAGTGTCATTGCATGTTCTTTTCATGAACCACACCCAGTGTCACTGCATGTCAGTTCTTTTCATCAACCACATAAGGATCCACCAGTGTCATTGGATGTGTGTTCTTCTCATGAACCACACGTGGATCCACCAGTGTCATTGCATGTCTGTTCCTCTAAACAAACCACATAAGGATCCATCAGTGTCATTCCATGTCTGTTCTTTTCATGAACCACACCTAGAGTCATTGCATGTGTGTTCTTCTAAACAAACCACATAAGGATCCACATGTGTCATTGCATGTCTGTTCTTTTCATGAACCACATAAGGATCCACCAGTGTCATTGCATGTCTGTTCTTTTCATGAACCACACCCAGTGTCATTGCATTCTCGTTTCATGAACCACAAGAGTCATTGCATGTATGTTCTTTTCATGAACCACACCCAAAGGTCATTGCATGCTGTTCTTTTCATGAACCACACGGTGTCCTTGCATGTCTGTTTTCATGAACGATAGCCTAGAGTCATTGCAGTGTTACATTTCAATTAACCACACATGGATCCACATGTGTCATTGCATGTCTGTTCTTTTCATGAACCACACCCAGTGTCATTGCATGTCAGTTCTTTTAATGAACCACATAAGGATCCACCAGTGTCATTGGATGTGTGTTCTTCTCATGAACCACACATGGATCCACCGGTGTCATTGCATGTCTATTCCTCTAAACAAACCACATAAGGATCCACCAGTGTCATTCCATGTCTGTTCTTTTCATGAACAACACCCAGAGTCATTGCATGTGTAGTTCTTCTAAACAAACCACATAAGGATCCACCTATGTCATTCCATATTTGTTCTTTTCATGAACCACATAAGGATCCACCAGTGTCATTGCATGTGTTTCTTTTCATGAACCACTCCCAGGTGTCATTGCATGTCCGTTTTTCATGAACCACACCCAGTGTCATTGCATGTCTGTTCTTTTCATGAACCACACCCAGTGTCACTGCATGTCAGTTCTTTTCATCAACCACATAAGAATCCACCAGTGTCATTGGATGTGTGTTCTTCTCATGAACCACACGTGGATCCACCAGTGTCATTGCATGTTTGTTCCTCTAAACAAACCACATAAGGATCCATCGTGTCATTCCATGTCCGTTTCTTTTCATGAACCACACCTAGAGTCATTGCATGTGTGTTCTTCTAAACAAACCACATAAGGATCCACATGTGTCATTGCATGTCTGTTCTTTTCATGAACCACATAAGGATCCACCAGTGTCATTGCATGTCTGTTCTTTTCTTGAACTACACCTAGTGTCATTGCATGTTTTTTCCTTTCATGAACCACACCCAGTGTCATTGCATGTGTGTTCTTTTCATGAACCACACCCAGTGTCATTGCATGTCTGTTCTTTTCATGAACCACACCCAGTGTCACTGCATGTCTGTTCTTTTCATGAACCACAGCTGGAGTCATTGCATGTCTGTTCTTTTCATGAACCACACCCAGTGTCATTGCATGTCTGTTCTTTTCATGAACCACACACAGTGTCACTGCATGTCAGTTCTTTTCATGAACCACATAAGGATCTACCAGTGTCATTCGATGTGTGTTCTTCTCATGAACCACACGTGGATCCACCGGTGTAATTGCATGTCTATTCCTCTAAACAAACCACATAAGAATCCACCAGTGTCATTGCATGTCTATTCTTTCCATGAACCACACCCAGTGTCATTGCATGTGTGTTCTTCTAAACAAACCACATAAGGATCCACCAGTGTCATTGCATGTCTGTTTTTCATGAACCACACCCAAGTGTCATTGCATGTGTGTTCTTCTAAACAAACCACATAAGTCATTGCATGTCTATTCTTTTCATGAACCACACCTGGTGTCATTGCATGTGTGTTCCTCTAGACATACAACATAAGGATCCACCGGTGTCACTGCATGTCTATTCTTTTCATGAACCACATAAGGATCCACCAGTGTCATTGGATGTGTGTTCTTCTCATGAACCACACATGGATCCACCGGCGTCATTGCATGTCTATTCCTCTAAACAAACCACATAAGGATCCACCAGTGTCTTTTCATGTCTATTCTTTTCATGAACCACACCTAGTGTCATTGCATGTGTGTTCTTCTAAACAAACCACATAAGGATCCACCAGTGTCATTGCATGTCTGTTCTTTTCATGAACCACACCCAGTGTCATTGCATGTGTGTTCTTCTAAACAAACCACATAAGTCATTGCATGTCTATTCTTTTCATGAACCACACCTGGTGTCATTGCATGTGTGTTCCTCTAGACATACAACATAAGGATCCACCGGTGTCACTGCATGTCTATTCTTTTCATGAACCACATAAGGATCCACCAGTGTCATTGGATGTGTGTTCTTCTCATGAACCACACATGGATCCACCGGCGTCATTGCATGTCTATTCCTCTAAACAAACCACATAAGGATCCACCAGTGTCTTTTCATGTCTATTCTTTTCATGAACCACACCTAGTGTCATTGCATGTGTGTTCTTCTAAACAAACCACATAAGGATCCACCAGTGTCATTGCATGTCTGTTCTTTTCATGAACCACATAAAGGATCCACCAGTGTTATTGCATGTGTGTTCTTTTCATGAACCACACCCAGTGTCATTGCATGTGTGTTCTTTTCATGAACCACAGCTAGAGTCATTGCATGTTTGTTCTTTTCATGAACCACACCCAGTGTCATTGCATGCCTGTTCTTTTCATGAACCACACCCAGTGCCACTGCATGTCAGTTCTTTTCATGAACCACATAATGATCCACCAGTGTCATTGGATGTGTGTTCTTCTCATGAACCACACGTGGATCCACCGATGTCATTGCATGTATGTACCTCTAAACAAACCACATAAGGATTCACTAGTGTCATTGCAGGTCTGTTCTTTTCATGAACCACACCTAGTGTCATTGTAGGTCTGTTCTTTTCATGAACCATACCTAGTGTCATTGCATGTGTGTTCTTCTAAACAAACCACATAAGGATCCACTAGTGTTATTACATGTCTGTTCTTTTCATGAACCACATAAGGATCTACTAGTGTCATTGCATGTCTGTTATTTTCATGAACCACACCTAGTGTCATTGCATGTGTGTTCTTTTCACGAACCACAACTAGAGTCATTGCATGTCTGTTCTGTTCATGAACCACACTCAGTGTCATTGCATGTCTGTTCTTTTCATGAACCACACCTAGTGTCACTGCATGTCAGTTCTTTTCATGAACCACATAAGGATCCACCAGTGTCATTGGATGTGTGTTCTTCTCATGAACCACATGTGGATCCACCGGTGTCATTTCATGTCTGTTCCTCTAAACAAACCACATAAGGATCCACCAGTGTCATTGCGTGTCTGTTGTTTTCATGAACCACACCCAGTGTCATTGCATGTGTGTTCTTGTAAACAAACCACATAAGGATCCACCAGTGTCATTGCATGTCTGTTCTTTTCATGAACCACACATAAGGATCCACCAGTGTCATTGCATGTCTGTTCTTTTCATGAACCACACCCAGTGTCATTGCATGTCTGTTCTTTTCATGAACCACAACTAGAGTCATTGCATGTATGTTGTTTTCATGAACCACACCCAGTGTCATTGCATGCCTGTTCTTTTAATGAACCACACCCGGTGTCATTGCATGTCTGTTGTTTTCATGAACCACAGCTAGAGTCATTGCAGGTCTGTTACTTCCTTAAACCACACATGGATCCACATGTGTCATTGCATGTCTGTTCTTTTCATGAACCACAACTAGAGTCATTGCATGCCAGTTCTTTTAATGAACCACATAAGGATCCACCAGTGTCATTGGATGTGTGTTCTTCTCATGAACCACACGTGGATCCACCGGTGTCAGTGCATGTCTGTTCCTCTAAACAAACCACATAAGGATCCACCAGTATCATTCCCTGTCTGTTCTTTTCATGAACAACTCCCCAGAGTCATTGCATGTGTGTTCTTCTAAACAAACCACATAAGGATCCACCTATGTCATTGCATATCTGTTCTTTTCATGAACCACATAAGGATCCACCAGTGTCATTGCATGTCTGTTCTTTTCATGAACCACACCCAGTGTCATTGCATGTCTGTTCTTTTCATGAACCACACCCAGTGTCATTGCATGTCTGTTTTTTCCTGAACCACACCCAGTGTCACTGCATGTCAGTTCTTTTCATCAACCACATAAGGTTCCACCAGTGTCATTGGATGTGTGTTCTTCTCATGAACCACACGTGGATCCACCGGTGTCATTGCATGTCCGTTCCTCTAAACAAACCACATAAGGATCCATCAGTGTCATTCCATGTCTGTTCTTTTCATGAACCACACCTAGAGTCATTGCATGTGTATTCTTCTAAACAAACCGCATAAGGATCCACCTGTGTCATTGCATGTCTGTTCTTTTCATGAACCACATAAGGATCCACCAGTGTCATTGCATGTCTGTTCTTTTCTTGAACTACACCCAGTGTCATTGCATGTTTGTTCTTTTCATGAACCACACCCAGTGTCATTGCATGTGTGTTCTTTTCATGAACCACACCCAGTGTCATTGCATGTCTGTTCTTTTCATGAACCACACCCAGTGTCACTGCATGTCAGTTCTTTTCATGAACCACAGCTAGAGTCATTGCATGTCTGTTCTTTTCATGAACCACACCCAGTGTCATTGCATGTTTGTTCTTTTCATGAACCACACACAGTGTCACTGCATGTCAGTTCTTTTCATGAACCACATAAGGATCTACCAGTGTCATTGGATGTGTGTTCTTCTCATGAACCACACGTGGATCCACCGGTGTAATTGCATGTCTATTCCTCTAAACAAACCACATAAGGATCCACCAGTGTCATTGCATGTCTATTCTTTCCAGGAACCACACCCACTGTCATTGCATGTGCGTTCTTCTAAACAAACCACATAAGGATCCACCAGTGTCATTGCATGTCTGTTCTTTTCATGAACCACACCCAGTGTCATTGCATGTGTGTTCTTCTAAACAAACCACATAAGTCATTGCATGTCTATTCTTTTCATGAACCACACCCGGTGTCATTGCATGTGTGTTCCTCTAGACATACAACATAAGGATCCACCGGTGTCACTGCATGTCTATTCTTTTCATGAACCACATAAGGATCCACCAGTGTCATTGGATGTGTGTTCTTCTCATGAACCACACATGGATCCACCGGCATCATTGCATGTCTATTCCTCTAAACAAACCACATAAGGATCCACCAGTGTCATTGCATGTCTGTTCTTTTCATGAACCACACCTAGTGTCATTGCATGAGTGTTCTTCTAAACAAACCACATAAGGATCCACCAGTGTCATTGCATGTCTGTTCTTTTCACGAACCACATAAAGGATCCACCAGTGTTATTGCATGTGTGTTATTTTCATGAACCACACCCAGTGTCATTGCATGTGTGTTCTTTTCATGAACCACAGCTAGAGTCATTGCATGCGTGTTATTTTCATGAACCACACCCAGTGTCATTGCATGCCTGTTCTTTTCATGAACCACACCCAGTGTCACTGCATGTCAGTTATTTTCATGAACCACATAATGATCCACCAGTGTCATTGGATGTGTGTTCTTCTCATGAACCACACGTGGATCCACCGATGTCATTGCATGTATGTACCTCTAAACAAACCACATAAGGATCCACCAGTGTCATTGCAGGTCTGTTCTTTTCATGAACCACACCTAGTGTCATTGTAGGTCTGTTCTTTTCATGAACCACACCTAGTGTCATTGCATGTGTGTTCTTCTAAACAAACCACATAAGGATCCACTAGTGTTATTACATGTCTGTTCTTTTCATGAACCACATAAGGATCCACCAGTGTCATTGCATGTCTGTTATTTTCATGAACCACCCCTAGTGTCATTGCATGTGTGTTCTTTTCACGAACCACAACTAGAGTCATTGTATGTCTGTTCTGTTCATGAACCACACTCAGTGTCATTGCATGTCTGTTCTTTTCATGAACCACACCTAGTGTCACTGCATGTCAGTTCTTTTCATGAACCACATAAGGATCCACCAGTGTCATTGGATGTGTGTTCTTCTCATGAACCACACGTGGATCCACCGGTGTCATTGCATTTATGTTCCTCTAAACAAATCACATAAGGATCCACTAGTGTCATTGCGTCTCTATTGTTTTCATGAACCACACCCAGTGTCATTGCATGTGTGTTCTTGTAAACAAACCACATAAGGATCCACCAGTGTCATTGCATGTCTGTTCTTTTCATGAACCACACATAAGGATCCACCAGTGTCATTGCATGTCTGTTCTTTTCATGAACCACACCCAGTGTCATTGCATGTCTATTCTTTTCATGAACCACAACTAGAGTCATTGCATGTATGTTCTTTTCATGAACCACACCCAGTGTCATTGCATGCCTGTTCTTTTCATGAACCACACCCGGTGTCATTGCATGTGTGTTCTTTTCATGAACCACACCTAGTGTCATTGCAGTTCTGCATTCTTCCATAAACCCCACATGGATCCACCTGTCATTGCATGTCATTCTTTTCATGAACCACACCCAGTGTCATTGCATGTCAGTTCTTTTAATGAACCACATAAGGATCCACCAGTGTCATTGGATGTGTGTTCTTCTCATGAACCACACGTGGATCCACCGGTGTCATTGCATGTCTGTTCCTCTAAACAAACCACATAAGGATCTACCAGTGTCATTCCATGTCTGTTCTATTCATGAACAACACCCAGAGTCATTGCATGTGTGTTCTTCTAAAC
The DNA here is from genome assembly GCA_023614405.1 of Avena insularis. Taxonomy (NCBI): domain Eukaryota; kingdom Viridiplantae; phylum Streptophyta; class Magnoliopsida; order Poales; family Poaceae; genus Avena; species Avena insularis. The sequence continues at coordinate 289,372,393 of CM042694.1, forward strand.
AAACCACATAAGGATCCACCTATGTCATTGCATATTTGTTATTTTCATGAACCACATAAGGATCCACCAGTGTCATTGCATCTCTGTTCTTTTCATGAACCACACCCAGTGTCATTGCATGTCTGTACTTTTCATGAACCACACCCAGTGTCATTGCATGTCTGTTCTTTTCATGAACCACACCAAGTGTCACTGCATGTCAGTTCTTTTCATCAACCACATAAGGATCCACCAGCGTCATTGGATGTGTGTTCTTCTCATGAACCACACGTGGATCCACCGGTGTCATTGCATGTCTGTTCCTCTAAACAAACCACATAAGGATCCATCAGTGTCATTCCATGTCTGTTCTTTTCATGAACCACACCTAGAGTCATTGCATGTGTGTTCTTCTAAACAAACCACATAAGGATCCACCTGTGTCATTGCATGTCTGTTCTTTTCATGAACTACATAAGGATCCACCAGTGTCATTGCATGTTTGTTCTTTTCTTGAACGACACCCAATGTCATTGCATGTTTGTTCTTTTCATGAACCACACCCAGTGTCATTGCATGTGTGTTCTTTTCATGAACCACACCCAGTGTCATTGCATGTCTGTTCTTTTCATGAACCACACCCAGTGTCACTGCATGTCAGTTCTTTTCATGAACCACAGCTAGAGTCATTGCATGTCTGTTCTTTTCATGAACCACACCCAGTGTCATTGCATGTCTGTTCTTTTCATGAACCACACACAGTGTCACTGCATGTCAGTTCTTTTCATGAACCACATAAGGATCTACCAGTGTCATTGGATGTGTGTTCTTCTCATGAACCACACGTGGATCCACCGGTGTAGTTGCATGTCTATTCCTCTGAACAAACCACATAAGGATCCACCAGTGTCATTGCATGTCTATTCTTTCCATGAACCACACCCAGTGTCATTGCATGTGCGTTCTTCTAAACAAACCACATAAGGATCCACCAGTGTCATAGCATGTCTGTTCTTTTCATGAACCACACCCGGTGTCATTGCATGTGTGTTCTTCTAAACAAACCACATAAGTCATTGCATGTCTATTCTTTTCATGAACCACACCCGGTGTCATTGCATGTGTGTTCCTCTAGACATACAACAAAAGGATCCACCGGTGTCACTCCATGTCTATTCTTTTCATGAACCACATAAGGATCCACCAGTGTCATTGGATGTGTGTTCTTCTCATGAACCACACATGGATCCACCGACGTCATTGCATGTCTATTCCTCTAAACAAACCACATAAGGATCCACCAGTGTCATTGCATGTCTGTTCTTTTCATGAACCACACCTAGTGTCATTGCATGTGTGTTCTTCTAAACAAACCACATAAGGATCCACCAGTGTCATTGCATGTCTGTTCTTTTCATGAACCACATAAAGGATCCACCAGTGTTATTGCATGTGTCTTCTTTTCATGAACTACACTCAATGTCATTGCATGTGTGTTCTTTTCATGAACCACAGCTAGAGTCATTGCATGTTTTTTCTTTTCATGAACCACACCCAGTGTCGTTGCATGCCTGTTCTTTTCATGAACCACACCCAGTGTCACTGCATGTCAGTTCTTTTCATGAACCACATAATGATCCACCTGTGTCATTGGATGTGTGTTCTTCTCATGAACCACGCGTGGATCCACCGATGTCATTGCAGGTATGTACCTCTAAACAAACCACATAAGGATCCACCAGTGTCATTGCAAGTCTGTTCTTTTCATGAACCACACCAAGTGTCATTGCAGGTCTGTTCTTTTCATGAACCACACCTAGTGTCATTGCATGTGTGTTCTTCTAAACAAACCACATAAGGATCCACTAGTGTTATTACATGTCTGTTCTTTTAATGAACCACATAAGGATCCACCAGTGTCATTGCATGTCTGTTATTTTCATGAACCACACCTAGTGTCATTGCATGTGTGTTCTTTTCACGAACCACAACTAGAGTCATTGCATGTCTATTCTGTTCATGAACCACACTCAGTGTCATTGCATGTCTGTTCTTTTGATGAACCACACCTAGTGTCACTGCATGTCAGTTCTTTTCATGAACCACATAAGGATCCACCAGTGTCATTGGATGTGTGTTCTTCTCATGAACCACACGTGGATCCACCGGTGTCATTGCATGTCTGTTCCTCTAAACAAACCACATAAGGATCCACCAGTGTTATTCCATGTCTGTTCTTTTCATGAACCACACCCAGAGTCATTGCATGTGTGTTCTTCTAAACAAACCACATAAGGATCCACCAGTGTCATTGCATGTCTGTTCTTTTCATGAACCATATAAGGATCCACTAGTGTTATTGCATGTGTGTTCTTTCATGAACCACACCCAGTGTCATTGCATGTGTGTTCTTTCGTGAACCACATTAGAGTCAATGCATGTATGTTCTTTTCATGAACCACACTCAGTGTCATTGCATGTCTGTTCATTTCATGAACCACGCCCAGTGTCACTGCATGTCAGTTCTTTTCATGAACCACATAAGGATCCACCAATGTCATTGGATGTGTGTTCTTCTCATGAACCACACGTGGATCCACCGATGTCATTGCATGTATGTACCTCTAAACAAACCACATAAGGATCCACCAAAGGTGTCATTGCAGTCCGTTTCTTTTCATGAACCACACCTAGTGTCATTGCAAGTGTGTTCTTCTAAACAAACCACATAAGGATCCACCAGTGTTATTACATGTTTGTTCTTTTCATGAACCACATAAGGATCCACCAGTGTCATTGCATGTCTGTTCTTTTCATGAACCACAGCCAGTGTCATTGCATGTGTGTTCGTTTCATGAACCACAGCTAGAGTCATTCCATGTATGTTCTTTTCATGAACCACACTTAGTGTCATTGCATGTCTGTTCTTTTCATGAACCACATAAGGATCCACCAGTGTCATTGGATGTGTGTTCTTCTCATGAACCACACATGGATCCACCGACGTCATTGCATGTCTATTCCTCTAAACAAACCACATAAGGATCCACCAGTGTCATTGCATGTCTGTTCTTTTCATGAACCACACCTAGTGTCATTGCATGTGTGTTCTTCTAAACAAACCACATAAGGATCCACCAGTGTCATTGCATGTCTGTTCTTTTCATGAACCACATAAAGGATCCACCAGTGTTATTGCATGTGTGTTCTTTTCATGAACTACACTCAATGTCATTGCATGTGTGTTCTTTTCATGAACCACAGCTAGAGTCATTGCATGTTTTTTCTTTTCATGAACCACACCTGGTCGTTGCATGCTGTTTTTTCATGAACCACACCCAGTGTCACTGCATGTCAGTTCTTTTCATGAACCACATAATGATCCACCTGTGTCATTGGATGTGTGTTCTTCTCATGAACCACGCGTGGATCCACCGATGTCATTGCAGGTATGTACCTCTAAACAAACCACATAAGGATCCACCAGTGTCATTGCAAGTCTGTTCTTTTCATGAACCACACCAAGTGTCATTGCAGGTCTGTTCTTTTCATGAACCACACCTAGTGTCATTGCATGTGTGTTCTTCTAAACAAACCACATAAGGATCCACTAGTGTTATTACATGTCTGTTCTTTTAATGAACCACATAAGGATCCACCAGTGTCATTGCATGTCTGTTATTTTCATGAACCACACCTAGTGTCATTGCATGTGTGTTCTTTTCACGAACCACAACTAGAGTCATTGCATGTCTATTCTGTTCATGAACCACACTCAGTGTCATTGCATGTCTGTTCTTTTGATGAACCACACCTAGTGTCACTGCATGTCAGTTCTTTTCATGAACCACATAAGGATCCACCAGTGTCATTGGATGTGTGTTCTTCTCATGAACCACACGTGGATCCACCAGTGTCATTGCATGTCTGTTCCTCTAAACAAACCACATAAGGATCCACCAGTGTTATTCCATGTCTGTTCTTTTCATGAACCACACCCAGAGTCATTGCATGTGTGTTCTTCTAAACAAACCACATAAGGATCCACCAGTGTCATTGCATGTCTGTTCTTTTCATGAACCATATAAGGATCCACTAGTGTTATTGCATGTGTGTTCTTTTCATGAACCACACCCAGTGTCATTGCATGTGTGTTCTTTTCGTGAACCACAGCTAGAGTCAATGCATGTATGTTCTTTTCATGAACCACACTCAGTGTCATTGCATGTCTGTTCATTTCATGAACCACGCCCAGTGTCACTGCATGTCAGTTCTTTTCATGAACCACATAAGGATCCACCAATGTCATTGGATGTGTGTTCTTCTCATGAACCACACGTGGATCCACCGATGTCATTGCATGTATGTACCTCTAAACAAACCACATAAGGATCCACCAGTGTCATTGCAGGTCTGTTCTTTTCATGAACCACACCTAGTGTCATTGCAAGTGTGTTCTTCTAAACAAACCACATAAGGATCCACCAGTGTTATTACATGTTTGTTCTTTTCATGAACCACATAAGGATCCACCAGTGTCATTGCATGTCTGTTCTTTTCATGAACCACAGCCAGTGTCATTGCATGTGTGTTCGTTTCATGAACCACAGCTAGAGTCATTCCATGTATGTTCTTTTCATGAACCACACTTAGTGTCATTGCATGTCTGTTCTTTTCATGAACCACATAAGGATCCACCAGTGTCATTGGATGTGTGTTCTTCTCATGAACCACACGTGGATCCACCAGTGTCATTGCATGTTTGTTCCTCTAAACAAACCACATAAGGATCCACCAGTGTCATTGCATGTCTGTTCTTTTCATGAACCACACCCAGTGTCATTGCATGTGTGTTCCTGTAAAGAAACCACATAAGGATCCACCAGTATCATTGCATGTCTGTTCTTTTTATGAACCACACATGGATCCACCAGTGTCATTGCATGTCTGTTCTTTTCATGAACCACACCCAGTGTCATTGCATGTCTGTTCTTTTCATGAACCACAGCTAGAGTCATTGCATGTATGTTCTTTTCATGAACCACACCCAGTGTCATTGCATGTCTGTTCTTTTCATGAACCACGCCCGGTGTCATTGCATGTCTGTTCTTTTCATGAACCACAGCTAGAGTCATTGTAGGTCTGTTACTTCCATAAACCACACATGGATCCACCTGTGTCATTGCATGTGTGTTCTTTTCATGAACCACACCCAGTGTCATTGCATGTCAGTTCTTTTAATGAACCACACCCAATGTCATTGCATGTAAGTTCTTTTCATGAACCACATAAGGATCCACCAGTGTCATTGCATGTTTGTTCTTCTCACAAACCACATAAGGATCCACCAGTGTCATTGCATGTCTATTCTTTTCATGAACCACACCCAGTGCCATTGCATGTGTGTTCCTCTAGGCAAACCACATATATATCCACAAGTGTCATTGCATGTCTGTTCTTTTCATGAACCACAGCTAGAGTCCACCAATGTCATTGGATGTGTGTTCTTCTCGTGAACCACACATGGATCCACCAGTGTCATTGCATGTCTGTTCTTTTCATGAATCACAGCTAGAGTCACTGCATGTCTGTTACTTCCATAAACCATATATGGATCCACCTAGTGTGATTGCATGTCTGTTCTTTTCAAAAACCACACATGGATACACCAGTGTCATTGCATGGGTAGCCGTTAGACCGAGTATTCTAGAAGGCACGCCCTAACACAGTTGTTCTGCTTGACGATTGTTACATACCGTTTGATTCGGGCGCTTGGACAATTGGGGTGGTCTTCGTGAGAGCGATCCGCGAGTAGGCTGTTCTGCGGCATGATTGGCCACGCTTGCTCTGGACAAACTGGCAACACCGGGCGCTCCCCTGTTGCGAGTGTCACGTCTCACGAGTTCAGTGGGCCACATCCCAGTGTCACGTCCCCATTACTTGTCTTCCTCCCCATACTTGTCTTGCTTACCCTTGAAGTCACTTTCCCCACTTCACTCCTATCCTGCCGTAGCCGCAAGCCGACGGTGCCTCCATCCCAATCCCCTCTCCGGCAGCCACCCCCTCCCCTCTCGCCATGGGTTCAAGGGGAGACGATGAGGAAACGCATCGTGACGACGGGTACGGTGATTTTTATGTGAGTCGTCTCATCTCTATTTCTATCATATGTGGCCAGTTATCTATTTTTTGAGCTAGATCTAATCTGTTTACTCATGCGCGTATGATGTGTTAGGCCAACCAGACGATGTATGACTCTGACTATCACGGTTTAGCTGATGAAGAAAGTCCTCTGGTATGTAAACATGGATATGTACCCGCTAAATTTGTAGAGTTCGAAGGACTAAACATATGCAGGAGGTTTCTACGGTGTCAAGGACATCGTGCAATGATGCAAGGCGGAAGTTGCGGTGTTGTCAAATGGGTAGATCCAGAGTGGCCCAAATCGATGCAGAAAACGCTGGACAAACTATGGGAAATGACTGTCGAGTTGAAAGAATTCGTATTCAGCTCACTTCTTGATAGTGTTGAGATGAAGCTATGGGAACCAGTTGGCACGACCAAGCATAAGCAAGATCTCAGGTGGGTGCAAGACAAGGTTATCAAAGTCGAGAAGGAGAGGGATGCGGTGTTGGCCCTGAAGGCTAAAGCAGAGCAAGAACTGACTCAAGCAAGGAATGATCTCCACCAGGCCAAAGTCCTGTAGTACACAACTACAAGTATTGACAAGTGCATGAGGAAAAATGCAGAGAAACAAGTGAAGCTGTGCAAGGAAGATGCTAAAAGGAAGGAGGAGATGATTCGATCCTTGCTCTCGCAGGAAGATGCGCATCAGGCTAAGATTAGGAAGATCAAGGAGATGTGTGATAACTAGTTCTATTTAGCTTAAGATCCGTGCCTTTTTAAGTTGTAATATTTGTACTTGTTGACCTAGCGGTCTAAAGTATTGGTCCCGAATTCTAGGGAGGAAAAAAATTGCTCTGACCCCGCATTACTTCTTTTGTCTGACCCCGCATTACTTCTTTTGTCTAACCAATGCCCATTGGATATTCCGCCCGTCACTTCATCGTCCTCGTGTACAAATAGGAGGCGCCACAGCGCGTCACTTCGTCGTCCATCCCCTCGTCCTCTCCAATCTCCACCGCGCCGCCATGGAGATGCCCAATCTGAACTTCTACGAGGCGATGATGTTCGTGAACTTCGACATCCTCGCGCCGCCAGCCGCGACGGTGCCCCACGGATGGCGCATCAGCTCTACGGGGGTGCCGGTGGCTCCGCTCCCGGGCCGATCCGAGATGGAGAGCAAAATCGCGGCACGCCACCGCCCGATGCCCACGTGGAAGAGGGCGCTGCCCCGGTACGCGGCGGCCAGCCCGTACTGGCCGACGCTATTCAAGAAGGAGCGGAAGGCCAAGATTGGCAACCACATCGTTGACGGGCGCGTGGTGCACCAGGATCTCCGCAACCGAGAAGGGTGGGAGAGGTTCTAGTCCATCCCTGGACGAACCAAGTACACCATAATCGCCGCCGCTCGACGCGAAGAGGTGCTCCGTCTCGCGAACAATGCGGACATCGTGGAGGTTCCGTCCGACAGCGACGAGGAAGCCGGCGGCTCGGAGGACAGTGGCAGCGGAAGTGAAATTGTTGACTAGTGGTTGAATTAACATAGGATGTGAAATCGCACCTTTGTTTAGAATAATTTGTGGTTGAAGTAATGAAATGCCTCGATTTAGATCTCTGTCTCGATTAATTTGTGGAAGAATTTGTGATTTAGATCAATTTCTGCCTCGATTTAGATCTCTGTCCCGGATTGGGAACATGACCGTGGACCAAAGACACCTTTTCTACTAGTGTATTTTGACATTGGTGGTTTGTTTAAACGTAATCTACATGGATTGTGCCGCATGCAAATGGCACAACCACAATTTATAAAGTGGAAGCACGTACACCTGGTTACTGGAGATCCGGGAGCTTCGCCAGATGCAGGGGATGCAGGAGCAGAGATGCGGTGAGATAGACGAGCTCAAGATTAGGCCAGAAAGTGGTACCGATTTCCTCCTCATCTGGGCATTATCGGTGAGAACATTGTTGTTTATGTTGCCACGTCGTTGTGCAGCATCTGAAATAAGTTGCTGCTTCATGGAGTGTGACAGCTTAAATAATTTATTTATGTGCCACTTACATTCCGTCGTATTTGGAGACCTCCTGCCCCTCAGCAATCGTGGAACCGGTGAATCCTTGTTTTCAGATAGCAGTGGCACAATCACAATTTCGGATTCAACCATCGACTCATGCGTTTCCAAACCCTAAGTCATGTACATTTTACTCAGAGAACGTGGGTAGATTGTTTCGCCCAGCAACGTGCCACACATAGAGCGATCAGAATTTAACAGAATTACATATATAGGTTCAAGTTCAACACATTACTATGCATCTTCATTGCTAGCAGCCTTCTTCCATAGCCTGGGTGCCAAGCCTTCACGTCCACTGGCTTCTTCATTTCCTACCTTCTTCCTCTTCCTTTGTGCCAATTTTCTTAGCTTCACGTACTCTACATTGCCGGGACAATGGGCACCAGAATCGTGTCCAGTATCATCTTTCCACTCGTTTTTAATTTCTTCGGGCAGCAAAATGACATCTTTCCACTCGTTTTTAATTTCTTCGGGCAGCAAAATGACATCTTTCCACTCGTTTTTAATTTCTTCGGGCAGCAAAATGACTGACCCGGTAGTCATGTTTCTAACCTTGCGGCGCTTTCTATCAAAGAAACAAGACTGTTGCATAATTGTCCAATATCTACAGAGTAAATAAAATAAAAATTACAATTCAGCACAAAATGTGAACCCCAAGAGACCTTTGCATACCAGGAGCTAATTGGGTTTGAGCAACCACCCTGTCCAAGAATAGAAGGGTGACTCCCAGTTGCAGCAGCTTCCACGTCCAGTACATCACATTTCAGCTCAAACATGGCAACCGAAGCATACCTTTTTTCATCAACCCAATTAGCTGACTATCACACGTTATAGGAACCATGATGCCACGTTCATCCATGAAGCTGAACTTTGTAGTCTGCTTCGGCCATAATTCAACATGATTACGCAGAGCAGCAACCATACCAGATATAGTGCAGATCTATGCAGGCGCTTCTTCCATCGTGAAACAATGGTGTCCATACCTCTTGCCCTTAGAGTCGTACCTATAGAGGACTATCGTAACCAGGTAAGGGGGTTCGCGCAGATCCCACTTGACATAAAACTATGGACAAAATATGTTTGTCAGCGTTGGGCTCACAAACATTTTGAGGTTCAGTAGCCAGCTAGCAGTTGTAATTAGTGCGAATAGCAAAGAGAAGGGTAGCTCACGTGCTTGTAGACAAAACTTCTTCTTTCTTGATAGTAGGATCTGCCATCCTCCGAGCTGCTCGGCTCGTCGGCGGCGGAGGCGGGCTAGAGCCTCGCAACGGCGGCTACGGCATATGCCATTGGAGCTCGAGATCAGCGACTGGGCGCATCAACTGGGCGCAGAAACTTGGCACCAGAAGTCAAATGTCCAAAGGGATCGTCTTGCCTAGAGGGTGGATTATGACGCCACCGGTGCTAGGGGAAAGCTGGGAATGGATTTGTGAAATTGGTCAACGCATCCAATCCACTTAGCTGCTCAATTTGCCTAAGAGGTTACCGCGTTGGCGCCCGCATCACGGACATATGACCTACATGAGGGTCCCGACCGTCTACTTCATGGGGCAGTTTAACGGAATGTTTGAATTTGGCAGGGGTGAGATGAGTTTGCCTCGAAATGGCCCCTCTCAGTAGTTGGCGGCCCAACTTTTTGAAACACGGTAATTTCAGGCAACTTAGGTACCGCCATGCGCTGGCCTGCGAACTTTGGTACCGCAGACGAACAAGCCCCTTTAGGGCACCCTCACAATAGTCTACAATCTCAACTCGCATAGGCGAAACCCTTGTAACCCATATTCCGGCTCTACCGTATTACTGGATTGCTAGCAGGAGTAGGATCCATCCAAAGCCGGCAGATTCGAACCTAGGTAAACTTGTGTGATCGATGTCCCGGAATACCGTACGTCTCACACCCCTCTCTTCCACACGCCTCGAGGACCCCCTCATGGCGTACCTGTCATCAATCCGACGACATAAATAATAACTCAACTTAGAGTGAGCTATTGGGATTTCTTTCCTAATGTGATCTTGATGGTATATAAGACTAAGTCCTTATTAGGGTTTAAGACAATAAGATGGACAAGGCTTTCTTTAATACAACACTCCTCTGGTATTCTAACCATCTCTTAGAAACTTCATTTGACTAAGAGATATTACTCAATGATTACCTAGGAATGGGAAATGGTTCCACTATCCATTTAATTCTAGGGTTTTGAATAATGAAGTAAACATGGCTGTGTTCATGGCTTGATAAGACCTTGGTTAAAGGTTTCTCAAGAATTCCTACCCTCACACTTCACTAAGTTTGGGTCATAGTTAAGGAATTCCTTTCCTAAATATATGCTATATGAATTCTTATCTGATTAACTAAGATGTCCTCTGCCTAAATTAACTAGTCATCTGGCTCCACCATATCTATCATCATATGATGACATGGTCATGCCACTTCAATAACTCTCATTCTCCATTCTTCTACATATAACTTCTATTGCTTAGCTACCCTTGATGAATCCATCAATGTAACTACTTCTAACTTCATTCATAAACTCCTTTAAATTCACCTTGCATCTACTTCCAAGACTTGCAAGCTTATAATCTTCACTATATAGCATGTGATATCAATCCTTTGGAATGGGTAGGGTGTTACTCCCATAATACAATTTTGTTCTTGTATTAGCTTGGTTAAACTACCTTGCCTCCAACTACTCCATACAACTAATATTATATATTTCATCATACTCTAGCTTGACTTCTCATGATCAAGCTAGATGATTCATCTTACTAGGTATTTACCTAATTTGGTATACTCACCACTCTTCTTCACCATCTAGTCATCTATTCTCAAGTGGCTTGAGAATAATAACCATCATCCTTTGATCATACTAAGCTTAGGATTCTAATTGTCTGATCAAGATCTATTAACACTAAGCAGTAGACTTGTACTAGTCTCTCTATAGGCTTATCTTGTTAAGGAAGCTTACTTTAAGTTTATACTCACTTGGCTTAACAAGATTATCACTTGATACTCTAACACTATTATCTTTCTTATAACTTCTCAAGTATTAGTTAATTCTTAGGTTCAGATACTTCTTCTAGTTAACTCGTGAGTGGGTTAACTCCTCCAACATCAGATGGTTTGGTCTCCTCTAAGAATCACATTCCATTGATGATGGCACATTATACCATAACTAGTTCCTTCTTCTTATTAATTTATTTAAGGTCTTTGGAAGGTCAATATAGTAGGTCAATGCTAAGAGTCAATAAGTTCTAGGTCAGGAATTGATCACTCAACATTGATGATCAAATGACACTAGGACTTGGTTACATAGGGATGTCACCTACTAATATGGCAACAAAAATATGGGATAAATGGTCTTGGTTCAACTTCCTTTTCTACTCTACCCGTGACAAGAGTTAAAGCTTAGGAATTACCATGATTCTCATGGTAGGAATAACTATAATAAGCATGTGTAGCAAGGTTTAGTTATTAAGTTTCTTTGCTTAAATTATAGACTTAATTGAGTATTCAAGAGTTGTTATAATGAATACCCTGATATGATCTCTATAAGATCTTTCATAAATGTGTGGTGGGTTTAGCTTGATTCTATTTGATCTACCCATAGATCAAATTATATTACCCAAAGATAAGGTTTTATCAAAGTCCATATTGAAACTTATTGCAATCAACTTGATGATCTACTTCAGTTCCACCAAGTCAAGAGAAGCTTCAATCACTTTGACAAGTTTTATTTAAAAATGCGAAAATTATCCAGATTTTCTATGCATGAATGCAATGCACACACCTCATCTCAGCTTATTTCTAAGCTCTAATGTTGGGATGTTACACCCCCTATATAGAGGGTCGCGCCTCAAAGTCCTAATTAGGCCTAGGGAACCCGAAATGTCCGGGGGAGGGGTGGATTATCCGGCCTGGGAGGTCCCAAACGGTCATATTTTGTTGGGGAGGGGTATTGATGACTGCAAGTGCACAGACCGTTTGTAGCTAGTTTCGAAATAAATATATCGATCCCATAAGGAGCAGGAGTCTTAAGTCTAATAATTATTGAAATAAATATTACACTAGTAATGCTTAATAAAGTTCTAAGTGACAAGATAAAATGCGAGTATTGTGTAAAAAGGTGTTTGGGGGGGGGGGGGGTTGGTATAAGAGCAATAATAAGTAAAGTAAAACAGATGAATACAAAAAATAAGTATAGCGTACGTAAGAGATATTGGAACTACAATAGGGAAAAAAGCGTTCTCAGGGAGTAGCAGATTCACCACTAGAATTATAAGGAGCTAAGGTAAAGATTATTATCATGAGCATTCTCAACTATGTATGTGTGGGGGGAACTCCGTATTTGGCCAAATAAGCAGCAACCGCTGCTCACATCATCCTCATAACCACATCATTCAGGAATCAACATCAATCGAATTACTATGCTATTAAGGGATGTAATCTTGTAGGACGTATCCCATGGCATGGATAGTGTTCTATGAGTTTCCTCGGTTTCCCAAGTTGATACGTAAGGAGTGCCAACATCTTTATAGTCACTGTAAGTGCTAACACACCTCCGTCTACCAACAAGTAGTTCCCTCCATCAAGTCCCCATGAGAGGAAAATATGGAGAGGTCGACTTCTCTCAACATCAAGACGAAGACAATCTAACACATGGTCACAGTGATGAATATCATAATAAACTTTATCTTATTTCAATCTCATACTAGGGTTTCTCCATCTCCCCAAGAACTAATGATCTACTCAGGCATGGAGGCAATCAACATCATGTCAATAACAATGGAATCTATCATAGATGAATAGTACTTGTATAAATCCACATCGAGTATGGAAATTACAACAAGATCTAGACAAGATATAGTTGGGATGGATGGAGATGGTGGTGATGTAGCAGTGGAAGATGAAGATCGATGCCTTAGCCTCCCGGATCTGCACAGAGCGAAGATGGATCCCTGGTGGACGAGTTCCCCCTCTAGATGCCTTCCAGAGGTGAGGTTTCTCTGATTTTTTGGTGTTCTGTATGTCATCTCCCTGATCTAGTTGCACGGGGTGAAATTATTTGAGGAGGCAGTGGCGGTGCCAAATATATGGCAGGAGCTATACGGTTGTGATACATTTCAAATGTATCTATAATTTTTGATGTTCCATGCTTGGTTTTATCTACTTTCTTATGTTTTCTCCACACTTTGGAGTACTTTTCATATGATTTCTTGGACTAACCTATTAACAAGAGCCATAGTGCCAGCTGCCTGTTTTCTCCTGTTTTTGGTTCCAGGAAAGTCAGAAAATGAATATTCTCAGAATTGGATGGGACAAAAGCCAAAGTCATTATTTTACCGGGGGACACCTGGAGCCAGAATACGAGACAGAGAGGGGCTGGTTCCCAGCCACACCACCTGGCCGCGCGGCCAGGCCTGGCCCGCTCCAGGAGGTGGTCTGGCCGCCCCAGGCACCCCTCGGCCTCTCCTTCTGCCTATATATTGCCTCTGATATGGAAACCCTAAGTACCCGATCAAGATTCCACGAAAGAGTCTATATCCGTCGGCATCTCCATCCCTAGATCGGGAGGGATCTGAAGCTCTTCCCAGCACCCTGCCGGAGAGGGGAATTCACCCTGGAGGCCTTCTTCATCATCATGCAAGCCTCCGGTGTGATGCGTGAGTAGTTCATCTCTGGACTACGGGTCCATGTAGTAGCTAGATGGCTGGTTCTCCCCCTTTGTGCTATCATGTTTAGATCTTGTGAGCTCCTTTCATGATCAAGATCATCTATTTGTAATTCTGCATGTTGTGTTTGCGGGGATCCGATGGATATTGTGATGCTATTTCAGATTGATTATTGATTCTATCATGTCTTTGTTATTTGTGATCTGACATGCTTTCCGTTGTTAGTAGCTATCTTGGCCAAGTAGATGCTAGCAACTCCAAGAGTTAGTATTTATGCTCGATAGTGGGTTCATGCCTCTAGTAATCTAGGGAAGTGACAGAAATCTCTAAGGTACTAGATGTGTTGTTGCTACTAGGGAGAAAACAACAATCCTTTGTTCATAGAACAATCGTATTGTTTACATTACACGCAATTCGTAATGCAATTATCTGTTGCTTGCAACTTAATACTGGAGGGGGTTCGGATGATAACCTGAAGGTGGATTATTAGTCATAGATGCAGTTGGATGGGGGTCTATGTATAATGTTGTAATGCCCAGTCGAATCTCAAAGGAGTAAAGATGAGTAGTATATGCTTGTATGCTTTCTCGATGTTTGTCAATTGCCCCGCTGTAATTTGTTCACCCAACATGTTATCTATCTTAAGGAGAGCCACCTCTAGTGAACTATGGACCCCGGTCCTTTCTTTTACATTCAATCTACAAACTGTTTGCTGCTTTGTGTTTACTTTCTGCAAACTATTACTTCCTTCCATTCGATATGTTTAATCCTTTGTTTTCAGCAAAACCGGTGAGATTGACAACCTCATCGCAAGTTGGGGACAGAGTTATGTGGTTGTGTTGTGCAGGTCTCCATGTTGCTGCTGGCACCGGTAGTGCGCCCTGCCAACGTTCAGCTAGCTACACCTTTGGGGTGTTTCCTTGCTCCTACTGGATTGATAACCTTGGTTTCATAACTAAGGGAAACTTACTGCTGTTCTCATCATACCTTCCTCTTGGGGTTCCCCAACGAGCTCGTTAATACACAAGTCAGCAGGCTGAAAATTCATTCATGCCGTATAGTTGGTCGTTAAACCATCTATCTCCCTTGATTGCTTCGGGTTTTCTTCTAGTATTATTGATATTTCCCAAATAAGCAATTTACGTTGTTTTTTGACTCCTTTTCTCCTCAGTACAACTGCTTCAAGAATTGTGTCCATTGTATCCATCATTTGTCCTGATCCTGGTGACAACAGACATAAAATGTGCGTGGGAGCGCTATAAAATACCAAGATCCTACATCTACAATGCAAAATAACAATATAAAACATGATGCAAATATGCACTCATCAACTTCCCCAAGCTTAGACTCTTGCTCGTCCCGAGCGAGTTTAGCATAATGGATGTGATCCTCATATTCATGAAGCTGAGTCGATAAAATAAATGAGGCGGTTGCAGCATGTGTTTATCATATACGATACATAGGAATAAGTTCATGAATAGTACCTTACTTGAACCATCTGAATAGTATTAGCAGGTGATGACCCATAAGTATAGGGGATCACAACAGTCTTCGAGGGAAGTAAAACCCAATTTATTGATTCAAAACAAGGGGAGCCAAAGAATATTCATAAGTCTTAACAACTGAGTTGTCAATTTAGCTACACCTAGAAACAGTCTTGCTCGCAGTAGTTTATCAGTAGTAACAGTTTTGTAATAGCAATAGCAAAGTAAAAAGCAGTAGTAAAAGTAAAGACAGTAGTAACAATTGGAGTAAACAGTAGGATTAAAGCGCGGTAGGCATAGGGATGGATGGACGGGCGTTGCATGGACAAGACAATTCATATAGCAATCAAGATATAGGGCACTTGCAGATAAATAAGGTAAAGCATCCAAGTACTAAATAATCATAGGCATGTGTTCCATATATAGTCATGCGTGCTCGTAATGAGAACTTGCACAACATCTTTTGTCCTGACAGCCTGTTTGCAGCAGGGCCTCAAGGGAACTACTGGCAATTAAGGTGCTCATTTTAATAGAGCACCAGAGCAAAGCATTAACACTCCATGAACACACGTGATCCTCATATCACAGCCATTCCCTCCGGTTATCCCGATTATTGTCACTTCGGGGCCTTTGGTTCCAGACAATAATATGTGTATACAACTTGCAGGTAAGATCATAAACAATAATATCCTCATGAATCAATAACATGTTCAGATCTGAAATCATGACACTCGGGCCCTAGTGACAAGCATTAAGCATAACAAGTTGCAACAAAGTCAAAAAAGCACTAATAGTAAATACTAGGCACCATGCCCTAACAATCTGGTGCAATTACATGAACGATCTCATCCAATCCCTACCATCCCCATAGCCTACAGCGGGGGATTACTCACTCTTGGATGGGGGAATCATGGATGGTTGATGGAGAAGCTATGGTGATGATGATGGCGATGATATCCTCTAATTCCCCGTCCAGGCAGGGTGCCAGAAAAGATTTTCTGGTTCTGAATTGTGGAATCTGGTGGTGGCGGTGCAACAGAACTCTATCTGGAAAAACGTCGACCCCCCCGTCTGTTTTAGGTCAAAGGGATTTTATAGGCGAAAGGAGAGGTCGAGGCGGAGTCCGAGGCAGCCACACCCCTCCTGGTGCGGCCTGGCCTGGCCCGCGTGGCCAGGGGGCATGGGCCCCTCGTGGCTCCTCTTCGTCCCGTCTTCTAGCTCCGTGAGTCTTCTGGTAAAATAGGAGTTTTGCGATATTTTCTGGGATTTTTACTGAAAGTTGATTTCCTGCACAAAAACGAGACACCAAGGAAATTCTGCTGAAAACAGTGTTAGTCCACATTAGTTGTATCCAAATCACACAAATTAGAGGAGAAACAATAGCAAAAGTGTTCAAGAAAGTAGATACGTTTTGGACGTATCAACTCCCCCCAAGCTTAGCTTATTGCTTGTCCTGAAGCAATTCAGTTGAAAACTGAGTGCGATAAAAGAAACTTTCACGAACACATTTGCTTCATAATATGTATATATTCTCAGTATATGATCAAATTCTTAAGCAATTCATAATAAGGAGTATGCAAATAAGTTTACTCAGTAGTCATGCAAGCTATGAAGAGATTCCAACTCATTAATAATAAGAAAGTATGGTACTCATTAGCTTTGAGCTCTCATTGCCCCTATCATAAGCATCTTTTAGGTGATTAAGGTTAAAGTGAACAAATATGAGGATATGCTTGACAAGTTATAAGTTGAAATCTCATGCCCCTTACTTACGAAGACCGAACCTCATGCTACTCAACTTTAGTCACGAGTAAGTACTTGGCATTGTAAGTACATGTGTATCATAGAGAATCGCCAACGGGGTACCCCTTGCCCGATGATACGGAAGCATTTCCATATCAAAATGATAAGGCAAGCATACAATGAGCATCTCAGCAATCTTTTTATTTGCTATTTGCATAGGTTTTTATTAAGGATGCTTCACAGATTGCTCACTATGGTTATGCTGCAAGGTTCCACCATGATTAGGCATGGCTTAGACTAGCGGCCCAGGCGTTTCTCTAACACATATACAAACTCCATGAGATTACAGGCTCCCCTTTTATTTCACACCGCCGGGATCCATAAGCAAAAGAACATGATATCAACTAAATAAAGTGCAATGTTGAAAGTGTTCCCCGTGGTAACATGGTTCTGCTAATTCACAACTTATAAAGCGCAAGCTTATACGCAACATAGATGGGCACAATGGTTCAAGTTTATTAAGTGCAGAAAAGTAAAGTGTGCCGTCAAGTTCGTGAGAGCTTTACTAACTAATTTTCTCATAACAAGCAAACATTTTTATTGGAAGAAAACAGAGCATAATAAACATGCAAGGAATAACAATGATGCTAATAGGTAGATATGGTGGACTCTTTTTTTTGACAACTTTGGTTTTAGGGAGTTGGATGCACGAGTAAAGTACTCAGCACAAGTGAAGGCTAGCAAAAGAAAGGGAGCGACAATCGAGAGAGCAGTAACTATCATACTCATGCTTGCAACAAAACAAAATTAATAATGGCATAAAAGTGACACAAGAACTTTGAGGCAGAATAAATCATCGAGGCTTAACTGACCTTTTGTTTAGGCATATGCATGTGTGAGCATGTGCCCAGTCGATTCAAATAAAACATTCAGAGGAGGACACCACAATGTCATACCAAGTTATGAATAGAACAATGCAAGCAAACAGTTATATGACATGCTATGAACTAATAATGGATTAGAACTGATCATAAGAAGGCAGGTACCACTAAGTATCCATTAAATAACATACACCTTACATAAACAGACTAAGCATGCTCACAATGATGAGTATATGTACAAAAATGAAAACAAATAGAGTCCATACCAGCCTCTTACCACACCTTGAGTTGTCATAAATCATTATTGACCTTCACTTATGTGACTTGAATAATAAGATAAATCCATTCTCTAAGGAGTCACTGAGGACCACTGAACCCCGCAACGAACTTTACAAAACCAGAGAAGAACAAGAAATATTTTTGGGTTTTCGATTTTTAAAGGCAAGAACCAAAAGGAAGAACAAGCAAAGTGAAATCTTTTTAGGTTTTTCAAATAATCAAAACAAAGCTAAAAGAAAGAAACAAACCAAGGCAAAAATATAAATGAGCAAGCAAGAGAAATAGCGAAAATATTTTTGGTATTTTTGTGTTTTGGAAAGCAGAAATAAAGCAAGAACAAAGACTAAAAAGAAAACGAAACCTGGATATACAAAGTACCGACTGAACATGATATGTAGATGAGTGTGATGTCGGAATACCTCCCCCCAAGCTTAGGATTTTGGCCTAAGTGGGTATCAATCCCAAGATGGCCAAGATGGAGCGCCTCCGTAATACGGCGAAGAAGTGCCTTCATCCTGATACGAACTCGAGGACGCCCCAATGTAGTGTGAAGAGTAGTCGTAAGAGGGCACATCCCCCTAGTGCTTCCCGTGGAAACCAAGCAAGCAGAGCTGCTCGTCCACCTCCTCCTTGGAACGCGACCATGGCATCCTGCAAATATTGAACAAAGTGGACTGTGGCAAAGGAATTTCCCTCTCATCTCCGTCAGTAAACAACATCCTGTAGACTAAATTCTCGTTACTAGAGTCAGTAGTAACAAAGTGATGTGTTTTCATAGCAGCAAGATCAAGCCTTTGTGGTATCAACACAGTGTCATTAGGATCCACAGAAAGTTCTAAGGCAACAACCATGCGTGTGGCAATAATTCCCCAATAAATAGGTCCTCTAGCGGCTAAGTGGCGAGCAATGAGAGAACCAAGATTATACTTGGTATCATTATTAAGTGCACCAGCAAGAAAGGCTAAAAGATAATTAGAAATATTACTAGTGTTCTCCCCTACCAAGAATGCTAGTGGCAAGATAATAAGCAAAATATCTAAGAGCTGGGAGTTGAATATTCCTTATCTTCCCGCGTTGAGCTATGCGGTCATCATCATTTGTCACACTTCGGTAGAGCTCCAGCAAGCCAGCGGGTCGACCTTGAATCTTCTTCACTGTCCCAATCATGCCTATGCCTATAATGCTGCAAAATCTTTCCAATGGCATGGTAATAGGCATATTATAAATTTTGAACGAAACAGTTGGCCGATAAGGGGTGTTAGTGAAAACGAAACTTTCAATGAAAGTTTTGGTGAGCACGACATATTGCTCACTCTCATCTTCCATGTAAGTGGTCAGACCAACCCTTTGAACAAGGAGTAAGAAATCATCGAGGAGCCCTGCAGCTTGCAAAAAGGCAAAACAAGGGAAGGTAGATGGGTGAGCCTCACCCTCATCTCCTTCATTGCCAAAGCGTGGTGCAATAAGATCTTCATTATATGATGGCCTCAATTGAGAAGTGATACGTCCAAAATGTATCTACTTTCCCGAACACTTTTGCTATTGTTTCTCCTCTAAACTTGTGTGATTTGGATGCAACTAACACGGACTGACGCTGTTTTCAGCAGAATTACCCTGGTGTCTACTTTTTGTGCAGAAAATCAACTATCAGGAAAAATCCCGGAAAATATGACCAGCAAGAAAGGCTAAAAGATAATTAGAAATATTACTAGTGTTCTCCCCTACCAAGAATGCTAGTGGCAAGATAATAAGCAAAATATCTAAGAGTTGGGTGTTGAATATTCCTTATCTTCCCGCGTTGAGCTATGCGGTCATCGTCATTTGTCACACTTCGGTAGAGCTCCAGCAAGTCAGCGGGTCGACCTTGAATCTTCTTCACTGTCCCAATCATGCCTACGCCTATAATGCTGCAAAATCTTTCCAATGGCATGGTAATAGGCATATTATAAATTTTGAACGAAACAGTTGGCCGATAAGGGGTGTTAGTGAAAACGAAACTTTCAATGAAAGTTTTGGTGAGCACGGCATATTGCTCACTCTCATCTTCCATGTAAGTGGTCAGACCAACCCTTTGAACAAGGAGTAAGAAATCATCGAGGATCCTTGCAGCTTGCAAAAAGGCAAACCAAGGGAAGGTAGATGGGTGAGCCTCGCCCTCATCTCTTGCATTGCCAAAGCGTGGTGCAATAAGATCTTCATTATATGATGGCCTCAATTGAGAAGTGATACGTCCAAAACGTATCTACTTTCCCGAACACTTTTGCTATTGTTTCTCCTCTAAACTTGTGTGATTTGGATGCAACTAACACGGACTGACGCTGTTTTCAGCAGAATTGCCCTGGTGTCTACTTTTTGTGCAGAAAACCAACTATCAGGAAAAATCCCGGAAAATATGACCAGCAAGAAAGGCTAAAAGATAATTAGAAATATTACTAGTGTTCTCCCCCACCAAGAATGCTAGTGGCAAGATAATAAGCAAAATAACTAAGAGCTAGGAGTTGAATATTCCTTATCTTCCTGCGTTGAGCTATGCGGTCATCGTCATTTGTCACACATCGGTAGAGCTCCAGCAAGTCAGCGGGTGGACCTTGAATCTTCTTCACTATCCCAATCATGCATATGCCTATAATTCTGCAAAATCTTTCCAATGGCATGGTAATAGGCATATTATAAATTTTGAACGAAACAGTTGGCCGATAAGGGGTGTTAGTGAAAACGAAACTTTCATTGAAAGTTTTGGTGAGCATGGCATATTGCTCACTCTCATCTTCCATGTAAGTGGTCAGACCAACCCTTTGAACAAGGAGTAAGAAATCATCGAGGATCCCTGCAGCTTGCAAAAAGGCAAAACAAGGGAAGGTAGATGGGTGAGCCTCGCCCTCCTCTCCTTCATTGCCAAAGCGTGGTGCAATAAGATCTTCATTATATGATGGCCTCAATTGAGAAGTGATGCGTCCAAAACGTATCTACTTTCCCGAACACTTTTGCTATTGTTTCTCCTCTAAACTTGTGTGATTTGGATGCAACTAACGCGGACTGACGGTGTTTTCAGCAGAATTGCCCTGGTGTCTACTTTTTGTGTAGAAAATCAACTATCAGGAAAAATCCCGGAAAATATGACCAGCAAGAAAGGCTAAAAGATAATTAGAAATATTACTAGTGTTCTCCCCTACCAAGAATGCTAGTGGCAAGATAATAAGCAAAATATCTAAGAGCTGGGTGTTGAATATTCCTTATCTTCCCGCGTTGAGCTATGCGGTCATCGTCATTTGTCACACTTCGGTAGAGCTCCAGCAAGTCAGCGGGTCGACCTTGAATCTTCTTCACTGTCCCAATCATGCCTACGCCTATAATGCTGCAAAATCTTTCCAATGGCATGGTAATAGGCATATTATAAATTTTGAACGAAACAGTTGGCCAATAAGGGGTGTTAGTGAAAACGAAACTTTCAATGAAAGTTTTGGTGAGCACGGCATATTGCTCACTCTCATCTTCCATGTAAGTGGTCAGACCAACCCTTTGAACAAGGAGTAAGAAATCATCGAGGATCCCTGCAGCTTGCAAAAAGGCAAACCAAGGGAAGGTAGATGGGTGAGCCTCGCCCTCATCTCCTTCATTGCTAAAGCGTGGTGCAATAAGATCTTTATTATATGATGGACTCAATTGAGAAGTGATACGTCCAAAACGTATCTACTTTCCCGAACACTTTTGCTATTGTTTCTCCTCTAAACTTGTGTGATTTGGACGCAACTAACACGGACTGACGCTGTTTTCAACAGAATTGCCCTGGTGTCTACTTTTTGTGCAGAAAACCAACTATCAGGAAAAATCCCGGAAAATATGACCAACAAGAAAGGCTAAAATATAATTAGAAATATTACTAGTGTTCTCCCCTACCAAGAATGCTAGTGGCAAGATAATAAGCAAAATAACTAAGAGCTGGGAGTTGAATATTCCTTATCTTCCTGCGTTGAGCTATGCGGTCATCGTCATTTGTCACACATCGGTAGAGCTCCAGCAAGTCAGCGGGTCGACCTCGAATCTTCTTCACTATCCCAATCATGCATATGCCTATAATTATGCAAAATCTTTCCAATGGCATGGTAATAGGCATATTATAAATTTTGAACAAAACAGTTGGCCGATAAGGGGTGTTAGTGAAAACGAAACTTTCAATGAAAGTTTTGGTGAGCATGGCATATTGCTCACTCTCATCTCCCATGTAAGTGGTCAGACCAACCCTTTGAACAAGGAGTAAGAAATCATCGAGGATCCCTGCAGCTTGCAAAAAGGCAAAACAAGGGAAGGTAGATGGGTGAGCCTCACCCTCCTCTCCTTCATTGCCAAAGCGTGGTGCAATAAGATCTTCATTATATGATGGCCTCAATTGAGAAGTGATACGTCCAAAACGTATCTACTTTCCCGAACACTTTTGCTATTGTTTCTCCTCTAAACTTGTGTGATTTGGATGCAACTAACGCTGAATTTGATTTTCAGCAGAATTGCCCTGGTGTCTACTTTTTGTGTAGAAAATCAACTATCAGGAAAAATCCCGGAAAATATGACCAGCAAGAAAGGCTAAAAGATAATTAGAAATATTACTAGTGTTCTCCCTACCAAGAATGCTAGTGGCAAGATAATAAGCAAAATAACTAAGAGCTGGGAGTTGAATATTCCTTATCTTCCCGCATTGAGCTATGCGGTCATCGTCATTTGTCACACTTCGGTAGAGCTCCAGCAAGTCAGCGGGTCGACCTTGAATCTTCTTCACTGTCCCAATCATGCCTATGCCTATAATGCTGCAAAATCTTTCCAATGGCATGGTCATAGGCATATTATAAATTTTGAACGAAACAGTTGGCCGATAAGGGGTGTTAGTGAAAATGAAACTTTCAATGAAAGTTTTGGTGAGCACGGCATATTGCTCACTCTCATCTTCCATGTAAGTGGTCAGACCAACCCTTTTAACAAGGACTAAGAAATCATCGAGGATCCCTGCAGCTTGCAAAAAGGCAAAACAAGGGAAGGTAGATGGGTGAGCCTCGCCCTCATCTCCTTCATTGCCAAAGCGTGGTGCAATAAGATCTTCATTATATGATGGCCTCAATTGAGAAGTGATACGTCCAAAACGTATCTACTTTCCCGAACACTTTTGCTATTGTTTCTCCTCTAAACTTGTGTGATTTGGATGCAACTAACGCGGACTGACGCTGTTTTTAGCAGAATTGCCCTGGTGTCTACTTTTTGTGTAGAAAATCAACTATCAGGAAAAATCCCGGAAAATATGCCGGAAATCCTATTTCACCAGAAGACTCCAGGAGCCAGAATACAAGACGGAGGGGGCTGAGCCTAGGCCACACCACCTGGTCGCGCGGGCAAGCCCAGGCCACGCCAGGGGGTGGTCTGGCCGCCCCAGACTCCCCCTCGGTCTCCCTCTTCTCCTATAAGTTGCCTTCTGACCTAAAAACTTAGGGGGGTTTCGACGTTTTTCCAGAAGGAGTTCCACTCCGCCGCCACCACTAGATTCCACGAAACAGCACCAGAAACTCCGTTCTGGCACCCTGCTGGGACGGGGAATTGGAGGAGATCATTTCCACCATCATCACCATCGCTTCTCCATCGACCATCCATGTTTCGGGGATGGTAGGGATTGGATGAGATCGTTCATGTAATGGCATCAGATTGTTAGGGCATGGTGCCTAGTATCTTTTATTAGTGCTTTATGACTTTGTTGCGACTTGTTATGCTTAATGCTTGTCACTAGGGCCCGAGTGCCATGATTTCATATCTGAACATGTTATTGATTCATTATTATAGTATTGTTTATGGTCTTACCTGCAAGTTGAATACACATGTTGTTGTCCGGAACCAATGGCCCCGAAGTGACAGAAATTGGGATAACCGGAGGGAATGGCTTTGATGTGAGGATCACATGTGTTCACGGAGTGTTAATGCTTTGCTTCGGTGCTCTATTAGAAGGAGAACCTTAATTGCCAGTAGTTCCCTTGAGGCCCCGCTGCAAACGGGCTGGCAGGACAAAAGATGTTGTGCAAGTTCTCATTGCGAGTATGTATGGCTATATATGGAACACATGCCTAGGATTATCTAGTACTTGGATGCTTTATCTTATTTATCTGCAATTGCCCTATGTTATGATTGCTATGTGAATTGTTTTGTCCATGCAACGCCCGTCCATCCATCCCTATGCCTACCGCACTCGAATCCTACTTCATCGCTATTGTTACTACTTGTCTTTACTTTACTACTGCTATTACTTTACTATTCCTACTACAAAATTGTTGCTCTTGATAAACTGTGAGCAAGATTGTTTCGAGTGTGGCTGAATTGACAACTCAGTTGTTAAGGCTTATAAATATTCTTTGGCTCCCCTTGTGTCGAATTAATAAATTGGGTTTCACTTCCCTCGAAAATACTGCGATACACCCCCTATACTTGTGGGTCATCAAGACTATTTTCTGGCGCCATTGCCGGGGAGCATAGCTTTATTTATCAAGTTCACTTGGATTCTCTATTGTTCGCTGCTATCCATCCATCATGGGTAAGTCTCATGATGGCAAGGTTCCTATTTTACCATCCACTACAAGAAGAGGTACGGTTCTGAACACCTCTATTTCTCTTGATTCAGCATCTGTTATGAGTAAGATCGTTACACCACCACATACACATGCTAC
Source organism: Avena insularis (assembly GCA_023614405.1). Taxonomy (NCBI): domain Eukaryota; kingdom Viridiplantae; phylum Streptophyta; class Magnoliopsida; order Poales; family Poaceae; genus Avena; species Avena insularis. The sequence continues at coordinate 289,397,310 of CM042694.1, forward strand.
ACACACTACTACTACTGCTGAATCTGAAACTTCTAATGCTTATGATGCTGCTTCTACTGTGCTTGATAAGAGTGGTTCATTTGGTCCTTTCCTAGATGCTACGATTGCTAGAACTATAGCTGGAAATACTGAAACTCCTAATGAAGAGACTACTACTACACATGTTAGTTCACCTGAGTCTAGTGAAAGTTATGATATTGAAGATGGTTATGTTGAGATGACCGATGAATTTATTAAAGAATGTAAAAACACCCATGATAGGAGCGCTGCTAAGAGTCTCCTTGAGAAGCGTACTATTAGACCCAAATTGTCTCCTATTGCTAAGTTTGCTGCTTTCCCCATAAACATTATAGATGAAGATTATGATTTCTCTCTTGATCTATCTTACATAGCTATTGTTGAGAAGGAACCTTTTTGTGGGACTATGAATGAAAGTGCGGTAGCACATATGAATGAACTTTCTACCATGAGTGGCTTGTTTTCTGATGATATTAAGATGCGTACTTACTTTGTTACTAAGATTTTCCCCTTTTCACTGAAAGGAGAAGCTAAAACATGGTTTAGTAATTTACCTCCTGGATCTATTGATAGCCCTGATTGCTTGATTAGTACTTTCCTGTTGAAATATTTTCCTCCTAGTGCTAGACATGCTATTTTGTAGGAACTTTTTGATTTTAAACAGGGAGAAAAAGAGATATTGCCTGAATCTTGGGCAAGGTTTTGTGCTTTGATTCATGCATAGGCTGGAAGTCCATTACCTAAGAATGAGCTTCTTGATATATTTTATAATGGACTAACCGAAGAATCTAGGACATACCTAGATAGTTGTGTTGATTGTGTTTTTAGGAATAGGACTCCTAAGGAAGCTGAGGAATTAATGGCTAAAATAAGTAAGAACTATGAAGATTGGAGTCCTCCTGAACAAGCTATACTTGAAGTAATTGTACATGAACCTACTATACCAGTGTCTATTCCAACACCAAAGAAGAGGGGAGTTATTGAATTAAATGATGAAGTGATGAAGGAAGCTAAGAAATGTCTTAAGGAGAAGGGAATTAAAGCTGCAAATGTCAAGAATTTACCTCCTATAGAAGAATTATGTAAGCCTATTCCCTACTCATCCACTATTGAGGTACACTCTCTCCAACACTATGATGAAGGTGATATCCCTTACTCTAAACCTCCTGATCAATGCTTAGAAGAATTCGATATCTTTATTGTTAAGCAAGATAATTTTAATAAAAGGGTGCAAAATCATCTAATGGAAAACACTAGAGATATTGTTGAGTTGAAAGATATTGTGGAAAGAACCTCTAATGATGTTAAAATGATTGTTAAACACTTTCAAATGGTTCAAACTCAAATAGATCAACTTGTTAAAGTGCAAAAAGACTTGCTAGTTAATGCTGCTAAAGAAAAACATGCTCATGAAATTAGAACTAGAAGTGGAGCTGCTACCCGGGATCCTCTATATCCTGAGGGGCATCCCAAAAGAATTGAGCAGGATTCTCAACAAGCTGAAAATAGTGGCTCTACTCATAAGAAAAGGAAAAAGAAACATAAAACTGTTGTAGAATCCTCTGAACCTGCTATAGATCCTAATAGTATATCTATTTATGATGCTGAAACTGAAAGTGGTAATGAAGAAAATGAAGTTCCTAATGAAGAAAAAGTTGAAGAAGAACCTGAAAAGCACATTAAGAATACTAAATACACTAAAGAAGATTTTATTGCTAAGAAACATGGTAGTGAAAGAGAAGCCTGGGTCCAAAAACCTATGCCTTTCCCTGATAAGAAACACAAGTCAAAGGAAGATGAACACTATGATAAGTTTTGTGAGTGTATGAAACCTTTATTCCTACAAATTCCTTTGACTGATGCTATTAAATTGCCTCCTTACTCAAAGTATATGAAGGATATTGTCTCGAATAAAAGGAAGACCCCTAATGAAGAAATATCTACTTTGCTTGCTAATTATTCCTTTAATTGTAAGGTTCCAAAGAAACTTGGAGACCCAGGGATTCCAACTATCCCTTTCTCTATTAAGAATAGTTATGTTAGAACTCCTTTGTGTGATTTGGGAGCTGGAGTTAGTGTTATGCCTTTCTCTCTCTATAATAGGCTTCAACTAGAAAAATTAATACCAACTGATATATCTTTGCAAATGGCTGATAAATCTACCACTATTCCTGTTGGTATATGTGAGGATGTACCTGTTCAAGTGGCTCATAATTGCTTGATATTAACTGATTTTGTTGTGCTTGAAATGCCTAAAGATGATAATATGTCTATTATTCTTGGGAGACCTTTTCTTAATACTGCAGGAGATGTTATTAATTGTAATCAAGGAAAGTTGACTTTCAATATTAATGACAAGGAACATACTGTCTATTTCCCCAAGAAGATTGAAAGGACTTATGGTTTGAATTCAATTGAACATGTTGAGGGCATTCAAGTTGGAGAAATATATTGTCCCATACCAAGAGAAAAATTTGAAACTATTATGATTGGGACCATTGCTATCAAGGTTGAGGTAACATAATCATTAGTGGAGTACAAAGTTTTTTCTCATATGGAATTGTTTTGGTAACAGGACCTGATCAACCTTGTTAACAAAAGGATTTCATTGAACAAAACTATGTTTTCACTATGATTATTTCCGTGTACTTCTATTCTATCCATTTTAGTTTTTGCTTTCGTTTAGTTTTCTTTTTGTTCTTAGTAGCTTGCTTATTAGAGTGCCTTAGAACTCCTATAATTCTAGCCTTGTTTTGTCATTGCATCATTTCAAAAAAATTCTGTCTGTCAAAAAATCATTCTTCTATACCTGAAAAATGCCCAAAAATAAAGTGCCTGGAAAAATTCCAGAAAATTCATATTAAATTTTTACGTGAAAAAAGGGGCAGAGGAGTGCCTGGGAGGTACCAGGGGAACCCACCAGGCAGGCTCACCACCTGGTGGCGTGGCCTGCCCTGGGTGGCGCCATGCCATGGTGTGGGCCACCCCTGGCCCTCCACTAACTCTCTCACCTGCCACTTTCTTCTCTCTCCCGAGTAAGCTCCAGTTCATTGCTCAAAATTGTGTTCTTGCTGTGCTTGCTCTCGATTTTTTCGATCTCCTTGCTCAGCCCATCTTTGTTGCTGAAATTTGGAGCACTTGTTCTTTGGTATGTGACTCCTCCCCTTGTCCGGAAGTAGATTTGTGTTTAGTGGATTATATCTTGAGTATTTTGCTGCTGTAGGTGACAGGTTATGAGAGCTTGTAAGCTTGTTTGATTCTTAGAGATATAGTTTTGATGCATGTTTAGGCCTCTTACAAGTCCCTATGAGTAGTATCCTTCATTATATTCACTTTGCAATCACTTGTTTAATAGGTGTTTAAATTTTAGAATATCAAGCATGAACAACCATACCTTTGGAGAGATATTTGAGAGGGATGCACCTAGGAGGTCGAGGCCCTCAAGATCAGCCTCTCAGTTTAGGCCATCATACAACAAAGATCTCATTGTAACTCGTATTGGTAATGAAAGGGATGATGGGGATGCTCAACCATCTACTTTTCCTTGTTTTACTTTCTTACAAGCTGCAGGGATTCTTGATGATTTCTTGATACTGATTTAGAGGGTTGATTTGACCTCATATATGCAAGATGAGAGTGAGCAATACGCTATGCTCACCAAAACCTTTGTTGAGAGCTTCACGTTTACTAACACACCCTATCAGTCAACTGTCTCTTTCAAGATTTATAATCTTCCCCTTACCATGCCATTGGAAATATTTTGTAGTATTGTAGGTGTAAGCATGACAGGGACCATGAAGAAAATTCAAAGGCGACCCGCTGATTTGCTGGAGCTTTACAGAGGGGTGACCAATGACGATGACCGTGTGGCGCAACGCGGAAAGATAAGAAATATCCAACTCCCTGCTCTTAGATACTTTGCATATTATCTTGCTACTAGCATACTTGGTAGGGAGAACACAAGTAATATCTCCAACTATCATTTAGCCTTCCTTGCTGCTGCGCTTAACAATGATACTCGGTACAACCTTGGCTCGCTTATTGCTCACCGCCTAGCTGCTAGGGGGCCTATCTATGGGGGCATCATCGCCTCGCGTATGGTCAATGCATTTGGACTTTCAGTGGACCCCAATGATACTGTATTGGCACCACAAAGTCTTGACCTTGTTGCTATGAAAACTCATCACTTTGTCACTGCTGCTTCTGATTTGGACAGTCTAGTATATAGGATGTTGTTTACTGACGGAGATGAGAGGGAGATCCCTTTGCCGCAGTCTTCTTTGTTTAGTGTTCATAGGAGACCGTGATCACGCTCTAAGGAGGAGGTGGACGAGCAGCTTCACATGTTGGGTTTCCACGAGAAGCACCAGGAGGATGTACCCTCCTACGATTACTGCGCACACTACGGAGGGACGTACTCGAGCTCGCACCAGGACAAGGGTACCTCCTCTTCATACTACAGTGACACGTCATCCTAGCCGGCTTGGGATTGATACCCACTTAGGACAAAAGCCTAAGCTTGGGGGGAGGTACGCCGACATCGCACTCATCTCCCTATCATGTTGCGTCGGTACTTTGTATATTCATGTTTCGTTCTCTTTTTAGTTTTTGTTCTTTCTTTGCTTTTGCTTTCTAAAACACAAAAATACCAAAAATATTTCTGTTGTTTCTCTTTGGTTTGCTTCTTCTTCTTTTTTCCTTGGTTTGTCTTTCCCCTTTTTGGCTTTGTTTGAACTATTCAAAAAACCCAAAAAGATTTTGCTTTGCTTGTTTTTCCTTTTTGGTTCTTGTTTTAAAAATTGAAAACAACAAAAATATTTGCCGTTCTTCTTTGGTTTTGTGAGTTTGCTACAGGGTTCAGCAGTCCTTAGTGGATATTGGTTTCATATTATTATTCAAGCCACACACAAGTGAAGAGCAATAATGAGGATTAATGACAACTTGAGGCGTGATAAGAGGCTGGTAACGAACTCTATTTGTTTTCATTTTTGTACATATACTCATCATTGTGGGCATGCTTAGCCTATTCGTGTAGGGTGTATGTTATCTTTGGATGCTTAGTAGTTCTTGCTTTCGTATGATTAGTTCCATCTTGCTAATAGTTTGTAGCATGTTTTATGAATGTTTGCTTGGATTACTCTATTCATAACTTGGTATGACACTGTGGTATCCTCCTCTGAATGTTTCATTTGAATTGACTTGGCACATGCTCACGCATGCACATGACTGAAATAATCAGTTAAGCCTCGATGAATTATTTTGCCTTGAGGATCTTGAATCACTTTCATGCCATGTTTAGTCCTGTTTTGTTGGAAGCATGATTATGACAGCTATTGCTCTCTCGTTTGTCGCTCCCTTACTATTGCTAGCCTTCAATTTCATTGAGTATGTTTTATTTACTCATGTTTCCAACTCCCTAAAACCAAATATTGCCAAAGTGTCTACCATACCTACCTATTAGCATCATTTGCTACTTCCGTGCATATTCAATATGCCTTGTTTTCTTCCGAATAAAATGTTTGCTTGTTATGAGAAAGTTAGTTAGTAAAGCTCTCACGAACTTGATGGCACACTTTATTTTATGTACTTAATAAACCTGAACCATTGTGACTGTCCATGAAAGTTATATGCTTGCAAATTATAGGTTGGGGATTAACAGAACCGTGTTGTCATGGGGAATGCTTTCAACACTTGTAAATATACACCCAGTTGATACCATGCTCTTTTGTTTGCGGATGTCGTCGGTGTGAAATAAAAGGGGAGCTTGTAAGTCCATGGAGTTATGTATGTGTGTTAGAGAAACGCCTGGGCCGCTGGTCTAATCCATGCCGTCATGGTGGAAACCTGCAGTGTAACCATAATGATATCTATGAAGCATTCTTCTTATAAAAAAGAGAGATAGCTATTGAGAAAAAGAAAAAAAAGAGATTTATGAAAAGAGGAAAGAGAGAAAAAAGCACCATTTTCCCATGGTAAATAAGAAGATTGCTGAGATACTCATTGTCTGCTTGCCTTGTCATTTTGATATGGGGATTCTTCCGTATCATCGGGCAAGGGCTACCCCGTTGGCGGTTCTCTATGATACGCACATATTTACGATGACAAGGACTTACCGGTAACTAAAGTTGAGTAGCATGAGGAGCGGCCCTCGTACTCAAGGGACATGGGATTTTCAGTTTATACTCTGTCAAGCATATAACTCAGATTGGACCTCACTTTCACCTTAACCATATTAAAGATGCCTATGATAGGGGCAATGAGAGATCAAAGCTAATGAGTACCATACTTTCAGCATTTGGAAGCCTTTCAAACTATTCAAAACCTTTTCATTTCCTTGTTGAGTCTCCCCTTATTCTATGAGAACTTTCTTGGGAGCATAGTTGTCATTCTTTGTGCTTGTCTCATTACTTGATTATGTGTGTTATGACTTTGATGCTTGTATCTTTGACATCTTTACTTATAGTCTTCACTTGAACTTCAGAGGTGCCTTGGCATTCATAATCAAAGGCAAGCAAGATACCACTCTATCATACCTTGTTATGAGCATTGTAATGTTGCTCATGTTTATGCTTCATGCTACTTATTATTTTAGAGTTGGAATCTCTTCGTAGCTTACAATGCCTATTAAGTAAACTTAGTTGCATACTCCTTATTATGAATTGTCTAAGTAGTTGATCACATGCTGAGAATATATACATCATATGAAGCAATTGTGTTCGTGAAAGTTCTTTTATCGCACTCAGTTTTCAATTGAATTGTTTGAGGACAAGCAATAAGCTAAGCTTGGGGGGAGTTGATACGTCCAAAACGTATCTACTTTCCCGAACACTTTTGCTATTGTTTCTCCTCTAAACTTGTGTGATTTGGATGCAACTAACACGGACTGACCTTGTTTTCAGCAGAATTGCCCTGGTGTCTACTTTTTATGCAGAAAATCAACTATCAGGAAAAATCCCGAAAAATATGCCGAAAATCCTATTTCACCAGAAGACCTGTGGAGCCGTATCACGAGATGGAGGGGATGGGCCCAGCCACACCACTGGCCGGGCGGCAAGCCCACACCAGGGGGTGGTCTGGCCGTCCCAGACTCCCCCTCGGTCTCCCTCTTCGCCTATAAGTTGCCTTGTGACCTAAAAACTCAGGGGGGGGTTCATCGTTTTTCTAGAAGGAGTTCCGCTCCACCGCCACCACCAGATTCCACGAAATAGCACCAGAAACTCCGTTCTGGCACCCTGTCGGGACGGGGAATTGGAGGACATCATCGCCACCATCATCATCATCACTTCTCCATCGACCATCCATGTTTCCCCCATCTATGAGTGAGTAATCCCCCGCTGTAGACCATGGGGATGGTAGGGATTGGATGAGATCATTCATGTAATGGCATCAGATTGTTAGGGCATGGTGCCTAGTATCTTTTATTAGTGCTTTATGACTTTGTTGCGACTTGTTATGCTTAATGCTTGTCACTAGGGCCCGAGTGCCATGATTTCAGATCTAAACATGTTATTGATTCATTATGATAGTATTGTTTATGGTCTTACCTGCAAGTTGAATACACACGTTGTTGTCCGGAACCAATGGCCCCGAAGTGACAGAAATCGGGATAACAGGAGGGAATGGCTTTGATGTGAGGATCACATGTGTTCACAGAGTGTTAGTGCTTTGCTCCGGTGCTCTATTAAAAGGAGCACCTTAATTTCCACTAGTTCCATTGAGGCCCCACTGCAAACGGGCTGGCAGGACAAAAGTTGTTGTGCAAGTTCTCATTGCAAGCACGTATGACTATATATGGAACACATGCCTAGGATTATCTAGTACTTGGATGCTTTATCTTATTTATCTGCAATTGCCCTATGTTCTGATTGCTATGTGAATTGTCTTGTCCATGCAAAGCTCGTCCATCCATCCCTATGACTACCGCACTCGAATCCTACTGTTTACTGCTATTGTTACTGTTGTCTTTACTTTACTACTGTTGTTACTTTAATATTCCTACTACAAAACTGTTGCTACTGATAAACTGCTGTGAGCAAGATTGTTTCCAGGTGCAGCTGAATTGATAATTCAGTTGTTAAGGCTTATAAATATTATTTGGCTCCCCTTGTGTCGAATCAATAAATTGGGTTTCACTTCCCTCGAAAATACTGCGATACACCCCCTATACTTGTGGGTCATCAAGAAGCTGATCTCGAAGGCCTTGCCCTCCTGGGTGTGTCCCTCTCAAATACTTCTCCAAAAGTGTGGTTGTTCATCTCCGCTATTCTATAATTTTAGACAACCATCATACAAGTGATTGCAAAGTGATTACATAATGAAAGGAACTACTTATAGGGACTTGTAAGAGGCCTAAACATGCATCAAAACAATTTTTATAAGCATTGAACAAGCTTACAAGCTCACAAAACATGTCACCTACAGTAGCAACATACTCAAGATATAATCCACTAAAAACACATCTACTTGGACAAGCGGAGGAGTCACATACCGGAGATCAAATGCTCCAAATCTCAACAGCAAAGATGGCTGAGCAAGGAGATCGAAAATCGCGACCAAGAACAGCAAGGACACGGGTTTGAGCAATGAACTGGTGCTTTCTCGAGAGAGAGAAAGGAGTGGCAGGATGGAGAGTAAGTGGAGGGTCGGGGTGGCCCACACCATGTCCAGGCGTGCTCCTGGTGTGGCCGCGCCACCAGGTGGTGTGCCTGCTTGGTGGGCCCCCCTGGGTCACTCCAGGTACTTCTATGCCCCTTTTTTGACTAAAAAATTAATATGAATTTTCTGAAATTTTTCGAGACACTTTATTTTTTTAGAAATTTTCAGGTATTGATGAATGATTTTCTGGCAGAAAGATAATTTTGGAATGATGCAATAACAAAATGAAACTAAAACTTCAGAAGTTCTAAGACACTCTAATATGCAAGCAACTAGAAATAGAAAAGTAAACTAGGTGAAAGCAAAAATTAAAATGGGTAAAATAAAAGTAAGCAAGGATAATCATGGTGAAAACATTGTTTTGTTCATTAAAATCCCTTTGTTAACAAGGTTGATCAGGTCTTGTTACCAAAACAATTTTATATGAAACAAAACTTTGTATTCCACTAAATGATTATGTTACCTCAACCTTGATAGCAATGGTCCCAATCATAATAGTTTCATATTTTTCTCGTGGTATGGGACAATATATTTCTCCAACTTAGATGCCCTCAATATTTTCAATTGAATTTAAGCCATAATTCCTATCAATCTTCTTAGGGAAATAGACAGTATGCTCCTTGTCATTAACATTAAAAGTTACCTTTCCTTGATTGCAAGTAATAACAGCTCCTGCAGTATTAAGAAAAGGTCTCCCAAGTATAATAGACATATTGTCATCTTCGGGCATTTCAAGCACAACAAAGTCAGTTAATATCAAGCAATTATGAGCCACTTGAACAGGTACATCCTCACATATACCAACATGAATAGTAGTAGATTTATCAGCCATTTGCAAAGATATGTCAGTTGGTATTAATTTTTCCAATTGAATTCTCTTGTAGAGAGAAAAAGGCATAACACTAACTCCTGCTCCCAAATCACCCAAAGCGGTTCTAACATAGCTATTTTTAATAGAACATGGAATGGTTGGAATCCCTGGGTCTCCAAGTTTCTTTGGAACCTTAGAATTAAAGGAATAATTAGCAAGTAAAGTAGAAATTTCCTCATTAGGGATTTTCCTTTTATTAGAGACAATACCCTTCATATACTTTGAATAACGAGGCAGTTTAATAGCATCAGTTAAAGGAAGTTGCAAAAATAAAGGTTTCATCCACTCACAAAACTTATTATAGTGTTCGTCTTCCTTTGACTTGTGTTTCTTATTAGGGAAAGGCATTGTTTTTGAACCCAGGGATCTCTTTCACTACCATGTTTATTAGCAACAAAATCTTCCTTAGTGTACTTAGCATTTTTAGTGTTCCTTTCAGGTTCTTCTTCAATTTCTTCTTTATCATGAGCATCATTTTTCTCATTACCACTCTCAGTTTCAGCATCAGAGACAGATATACTATTAGGATCTTTAGTAGGTTCAGAAGATTCTACAACTGTTTTATGCTTCTTTTTCTTTGTCTTTGAAGAAGTACCTCTATTTTCAATTTGTTGGGAATCCTGCTCAATTCTTTTAGGATGCCCCTCGGTATATAGAGGATCCTGAGTGGCAGCACCACTTCTAGATCTAATTTTGTAAGCATGTTTTTCTTTAGAAGCATTAACTAGCAAATCTGTTTGTACTTTAATAAGCTGATCAATTTGATTTTGAACCATTTGGAAATGTTTAACAAGCATTTTAACATCATTAGAGGTTCTTTCCACAATATCCCTTAACTCAATAATAGCTCTAGAGTTTTCCATCAAATGATTTTGCACTCTTTTATTAAAATTATCTTGCTTAACAATAAAAATATCAAATTCTTCTAAGCATTGTTCAGGAGGTTTAGAATAAGGAATATCACCTTCATCAAAATGTTGGAGAGAGTGTACCTCAATAGTGGATGAGTGGTAGATTGGCTTACATAATTCTTCTATAGGAGGTAAATTCCTCACGTCTTCAGCTTTAATACCCTTCTCCTTAAGACATTTCTTAGCTTCCTTCAACACTTCATCATTTAGTTCAATCACTCCCCTCTTCTTTGGTGTAGGTGTTGGCTCAGGCATAGTTAACTCAGGTGTAGTTGGCTCAGGTGAAGTCCAGTCATCATAATTCTTGCTTATTTTAGCCATTAATTCCTCAGCTTCTTTGGGAGTTCTCTTCCTGAAAAACACAATCATCACAACTATCCAGGTATGTCCTAGATTCTTCAGTTAGTCCATTATAATATATATCAAGAAGCTCATTTGTAGGTAATGGACATCCATGCTGTGCATGAATCAAAGCACAAAACCTTGCCCATGATTCAGGCAATATCTCCTTTTCTCCCTGTTTAAAATCAAAAAGTTCCTGCAAAATGGCAAGTCTAGCAATATGAGAGAAATATTTCGGAAGGAAAGTACTAATCAAGCAATCAAGCAATCAGGACTATCAATAGATCCAGGAGGTAAATTATTAAACCAAGCCTTAGCTTCTCCTTTCAGTGAAAAAGGGAAAACTTTAGCAACAAAGTAGGTGCGCATCTTAATATCATCAGAAAATAGGCCACTCATGGTAGAAAACTCAGTCATATGTGCTACAGCACTTTCATTCTTAGTCCCACAAAAAGGTTCTTTCTCAACAATGGTTATGTAAGATAAATCAAGATAGAAATCATAATCTTTATCTTTAATGTTTATAGTACGCCTCTCAAGGAGACTCTTAATAGCACTTTTACCATGAGTATTTTGATATTCTTTAATAAATTCATCAGTCATTTCTATATATTTGTCTTCAACATCATAGCTTTCTATAGGCTCAGGTGAACTGACAGGTGTAGTAGTGTCTTCATTAGGAGTTTCAGTATTTCCAGCTATAGTTCTAGCAATCTTAGCATCTAGGAAAGGACCTAATGAACCACTCTTATCAAGCATAGTAGAAGCAGCATCATAGTATCAGAAGTTTCAGATTCAACAAAAGTAGTAGTATGTGTAGCATGTGTGTGTGGTGGTGGTGTAAGGAGCTTACTCATCACAGATGGCAAATGAAGAGCAATAGAGGTGTTCAGAACCGTATCTCTCCTTGTAGTGGATGGTCATATAGGAACCTTTCCATCATGAGATGTACCCTTGATGAATAGATGGCAGCGAACAATAGTGATTCCAAGTGAACTTGATAAATAAAGCTATGCTCCCCGGCAACGGCGCCAGAAAATAGTCTTGATGACCCACAAGTATAGGGGATCACAACAGTCTCCGAGGGAAGTAAAACCCAATTTATTGATTCAACACAAGGGGAGCCAAAGAATATTTATAAGCCTTAACAACTGAGTTGTCAATTCAGCTGCACCTAGAAACAGTCTTGCTCGCAGTAGTTTATCAGTAGTAACAATTTTGTAATAGCAATAGCAAAGTAAAAAGCAGTAGTAAAAGTAAAGATAGTAGTAACAATTGCAGTAAACAGTAGGATTAAAGCGCGATAGGCATAGGGATGGATGGACGGGCGTTGCATGGACAAGACAATTCATATAGCAATCAAAATATAGGGCATTTGCAGATAAATAAGGTAGAGCATCCAAGTACTAAATAATCATAGGCATGTGTTCCATATATAGTCATACGTGCTCCTAATGAGAACTTGCACAACATATTTTGTCTTACCAGCCTGTTTGCAATGGCGCCTCAAGGGAACTACTGGAAATTAAGGTGCTCCTTTTAATAGAGCACCAGAGCAAAGCATTAACACTCCATGAACACACGTGATCCTCATATCACAGCCATTCCCTCCGGTTATCCCGATTATTGTCACTTCGGGGCCTTTGGTTCCAGACAATAATATGTGTATACAACTTGCAGGTAAGATCATAAACAATAATATCCTCATGAATTAATAACATGTTCAGATCATAAATCATGACACTCGGGCCCTAGTTGACAAGCATTAAGCATAACAAGTTGCAACAAAGTCAAAAAGCACTAATAGTAGATACTAGGCACCATGCCGTAACAATATGATGCAATTACATGAACGATCTCATCCAATCCCTACCATCCCCATAGCCTACAGTGGGGGATTACTCACTCATGGATGGGGGAATCATGGATGGTTGATGGAGAAGCGATGATGATGATCTCCTCCAATTCCTCGTCCCGACAGGGTGCTAGAACGGAGTTTCCGGTTCTGAATCGTGGAATCTGGTGGTGGCGGCACAACAGAACTCTATCTAGAAAAATGTCGAACCCCTCGTCTGTTTTAGGTTAGACGGCTTTTATAGGCAAAAGGAGAGGTCGGGGCGGAGTCCGAGGTGGCCACACCCCCTCATGGCGCGGCCTCGCCTGGCCCGTGCAACCAGGGGGTGTGGGCCCCTCGTGACTCCTCTTCGTCCCGTCTTCTGGCTCCATGAGTCTTCTGATAAAATAGGAGTTTTGCGATATTTTCCGGGATTTTTATTGAAAGTTGATTTCCTGTACAAAAACGAGACACCAAGGCAATTCTGCTGAAAACAGCATTAGTCCGCATTAATTATCTCCAAATCACACAAATTAGAGGAGAAACAATAGCAAAAGTGTTCGGGAAAGTAGATACGTTTTGGACGTATCAGCAGGCTTCCACACCTTAGTGATCAATAGTTCATGAAAGATGAATCTCAATATAATGTAAAAGTATTCGGTTCAACCGAATTAGTTAGCGAGGTAGTCCCAAGTGTTTTAGGATTAACATATTCACTTGGGATTCAAAATCTCAAAAGTGTCTCTTTGTCATACTAGAATATAGTGGTGTATGCCTATTTGCTCTTTGCACATTCGGTCTTTTTCTTCTCTCTTTTCTTCTCTTTTGTTTAAATGCTCACACTTTTGTTTAAGTGTTGTGCAAAGGAGCTAGCCATACATTCCACTTCATGTAGGAATTCAAAGTTTAACAATCTCAATTATCAAATTCCAGTTGTATATGAAGCATTCTTATGACTTGAAGATTCTACCTCGACTTGTTCTCACTCTATTTTGATAGTACTTTTATTTTCCTTGGTTCAAGGTTTCTTTTTCAATTTAACTACATAGATAATTTTCTTTGTAAATCGAACCGTAGACTTAAAATATGTTGATCAAATTATTTTTATAAGTTCCATTAATACCAATGGTGAGGAAGACTACTATTGCTACCATCAAGTGCAAGTAAAATTATACTCAAGACATTCATATATCCAATAAGACAAACACAAACTCAAAATTGCTCCATATATAATAATAAACTCGGAATTTCATAAAAGGGATCGACTATTCCTGAAGGGAATTCTAATGATGCAAACTTTATTTCTAGTTTGAACTAATGTGAAAATAGTAATAAAAACTTATAAGATAGATTACAAGGTCTTAAAGATCTCCCCAAGCTTGGAATCAAGCTAGGCGGGATCAAATAATCCCTTGCGATTATTTGATACCATGATTATTGTAGATCACGGCGGGACCATGGCATGTAACACCGCGGTGTGTAGCTTCTTGTTGGTATCCTCCAGAGCGGTGATGCGGCTGTAGCACCTGCGCAAATCAGATTGTAGCGTGTCCACTCTATCTGTGAGCTTAGTCACCAATGGGAGGAGATCATCCTTCTTCTCTATCTCCTTGAGACGGTGGCGGACTTCGACGCGATGAAGTAGTTCCTGCTTCTAATATATCTCCAGTGCTTGCACCGTGATCCTTGGTCTTGGGAACAACTTCATATTCCTCATCCATGATTGATGGATCAGGGAAGTGGAAACCGTTCTTCCACTCTTCTTGATCCTTCACCCTCATACGAGCACAAATTGTAGGCTTCAAGAGTGTCGCTGTCGTTCCATTGCTAGCACCTGCACCAGTATTAGGAATTTCCTTACGCTTATGCGGCCTGGGGTCCGTGGTGATGAACTTGACCATCTCCACATGCCCTTTTCCATGTGGCTTGCGACCTTCTCTCTCTTCTTGAGCTCTCTTCATCGTTTCCCAGTTGATCTCAGGTGGATCATGGACATCACGGCAGATGTATATGTCACTCCAATCTTCGTCAGAATCATTGTTGTAGAAGCTTGGCTCGACGTACTCCTTGTACCTCAGGCTAAACCTCTCCACTTCCTCGTCATCGTCCTCCAAGGACGAGCTGCTAGAGCGGTCCCTAGAAGGAGCGACGAGACCCAAGGGGTTTCCACGGCCTAGGGCGAGATAGCGCATTGCTAGATTGGTTCCTAGAGATTATGATTAGAGAGAGACAATGGCGGTATATAAGGGGGGTCAGAGGTCGGTAAAACTGGCGATAAACACCAAATTGTCGCCTAAAAAGAATCTTAACGAAATAGGGAAAGAAATCACGGATTTGGAAGAGTCCTGCCGCGTAACTGCCAACTATACGGGCGCGACCCGTATAGCTCCGGCCGTATAGTTGGTTCTAGGAAGATATTTCCAAATATCTTGAGTCTAGGTCGGTTAAGCTACGACTCGGAACCGACAATAATGTTTTTTTTCATAAAAACGAAAAGGCAAACGAAAAACATCTGGTAGTTTAACAACCAACTATACGACCAGAATATTGGCTCCGGTCGTATAGTTATGACCGTATAGATACAGGCACCAAAAATTAAAAGTGCCTAAGAGTTCAACGACCAACTATATGGCCAGAATTATTTCATCCGGTCGTATAGTTATGTCTGTATAGTTCCAGACATCGAAAACAATTTCGCAAAGAAGATACAGAGAGTTTAATGACCAACTATACGACAGGAGCTTCCTGTCTGATCGTATAGTTCTGCCCGTATAGTTGGTAAAAACCCTCAAAAGCTTCAGAAAAACACAATAAATTCCAAGGCAGAAATTTTAGGAGTAAAACCTATGAAAATAAATCACTTATTGGAGTAAGAACACTTACCTTGATCTTACCGTTTACTTATTCGGGGATGAAAAACTCCTCCAACAACAAAGACTTCTTCCCTTTTGAAGGAATTGACCTTAGTTCATTGAATAATTCTCGTAAACGAAAATCACTAGGACTAAAGTTCCTCCCAATAAGATTGGTGAGTTGCTGGGAAAACATGGACACTGCATTCAACATCTTTATTTCCTGTCTCTGCATAATCTACAACTCAAATTCTTGAAGCAAAATAATCCAACGGATCAATCTTGGCTTATGGTCTTTCCTCTCAAGGAGTTCTTTTAAACCATCATGATCTATATGAACTCTCACTTTTGCATCAACTATATAAGAACGAAATTTATCACAAGAGAAAAATACAGTGAAAAGTTCCTTTTCTTTCTTAGGATAATTCTTTTGAGCACCATTAAGAGTTCTACTAGCATGATGTATAATATTAAATCTGCGACCAATGTGTTGTCCTACAGTTACTCCTACAACGTCATCACTAGCTTCACATATTAAGTCAAAAATCATATCCCAGATAGGAGGTTTAATAATAGGAGCACGGGATAAATAATTCTTGAGTTTATCAAAGGATATAAGACATTTATCATCAAAATGAAATCTTACTCCTTTTTGCAGGAGGTTAGTCAAAGGATTAGATATTCCATAGAAATTTCTAATAAACCTTCTATAAAAACCCACATGACCAAGCAAACTTCTTATACCCTTAATATCTCTAGGTTGTGGCATTCTCTCTATAGCCTCAACCTTAGCTCTATCCACTTCAATTCCCTTACCTGATACCTTATGTCCAAGGACTATACCTTCTTTGACCATATAATGGCACTTATCCCAGTTTAGAACAAGATTGGTTTCTTCGCAACGCTGCAAAACTCGTTTGAGATTATCCAAGCAACTAGTAAACGAAGTTCCATAGATAGGAAAGTCATCCATAAATACTTCCATTATCAGTTCTATAAAATCCGCAAAAATAGCAGTCATGCATGTTTAAAAAGTAGCTGGAGCATTACATAAATCAAAAGGCATACGTCAGTAAGCATGTAAACTATAAGGACTAATGAAAGTTGTTTTAAGTTGGTCATCCGGATGAACAACTATTTGAGAAAAACCAGAGTATCTGTCCAAGTAGCAAAAATGAGTGTGGTTTGCTAACCTTTCTAAAGTTTGATCTATGAACGGTAAAGGATAGTGATCTTTCCTAGTTTCTTTATTCAATTTCCTGAATTCTATGCACATCCTATGCCCAACAATAGTTCTAGTAGGTATCAATTCATTGTTTTCATTAGGAACAATAGTAAAACCGCCCTTCTTAGGGACACAATGAACATGACTTACCCGTTCACTTTCTTTAACATGATATATTATACCTGCGTCCAGTAGGCGTACAATTTCTTTCCTTACCACTTATTTCATTTCAGGCTTCAATCTTCTATTAAATTCCGCAACTAGTTTAGCACCTTCTTCCATGAATATTCGATGGACGGTTATCATGGGACTAATGCCCTTCAAATCATCCATTGAGTACCCAAAGGCCTTGTGATGCTCCTTGAGTATTTTCATGAGTTCTTCTTCTTCTCCTGAAAGTTTAGCACTAATAATAATAGGAAATTTATTTGTATCATCTAAAAACCTGTATTTAAGATTATCTAGCAAAGTCTTCAACTCTGGGGGTGGTAATTCCTCGTCCCCTCTGTTTCTGGCTCTTCAAAAACCTCATCAGCTGGAGGCCCTATAATGGGAAGTGAATCGAGTTCATCTTATAGTTCTTCTAGGGACTTGTCCTCCATAACTATTTCTTCATAATTTGAGTCTTCATTTATTTCTTCTTCTTGATTACTAAAGAAAAGAGCTGCCATTTCCTCGATAGTTTTCTCCATTTCTTCTTGTATTTGTGGAGGCCTGTCTTTAAATTTGGAAAAGTGGAATTCCTTTTCCGCTCCCCCAAGCTTAAGAGACACTATCTCCTCTTTAAAATCAACATAGGCACCTAAATCACTCAAAAAGTCCTTCCAAATATAATTGGGCAAAGAGTGTCAGCTGGCATATCAACAACTACAAAATCGATAGGAAAGTTTTTGTTGCCAATTGTGACAGTTGCATCTTCAACTACTCCCATTGGAATTCTAAGATTTTTATTGGCTAACATAATTGTCATATCAGTATGTTCAATTTTAGCCGGCTCTATTTCGTCTTTTATTTCTAAATAGAAATCATAAGATATAACATTAACTTTGGTGCCAAGATCACATAAACCATAATGCGAGGTTTCCTTAAATATGCAGGGAAGAATAGGCTTACCCACATCTTTTACCTTTGTCTTACCTTCAACCAATACGGAAGTCTCTTAATCAAGTTCAACTATGTTACAGTAGTGCGTGTACATAGCCATAATTGCTTCCTTGGTTACCTCTTCATCTTTGGTTTCTTCCAGATGTTCCACGAATTCTGGCATACATTCCTCTTCTTTCTTTTCCTGTGCTGCTTTGAACTGTTCATATTCAAAAATATGCTTATATGCAGTGTTAGGGAAAGTTATCTCATATGTTGGTTCTAGGGAGGCCAGTGTTGCTTTAACTTCTCTTTTCTTCTCAGGTTCGGGTGGTGGATCATACTTGACCAAACACTCTTTTGGATCTTTGATATGTTCTGTAAAAGCTTCAACAACTTGCAACACAAGATCTGAATCCAAATAAAGTTCTTTAGATAATTCTTTAACATGGCCTTTTTTATTATAGTCATGAATACAATCATGTTCTATTTCTATGCCTCCTTCACTTCCTAGACTAAAATTCCATGAAACTCTATGATCGCGAATTCTATTAAGTAAAGCCTAAGCTTTAGTTATGGATAATATTTTGCTAGAAATTCACAAGCTAGATTATCCCGAGTAGTAGTGGATTCTGGGGGTAAAGATCTATACCATGAGAGAGTTGTACTAGTCAAAGTCTGACTAAAATTTTTAACCCTTACCTCATCAGCAGTATATCCCATCAATTGGAAAGTGCCACATATATCTTTGAAACATGAATATGCTCATATCGATCAGGATCTTCTTCATCTCTAGTAAATTGTTTCTTGTGTAGAATACCAAGTAATAGAGGATTTATTTCAAACCCCCTTGTCTTCTCATTGGAGTTGTCTATTTTATAAATATCATAGGGCATCCCAAAGTAGTTGAGTGGGTTAGCACTAGTCATATTCTCAAACTCCATCATGTTGGTGGAAACCTGTAACTCAAAATAAAACTTAGCAAGACAAAATAAATAAGCAAAAACTAAAATACCTACAGTGCTTAGCTCCTCGGCAATGGCGCTAGAAAATAGCTTGATGACCGCAAGTGACAGATCGTTTATAGCTAGTTTTGAAATAAAGATATCAATCCCACAGGGAGCAGGAGTTTGAAGTCTAATAATTCTTGAAATAAATATTACACTAGTAATGCTTAATAAAGTTCTAAGTGACAAGATAAAATGTGAGTATTGCGTAAAAAGGTGTTTTGGGGTTTTTGGTATAAGAGCAATAATAAGTAAAGTAAAATATCTGAATACAGAAAGTAAGTATCACGTATGTAAGAGAGATTGGAACTGCAATAGGGAAAAGCGTTCTCAGGGAGTAGCGGATTCACCACTAGAATTATAAGGAGCTAAGGTAAAGATTATTATCATGAACATTCTCAACTATGTATGTGTGGGAGGAACTCCATATTTGGACAAATAGGCAGCAAGCGCTGGTCACATAATCCTCATGACCACAACAGTCAGCAATCGACATCAGTCGAATTACTACACTATTAAGTGATGTAATCCTGTAGGACGTATCCCATGGCATGGATAGTGTTCCGTGAGTTTCCTCGGTTTCCCAAGGTGATACGTAAGGAGTGCCAACAGCTTTATAGTCACTGTAAGTGCTAACACACCTCCGTCTACCAACAAGTAGTTTCCTCCATCAAGTCCCCTGAGAGGCAAATATTGAGAGGTCAACTTCTCTCAACATCAAGACGAAGACAATCTAACACATGGTCACAACGATGAATATCATAATAAACTTTATCTTATTTCAATCTCATATTAGGGTTTCTCCATCTCCCTAAGAACTAATGATCTACTCAGACATGGAGGCAATCAACATCATGGCAATAACAATCAAATCTATCATAGATGATTAGTACTTGTATAAATCCATAACGAGTATGGAAATTACAACAAGATCTAGACAAGATGTAGATGGGATGGATGGAGATGGTGGTGATGCAGCGGTGGACGATGAAGATCGATGCCTTAGCCTCCCGGATCTGCACAGAGCAAAGATGGATCCTCGGTGGACGAGTTCCCCCTCTAGATGCCTTCCAGAGGTGAGGTTTCTGTGATTTTTGGGTGTTCTGTATGTCATCTCCCTGATCCAGTTGCACGGGGTGAAATTATTTGAGGAGGTGGTGGTGGTGCCAAATATACGGCGGGAGCTATACGGCTGGAAAATTCATTCCCGCCGTATAGTTGGTCTTTAAACCGTCTGTCTCCCTTGATTGCTTCGGGTTTTCTTCTAGTATTATTAATATTTCCCAAATAAGCAATTTACATTGTTTTGACTCCTTTTATCCTCAGTACAACTGCTTCAAGAATTGTGTCCATTGTATCCATCATCTGTCATGATCCTGGTGAAAACAGACATAAAATGTGTGCGGGAGCACCGTAAAATACCAAGATCCTACATTTGCAATGCAAAATAACAATATAAAACATGATGCAAATATGCACTCATCATGTATAAATAGACCCCTTCTTCCTCCTTAGGATGGTTGGTTGCATTCTCTCTCTCCATTGTTTTAACCTTCAAGATCTTGCAAATACTCTCAATCCCTCCCATATTTCTTGAATCTTTTTGGGGGATTTGAAAGGGGGATCTAGATCTACAAATCCACCAATCCATCTATCCTCTATCTGAGGAGAACATCTTGGGATCTATATCTTGGGGTTTCTTTTATGGATTTCCTCTTTTGTTCTCCCCTCTTATTCTCCCACTAGATTTTGTATCTTTGGTGGAACTTGTGAGAGAAGGACTTGAGCACTTCTTGTGGTCTTGCCAATGCATTTGGTGAATCATTTTTATTTCTCGGTGACGATTCGATTGGGTGAAAGGTGAGAAGCTTTTTACTCTTGGGTTCTTAGAACCCTAGACGGTTTAGTTGTTTTGCAGGTTTGTGGTTTACTTGGGGCCTTCAATTAAGTTTTAGAGATTTCCCTGAGCTTGTTTGTTGGGAGCCTGCAATTGAGTTGTGGAGAAGTGCCCCAATATTTGTGAGAGGTTACGGATTGCCACCGACAAGTGCACCGATAGTGCAGAAGTGAACCAGGCCTCGTGTGGCGAGATTCACAGGAGAATAGGGTGAGGCCTTTTGTGGAGTGGTGGTCTTGGTACCGCCCACCCCTCCAATGAGACGTACTTCCTTTATGGGAGGAACTTGGTAATAAATCATCATCTCTGCGTGCCTTGGTTATCTCTATACGCGAGCTATTTACTTATGCACTTTACTATGTGATAGCCTTCATGCTTGAAGTCTTATATCTAGAGTTATCACATAGTTGCTTGTATTGATTAGCATAAGTTTTTGGTACACATAGGTGAGCCGTAGTTTATTGTCGAGGATATGAACCCGGGTACCCCAGAGTTGGTCATTTAGATAGACGAGTGAAAGTAAAGATAATTTGATATAAGTGAGGTGAGGTAATACGAAAAGAATAAATAAAAGAGGAAGAGAAATGCAACTGGGCCGACATATACAAAACTTGACCCAGTCTGGAATATTCAAGCCAAGATAAGAGCGGTAGCAATATATCTCGGCTGGGCCAGGATTCAGTCAGACCTGACTGGGCCGAGTGTCCCAGATGGCCCGTCTCACCACCCCTGCCTTGCCGATTTTTCCCAGCTCCTAGGTACAGCAACCCGACTCCACCTCGCTTCCCTGACTAAGTCAGCGCCACCCTATCGCTTCCCCGGGTGGGCCAAGGTTCGGCTAACTTGGCCCACCATGGGCCGATATCGTCAGCCACTGGCCTCGCCAGCTCCCGTGTGAACCACAACACCATCTCGATGCTGAACTCCCATCGTCGCTTTTCCCACCAGCCCTCGCCAGGATCCCGCCTCGCCTTGCTTCACTTGGGTGGGCCGGCAGAGGAGAGATCCGGCCCATCGTGGGATCAATGCTCCATCGCCACTCACTCATATTCCCGGCTGGGCCTTACTCCGCCACGGGCTGGCTCGCTGATACGTCCATTTTGCATCACTATTCTATGTCTTAATTCACTCTTATTCATTGATATATTTCGTATTGAGAGGTGATACTTATGTTATTTCATCTGTTTTTGCATGGTTGATGACTTTTGGAGCATGGACTGCTGCAGTCAGGATTCTGATGGAAAAGGTGCTGTTTGGAGGCAAAATTCGCGAAGATCAGAAAATCTGGGAAAATATACGGAAAATCCTATTTTTCCAGAAGACTAAGAATGCCAGAAGACGGAGTGGAGATGGGCCACAGGGGACCCACACCACCCCATGGCGCGGGCAGCCCTAGGCCATGCCAGGAGGTGGTGTGGCCACCCTGGCCCACTCCAGCCTCTCCCCTCTGGCGTATATCATCCTCCCGAAACCCTAAGACTCGGAGAGCGTCCACAGAAAGATTCCGCCGCCTCTGCGGGGCAAAAAACACCGAGAGAGAAAGATCTCTCCGGCAGACAGATTTCTGCCAGGGGAATTCCTTCCCGGAGAGGGGAGATCATCGCCATCAACACCACCATCAAGCTGGACTTCATCGGGATCATCATCATCATCACCACCACCATCATCACCATCAGCACCCTCATCACCATCTCCATATTTTTGTAACAATTGCGTTGGATCTTGCATAGTTCATAGGGGAAACTTTCCCGGTGTTGATTACTCTTTGTAGTTGATGCTATTGAGTGAACCATTGAATTATTGTTTATGTTCAGATTGTTATACATCATTATTCCATCTCTGATCATGATCCATATAATGTCTTGTGAGTAGTTCATTTTGTTCTTGAGGACATGGGAGAAGTCTTGTTGTTAGTAGTGGAGTTGTGTTGAGAAAGATTCAATAGATTGTTATTTAAGTTGTGGTGTACTACTTCTAGTGGTGTCATGTGAACATCGACTACATGACACTTCACCTATATGGGCCTAGGGGAATGCATTGTGTATTTGGCTACTAATCGTAGGGGTTGCCGGAGTGACAGAAACCTAAACCCCCGTTAGGAAACCATTGCACAAGGGACGTAAGGGTCTTAGAGTTTAAAGCTGTGGTTAGGTTTCTACCTTAATTACTTTCTTGTACTTACGGATGTTTGCAAGGGGTATAATCACAAGTATGTATTAGTCTTGGATGGGGCGGTACATTAGCACAGGTTCACCCACACAACACTTAGCAAGCTAAAGAGGATTAATCAACTATATGAAGCGAAAGCACTTGACATTCTTCCCATGTGTCCTCGAGAACGTTTGGTCATCTTAAGTAATACAACCGGCTTGTCCTTTGCTTCATAAAGGATTGGGCCACTTGCTGCATTTATTCCTACTGTCTTTTATTTACTCGTACTTTGTTTACTTGCTTTATCGAAAACCCCTAAAAATCCATTTGCTCCATACCATACCACTAGCCAGCACCTTCTGCTCCTCATTGGGTTCGACACTCTTACTTATCTAAAATACTACGATACACCCCTATACTTGTGGGTCATCAAGACTATTTTCTGGCGCCGTTGCCGGGGAGTGAAGCGCTATTGGAGAGTGGAACTGGTAAAGGAAACTTCCACTGTGAGTATTGTTTACTTCTGTTAGTTGCTTTATTTTCGTTATGGATAATCCGCTGAGTTTCTTATTTGGTAATGCTACTACCACTGCTAAGGTAGTAGATAAGCCACCACCTACTGAGAATGATGTTTTCAAAATATCTACAAGAATTATTGATCGTGTTATGGATAACTACTATGTTGGGGATGGAACTGTCCATCCCGGTGATCATTTACTCTTTATACACGAATTATGAGGGTTGTTCAAGTGTGCAGGTATTACTACAGATCAAGTTAAAAAGAAGTTATTCTCATTATCACTGAAAGGAAGAGCTGAGGAATGGTATAAGCTGCTGAAGAATGGTCAAACTCTGGAATGGGAGGAAATAGTGCCTCTCTTTTATTCAAAGTTCTATCCTCCTAGTGAGATTCATAAAGATCAGAATCAAATATATAACTTTTGGCCTCTTGATGGAGAGATTACAGCTCAAGCTTGGAGGAGATTGAAGTTACTAATGCTCAAATGTCCCATTCATGAGCTCCCCAACAATATTATTATCAATAACTTTTATGCAAGGCTCCCTCTACATGATAAAGATTTATTGGATGCTTCTTGTGTTGGATCATTCACTCGCATGGAAGAAGAAGCTAAATGGGATCTTCTGGACCGTATTCAAGACAATGCTGAAGCTTGGGAGAATGACAAAGGTATAAAGTCGGGTATAAATTATGATTATGAATGCATTGAATCTTTTATGGGAACCGATGACTTTCAAAATATTAGTAATGCTTATGGTCTAGATTCTCAAGCTATTGCTTCTTACTTTAAGGCTTTTGCTTCCTACATTGAAGTGCCTAAAAATAAGTGGAATAAGTATCATGAACCTTATAAAGATATTGCTAAGAGTGTTCCTTCAAGAAATACTGAAGTTTATACTACTAATCATGTTTTACCTGAACCTTATATTGAGAAAATGCCTTTCCCAGTTAGGATGAAGGAACATTCTATGATAGCTAGTATGGTTAATGAAAGTACAAATAAAGCTGTTGAACCTGATAAACAAATGGTTGATGAACCTATAATAGAAAATGTGAAAGACTTTGTCACTAAATATGAAAAATAGGGACACACTATGCTTTGCAAGGATACCTCTAATATTGTTTCACATAGTAGTGTTATGAGAGCTAGTATTCCTGTGTTTTCTGTTAGGATAAGTGGTCAATGCTATGATGGTCCTTGTGATAGCTATATCGTTAAGTTTATGCATGATACTGAAAGCTACTATGAGAGAGGGAAAAGTGTTCTTATGCATCTCAATAATATCAAGTTTCCTCGTTTTATGCTGAAAGTTTTTATGTTGCACTTCTTTTGCCTTCTTATGCAAGTTGCCTCTGGTTTCAATAACTTGTTTGTTTACAAAATTCCCTTGCATAGGAAGTGGGTTAGACTTAAATGTGTGTGTGTTTTTGCTTCTTAATGCTCTCTTTCACTTCAATCCATATCCCTATGAGAGCTTCTTCAAAATTATCATGCCCATCTTAATGGCTATAAAGAAAGAGCTTTATGGGAGACAACCCAATTTGTTTTTGCTTTTAGTTTGTTTTTGTTTCTTTGAGTTTTGGAAGTTATTACTTCAGTAATAACCTCTCCTTATCCGTTTTGTTTGGTTTTTGTGTCAAGATCAACCTCTAATGAGAGAGAAGTAAGATTTAGGAAAGTTCTTGTCCCAAAACAGATTTTTGTGCTTCACCGTAAAAATTCGTGAGAGATCTCTGTATGTCGGATTGAGCTGTAATTTTTTGTGCTTCTGACACAGGTTGTTATTTAACATTCGTTAGTTTTGCACTTTTTGATTTGAGCAATAGAAGATTTTCGAAAAAATTGATCTTTACCTGCTGGTCTGTTTTGACAGATTTTGCCACTCTTGCATTTGCTTCTTTATTCGATTTCCTTTTTGAATTCTTTTTGGATTTTCGGAAGGAGTTGTTACAGTAGCTTATGTTTTGATGGTTTTCAGTTGAAGTTGGACTCAAAAGGTTTTATCACTTCACTTATACTAATGTTGCTAATGAGAACTGTGTGAAGTTTTGTGAGAAAGAAATTTCTAGGAAGTGGAGATAATGGTGTAATAAGGAAGAGAAGGGTTTTATGACTCAAGTAATAAGTGTATGAAGATGAAGATATCAATGATATTCAAGAGATGACTCCGGAAGAATCTACTAGATACCAAATTCAGAGACCTGCAGAGTCTGTTTTCAAATAGGTAATAGTTCTGGTAAGAAAAGTTCCGCGAAAATACGATCCAACTATATTTTTGCAGTTTTTAGTCAATAAGGAAAGCTACGAAGCGAAAAGGGACGGAAACGGAGCCAGGGTGGCTCACACCACCCTGTGGCGCGGGCCCACCCCTGGCCGCGCCACCAGGTGGTGAGTCCACCCCGGACTCCGCCTCTGACTCGTTTTCTCCCAGTACCTTCCTTTTGATATGAAACTTCGTAATATATAACCCCCCGGATCTTCCGAGGTTCGTATATCGTGTTTTCATCGTGTTTTTGTTTTGATCTGTTTCTGCCAGGAACTATTCTTGAAAGCGTAGAAGCACAATGGTGTCCGCCAAGGATAAAGGGAAGGAACCTATGGAGGAAGACCTCCAAGACCCCGGGAAGGAGAAGGAGATCAAGAGTGAAGGTGAAGGGGAGCAAGGCCAACATCCGCACACCGGCACTATCATTGCAAGCATTGGAGTGGTGAAGAAACCTGCCAGGATTAGAAGGACTGCGCGGATGCAAACTGGGGGAAAAGCTCCTCGTCACAGTTTGGCTCCATGGTCACTTGCTCCACACACCAAGAATCCCTTCCATACCTTTATCCATAACCATGCAGGAAAAGAAGACTCCAACAGGGAAGAATGCAAAAGGAATCACAAGAGCTGGGATCCACAAACTGAAATGATTATGAGCCGTATTGAGCACAACTCGGAGTTGATTTGTACTCTCACCTTCGAGATTGAGGACTTGGGGAAGCTAATCAAAGAGCTCATCGATAGGATACCACCACCACCTAAGGAGTAATTCGTCATCAGGTTTGGCATCCCCTTGGTTTGTTCCAATCTTGGGGGAGTGCCGCGGTATCATATCACTATCTTCTATCTTTTTACCTTTTTAGTAGAGTCATATCATGAATAGAGGAGTTATTATGTAGTATGGTTTGCATTATGGAAGTGTCCCCTCTCTCGTTAGATATGTATCCCTTGGTGTGAGTTTCCGTTATGGAATATTAATGAGAAGTTCTATCATTCACTCTTTTGCATAGCTTATATTAGTTTTCAATTCGTGGTTATATGATTGATCTTGTTGTTAGTATTGGTAGCACTCTAGGATCATTGAGTTAATTTAGTTGGTTTTGGCAAACCTGGCTCGGTCAGTAGCAACACTATTTTTGAGAGTTGAATGAAAAAGATAAAGGTACTCTAAAGAAAAATTATTTCATCGTCTTTCTTTCTTTATTTGCTCATAAGTTTAGTATTCTCTAGTTAAGATCTTTTGTGCTTGCGAGGAAGATTGCATGTTTGTCTTTATCACTTGTATGTTTGTTTGTTTTCTTCAACTCTTGTACTTGCTACCCAGCCTTGCTAGCCAAAAACATGTACTGAGAAGGTATTCTTATCGTGCATCCACCTCCTTTAAACCAAAACCTTTGCCATTTGTGTCCACCATACCTACCTAGTAGCATTATTGCTATTCCAAGTAAATTCTTGTTTTATCTACCTCCCAAATTAAACTTGTTATGTGAAAATTAGTGATTAAAGCTCTCACGAACTTGATGGCACACTTTACTTCCTTGCACTTAATAAACTTGAACCATTGTGCTCACCTATGTTGCGTATATGCTTGCGCTTTGTAAGTTGTGGATTAGCAGAACCATGCTGTCATGGGGAACGCTTTCAACATTGCACTGGTACTTTGTACCTAGTTGATATCATGTTCTTTTGTCTATGGATGTCGTCGGTGTGAAATGAAAGGGGAGCTTGTAAGTCCATGGAGTTATGCATGTGTGTTAGAGAAACGCTTGGGCCGCTGGTCTAATCCATGCTGACATGGTGGAAACCTGCAGCGTAACCATAACGAGTATGTATGAAGCATTCTTCTTAAAAAAAGAGGTAGAGATTGAGAAGAAGAGAAAAGAAAAAAAAGAGATATTATGAAAAGAGGAAAGAGAGAAAA
This sequence comes from Avena insularis, assembly GCA_023614405.1. Taxonomy (NCBI): domain Eukaryota; kingdom Viridiplantae; phylum Streptophyta; class Magnoliopsida; order Poales; family Poaceae; genus Avena; species Avena insularis. The sequence goes on from CM042694.1 coordinate 289,424,861, forward strand.
AAGCACCATATTCCCATGGTAAATAAGAAGATTGCTGAGATACTTGTTGTATGCTTACCTTGTCATTTTGATATGGGGATTCTTCCGTATCATCGGGCAAGGGGTACCCTGTTGGCGGTTCTTAATGATACACATATGCTTACGATGACAAGAACTTACCGGTGAATAAACTTAAGTAGCATGAGGAGCGGCCCTCGTATTCAAGGGACATGAGATTCTCAACTTACAACTTATCAATGCATATCCTCATATTTGATCACTTTAACCTTAATCACCTAAAGATGCCTATGATAGTGGCAATGAGAGCTGAAAGCTAGTAAGTATCATAATTTTTGGGAGCTCTTTATGAGACTTGCAATCCCTGCTTCCCTCTTTGAAGGGCCTTTCTTTTACTTTGTAGTTGAGTCAGTAAACCTACTCCTTTCTATCTCAGCAAGTATTTTGAGTTGTTGTGTTTCATTCATTCATATGATGATTTATTCAATCATGTCTTATGTTCCTTGTTTTGCACATTGCTCTTATCTTGATGTTTACTACTTTGAAAGCTATCATTGAAAAACCAGTTATTTGAACTCCAGCAAATTATCAACTATTCTTCGACCAAGAGCTAAGTTTGCCATTACCAATTATGATTCAATTTATGTATCTTTATTGTGTTTCCTTTACTTATTACAAGTTGAGTTATATAATAGTGAGTTGTCTTCTATTATGATCTATGTATTTGATGAATGTGATGCTTCTTGTCCGTATTCTTTTATCGACTCTTCACTCCATAAACCTGAGGCCATGTTTATTGAGCTCGGTTTAACGAGGACAAACGAAGTCTAAGCTTGGGGGGAGTTGATACGTCCATTTTGCATCACTATTCTATGTCTTAATTCACTATTATTCATTGATATATTTCGTATTGAGAGGTGATACTTATGTTATTTCATCTGTTTTTGCATGATTGATGACTTTTGGAGCATGGACCGCTGCAGTCAGGATTCTGGTGGAAAAGGTGTTGTTTGGAGGCAAAATTCGCGAAGATCAGAAAATCCGGGAAAATATACGGAAAATCCTATTTTTCCAGAAGACTAAGAATGCCAGAAGATGGAGTGGAGATGCGCCACAGGGGGCCCACACCACCCCATGGCGCGGGCAGCCCTAGGCCGCGCCAGGAGGTGGTGTGGCCAACCTGGCCCACTCTAGCCTCTCCCCTCTGGCGTATATCATCCTCCCGAAACCCTAAGACTCGGAGAGCGACCACAAAAATATTCCGCCGCCTCTACGGGCGGAAAACACCGAGTGAGAAAGATCTTTCCGGCGGATAGATTTCTGCCAGGGGAATTCCTTCCCGGAGAGGGGAGATCGTCGCCATCAACACCACCATCAAGCTGGACTTCATCGGGATCATCATCATCATCACCACCACCATCATCACCATCAGCACCCTCATCACCATCTCCATATTGATGTAACAATTGCGTTGAATCGTGTATAGTTCATAGGGGAAACTTTCCCAGTGTTGATTACTCTTTGTAGTTGATGCTATTGAGTGAACCATTGAATTATTGTTTATGTTCAGATTGTTATACATCATTATTCCATCTCTGATCATGATCCATATGATGCCTTGTGAGTAGTTCGTTTTGTTCTTGAGGACATGGGAGAAGTCTTGTTGTTAGTAGTGGAGTTGTGTTGAGAAAGATGCAATAGATTGTTATTTAAGTTGTGGTGTACTTCTTCTAGTGGTGTCATGTGAACGTCGACTACATGACACTTCACCTATATGGGCCTAGGGGAATGCATTGTGTATTTGGCTACTAATCGTAGGGGTTGCCGGAGTGACAGAAACCTGAACCCCTGTTAGGAAACCATTGCACAAGGGACGTAAGGGTCTTAGAGTTTAAAGCTGTGGTTAGGTTTCTACCTTAATTACTTTCTTGTACTTACGGATGTTTGCAAGGGGTATAATCACAAGTATGTATTAGTCTTGGATGGGGCGGTACATTAGCACAGGTTCACCCACACAACACTTAGCAAGCTAAAGAGGATTAATCAACTATATGAAGCGAAAGCACTTGACAGTCTTCCCATGTGTCCTCGAGAACGTTTGGTCATCGTAAGTAATACAACCGGCTTGTCCTTTGCTGCATAAAGGATTAGGCCACTTGCTGCATTTATTCCTACTGTCTTTTATTTACTCGTATTTTGTTTACTTGCTTTATCGAAAACCCCTAAAAATCCGTTTGCTAAGTATTTGCAGAGAATTCCTGATCCATACCACTAGCCAGCACCTTCTGATCCTCATTGGGTTCAACACTCTTACTTATCGAAAATACTGCGATATACCCCCTATACTTGTGGGTCATCACTCGCCCTAGCCGAATCATTTCCACCACCAGGCCAAATCAGGAGGATCCGGCTGGGCCCTGAAGTTGTCTCCGCCTAGGCCGAGGCAAGGTAACCTAGATGGGCCTTATAATCGATGCCCCACCTGGGCCAAATAAGGAGGACCCCGGCTGGGCTCTCTGCTCTGCTTTAGGCCGAGTTACCTACTCCCCAGGCCGAGTTTCACTTCACTAGGCTGAGTCTCTACTTTGCCCAAGGCACCTGGGCTGACATAAATCACCCTAGGTTCCTCTTATACTCCCCTGGATGAGATGCCCTCGGTATCATAGGAGATGCTAGGGAATATGTTGGGCATCTCAAGAGATGCTATGGAATATGCTGAAGAGATAAGACTGATGACTCAAGATGCCAAGGACAAGGACTATGCGACAACTGAGCGTAACTTTTCCCCTCGGCTCCCCTTTATAAGGAGCACCAGGAGATCGATACAAGGAGGCCCCGAAGGCCCATGCCTTGTCAGTTAGCCAGGCCCAAGGGTTTGAGTCAGATGAGTCGGATTGGGAGCATATGACTCGTATAGTGAGCCCATAGAACTCGGATTTCAATCATATGACTCGGATTGAAATTCAAATGACTCAGATTTGGGTCACATAACTCAGATTATGAGTCAAGTAACTCAAATTTGGATCACATAACTCGGATTTAGGTCACATGACTCGGATTGAGAGTCAGATGACTTGGATTTGGGTCACATGACTCGGATTATGAGTCAGATGACTTGGATGAGAATGTAGACCATGTGTTAACTAAGACAATTTAGGAAGATGAATGATACTAGGGTATTTCATGCCAGTTATCTATCACAATAGAGGAATAGGACTATCTATCAATATACAACTTAGGAAATATTTTTATATAAAGCCTAAGCGTGACTCTATGAGTCCCACATAGCCTTGGGGACTAATATGATAGCCTTCATGCCTTTGGCACATTACTATGTGATAGCCTTCGTGCTTTAAGTCTTATATCTAGCTATCACATAGTTGCTTGTATTGATTAGCATAAGTTTTTGGTACACATAGGTGAACCATAGTTTATTGTCGAGGATATGACCCCCGATACCCGAGAGTTGGTCATTTAGATAGACGAGTGAAAGTAAAGATCATTTGATATAAATGAGGCGAGGTAATACAAAAGGAATAAATAAAAGAGGAAGAGAAATGCAACTGGGCTAACATATACAAAACTTGGCCCAGTCCAGAATATTCAAGCCAAGATAAGTGGAGTAGCAATATATCTTGGCTCGGACAGGATTCAGTCAGAGCCGGCTGGGCCGTGTGTCCCAGTCAGCTCGTCTCACCACCACTGCCTTGCCGATTTTCCTAGCTCCCAGGCGTAGCACCCCGATGCCACCTCGTTTCCCCGACTAAGTCGGTGCCACCACGTCGCTTCCCAAGGTGGGTCGAGGTCAGCCACCGATCTTGCCAGCTCCCGCACGAACCACAGCACCATCTAAACGCTGAACTCCTAGTGTCGCTCTTCCCGCTAGCTCCCGCCAAGATCCCGCCTCGCCTTGCTTCACCCGGGTGGGCTGGCAGAGGAGAGATCCGGCCCACCACGAGATAAATGCTCCATCACCACTCACGCATATGCCTATCTGGGCCTTACTCCGCCATGGGTCGGCTCTCCCTAGCCGAATCATTTCCACCACCAGGCCGAATCAGGAGGGATCCGGCTGGGCCCCGAAGTGGTCTCCTCCTATGCTGAGGCAAGGTAACTCGACTGGGACTTATAATTGCTGCCCCACTTGGGCCAAATAAGGAGGACCCCGACTAGCCCCTCTGCTCTCCTTTAGGCCAAGTTACCTACTCCCTAGGCCGAGTTTCACTTCACCAAGCTGAGTCTCCACCTCGCCCAAGGCACCTAGGCCGACATAAATCACCCCAGGTTCCTCTTATACTCCCCGGATGATTCCTCGACCTCTACATCAACATACCTCAACATGTCATGGGGTCAAGTCAAGCCTTGCAGTCACATGCCAGTCTTGGGACGCCCCTGGATCTGACTGGCACGTGCATCATCGCTGCATGTAAGATGCCCTCGGTATCACAGGAGATGCTAGGGAATATGATGGGAATCTCAAGATATGCTATGGAATATGTTTAAGAGATAAGATTGATGACTAGATATGCCAAGGACAAGCACTACGGGACATCTGACATACCTGACAAGGCCCATGCCTTGTCAGTTGGCCAGGCCAAAGCATGTGAGCGTAACTTGTCCCCTGGTCTCCCCTTTATAAGGAGCACCAGGGGGATCGATACAAGGAGGACCTGAAGGGCTCCTCTATTCTCTGCTCAATAGGACCACTCCTTCTTCCTCCTCATCTCTCCCAGAGAGATCCATTAGAGGCATAGGGAATACAGCTCAAGGAGCACCATTGTAGCCATAGTGCATGGCCAAGTTATATGAGATCTAGATGTAGGAGTAGATGTTTTATCTTACTAGGAGAGTCTCGAACCTAGTTATATCGTGTCTCTCTATGTTCTTTTGTGTGCGGTCTTCACTACATCATCCCTCCCCGGATTCCTCCACGTCCATGCGACCCCAACTTAAGCCTACCGCAGGCATCTGCCGTGACACCACCACGATATTTATATAGGTTTTTTGCTTCACAAAGTAAATGCTAGTTTTATTCAGCCTTTGTTAAGCCCATCTCGTAAAGGTTTTAAACCACATATTCGCCCCCCCCCCTCGAGGCAGCATCTGTGTTCTTTCAGCAAGCGCTTCTCGACAAAGGTTATATTCGTGTGAGCTTAAGTCCTTGTGATGCTCCAGTTATTTTAGTTCATAAGAAAGATGGTACATGGCGCATGTGTGTAGATTGTAGAGCGATAAATAATATCAATATTCGATATCGTTATCCTATTCCACGCTTGGAGGATATGCTAGATGAATTGAGTGGTGTTGTTGTTTTCTCTAAGATAGATTTGCATAGTGGTTATCATCAAATTAGGATGAAAGAACTAGATGAATGGAAAACAACCTTTAAAACAAAATTTGGTTTATATGAGTGGTTAGGCCATTTGGGTTAACTAATGCACCTAGTACTTTCATGAGATTAATGAACCATGTTTTGAGGAATTTTATTGGCAAGTTTGTGGTTGTGTATTTTGATGATATATTAATCTATAGCCGCAATGAATCTAAACATAGTGATCATATTAGACAAGTTTTGCAAATGTTGTGTGATGATAAACTCTATGGTAATCTTGAGAAGTGCACATTTTGCAAAGATAAGGTCATATTTCTGGGATATATTGTCTCTAAGCATGTAGTAGCAGTAGATTCATCTAAAATTGAAGCTATTTAGAATTTTCCTACTCCTATGAATGTTAGTCAAGTACGAAGTTTTCACGGTCTTGCTGGTTTCTATAGACGTTTTGTGAAGGACTTTAGTACTATTGCTGCATCTTTGAAAGAATTAACTAAAAAGGTGTTCAATTTGTATGGTGCAGCCCAAGACCATGCGTTTGATGAGTTGAAACGTTTGTTAACTTCTGCACCATTACTTGTAGTACCTGATTTTCATAAGCATTTTGATATTGAATGTGATGCTAATGGCATAGGAATTGGTGGTGTATTGATGCAAGAGGATCGTCCTATTGCATATTTTTCTGAGAAACTATGTGGTGCAAGGTTGAAATATCATGTATATGATAAAGAATTGTATGCGATTGTTAGAGTTCTTGAGCTTTGGCAACATTATTTGTGGACAAGAGAATTTATTATACATTTTGATCATAAATATTTAAAATATCTGAAAGCTCAATCTAACTTACACACGCGTCTTGCTAAGTGGATTCAATTTATTGAGTCTTTTCTATACATAATTAAACATAAGAAGGGTAAAGAAAATGTAGTTGTTGATGCTCTATCTAGGAAGAACATATTGTTAACACAATTGGATATTAAAGTTCCTAGTTTAGAGAGTTTGCGTGTTTTGTATGCTACTGATCATGATTTTTCTATGCCATATAACTTTTTCACTAATGGGAAGGCATGGGATAAATATCACATCTATGATGGTTTTTGTTTCGTGCTAACAAACTATGTGTTCTAGAATCGTTTGTGCGTTTGTTATTGTTGCAGGAATCACATGTAGGCGGTTTTATGGGCCACTTTGGGCATGAGAAGACGCTACTCATGCTCGCTGATCACTTTTACTATCCTAGGATGAGGCATGATGTGGATAGTTTTGTGAAGAGATGCATTACATGCAACACGTCCAAGTCCAAGTTGAAGCCTTATAGTTTGTACACTGCATTACCTGCGCCTACTACACCATGGGAAGATATAAGCATGGATTTTATACTAGATTTGCATAAAACTAAAAGAGGCCATGATTCTATATTTGTGGTAGTGGATAGATTCTCTAAAATTTCACACTTTATTGACTCCCACAAAAGCGACGATGCGTCGCATATTGCTAACCTGTTTTTCAGGGACATTGTACGCTTTCATGAAGTACCCCAAGACAATTGTTTCAGATCGAGATGTGAAGTTTATGAGCTACTTCTGGAAGACACTATGGGGAGATAGCTGGAAACAAAGTTACTATTCAGCACAACATGTCATCTCCAAACTTATGGTTAGACAGATGTGGTGAATCGCACGCTATCCAAATTGTTGCGTCCTATGATCAAGAAGAACTTGCATGAGTGGGAGGAGTGTTTGCCACATGTTGAGTTTGCATATAACAGGGTAGTGCAATCTACCTCGCAGTTGTGTCCTTTTGAGGTGGTCTATGATTTCAAATCCATTACGCCACTTGATTTGTTGCCTCTTCCTATACAAGAGAGAGTAAACATGGAAGCATCGAAGATGCCAGATTTTGTGAGGAAGATACATGTGAATACTAAAGAAGCTATTGAAAATAAGGGCAAGAACACTTCTGATCGAGTTAATAAGAAGCGCAAGGAGGTGCTTTTTCAGCCTAGCAACATGGTATGGGTACATTTTCGTAAGGACAAATTTCCAGAGTCGTGTAAATCCAATTTACTTCCACGTGGTGCTGGTCCTTACAAAGTTCTTGCCAAGATAAATGATAATGCATAAAAGATATATCTTCCTACAACTGAGTTTGGTGTCAGTAATAGTTTCAATGTTGCTAATTTGATACCATATGATGGAGAAGATCTTGGAGTGTCGAGGTCGACGCCTTTTGAAGGGGGAGATGATGAGGTCATCCATACCATTTCACTGTCTCCTACTCCTATTGAAGAAGAAGATGTTGCTGCGAAGAACAAGTCCAATGATATAAGGATTGGATCCATTATAAGATGAACTCACTCTTAGTTGAACCCGATGTATTACTTGAGTTTTATACTACCTAAGTCTATGCATCTATGTATGATCAGGTTCATTGATAACACAAGCATTGCACGAGGAGGAGAAGAGCTACAGTATGAAGAGCATGGAGCATTGTTGTGCCCGAGGGAGGAGATAGAGGCACACACACAAGATAATGAGGACACCACGGTCCAAGAAGAAAAGTTCAGTTCGGACAGACAGAAACTCTGAAATTAAAACGGACGTGATTTTCTCATACCAACTGCAAATCAAGCAAATAAGTACTTGTTAGAAAAATAATTCTGAGTGCTTTCCAACTTGTACTCACACATGTCATGGTTCGTTACATACTGGGCGTAGTGACCGAAATAAGTCGACGGTCGTTTTCTCCCAGTTTACAAGTAGAGTTCTTTTAAGTTAAAAAAGTTAGAGATATGTTTGATTTTGATCCCAACTCTATGTTAGACGTCCAACATCCTTTATATAGACCTATAAGTCGTGGCTTTTAGCTTACACCATGTTAAAATAAACCCTAGATTCTCGATAATTTTCATACAAGCGAACCTATGAATTATTCAACACCAGTTCGTATCGATATGGTGTGTTGCTACTATAATTAAGTGTGATTATTTATTCCATTGGGAATTGGTCAATTACAAGTTTGAGTGTGATCTGTTGTTCTATTAGGAATTAATAGATTGCAACGCTGTTTCGTGATCAACGTCTACGTGCGCAAGTGTGTGGAGTTGCGAATATCCAAAGGGTTAAGAGTTGTTGCATCTGGTAACAGGTCTTAGCCAGAGAGTTCTCAGATTCATGCAAGTTATCTTCATCATCTACATCGACATCTACCCAGCTCACTGAGAAGATCGTGCCACCCCAAATCACCACTGGACCAACTCGGCACCTGCGGGGACCAATCCGACGCCAAACCCAGTGTCACCGAACTTACCGCCAGAAACACTGCCGTGCACAGAATCTGGTAAAATTGGGACTCGGTTACCCTTTTACCATTGGTTAGGTTAACCTAACCTAAAAAACAGCCCAATAGGCCATATGGTTAACCCGAAAAACCAAACAAATGGTTTGATCCCTTTGTCCCAAAGGTTATCGAGGTATGCTTCGGTGTCCCCCCTTAAACTTAGGTTTATATAGCTAATTTCCTTTGACCCGTCAAAATCTATATCCAGACTATGTATATCTTCTCATAGGTGTACTCGGTCGAGCTGGATATACTCCACTTTCTCACCGGCTGATCCCACCTCCTATTATCGCATCTACGTCTTTGCATACCACGTTTTAAAATTTTATTGTTGTTGTCTTTCAATTTTCGTCTCCCATAGACACGTGAGTATACTTGTATAGTGAGTATATGTCTAAGAGCACCGTACCATACTTGCTTCAGTTTCTAGTTTTTGTTATCAAAGTTTGAAAAAAAAAAAGGACATCGAAGCAAAAGTGAAGGTTACCAGGTACGAGCCACGGTACCTCCGGGCGCCGCCTCTGCCCGCACCGCCACACGCCTCCATCGATGCCGCCTGACCGCCCCTCCGGCGAAACTCCTGCCCGCCCCTCTAACGGCGGCCTCCGCAACAGCAATAGCGACTTCACCGGCAGGCGGCGGCGCCAAGGCAGTGCTGGCCTCCCTCATCTCAGCTGCTTGGTGCTCTTCCATGTTCCATCCCTTCCGAGACATCGTGCAGGGCCACCGCCGCGATGCCGGTGAACTGGGAGGCACTGTACCGCGGCATTCACCATGGCCGCTCCGTGTTGAGGACCACCTGCTCCTTCTAGGCACTAGCAAGCGCCAGCCTGAAGCTACCCCGAGCTTCTGTTAACCCGCCTAAATTAATCTGGAGCTTGGCCTTGTTATTTCCTGTTCGTTCATTAGGTGCATTGCTGATTAATTGGGAGTGATTTTCGTAAATAGTGAGCATCCCGTCCCCACGAGCAATCAGCAGTGGCGGATCTACGGGGTATGCCCGGTATTGCTGCGGCATACCCCGCGATGTCCCGCTTCCTTCCATATCTCTAGCTTATTGTTTCCATGTACTAGCTGATCGATCCGTGATTTGTGAAACGATTCACTTCTATCTCTCCATGTACGTGGACAGGACGGCACGTTAGACCAACAGGCCATGCGTGCACTAATTCCTCACGGCCCATTAACACATACTTAGGTGCAGGTGGTGTGGTTAGTGCAGGTGCTGTACCGGACCATGTTAGGAATTTTTTTTGAACTCAGGAACCTCGAGTACATGTAGCTAATTAAATTGCCATCTATTACCCCATAAGGCCTTAAATTAATATTTTCTCTTATCAACAAGTGTCGCTGATTTTGTATACGGAGTAGTATATAATTGGCAGCATGCATACGTATCCTTGGGGTTTTCTGAATGTGGATATATACACCCCATGTGTATTGTGGGCACATTGTAAAATATCTTTAAAAAGTAGAGCTGCTATTACTATATAAGGACATGCTTTTGATCTGTCCAAAAATGCCTAATTTTCTATCTAATAAACAATATAATAGTAAATCAGGAGAGTTGACAAAAAACTGGGAAAAACCGAAATATGATATTTCAAATACTTACCAAGTTGAAATTTTGGCGGAAAAAATTGTAAAAAATACTTTTTCTTTTACAAAATATACATCATTGTATTAATGTGGCATACCCTATGGTAAAATTCTAGATCCGCCACTGACAATCAGTGTGGTGCGTGTCAGCTGCCGTTGTACTACTGCATGCTGTACATCTGCATTCCATGCTTTAAGATACTGACAGAGATGGATGCTGAAGAATGAATCACTGCTCCTTGCTTGCTATGGTATAGCTATATATCGAGAGCTTTCTCTGAATTATCAACAGGGCTCGATCTGAATTAGTTCTACGTTTTTCCTGCGAGAGGGATGACTCGTTTGGTCCTGTAATATAAGGTGGACGATTATAGTATTGTACTATAATTGGTGGTCAGTTAATTAAAGCTAACAACGGATGAATCTGAGGAAATATATGTGATGTAGAGGTGGTGTTTTGCCAGGTGCAAATGAACCCATTATAAAATATACATTAAAATAACATTTAAATTGTAAAAAAATCTGAACGAAAATTTCACACGTACATCCGGACATTCTATGTTCGTACACAAGTTTTTAGAAAAAACAAACACTTTATGTAGCTTATTTTAAAAAGACAAAAAATGTATTCGTGAATAAATACATTGAAACACTGAAATTTGTTTTTTACCAGAGACACCTAAACTGTTCTTTTCACCTACAAACATGTGTACGAATATATAATGTTTGGATATACATAAAATATGTTTTTTAGAATTTTTTAACATTTTAAAATATCATTTGCCACCATGGGTTCATTTGCATCCCTGAGCCAAATTGAATTTCTGATTAGGAGTACGTTCCTTCCTTAGAGTACTGAGATGAAAAATAATAGTACAAATAATCATTGAGGAAATACTCCAACTGCCACCTCTGTATTTGTGCCTATATTATGTTGGCTAACCGAGATTTGTGAATATTTTACATTGTTGTATAATGATAAAAGTGGTTTGACCCTTAATAATTATTGGTTAACCATTTAAACCCTAATAACCTAATGGTTAACCTATATTGTCCATTTACACAAAACGGTTCAATAGGTTCGAGTCTGAAAATAAATGGTTAACCAAAGCACATCCTTAGAATATGGTTTGATGCCCTGAAATATTCTCTTTACCTACCCCTTTGTTCCAAGTACTATAAATATCTCCTATGCCTCTTCCTTATTCCCTTAGACATAGATGATAGAATAGAAACCCCTAATATGGATCACTTCTAGTTATGTCTTCTTCCCTTCATGAGGGAACCTTTTATCATCACCCCCTCTATAGATTTGGCCTTTGTACAAGGTCTTTACTTTGAGTTGATTCTAGTAAAGTTTTCAAGACCCTCTCCAAGGTGTTCTTCCCTCTCCGATGTGGATTGACGAGAGCACGTGACTGATATCTTCTTGCGAGGATTCTATCGGACCAGTGGCCATCGGAGGATGTAATAGGACTTGTATTGTGTTGTGTTTGCATGTGTTCATCGTATTGTTCGTGAGGTGTGTGTTCCATGCCGCTACCTTCCCCCTTTTCCTAGCTTTTTCCATTGATTTGACCACGAGATCCGTGAAGATTGGGCCACCCTTGAGGTTAACCCCTACCATAGGTATCAAAAACTTTTGGTTGCCATGGACTGCTCATCGATTTGATCTTTTTCCCATAAATTCGAAAATTACACCAAAAATAGGCCAATTTTGTGTTTTGGATCGATCTGAGATTTGAGAGCGTTTTGGTAGGTTTTGATCCATAGAATATTACTTGCTAAACCTATTGATCTACCTTCCTTTGTGTTTCCAAAACCCAATTTCATCATTTGACCCACATATATGGCGTTTTTATCGCGTTTTTCTGCAAAAATCATGATTTTCGTGCTTCTCAAGACGTTTTAGGCGCTAGTTCCGGTGCCACCGGAATTTCTGCAATTTCCGGTGCCAGTTCCGGTCCACCGGAATTTCAAAAACAAAATGGCGCTAGTTCCGGTGCTGCCAGAGATCTCGCCGGAATTGCTAAAATTTCCGGTGCCAGATCCAGAGAAAAAAAATCCGGCGCGGGCAGAAATGCTGCTGACAGGTTTAGCTTCCGCACCATTTTGAGCATAAAGTTTGCATTCAAATTCGGATTTTGGTGTTCTTTAGATTGTTTTGAAGGGGACAAGGAGCTCTACATCATCATCCACGTTGTTGATGATATTTACACCATCCAATATCCGTGAGCAAGACAGAATTCAACAATAAGGGGTGAGGATTGAAGATGAAAGATATAAACATTTCGCGACTTCTCCCCACTTGCATTCCTTTGTGAATTACACTATCTTTGCGACCAACAAATACCTATTGAGACTGCTAGTTCCACCTATGATTATTGAGATTTTCACATTAATACCTTGTAGAATTCCAAGCAAAAGTTGTGAGCACTATCTCATATAGTTATCTTGTATAGTTATCTTGCACATTTGATACCTTGTACAATTCCGACAAAAGGAAGAGGAAAGTGAAAAAGAAAAGGAAAGAAAAGAAAAAAGGGTGAAACAAAAAGAGAAAAAAATAAAAAGGAAAAGAGAAAAATAAAAATAAAGAAAGAAGTGGCTCATAGAATAGGACTAGATGGACCTAGTGCGCTCTACTGCACCGTCCTTCTCTAACAATGCTTAAATTTTATGGCGGGAGTGCTCATCCAATGGTGAATTAATGGTTTCGGTTTTGGCGCAACGCATCAGCAAAAAACCTAGCCGAACACTGAGCAAAAAAAAACATGAGCACGCACATGATGACCAGCAGCCGATGTGCCTGACGACGCAACAAAATCACCATTGGATAACCCGAATACCAAATAACACAACGTGCAAGCATAAATATAACAACAAGTAAGATACACGAAGAAATAAAACAAGATAGCCAGTCCACTTTAAATAGTAAAAAATAAACTACCAACACAGTTCCAACCGCGGTGGACTCGTGCCAGCTGCCTGACATCCATCCAAGGAATAAAGAAACGGACGACCCTAGAAACACCCGCCCCAAACCTGCCGCACCAAGAACACATAGCACTTAGATAATCAACACCAAGATGACACACTCGTCGGAGCACTAATGATATGCCCACACCACACTCACAATAACACACACCACACTCACAATGACAGGAACCAACCCGTCATACGAATGGCAAATACTCGATCCAAGTAGCCACAACCCTGTGCAGCCCAACCATACACGCGGGCTGCCCAAAAAAGCAGCAGCAATAAACCAATCACAATAGAAATAAAAAATAGGCCATGAGATACGCCCTAGCCACCCCCAAATCCACACGAACTGCACATCACATTCACACGCTCTCCCAACTCCTGGCTAATGGTTGCACCGCTGACCAGCACAGATCCACAACACAAACACACCCATACATTAAACACGCCCCACCACCAAAGCCAAGCACCACAACATTATGCAGAACGAGGGAAACGAACACAAGTGAGCATGGCGCCTTTGCATTGAGCCCGCCCTAACTGACGAATCAAAGGAGGCGAGGAAGTAGGAGGTCGCCCAACACGAAAGAAAACCACCGACTCAGCTGGAAGAGCACGAGAAATACTGACACGGCAATCGAAGCAGCCGTGAAGCAACATCGCACCCCACGCTTCCCCTCCGCATAGAAGACATGACCCACACATGAACCACTGCACCCAAATTAAAAATCCTAGTTAATGGGTTGTGCGCCACTATGGTTGGGTGCTGGATGCGACAGAAACGATAAGTGAGTAAGTTGTTGACTATAAAAAGAGAGATGAGTGAATAGTTTAAAAAATGGTATCGAGACATCGCTTGGACCAGAAAAACCGGAACCAGCAAATCAGGCAGTTTATCAAGCGCAATGTATAGTTCCCACCACTAGAATGGGATAAGGTGTTCGAACCGGACATTAATGATGCATCATCGATTGGACTAGAAAAACTGGAACCAACAACTCAGCCAGTTACTCAAGCGCAGCGGATAGTTACCGCCACCAGAATGGGATAAGATGTTCGAACCAGAAATTATTGGGGCAAACTAGCCGGTAAATCGGAGCAGTTGAACTGGGTCATGGAACTCTCGATCGAGAAAAATACATGCACTTTTGAACCCATGTGTGAAAGCCCAAATTAAGGCCAGTAATTAACTTGCCTCTACCGAAGTATCTCAAATTAATTTACCTTTCTTGGCTACATAATCCATGATCTTATTTTTGTACGTATCAAACCTATCATAAAATCGGATGAACCGGTTATATTTGTACTACCAAGCGACTCAATGAACCATTTTAGCCTTAAAATTATATATGGATGGGTGAGTTGACACATAGGTGTGGTGTCACCATTTGGTTGAAAAACCTTAGGAGAAAGGAGAGGCCACCAATTCTAGGGAGCTTATTACTTGTAAGGAAGCGCAATCCGATGAACATTGTGTAGGTGTGGTACTTATTGTGCAAATTTTGTAGCCCACCAATTTTATGCAATCAAACTAGTGTCTCTCTTTGCACTTTTGTGACATGAGCTTATAGTCTTCATCAGGTAATAATTTGGTTCTTAGATCACTTTCTCTGTCACACAAGTCCCATTTATCCAATCATGTGTGTTTCTTTAAACATAGTCCCTATATCTTGTCGATTGACTTGCTTTTTCTTTGTGATCATCATGGTTCTTTACTTTCCATTATAATATCTTAATTTTAGATTGTTGCCTTTACATGCCACTTTCCATACCTATCCACCATAAGCTTTGTGTGTGTGTTTATTTTCATGTAGGTAGTTGGGTTAGGTTGCCTTCAAGTCCACTTTGCTTGGTTTTTATTGATCTCAAGTGTGGCCACTTGCACAATACTATCTTCCAAGTTAAAGTAAGGTTTGACGTTGTTTCCCTAACACCCACTACCACTTCCATATACACCACTTGGTCTTGTGAATCATGTCTAGGGACTACGGAACTATTGAGGACATATATGAAGAATCCGCGATGAGCACCATCCATAATGCTCATCAAGCTCGCGAGGGAGCTACAAACTCGATAATGCCACCTTCCACAATAAAATGGACAAGTTCTAGAATGACATGAATGATAACTTTGCCAAGACCATGATCCTACTTGCCATAGTTAATGAGTCAAGCTTAAGAAGGCGCCACCATCACAAGAAGAGTGCCAAGGAAAATGATCATTGTCGTGAGTGTCATGTGGATGACCAAGTGCTTCACTAACATACGCCTTTGTCAAGGCACGTGATACCTTCGATCTAGATTCACGGATGTGGTATAATAGTCTTTTTCCCTAGTAGACCTAGGTTTAATCGAACATTGGGAAACAATGCTAAAAGGAATTAAAAAGGACACGTCTACAAGACTTTGTTTTTCCATTTTACCTTCGTTTACCGTACCAATCTAGTTTACTTTATATCGTGGGTTGATTCAATGGATGGAGATAGGCCAGGGTTGAAGATCCACCTGCAGCTGCACATCATATGGGATAAAAGATAATAATAGGCACAGTCATGTGTAATGTTTTAATAGAGATAATATTTTGTGGGAAGCACATCCTAATATACTAAAGCCCATGCGAGCCACAGGCATAACAATAGTCTTTTGATCCAACTGAATGCACCATGAAGCACCGGGCTACAGACAGTTATTTAGTGAGAAACACAGATCAAAGCCTTAAAAAGAGATGTTGTTGTTGATCCCGAATGGGTCGCTAAGAGAAGACCGTACAACCCTTTCTATCACTAGGTTTCCTATGAGACCGCCATTAGCCAAGTATCTCACCTCAATCCTTTATCGATCTCGGGGGTCTTGGGTACCTACAAGTCCAAAGATCAAGGCAAGAGACAAAGAAACAAAAGATACAAATCCTTTCTTCAAACAATACACAATACTCCCATAGATTAGATGCACATAATTGGTTTCTCCCCAACCCGCAGCCCGTGAGGACTACTCACTCATAAAAATAAGATCAAGGATAGAAAACATTGTGCAAAATACTTAGATTGAAATCAAATATTCTTACAATGGTCACTGAGTCACAAGGAGATCCCAAATAAAAAAAGTAATGGCTATGGCTAATGGAGGAGATGGAAGATGGAGGGGATGAACTATGGTGTGGATCTCCTTTGGTGGTGTTGTGATGCAATCTAAGAAAGGCGGCCCTCTGCACGGCGGCTGGGACCTCAAAATATATAGGTGTCTTCATGAAAGTTGTAGGGTTTGACGAGATGAAGCCGTGGCTAGATGGTACGGGCAGATGGTACGGGTGGGCCCTACCCGTACCAGTGGTCGTTACGGCTGCTGAAGCCTAGTAATTGCTCCAGAATTACTTGGTCGTGTGGATTTCTTCAAAATCTTCATTTATGACTCCTGATTTCGTATTAAAAAGCGTGATTTCCTACAAAACACAATTCAAAGCAATGGATTGCATATCTTTGCAATAATTAGTCGTTAGTGGCAAGGCTAGAGAGATTCTTTTCAATTGCTTGATTAAAAATAATGTTTAGACGCGGGAAATGATGGCTATTTTTAGAGCCATCAACCTCCCCAAAGCTCAAACCTTGATCGCCTCGAGCAAGAAGAAACAAAATAACTATAAGGAATTCAGCGTTTAAACTTGAAACAACGAGAATATAAATTCACTTACGGTTAATAGTCATATGCGTTCAGCACTTCATCCATTTGAAAGGCTCGTCAAAGTTGGAGAGATGAATGAACACTATACAAGCTTTGGTAACTCAAGACAATCAAAGTAGAGTTTAATATAAGTATAAATAACTAGAAGTGTAACAGTCAATCCAATTCCTCTAGTTAACTCTCAGCTTTCCAAGGAACACTAGGATGTTTTATTATAGCAAAATTGAGTAAGAGAGTTCATGTCCTAAGTAGCAGAACAGTGAAGTCTCTTATTGACACCCACATCCGTAAATCAAGGTTATCAAAACACTTCTATTCCAATCATTGTCTTTCAAGAAAATTCATAAAGTAGTAACAAGACCATGCCAAGGATTTGTTATGTGGATCTTCATTTTTTCTTCCTTCTTTCAAGGATAATTCTCAAGAAGGATCATTGAGTGATTCTTTTAAACAATGGTTTGCACAACCTTCGAGAGTACCAATACTTTTGCCCATTACAGTGACACGTATGCCACCCTTGTCGTCAACTCATACCCGAAATTAGGGGTTGTACCATTGATTGTTCGTAGGCTAGCGGAGTTGTTGGCATCCAAAGGTGTGCATAAAAACATAGAACTATTTAAATAGTACCACAATTTGATCCACAAGGTTAGCTTTGGCATGCATCAAAATTACCGCTAGACTTCATTTCAATCAAACATCTCCTTTCAAGAGTGTCTTCAAGTCTAACAAAACATCTATGGGGTTAAGTATCTTCAAAGGTAAACTCTCAAGACAATCATTCATCAAACAAGTCATAAATTTCAGAATTTTTCTTGTTGTACTTGTTTGGCAATATTTTCCATGGCAAGACTCGGTTAGCTAAAAGAACTAGAGCAAAAGCTTCCACAAATAATCATTCAGACAAATAAAAAGCTTTACTCTAACTATTTTGAATTACTCCTAGTAACATAGCATCTTATCAAATCAACCAACTAAGATAAACAATTCAAACTTCAAAAGTGGGAGACATAGGACATACCTCTCATGAGCGACTTCATAATCCTCTTCCTTATAGGGATGTGTTCCTTCAAAACTCAAGTAAAATCACTCCCATAATAAAATTAAAGAAAAGAAGCAAAGTTCAAATCCAGTTTCATAAAAAAGGAAAAAGGGGAAAATCTTTTTGTATTTTTGAGGATGGGGATTAGAGAATAGAAAATAACTTGCGACCAAGCAAGGAACTAAGAAACGAAAAAAGAAAAAAGAAAAGCAAACAAAAAAATAAAATGAAAGAAAATGGAAGTGTTGGAACAAACCAACACGAGTGTTTCAAAGCTCAGGCTTTTGCACAACCTCATTATTACACTAATAAAATTGCCAGGGGACATATCCCCAAGCTCAGGCTTTTGCAAGCCCTTTTGTTGCTCATTGTGGTGGTGGTGGATAATATCCCACGTTCCATTGGCTGCTCCTATCATGGAACTGGGTGGCGAGGTTGGCAGTAGCATCTCGAAGGTTGATGAAGAGGTTGTTCATGTTTTGGATATTTCCTTCGAGAGCATAAATATCTTCATAGGTGGTGTAGAAGTTTAGTGGTTGCACATCTTGTTCCGGTCCTTCTTGTTCTACTTCGTAATCTTCTCCTTATTCATCCATGGGTACTTCTTGTTGGGGTCGAACTACCTCAACCTGTGTGTCATAACGTGAATGTCCCTCCTCGATAGAGAATAGACCATTAGGCAAAGGAGCTGGGATCAAGTGATCTACCCTAGGTATATCAAGGAAATTGTCAACACCCGGTTTTTTAATCCCATATGCATGTTATGCCATACATCGCAATCCCAGGATTACCATTTTTGCGAGACATAACAGATTGGTACCACAGTACATCATCCATTACAAACCATAATAAGGTCTTACAAATAAAGGATCTCATGATCCAGTCTTAATACAAATCAAGCAGCGGAAAATAAACGTAGTAGGGGCTCCATCTTCAGGGTCACATGCAATGCTGACGATGGGAGATGATCCTAGTTGTCGTAGACCTCCTACTGTCCATCATCCTGGTAGTCCTCCTCATAGTCTGGCCACAGGAATAGCTAGGGACAAAGCCATGAGTACTCTTTAAGTACTCGCAAACTATCACTAATAAGTAAGCTAGTTCTAGTAGGAATCTTAAGCTCTAGGTTTATTTGCAAAAAGGCAGGTTTATTTCATACTGAGTTTAGAAGTAAAGAAAACTAATGTAATGTTATACATCACCTAAGTGAGAACTTAGTTTTCATGTTCACAACCCTATTATGGTCAAGTCAAAGTCATAGTTCAATTCACAAGTCATTTTAAAAACATCTGACGATGGAACAATATGGCCACTCCAACTGTCCATGACCGCGGACGCAGCTATTTGAATAGTTTGACACTCTGCAGAGGTGGTACAGTTTCACCACAAAATTCGATACATCCGTCAGGGATAACCCTGAATCATCATACTTAGTATGCAGATAATCAATCATAACCTTTCAATTATACACTCTAGTATACGCACCTCCCCTATGAGCTTGGTCTCCCAGCCATGGCCATCTGCCATCCTTGGTACTGCATAGGTGGACATTCATCACGAGGCAGCCTCAGCTCAACCTCTTCCGCAAGGGAACCCATACTAAGGCATATAAACTTCTAGTTAAGCCCTACCCAATTCAGGTATTGTGGTTGTAGGTAAAATTGGAATGCTATCGCATCCGAACCCAACCATCAGTTTTTATAAAGGGCTAAGGCTCATGCCTCAAAATTTTCATCATCAAATCCTTTTGTGTTTCTCAACACATGTCAAAACATTTCAGTAGAATGAATCCTCATTCCAAGGTTTTCATAATCATTTGACCAAGTATTCCCATCTAAAGTGACCAACTTTTATGCTTAGCACTAGCCACTAAAGTTGAGGGTATTCACTAATGAGGGACTAATAAAGTGTAACTATCCAACTCTAGGGTTATGCCTTTTGATGACATCTAATTATAACTAGTTAGGCCTAGTTATATACTCTTTATGGTATCTATCCTATTTTTCCAATACTCACAAGGCAATAACTAAAAGTAAAGAACTTTGGTAAAGTAAAAGAATAAAGCTTGCAAGTAAAACTTGGGATTGGTATAATCAAGGTTGTATAACCAAAGCATGCCTAATGCATATTGCATAGGTTATGAATTGGGCAAGTGTTAACTTTCATAGTTCTAGCTTACAATTAGTGATGGCTTGCCTTGAGTAGTGCAGTGATTGAAGTTTTCTTCTTCTTCTTGGTAGTACTCCTCCTCCTCGTATCCCGGGTCGGTACTATCATCTATAAATGAATATGGGGTACACAATCACCAAACAATACTTAACGTTTTCTATTTAGCAAACTAATGTTCACACTAGATGATCTAGCATCATCACAATCATCACATGAAATAAAGACTTAGTCTTATTTATCTTATTTTAGAAAACTAATTTCTACTCATTGAAAATACTTAAGATTTAATATTCTCCAATTAAAATATGGGATCATGTTGACACATGTCATCACCACATATTCTAATACATGGGAATGTGATTTAAAGTGGTGGTCAAATCTTATAAAGTTTAAGATTATCATTTAATAGAATTAAATTGACTAGAAATGCCTATATAGCATTCTTTTGGTACTAGTCCAATGTCACTATATGTAAACCTAAATATTTTTACATATTCAAATAGATCTTGTCAAATGTGACTTTTGAGAGTTGGAATCAACTCAAAAGCATTTATGGTTGATTTTTGAAAAATGTTTGAAGTTGGAAAAGTCTCTGTCTTATTATTTTTAGTATAGCTGATCTATAATTTCAAATGGTTTGAATCCAACGGGCTTGGATAGATAATTTGAATATATTTCTAAAAAAATTGGAATCATGCAATTTGGTTAAGTGAATCTCTTTGAATTTATTTTTGAATCTACTGACAGAATTTGGTTTGAATTAAAATGGAAAAGAACTATTTGAATCACTGGGCTCTGCGAGGGAAACTAACTGGGCTGGCCCAGCTGCACTGCGCGGGCGCAGCGGGCTGCTGACAGGGGGGTCCTACTAGTCAGTGGCTCATCTAACCCAAATCGCTACGTTTCAATCTAGGTCGTGCGATTAGAACATGATCTAACGGCTGAGGTACATCGTCTACAACGAACAGCTCCGGCGAGATTCTAACCCTAACGCGGCGGTGGGGGTCATGTGAGGCTCACCAGGGCTCCATCTAGGGTCAGCGATGGGGGCGAACGATGTTGTAGACGACGGCGGATCGAATGGTGGTCGTGGCGGCTCCTAGGGCGGCTCCAATCAACGGCTCCCTTCTTCCTCTGCAAGGACGGGCTCCGACTAAATTCCGGTGATGTGGTGCTCGCCTTGCTCCGGGGAGATGTGTGGGAGGTTCTCTGAGGAGTGGGGAGTGGGATGGTGTGGTGAATTGAGGCAGAGGTGGCCTCTATTTATACACTGGCGAGGGGGACATTGCAGCATGGGCTGGCTCCTCCAGCGACAGCGGTACAATGAGCTATTGGCGTGGCTGAGGGTAGGGGCGACACGATGCTTCCTGGCGGTCGTCACAGGCTTAAAGTTGCGGCAAGGGGCGGTCGAGAATTGTCGAGCGTGGGCGGTGCTCTACGCGGAACTAGCGGGTTCGAGACAACGCACAGGGGAAACGGGTCGCGCGGCGGCGAACAGGCATGTCTGGGAGGTAGCTAGGGTCACGGCGAGTGCATGCACGCACGGAGAGGGCGAGGCGTGGCGTGTGCGTGCTGGTCGGCTGCGGTGCTCTGGCGTGCTCTTGACATGGTGCAGAGAAAATGGGCGCGGCGATTCTGGGTGGTCCATGGCTTGCCTGGGGTCGAGGGTTGGACAGGGGGTGGCGATGGATGGTCGCATGTCTCCTGGTCATCATGGTAGAGGGCGGCGCGGTCTATGGCGAGCTGCCCATGGTCGACCGGCGCTACACTGGCACAACGGCAAAGGGGGAAGTGGTCTGCTGCGCTGATAGGTGCTGGGGGAGACCAGGGGAGTGAAGAGGGGACAAATGGTTGAGTGATCACTGCTCCAAACAATGGAAGTTAGGCAGTAGTTTTCTGTGTCTGCAATGTGTTCAACCAAATGGCCGCATGGATTCAAATTTGAAATTTTGGAATGAAATTTGGTGAGTGTTCTGAGCACTTGCTTGAGTGTCTATGGTTGCTTGGAAAAGTCAAGGTGAATTGATTTGAGTGGTTTTTGCAAAATGGTGATCTTAGTACATACACTTGATTCAATTTTAAATTGTCCTTTAAATAGATTTGAAAATAGTTTCTGTGAGTTTGTAAAGTGGGCTTGGGTTCACTTTTACTTGGTCTAGCAAGGGGTGAAAAGAAATGGAAATGTTTCTGTTAGAAATTCTTTACTAGGAACTCACAAAGTGGCCTAGTGGTTAATTTTGGTCAAAATGACCATTTGATCATATGCTTTATATTTGATTTCTTTTTCTTTGGATTTTGTTTGTAATTGGCCTAGATGATGTAGTATTAATCTTTAAACCATTTCTTATCATTTGTAGAAAACACACATGGCAATTTCACTCAATCATATACTAATGCAATTCACACGTACACTCATATTCAATTTAGTAATAAAAGTTTTTGTTAACCCTAAACTTGGGTGACTAGAACTTGATAATCTTGATTAATATTTTTGGGGTGTTACAAACCTTCCCTCCTTCAACAAAATCTCATCCCAGGATTTAAGAAAAACTAGGAACTAAAGAGATTTGGAAACTCAGTCCTAATGTAATCTTCTCGCTCCCAAGTAACTTCTTCTTCAGTATGGTTGCTCCACTGGATCTTGAAAAACATGATACTCCGGGTCCTGGTGGTTCTGAAGGCTTCTTCCAAAATACGAATGGGTACTTCCCGATACGTTAGATCCTGGTTGATATCTATGGCTTGGTGATCGATGTTCTTGAACACTTCTGTCTTCTCCGGAACTTCTAGACATTTGCGAAGTAACGAGATATGGAACACATCATCTACGGATGACATCTCCTCCGGCAGTTCCAGTTGATATGATACTTCTCCTCGGCGATTCAAAATCTTGAAGGGTCCAATATATTTGGGGGCTAACTTTTCTTTCAGAAGAAAATGCTGCATTCCTTTCAAAGGCGATACTTTGAGATACACAAAATCTCCGACATTGAAGGTCAGGTCTCGATGTCTCTTGTCAGCATAACTCTTTTGTCTCGATTGGGCGGTCTTGAGGTGTTCACGGACTTTGTGAACCTTCTCTTCGGCTTCTCGTAGGATGTCGGGTCCAAAATTTTGACTCTCTCCTACTTGCGACCAATTCAAGGGGGTACGACACTTCCTTCCATATAGAAATTCAAAGGGGGCCATTTGCAAACTAGCTTGATAACTGTTGTTGCATGAGAATTCTGCGAAAGGCAGACAATCTTCCCATTTTGATCCATATTCTAACACACAAGCTCTCAACATATCTTCTAAGATTTGGTTGACTCTTTCGGTTTGTCCGTCGGTCTGCGGGTGATAAGCTATGCTGAAGTTCAGCTTGGTTCCTAATCCTTCTTGGACTTTCTGCCAAAATCTTGAGGTAAACTGGTTCCTCGATCCGACACTATGGTCTTAGGGGTTCCATGCAAACTGACGATTCTAGCAATGTACAACTCTGCTAGCTTAAAACTCTAGTAGGTAGTCTTGATAGGTATGAAATGGGCTACCTTGGACAGTCTATCCACTATGACCCAAATAGAGTCATTTCCCCTACTAGAGGTAGGCAAACCGGTGATGAAATCCATTCCGACATAATCCTATTTCCATTCCGTAATCTGCAATGGTTGCAAAAGTCCTGCGAATCTCTGATGTTCTGCTTTGACTCTCTGACATATATCACACTTGGCTATGTAGCTTCCGATTTCTCTCTTCTTCTTGTGCCACCAAAATTGCTCCTTCAAATCCTGATACATCTTTGTTCCTCCGGGATGGATAGAATAAAGAGTATCATGAGCTTCCTGCATGATGACTTGTTTCAACTCCGAATCTGCTAGCACACAGATATGTCCTTTGTACCACAAAACTCCTTCTTCATCTTCGGTGAATTCGGGTACCTTCCCTGTACGGGTACGATGCTTGATTCCGCCGATAGTTGCATTTCCTTCCTGTGCCTCCTTGATTTGACTGATCAAAGTGGGTTAAAGTTCACTGCTAGCTAAAAATCCTTTGCTAACTAGCTCCGTTCTAAACTGCTCCAACTCTTCATGCAAACTTGGCTGGGCTTCTTTAATCATGGTGTTTAATCTACACAGCAATCTACTAAGATCATCCGCTACCACATTGGCTTTGCCAGGGTGATAGTGAATGTCAAGGTCATAATACTTGATTAACTCTATCCATCTCCTTTGCCTCATATTCAGCTCCTTCTGCATGAAAGTATACTTCAGACTCTTGTGATCCAAATAAATCTCACAGCGGTTACCCATAAGGTAATGACGCCATGTCTTCAATGCTAAAACTATGGCTGCTAGTTCAAGGTCATGGGTAGGGTAGTTTTGCTCATGTTGCTTCACTTGTTGGGACAGATATGCTATGACTTTGCCTTCCCACATCAACACACATATGAGACCAATCTTGGATGCATCACAATACACATCAAAAGGCTTCTTGATATCTGACATAATCAGAATTGGGGCTGAAATCAATCTCTTCTTGAGCTCTTGAAAACTTTCTTCACATTTATCCGTCCATTCAAACTTCTTATCTTTCTGCAACAACTGGGTCATCGGTCGTGTGATGCTCGAAAATCCTTCAACGAACTTGCGGTAGTATCCCGCTAATCCGAGAAATGCGCGGACTTGGGTTTGAGTCGTTGGGGCTTTCCATTCTTCAACATCTTTGATCTTGGCGGGATCGACAATGACTCCTCCTGCCGACACAATATGTCCTAGGAATCCTACTTCCTTTAACCAGAACTCACATTTGCTAAACTTGGCATACAACTGATGTTCTCTAAGGGTTTCAAGGATGGTTTTCAGGTGTAGCTCATGGTCTTCTTCTGACTTGGAATAGATCAAAATATCATCGATAAAAACAACGACAAACTTATCCAGGAAGTTCATAAAAATCTTATTCATGAGATCCATGAAATAAGCGGGGACATTGGTTAATCCAAAAGACATGACAGTATACTCATACAATCCATATCTGGTGGTAAAGGTGGTCCTTGGGATATCCATTGCACGAATCTTGAGTTGATGATAACTAGTTCTAAGATCAATCTTAGAAAACACTCTGGCACTAGTCAACTGGTCAAACAAATCCTCTATCTTTGGCAGTGGGTACTTGTTCTTAATGGTGACATCATTCAGCTTCCGGCAATCCGTGCACAAACGGTTACCTCCATCTTTATTATCCACAAACAATACAGGCAACCTCCATGGCGACGCTCTTGGTTGAATCAGACCTTTCTCCAACATAGCATCAAGTTGTTTCTTCAGCTCCACTAATTCCGATGGGTTCATACTATAAGGTCTCTGAGCTATGGGTCCAGTTCTAGGAATTAGTTCAATGATGAACTCGATATCTCGATCTGGGGGCATACCGGGCAATTCATCGGGGAATACGTCGGGGTATTCACAGACTACTCTGACTTGGTCTAGGGTTGGTTGGGCTAGACTCTTATTGCATTTGAATTGATGGGGTAGCGTCTCAGATACATGATTTACTGATACTCCATTGCTACTGGTCATGGTTATGGCTTTCTTGGCACATTCGATCAATCCTTTATGTTTCGACATCCAATCCATTCCTAGTACTACTTCCAAACCTTTGGTTCCAAGTACTATTAGATTGGCATAAAAATCTATTCCATGGATTCTAATAGGTACAGTGTTGCAAATTTTTCTAGCTTTGGTGGTTGAACCAGGTATTTGAACTATCATAACATGCTTCAATTTTGTTAGTTGAATCTTACTAGTGCATGCAAATTCTTCTGTAACAAACGAGTGTGATGCTCCAGAATCAAACAACACTCTTGCAAGTACTAAGTTAACAGAAAACATACCCAGAACGACATCAGGCGCTTCCTGAGCTTCTTCAGCATTCATGTGGAATAGACGGCCATTGCGGTTAAGCGAGTTCCCTGGGGCAAATCTCCTTCCAGGATGAACACGGTGTTGCTGCTGAGCGGGTGCATTCACACTGGTGGCTGATGCAAGCTTCTTGGGGCACTCATTAGAGTAGTGACCCTTGACTCCACATTCAAAGCAAGTAATCTGGGACTTGTCTTTTCCTGCAACATGCACAACATTGCTTCCAGTCCTTGGGGCAGTATTGTTGTTGTTGGTGTTGTTGTTGGACTTGGGCGGGGCACAGTTGAAGTTATTGGAGTTGTCAGGGTTGTTGTTGTGGTTTCCCCCAGACTTCAGGTTTCCTCCGCTACGATTGGGATAGTTTGGACGGGACATAGGGGGTCTGTTGTTTCTTGGGGCATATCCTGCAGACGGGTTGGGGCGATACTTCTGGGTATGGTGGGATCCAGGGTGGTGCATCATACTGCGCTTGTGATTGTCATTGGCCTGGTTTATCTTCCCTTCCATCTGAATGGCAGAATCTACTAGCTCTTCTAGATCTGCAAAACGGATGTTGACTAACACAGTTTGCATCTCATCATGTAATCCATTCAGGAAACTTTCCTTCTTCTTAGCTTTGGTGTTAATCTCATCAGGGGCATATCTAGCTAGTGACAGAAATTTGTCACGGTACTCAACTACCGTCATCCTTCCTTGCTTCAGTTCCCTGAAGTCATCCCTCATCCTAGTGACCAAACCTTAGGGCACATG
This sequence comes from Avena insularis, assembly GCA_023614405.1. Classification (NCBI taxonomy): domain Eukaryota; kingdom Viridiplantae; phylum Streptophyta; class Magnoliopsida; order Poales; family Poaceae; genus Avena; species Avena insularis. The sequence continues at coordinate 289,451,648 of CM042694.1, forward strand.
GGTCCGACTGAACTTGATCTTGAATGCTTCCCAAGACATCATCTGACCTTCGTTCATGGTATGGGTGCTATTCCACCAGGCTCTTGCATCTCCTGCCAGATAATGGGTGGCAAACGGTACTTTTTCATTGGCTTCAACTCCTGCGACCTCCAAGTTGTCTCCATGGTTTGCAGCCAGTCATCAGCATCTAAGGGATCCTCATACTTACTAAAGATAGGTGGGTTGGTATTCTGAAAGTTTTTGACCTTGGATCCATGGTGATCCTGGTTTCCGTGACCTTGATTATTGTGGGCCATCTGATCTATCTGTTGAAGAGTGGCTAGGTTGGCTTAGCGTTCGGTCCTACTAGTTTCACGGTCAGAAACTAGCATTTGCAGAATCTGCAGCATCGGGTCCTAAGATGAACTGCTTCCTCCGGGATTTCAACAAGTCATCTGAAGATTGAGATAGATAATGAGATAAGAGGGAAATCTCTAGGGTTCATGGTTTTGTTTCAGAAGCTTTAAACATTGAGTTTGACTCAGGTTTTGCAAACTAACAACTTCCTCTCATTCATTCATTCAAAGCACACCATACAAACACACACGACAACACAAATAGAAAACAAATGGTTTTAAGAACCATTCTATGAAACTACGATACAGTGGGACCGGGTACAACTCATTCTTACGGTAGTGCTCAAATGCATCTAATCATCATCAATGAAGTTGGAATCATCATCATCATCATTTTGGAACTCCATGGCATCATCCTCCAGGTAGTCATCATCATCACTGAGGTAAGAGTAGAGGTCTCCACGGATATCTTCACCTTCCTCCTCCTTCGCTTCAAGCTGGATTTCATGTTCACGGATGGTCTTCTCGAGAGTGGCCACCTTCTTGTGAAGACGATCGATGGTGCGATCCTTCTTGTCGCACTGACGACGAAGTGATTGGCGCTCCTTGGCGAGGATTGCGAGGGTCTGGTCCTTCTTGACTGCAATGGCATGGTTTTGGTTGCATAGGCACGGGTGGTGTCCAGCTCCTTCTGTCTATCATAGAACATGAAGTCAAGATTGTCCACCTGGTGCTTCAGCTCTGGGTGTCCTGGCATTTCCAAGGGCATTCCCATAGAATCACGCCTTGCATAGTGAGCAAAGCGAGTTCCCTGGATCTAGCTGATGTTTTGTCCACACAGACGGACAAGAGCTTCATGCATAGCCCTGGCTAATCCATCTATCCACTTGTTCTCCCTCAAGCCGAATTGGATCTTCTCCGAAGTGGGTGCTTCCATCTTGCCTCTGATATCTGCAACTATCAGCCATTGTAGATCTCCTCCTACGTGATCATTGAGTTGTGCCCCAAAGAATTCTAGATGTGGGCACTCAAGATACTATGACAGTGCATCTAGATCCCTCTCAAAGATCAGGTGGCCTCCGTTGCCGAGCTGGTAGAACTTGCAATACTGGACTTCCATCTATAAGAATTTAGGGTGAGTAAGTTAGTGAGGTGATCAAGTGTGTCAAGTGTTATGTAGGAATGCAAGAATTTTTGAGGAATGTAACACCCTCGAATCGGCCCTATGCAGATTTCAGCGTTTCCCGCCAAACCCGCATAGAAACGATTCAAGGACGCCCACCAGACACTTGCGTGCGGGTGGAAAACAAAGTAATACCATTACACAATAGTCCACGATGGAACCCACAGAAACATATATATACAACGACGACCCAAAGAGCCAAGAATACAGATATACAATACAAAGATCCAAATCACCTTGAAAACGATACAACATCCGAGTACGGACAAGATGCAAATGGGGCTAAGAGCCCTGAACAATAACCAATGGCGTCCATAACCCTGCCCAGGCCAAGCCAGAAGGGTAACCCTGCTAACGACGTCGTACTTATACCTATTAAACAAAAGGGGTGCCGACAAAGGGCGAAGGAAAAAGGGAGCGGTCGATCGAGGCCATTACGGTGAGGCTAGAATTCGGCGGCTCTCGCCTACATAGGTATGGTGGACTGAAGCGGCAGCGCAGCATGCATAAACAACCTATAGAGACTCGATGCAACTGTTCGCTATTAAAGAGGGATAAGAGAGACCTATTCGGGACCAACCTTATACTAACACCAATCATACCCATCCTGGCATTTCCCCCTCGAGACCAAACGAGGAAGTCAAACCGAGGAACTCACACAGTTGACCGTTTTATTCATTCCATTATAGCTGCATCACTTACTAGTCAGATAACATTAGAAGGAAATATCCCAAATCCAGCAGTTGTTGGCACTTTTATGTAGTCATTGGAGTTGCGATACTTACTAGGCAGGTATAACATGACACGATACACCTAGTTCCACCAGTTGTTGGCACTTTTATTATCCATTCCATTGTAGTGAAGCTGATTACTAGTCACATATTAAGTCAAATTTATAGCACTACTTTAGTTATGCTTGTCTATGATTGAGATACTGTGCTCCAAGTCGTCCATAACCGCAAACACGGCTTTTAGAAAGATTTACCCTGCAGGGGGGCACAAATAGCAACACACACATGATCAACCTCGGAAAAACCAAATCAAAACCCAACAAGGCTTTCACGACAAAGCAATCATAGGATTCATAAATCATTTCAGGGGGCCACCCCACTAAGCTACCCGCAACGAAGTTGGCCGGCTCCGAGACGGACCCAGGGTTTGTGACAATGGCTATAAACGACTGGAAACCCGAAAGTTTGACTGGGCTTGTCGATACCGCGAAAACATTCCACATTCCAAAACAGTACAGGTGCTCCACGCACAATCATAAATAAAGCAGTAAAGCATGGCATAAGTACAAGATAGTAATAAAGCCCCAAACTACTTTGTGGCCCCAAGAAATAAGAAATGAATCAAGCTCTGGCTAAGGGGGATCCATAGGGTCTCCCGGATGTGGATAGTGCGAATAATCAAGGAACAGGTATCAAGTACTCTAGGCCTACGGGACACAAGTGGACATGAAAAATCAAATAGCTTATATTGCCCACCGGTGCCTCTTTCATTAGTTATCCCAGCAATTTAATAGTTGTATTTAAAGTCATCATCCTCTCCATCGTAAAGCATATGACAACATTCCAACAACTGTGTGGTACTTCACGACACGGGATCGCACTTGAGCAAGCGACTACGACTCGCAAGACCATCTATCTATCAAACAACAGGCAATAGGATGTGTCCAAGGCAATATAGAGGCTGCAAGGTATATAAATGGTGCATGGAAACTAAAGCATCGCAATACGGGTAGCAATAGATTAATAGGGGAAGTAAAGACTATAAATGCAAAATAGGTAGAAAGGGGGAGAATGCTCACCTGGGAAGCACTGCCGGAGATACATTATCCGAAGAACTTGTTGATAGTCACATCCACTCAACGACCTAATCCGCGAAGAAGCAAAGCACTAAAAGAAACACCAGATGCACTATTTAATACTACGGCAGAAGAATCGGCATGTTTATGATATGATCCATGACATGGCATATATCAGTGCAATTAGGCAATATTAAGCGGAACCGAGGTCCCGACAATTAATTAATAGGTTCATGTTGTTTAGATACCCCACAATTTGAATGTTGACTTAACAAGACAAAACATGGCATCAGTTCGCTACACTAATTTAAATGAAGCCAATATAAGACTACATTCGCCCACATGTGGTCTCCATATTTAATTATGAGGTGAATCCACAAAATACCCCCAATCCACAACAATATGTATGCGAGCATGCAATATTTAATGTGCAACAAGGTATATGTCAATATTATAAAAATAAGGGTCTCGGATAGGGGTCACACATCAAGGTCCGAAGATCTTGGGGTCTCGAGGGATCGGTCTCAGCTTCAGACTCCAGGATCAGGGGTTCGATGTTTGGATCCATGATGTAGGACTTGGTGTCCTTGGGACCGGGGCTTCAGATCCGTGTGAGCGATCTTGCATCCGGGAATCTTCAGGCCTTGGCCATCGAATCCATGTGGGGGGTCACGGCATCCCATGTAGAAGACCATGGGGTGGCATCGGATCAGTCTTGTTGACGCGAAGATCTTGGCGATGCGGTCACATCCTTCTTGTCGATGATGACGCGGAGGCTGATGAGGTAGGACCCTCAACCCGTATCATCGATTTGCTTGCATTATCACCAATTCATAGTGGTATTGTTCGGATACCCAAATACTACGGCCAAAACAAGAGGAATGGTTGACCACCAGGATCAACAGAACACATACATATACGAATATCATGAAGCACTGTCGGGTTGCTGGTCCAACTCAAATGCTCAGGGCAGTAAGTACAGGGAACCTGACCTGCAGAAACAACACGAGGAGACAGACCTTGGTCTTGGCACTGAACAAACAAGAGGCGGGGCTGGCGGTGTGCTCGAACGGTGGAGAGGAGCTCGACGAAAACTGCTGGGCGACGAGTGGGGCCAGGGTGGCAGCGGCATGGAGCGACCAGGCGAGGTGGCGGCATACGCGACGGGCTCGCAGGGGCACGACCGGTGGTAGCGGCAAAGGACGGAGGCGAGGCTTGGAGAGGGGCGGCCCTGGCGGCGGGGCGCGCTAGGAGGCAGAGGCGGCGCCTGAGGTGACGTGCAGATCCGAGGCGGAGGAGCTCGGGCGCGGTCTGAAGACGACATGGGCATGCGGCACACAGGGCCTACGGGGTGCGGAGAGGGTCGGTGGCGGAGCTCCGGACGATGATGGTGGGCTCAGGAGGAGGCAGCGTTGGCGCTGGGCTCCAGCGGGATAGCGACGCAGAGGGGCTCGCTGGCCGGGCTCGGCGGGGGACGGGGGTGACGAGGTTGGTCGGGGTAGCAGCCAAAGCAGTGGCCAGGCTCCAAGGTCGCTCGCGGGGTCCTAGAGGTAGGCGAGGTGCCGCTCGGTGCGGAGGACGACAGAGTCTCGGTCTCCGGTTCTTGGCAGCGGAGGCGGTCACGCGCGGGTCGGGGACGACGGGGAACCGCGACAGGATGGGGTGAGCCGGGTGAGGCGGCCAGCGAACGCGGCGGCGGCGGTCATGTCACGGTGCAGAGGCGAGAGCGGGGAGAGGAACGGGGGTCACGCGTTTGGGTGGTGGGGGTTTGACCGGGCGTGGTTCACGAGGTGGGCAACCGCGGGGGTTGCGTGTCATGTGGTTGCCGTGTCACGTACGTGTGCGCTGGTTCTAGGGTGGGTGTGGGTTGGTTGCGGCTGGTACGGGAGCAGGGTAAGTGGGGAGCGGTGAGGCCGAGCGCAGGGCGTGTCGCCGGTTGGGTAGCTTCAGTATAGAATCGTGTTCTTCTTTGGGGTGGCAGCAGGGTGGAGAGACATGGTGTGTGGTTAGGTGTGGCTAGGGTTTGGTGGCTGTGGGCTAGGTGGCCGCCGGTTGGGCCTTCGGGCCTGGCCGTTGGCTGCCTGGCCCCCCACAAAAAATATAATACATATATTAAAAAGACTTTATAGATAGATTTTAGACAAAACAAAAATATCCGGAAGGACCGATGGTTTATCATTTGAAATAAAGAAGGGGTGTCTAGAAAACAAAGGTGGGCTTTTATAAAATAGTTTTTGGCAAAAGATGCATGATGACATGACGATGTTCAAATGCAATGTTGCATGATGACATGAGCATGCGGTCATGATGATGCACAAAACAAAAACACCAAGCGATTTTCTAATAGTGGTTTTACCGGGGTGCTACAAGGAACATAATTTTTTTAAAGAATCAAGGATAAGAGTGGGAATAGGTTTTCATAAATACTCACTTCTTGTGTTTTGAAACTAAGTTTTTGTTAGGACATCCATTCTAACTAGGGTCTCCTATGGTCAGGATGGCTCTGATACCAAATTGTCAACACCCGGATTTTTAATCCCAGATGCCTGTTATGCCATACAGCGCAATCCCAAGATTACCATTTTTGCGAGACATAACAGATTGGTACCACAGTACACCATCCATTACAAACCATAATAAGGTCTTATAAATAAAGGATCTCATGATCTAGTCTTAATACAAATCAAGCAGCGGAAAATAAACGTAGTAGGGGCTCCATCTTCAGGGTCACATGCAATGCTGACGATGGGAGATGATCCTAGTTGTCGTAGACCTCCTGCTGTCCATCATCCTGGTAGTCCTCCTCATAGTCTAGCCACGGGAATAGCCAGGGACAAAGCCATGAGCACTCTTTAAGTACTCGCAAACTATCACTAACAAGTAAGCTAGTTCTAGTAGGAATATTAAGCTCTAGGTTTATTTGCAAAAAGCCAGGTTTATTTCAAACTGAGTTTAGAAGTAAAGAAAAAACTAATGTAATGTTATACATCACCTAAGTGGGAACTTAGTTTTCATGTTCACAACCCTGTTGTGGTCAAGTCAAAGTCATAGTTCAATTCACAAGTCATTTTAAAAACATCTGACGACGGAACAGTATGGCCACTCCAACTATCCATGACCGCGGCCACGGCTATTCGAATAGTTTGACACACTGCAGAGGTGGTACACTTTCACCACAAAATTCGATACATCCATTAGGGATACCCCTGAATCATCATAATTAGTATGCGAATAATCAATCATAACCTTTCAGTTACACACTCTAGTATAGGCACCTCCCCTATGAGCTTGGCCTCCCAGCCATGGCCATCTGCCATCCTGGGCACTATATAGGTGGACATTCATCACGAGGTAGCCTTAGCTCAACCTCTTCCGCAAGGGAACCCATACTAAGGCATATAAACTTCTAGTTAAGCCCTACCCAATTCAGGTATTGTGGTTGTACGGTAAAATTGGAATGGTATCGCATCCGAACCCAACCATCAGTTTTTATAAAGGGCTAAGGCTCATGCCTCAACATTTTCATCATCAAATCCTTTTGTGTTTCTCAACACATCTCAAAACATTTCAATATAATGAATCCTCATTCCAAGGTTTTCATAATCATTTTCACCAAGTATTCCCATCTAAAGTGACCAACTTTTATGCTTAGCACTAGCCACTAAAGTTGAGGGTATTCACTAATGAGGGACTAATCAAGTGTAACTATCCAACTATAGGGTTATGCCTTTTGATGAGATCTAAGTATAACTAGTTAGGCCTAGTTTTAAACTCTTTATGGTATCTATCCTATTTTTCCAATACTCACAAGGCACTAACTAAAAGTAAAGAGCATTGGTAAAGTAAAAGAATAAAGCTTGCAAGTAAAACTTGGGATTGGTATAATCAAGGTTGTATAACCAAAGCATGCCTAATGCATCTTGCATAGGTTATGAAGTGGGCAAGTGTTAACTTGCATAGTTGTAGCTTGCAATTAGTGATGGCTTGCCTTGAGTAGTCCAGTAATTGAAGTTTTCTTCTTCTTCTTCTTGGTAGTACTCCTCCTTCTCATATCCTAGGTCAGTACTATCATCTATAAATGAATACGGAGTACACAATCACCAAACAGTACTTAACTATTTCTATTTAGCAAACTAAGGTTCACACTAGATGATCTAGCATCATCACAATCATCACATGAAATAAAGACTTAGTCTTATTTATCTTATTTTAGAAAAGTAATTTCTACTCATTGAAAATACTTAAGGTTTAATATTCTCCAATTAAAATATGGGATCATGTTGACACATGTCATCACCACATATTCTAATAAATGGGAATGTGATTTAAAGTGGTGGTCATATTTTATAAAGTTTAAGATTATCATTTAATAGAATTAAAGTGACTAGAAATGCCTATATAACATTCTTTTGGTACTAGTCCAATATCACTGCATGTAAACCTAAATATTTTTACATATTCAGATAGATCTTGTCAAATGTGATTTTTGAGAGATGGAATCAACTCAAAAGCATTTATGGTTGAATTTTAAAAAAAATGTTTGAAGTTGGAAAAGTCTCTGTCTTATTTTTTTACTATAGGTGATCTATAATTTCAAATGGTTTGAATCCAACGGGCTTGGATAGATAATTTGGATATCTTTCTAACAAAATTGGAATCATGCAATTTGGTTCAGTGAATGTCTTTGAATTGATTTTTGAATCTACTGACAAAATCTAGTTTTAATTAAAATGGAAAAGAACTATTTGAATCAGTAGGCTCTGCGCGGGAAACTAACTGGGCCAGCCCAGCTGCACTACACGGGCGCAGTGGGCTGCTGACAGGGGGTCCCACTAGTCAGTGGCTCATCTAACCCGAATCGGTACGTTTCAATCTAGGCCATGCGATTAGAACATGATCTAACAGCTGAGGTTCATCGTCTACGACGAACAGCTCCGGCGAGATTCTAACCCTAACGCGGTTGTGGGGGTCAGGTGAGGCTCACCAGGGCTCCATCTAGGGTCGGCGATGGGGGCGAACGACATTGTAGACGAGGACTGTTCGAATGGTGGTCACGGAGGCTCCTGGGGAGGCTCCAATCAACAGCTCCCTTCTTCTTCTGCAGCGGCGGGCTCCGGCTAAATTCCAGCGATATGGTGCTCGCCTTGCTCCGGGGAGAGGTGTGGGAGGTTCTGTGAGGAGTGGGGAGTGGGATGGTGTGGTGAATTGAGGCGGAGGTGGCCTCTATTTATACACCGGCGAGGGGGACACTGCGGCATGGGCTGGCTCCTCCGGCAATGGTGGTACAACGAGCTATTGGCATGGCTAGGGGTAGAGGGTGACACGGTGCTTCCTGGTGGTCATCACAGGCTTAAAGGAGCGGCACGGGGCGGTCGAGAATGGTTGGGCACGGGCGGTGCTCTACACGGAATTGGCGGTGTTCGAGATGGTGCACAGGAGCTATGGGTCGCGCAGCGGCGAACGGGCATGTCTGGGAGGTAGCTAGGGTCACAACGAGTGTGTGCATGCGTAGAGAGGGCGGGGTGTGGCGTGTGCGCGCTGGTCGGCTGTGGCGCTCTAGCATGTCTCGGCATGGCGCAGAGAAAATGGGCGCGGCGATTCTGGGTGGTCCATGGCTTGCCTGGGGTCGAGGGTTGGACAGGGGGTGGTGGTGGACGGTCGCCTGTCTCCTGGTCGTCGTGGGAGAGAGCGGCGCGGTCTGTGGCGAGCTGTGCATGGTCGACCGGCACGGTGAGCATCGGGCGGTGTTGCACTAGCACAATGGCAAAGGGGGAAGTGGTCTGCTGCGCTGCTAGGTGCTGGGGGAGACCAGGGGAGTGAAGAGGGGACAAATGGTTGAGTGATCACTGCTCCAAACAATGGAAGTTAGGCAGTAGTTTCCTATGTCTGCAATGTGTTCGACCAAATGGCCGCATGAATTCAAATTTGAAATTTTTGAATGAAATTTGGTGAGTGTTCTGAGCACTTGCTTGAGTGTCTATGGTTGCTTGGAAAAGTCAAGGTGAATTGATTTGAGTGGTTTTTGCAAAATGGTGATCTTAGTACATACACTTGATTCAATTCTGAATTGTCCTTTAAATTGATTTGAAAATAGTTTCTATGAATTTGTAAAGTGGGCTTGGGTTCACTTTTACTTGGTATAGCAAGGGGTGAAAAGAAATGTAAATGTTTCTGTTAGAAATTATTTACTTGGAACTCACAAAGTGGCCTAGTGGTTAATTTTGGTCAAAATGACCATTTGATCATATGCTTTATATTTGATTTCTTTTTCTTTGGATTTTGTTTGTAATTGGCCTAGATGATGTAGTATTCATCTTTAAACCATTTCTTATCATTTGTAGCAAACACACATGGCAATTTCACTCAATCATATACTAATGCAATTCACATATACACTCATATTCAATGTAGTAATAAAAGTTTTTGTTAACCCTAAACTTGGGTGATTAGAACTTGATAATCTTGATTAATATTTTTGGAGTGTTACAGAAGTATCTACCATTAGTTCTAGAAATCATATCACAAGCTCTCAGAGTAGAAAAATCAAGAAGGCGGTCTCCTGCCAACGGTTGGATGTTACCTAGGTTGACGTGAAGTGCACTTTCAAGCATGGTTATGACTCCTCCGCATATGGGACCACGAGATTACAGAGCTTGATGCTTAAGATAAAACAAAAGAAGGGTGCCCAAATTTGGCATTAAGTTACAGTTGGGAATAACAGATTTAGCGAGGATCATCATGTCCTCCTCATTGACTCTAGTAAATTCACCACGTGCTTGCAAGGTGTTAGCAATAACATAAAACAAATAACGAACAATGGGGTGATGAATTTGGTTTACCTTGGGTATGTTTCCGCGAATTCTCATTCTATTAAAGTAAGCTAAGGGTATTGGATTAATAACAAAGGTGGTGGAGTGTATGTCGGTGGTGTTGTTGGCAAACCCAAAGTAGTGAGCCCATTGGTCGAGTGTCAATGAGTACTCACAGTTCATAAGACGGAAGTTGATGCGATCAACTCCAGGCATTTGCTCCCCGAGGCAATAGTGTGAGAACATTGGATGTGTCAAGTGATGGGTTCGTAGCATGGAAAACAACAAATTTATACCACAAAAATGAACAAAACCAAGATCTAATCTATGGAAAAGCCAAGATCTAATCTATGAGATAAGTGCCACGAGATAGATCTGTACTAACCCTTGTAGATCCAAAGCCTTGTTCGAGATCGGATCTCGTGGTTGATGTAGACGATCACTTGCCGATCTCAAGATCGAGTAGATGATCCTTCCGGCGCAGCGTTCCGGCAGCGCTTCCGAAAACATGTACGACTCGATGTAGACGATCCTCTCCCTGTTCCAGCGGGCAGCGGAGGTGGTAGATCTCCACGGAATCCCAGCAGCACGACGGCATGGTGGTGGTGGTGGAGAAGAGTTCCTACAGGGTTTCGCCTAAGCCTTAGCAGGAGGAAGAAGGAGGAGGGAGTGTCGGCTAGGGTTTGGGTGTAAGGGGCAAAGGGGGAGGCGCCCCACCCCTCCTTTATATAGAGGGGGAGGCGGCCTAGGGCTGCCCCCTTTCCCTCCTAGGGCCGGCGCACAAGGGGAGGGGGAGTTTCCTTCCCCCCTTTTCTTTCTTGGTTTTCAAGAAAACTCCGTGGAACCTTCCAGAACCTTCCAAAACGGTCCAAAACCTTCTAGAAGTTCCATAGAATACTCTGGAATGTTTCCGAAACCCAAAAATTGATTTCCATTATATGAATCTTATTCTCCGGACAGTTCCAGATCTCCTCGTGATGTCCTGGATCCAATCCGAGACTCCGAACAACATTTGGTCTCCAACTCGTATTCCATATCTACCTAAACAACATCGAACCTTAAGTGTGTCACACTACTGTTCGCGAATATGCAGACATGATCGAGACACCTCTCCGATCAATAACCATCAACGGGATTTGGAGATCCATAATGGCTCCCACATACGCAACGATGACTTCGTGATCGATAGAACCATTAACATACGAAACCAATTCCCTTTGTCATGCGATACTCTACTTATCCGAGGTTTGATCATCGGTATCTTCATACCTAGTTCTACCTTGTTACTGATAAGTACTCTTTACTCGTTCTGTGATATGTCATCCCTTGTGACCTAGTCACATGCTTGTAAGCTAATGAGATGACATTCCACCTAGAGGGCCTAGAGCATATCTATACGTCATATGGATGGACAAATCCTAGTCTCGATCCATGCGCTTCAACACATACTTTCAGAATACCTAATGCCACCTTTATAACCACCCAGTTACAAAGCGGCATTTGATGTCATCAAAGCACTCATCCAGTGATGGTGATTAACACAATCGCATGGTCGAAGGATTAGGTTACTATGTATTTGAAAGCTTATAGCAAAAAAAAACTTAATGACTTGATCTTATGCTATGCTTACTATGGGTGTGTGTCCATCACATCATTCTCCTAATGATATGATCTTGTTATTAATAACATCCAATGTCCATGATCAGGAAACCATGATCATCTATTAATCAACAAGCTAGTCTTAACAAGAGGCTTACTAGGGACTCTTTTATGTTTACAAAACACACAAGTATTAGTGTTTCCTAATAATACAACTATTGCATGGGATGTAAACATTCATCATAAACATAAAGATATAATAATATCCATTTTATTATTGCCTCTTGGGCATATATCCAATAGTCTCCACTTGCACTAGAGTCAATAATCAAGTTTACATTGTAATGTACCTAACACCCATGGCGTTCTCGTGTTGGTCATGTTTTGCTCTAGGGAGAGGTTTATTCAATGGATCTGCCACATTTAGATCAGTCTGTACTTTGCAAATCTTTATGTTGCCTTCTTGGACATACTCGCGAATAACATGGAACCGGAGCTTGATGTGCTTCAGCTTGCTATGTGATCTTGGCTCTTGTGCATTGGCTATGGCACCCGTGTTGTCACAATAGATGGCCATCGGAACCAACACACTAGGAACCACACCAAGCTCAGTAATGAACTCCTTCATCCATATTGCTTCTTGCGCAGCCTCCGAAGCAGCTATGTATTCCAATATAGTTGAAGATTTCGCCACGATGCTTTGCTTGGCACTCCTCCAGCTCACTACAGCACCATTCAAAATAAATACGTATCCAGACTATGACTTTGAGTCATCCGGATCGATGTTCCAACTAGCATCGGTGTAACTGTTTACAACAAGTTGTTCATCACCTCCATAAGAAAGAACCATATCCTTAGTCCTATTCATGTACTTCAGGATATTTTTGACAGCTATCCAGTGTTCCATTCCAGGATCACTTTGATATATACTATTCAAACTAACAACATGTGTTATATCCAGTCTTGTACACAACATGGCATACATGATAGAGCCTATGGCCGAGGCACAGGGGATTTTACTCATCTTCTCTCTATCTTCTGCCGTAGCTGGACTTTGAGTCTTACTCAAGGTCTTACCTGGCAACATGGGCACGAACCCTTTCTTCCTTTCTTCCATTCTAAATCTCTTTAGAACCTTGTCCAGGTATGTACTTTGTGAAAGCATTATTAAGCGTCTTGATCTATCTCTATAAATCTTGATGCCTAAAATGTATGTCGCTTCGCCAAGGTCCTTCATTGAAAAACTATTGTTCAAATAGGCTTTGACACTTTCAAGAAGTTCTATATCATTCCCAATCAACAATATGTCATCCACATATAGTATTAAGAATGCTACAGAGCTCCCACTCACTTTCTTGTAGAGACAAGCTTCTCCATAAGTTTGTATAAATCCAAAGTTTTTGATCACCTTATCAAAACATTGATTCCAACTCCGGGATGCTTGCTTCAGTCCATAAATGAAGTGCTGAAGCTTGCATACCTTGTCAGCATCTTTAGGATTGACAAAACCTTTGGGTTGTACCATATACAACTCTTCCTCAATGTCACCATTAAGGAACGTTGTTTTGACATCCATCTGCCAAATCTCATAATTGAAATATGCAGCGATTGCTAACAAAATCCTCACAGACTTTAGCTTCGCTAACGGTGAGAAAGTATCATCGTAGTCAACTCCTTGAATTTGTCGGAACCCTTTCGCGACAAGTCGAGCTTTATAGACAGTAACATTACCATCAGCATTTGTTTTTATTTTAAAGATCCATTTGTTCTCGACAGCCTTGCGGCCATCCGGTAAGTCCACCAAAGTCCACACTTGGTTTTCGTACATGGATCCCATTTCGGATTTCATGGCTTCTTTCCATTTGTCGGAATCTAGGCTCATCATAGCTTCCTCATACGTTGCAGGGTCGTTGATGTTGTCCACCAACATGACATTCAACGCAGGATCATACCAATCAGGAGTGGCACGAATCCTCATCGACCTGCGAGGTTCAGCAGCAACTTCATTCGAAGTTTCATGATCATCATCATTAGCTTCCTCTCTTATTAGTGCAGGCGGCATAGAAACATCTTCCAGTGCTGCGCTTCTCTAAAATCCGAGAGAAGGTTCAACAACCTCGGCGAGTTCTACTTTCCTTCTAGTCATTTCTTTCAAGAGACACTCCTTCTCAAGAAAGGATCCATTCTTAGCAACAAAAACTTTGCCTTCAGATCTATGATAGAAGGTATATCCAATCGTTTCTTTATGGTATCCTATGAAGACGCATTTTTCCGCTTTGGGTTCAAGCTTGTCGGGTTGTAACTTCTTTACATATGCTTCGCAGCCCCAAACTTTAAGGAACGACAACTTAGGTTTCTTGCCAAACCACAATTCATACGGTATTGTTTCAACGGATTTAGATGGTGCCCTATTTAAAGTGAATGTGGCTAGCTCTAATGCATAACCCCAAAACGATAACGATAAATCTATAAGAGACATCATAGACCGAACCATATCTAAGAGAGTTCGATTATGATGTTCGGACACACCATTACGCTGTGGTGTTCTCGGCGGTGTCAACTGAAAAAGTATTCCGCATTTCGTTAAATGCATGCCAAACTCGTAAGTTAGATATTCACCTCCACGGTCAGAAAGCAGAAACTTAATCTTCTTGTTACGATGATTTTCGACTTCACTTTGAAATTCCTTAAACTTCTCGAAAGTTTTGGACTATGTTTCATAAAGTAGACATACCCATATCTACTCAAGTCATCCGTGAAAGTAAGAACATAATGATACCCATCGCACGATGCTACGCTCATTGGGCCGCACACATCGGTATGTATTATTTCCAATAAGTTCATAGCTCGCTCCATTATCCCAGTGATTGGAGTCTTAGTCATTTTTACCATTAGACATGCTTCGCATCTTTCAAGTGATTCAAGAAGTCCATCGGAATGGAGTTTCTTCATGCGCTTCACGCTAATGTGACCAAGACGACAGTGCCACATGTATGTAGAATTATCATTCATTTTTATTCGTTTACCATCTATGTTGTGAACATGTGTATCACTACTATCGAGATTCAATAAGAATAAACCATTCATCCCAGGTGCATTACCATAATCAATATTACTCATATAAATCGAACAACCATTATTCTCAGACTTAAATGAGTAACCGTCTCGCAATAAACAAGATCCAGAAATAATGTCCATGCTTAACGCAGGCACCAAATAACAATTATTCAAGTTCAAAACTAATCCCAAAGGTAGATGAAGAGGGAGCGTGCCGACGGCGATCACATCAACCTTGGAGCCATTTCCAACGCGCATCGTCACCTCGTCTCCCGCCAGTCTTCGTTTATTCCATAGCTCTTGTTTCGAGTTACAAATATGAGCAACTGAACCAGTATCAAATACCCAGGCACTACTACGATTACTAGTAAGATACACATCAATAACATGTATATCAAATATACCTTTATTCTTGATGTTGCCGTTCTTCATATCTACGAGGTACTTTGGGCAGTTGCGCTTCTAGTGACCTTCACCCTTGCAGTAGAAGCACTCAGTATCAGGCTTAGGACCAGCCTTGGGCTTCTTAGCAGGTGCGGCGGCTTTCTTGTCGTCCTTCCTGAAGTTGCCCTTTTTCATAGCCTTGCCCTGTTTCTTGAAATTGGTGGTCCTATTGACCATCAACACTTGGTGCTCCTTTTTAATCTCCACTTCAGCAGTTTTCAGCATGGAGAAGAGTTCAGGCAACGTCTTGTTCATGCAATGCATATTGTAGTTCATCACGAAGTTCTTATAACTAGGTGGCAGTGATTGGAGGACACGATGAATCCCCAACGCATTAGGAATCGTTATTCCCAATTCTTGGAGCCTATTCACGTTCCTAGACATTTTGTGCATGTGCTCGCTAATAGAGCTACCCTCTTCCATCTTACAGTTAAAGAACTTCTCGGAGGCTTCATAGCTCTCCACAGCCGCATGAGTCTCAAAGATCAGCTTGAGCTCATTGACAATCTCAAAGGGGTCGCAGTGCTCAAAGCGCTTCTGAAGCTCCGATTCTAAACCGTACAGGATGCCACACTGAACTGTGGAGTAGTGATTTTTCCGAGTGACATAAACATTTTTACATCATCGGAAGCATCCTCTGCAGGTGGGTCACCTAGCGGTGCATCGAGCACATAGGTCAACTGACTAGCGTTGAGGACAATCCTCAATCCACGGAACTAGTCTGTGAAGTTGCTTCCATTGTTTTTCAACTTTTCTTTCTCTACAAACGCATTGAAATTGATGGAGGGGGGCGCCATGATCTACAACATATTTGCAAAGAGTTTAGATTAAGTTTATGACAAATTGAGTTCAACTTTAATTCTTAAATTAACTAGGTGAACTCCCACTCAAAACAACATCCCTCATGTTGCCTTAGTGATTACACGAACCAAATCCACTACACCAAGTCCGATCTTCACGAGAGAAGATGTAGCTTCAAAGGCGAACAATCAACATGTTCATCATATCATTCATATGACTCATGCTTTACCTTTCGGTATTCCGTGTTCCGAGACCATGTCTGTACATGCTAGGCTTGTCAAGATTAACCTTAGTATCCGCATGTGCAAATCTGGCTTGCACCTGTTGTATGCATACGTAGAATCTATAACACTCGATCATCACGAGATGCTTTGAAACGACGAGTCTTAGCAACGACACCTACTAAGGACGAACACTTTATTACTTGATATTTTAGTGAGAGGGGTCATCTTATAATGCTACTGTCATGATATAAGCAATACAAGATGCAAAAAGTATTAACATCACATGCAATTCATAATATGTGACATGATATGGCCTTTCTTCTTGTGCCTTTGATCTCCATCTCCAAAGCACAGACATGATCTCCATCATCACCAGCATAGCGTCAAGGTCAGTGGTGTCGCTTCCTGGTTGTCCATCACTAATAGCAACTATAACAACTACTTGGAATAAAGCTATTACATGATGAATAGACACGCAGGTCTTAACATAATTTAAAGACAACCATTAGGCTCCTGTCGGTTGCCACATTACAATAAGAATCATTGCATACATCAAAATATATTCACAATCACATCGTGGCCATATCACATCACATGCCCCTGCAAAAACAAGTTAGATGCCTCTAATTTTCTTTGCATGTTTTACGTGGCTTGCGGCATTCGTATAAGAACCGATCTTACCTACTAACAATAACCACAACGCTGATACAAGTGTTGTCAGATGCTAATTGTAAATTGAATCTTAACTATGGTGGGAGAGACAGACACCCGCAAAGCCACTTAAGCAATGCAAGTTGCACGTCAAGCGTGGAGCAAGTCTCATGTGCGATGACATGTAAGGTTAGCCCGAGCCGCTTCATTCCACCATCCCGCAAGATGCAAAGTACACTTGTAGACAACGACAACAAAAGCATCAACACCCACAAAACAATTGTGTTCTACTCGTGCAACAGATCTATGTATAGACACGGCTCTGTTACCACTGATGGGTTCGTAGCAGGGAAAACAAAAAAAATTCTACCGCAAGAACGAACAAAACCAAGATCTAATCTATGGAAAAGCCAAGATCTCATCTATGAGATAAGTGCAATGAGATAGATCTTTGTTAACCCTTGTAGATCCAAAGCCTTGTTCGAGATCGGATATCGTGGTTGATGTAGACGATCACTTGCTGATCTCAAGATCGAGTAGACGATCCTTCCAGCGCCGCGTTCCGGTAGCGCTTCCGCACTCGGTCACACGTACGGCTCGATGTAGATGATCCTCTCCCTATTCCAGCGGGCAGCGGAGGTGGTAGACCTCCACGGAATCCCAGCAGCACGACGGCGTGGTGGTGGTGGTGGTGGTGGAGAAGAGTTCCTACAGCCTAAGCCGTAGCAGGAGGAAGGACGAGGAGGAAGTGACGGCTAGGGTTTGGGTGGAAGGGGCAAAGGGGGGAGGCGCCCCACCCCTCCTTTATATAGAGGAGGAGGCGGCCTAGGGCTGGCCCCCTTGCCCTCCTAGGGCCGGCGCACAAGGGGAGGGGGAGTTTCCTTCCCCCCAAGTCTTCCCCTTTTCTTTCTTGGTTTTCAAGCAAACTCCGTGGAACCTTCCAAAACCTTCCAAAATGGTCCAAAACCTTCTAGAAGTTCCATAGAATACTCTAGAACGTTTCCGAAACCTAGACAGTTCCGGATCTGCTCGTGATGTCCTGGATCCAATCCGAGACTCCGAAAAACATTCGGTCTCCAACTCGTATTCCATATCTACCTAAACAACATCGAACCTTAAGTGTGTCACCCTACGGTTCGCGAATATGCAGACATGATCGAGACACCTCTCCGATAAATAACCATCAGCGGGATTTGGAGATCCATAATGGCTCCCACATACTCAACGATGACTTCGTGATCGATAAAACCATTAATATACGAAACCAATTCCCTTTGTCACGCGATACTTTACTTATCCGAGGTCTGATCATCGGTATCTCCATACCTAGTTGTACCTCGTTACTAATAAGTATTCTTTACTCGTTCCGTGATATGTCATCCCGTGTGACCTAGTCACATGCTTGCAAGTTAATCAGATGACATTCCACTGAGAGGGCCCAGAGCATATCTATCTGTCATATGGATGGACAAATCCCAGTCTCGATCTATGCACTTCAACACATACTTTCATAATACGTAATGCCACCTTTATAACCACCCATTTACGAAGCGGCGCTTGATTTCATCAAAGCACTCATCCAGTGATGGTGAATAACACAATCTCATGGTCGAAGGATTAGGTTACTATGTATTTGAAATCTTATAGCAAAACGAACTTAATGACTTGATCTTATGCTATGCTTACTATGGGTGTGTGTGTCCTTCACATCATTCTCCTAATGATATGATCTTTTTTTGACTTAAGGACTATGAGGCAGAAGCCCCACAACAATTTATTAATAACTAAAAACAGGAAACAAGAGTCTGAGGAGCAAGGTCCCACCTATACAAACTATATACATAAAATCACAAGGCCAACTATACATTTTCACTATAAGTAAAAGTAGAAAGGTTAAATGCCCCACTAAAGTAGCTGGGCAACCCATGAAAGAAAGGATTATTTGTGCTTCTTCTTGATCCTGTACTATAAGAGGTTGATATCGTGTACAAAACTAGATCTCCACTTAGCAAAATAAGGTATCTGATGGTTGAAGATTTTATCATTTCTAATGATCCAAATATTCCAACAGGCAGTGATAAGAACCTCCATAAAGAAAGGGTGTCCAAAAGTTCTCCTGGCCTCGTAACAATGTATTGAATATCGGAATGTGGCTGCCAAGTAATCTGAAGATAATTCCATATACGGACACTAAAGTTGCAATGAAAGAAAAGGTGAACTCGGTCCTCATATGTATGCATTGGGCACAATTCACAGTGCATATCGTCAGTGACATACCAGTGCCGTCTCTGAAGAAGATCCTGCGTGTTTAACCTATCCCTGAGTAATAGCCAAGCAAATACTTTTGTCTTCATCGTACAGCTAGATTTCTAGATCCAGGAATAAACTTTAGGAGCCTGAATGTGATCATGGATCAACTTGTAAAATTTATTGGCGCTATAGGATTCCCCCCATTTGTAAGACCAAACATCATCTTGATTGGACATCGGATTGTTGGACATGATCATCTGAAGCTCGCCATACTCCTGGTATGCCTCCATCGAGAGAGGAAGGTAAAATAAGCTTGCCAAGTCTTGTACCGAGTAAACATAGGCCACAGAAATATTCTCATTCAACACATAGGAGTGAAGTCTAGGAAAGCGATCTTTAAGAGGCAGAGAACTGCCATCTAAAGTCCAGTTATCAGACCAGAAAAGAAAGGTATCACCCTTTCCATGTTTTACCACAGTCATAGCACGGAAATTATCAACTTGCTTGAGAACATCTCTCCACCAAAATGAGCCGCATAAATTCTCAGCATGAGGAACCCTGTTCGTATAATAGGCATTCTTTACCAATTGAACCCAAGGGATATCCTTGTTGTTATAATATTTGTCTAGAAACTTTATGAGGAGAGATGCATTCTTCTTCTGAAAATCCACTATACCAAGGCCCCCTTTATCCTTGGGCAAACACACAATATCCCAGGCAGCCAGAGCAGGCTTAGGCTCATCATGTTTTCTTCTCCAAAGACATTGCCTCAATACACGATCTAATTGAGCCATGAGACCCTTAGCTAGCTGCAGCGAGCACAAGAAATGCAAGGGCATTGAGGCTAGTGCAGAGTTGATGAGCTACAATCTAGCTACTTGTGATAGAAACTAGAGCTAGAAGTCAGCTTCCTTTCTAGACGACAAACGAGTGGTTGCATCTCGGCAATTGTAGGCCTGGTCATCCCCAAAGGTAGCCCCAGATATGTAAATGGCATACCCCCAACCTAGCAGCCAAAGTCCTCGGAGAGCTCATTAATTAGATCAGGGGAAACATTTATAGGCACCATTTGGGATTTATTGTAATTGATTTTCAGGCCTGTTGACAAAGAAAATTTATGAAGTAGTCTTTTAAGAGCTCTTAACTGTTCCAAATCCGCTGGCATAATCAACAATGTGTCGTCGTCATACTGAATGATAGGAAAGTCATCATCATTGATATTAATTGGTCTGCTAATATCCCCTAGCCTCACCATATCGTTAACCGCAGCCTGCAGTAAGTCAGAACCCAAGGTATACAAAATCGGAGACAAAGGATCTCCCTATCGAACACCACGTTTACACACAAACTGCTTGCCTGGAATTCCATTCAGAAGTACCGCAGATGTACCAGATGATAGAATAGACCTCATCCAACCAATCCAAAGTTGATTAAAACTTTTATACTTCATGACCTCCAAGATTGCCTCATGTTCAATTGTATCGAACGCTTTTACAAAGTCGAGCTTTACAATAATTATAGGTTTTTTGGATGAATGGCAGAGGAAAAGATACTCAAATGCCCACGCCACACAGTCCTGTATTGATCTCGATCTGAAAAACCCATATTGATTTTTGTGAATACATTCTAATATTTTATCTTGCAGTCTATTTGCAACCAATTTGGTCAAAAACTTCAAACAGACATTAGTCAAAGAGATTGGCCTGAAGTCATTCACTTCAACAGGGGACTGTTTTTTGGTTATTACAGTAATATATGACCCATTTATATTTTCTAAGTTCAGATTACCTGCATGGAAGTCATTTGCTAATTGGTAGAAATCATTTTGAATGATGGGCCAGCAGCGTTTGACGAAAAGGCCATTGTAACCATTAGGCCCAGGAGCACGATCTGTGGGCATAGCAGTTACCACATCATCCATCTCTTTTTTACTAAAGGGTTTAGTAAGATCATCTAGCCCATCCACTCTATTTAACAGCCTGGGTAAATCAAATTGCATCGAAATACCATCAGTACATCCCATTTTCTTTTTATAGCTGTTCCAGAGTAATCCCGCCATAGACTCATGATCAGTGTACTCAGCACCACTCTCATCCCTGAGCATAGCAATATTATTCCTCCGAATCTTTCAGTCGCCATAGCGTGAAAGAATTTAGTATTATCTTCCCCTTGCTGAATCCATCGTATAGTGCAACGCTTACGCCAATAGTTACACTCAGCGAGTAGCAAACCATCCAGATGAATTTTCACGATCTTTCTGAAATTGAACTCAGCTGTAAAAAGAGGTCTGTGCTCTTCAAGCGTGTCCAGGAATAATATAACTTTATTGCAGTCAAGAATAAGTTTCTTTAATTTAGATAAACCAGTATGCCACTTCTTCAAGTCAAATCTCAAGGTTTTAAGCTTATCCACTAAAATAGCCGAAGTAGAGGACTTTATAGACTACTTTTGCCACGAGGCACTCACACATTCAGTGAAACCTGGGAGATCCACCCAGTAATTGTCAAAACGGAATAATTATGCCTTTGGAATGGTTGTATCAATATTCACTATGCATGGTATATGATCTAAGCCAGTTTTAGCGAGGGGCAGCACCAACGAATTTGGAAAATCAGTGATCCAATTAGAACTGGTGAATAACCAATCAAGTTGCTCTAACAAAGGGTTGGACTGCATATTTGACCAAGTAAAAGAACGACCTTTCAAAGGTAATTCCAAAATCCCCAAATGACCTATGATTTCATTGAATAAGAACATGTCATTAACATTGCCCCCGGGCCTATTCCGATTATCTTGAGATCGAATGAAGTTGAAATCTCCTAGCAATAGCCAATTTTCATATGAAGGAATTTGTAAATTGTATAACCATGACACAAACACTGCTCTTTCCTCACCATCACATGGCCCATAAACACAGACCAACACCCATCTATCATTATTATGTACTAAAGTGAAATTAATAACCACTCCAAAATGTTGAGTTTCCATAAGTATACCCCAGAACACCGCAGAATTCCAGAGAACGATAATCCCTCCTGAGGCTCCAATCGAAGGTGAGTATGCAAAATTATCAAAATGCTTGGGGCAGAACTTTCTAATAGAGCACCAATCAAACAACTCACATTTGGTCTCTTGTAGACATTTTACGTCACACTCACTTTCATTAATTTTACTAAAAACTTCTCTCTGACGAATTTCAGAATTAAGGCCACGCACATTCCAGCAAAGCACGCCATTTACGCTTAGTAATTCGATACATTAAATACCAAGTACATGGACTTCGAAACGCCTGAGACATAGTTCCAAACTTTCTTGACAAAAAACACCAGACCAACCATAACTGCAGATAAACCACGACTCTGACAAAACTTGCACACCCAGGACCTTAGTGCATACTGATACATGCCATTTATAAGGTGAGGCCCTGTCACCAAAAGACAAGGCTTACTCATCATTGCAATCATCATCGATTTTCTTCTTTGGATCGGCTTCAAGCTTCTCCTTAGTCAGTCTCACTGGATCAATACCGAGGTGAACGCCCACCGACTGCATCACCCTTATTGGAGTCGGAGGAATAGGTATATTCTCTCCATGCCCAGTATTATCATTGCCGCTGTCACTTTGAGCTTGTTGTTGTTGGTCCTTATCCTCAGCCTGAAACACCAAAAGCCTCGCACGACATTTCTTCTTTGGGTGAACTGGTACCTCTGTGATAGGTTTAGGACGTTTTCCATCCTTTATCAGCGTGCTCCTAGTGAAACGACGAGTAGCAGGTTGAACAATATGTTTTTTCCTTTTAGTCACACATTTCTTATCATTGGCATTAGTAGCTGCCACAAAGATGGGTATATCCTCAACCTGCTGATCATTAAATGTGTTCTTAGGGACTGCCAGAATTTGCTTACCCTTGACTAAATTCAAATCCCTAGATGATTGAGCATGTGAAATATTCCATTCTTTGGAAAACACACGATTCCAAGGCAAGAAAGCATCTGACCAAGATCTCTTACTTGATAGCATATGAAAAGGTGAGCACTACATGGCAGCAGGTAACTTGAAAGACAATAACAAAGGCATCAACTTTTCAAATGTACGACGCCACCTCATGTCTGGCGGTATGACCGGCCCAAAGACATGCCACACATGACCAACATGCAGAAAGTCAAAGAACATAGGCTCATCCCCAGCATTGCCATTAGGATCCAAAGGTAGAATCCCTAGATTGAGACCCGGTTGCACCTGATTCTGAACTTGCACCTCCATAGAAGAATCAGCCTGGATTGAATCATCAACAATAAGAGATTCTTGAGATTCCACATCCTCCTACTCTTCCTGTATATTATCCTGCTGCTGACCATTATCCTGCCCACCAGGGTTATCCTGATTACCATGACCCTGAAAATCATCCCATCCAATTTCTGGAAATTGTGGGCCCACCCACAAATTATCATTCACATGCATATGACCAGGTAAAGGGTGTGGATTACCATCAAACGGCATTGGATCCTCAGCAGGTGGCATTGCATATGCAAAGTTTGCAGACAGTATATACACAGCAGCTGTCCAAGACTCAATGGCACCTCCCACATTTGCAAATTTCCCAAAGTACACACTACGAGGCACAAGTGCGGGCGAAGGAAAAGAAGCATAAACCAAAACCCGACTCTTGATTGGATCATTGTGATTCCAAAACTGGTATTTCCCGAAGGTAGAGACCGCATTAGAAATATTTAATTCATCATGATAATCAGGAGGAATCCCAAGAAACATCAGCCACCCATGCCTAAACCCTTGCTCAAATCTATGGTTCTCCGCGTCACTTGCATAAACAAATCTAACAAATTTACCATGCAGTTGATAATGTCCATGTTGAACTAGTGCATGACAAGCATTGGGGCCACTTAACTGAAACAATCCAACACCAAAAACACTCGGTTGATCCTCAACAACATGACGATTATGAGTCCCCTGCAAGAATTCACGAACCTGATCCCTCCATTGCTCCTCTAGAGGCGCTGGCGGCGGTGGTTCCACAATAGCAACACACTAGGCCTGATGTTGTGGAACAGGGTCTTGTGAAGCATAGTAGTACGTGCGCGGTAAATGCGTCACACCACCATCAATGATCTCATGACCCCAAGGCAGCCATCTCTACGGATCAACTTCCCAGTTGGCCATTGCGACAGTACAATCTGGTGAAGGAGGAGGTGGAGGCGGCGGAGGGTTTAGATTGGGGGAAGGGTTCAGGACAATATGATTTCTAGAAGTTGTAACGATAGGGGTAGGCAACAAGTTTTTCTCCGTATACGTATCGAAATTACCTGCACCAGCTTTTTGGGAATCCACTTCTATTTACTATTGGAAAAGCGATTAAAGAAGGCCTTCTTGATATGCCCATAATGAAAGCACTGTTTGCACCTCACTTTACCTGTGCAGGCCTCAACCGAGTGGCCCATACTTAAACATTTACTATAGTCACAGAATCTGAAAGCTATATCATCGACAACCTCTTCCAATCCAGTGGGCTCAAGTTGAGCTTCATCCTCAGAATCATCTTCAACTGAATCCACAGTTGAATTAAGAGAGGGCGCAACTTTGTGAACAGATACATGAGTCAAGCTTGCAGTAACTGCACTGACCTGTGAGGGACTCGCCAAATTCATTTTGGAATTACAATTCAAATCAGAGGAGTATCCTTTACAAGCCGGATAAGATAGACTCTCAGCAAAATTAAGTTGTTTCTTCAAACCTGGAGTTACCTTGACAATAGGTGTTGGCTTGAATTTCTGCATAGCAGCAAAACCCAACTTAACTCGATGTTTAGATGGGCTAATCAGAGTCCATTCATCATCAACTTCACCTTGCCAAATAGAGAATTCCCGTTTCCAGTTAGGCCCTCCTCTACCCCACAGATGAAAGAAGCATTTGAACTACTTGCAAGAAAATTTACGAAGTTTAATAATATGAAATCTGACATGTTTAGATGCCACACAGAAGGAGAAAACCCGATCATGAAGTAAAGACACTTTTAGGTCTCCATAAAAACCTCCAAGAACTGATTCCAGAGCAATACTGACATTACTATCATCAAGTCGAAAAGTCGCTCTTCCAAAAGAGACTACCATCGTAAAATGTCCAGACTCAACAGAAGGGTGAACCGCAGAGCCAAACTTTGATTTAACATCTTTAGAGAAATTAATACCATGAGAAAAGTCCAGTCCCAATAGAATAGCATCACGCTCAGCACGAAAATTGTCCTCACGGTGAGAGCAAGAACTTCCTGAAGATGATTCAGGATTAAAAACATGAGATGAATCATCCACCCTAGGGGCTCTTGAATCCTTTATCCCCCCACAAGCATTTTGATCGGTCACTCTAGAGATCTGAGCACTGCAGAAAATAGGCTCCTCAATAGAATCAGGCAATCTAGTGCCAATTCTTACCACATGATCATCAAAAATCAGCTTGGCCCCCAAACTGAACTTAGAACTAGACTGAACATATAACTGGCCAGTACCAGTGCATTTAGCATTGTAGAGGTAAGCTTTCCGATTCTTCAAACAAAGATCAAGAGTGCCATCATAAGCTTTCATCCTGCCCTGATCAAGGTCCTTAAAAGTGGAATATGAAATCTTCCAACGCAAAGCAATACATTTAGGGGCAACGGGTACAGGCCGTACCAACTGAAGATCTCTGCCCGAAGAAATATTGTCCAGACCTGTGCCAGGAATATTATCTATAGAAACCACAGGCTGACATACCTCGGGATTCCCAGCCATGCAGGAATGATCCCAATTCAGCGAAATTGTACAAGGTCCAACAATCGCGACGTGCGTTTGAAAAATTACCTCAGATCCCAAAGATATTAATTCACCATCAACTAGAGGCCTTCCAATGATCCCAAATCCTTTAGAAGTTTGTAGAGTAATCCAATTGGACCAAATACAGAGGGTTC
The DNA here is from genome assembly GCA_023614405.1 of Avena insularis. Lineage (NCBI taxonomy): Eukaryota > Viridiplantae > Streptophyta > Magnoliopsida > Poales > Poaceae > Avena > Avena insularis. The sequence continues at coordinate 289,477,763 of CM042694.1, forward strand.
CTTATTGAGGCGTAGCATTCTGATCCAGATCCGAAAGGGCGTATATGACGCCAACCAACTCCATGTAGGGGGCACCATGATCGCAAGGGAAGGGAGACTGGAGGCAGACAAGGGAAGGTAGAGGCCACCGGCGAGAGAGGTCGCCGGCAAGGGAGATCAGATGGACTTACGGTGGAGGGGGTGCCATCGCCGCCCTAGACTGTTTGTCGCAATGGCCAACTCTAATGATATGATCTTGTTATTAATAACATCCAATGTCCATGATCAGGAAACCATGATCATCTATTAATCAACAAGCTAGTCTTGACAATAGGCTTACTAGGAACTCTTTTATGTTTACAAAACACACAAGTATTAGTGTTTCCTAATAATACAATTATAGCATGAGATGTAAACATTCATCATAAACACAAAGATATAATAATAACCATTTTATTATTGCCTCTTGGGCATATCTCAAGCATTGTTGCATAGTAAATTGAAATCAGCATGAATGTCAAGTTGGTTCAGGATATAGGGACACGCCCAGTTGGTCGACTTGATTTCTCGGAGCTTGAAACGGTTGAAACAGTTCAGCTAAATCTCCTCGGTGAACTGGATACCAAGTGACTTGGAGGTCAACGTATCAACAGGTGGTACGGCTTGTTCCGCAGCCATCACACGTGTACGGCTCCTCATGTTCATCTAAACCAAAATAAATAAAAATACTAATAATTTTTTTGTCCAATGGAAACATAGTATACACGATCCTCTACACTTGTTACAAAATAAACTCCTCTAAACACAAAATTTAACATGCGCGCGCCCATACTATTGGTCGTTACATGGTCAATATGTTTGCTTGAAAATTGATATTTTGCTCGAGGGTACGGTACGGGAGGGCGGTATGACCACCTCCGGTTGTACCAGTGGTCGTTACGACCAGTGGGTCCTGCGAAAAAATCAACACTTCTATTTTCCAGAGCTTCGATGTGGTATGGGCGCACGGTATAGGGTCTCTAGGTCATACCAATGATCGTTACGCGACCTATAATCTAGAAAAACTTGTAGAATTTGGTTAGTAGCTTTGCACGCCTTTACACATCTTAGCGATTGACAAAATAACAGCAAATAGACTTCATAAAAATCAGCAATACCTTAAAGCCACGTGTTAGTTAAAAATAAGATCGAGGATTACCTTATTTTGTTCTCCTCTCTCCAAAGGTATTATTGAACACTCTTTATTAAAAACATAACAAAACAAAAAACCAACATAAGAGTAAACAACTTTTATTTCACATGGGTTACCTCCCATGAAGTACTTCTAGTTAAGCTCAATTAGCTTGACCCAGATGGTGATTCATTTAGGTTTTGTGAGTGGAACACCCACTCCAAAGTTATTGGATTTCAATGTAATTATACCATCATCATCATTATTAGGTTTGGCATTCTTCTTCCTAGGGAAGTGGACTATAAAAGGATCTCTAGATGGTAGTCTTATTCTCACATTCCCTTCATGTAGATTGATTAAAGTTTTAATAGTTCTTAAGAATGGCCTACCTAGAATTATAGGTGCTATGGGATCTTCAGACATGTCCACAATAACAAGATCATTAAGAGTAGGACTTCCTTTAATTTCAACAACTATGTTTTCTTTTATCCCAATAGCTAGTTTATAAGTTGAATCGGCAAGATGGAGTCTCATTTCAGTGGTTGCAAATGGCCCCAAGTTTAACTTGTCAAATAGACTCTTGAAGATTGTTGAGACGCTTGCACCAAGATCACAAAGTGTAGATATCTCATTAACACCAATTTTAATTTTAATAGTGGGCTCAAATATATCATCTAGCTTAGCAGGAAACTTATCAGCTAGTCTTTTATACTCCATTTCTAATTCTCGAACTTTAGATGCTACTTGTTGTATAAATTGTTGGTATATAGCATCATTACCTTGTTCTGGACCAGGATTCTTTACGGTGATCATCTTTAATAGATCTTCCACGGTGTATTCAGGTGTTGGCGCGTTGCTATAGTCCAGCTCTTCGGGCTTGTCTTCATTGATTTGCACCCTTATCATCTTGAGGTCTTCTACCAGATTCGGCTCAGGCTTTCCAGTGAATTTTGTTAGTATGAGAGATTGGCTCTCAGCTACCTTGCCCAATTCTTCCTCCATGGTCTTTGTCCTTTCATGTAGAGCATGCACATCATTTCTAATTGCAATGAATTGATTAGATAATTTACCAATACTACTCTCATGGTTCTCTGTGGTTTGAATAAGCATATTATTTTGCTTGGTTTGAGCGTGCATAAAAGTTCTAACAGTATGTTCAAAAGAGAGATTGTCATGATTTGCTCCATTATGATTATCATAATTATTGTAAGGAGCTCCTGCAGGATTAGAATAATGTTTTTGAACATTAGAAGCAAAATTTTGGTTCTTCCAAGCAGGATTATAAGGAGTACGAGCTATAAAATTAACATCATTAACATCGGTAGTGATACCATTAATTTGGGTATCTTCCTTACCCTTTACTATGTTGAGTAACTCATCTACCTTAGATGTAATCTCTTCATTGTTTACCTCGGTGATTGAATTCACCCTTTTTGAGGTTCTTCCCACATGCCATTGGACATGGTTGTTTTGCATATCATCAAGTAATTTCTTTGCAACACTCACTTGCTTTCCCATGATTGTTCCTCCTGTTGTAGTATCTAGAATAGACTTAGACATTGGGTTAAGGCCACTATAAAATAAATGCAATATAAGCCACTCTTCCATCCCATGACTAGGATAGTTCATTATGGCTTCTTTCATCCTTTCCCATGCAAGCACTAGTGGCTCACAATCTTTTTGTCTGAAACTTGTAATGTTGGATCTCAGCTACATAGTCTTAGTTGGGGGAAATTAGTCATAAAAAGATTAGTACATTCCTCCCAAGATGTAATAGTGCCCTTAGATATAGCTAGCAACCATTCCTTAGCCTTTCCTCTTACAGAGAAAGGAAACAAACATAATTTAATAGCATTTGGATCAACATCCTTAATACACATCATGTCACAAATTTCAGTAAAAGTATTTAAGTGTAAACCTGATCCTTAGAAGACGAGCCTCCAAATTGGTTGCTGAACCAAACTTAAAAGATTAGGCTTAATTTCATATGCTTCTGCATCAACGGGGGGCTGGGTAATAGGTGCACAAATAAAATCATTAGTAGGAGTAGCATACTCCCCAAGTTTCTTTTGAGCCATAGCTCTTCTCTTTTTGGTATTTTTAAAGTAAAGGAAACAAATAAACAAGTAACTAATTTTTTTGGGTTTTCAAATAGATAACAAGAAAATAAAATAATAACAAGAAATAATCTACAAACAGAAAAAACTAAAAACAAGGTCTCTAGTGACCTCACCAGGATAGCGAATTTCTTCCCCAACAACGGCGCCAGAAAAAGGGTTGATACCTTCGATCCGGATTCATGGATGTAGTATAATAGTCTTTTTCCCTAGTAAACCTAGGTTTAATCGAACCTTGGGAAACAATGCTAAAAGGAATTAAAAAGGACATGCCTGCAAGACTTTGTTTTTTGTTATACCTTTATTTACCGGACCAATCTAGTTTACTTTATATCGTGGGTTGAATCAATGGATGGAGATAGGCCAGGGTTGAAGATCCACCTGCAGCTACACATCATATGGGATAAAAGATAATAATATGCACAGTCATGTGTAACCGTTTTAATAGAGATAATCTTTTGTGGGAAGCACATCCTAATATACTAAAGCCCCTGCGAGCCACAAGTTTAGCAATAGTCTTTTGATCCAACCGAATGCACCATGAAGTATCGGTCTACAAACAGTTATTAAGTGAAAAACACATATCAAAACCTTAAGAAGAGATGTTGTTGTTGATCCTGAATGGGTCGCTAAGCGAAGACCGTATAGCCCTTTCTGTCACTGGGTTTCCTATTAGATCGCCGCTAGCCAAGTATCTTACCTCAAGCCTTTATCGATCTCGGGGGTCTTGGGTACCTACAAGTTCAAAGATCGAGGCAAGAGACAAAGAAACAAAAGATACAAATCCCTTATTCAAACAATACGCAATACTCCCATAGATTAGATGCACATAATTGCTGCGAGGTTTCTCCCCAACCTGTAGCCCATGAGGACTACTCACTCATAACAATAAGATCAAGGATAGAAAACATTGTGCAAAATACTTAGATTGAAATCAAATATTCTTGCAATGGTCGCCGAATCACAAGGAGATCTCAAGTACAAAGTAATGGCTATGGCTAATGGAGGGGATGGACTATGGTGTGGATCTCCTTTGGTGGTGTTGTGATGCAATCTGAGAATGGCATCCCTCTGCGTGGCAGCTGGGACCTCAGAATATATATTTGTATTCACAAAAGTTGTAGGGTTTGACAAGACGAAGCCTCCGCCACATTGTACGAGTGGATAGTACGGGTGGGCTCTGCCCGTACCAGTGGTCGTTACGGCTACTGACGCCTGGTAATGTCTCCAGAATTACTTGGTTGTGTGGACTTCCTCAAAATCTTCATTTATGACTCCTAATTTCGCATTAAAAAGCGTGATTTCCTACACAACACAATTCAAAGCAATGGTTTGCATATCTTTGCAATAATTAGTCATTAGTGGCAAGGCTAGAGAGATTATTGTCAATTGCTTGACTAAAAACAATGTTTAAACGCAGGAAAAGATGGATATTTTTAGAGCCATCGGCATACCAATGACCTCCGTCGACAAAATCATCATAAGGTACCTTCCACCACTAGGGCCACCACCACAAGGACCCCAAGAGAAAGTTCAAGCTACAACCACCCTCTCGAACATGTGGTATCTCCTTCTAGTGCCACCACCACAATGGCACCCCAAGTACAAAATGATAAACTCCTATGCTACAAGTCCAATGACCAAGGTCACTACCCATGGGCATGCCCAACCATCATATGAGGAAAGTGTCAACACCAAGGTCATATGTTTTGGGAGTGCACCGCTACATAAGCCAAGGTGGTCATGGAAGATGATGAGAAAGCTCCAAGTGAAGAGTCTACACTTCAAGATGGAGGAAGACAAGGACACGTATGTGATGAAGTCGATCCGAGCACCGCTCTCGACAACAACATGAGCCTATTTCCACCACTACTCCATCATGGTGACAAGACGGTCGAGCATGGGATTTTCCCTTCGACCAAGGATGCGGGTGATTATGCTCATCTTAAGGCATCCAACTTTGAAGGCGATAGAGTTGAAAATGGTTAGGATGGGACTTTCCCTTCACCAAAGGAGACGCATGGAGTTGAGAAAACCGAGCCTATACCTATATGCTTGAGTGATGATGTGGTACCAATCCCATGTGAGTATGAGAGCCACTTAGCCCACTTGAGTGCGAGCAAGAGTGAGATGAGTGACTCCACCTTATGTGATATTGAGTGCTTTCCACTTTGAGGGCATGAGTGATACACCGATTAAGTTGAGAGTGGTAGTTGTTAGGTCAAGTGTGGACATTTCAAATTCTAACGAATTACCCTCTACCTCTAGTGTGTTATCTGATGTTGTTCTAGGTTCCATCAATGAAGAAGCACCAAACCACGAAGCGATGTTACCTCAAATGAAGAAGATGTACATGGTCGATGAAGATGATGCTACACCATGGCTACATCCAGAAGATGAAATCGGCCACATGTAGGCCACTACTGCCACAACACCACTTCATACGAGAGGTATGAACAAGGTATAAATAAGGGTGTTGATGATGCCATGAGCCCACTAGTGGACAAGATGACTTGTGATGATTGGCATGCTATGGATAATATGTGTGACATTTCATATAATTCCTTCATATTTCCATGTGATACTTTGCCTTTGCATACTGTTGATCATATGAAATTATTTGACTGTGATGATGTTGCCATAGACATGCCATGCTATAAATGTTTAGTGTATCCATCCATTGCTTGCAATATGATGAACAATTGCTCTTTCAAAAAATTCCTTGCAATGACGATAACAATGATCCGCGTGTTGCGACCAACTTATTGAAAAATTCTCTTTCCCTATGTTTGTCAGCAACCATGCTATTGCTTCTGACATGCTTTGTCATGATAGTTATTCAATTTATCCCATTACATGCAATAAGTTGAATAATTGCTCTTTCACTTGTTTTGTTTGCAACAATACTTATCATATGATTTATAATGATATTGTCCTCATATCTTTCTCGAGTTTTGGAGATTTTGGTAAATGCCATGATAAGAATGTTCCCCACTTGCATATTCACCATGCATATAACTTACACTTGATTGACACTAGTGGTGAAGTGCACAAGAAAAGATATGTCATGATCGATGATGTGTTTATCTACCATGCATGCTCGTTCTTCCTTGTATCTATGTTGTGTGTAGGTACCCACACTATAATTTCAACCTCGATTGAGCACGAGTTGACAAAAAGAGCTCTTGATACCTTTTACATGCTTTTCATCGTTCATGTTGATAAATTGCTCTTTCCTCTGGTTTGCTTGCAAGCATGTTGATGGTATTATTTCACCTTGTGACAATCATGTTTTTTTGCTATTGAACTTTGATTATTTGTGTGTTACATCTAACATATAGAACAATTTCTCTTTCCAATGGTTGGTTTGCACACTTAATGATTATGTTTTGGATATCTTTCCTCATGTGTTTTTGCCAAATTCTCCTCTTCTTGCATCAAAGATGTTGATCAATATTTCTTTCCATTGCTTTGAGTGCTACACTAAAAAGTTCTATGGAGTTTTTGAGTTCCCACATTTGAATGATGTTCAAACATTTTCCATGCACATTGACCTTGCATATGCATTCCATTTGCTAGACTTGTATTGTTCTAATGGTGTTGTGAACAATAATGGACATGCTATAAATGACACGCTCCTCTATTACGCACAAAATATTTTGCTTGGTATTTTTTGTGGGAAATTACAAATGCATACACGTCAACCTATACCAACAATGAGTTGACAATATGAAATGTAGAAAGTTACCTGTGGATGAGCTTCTACAAGCTATATCTACACCCTAAGGTGACTTCATTCTACTTAAGGACGCATGCTATATTATTCATAAATTGTCTATGCTTTGAGTGTTGTTTTGTTTTTGTTGTGAGCTTTGTAGACTTCATGGAAAGCGAAGGAACATTAAAGAAATGCCACATCATGATTCTCAAGGACAACTATATGGTGTACCCTAGGATCAAGAATGTCTCTCGACCTCCTCTACATGGTGATGAGCGTAAAGAGTCGAGGACGACTCTTTTTAAAGGGGGGGCTGATACGGCCTAACCTATGACCGTTACCATATCAAGGTCTCCAACTTATGCCAAGTTGTCATGGACCTCAAAGGTGAATCATATCCTCTATGCGAGTCCATTTCCTACCCTATTGAATGGTATACTACTTCATACTCTGTCCTATGACCATGATAGGTTGACATCGACAAGTACTAAGACGAGGGAGGAAGCCCAGAACCTCAAGCCCGACAAGACGATGGCTTGGAAGAGGACACGAAATAAGTAGGCCCATTCCGATTGACAAACCTGTGCTGGTGAACCACCCGCTCATTCTGGCTCCAGGTCTGGCTCGCTGAATCTATCGTCGAAACCCTCGTCCATTTTGGAGCTAGACCCGCCGGACCTCAGCGCCCACCGGAAATGCCGCTAGTATCCCAGTTCGATGACCACTAGACCAACCCAGCGCCCGCCAAAACCAATCAGCGACAAACCCCGTGTCGCCAGACTTACCGCCGGAAACACTGTATGCACACAGAATCTGGGTTTGATGCCCTGGAATATTTCCTTTACCTACCCTTCGCCTCATGTATGATAAATAGCCCCTATGTCTCTCCCTTATTCCCTTATACATAGATGATAGACTAGAAACCCCTAATATGGATCAATTCTAGTTATGTCTCCTTTACTTCATGAGGGAACCTTTAATCATCACAACCCTCTATGGATTTGGCCTTTTAGCATCCTTAGTTGTACAAGGTCTTTACTTTGAGTTGGCTCTATTAAAGTTATTGAGACCCTCTCCAAGGTGTTATTCCCTCTTCGATGTGGATTGACGAGAGTACGTTGACTGATCTCTCCTTGCGAGGATTCTATCAGACCGGTGGCCTCTGGAGGGAGCAATAAGCCTTGTATCGTGTTGTGTTTGCGTGTGTTCATCGTGTTCTTTGCGAGGTGTGTGTTCTCTTCCTCTACCTTCCCCTTTCCCTCACTTTTCCCATCGATTTAAATACGAGATCCATAAAGATCAGGCCACCCTTGAGGTTAACCCCTATCACACACAGTGGCCGTGTTCGATACCATGACCTTTTTCCAAAATGGTAGCCCTTTTATATGCCATAGCGATGTCTCTCGAACCTCCATAGTGGACCCCCCCCCCCTTTGCTGAGCCTTGATCCGAAGCTCTACGCCTTCCTACCACCAAGTGGTATATCCCTGTCGGCATCAGGTGGCCGATAGTAAAGGTCCAACAACGGTGGAGAGGTCTAAGGAATTGATCGTGTTTCCTATCTTAGTTTTAGGTCCTCCTTGCATATGTCTAGGACTGCATTGTAATTTTATTTATTTCTATCTGAGATTTGTCCCATGAAGGAACTAGGGTACAATGATTCCTTGGTTTGTGAGGGGGCTGAACACGTGATTCTAAAGGAGCGCAACGACGGCAATGACGATGGAGAAAACACACAAAAGAGAGTTGACACTGGGTTTTTTTACCCAAGTTCGGGACCCTTATGAGGACGTAAAACCCCTACTCCTGCTTTTATTGTATTACTCACGTGCCTCGTGAGGTTACAATACAGGATGAAAGTCTAGGGTTTTAGATCTCTGGGATCGCCCCCCCCCCCCCCTCCAAGGTAGGAGGAGGACTCCTTATATAGGGTGGCGTTGGGCCTCTTCCCCCCATCGATGGGCGGGAAGGGCTTCCACATTCTCGCCAAAGGATTTAGACCTATCTTGTATTCTTGCGGGCACCAGCCAGCTGCTGTGTCAGGGGGTGGTCGACAGTCCTTTCGCTTTATGTCATCGCCTTGGTCTTCTTGCACCAAAACGGTTGTGTCAGATGTCGTCCTAGCCTTGCGTCACCCTCCCACCCCTTCATGCTCTGCTTTCCATGGATGGACTGGCCGTCGCTTGGACTAACCGTTGGCGCATCGTCCTGCTAGACGCGCTTGGACCCAGTGACTTCCCCTCCCGAGGCTTTTCTAAGAGGCTTCGGCTCCCGGTCTAGGCTGACTCAAGCACTTGTAGAGGATCCGGGCTTCAGCTCCCCCTCCGGAGGCTTGTTCTCCCTGTGGGCCCTCAAGAGGGCGTCCCGGGCGGGCCTGCCAACTCGACGAGACAGGATACCCCCAAAGCCAATAGTCCGATAGTAGCCCCCAGTCGCTTGGCTCACATGCCACTAACGAAGGGGCATGGAACTCAAGGGACCAACTGGAGCCAGGCCCATGAGCGATCGCGTCGCAACACAATCCCTAAAGTTGCCCCCGCGGCTTCCACGTGCCCGCGCAGGACGTGGCGCACGCTAGGTACGGGAACCGTCGCTTCCACTACTTAGCCTTGGAGGTCAAGGCGCCTGCAAAACCCCAAATCCTAAGGGACTCGCCAGCTTCCGTCTTCCTCTGCCGCCAATCTGCTGGAGCTTCACGCAACACCGCTCCTTCCCCTTCCACAACACCCACGATGGCCCTCAAGAGAGCGTGTGTCACTTCCACCGCACCGAGCTTTCCCCCATCGATCGTGGGGGCCCTTCTGCCGACGACGATTTTCGACAAGGAGGGGTTGGAGAAGTTCCACAGGCTGATGGCCTCCGACTCGAACGAGTGGGGCGCCTCGCGAGTGTGCTTAGCCAGCATTGGGGGAGTGGGTGGCTCTCCACCGCGACCCCTGTTTTCACCCACTCTGTTGCCACCGACCTTGTCCCGCCATTTTCTCCCTTTCTCATGGCCGTCTTGGACCATTACTGCATCAAACGCCTCCATCGCCACCTGCGGAGCGTGACCCTTATTGCTGCTTTCGCGTTCTAGTGCAAGGCCTTTGTCGGGGTGGCGCCGTCCTTGGCATTGTTCCAGCACTTCTACAGCATCCACGTCAACGCGCCAGGGGACGCTCTCCGTGGTGCTAGAATCTTCACCGGGGAGGAGGGGACTTCCTACCTATCTCCATCCTCAACACAACATTGGAATTCCGCCGAACTGGGTCATGGTGGACGCCGGCCGGGCCTGGCCTCTGCTTCGCGCTCCCGCGGGGGCGGCGGTGGAGAACCTAGGCATGGCTTGATTCGAGGGGAGTGGCGGGGGGTGCCGTGGGTAGTTCTGCCTCCCCGGCTAGGGGCGCACCCTGGAATCTCCTCCCCGCCTGCGCAGGAGCGGGCCGTGGAGAGGGAGAGCCTGGCTGACGAGGGTCTGCCTGATTCTGAGGTGGTTGCAGGGGCGGCGAGACCATCCTTCTCGACGACCCTGTGGGAGCGCAAGTCACGACTATAGCACCAACCCATGACGATCGGGGAGAGCCTACCGGGGCAGCCCCAAGCTCCTGATGTGGTGGGTCTAAGCATGCTGGCCTTACTACTACCCGAGGGCGGCTCCTTGGGCTGGTCGAGGCGTCTGCAGGGCGTCGTTGCAACCGCCCATGCCGGGCATGACCGGTTCCTTGCTAACATCGTTGTAGAGGATCATCGCCTGGCCGGGGTGTGGCATCGCCTTCACCTAGAGTGGGCCGCTCTCGACCAGGCCCAGGAACAATGGAGAGCCCGCGGCGAGGCCACGAGCTCCTGGGGTGACTGGATCCTTGCGGAGTCGCCTCGAGAAGCTAGGGGACTTCCGCATCGGCCGGGATTCACATCCCGCCTCCCGGGGCCCACTCCGGGGGCCTGGCTAGCATCACTCATGACTTCTCTATGCACGATCATGCACTTGCCTCCTCTGAGCGGGAGGTCAAAGAAGACCATCAGAGGGTCTCCCAGAGAGAACGGGATGTGGCCCTCCGCGAGGAAGTGGTTCAGCTTCACGAGGATGAGGCTCAGCTAGAGAGGAGCTGGCTGGAGGCGCTTGAGGCCTAGCTGGGGACAGCCCAACAGAATCTTGAGGAGCGTACGCTCGATGTTGACCGTCATAGCGCGAACACTGACGGGCACCTTCGTCGGTGTTACGCCAAGGTTGCCGAGGAGCGGGAGCAGATGAAGAAGGACAACGAGGTGGCACTCTCACAACTTCGCCTGGGCCTCCAGGCAGAGTGGCAAGGGAAAACCAAGATCCAAGAGGCGCGCTTCCTGGAGAGGCGAGAAGAGCTAGAAGCTTCTCTCTGTTCGGTGGAGGAGCGCCTAGCCCAGGCCCTTGTCGATCTAGGTGCCTTGAAGGAGCTGCAGGTCACTCACCAGGAGCTCTAGAAGCACTGGAATCTCCACGACAAGGTGGAGCAGGACCTCCAGTTGTTGGAGAAGGAGAGGTGCAAGATGTATCGGGCGCTTGCCAAGCGCGCGGCCGCCACCCTGCAGGACTTCGGGGTGACCGATTTCTACACCAGCCCCTTGCCGATGCCAGCACGGATGGCGCTATCCTGGTGCTCTTCAACCGGATCATGGTAGTGATGGAGGGGAAGGCCGAGCTTTACCACGTTTATCACCTGGACGAGTGTCGTAAGATGATGCGGGTCGTGGCGACCCATGTTCTCTCCGTACTCTACCAGTATAACGCCAACTTCCCCTGGAGGGTCCTCCTGGAGAAGGTGACGCACCCTGCAAGGACCCTGCCTGGCGAGATCACGCGGTTCAACCAACTCGTGGAGGAAAGTGTCAACAAATTCCTCCCGATCTTCATGTTGACTAAAGAGGGTGAGGGCTTTGAGGCTGCTGGGTCCTCCGACAACAAAGATGGAGATTCCCTGCCTGGCTCACCCAGTGCCGGGGGAGTGACGAGCCATCTGTGAAAGACAACGCTTCCGAGCCATTGGCATGAGGGGCCCTCTCGACTGTAGTCCGATCGATGTACTCCAGTGTGATTGCCGTGTTCTGGACCTGATGTCTCTCTTGTAGAATTATTGCATGTATTCGTTCACGCCCCTATTGAGGGACTTGTCCTTCCCCTAGGTCTCATGGGGAGATGTCTTGAGGGAGGCTGAGCGCACCGAGGGGCACCTGTAATGAGCCCTCAGGGTGAGTTGCAGCTGTCGAAACCCGCAAGTGAGGCGACTTACTACTGTGGACGGGTGGTAAGTTCAGAGCTCCGCCTTCTAAGTCTTGTGGTTTCCTGGCGGTAAGAGGGGCGAGCGCCTCATGAGCCGTCCCGCCATCCTCTCGAGGAGAGAGTTGTCTCGCCAGTGTAAGGATTCTTTAGTCTTTTGAGTTCCAGGAACCATGGGTGAGGTGACTTGCGGGCGAGGAATAGGCCATAAGTTTAGAGCTCGACGCTTTAGGTCCTGGAGAGCTCGGGCTATGGAGGAGTAGTGCCTCACGAGCTGTCATGGTGAGGTGTGAATTCATGTGTTTCAGTTAGGAAGCATGGGTAAGGTGACCAGCGGCTGAGGAACGAGCCGTAAGTTTAGAGCTCGACACTTTAGGCCCTCAGGAGCTCAAGCCACAGAGGAACAGTTCCTCGCGAGCCGACATCACGATGTCTTTTTGCGCCAGGAACTATGGGTGAGGTAACTTGCGGCCGAGGAACGGGCCACAAGTTCAGAGATCGACACATTAGGTCCTGGTAGTTTTGGGCCACCGGAGGGAAGTGCCTCACGAGCCACCCCGTAAGCCTCTCGAGGAGAGCGCCGTAGGGCCCATGCTAGCCCGTGATCTTCTCGAGGAGGAGATCGTAGGTATCGCATGTTGTGGCAGTCTCGGTCGAGGACGGGCGCGTCCCGGCCGAGCCGCATTCCCAGTGCTGCCTTGTTTCGTGCATACACCATACGAGTGTCTCGAGCGCTAGGGGTCTGTGAGCGAGGTGACTTATCGCCGGAGCTAGTCTGCAAGTTCAGAGCTCAATCCTTCAGGCCCCGGTGTCGATAGGGGCAATTAGGTGATATGCACCATCCTAGCCCCTGCTCGTATGATTGATATATGAAGATGTGGATAGCATGTAGGCAGAAAAAGAATTAAAAGAACGAACAAATTCACCCAAAAAGCAGACAGAATCCATCAGTAACCGCATATTTTTCCCTTCTTGAGCACCCTGCCCTAGTGAGGGGCACAAAAGTATCACCTAGCAGAGAAGAAGCAAGGGCTAAGGATCACCTTAAGGGGGCAGAGCCCGGAGGAGGCGTGTGCGCCTGGGATGCAGGGCGCCTCTGATTCCCTAGTCTCCCCCGAGGGGCTGAGCTTCCTGTGCCGCTGTCCATCTAGCCCCCGGGCCCTCCGCTGGAGCTACGGGTCAGGGACCTTGGGGCGCCAGTGTCTGTTGCACGTGTTTCTCTATTTGCGCCTCTTCTTGTTGCCATACCCCTATCTTACCTCCTTGAGCTTGACACACTCGTTAGTGTCATGGCCTTGCCTCTGGTGGAAGGCGCAATACAGGTGCGAGCCGTTCAAGCTGCCCGCTTCTCTCCTAAGGAGGTGTCACCTGCCGTCTTTCCCCGGGCGCCTGGTGGGGCTTGTCTCGCCCTTCGTGGTTGGGTCCGCGGGCCCGATCTCGCCGCGGGCGAACAGGTCCCTGGCTTCTGCCTTGGTGCAGTGGTCGACCATCATGAAGAGTTCGGCCAACATGGATAGGTTCTCTCCATGGCGGCTGATCCTGTCGAGCACTTGAGCATCGGAGACACCCTCCGTGAAAGCCATGATGACTTCCGCATCGGTGGCTCCGCTGACCCTGACGAGGCTTTGGTCGAAATGCTGCAGGTACTTGCGCAGGGTCTCTTTGGGTCCTTGGCGCACCTTTCTTAGTCCTCACACGTGTCCGCGGGTTCATCCGCATCCCTGAACTTCACGACGAAGAGGCCGCAGAGCTCGGACCATGAGTCGGTGGACCCTTCGGGAAGGTTCAGGAGCCAGGTGCATGCCTCCAGCCCCAGGCCCATAGGGAACTAGTTGGTGAGGACGTGGTTGTCTCCCTCTGCTGCCTCTATGCCCGTGGTGTAGATCTACAAGAACTCTGTGGGGTTGGTGGTGCCGTCGTACCGGGCGGCATTTCCGGCTTGAATTTGGGCGACCACACCACCTGGTGGAGGTGTTTAGTGAGGGCGGGACACCAAGAGCTACGGGTCTCCATGCCACCGGTGAGCTTCGCTCGGTTCTGCAGACCCGCAGCTGAGATGGCCTGGAGGGTTTGGGTCTCGCGACCCCGGTGCCTGGCCAAGGTCACCCGCGCATCCTCTGCTAAACGGACGACTTCCGCTCAGCCTCGTACCCGCCCGGGACACGTCGTGTTGTGGAGGTTCACATCATCCGAGCCCCCGGACCCGCTGCAAAGAGCAGGAGGTGGGGGTGCACCGTAGGCTATGTCACCCGGCTGTGCTTTGCACGCTGCGGGGTTGTCCCAGGCGCGTCCATCAAGGCCGCGAGGCGCGCCTGCCACTCCTCTCTGGCGTCCTCGGCAGGCGAGTAGCAGAGGACCTCTTTTGCCATGAGGCGACCCGTTTCCACGATGAGCGGGATGCGAGACGCTCGGGTCAGTGAGGTGCTCGGACAAGAAATCTCTCCGCCCGTCCTCGTAGAGGGGCGTAGGCAGAGCTTGTTGTTGGCCCCGGAGGAGGGTGGGGGAGTGAGGGTAGCCCGACACGAGCCCCCGAGCCTCCCTGCTTGCTCCCACCGGGAGCGGCTATCGCGAGGCTTGCAGCGAGCGACCATGCTGATGCCGCTGACTGAAGTCCTCCGGGTCGCGCCCTATCCCCCTACCTGGCACGCTAAATGTCGGAGATTTGTCTGGCAAAGGAACTAGGGTCCAACAATACCTTGAATCGTGACGGGGCTGAACACGCAATTCTGAAGGAGCGTGGCGACAGTGACAACGACAGAGCAAACGCACGACAGAGATTTGACACTAGGGTTTTTTACCCAGGTTCAGGACCCTCGTGAGGAGGTAAAGCCCCTACTCCTTCTTTGTTGTATTTCTCGCATGCCTCGTGAGGTTATAATGGAGGATGAAAGTCTAGAGTTTTAGATCTCTGGGATCGCCCCTGCAAGGTAGGAGGAGGACTCCTTATATAGGGCGGCGACGGGCCTCTTCCCCCCATCGATGGACGGTAAGGGCTTCCACATTCCCGCCAAAGGATTTGGACCTATCTTTTTCTTCTTGCGGCCACCAGCCAGCTGCTATGCCAGGGGGTGGTTGGTAGTCCTTTCGCTTTATGCCGTCGCCTTGGTCTTCTTGCACCAAAACGGCTGTGTCAGATGTCGTCCTTGCCTTGTGTCATCCTCCCACCCCTTCATGCTCTGCTTTCCACGGATGGACTAGTCGTCGCTTGGACCGACCGTTGGCGCGTCATCCTGCTAGACGCGCTTGGACCCGGTGAATTTCCCTCCCAAGGCTTTGCTAAGAGGCTTCGGCTCCCGGTCCAGGCTGACTCAAGAACTTGTAGAGGATTCAGGCTTGGGCTTCCCCTCCAGAGGCTCATTCTCCCTGTGGGCCCTCCAGAGGGCGTCTCGGGCGGGCTCGACGACTCGACAAGACGGGTACCCCCAGTGCCAAGAGTCCGACAATTTCTCATAGTCTACTTTGTACCCACTGCATATATTTTATTGGAAGGTTTTTGGGGTCCTTTGAGACCCTCTCATTGAAGGAAATAATAATTGTATTGATTCTAGTTTGATATTGTGCATCGCGTGATTACATTGTGAGCCTTTGGGCCATTTATATAGTACTAGAAGACTTGGAAAATATAAAGGCTAATAGAGATAGAATCCTAAAGTACCAAATATATCAATTCGTGATCTACTCTAATACCTAACCATGGTATACTCTAACACCCCCTCCCCCAGTAGTCGGATCGATAGTGACGTGAACAACATCAGGAGCATCGTGGACGATCCGACTGGAGCATAACACGAAGGCGTCGACTGGAGAGGATACCGGTGGGTGATAGCCCTTGATGTCGATGTCTATGTAGCCGAGAGTGAGGGTGTTGTAATCGTGGTCAATGGTGTTGTTGGAGTGTTGGTGATGTAGTCGCCGTTGAGGTTGATATAGTTGTGGTCGGTGTCGTCGTTGAGCCCGGGGGAAGTCACCAGAGTAATAAAATAGTAAAAGGGGATCACTGGTAGTCAACTTGAGGTAAACATAGCTGGAGTTCTGGTCGTAGAGGTAGGACACACGTCACGTCGAGCTTGCCAAACTCGGGAGCGCACCGGGGACGAAGGCACGTGTCAGTGTTGCCAATACCGGACATGCGAAGATGGGGACCATCACGAACCATGCAAGCCAGATCGGAGGGAGAAGTAGAGAAGACTGATGTGCACAGTTGGTTGCGCGCCATATGCGCCGGAGTAGACGAAGTGATTGCAAGAACAAAATTAAGCACACGCGGTGCAAATAAAAATTAGACTTCAACTCTGGTGGCGAGGTCGTGGTGGACAAAGACAGTGAGGTGGTTGTTGGTGGCGATCGAACTACAGCGGTAGTAGAAGTCGGGGATCGAACCCGTTTCATTCATCCATATGCAGGAGTTCTTTCGCGTTTGTTGAACGAGAGGTTGTAGATGTCGGGGATCAAATCCAATTTATTCATCTACATGCAGGAGCATGGTGACGCAGAACGCATTGGCATTTACGAAGACCTTTTTCGTTGGTGGTGGCAACGATGCGGTATGTGCAATGAAGTTGGTGGTGTAGAACTTGATGTAGATGGTTGTCAGCCATGATGACTATGGGCGATGCTGATGGGGCCCTTTGTACGGTGAGGCACATACTCGAGTACGTTTGTCCCGGTTGATGTTGGTGAAGACGAGCTGGCGTGGTGACGACTTGCGTCCCTTGGGGCGCCGCGCATAGCCTCCTTGGTACAATCATTGACGAGGATTTTCCAGAGATAAGTCGATGTTGTGGTTGGAGTAGAGGCGCGTGATGATAACATGCGATGGTGGGTGACGCAATCCGCTATGATAGGTGAAAGAAGAACCGCCGGTTAAGTGGTCGGCAAAAAATTTTTGACAAAATTTATTGGATCTAATCTATGAGTTACATGGGCCCGGCGGAGATCGATCTCCTTGAGGGCGGCGCGGTAGAAGTGGTGGGCAAAACCCTATGTCGAGAAATGAGAGGCCTTTGATATCATGTAGGCAATATAGTTGTAATTCCAGATTGATATTGTGATATTGTGTATTGCCTGATTACATTGTGAGACTTTGGGTTGTTTATATAGTATTATAATTTGGGGACTAAAAATTCTAGCAACTATAGAATACTAAACTACTAAATATAGCAATCCATGATCTACTCTAATACCTAACTGTGGTATACTCTAACACTCATGTTAAAAAAAACTTTGTAGAAAAGAAAATTGAAATATATGCTCGCGTGCCAGAAATGTACGTTCGATGAGTCTGGCCTGCCAATACTACCATAACACTTAGGATGTGGTTTCCGGAAATGCATGAATGTTATATGTAAGTATATTAATCTTCTAAAAAGACAAAAACATATTTTCCTCTTTCCCGCTAAAAAATCCTTAACATGCAAATCACTTGAAAGACACTGAGCAAAGATGAACATTAACATTATGGGCGTGTTTGGTAGTCCGTTTGAGGTCCCGATAGGCCCTTAGAAGATGAAACTGAGCCGATTGGTTACCTGCCCACTCTCCATGTTGTGCCCCGCACGAACATAAAAGCACCCCCGGGGCAGGCCCGCTAAGAAATGCCGATTTGGCCATTTCCAACGAGCCACCCTCATCGTGTGCTCTCTAGATGCAAAAAGGGAGATAGTTACACGAGCGCGGCCACAAATAGAGATGGCGGGAGCACACACACCATAGAAAAAATGGAAAAGGGGGCGCGTGGTGTATACCGTCACCTCTGGTGAAACCCTTCCTCTATTTCTACCCCACGCGCTCACCTCGACTTCGAAATCCACCATTTATCCTCCCCTTGAGCTCCATTGTCGAGTCCTAGAGCAGGTAAGCAGCACACTCATCTACGGTCAGCGGCGGCGGCATTCGCAAGAGTACTACCTCCTCCGAGTCGAATTCTACACCACCTCCAACAACGATGGTAAGTAATCATTCCTCCTTGCCCTCTTGTTCATCTATCACTAGTAGTGGATCTAGGGTTCCTGTTAGTTCATCTATATGTTGTTCCATGTTAGATTTAGAGATTATGTTAGATCAACACTCTCTACTTCCATTGTAGATAAATATCTTGTGTTAGATCATCTGTAAGTTGTGCCATGTTAGATCTTGAGATTCTGTTAGATCAACACTCCCTACTTCCATTGTAGATGATGATATTGTGCTAGAACATGTATGCGTCTAATTTTTCTACTTTGGTTGCTCAATCTGCTTGCTATTACATTGGGTTGTCATCCATCCTGATTATAGGAATCCTTGTGTGATGACATTACCCAGGCCTTGGTCCCCTTTAGAGAGTTGCAGATCCCTTCATTTGTGGAGGATTCTTAGCAAGATCCTAAGAGTGACGTGTAGATGTCGCAATGTGTTGCAACCAACTCCTCCCAGGACCCAGTGCAGTCCCTGGTAAAGAAGATTGTTGCACAGGTAGCTGCAAAGCTTGCGAGGGACAAGAAGGTTGAGAAGGCGCACAAGACCGAAATGGCTGAGAAGGCTGCTACAGCAAAGGATACCATGAAATGGTTGCCCTTCATGTCCACCTTCGTCCTTGAGAAGATGTGCGAGATCATTAAGACCGGCGTCCGAAAAGACAAGGGCTTCAAGGAGTTCCATCTAACTTCTTGTGCAAAGGCTCTCTTTGAGCAATGTGGAGTTGACTGCAACCACACTCATGTGTATAATCACGTGATGAAGTGGAGGGTGAAGTGGCTCACCATTAGCAGGCTAAGGGATCTGAGCGGTGCTCAATGGTGTAAAGACACCAAAACCATCATCCTGGAGAGTGATCACTATCTTGGGCACGTCACGGTTAGCACACTACCTTGTTGATTCCTTACACACCATTAAGAATCATGATTATGATTAGCTTACACACTCCTAAAATTGTAGGATCATCCCAAGGACGGTGAGTTCCTGAATGTTCCCATCCCTAGCTATAGTGAGATTGAGACCATCTTCTCTTTCGGCCTGGATACTAGCAAGTTCGCCATGGGATCTGAGAAGACCCTAGGGACACCTCCTGCAACACCTACAGTTGAATATGATGACCATGGCACGTAGTAGTGGGACACGATGATCCTGGATGGCCTAGACAAGCCAGCCGACAACTTTCCTGATAGGGAAGCTCCTCTAGTGAAGAGGAAGAGAGGCGCCCTTGCCTATAATGAGATCATGGCCTTCAACAACATGACTGATGCCATTAAGGACATCGCCCATGCCATCAGGAAGAACAAGCCAACAAACATGCACCTAGACCTCTATAGTGTCGTCATGGACATGGTTGGCTTCTCCGAGGAGTCTCTCATGGCGGCTATCAGCCACCTTATCGACAACAGGGCCCATGGAACAAGCTTCATGCACATGGTTGAGCCACACAGGGTGTTGTGGCTTAGGATCTACATGGGCAAGTACTACGACACACAGTAGAGCTTGTCTTCCTAGGCCATGCGGGTGGGGATGCGTGTTGGTGATGAACACGATGACGATGTTGATGTATATTTTGGTGGTAGTTAGGTCTTACAAACTTCTTATGAACTTATATGATGGTGAATTTATTGGTGTGGTGGTAGGAGGTCACCTCTTTTGATGTGATGGTGGATTGACACCATAGTTGTAGAATGAACTTGTGATCCTGTTTTGGTAATGATCATGCATGCTCCCCTATAGTTTATGATTTGATGCCAAGTTTTCATGGTTTGTTATGATTTCATTCATGCTTCTAGGCCATACCTAACTTGTTATGTTTGTTTCATCTTAGTGGTATCTGGTGTAAAGAGAGAGATGTCCAGATGTGTATGATTCATCGAGGAATTGCAAATCAATGGTTTCTCAAACAACTACAGAGGATAGCAAATGGAAAACGCTCGTGTACCTTCGGAGGTTCGCAACCTCTGGCTCCTGCTCACGAAGTGTGTCCACGGGCCCCACAGCACCGCTCTCTCTATCCCTTATCTCCCTCCTCCGTTTCCCCAATTTATCATTGAGAGCCCGACGAATCCATTTCCTGCGGCCAGCGCTCGACGCCTCTACCTTCACGCGATCTGCCACCGACTCCACCTTCGCCACCATGAATGGCGCCTTCTCCGCCGCCTCTATCCTAGCTTGTAGTAGGTACTCTAAGCTTCGACCACGGCCTCTCACGCCTTCTGTTCTCGGACTGATCTCGCCGGCGCTGCAGGAGGGAGTGGGGGCGAAGGTTGTCACCGGTGTTGCAAGGACCTGTAGCCTCTCTCCCTCCCCTTCGATGTGATGCCACCGACGCAAAAGCCGCCGTCCCTACTGCAAAAGGGAGGCCTGCCCGGTGGTCCTGCCAGAGAGCGGCTGTTGTTGCTGCAAGGAGTGGGCTGCGGAGCCCGAGCTCCGCTACAATAGCCTGCTGCAGCAAGAGGGAGGCGGCTCCACGACGGTTGTCCTTGCTATAGCAAGGGGAGGCGGCGCCATGGCGGTGTTGCTACAGCAGGCCGGTGTTGCTTCGAGTGGCGGTCGTAGCTGTTGCAAGGGGAGGCGGCACTGCTGCGAACCACGAGCCCCGACAGTGGCGGCGGAGCTGCTGCGAGGGGCTGTCAGTGGAGCTGCATATGTTGTGGGGTGGAGCTGCAAATCTCCACCACCGGAGCTGCAAAGGATGGTCGCCGGAGCCAAAAAAAAAAATCTAGGCGCAGAAAAACGGGATTGAGGAATCTATCTGTCTGGCACACGAGCCGGAGGCTGGGAAGTTTGCCAACCTCGGAGGACGCTCAGTCCCTACCAAATACTAGAGAAGGCAGAGGAATAGTACTATCATTTCTTGGCTCATCGGGTTGTTTCTCGGAAGTCTGCTGGTTACCAAACTCGCCCTATCACGTCTTGATCAGACGAGTAGTACATCTGCTCTGCTCTATCCAAACAAACACCCGTGTCACGAGGTGTTCCCAGGAGAAAAGTTGTTTTCGGTCGACAGCAAAGTCGAAGTATTGAAACCAGCTAGAGGACACGTTGTCGCCGCGGCTAAGCCTCCTGTCTCCACGTACTCCCTCGAATGCTCTAGCCGACCAAACCTGGAAGAAGGTCCTTGGTCATGAAGCTTCCAGTACTCCTCGTCGATATCGATATGCCACCGCCCAGGGCCCAGCCTATATAACCCAGGCCCCTCTGTCCACCTCAATATCAGAAATTCAGAATCGATCAACTCGATCTTTCGAGTAGCTACTTCCATACAGGTCGGCACCGTTCCAGCACATTCTTTCTCCCCGTAGGTGCCACGCTTCCTGTCCCGTAAGCACTGCACGACAAGCCATGGACGGCAAGGACGCCACCACCGCACCACTCAGCGCGCCGCAGCCTGGAGCGCCGCCTTCCTCTCCCCCAACGCAGCAAGCCATGTATGGCAAGGACGCCGCCGCGTCAGCGCCACAGCCGGGTGAGCCGCAGCCGCAGCCCGCGCAACCTGCGGAGGAGGCAAAGTGGGGCACGCGGCAGATGGGCCCACCAGCGGCGCCGGGGGCGCACCCGGAGAACCAGCAGGCGGCCAAGTGGACGGCTTCGCACGGTGACCAGGAGCTTCCGCCGTATGTCATCATGGGGGAACCAGTCTCGGCGCGACGGACGGAGCAGGAGAAGGACAGCCCGATGGAGCACATCCTCGACTTCTTCAACACCTGGAGCCGCAAGGCCGAGGAGCTCTCCTCCAACATCTGGCTGAACCGTAAGCTTCTCAGATCACCGCTCTTCAGTCATGATGATCCTGTTTCATAGCTTCAATTTAGGCACCTCTGTTCTTGAAAGGATACTATCTGTTCTCCGGGGCCTGCCTGATCTGAGACAGACAGTGACACTCCTCTGCTTATACTCACATCGTTTTCGCGCATTCCCTTGTTGCAGTGAAGACGGCGCCATCCATGTCTGACGCCGCGATGGGGAAGCTGAGCCTCGGCGCCAAGGCCATCACCGGGGGCGGCTTTGACAAACTGTACAAGCAGACCTTCTCTTCCAGCCCCGACGAGCACCTGAAGAAGACGTTCGCGTGCTACCTATCCACGGCGACGGGCCCCGTCGCCGGCACGCTCTACCTTACCAACATGAACGTGGCCTTCTGCAGTGACCGCCCTCTCTCCTTCGCCGCGCCGTCGGGGCAGACCGCCTGGAGCTACTACAAGGTCGTCATCCCGCTGGCCAGGGTCGCCACGGTGGAGCCCGTGACGGCCAAGGAGAACCCGACGGAGAGGTACGTCCACGTCGTTACCGTGGACTCGCACGACTTCTGGTTCATGGGCTTCGTCAGCTACGACAAGGCTGTGCAACACCTTGCCTCGGTTGTCTCCTCGCGGCACGGAGCCGCACCCGCGCCCGCCCAAGCCGTCGCTCCCACACCGAGTGTGAGCTACGAGCCTAGGAGTCAGGAGTGACACGCTCCTGTGTTCGCCATCCTTGTGGTCGCCTCAGTACATTTGTTATTGCGTTCCTTTTTTTCTCCTCTTCATCATAGAGCTCGTTGTTTGTTGGTTGCGTTTACTCAAACTAGTAAGTGTGTACGTGCTTGCACAATTAATATGCTCCCTCCGATCCAAATTAATTGACTTAAATTTATCTACATTCGGATAGATCTAGCATAAAACATGTCTACATACATGGATCGGAGGGAGTATATTTTTTATCACAAATATATGGAATATGTATTAAGTTTAATTTGCTACAAAGTCATACCGTGTAGAACACGTTGCCTGCCATGTTTAGACGCTGCCGGACCACCATAAAAGGCACCTCTAGCGCCCAAGGGCATCCCCACCAGGATGACTCAAACAGTCCGGTTTGATCGGCCACCGCCGTTTTTGTCATGATTCGATCTGTCCGACCAACCACGTCCAGCGGTACGATCCATTTTGCCAAAATAAAATTTTTTCTTTTCGTATATTTGAACACAAAGTAGAACAACTATCTTTTTTTTGCATATTTGAACACTTTTTTGCATATTTGAACACAAAGTAGATGGGACAGATAAAAACAAAAACATAAGGCAACGAAAGAACAGGTAGTCGATGATTTCTCGCGTTCCCACGACGGGTGTGCACGCCGCCGCCCTGATCTCCTACCACCGGCCACCATTGTTGCTGCTTCGACCGGATCCAGGACCTGCGTCATGCGCTCTCCCTCCTCATCTTCTTCCTCCACTCTCGTGCGGCCCATGGCCTCGGCGTCCTCTCCGGCTGGGATGGGGACCGACCTGCCATGTCCTCCTGCAGCGGGCAGCTCCGTGCTCCCCCGCTCGTCTCCCTCCGGGACCACGGCCGCGGCCTCTCTGACGCCTCCCAGCGCCGCCCGCGTCCTCGCTGGTGAACTTGCCGCGGCTGCCCTCGCCCGCCGCAGGTCCGACCCGGCGGTTCGAGGCCGGTTGGCCCGTGCGCGTGCTCGCGGTTCGAGGCCTGCGACGGTGGCCGCTCCAACACCGCTGCCCTCTGTCTCCTCGCAGCCTCCGCCGGTCCTAGACGCGATGCCGTGCTCCTGCTCTCGCGACGGTCTGACGGCGGCCGTGCTGGCCGTGGTCCCCGGCTCCGGCTCCGACAATGATAATGGCAAAGGTGGAGATGACGACGGTATGTGCGGCTTCGCAGGCCTTCCTGCAGCCAGCGGAGCTTCAGTCCGATGATGACGAGACGACAGAGAAGAGGGAGGATCCACTGCTTGGTACGTTTTCAGCATCGATCTGCGACTTCATCTCTACTGCAGAGGCCCTTCTAGAAGCCGAGGAAGTCCGGGATACTGGTGGTCAGATGCGTCAAGCTCGTCGCTTCCGCAAGCCTGTGATGGTGTTTTCCGCAGCTTTTTGCCCGGTCGATGGACTGCTGCGCGATCCTGCCGTGATGGTTCAGGGGCTCGGCCCCTTGTCATTGCCGTCGGCTGGTGTTGCGCTGCCGGCTCCATGCCCGCTTTGGGATACTTCTTTGAGCTCCGATGAGGATGACGACGATGAGGAGTTGGCTCCACAGACGCCTATGGCTTCCACCAAAGGCGCTATTTTCAGTTCGGTTCGTGGCACCGCCGATGTTCGTCACGAGGAGAAGGCGCCAGCGGAGCCCTATGATGGCCTCTCTGCTGCAACTGATGCTCTTGGAGGCGGGGATGGTTGGGTGCACGTGGGTCGGGGCGGCCGCCTCGACTGTGAGCCATCGTCTTTACTTCGAAAGGAAGGTCTCGAGCGTAGTCTCGCCTTCAAACGTTGGGCTCGAGGGAGATGCTTTCGGTGCCTCGGGCGTGACCACCAGGTTAACACATGCCGCGAGCCCTTCAGATGCATTCGCTGTTATCGTCCTGGTCATCGGGAGCGCTTCTGTCGTGCGCGCTTTCCTGCTTCTCGTTGTTGCTCTCCGGACGCTCATGCCCATTCTATGGACGCTCGTGCTCCTTGCCTGCGGAGCCACTCTTCGCCCGCTCAGACTCGTCGTCCCTCGTTGTCCCGGAGTTGGGCTAATGTCGTGTCCCACTCGTCGTTGCATGCTGCGATGCCACCAAGTCCCTCTCCTAGGTGTCAAGAGGAGTTTAAGATCAACGCAAGTTTGGAATCCCTTGTTCAGTCTCAGATTGCACTGATGCGCTTGGAGCTCCTTCAGTTGGTTGATGTCCGCATCGAGGAGGCGACTCGCCCCCTTCGTGAGGAGGTGGCAACGCTCAAGAGGTTGTTGGCGTGCGATGGTGTTTCTTCAGGGCCGACAGAGGCGCATGCTTTGGTTCCGCTTGACTCCATCGAAAGGAAGTCGTGTAGATGAGGAAGAACATCTATACAGTTGTTTCTCTCCTCGTGGCAGCCCCTTCTCAACATCACAGCTTGATGTGTCGGTTGCCTCTAAGGATGAGGGATCGAGTGGGCTCATGGCTTCGATGCTACAGATCACACCCAAGCTTCATGATTTGTGTGGGGAATCTGCTGTGGTGCTTCCTTTGGAGTTGGGCTCTTTTGAGGACTTGGCGGTGGCCACGGTGCCCTCGCCACCGCAGCTGCCCGCCTCTGTGGTCAGTGGAAGAGTGTTGGGGCATAGCTCCGAGGCTCTTTTTGCTAGAGAGCTTTGCGGCTTGCTCATTTGTTTAGAGACGGCGAGCCCTGGATATGGCAAGGACATTGATTGTGTCTTAGCAGGAAAGGCTTCAGAGGACATAATTAGGAAGGTGGAGAAGTCTCTCAGGAAGGCTTCTCTCAAAGGAAGAATAAGAATAAGAGGTGTGGTGAGAAAGGTTTCAGTTGATACTTGATCGTTGACGTTTCTTTTGGGTCGTCTATTAGGTTGGTCATCTTTACGGTGTCGTGCTCCAGGTGTTGTCAGTTTGCGGTTGTGGTAGGTTGTGGGTGCTTGTTGGTTCTAGAGGTTGCGGTTGTGGTTTGGTGTTTGTTGTTGTGGTTTTCGCCTGGTTTTCCATAATTAACTGGGCAATTCTCTTCTTCTTAATTAATAGATTGAGGTAAATCTTTTATCTCTATTTCAAAAAAAACAAAGTAGATAGAGAAATATATATTTTGAAATAATCTATATTAGGTAATCTAATTAAAGCAATTCCTACGGTTCAATAAAAATTAACCAAACTTCAGTCAAATTATAGGTTCAATAAAAATTAACAAAACATCAGTTAAATTACAGAAAACAAATAAAAAATTAACGTTTATTTTTCCCACACAAAAAACAAATAAAGAATTAACCTTCAGGTTTCCCACACGAGCCCGTATAAGCTCAACCAAATCTACTTGAAGCCAATTATGGATGTGTCTATAATGCAAATCTTCATGCACTTGCATAAATTCTTTTCAAGACGTTATACCTGGCTCTGGCTCAAGCAATTGATCCTGAAAATTTTAGCCTTGGATGTCATCGTCACGCTCGTCCTTGATATTCATGTTGTGCATGATCATACAAGCAGTCATCACATTCCACATTCTCTTCGTGCTTCCGGTTCTAGCAGGGTATCAAACAATAGCTCACCTTGACTAAGCATATCAAATGATCCACATTCTTCCTAGCGGTCTCTTACTTTTTTGTAAACCTCTTGCATTTCTCATCTTCAAAATTACGGATTGTCTTCACAAAGATGGTCCAGAATGGATAGATATCGTCAGCTAGATAGTACCCCTTATCATATGTATTGCCATTGATTTCATAGGAAACTTGTGGGTATTGTTTTCTGCCCGCCTAGCAAACACTGGAGATCTCTGGAACACATTGATGTCATTGCTTGATCCAGCCATGCTAAAAAAGGAGTGCCAAATTCAGAGATCCTGTGATGCAAAAGCCTTAAGTATGACGGTGCAACCCTCCGTATGCCCTTTGACTGCCCTTACCAACCAAAATGACAATTCTTCCACTGTCAATGCATGTAGTCGATGCTGCCAAGCATCCCAGGAAATCCTCTGCTCTCGTTGATAAACAGAAGGCGGGCATGTTTTCGGTGTTTGGCTCTCTCAGATATACTTTGCATTGCGCTGCAGAATCTATACATAGTCTCATGGCATGTGGACTCACTGATGCGCATGTAGTCATCGAGAAGACCACCGGGCACTCCATATGCAAGCTGCCAAACGGTAAAATCATACTTGGCCTCGAGGTAGTCGTTGTACTCCCTCACTCCATTGAGTATGTCCAAGATCAGGTTACTAGACATCCGATAGCGGCGACAGAATACCTTCTCTTTGAAGACCAGATTAGTTGGGTGGAAGTAGTCCTTGTAAAGGCGTATGTGCCCCTCTTCCCGATCGCGCTCATGGTTGGCTTCGCGCCGCTTCGCCGAGCCATCTCTACGCGACAGGAGGAGGTAGTGGTCGTGCACTGATACGTCCAAAACGTATCTACTTTTCTGAACACTTTTGCTATTGTTTTTCTCTAAATTTGTGTGATTTGGATACAACTAACACGGACTAACGTTGTTTTCAGCAGAATTACCTTGGTGTCTAGTTTTTGTGCAGAAAATCAACTATCAGGAAAAATCCTATTTCACTAGAAGACTCACGGAGCCAGAAGACGAGACAGAGTAGGGCCACGAGGGGCCCACACCACCTGGCCGCGTGGGCCAGGCCAGGCCGCGCCTGGGGGTGGTGTGGTGTAGCACCCCGGTAAAATCACTACGTGGTGTTTTGTTTTGTGCATCATCATGACCGCATGCTCATGTCATCATGTCACATTGCATTTGAGCATCGTCATGTCATCATGCATTTGTTGCCTAAAACTATTTTTCCAAAAACCTATTTGTGTTTTCTAAATACCCCCTCTGTATTTCAAATATAAAACCCGGTCTCTTCCGGATCTTTTATTTGCTAAACTATTTACCAAAAGAATATTTAAAACAAAATAAATAAACAAAAAGATATTTTATAAAATCCCGGGGAGACAGTCCAGCCGGTCAGACCAGAGGTCTAACTGGGCCAGACTACCTACTACCCAGGCCGTCTAAAACCTAAACCAGTAAACTCTAGTCTGCCTAAACCCTAGTCCCACCTGCCGCCGCCAGCCCATCCAGACTCACTCGCAAGCAGCAGCGGCAGTAATAAGCAACGACGCCTTCGCTCGCGATGGCCCTGGCCGACACGGCCACCTCATGTTGCCCCGCACCCTCGCACGCTTCCCAGCCCCACCCCGACTCGGCGTTCTCTCCACGCGAAGCCGCCAACCACCCGGCCCCACCTCCATCGCGAGTCCCTCCCTCATCTCTCTCCCCCGACGCCTCTTCTTTCCTCTTCCTCTCCCACAGAGCCTTCCGCCACCTATGCCCTCATATCCTCTTCGATCCACACCGCCTCGAGGACGCAGCGATGCGATCCCCTCGCCTCGCTTCGCCGCCACGCTGCCCCTCGCTCGCCGCTGCCGCTGCCGTTCGACCTTGCCGGCACCGCCAGTGTCGCGGCAGAGGGCCTCCATGAGCCGCTACACTGGCCGGCCTCAACTGGTCACCATCCGCCGTCCACCGCCGCGATCGCCCGTCCCTTCGACCCGCCAGAGCCCTAGACCTCCTCGCCGTTTCCCTCGTCGCGACCCTATGCCTGCCGCTGCTCTCCCCGAACCCGAGCTCCGGCAGACCCGCGCTGCGCGTCCCTGTGAACCCCGTCGTCGACCTTCACCGTCATCTGCGGTCGCGTCGAGCGCCTAGCACGCCTCTTCCACCTCGCCTTGGTACCTCTACACTGCCGCTGGCCATCGATATCAGGTCCCTGGGCTCGCGTTTCTCCATCCTGAGGCGCCTCCACGTTTTTTTTCACTGCCTCTTGCAGATCCCGACTGGTGGTGCCACTTCGAAGACAGGGACTGCAAGGCCGGCTCGTAATAACACTTGTGTTCTCTATGAGGCCAAGTCTAATATGGCCGTGTGTTCCCGAAGTTCCTCTCGTCAAGTTCTTCGTGGCCACCAACAGTCGTAATGTTGTTCGGAGAACCAAGATCTACACGTGAAGATGTACCGAGAAGGCAACCAAGATCTCCATACCACGTGAGCGACCGAGACCGATGCTTGTAGTCGGACCCCGGAGAGCCCCTTTGCGGTATATCGAGTTCTCCATCACGGGTTCGATGGCTGACACTGAAGCTCCGATCCCGCGGATCTAAAGACCGATCTCGCCGAATCGAACCCCCAGCGCGTCAAGTTCTCCTTCCCGGATTCAAGGACTCCAATCCCAGATCCGAAGACCGAACCCCGAATCCCCGGTGAACACCAAGATCTTCGATCCGAGAAGTGTGACCCCTAACCAAGACCCCTATTTTATAAATGCCATCTATAAAATTTGTTGCGTATTAAATTATCGTACTTGCATACATATTTTGGGGTTGGGGGCATTATGCCGATTCACCTTATAATTAAATATGGAGCGCATATGCGGGTTATTCTTGTCTTATACCGCCTCTAGTTAAATTTGGGTAGCGAACCGATGCCATGTTTTTCCTTGTTAAATCAACATTTAAATTACAGGGTATCTAAATAACTGAAACCTTCTATTAATTGTCGGGACCCCGGTTCTGCTTGATATTGCCTAATTGCATCGCATCCTTGCCATGTCATGCACCATACCTGCATCATGCCCGATCTTCTGCCGTAGTATTAAATAGTGTATCCGGTGTTTCTTCTAGTGCTTTGCTTCTTCACGGACTAGGCCGATGAGTTGATGCGAGTGTCGATTCGATCTTCGGATGAACCTTCAGCAGTGTTTCCCAGGCAAGCATTCTCCCCCTTTCTACCTATTTTGCATTTATAGTATTTATTTCCTCCTTTTGATCTATTGCTATCCGTGTCGCGATGCTTTAGTGTTCCGTACCAGATATATTCCGTGCAGCCTTTATATTGCCTTGGACATCTCCTATTACCTGTTGTTTGGTAGATAGATGGTCTTGCGAGTCATAGTCGCTTGCTCAGGTGCGATCCCGTGTCGTGAAGCACCACACAGTTGTTGGAATGTTGTCATATGCTTTACGGTGGAGAGGATCATGACTTTAAATACAACTATTAAATTCCTGGGATAACTAATGAAAGAGGCACCGGTGGGCAATATATGCTATTTGGTTTTCATGTCCATTTGTGTCCCGTAGGCCCCGAGTACTTGATACCTGTTCCTTGACTATTCGCACTATCCACATACGGGAGAGTCTATGAATCCCCCTTAGCCAGAGCTTGATTCATTTCTTATTTCTTGGGGCCACAAACTAGTTTGGAGCTTTATTACTATCCTGTACTTATGCCATGCTTTACTGCTTTATTTGTGATTGTGCGTGGATCACTTGTACTGTTTTGGATCGTGACACGTTTTTGCTGTATCGACAAGCCCAGTCACACTTTTGGGTTTCCAGTCGTTTACCGCCGTCTACACAAACCCTGGGCCCGTCTCGGAGCCGGCCAACTTCGTTGCAGGTAGCTTAGTGGGGTGGCCCCCTGAAATATTTTATGAATCCTGTGATTGCTTTGTCGTGAAAGCCTTGTTGGGTTTCGATTTGGTTTTTCCGAGGTTGATCGTGTGTGTGTTGCTATTTGTGCACCCCTGCAGGGTAAATCTTTCTGAAAGCCGTGTCCGCGGTTATGGACGACTTGGAGCACAGTATCTCGATCATAGACAAACATAACTAAAGTAGTGCTATAAATTTGACTTAATATGTGACTAGTAATCAGCTTCACTACAATGGAATGGATAATAAAAGTACCAACAACTGCTGGGTTTGGGATGACTCATGCTATCTATATCTGACTAGTAAGTGCTACAACTATAATGGAATAAATAAAATTGCCAACTGTGTGAGTTCCTCGGTTTGACTTCCTCGTGTGGTCTCGAGGGGGAAATACCAGGATGGGTATGTTTTGGTGTTACTATCAGGTTGGATCCGAATAGGTCTTTCTTATCCCTCTCTAATAGCCGACAGTTGAATCGAGTCTCTATAGATTGTTTAGTGCATGCTTCGCTGCCGCTTCAGTCCACCATACCTATGTAGGCGAGAGCCGCCAAATTCTAGCCTCGTCGTGTACTGGCCTCAGTACTGATGCTCCTCTTTTTCCTTTGCCCTTTGTCGGCACCCCTTTTGTTTTAGCAGGTATAAGTTCGACGTCGTTAGCAGGGTTACCCTTCCGGGCAGGGTTATGGATGCCATTGGTTATTCTTCAGGGCTCTTAGCTCCGTTTGCATGTTATCCGTTCTCGGATGTTGTATCATTTTCAAGGTGATTAGATCTTTGTACTGTATATCTGTATTCTTGACTCATGGAGTCGTGTTGTATATATATGATCTGTGGGTTCCATCGTGGACTATTATATAATGGTATTACTTCGTTTTTCCACCCGCACGCAAGTGCCTGGTGGGCATCTTTGAATCGTTTCTATGCAGGTTTGGCAGGAATCGCTAAAACTTGCATAGGGACAATTCGAGGGTGTTACATGTGGCCGCCTCGGCTGCCCCCTCGGCCTCCCTCTTCGCCTATAAGTTGCCTCTTGACCTAAAAAACAAGGGGGGGTTTGATGTTTTTCCAGAAAGAGTTCCGTTGCGCCGCCACCACCAGATTTCACGATTCGGAACTAGAAACTCCGTTCTGGCACTCTGCCGGGACGGGGAATTGGAGGAGATCATTGCCATCATCATCACCATCGCTTCTCCATCGACCATCCATGTTTCCCCCATCCATGAGTGAGTAATCCCCGCTGTAGGCTATGGGGATTGTAGGGATTGGATGAGATTGTTCATGTAATGGCATCAAATTGTTAGGGCATGGTGCCTAGTATCTATTATTAGTGATTTTTGACTTTGTTGCAACTTGTTATTCTTAATGCTTGTCACTAGGCCTCGAGTGTCATGATTTCAGATCTGAACATGTTATTGATTCATTATGATAGTATTGTTTATGGTCTTAACTGCAAGTTGTATACACATATTGTTGTCCGGAACCAAAGCCCCGAAGTGACAGCAATCAGGATAACCGGAGGGAATGGCTTTGATGTGAGGATCACATGTGTTCACGGAGTGTTAATGCTTTGCTCCGGTGCTCTATTAAAAGGAGCACCTTAATTGCCAGTAGTTCCCTTGAGGCCTCGCTGCAAACGGGCTGGCAGGACAAAAGATGTTGTGCAAGTTCTCATTGCGAGCACGTATGCCTATATATGGAACACATGCCTATGATTATTTAGTACTTGGATGCTTTATCTTATTTATCTGCAAATGCCATATGCCTTGATTGCCATATGAATTGTCTTGTCCATGCAACGCCCGCCCATCCATCCCTATGCCTATCGCGCTTTAATCCTACTATTTATTGCAATTGTCACTACTGTCTTTACTTTTACTACTGCTATTACTTTACTATTGCTACTATAAAATTGTTGCTACTGATAAACTGCTGTGAAGAAGATTGTTTCCAGGTGCAGCTCAATTGACAACTCAGTTGTTAAGGCTTATAAATATTCTTTGGCTCCCTTTGTGTCGAATCAATAAATTGGGTTTCACTTCCCTCGAAAATACTGCGATACACCCCCTATACTTGTGGGTCATCAAGACTATTTTCTTCCGCCGTTGCCGGGGAGCATAGCTTTATTTATCAAGTTCATTTGGAATCACTATTGTTTGATGCCATCCATCCATCATGGGTAAGTCTCGTGATGGCAAGGTTCCTATTTTACGATCCACTACAAGAAGAGGTATGGTTCTGAACACCTCTGTTGCTCTTGATTCACCATCTGTTATGAGTAAGCTCCTTACACCACCACATACACATGCTACACACACTACTACTACTGCTGAATCTGAAACTTCTGATACTTATGATGCTGCTTCTACTGTGCTTGATAAAACTGGTTCATTAGGTCCTTTCCTAGATGCTACGATTGCTAGAACTATAGATAGAAATACTGAAACTCCTAATGAAGACACTACTACACCTGTCAGTTCACCTAAGTCTAGAGAAAGCTATGATATTGAAGACGGTTATATAGAGATGATCGATGAATTTATTAAAGAATGTCAAAACACCCATGATAGGAGTTCTATTAAGAGTCTCCTTGAGAGGCGTACTATGAAACCCAAATTGTCTCCTAATGCTAAGTTTGCTGTATCTCCCATAAACATTAAAGATAAGGATTATGATTTCTCTCTTGATCTATCTTACATAGCTGTTGTTGAGAAAGAACCTTTTTGTGGGACTAAGAATGAAAGTGCGGTAGCACATATGACTAAGCTTTCTACCATGAGTGGCTTATTTTCTGATGATATTAAGATGCGCACCTATTTTGTTGCTAAATTTTTCCCTTTTTCACTGAAAGAAGAAGCTAAAACTTGGTTTAATAATTTACCTCCTGGATCTATTGATAGCCCTGATTGCTTGATTAGTACTTTCCTGCAGAAATATTTTCCTCCTGGTGCTAGACATGCTATTTTGCAGGAACTTTTTGATTTTAAACAGGGAGAAAAAGAGATATTGCCTGAATCATGGGAAAGGTTTTGTGCTTTGATTGATGCACAGGCTGGATGTCCATTACCTAAGAATGAGCTTCTTGATATATTTTATAATGGACTAACTGAAGAATCTAGGACATACCTGGATAGTTGTGCTGATTGTGTTTTCAGGAATAGGACTTCCAAAGAAGCTGAGGAATTAATGGCTAAAATAAGAAAGAATTATGAAGACTGGACTCCTCCTGAACCAGCTATACTTGAGACAACTATACCTGAACCAACTATTCCTATGCATATATCAACATCAAAGAAGAGAGGAGTTATTGAAATAAATGATGAAGTGATGAAGGAAGCCAAGAAATGTCTTAAGGAGAAGGGAATTAAAGCTGCAAATGTCAAGAATTTACCTCCTATAGAAGAATTATGTAAGCCAATTCCCCACTCATCCACTATTGAGGTACACTCTCTCCAACATTTTGATGAAGGTGATATTCCTTACTCTAAACCTCCTGATCAATGCTTAGAAAAATTTGATGTTTTTATTGTTAAGCAAGATAATTTTAATAAAAGGGTGCAAAATCATCTAATGGAAAACACTAGAGCTATTGTTGAGTTGAAGGATATTGTGGAAAGAACCTCTAATGATGTTAAAATGCTTGTTAAACATTTTCAAATGGTTCAAACTCAAATTGATCAGCTTATTAAGGTACAAAAAGACTTGCTAGTTAATGCTGCTAAAGAAAAACATGCTTATGAAATTAGAACTAGAAGTGGTGCTGCCACCCATGATCCTCTATATCCTGATGGGCATCCTAAAAGAATTGAGAAGGATTTTCAACAAGATGAAAATAGTGGTACTACTCCTAAGAAAAGAAAAAAGAAACATAAAACTATTGTAGAACCCTCTGAACCTGCTAAAGATCCTAATAGTATATCTGTCTCTGATGCTGAAACTGAAAGTGGTAATGAAGAAAATGATGCTCCTGATAAAGAAAAAGTTGAATAAGAACCCGAAAGGCATTAAGAATACTAAATACACTAAAGAAGATTTTGTTGCTAAGAAACATGGTAGTGAAAGGGAGCCTTGGGTCCAAACACCTATGCCTTTCCCTGATAAGAAACACAAGTCAAAGGAAGATGAACACTATAATAAGTTTTGTGAGTGGATGAAACCTTTATTCTTGAAAATTCCTTTAGCTGATGCTATTAAATTGCCTCCTTATTCAAAGTATATGAAGGATATTGTCTCGAATAAAACAAAGATCCCTAATGAAGAAATTTCTACTTTGCTTGCTAATTATTCCTTTAATGGTAAGGTTCCTAAAAAACTTGTAGACCCAGGGATTCCAACTATTCCTTGCTCTATTAAAAATAGTTATGTTAGAACTGCTTTGTGTGATTTGGGAGCAGGAGTTAGTGTTATGCCTTTTTCTCTCTATAAGAGACTTCAACTGGAAAAACTTATACCAACTAATATATCTTTGCAAATGGCTGATAAATCTACTACTATTCCTGTTGGTATATGTGAGGATGTACCTGTTCAAGTGGCTCATAATTGCTTGATATTAACTAATTTTATTGTGCTTGAAATGCGTGAAGATGATAATATGTCTATTATTCTTGGGAGACCTTTTCTTAACACTGCATGAGCTGTTATTAATTGTAATCAAGGAAAGGTGACTTTCAATGTTAATGACAAGGAAGATACTATCTATTTCCCGAAGAAGATTGATAGGACTTATGGTTTGAATTCAATTGAACATGTTGAGGGCATTCAAGTTGGAGAAATATACTGTCCCATACCACGAGAAAAATATGAAACTATTATGATTGGGACCATTGTTATCAAGGTTGAGGTAACATAATCATTAGTGGAATACAAAGTTTTGTTTCATATAAAATTGTTTTGGTAACAAGACCTGATCAACCTTGTTAACAAAGGGATTTTAATGAACAAAACAATGTTTTCACCATGATTATATCCGCTTACTTCCATTCTATCCATTTTAGTTTTTGCTTTCGTTTAGTTTACTTTTCTGTTGTTAGTTGCTTGCGTATTAGAGTGTCTTAGAACTTCTGAAGTTTTAGCTTTATTTTATCATTGCATCATTCCAGAAACATCTTTTTGTCAGAAAATCATTCATCTATACTTGAAAATTGCTTAAAAATAAAGTGTCTCGAAAAATTCCAGAAAATTCATATTAAATTTTTACATGAAAAAAGGGGCAGAGAAGTGCCTGGAGAGTACCAGGGGGACCCACCAGGCAGGCACACCACCTGGTGGCGCGGCCAGCCCAGGGGCGCGCCTGGCCATGGTGTGGGCCACCCCTGGCCCTCCGCTCACTCTCTCACTTCCCACTTCTTTCTCTCTCCCGAGAAAACATCAGTTCTTTGATCAAAAACGCGTTCTTGCTATTCTTGCCCATGATTTTTCGATCTCCTTGCTCAGCCCATCTTTGCTGCTGAAATTTGGAGCAATTGTTCTCCGGTATGTGACTCCTTCACTTGTCCAAGTAGATTTGTGATTAGTGGTTTATATCTTGAGTATTTTGCTGTTGTAGGTGACAGGTTATGAGAGCTTGTAAGCTTGTTCAATGCTTAGAGATATTGTTTTGATGCATGTTTAGGCCTCTTACAAGTCCATATGAGTAGTGCCTTTCATTATGTATTCACTTTGCAATCACTTGTATAATGGATGTTTAAATTTCAGAATAGGAGATGAATGAACATCAACTCAACCAACATGAACTGAGGGTGCCTGAGGTTATCCCGCCTGCTTGGAACCCTTACCCGTGTTGGGGTTGATAACCACTTAGGCCAAAAGCTTAAGCTTGGGGGGAGTGTAACTACCTCGGTGAATTACGCTCCTAGTTACAAGCCTGGATGAGCAGAAAGGGTTGAAATAGTATGGTGGGGCCCAAATGCCACTCACAGGTAGACCTTTCGGCCGTCCCAACCATTTCCAAACATCGGGACAAGAACAGGCGGCGTAATCGGCAGGCGAAGGGATCAACTACATACACAAATGAGTATGTATGCAAGCCACCATACAATAGTACATCAGAGCCATTCCATCTAAAAAGAAAGGAAATATAGCAACGCCATACGGCAAGATCCAAATATCCTAGATAGATATAATAGTTTAGGATATCTCCTCATACATCAAACATCAGAGTATCGGTGAGCGGAAGACAAAATCCGAGTACGGATAAGAAGCAAATCGGCATAAGATGCCCCATAAATAAGCACATCCCGCCCACAGATCTCACGGATCCCCGTTCCCGGAATCTCTACACCGAATGATCGTTGCCCACATCGTCCGTCTCCTCCACCCAGTATCCATCTTGCGAGTGTACCTGTTCATCTGAACCAATAATTTATCGTGTGAGACCCTAGGGGTACTCAGCAAGTCTTTATGCCGCTAAAGGGGACACAACACAGGGTGGCGCAATTGCAGCAAAAGGTAAACCCTAGCAATTCTATAGATACTCGCTAATCATCCGCCTAACCATAGATGAGCGGATGTCCGTGAATTAATAACAACAGTTATAACGGTTATAATGGTAATCTCCAGATCCATCCTCCTCCTCGCCATCGACGAGGAAGCGGACGAACAACCCCCATCCGTTGGCGGTTTGTTATCCATTCCGTGAGTGTTGCACTATTTACTAGTCGGTACCTAGTCTAGTCAAATTAAAAGCGGTACTTTAGTTATGCTTGTCTATGATCGAGAACTGTGCTCCAAGTCGTCCATATCCGCGGACACGGCTTTGAAAGTTTTACCTGCAGGGTGCACAAATAGCAACACACACTCGATATGCCTCGGAAAAACCAAATCAAAACCCAACGAGGCGATCACGACAAAGCAATCACAGGATTCAGAAATATTTCAGGGGCCACCCATTGAGCTACCATAGCGAAGTTAGTGACTCGAGGCGGCCTCAAGGTTTGCGCGATGGTCATGTGAACGACCGGAACCCGAAAATGTGACGGGCTTGTCGACACCGCGAAAACACTCTGCTTTCCTAACGATGCAAATGCGATATCTCGCACAATTTAAATAAAGCGAAGAAAGCATGGCATAAGTCAGAATAGTAAATAAAACCTCAAACTAGTTTGTGGCCCCAAGAAATAAGAATGAATCAAGCTCGCTCGGGGGGTCCATAAGGCCTCCCGGATGTGGATAGTGAATATTCTTGGAACAGGAATCAAGTACTCGGGGTCTTACGGGACACAAGTGAGCCTGAAAAACCAAATAGCGAATATGTCTCACCGATGCCACTTTCATTAGTTATCCCATTACTACTCAGGTTAAGTTGTTTAGGTACCTCATTATCCATCAGACACTCACATACCCTACACATGTTCTCACGACTCGCATGGCTCAAACAACTCCTGTAGTAATGGCTCATGGGATGGAGGAACAAGCTTCGGTGGGGTTTATAAGTAAAGGCTATGCAATACTTGGGATTCAATTTAATGCAATCGCGACTCAATGATGCAAGAATAAGATAGAGGCAATAGGTACTATATGTATGCAAGCATGTGGTAGTGCTTGCCTGGCAGCTCAGTTGAAGCAAGGGATGGATCTGGGTAGTGCTCCTGGTTCTCTTGATATATCCCCTGCTCAGCGTCTATTCGAAGAAGAACCAAACAAACAAGGCCAACATAAATAAAGTGCACAAGCATATGATTAACTGCATCAAGCAAACAATCATGCCATGATGAATGATGCACAATTTGCATGGCAATAAAGTAGCATGGCATGGGTGAGGTGTGCAAACAATAATAAAGCATTTTAGTTAGTTTTGGCCCCATTTTATTCACAATTAAGTTGCTGTACACATTATATTTATATGATGCATGCTGCAAAACATATAATGGAACGCATCAACAGAAAGGTCTCGTCGAGCTAATCATTTTAGACATATTATTTGTTAAATTTGGAGTTATAAAACAAAAGTTATTAATTAATTAAGATAAAAGGGCATTTTATTGTAATTTTAATTAACTTGGAAAATAAAGTGTTCAAAATATATTTTGAAGGCTACATTTGAATTCCTCATATTTTTCTGATTTGAAAACATATATTATTTGTATTATTTGGATTTGTATTTTAAAAGATAATTAAAAACAGAATTAAATTTGAATTTGAATTAATTTGAAATAAGATTTGAATAAAACAGAATAGCAGAAAAACTTTTGTTACTCAGTTCAGCTCTAGCCACAGTCCGTGACAGGCGGGCCCTCTGCTGACTGGGCATCACACGCGCAGGAAAGATTTTCCCACCGCGAGCTAACCTAGCCGCTGAGAGTGACATGTGGGGCCAGAGCACACGCGGGTCCACGTGACAGTGGTCGAACCGTGCCCAGCCACGTGGCCCAGCTGGGGATCGCGGGTTAAGGCTGGGGTTACAGGGGGGTTTCTCTGCAAGATTGTTTGGGTGGCTGTCTGGTGGGCCACTGCGTACCGCGGGTTTAGGAATAAAAGCTATAGGGGGTTTTCTGCAAAAAAAACAACGCGGCACTGTGCTTCTTCTACGCGTTACTGGCGACAGATCGATGCCGATCGCGGCAGGGTGCGGCGCAGGTACTCGAACCCGCGACCTGGCGTGCGCGCGGAGGAGCGGAGCCGCTGCGGTGGGCTAGGGCTGGTGCTGGGGAACGGCTGCACGGCCGGAAAAATTTGGCGCTTGTGGGAGGCTCTGAAGCGAAGCAACGACGGAGGGCGTTCGGCACGGTCCGCAAGGCTAGCGATCGGCGAGAGGGGTTGTCTGGGGTGGGGCTGCTCACCGCGAGTGTGTCGGTGGTGGAGGATCGGCTCGGAGCTTGGGAGCAGCGACGCAGACGGACCGAAGGCTAGGGTTTCTCGTCGGTGGCGTCGGTGTTCTTCGGCTACGGTGCTCCTCCTCTGCGACGGCGCGTACAGGGTGAAGCAGGGGAGCGTCGTGACCTTCCTCGACACCAGCGAACGCCTCGCCACCGGCTGGAAGAGGGGGATCGGAGGAGGCCGACGGTTCTGCCGGCGATGGGGTAGCTGGCGGCGGTGGAGAAGGGAGGGAAGAGGGCAGGCGGCCTGGGGGAGTTCTAGGGGATGCAGGCGAGGAGGAGGAGATAAAGCGGAGGGAGGGAGAGGGTGCCGTGGGGAGCGGTGGGGGAAAGGTGGCTCGCCACTTTTCTCCCTCCTTCCTCACGTGCTCTTGAGGCAGGCGGTGGCGGAGGGTGGCTACAGGTGGGACAGGCGAGGCCAGGCCAAGGGCAGGGGCAGGCTCGGGCTGGTGGGGGGGAGAGAGAGGAGGGAGAGGCTCGGGTTAGGAGCTAGGGTAGGGTAGATGGGAGTATGGCTCGGGTAGGGTTTGTGTGGTGGAGGGGGTAGCTAGGTGGGCAGGGTGGCCAAGTGGGGCCAAGCTAGGGTAGGTCATGGCTCGGGGTGGTGGCTAGAGAGAGGAGAGATGAGGGAGGGTACTTAGGGTTTGGTTTAGTTTAGGTATAGATTAGGGTTTAGTACTAGGGGTATGGTTTTAGGTTAGAAGGAAGAGGTATAGATTAAGAGAGAGAGGAAAGATGAGGTGGTAGCAATCCCTTGGCAAGCTCAATCATGATCAAGCAAGCTCAAACAAGATAGCCAAAAGAGAGAGAAGAAGAGAAGGGGATGATGGCCTAGATGGATATGGTGATGGGGTTTTAAGCAAGATCAACATAGATCAAGCCAAAAGAAAGGATAGAGAGAGTGAGATGATCCACTCAAAAATCAAATAAAAACCCAAATACTAGAAAAGGTGGCACTTGCATGGCCCATGCAAAATATTTAATACCATGTTGATTATTGTGAAAACAATATTATTACATGGCATTATTCATTTGCATTTCCAAAGGTGGAATAAATCCAAGCAAAAGAAATGAAAGGATGCCCCATGTGGAGTAGTTGGAGATGGCCATGTGTGAATAAAATTGGTACTTTCTAGTGTGTATGTGCCACTAGGCATTTAATAAGCCCAAAAATATCCAAACATGAAAATAACCCCAACACCACACATATGGAAGCTAGCAAAAAGGGTTCCACTCACAAGACAAGCAAAGATGGCCATGTGGCTCTCATATACCAACGATGTGAAAACAACATGGTGCATATATGGGAGCATGTGGAAAAGAATGGGATCCATCCCAACCCACATGAGCTAGAGGTAAAACCCAAATAAAGTGCAAAGATCATATTTAGTTGGATGGTGGAATTATAAGGTGGTGAAAGAAAGGTGGTGGAGTTAATAAAAGATATGCCCCCAACTCAACTTGGGCATTACACAATATATCAAGAACCAAATACAATATCAAGAGGCAAATACAATTAACAATGCATATGAGAGAAGAACCAATCAAAAGGGTTTTATATGATGCTCAAATGCAAGGTGGCATGATGACATGAGCATGATATAATTATGATGCAACAATTATATATATGAAGTAGCCATTATATTACTAGACCAAGTAGCATTACAATTGTTAGACAATTGGGATGCTACAACTCTCCCCCACTAAACAGGAATCTTGCCCCGAGATTCTAGGATGAAGACGAAGACACAAAGAGGGTAGGATACTTGGCACGGAGCTCATCTTCATGTTCCCAAGTGGCTTCATCAACAGAATGGTGCGACCACTGCACCTTGCAAACTTGCTAGACTTGTTGCGAGTCTTGCGTTTTGCTTGAAAAACAACGGTTAGAAAAGTTGAAGGATTGTCGTGAGACAAGAAGGATAGGATGGACAAAGCTCCAGTTTTCTCAAGAAACATGATAAGAGAAAAGAACCTATTGTGAAAGAAAGGACAAGATGATGTATCATGGATACAGAAAGACACATCGTTAAGATTAAAGATTTACTGATACTAGAGAGGATGGATCTTTGTGTCGCCGGAAGAAAAGAGCTAGATTGGAGAGGTTTTGAACCACTATGATAATAGCATCGTATCTTCTCTCGGATTTGAGGAAGGAAGTACGGAAACAATATTGCCTTCAAACAATAGAGTCCCTTGATATCAGCAGAAAGATTTAGTTAGACCTGGTCGGATTAGATTCTTCTTGCGCCGGTAAGAACCAAGGATCACGCAATTGAGGTGCGCGGATATAACTTACAGAGACGGATGTGAAGCCAGATCATGGTGGAATCCCGAGAAGCAAAGAATATGGAGGATCTGGAGTTTATTGTAGAGATACTTATTGCTTTCTTTAGCCTTGAGGCTAACGCAATAGATTCGCGGCTGATGGCATCAACCATAATTGGTTTTACCACAGAAAAAGAATTGATGAAACAAAGAGAGAGATAGTTTCCTTCCATCTTGTTTGGGGATGTAGAGCATCGGTAGAAAGACGTGGACCGAAAGGAGTTTGCGTTTGTTTCCACCAGATAATTGAAGATTTGCTCCGTGTAGGAAAAGACGAGATCACCAACAAGAGATTATCGATTACTTTCTTCGAGAGAGCACTCCGGAAAGACGAGGACGGAAGTAAAAGTATCGAGGGATAAAGGCCGCTTCTAACTTCCGTGGACTGAGTTAAATTACATTAATTCTCCAATTCAATGTACAAGAGCGAATGATAAGAGTAGTGGTATGGTAGCTACTCCATCCCGCACTCAAAGCATTACTCCGCACATGAATAAGAAAACCATGCAACCCAACTACCGAAACAGACTGAAGGTATAGACAAGAAGAGCTCATGGAACTCCACTAGAAAACAAGGATAGATGCAACGATTCACCGGATTCAAGATAGATAAGGGTGATGATGTTGTCGTCATGTCGGAAGTACCAAGCCACCAGAAAGATATGAAGGAAGGTTACGGA
This sequence comes from Avena insularis, assembly GCA_023614405.1. Classification (NCBI taxonomy): domain Eukaryota; kingdom Viridiplantae; phylum Streptophyta; class Magnoliopsida; order Poales; family Poaceae; genus Avena; species Avena insularis. Next base: position 289,519,696 of record CM042694.1, read on the forward strand.
GAACAAGCGCAAGATTCAACTACTGAAAGATAGCACCAACTTGAACAGAGGAAACAAGATCTGGAAGGTCTTCATGGCCTCCGGTTGATTGAGCATAGACGATAGAGGGAGAGGGTTTCAAGAGATTACTTGACGAGACTGAGGTGAAAGAACTCCATGTTCTCCTTGAAATGATTGAGAAAGATTTAGCAGTTTTGAGGAAAACTTCGGAGGAACGACGATGATAACTTGCCAACAAGGAACAACTCCGGATTTGATTGAAACTGGAGGATGGAATTAACAATGGACTTGCTAATTCCAGAATTGAAGCAATCTATTTAGCGGAAGGACGTGGCCGAGATAGGTGACTTCAAAAGTCAGAATTCTCACTTTGAGACTTTGCACACAGGCAGTGCTCTCGAAGCTTGAGAGAAGAGACACAGATGATCTTCCATGTCCTTCCATTGATATAGAATAGGCAGGCATATTATCAACATATACCACCATGGATGAACAGGATATTCACAGAATATCAAGTTCAAGAGGCGAGGGAAACAAACAAATGCTCGAAACACTTTCTGAGCTCAACGCTCTTTGAAAGATCAACGTTAAGAGCACGGGTTCGTGTTGAAGAAGATGCACTAGAGAATAGATTATCTGGTCCTTCGGGAGAAAAAGAGATGTCACCTGGTTCACATTGTCGATCGGAGCACCGGTTACAAAGATAAAGAGATCTTGGATAAAGAAACGATGATATAGCTTTGCTTATGGTATGAGCTATCAGAGACGAAAAAGATGTGCAGATATGGAGTTGAAAAAGTTGTGCAGCATGATGAACAGGTGATAGACCGCCGTAGTGCTTTGAGAAACTCCGGATTGCCAAAGGTACTTGATTATGCATAGATATGATCACGGTATACTCAAAATCACAGGAGATAACCTTATCCTCCAGATGGTGACAGTTGATAGCATTTTTCCATATTCCAATCGACACTTATCATGAGTGGAATATAGCTATGCCGAGAGCCAAATTACAATCATCAGCATCGGATCGACACATGTTATGTAATTAGCCCAAGAGAATTGTTGATGAAACGAAACTCCAGGATTAAGCGTGACAAAGAATGAGTTAGCATGGACATGCTGATAGAAGGGAGATAGATAATGTTTCACACACGACTGAAAAGGAGTGTGGAAACACAGATGTATCAAAGAAAAATTTTCCGCATTTTTCGGCATTAAAATACCAATAGATGCGCAAAATCTCTTATCAGGTAGAGATTAGCATCTGATGCTTGCACAGGATGTGGAGTTGCTAGAAGGAGGGACACCCTTAAGAAGATGGCACCGGTTAACAAGGAGTCAGATAGATCGCGCCGGTTTTCCAAAGCCTGTCAGTATGGAATGTACCAACAGTTGATAACCAAAGGCAGATGAAGATAACAAGTTGGATGCAACAGCTAGACAAGGAATTACACACACACACACACACTTTCTATGGTACTACGGAAACCCAGAACACGTGAATCCTAGTTTGAATTTAAGAAGAGGATTGAAAATGTTACACTTCCTTACCAGAAAAGGGTGGTGGGTGGGTAAGAAAAAAAAAGTGGAAGCAGTCCTACTCTCGCGTTTTGTTTTTCCCTAGTATACATAACTACCAAAATATTTGCTAGACAGACAACGACCATTTGGCTGAGACCCTGAAGGGCGGGATGGCTCTGATACCAATTGTAACTACCTCGGTGAATTACGCTCCTAGTTACAAGCCTGGATGAGCAGAAATGGTTGAAATAATGGTGGGGCCCAAATGCCACTCACAGGTAGAACCTTCGGCCGTCCCAACCATTTCCAAACATCGGACAAAACGGGCGCGAATCGGCAAAGTGAAGGGATCAACTACATACACAAATGAGTATGTATGCAAGCCACCATACAATAGTACATCAGAGCCATTCCATCTAAAAAGAAAGGAAATATAGCAACGCCATACGGCAAGATCCAAATATCCTAGATAGATATAATAGTTTAGGATATCTCCTCATACATCAAACATCAGAGTATCAGGCGGAAGCGGAAGACAAAATCCGAGTACGGATAAGAAGCAAATCGGCATAAGATGCCCCATAAATAAGCACATCCCGCCCACAGATCTCACGGATCCCGTTCGGAATCTCTACACGAATGATCGTTGCCCACATCGTCCGTCTCCTCCACCCAGATCCATCTTGCGAGTGTACTGTTCATCTGAACCAATAATTTATCGTAGAGACCCTAGGGGTACTCAAAGAAGTCTTTATGCCGCTAAAGGGACACAACCAGGGTGACGCAATTGCAGCAAAAGGTAAACCCTAGCAATTCTATAGATACTCGCTAACCATCCGCCTAACCATAGATAGACGGATGTCCGTGAATTAATAACAACAGTTATAACGGTTATAATGGTAATCTCCACAGATCCATCCTCCTCCTCGCTTACCGACGAGGAAGCGGACGAACAACCCCCCATCCGTTGGCAGTTTTGTTATCCATTCCGTGAGTGTTGCACTATTTACTAGTCAGGTACCTAGTCTAGTCAAATTAAAAGCGGTACTTTAGTTATGCTTGTCTATGATCGAGAAACTGTGCTCCAAGTTGTCCATATCCGCGGACACGGCTTTCAGAAAGTTTTACCCTGCAGGGGTGCACAAATAGCAACACACACTCGATATGCCTCGGAAAAACCAAATCAAAACCCAACGAGGCAGTCACGACAAAGCAATCACAGGATTCAGAAATATTTTAGGGGGCCACCCCATTGAGCTACCCGCAACGAAGTTAGCTGACTCCGAGACGGCCTCAAGGTTTGCGCCAGTGGCTGTGAACGACTGGGAACCCGAAAATGTGACTGGGCTTGTCGACACCGTGAAAACACTCCGCTTTCCTCAACAAGATGCAAAGTTACCTCGCACAATTTAAATAAAGCAGTAAAGCATGGCATAAGTACAAGATAGTAAATAAAACCTCAAACTAGTTTGTGGCCCCAAGAAATAAGAATGAATCAAGCTCTGGCTCAGGGGGGTCCATAAGGCCTCCCGGATGTGGATAGCGCGAATATTCTTGGAACAGGAATCAAGTACTCGGGGTCTTACGGGACACAAGTGAGCCTGAAAAACCAAATAGCGAATATGGCTCACCGATGCCACTTTCATTAGTTATCCCATTACTACTCAGGTTAAGTTGTTTAGGTACCTCATTATCCATCAGACACTCACATACCCTACACATACTGTTCTACGACTCGCATGGCTCAAACAACTCCTGTAGTAATGGCTCATGGGATGGAGGAACAAGCTTCGGTGGGGTTTAAAAGTAAAGGCTATGCAATACTTGGGATTCAATTTAATGCAATCGCGACTCAATGATGCAAGAATAAGATAGAGGCAATAGGTACTATATGTATGCAAGCATGTGGTAGTGCTTGCCTGGCAGCTCAGTTGAAGCAAGGGATGGATCTGGGTAGTGCTCCTGGTTCTCTTGATATATCCCCTGCTCAGCGTCTATTCAAAGAAGAACCAAACAAACAAGGCCAACATAAATAAAGTGCACAAGCATATGATTAACTGCATCAAGCAAACAATCATGCCATGATGAATGATGCACAATTTGCATGGCAATAAAGTAGCATGGCATGGGTGAGGTGTGCAAACAATAATAAAGCATTTTAGTTAGTTTTGGCCCCATTTTATTCACAATTAAGTTGCTGTACACATTATATTTATATGATGCATGCTGCAAAACATATAATGGAATGCATCAACAGAAAGGTCTCGTCGAGCTAATCATTTTAGACATATTATTTGTTAAATTTGGAGTTATAAAACAAAAGTTATTAATTAATTAAGACAAAAGGGCATTTTATTGTAATTTTAATTAACTTGGAAAATAAAGTGTTCAAAATATATTTTGAAGGCTACATTTGAATTCCTCATATTTTTTTGATTTGAAAACATATATTATTTGTATTATTTGGATTTGTATTTTAAAAGATAATTAAAAACAGAATTAAATTTGAATTTGAATTAATTTGAAATAAGATTTGAATAAAACAGAATAGCAGAAAAACTTTTGTTACTCAGTTCAGCTCTAGCCACGATCAGGCGGCGGCCCTCTGTGTTGGGCATCACTGCCAGCAGGAAAGATTTTCCCACCGCGAGCTAACCTAGCTGCTGAGAGTGACATGTGGGGCCAGAGCACACGCGGGTCCACGTGACAGTGGTCGAACCGTGCCCAGCCACGTGGCCCAGCTGGGGATCGCGGGTTAAGGCTGGGGTTACAGGGGGGTTTCTCTGCAAGATTGTTTGGGTGTGGTCTCTGGGCCATCTGCGTCTGTGGTTTAGGAATAAAAACTATAGGGAGTTTTCTGCAAAAAAAGCAACGCGGCACTGTGCTTCTTCTACGCGTTACTGGCGACAGATCGATGCCGATCGCGGCAGGGTGCGGTCTGTACTCAACCCGCGACTGGCGTCTTGTGAGGAGCGGAGGCGCTGCGGTGGGCTAGGGGCTGGTCTTGAGAGCAGAACGGCCGCGGCGGAAAGGCTCGGGCGCGCAGGCGGGGAGGCTGCAGCATGGCGCGAGCAAGTGGTGGAGGATCGGCTCGAGGCGCGATGGAGCAGCGGCGACGCAGACGGACCGAAGGCTAGGGTTTCTCGTCGGTGGCGTCGGTGTTCTTCACTCGGTGCTCCTCCTCTCTGACGGCGCGTCTGAGGTGAAGCAGGGGAGCATCGTGACCTTCCTCGACACCAGCGAACGCCTCGCCACCGGCTGGAAGAGGGGGATCGGAGGAGGCCGACGGTTCTGCCGGCGATGGGGTAGCTGGCGGCGGTGGAGAAGGGAGGGAAGAGGGCAGGCGGCCTGGGGGAGTTCTGGGGGATCTGGGCGAGGCAGAGAGGGAGGAGATAAAGCAGAGGGAGGGAGAGGGGTGCCGTGGGGAGCAGGTAGAGGGGAAAGGTGGCTCGGCCACTTTTCTCCCTCCTTCCTCACGTGCTCTTCGGGGCAGGGCAGGGCAGCTGGCAGGGGGTGGCTACCAGGTGGGACCAGAGGACGAGGCCAAGGGCAGGGGCAGGCTCGGGCTGGTGGGAGGGAGAGAGAGGAGGGAGAGGCTCGGGTTAGGAGCTAGGGTAGGGTAGATGGGAGTATGGCTCGGGTAGGGTTTGTGTGGTGGAGGGGGTAGCTAGGTGGGCAGGGTGGCCAAGTGGGGCCAAGCTAGGGTAGGTCATGGCTCGGGGTGGTGGCTAGAGAGAGGAGAGATGAGGGAGGGTACTTAGGGTTTGGTTTAGTTTAGGTATAGATTAGGGTTTAGTACTAGGGGTATGGTTTTAGGTTAGAAGGAAGAGGTATAGATTAAGAGAGAGAGGAAAGATGAGGTGGTAGCAATCCCTTGGCAAGCTCAATCATGATCAAGCAAGCTCAAACAAGATAGCCAAAAGAGAGAGAAGAAGAGAAGGGGATGATGGCCTAGATGGATATGGTGATGGGGTTTTAAGCAAGATCAACATAGATCAAGCCAAAAGAAAGGATAGAGAGAGTGAGATGATCCACTCAAAAATCAAATAAAAACCCAAATACTAGAAAAGGTGGCACTTGCATGGCCCATGCAAAATATTTAATACCATGTTTAATATTGTGAAAACAATATTATTACATGGCATTATTCATTTGCATTTCCAAAGGTGGAATAAAGCCAAGCAAAAGAAATGAAAGGATGCCCCATGTGGAGTAGTTGGATATGGCCATGTGTGAATAAAATTGGGACTTGCTAGTGTGTATGTGCCACTAGGCATTTAATAAGCCCAAAAATATCCAAACATGAAAATAACCCCAACACCACACATATGGAAGCTAGCAAAAAGGGTTCCACTCACAAGACAAGCAAAGATGGCCATGTGGCTCTCATATACCAACAATGTGAAAACAACATGGTGCATATATGGGAGCATGTGGAAAAGAATGGGATCCATCCCAACCCACATGAGCTAGAGGTAAAACCCAAATAAAGTGCAAAGCTCATATTTAGTTGGATGGTGGAATTATAAGGTGGTGAAAGAAAGGTGGTGGAGTTAATAAAAGATATGCCCCCAACTCAACTTGGGCATTACACAATATATCAAGAACCAAATACAATATCAAGAGGCAAATACAATTAACAATGCATATGAGAGAAGAACCAATCAAAAGGGTTTTATATGATGCTCAAATGCAAGGTGGCATGATGACATGAGCATGATATAATTATGATGCAACAATTATATATATGAAGTAGCCATTATATTACTAGACCAAGTAGCATTACAATTGTTAGACAATTGGGATGCTACAGGGAGGTACACCGACATCACACTCATCTCCATATCATGTTTAGTGAGTACTTTGTATATACATGCTTCGTTCTTTTTTTTAGTTTTCGCTTTTTCTTTACTCTCACTTTCTAAAACACAAAAAGACCAAAAAAATTCCGTTGTTTCTCTTTGTTTGCTTCTTCTTCTTTTTGCCTTTGTTTTCTTCTTCCTTTTTGCTTTGTCTTAATTATTCGAAAAACCCAAAAAGATTTTGCTTTGCTTGTTCTTCCTTTTGGTTCTTGCCTTTAAAAATCGAAAACCCAAAAATATTTGTTCTTCTTCTTTGGTTTTGTGAAGTTTGTTGCAGGGTTCAGCAGTCCTCAGTGGACTTTGGTTTCATGTTATTATTCCAGCCACACAAGTGAAGGGCAATAATGAGGATTAATGACAACTTGAGGTGTGGTAAGAGGCTGGTAACGAACTCTATTTGTTTTCATTTTTGTACATATACTCATCATTGTGGGCATGCTTAGTCTGTTCATGTAGGGTGTATGTTATTTATGGATGCTTAGTAGTTCTTACTTTCTTATGATTAGCTCCAGCTCGCTAATAGTTTGTAGCATGTCGTATGAATGTTTGCTTGCATTGTTCTATTCATAACTTGGTATGACAGTGTGGTATCCTCCTCTGAATGTTTTACTTGAATTGACTTGGCACATGCTCATGCATGCATATGACTGAAACAATAATCAGTTAAGTCTCGATGAATTATTTTGCCTCAGGGGTCTTGAATCACTTTCATGCCATGATTAGTCCTGTTTTATTGCAAGCATGATTAATAGTTATTGCTCTCTCTTATCGCTCCCTTACTATTGATAGCCTTCACTTGCACTGAGTATGAGCTCTACTCGTGATTCCAATTCCCCAAAACCAATATTGCCAAAAGTGTCCACCATACCTACCTATTAGCATCATTTGCTATTCCATGCATATTTAGTATGCCTTGTTTTCTTCCGAATAAAATGTTTGCTTGTTATGAGAAAGTTAGTTAGTAAAGCTCTCACGAACTTGATGGCACACTTTACTTTCTTGCACTTAATAATCTTGAACCATTGCGTCCATCTTTGTTGCATATATACTTGCGCTTTATAAGTTGAAGTTAGCAGAACCATGCATCATGGGGAACGTTTTCAACATTGCATTGGTACTTTGTACCTCGTTAATATCATGATTCTTTTGCTTATGGATCCCAGCGGTGTGAAATAAAAGGGGAACTTGTAAGATCATGGAGTTTGTATATGTGTTAGAGAAACGCCTAGGCCGCTAGCCTAAGCCATGCCTAATCATGGTGGAAACTTGCAGCATAACCATAATGAGCATTCTATGAAGCATCCTCAATAAAAACCTATGCAAATAGCAAATAAAAAGATCGCTGAGATGCTCATTGTCTGCTTGCCTTGTTATTTTGATTATGGGATAGCTCATGTATCATGTGCAAGAGGTACCCGTTGGCGGTTCTCTATGATACATACGTACTTACAATGACAAGAGCTTACTTGTGACTGAAGTTGAGTAGCATGAGGTTCGGTACTCGTAAGTAAGGGGCATGAGATTTTAACTTATAACTTGTCAATCATATCCTCTTAGTTGTGTCCCTTTAATCTTAACCATTTAAAGATGCTCATGATAGGGGCAATGAGAGCTCAAAACTAATGAGTACCATACTTTCAGCATTTGGAAGCCTTTCAAACTTTTCAAAACCTTTTCATTTCCTTGTTGAGTCTCCACATATTGTATGAGCACTTTCCTGAGAGCATAGTTGTCATTCTTAGTGTAATGTGCTTGTCTCAAAACTGGATTAATTGCGTCATGACTTTGATGCTTGTATCTTTGATATCTTTACTTCTAGTCTTCACTTGAACTTCAGAGGTGCCTTGGCATTTATGTTTGCTCTACAATCAAAGGCAAGCGAGATACCACTCTATCATACCTTGTTATGAGCATTGTAATGTTGCTTATGTTTATGTTTCATGCTACTTATTATTTTTGAGTTGGAATCTCTTCATAGCTTGCAATGACTATTAAGTAAACTTAGTTGCATACTCTTTATTATGAATTGCCGGAGTAGTTGACCATGTGCTGAGAATATATACATCTTATGAAGCAAATGTGTTCGTGAAAGTTTCTTTTATCACACTCAGTTTTCAACTGAATTGCTTGAGGACAAGCAATAATCTAAGCTTGGGAGAGTTGATACATCCAAAACGTATCTACTTTCCTGAACACTTTTGCTATTGTTTTTCCTCTAAACTTGTGTGATTTGGATACAACTAACACGGGCTGACGCTGTTTTCAGCAGAATTACCTTGGTGTCTAGTTTTTGTGCAGAAAATCAACTATCAGGAAAAATCCCGGAAAATATGCCAAAAATCCTATTTCACCAGAAGACTCACGGAGCCAGAAGATGAGACGGAGTATGGCCACGAGGGGCTGCCTCGGCTGCCCCCTCGGCCTCCCTCTTCGCCTATAAGTTGTCTCTTGACCTAAAAACCAAGGGGGGGTCGACGTTTTTCAGAAAGAGTTCCGCTGCACCTCCACCACCAGATTCTATGATTCGGAACCAGAAACTCCGTTCTGGCACCCTGTCGGGACGGGGAATTGGAGAAGATCATTGCCATCATTATCACCATCGGTTCTCCATCGACCATCCATGTTTCCCCCATCCATGAGTGAGTAATCCCCCGTTGTACGCTATGAGGATGGTAGGGATTGGATGAGATCGTTCATGTAATGGCATCAGATTGTTAGGGCATGGTGCCTAGTATCTATTATTAGTGCTTTTTGACTTTGTTGCAACTTGTTATGCTTAATGCTTGTCACTAGGGCCCGAGTGCCATGATTTCAGATCTGAACATCTTATTGATTCATTATGATAGTATTGTTTATGGTCTTACCTGCAAGTTGTATACACATATTATTGTCCGGAACCAAAGGCCCCGAAGTGACAACAATCAGGATAACCGGAGGGAATGGTTTTGATGTGGGGATCACATGTGTTCATGGAGTGTTAATGCTTTGCTCCGGTTCTCTATTAAAAGGAGCACCTTAATTGCCAGTAGTTCCCTTGAGGCCCCGCTGCAAACGGGCTGGTAGGACAAAAGATATTGTGCAAGTTCTTATTGCGAGCACGTATGACTATATATGGAACACATGCCTATGATTATTTAGTACTTGGATGCTTTATCTTATTTATCTGCAAATGCCCTATGCCTTGGTTGCCATATGAATTGTCTTGTCCATGCAACGCTCGTCCATCCATCCCTATGCCTACCACGCTTTAATCCTACTGTTTACTGCAATTGTTACTACTGTCTTTACTTTTACTACTGCTATTATTTTATTATTGCTACTACAAAACTATTGCTACTGATAAACTGCTATGAGCAAGATTGTTTCCAGGTGCAGCTGAATTGACAACTCAGTTGTTATGGCTTATAATATTATTTGGCTCCCCTTGTGTCGAATCAATAAATTGGGTTTCACTTCCCTTAAAAATACTGCAATACACCCCCTATACTTGTGGGTCATCATGCACCATCTATGCAACTGTAAGCAGAATCTCGGTCTCACCGTCAGACTCATCCTCGGACGATGACTAGACGAAATTCTTGTAGAAGAGCTCGATTGCCCTTCCACTCCTACCCATCTGTCCAGTCCATGACCGTCAATGGCTATGCCAACTCCCTCAGTGGACCAGATAACCAAGAAAGGAGCAGCAAATGAACCTCAAGCAAACGACCGAGCAGGTTGTGGCGCGTCCAATCGATAGGCGGAGGCTGGGGCGGGTTGGGATGGCCCATGGCGCGTCCAATCAACCACGGCAACACGCGTTGCCTGAAGTGGAGCTGCTCGATATCGCGGGGCAGACGGCGGTAGCGGGCAGTGGCGGCGGCAACGGTTGCGCACGCTCTAGCCACGGGATATGGAGGGCGGGGGTTTAGAGAGGAGTGTCTTTTGTGCCACTGGCTAGAGGGCCCGTGCGAACAAGCGGGAGGACGCGCGAGGACGAGCGTGCTGTCCGGGCTAACCCAAGCGTTGTCCAAATTAAATGCATGGATGGGTCGGTCCGCGCGTGTTTCTCCGGATGGGTCACACCGCTAGGCCACCACGCAGCGGTCCATCCGTCCGCTCGGACGGGTTGGGTCGCCCGGTGGAGATGCCCTAACGCCCCCTCCTCCTCCCCTCCCCTTTCCGGCGCAAAAACCTAGCCTAGTCATCCCTAACAGGTCATTTTTATCAAGCGTTGACCCTTCTTACATCCGGCACTTCCATACCAAACCCAACCCGCGGAGCGAGACGAAACGGAGGCAGCTAAGTGAAGCTGGTGAGGAAGCGAGGAAGATTTTTCTTTGGAAATGGGAAGCGAGGGAGATGAAGGGTGGCGGCCAAGGTGCCTTTTGAGCGACTTGTGCCTTCGCCTCAAGCCAACCACTACTTTCCAAGACTTTGGGGATCCTCCCCAAACAAGCCTCTCGTTGTCTTTTTTACTAAAATTTATTCAGTTTTTTCTTTGTTTTTAAACTTTCTCTATTTTTTATAGAATTTTATGACTTAGTGCGGGATGCATGCATTTTTGGTCTGAACACTAAATAAAGCACCAAATGTAAATTTCAAAAAAGAAATGAAAGTAGACTATTTTTCATCTTAGATCAATCAAATAACTACCTCTGTTGAATTAATTTGGATCCCTATTTAGTAATCCATTCTTATTTTATACCCTTTTAATGAATTTCCCTAATAAAGTAGGGGATGATCGACGATGTTCCGGTTCTCGCCCTCGTCTGACTACACCGATGGCCAACCCGCTCGGTAGATTCAATCCCAACATCGCCTCCCACACGACCGCGTCGATGACATTTATCCAATTAACCCCTTATTGTAACAATTTTGGACACACCTCGCTAACACGTCACACTTCTCCTAAGCTTTATCAAGAAACAATTAAGACATATTTGGTTGGTTACCACGATTTGTTACCCCCAAATTAGCATAGTACTGCTTTGCTCGGCTAGTTTGATTCAGTGTCATGATTTTTGAATGGTATGCTATACCCTTTTTTGAATTAGCATACATACTGCTCTGCTCTGCTAGGCATCAAAGCTAGGCCAATATAGCAGACTTCTACAGCAAACCAAATTGCTCCCTCCGTTTCATTATATTTTTTTTAGATCAAAAAGGATTTCATCCCTAGTTCCATTCCAGGAAATGAAACCAACCATTTTTTTCGAGTTCCACTACAACAGGGGAGGCTAACACTCTTAACCCAAAAGGCTACTAAACTTACCACAAAAAGACTACCGAATGCTAAAACTCAACGCAAATGGAAAGAGGAGAAACTACCAGAAACTAGAACTCGGAACCACGGTTTTTCCAGACAGCCATTACAAAAGAGACATGAAGAAAGGAAAGGCATCAGGCTAGTACACCACATGGATAGCATCTTCTTCCTCATGGTGAGCTTTGAGATACGCCAGATATGCATGCCCTTCATAGCTCGACGAGGCCGTAGTTTTCCAAGTGGAGATCCACTCAAAACCAAGGTAGATTAGTTCGCCGGGAGCAGCAGAGGATTTTTCAGCTGCTTATCATCCTGTCCATGAACAGGGAAACCTTTCCCACTTCCAGCTCTTTGAATGGCACCTTCCAATTTCACAGATACGAAAGAACCAGGAGCTAGACTTGTTTCATATTAATCCAAGAGGTCTTATTAAAAACTAGACTATTTCTATTATTCCATATACTCCAAAGGATAGCAACAGAAACAACATTAAAATGCAAATGTTTCTTATTAGCTAACTACTTCGAAGCAACAGATTCAAAATTAACCACTAGGATACCAAAAATGTCTTGGACCTCTGCCCATAAGATTCTAGATACTATACAATCAAAAAACTAAATGATGAACATACTCTATCTCTCTACAGAGGTTGCATTCCAAAGGTTTAGGGATTCCTCTAGCTCTAAGATTATCTCTAGTCATAATTTTATTCTGAGAGAATAACCAGAGAAAAACCTGAAATTCTAGGGTGGGATTTTCAATTTCCAAACAGCAGGTAAATAGATCTGAGTTATACCTCTAAAATTCACCAAGAAATACATAGAGCTAGAGGAGTAAAGACCTTTAGTTTCATACTGCCAAATCAATTGGTCCTCCTCATCAGAGAGGACTATTGCCATTGGACCATGATTTGTTCAGTAAAAGTTCTCCTAAAATCACATTTAAGCTATGTTCCATCCCACAACCCATCTATAGTTTTGGTTTGCTGATTAGAAACTAAGTAGATCTCCCAAAATTGAGTAGCTAGAGCAGAGTTTCCAAACCAAATATCTTTCCAAAACTTAATAGATTTACCATTACCTGCATGTCATTTATAACCTATATCTACTGCTCTAAAGGTCCACATAACTCCTTTTCAAAAAGTAGAAAGATGTGCATCATCACAACAGAGGATGTTTGGGGCTTTAGTCCTATATTTTGCATCTATTACTTTCTTTCAGAGAATCCCCTTCCCTTGGATATATCTCTTCACCCAGGAAGCAAGTAAGCATAAATTCATATCTTGAAGATTTGGTATATCCAAACCCCCAAAATCTTTCTTCATGCAAACAGAAGGCCAATTAGCTAGGTGGAGTTTGTGATTACCTTCTTCATCATTGCAGAAGAAATTAGCCATATGAAAATCTAAAAGTTTTAGAGCCCATTTAGGGAATTTAAAGAAGAAAAGCAGGTAGATAGGTATACTAGATAGACAAGCCTGAATCGGGACTGTTTTTGCTGCATAGGAAAGAAGTTTCCCTCTCCAGCCAGTAATCCTACTCAGGAGATTCTCTATTAAGGCGTTCCATTATTTTTGTCGTGGTTTCAGTTTAAATTTGAACTACAACCACACCAAGAATTATAGAACAGGGGAAGTAGAATTCGATGGGATTAAGCATGTTTAATTTGGACTGGCAAAAAGTTGAACCAGAAGAAATATATCCAAATCTTGTTGCAGTTTGCGGCTGTTGCCTCGAAACCCAAATGGTGCCCAAACCAAGAGACTTGTCCAGGATTCTCTCAAAGAAAAAAATAGACAGATGTGGCAGAGCTTATGATGCAGACACGTTACTCGACCATTATAACTAATTTGCACTCCCCGTTAAATGAACTAGTCCCGTTCTTAAAAAGAAGACATATAAATTTTGTCCAAAGTCAAACAATTTATACGTCTTTTTCTTTTGAGAATGGAGTAAGTATATTTGGGATGGTACCTTTTCATATCTAACTGGAATCTCACATCATCCATTCTTCAAAATATCAGAATTTCATATAATCCGGACACCTGCCTATTCAAATTGCCCTGTTTTGGTCCTGGAGTTGGCTTCTACCTCAAGCTCCATACCTAGAAAGTAGAAACCCTCGACATATAAAGGAAACCACATGGACGTTGTATGATTAACTCTGCATAGGACGGATTAGAAGTTGTATATATGCAACCTTGCAGCGATTAATATAACTACATTTTTTGGGGCCAAACAGAGTAAAAAGAGAGAGGCTGCCTCTGATGCACCCAGGAATGTAGCTTGGTGCTGAGAATGAAGTATACCACCAGCGAGCTCAATGGCGCCACTCTTCCAAGGTAGGCGTTTCCACACCAATGGTCTTCATATCTCTGATATTTGCTGGTTAATATACAAAAGCCACCTTAAATCAGCACTTAATCAGAGCAAGTAGATTAAATAAAACACAAAAACGAAAAATAGATTGTCTCTCAACTTGCATTCACCAACATGAGCTCTACATGTAGTTGTTCTTTGCAAAATAAAATTTACCTTTCTCTTTCAAATGATTATACAGTCCCACTAAAAATATTCCACTACATGCAATTTCCAAACCATGGAGTGCCACATGATTTATATACGCCGATTGGTGTCATGAAGCCAGGTATTAAATTCATGCTTAACATAAAAATGGTTGCAGCATCAGTTGAATTTCTTAACTTAAACAGGGAGTGAACTGTAAACCTTTTCATGTCCTTCAATTCATACATTTATCATGACCTTGTAACACATGAAATAAGGAAATATAAGGTTCAATGATTTATCAGCCAATAAATCTGTCACCAGTTAATCCCAGGAATCACAGGAAACAACCAAGAAGTATATCAACTGTGAAAGAGGAAACCGTTGTACATGGTGCCACCAAAGCCAGGTATTAAACTCATGATTGTCATAAGTTGGATGCAGCATGCGCGTTATTATAAAGTTCTAATGTTTTTAATGTTGGAAAATATATTCAGTTTATAATTTGAGAAACATCATATGCATTAGAGTCAGATCTGCGTATATTTTCGTTTCGAGAGTAAGATAGAAGGGATAGCATGAAACATGGGTACTCACACAAATGGATATCTGGCCTTGCAGCAGCTGTTGCATCAATAAGCACTGTAACTTTCTCATAGTCCAGTTCTACAGCATCGAAGACAGTCTGACGAATGCAATTTGGTGTTTGAACGCCTGAAAATCATCACAATTAATGCTGCTGCCTCTGTGGAACAGAACCCTTAAGCGCAAACAAAGGAATCAACATTTGCTCTAAACAAGTTTTTTTCCTAAACGTGGCATTAAACTGTACAGTACAAACAATGGAAGGAATCACTGTTCCTCGCGATTTTTAAAAGGTTTGCTGCACTGTACAAGTTCTCCCATACAGGACTTTACACCACTCATACTAGAAGAGTTTTTTTCCCATTGTACTAGTTAAAGGCCGTGCGTTGCTATGGCCAATCACAAAATTGACTTAAACATAATACATGAATGTTGATGTGCATAGAATCAGAAGAACATAGTGTTTTAAAACCAATAAGATTCTATGTGCTTAAATTCAATTTGATAGAAAGCAATAAATCAACTGACGTATTTCTAGAAAACAATAACCAAATTACTTAATCGCTCGTGTACACGAGACTTGCTTCAAGAATAGTTTCACCCCCTTCTATGTACAAGCTCGACTACTCTCCCTCATGGAACTAAATTAAATTTTAGCTTGCAGTGAGCGGTTGCATCTCCAACTGCCTCCTTTCATTTGTTTTGAATGACTAACCGTTCTTTGAATTCTTTCATCCCTATTGTAACTGTTGGACAATATTTTTATCAAGTTTCTGCTAAATTCAGTATAGTATGTTGCATACGAAGTGACCTATTTTAATCATCTTTATGTGGCTTAATATATGCAAAGTTATATGCCACCGATAATCAAATTTGACTACTAATACAATTTGAATATATATATTTCAAACTATGGAGGAGAGCTGCATGTCATATATTAAGAGAAAAAAAGGCCAAAGATGGTCAGTGTACAGACGATAAAAAAACGAAGTACAACATGGTACAAAACGATAAGAAAACTGAAAGTCGCTAGAAAAAAGGAACAAAAATCCTGGTAGGATGTGGCATCCCACTAAAACCACTACTAGAAAATCGCGGTGTTTTTGGTGCATTGCATCATCATGACCGCATGCTCATGTCATCATGCCACATTGCATTTGAGCATCGTCATGTCATCATGCATGGTTTGTCTAAAACTATTTTCTAAAAGCCTATATTTGTTTTCTAGATATTCCCCGTCTTTATTTCAAATTAAAAACCCCGGTCTTTTGTGGATCTTTTATTTGTCTAA
Source organism: Avena insularis (assembly GCA_023614405.1). Taxonomy (NCBI): domain Eukaryota; kingdom Viridiplantae; phylum Streptophyta; class Magnoliopsida; order Poales; family Poaceae; genus Avena; species Avena insularis. The sequence goes on from CM042694.1 coordinate 289,535,710, forward strand.
ACTATTTTACAAAAGAATATTTCAAACTAAATAAAAATATAAACTATTTTTACCTGGGGAGGCCGCCACCGGTCAGGCCCAAAGGCCCAGCTGGCAGCAGCCTACTACCCAGAGAAAACCCTAAAAACTAAAACTCAAACCCTACCCTATCCATCCTCCAGCCACCTACCCCCTCCTCCCTCTTTTTCCCTCCCCCGCCGCCACCTGGGCGCGCATCCCGCCACTTTTCCCGCCTGCCCAAGTCCAGCACCCACCGCTCGCCCACATCACGATCCCCCCCGGCCCCACCAGCATGGTCCCACTCCCACCGACGCGTACACGCTTCCCCCACCAACCATCTCTCCTCGCAGCGCACGCACACCCTGCCGCGTCCACCCCGCGTACGCTGGGCCCACCCCGCCAGCCTCCAACCCACCTCGCGGACTCGTCCCGCACGCCACCGCTCCACCCCGCCTTGGCCCCACCACCTGCTGAAACCACACAACCCCAACCCGACAACTCCCGTCTCCCCTGGCCCCACCCCTGGCACCGTCCCCGCCTCGGTTCCCCCGTCCCTAGGCGCACCTCCCTCCTCTCTCGCGCGTCTCTCTCCGGCCACCTACCCCGATGCCCCGCCCTCCGCGCGTGCCGCCCGCCGCCAGCCACCGCCTCGCCGGCCGGTCACGCCCTACTCCGTTTCTCCTCGACCCCGCGCGCCTTCCACGGCTCGCATCCACAGCGCGACCCGACCCTGCCGTTTTCCCCGCCGCCGACGCGGCCTCCTGCGAGCAGCGCTGCCCCACGGCCCCTCCTTCGCGCCTGCCTTCTGCGACCGTCCCCGCCGCCACCTCTCTCTGCTGGTCGCCGCGCCGTGAGTTCCTCCGCCCCGCGACAACCCTGCTCCGGCCGCCTGCGCCGCCTCACGTCGTCGGCCACGCGACCCCTGCCTCCCTCATCCCGGAGCCGCAGAGCGCCGCCACCCCTCACCTACGCTGCCATGGAGGCCTCCCCTACTCCAGCACCCTGCGCGACGGGGTACTGCCGTCCCGAGTTCGTCACCGTGCCATGGAACCGTCCGCGGCCTTCCCTCCGCTCCTGCTCGCCCCCCTATAGGCGCCCTTCCGCCGCGAGCTCGGCCAACGTTCGCTGCGTCTCTGCTTCCTTGTGCAGGTCGTGCGCTTCCTCTACACCTTGCCTTCATCGTCGCCCTACGTTCGCCCCGAGCAAGACGCCCCAGCTCGCGTGCTTCCCTTGTTGAGAAGTTGTGGTGAAGTGGTGGATGCAGTGTTGTGGTACCACCTGACAGAAAACCACGAGGACCATGCCAATGATGTATGTTCAGGTGCCAAGATCTCCAAGAAGTCGTGTATGCCGCTGCCTGAATTGTTGACTCCGCTTGAAGCCCGAAGCACAAGTTCTCCGTCGGGGAACCACAAGATTATCGACACGGATCCGCTGGTCTAGACCCCGATTCTCAAACCCGAAGACGCCGAGACCTCGAGCGCGCCGACACAGATCCGAAGACCAAACCCGAAGACCACAGATGCGACAAGTACTCCTTCTCGGATGCGAGACCCGGATCCGAAGAACGCCAAGATCGCCACCGGAACGCCAAGTCCTTCTCCCCGGAACGCCAAGCTCTCCTTCCGTTGTCCGAGAACGATCCCGTCGAACCGAACCCCTCTCGTTCCCGTCAACCCGGAGACCGAATCTTGTCGGACCCTCAGAACCCAAGATCGTCGATACTCCAATGTGTGATCCCCTTTTCCGAGCCCTATTTTATAAAATGTTATATAAAATTGTGCATATTAAATTGTTCATGCATGCATATCTGTCTGTGGGTTGGGGGCATTATTCCGATTCATCTCCTAATTAAATATGGAGTCTATATGCGGGATATCTTTGTCTTATTCCGGACTCCATTTAAATTTGTGTAGCGAACCGACGCCATGTTTTGCCTTGTTAAGATAACATTTAAATTGCGGGGTAGTTAAATAACTTGAACCATCTAATTAATTATCGGGACCCCGGTTCCGCTTAATATTGCCTAATTGCACCGTATCTGTGCCATGCCATGCATCGTATCATAAGCATGCCGGATCTTCTACCGTAGTATTAAATATTGCATCCGGTGTTTCTTCTAGTGTTTGCTTCTTCGCGGATTAGGCCGATGAGTTGATGCGAGTATCGACAAGTTCTCCGGATATGATCCGTCGGCAGTGTTTCCCAGGCGAGCATCTCTTTCCCTTCTACCTATTTTGCGTTATAGTCTTTATTTCCTCCTGTTGATCTATTGCTATCTGTGTCGCGATGCTTTAGTTTCCGTGCACCATTTATACCCCTTGCAGCCTCTATATTGCCATGGACACATCCTATTGCCTGGTGTTTGATAGATAGTCGGCCCTGCGAGTCGTAGTTGCTTGCTCAGGTGCGATCTCATGTTGTCGAGTACCACAGTTGTTGGAATGCTGGCAGATGTTTATGGTGGAGATGCTTATTGGTAGAGATGATCATGACTTTAAACACAATTATTAAATTGCTAGATATAACTAATGCAGAGGCATCAGTGGGCAATAGACGTTATTTGGTTCTTCCACGCTCACTTGTGTCTCGTAGGACCCCGAGTACTTGATACCCGTTCCTTGACTATTCGCACTATCCACATCCGGGAGGCCTTATGGACCCCCCTAAGCCAGAGCTTGATTCATTTCTATTTCTTGGGGCCACAAAGTAGTTTGGGGATTTATTACTATCATGTACTTATGCCATGCTTTACTGCTTTATTTACGATTGTGCGTGGAGCACCTGTACTGTTTTGGATCGCGGCACGATTTCGCGGTATCGACAAGCCCAGTCACACTTTCGGGTTCCTAGTCGTTTACAGCCGTTCTCGCAAACCCTGGTTCTGTTCCGGAGCCGGCCAACTTCGTTGCGGGTAGCTTAGTGGGGTGGCCTCCTGAAATATTTTATGAATCCTGTGATCGCTTTGTCGTGAAAGCCTCGTTGGGTTTTGAGTTGGTTTTTCCGAGGTTGATTGAGTGTGTGTTGCTATTTATGCACCCCTGCAGGGTAAAACTTTCTGAAAGCCGTGTCCGCGGTTATAGACAAGCATAACTAAAGTAGTGCTATAAATTTGACTTAATATGTGCCTAGTAATTCAGCTTCACTATAATGGAATGGATAATAAAAATGCCAACCACTTGTGGATCTGTGGTGATCTGTGTCATGCTATACCTGCCTAGTAAGTATTGCAACTCCAATGGAATGTGATAAAAGTGCCAACAACTGCTGGGTTTTGGGATTCCTCGGGACAATTATATCTGACTAGTAAATGTTCCAACTACCACGAAATGGTTAATTAAAATTGCCACTACTTATGCTTCAGGATGACTCATGCTATCTATATCTGATTAGTAATTGCTGCAACTATAACGGAATGAGTAAAATTGCCAACGGTGTGAGTTCCTTGGTCCGACTTCCTCGTTTGGTCTCGAGGGGGAAATACCAGGATGGGTTTGTTTGGTGTTAGCTTCAGGTTGGATCCGAATAGGTCTTTCTTATCCCTCTCTGATAACCGCCAGTTGTATCGAGTCTCTATAGGTTGTTTAGTGCATGCTACGTTGCCGCTTCAGTCCACCATACCTATGTAGGCGAGAGCCGCCGAATTCTAGCCTCGCCGTGTACTGGCCTCAGTACTGACGCTCCTCTTTTTCCTTTGCCCTTTGTCGGCACCCTTTTTGTTTTAGCAGGTTTGAGATCGATGTCATTAGCAGGGTTACCCTTCCAGCTTGGCCTGGGCAGGGTTATGGACGCCATTGGTTATTCTTCAGGGCTCTTAGCCCCATTTGCATCTTGTCCGTAGTCGGACGCTCTATCGTTTTCAAGGTGATTTGGATCTTTGTATTGTATGTCTATATTTTTGACTCATGGAGTCATTATTGTATATATATATATATATATATCTGTTCTGTGGGTTCCATCGTGGACTATTGTGTAATGATATTACTTCGTTTTCCACCCGCATGAAAGTGCCTGGTGGGCGTCCTTGAATCGTTTCTATGCGAGTTTGGCGGGAAGCGCCAAAACATGCATAGGGCCGATTCGAGGGTGTTACATAGGAAAATTATGTTCTCAATGACAAGACAACCTCTGGTAGCTGATGCCCACTGAACTGCCTCTGATTTAATCTGATCAATCACTTGCTGAATAGGTTTGTATGTGTTGTTGAAAATTCTTATATTCCTCTCGCACCAGATCGACTAGGCCACCAGGGAAAAAATATACATGAAGCATTTGGTGCTATCTCCTTGCAGGTTGTTCCCGGTTGCGAGCCACCATTTCTTCGAGGTAGAGGAGATGCTTGGTGTACCCTGGGACAAATCCTCCCAAGCTAGGACCGAATACCATATGATATTGCTGACTGCGCATCCTACCAAAAGATGATTAGCATTTCTCTTTGCTGGTGTTGCAGAAAACATACCAAGGGTTGTGGGGAAGAGCCCTTTTCTGAAGCTGATTGGCAGTCCACATTCTCCATTTGTGAAGGAGACAAACGAAGAATTTATTTTGAGTGGAGCCCAAGATTCCCAAATAACTTTGACAACCTCATAGTCCGTGTTGGTGCAAATAGTTAAAATGGTTTGGACGAGAAACCTCCATTCCTCTGTTTCAAAATATATGATGTTTTAGTTGTGAAGTGAATGTACCTAGACCTATTTTAGTGTGTTGGTTCACTCCGAACCTCTCCGAACCTATGTACTATAAAAGTGGTCTAGATACGTTAGCTTCACAAAGCTAAAACATCTTATATTTTGAAACGGAGGAAGTACCATGAGTCTTCAACCTCGGGATTTAAAAGGAACGACTAAGTTTCTTCCCATACTGAAATTGCCTGCATGGAAGCTTTGGTCCCCTGATGTCCTTGATCTAGTTGCACTCCGGAAGGGCATCCGCACCAGTTATTGTAGCTCTAATCTAATGTTGGAATGAACAACTTGATAAATCTCAGGGGCAAGATCTTCAATGGCACGATCAAAAAACCATTTATCTGTCTAGAAGAAGCACTTCATTTTGTTCACTTCATTTTGTTCCCTACAATGACTCTCGCAGCAGTATTGAAGATACGTTGGATGCTCTCCTCAACAGGCGATGCCAGTTCATACTGCTAATAACCAATAATGATGTAGTCAAGATGGTGTTTTTGCTCAAGTATGGCAAATATTTTCTTGCATCTGGTTTATTCAATCAGTTCAACAATGATAAATTGAAGGAATATTGCTCTCATGATTGGTTAGTAAGGCCCCTATTTGCACATTTCCTTGTTTATCCGATCATAATAATGTCCTTTACCATAAAGGTTTTTCCACTGAACTTTGAAGCATTTCTTCAAAGGTTTGATATAGAATTAATATTCTATATGTAATGTACAATTCAAGCCATTTTGGCTAAGTTCAAGAGAAAACAATATATTGATCTAGTACAGTACTTATACACAAACCTGATTATTTTTCATCCAGGCCAAACTTTTCAAATTAGAGTAAATTGGCTGTAGTATAGAGGGCATTAGTTGTGTTTGGAAAACATAGGAGATAATCATCAATTTGCAGAGAAGACATACTGAAAATATGACACATAATTGTTGTATGCTAGTTTTCAAAGGCACTTAAGAACATGTTTAGCATTAGGTAAACCACACATCAGCACACATGCTTGTCAATATTGTAGAGGGAGGAGAACAGATTTAATAATATGTAGCACACATCATTTTCTGAACTCCTATGCTAATTTAAAAGCTAGGAAAATGTAAAGACCAGTTCAAGGTGATATCTTATTGTTTTCAATATTTAGTTGAGTCTTTTTCACATCTAAACATGAAACAACTTTACACAAAAACATGGTAAAAAGCTTCCAATTAATAGGACAGATATGAAGCTAGAATGACTAATCCTGAAAGTTTAAGATGTTTATTTTAATAAGACAGAAAATGTACATGTGGTGAAAAGATAGAGTGACAGCACACCACAGGGAAACAACTAACCAGCATAAATATTAAGTTGATTATTTTTTCTTAGTGGCACACATGACAGTTTATTAATCCATTACAAAAACGCTATATTAATCAAAAATGCACTTCATGGAATGAAAGATCAATCAACAAATTCGATGTTTCCTTTTTTCTTTCTTTCACCAACCTTGGTTAATTCTTGCTTTGCAAGAACATGGTAATGCTGTTGAGTGATCCTCTGTCAACATATTAATATAGATATTTAGAATACATACAGCAAACCAACAAAAAGTTAACACTGAATTATCATGTAGTTCCTATTGAACATGTAGGCTTCTCTATTAGACACGTTTGTCTAAAATTCAAAAAGTACTTTAGGTGATCATCTGAAATATGAATGCAATTATATTTTAATAAGTTTTCCATGCTTACCGCAGGCACAAACCACCACTATTACATTATCATGACTAAACCTCTTACTTCTATCATACTTAGGCCATTGACCATCAGATTATTTTAGGAAGCCCTGAACTTAGCAATCTGATAAGTATTGTGGCTTAACAACATCAGTCAGATTGTCCAAATGACATCAATTAAATTTCTAACTCAAGTCTTAACAAGAGTGGCAGCAAGACAGTTACCTCAAACAGGGAGTCGACGATGGTGTGGAGGAGGTCACTGGCTATCTCCTCCACGGCTCTGGTGTAGTCGCCGAGCGGCTATGCAACAAGAGGTCACTCTGGTCTCCTCCAAGGCTTTGGCGTGACGTCAAGTAGGCTGTCAAGTTGTACCAATTAACACACGCATGCTCGAAGTTGCAGTGCTCCATGAAGAATCTCACCTTGCTCACCTTGAACTCGGGCTCGATGGAGTTGGCGGACTGGATAATGCTGCCTGCTGGTCGCCGTAGCAGTGCATCTCATTGGATATGAGAACCCGAACTTTCACCGTAAAATGAGCATTGAATTCTTCATGCAAAAAAGAAACAATTGCCCCACATAATCACCAGAACCATGGCAAAGTCTGGCACATTTGAACAGAAGAAATAAATCTTGCACGACAAATAGAAGGTCTAAACCAGTGGCTCATGAATAGTCACAAGTATTGAGTGATAATGTGATATAGAAACTTTACCTCATCAATTTCATGTGTGTCCCCTAAGTGATGCCCAATAACTGCAATAAACTTATTCATAAAAAGAGATTTCCATTTCAAAAAAACTGAAACATTTCTAAGTGTTCTTGTTCTTGTCTTAAGTTATATAAGTACGTCTTAAAATATTACCCACTTGTTGACTCAAAGAATGCATGCAACTTCGTACCAGTTCTCATATTTCAGCAAGGGAAGAATGCATGCATCAACAAGAAATAAATTCGCGTCCGCCGAAGCTTGCGAATTTGCATTGTTGTTGAGCAAGTAAGAGATTCACAGAAGAACAACTCACCAACAATCTTCAGAGGAAGGCCGGAGAACAGGAATAGAGCATACCTATCTTTGATACTCTTCACATCCGGCTTGCTGAGCCACTTGAGGTGGCAGTGCATCCTCGCCTCTGGCAACCTTGTCCCGGCAAAGAAAAACTTTGTAGACTGCAATATCTGCCAAATCACGTTTAGAGAACATGATATACTTAGAAAATTATGAAATTGTTGTGCAAGATCTCCCCATGGAATTTAATTTTAGTTGTGCATCTTATTCTCCATATGTACTAAATATTTGTAGTTCCTATCGGTTAGCGGCAGATTAAGAGCTTCACCTTATATTAACAATGAAAGGAAAGGGGTCCGAGGCACGTGGCAAATATAATTATCCCTACTCGACTCTAATAAAAAAAGGAAAAAATAACTATTTTGTCGGTCCGACCTCTACTCGAATTTAACAAGGATAGGTTTCATTCCGGTGAAGAGTATATTACAACATGCAGTGCAAAACCCTGAAGATCTGAATTCCTAGAACCCAGAGAGACAGGGCAAAGCCTGTTTACACGAGCTGAGTTAATACAAGAAAATGTAGGTTCAGACAAGGATCAAGATCTCTTACCAATGTGAAACACACGTTGCTACATCATATTTGGGACATGTATATAAATCTGCAAGCACATGACTTGTCAACTTTGAGCAATTCATAAGCAACAATCTGTAGGATATATACCATGTAGTATTTAATAGCGCTTCAACAATACCTATGTTGCCTAGGCAAACATAAAACCACTTGAAATTGGAAAATTCTATTAGGACGCACTGATAATTCTTTATTTTTTCAGAACTATAATTCTACACAAAGAAGATTCCATTCAGGAATCTACAACATGAACTGACATGGCAGCGTTGAACTTATCTAAAAAGTAGTACAGACTACTCGTACTTATCCCAAAAAAATTGATAAACAAATACACACTGGTTTGTTGTAATATCAATCAAACAATGTTAATCTACAGTGTGGTCAAGCGAGTTTTGCCAGGCTAACATCTTAAGGTTATTGCGCTAAATTTTAAATGTCAATTGTCGAAGAAAGAGAAGATCAAAAACCAATGTATTATCTTAGCTGTATGTCACTAAAGGATGGATAACCTATCTGTGTGATGTGAAATATCAGGTATGGTGCTAAATATCTCGATAAGATCACAAATGAGATCATAAATTAGCTAATAGTGGAACCATTTCTCTACTATATTAGCTAATAGACAGTTCAGCAAATCAAGATATTAAGTTCAATTGAGGCACTACTGATTGCCAAATAAAAAGGTCGGAATAAACCGCTCTACAAGAATTATCAGTTGTAAGTAGATGTCACTGAGTCCAATCTAATAAGCAACAGACTGCTTCAGCGAACATCTTTAGTGGTCCAAACCAATCCAACACCGAATCCCAGTAAAATCGACAGAAAACGATGGTCCAGCACAGGGAGCTACCTGCAATTTCCTCTTATTCGATTCCAGTGAAACACTCAGTTTGGTGTACTATGATTTATTTCCTCCACGAGAATCGCTTATGCATCTTCCGAGCTAGCATCTCCATCTCGTGATGTAGCTTCCTTGCACTGCATAGAATTCAGAACATTGGTGCGTCAGTCACTACTTACTTCAGAAATGTAGATATACACAAATCTGAAGAAAACACCAACTCACGAAGCTTGTGTCTATTAATGCAACATGGAAATTAGTATTGGCATGTGAATTCTTACCCTCTGCTATATGATTCAAATTTCTGCACCCTCTGTCCTGGCAAGCTAACTTTCCTATCCTATCAGGCTGGAACTATATTGCGTAATGACCTGGAGATAATCACAACTAGGATGTGTATCCTCCATTGAGTATTTAGTTCCTTCATGTAACAACAAATCAATGCATCGATTGCTTGAATTTCTCAGATGCTAGAAAATTGCTAACTTGAGATGATTTGACAGCTACCTTTGAACGAGATGGCAATGACAGCGAGAGAGACGGCATGGAGAAGAGCGGCAAGACCACAGAAAATAAGAGTTTGAGGCGGCGGAGTTAAGCGGGGCACATGGTTCTCCAGCGGCGGCATGCTGGATGGGGATGCTGTCGCGCGTCGGCGGGTGGGCTCGAGCAGTGGAGGCGGCAATCTAGGTTAGGAGGTGCAGGGATCCATCTCTCCCCAGTGCCTCCCCTCCATCGAGCTCCATGCGGTGGAGGTGCGCGACCTGGTGAAGCCCGCACAACCAGCAGGCTAGGTCGGCCTGCTCCTAGCCACGCTCGTTTGCGCCTACGCCAGGGCCCGCCTCGTGTAGGGGTTGGAGGAGGGCCCCTCGTGGGGATGCAGCGTCTAGGTCGTCAACGCCGGAGTAGAGTGGCAGCACGGAAGGCGCCAGAGTATCCATAGGTAGGCGGGATGGGAGGTGGGCGACGGAGAAGGGGGGATCTGGACCTTATGGAGGCGCGAGAATCACGGCGTACGTGTGGTTCTGTCCCGGGTTTTTTTTTCGGGCGACGAAGGAGGTGTGACGAAGGGGTGAGACAAAACGGGCTGTCATGCGGGAGGGCGACGAAAAAACGACGTATTGCGAGGAGGACAGAAAACAGAGATCTTTCTTTTAGATAGTAGTTTTAGATAGTAGAGATAGAGATAAAGATACAATTTAAAAACATGAGTACGTATCGAAATCAGATCCTGCCTCCCCTCGACGTCCTCTTCCAGTCCCTTGGCTCAGCATGTGAGGGGCCCGTCTGCAGCGTCATGGCTCTGCTGCTCCCGGAGCTCCTGTCCCGTATCCCCATGGCCCCGATGGCGGACCCCTTGGCCTCGCCGCCCTCCGCCGCCGCGCGGGCTGTTGCGGCCCTCGCCTCCCGCAGGTCGGACCCGGCCATCCGGGGGCAGATGAAGGTGGGCTGCCGTAAGGCAGCAAGGGCGGCCGTCATGGCCCCGTCGCCCGCCGCCCCGGCTCCCTCCGTCAGCGTCTCCTCGAGCCTCCTTCCGTTGTCCTCGTCGTGGCCTCCACTGTCTCGGGACAGGACCCCGTCAAGCTCTCGCATCGGGCCGGAGGCGGACGTGCTCGCTCCGGCTCCTGGCTCAGGCTCCATGCTGCTTCCGCGACCACCGTCGCTGACCCCTGCAGATCAGCTGCGCTCCTGCCGCTCGCCTCCCTCGTTGATGGAGGTTGCGTCGCCCGCTGTCTTCGGGTTAGCTTCATCTAGGCCGGATGACGTGGCGCCCCCCCCCCCCCGTTTGTTGTCCGGTCCGACTACGATGCGCCCCTCGAGGTTGATGGACATGTTGGTGAGTGGCTCTCTAACGACGAGGCTGATGGCGGGAGCGAGGCGCGCGCCGTTGAGGTTGCTATTGTTGATGATGATGCCTACATGGCCATCTTGTCCTCGCCGCCTCTGCAGGCGCCCCTCCTTGGCATGTCTGCTTGGGTCCCCGGCTTCGGCACTGCTATCGACGATGAGGATGGCGAGGAGGAGTTGGCCCCTCAGACGTCGTTGCCTGTTTCGGCTTCAACTCCGCCAGCACCCCCGTCGCGATGCGGTCCTCTTTGTGGGCTTCTGCAGCTGAGGATGATGAGGGCAGTGATTATGAAGAGCTATCCCCTCAGTCGCCGCCGGCTACCAAATTCTGCATTACTACCGTTGATGACGAAGTCAAGAGCAAAGCTTCCACCAATGAAGATGCGGAGGGCTGGGTGCAGGTGGGTAGGGGCGGTCGCCCTAGTCGCGAGCCTTCGTCTTTTGTTCAAAAGGACGGTCTCGAGCGTAGTCTTGCCTTCAAGCGCTAGGCTCGTGGGAGATGCTTCCGGTGCCTCGAGCGTGACCACCAGGTCAGCACTTGTCGTGAGCCCTTCAGATGCATCCGTTGTCGTCGTCTCGGTCATCGGGAGCGTTTCTTTCGTGCTCGTTTTCCTGTCGCTCTTGGAGATGAGGTGGTCACCCCTTCCCGTTCTCCGGTTGCTTGTGCTTCTTACCAGCGGGGCCGCTCTCCATCTGCTCAGCCTCGTCGCCCCTCGCCGCCCCGGAGTTGGGCTAAAGTTGTGGGCCACTCGTCGGCAATTACAGCGGTACCGCCAAGCCCCTCTCCTAGGTGTTGCGGGTAGTTCAAGGCCAATGCCACTTTAGACTCTCTCTCTTTCAGTCCCAGGTCGCCTTGATGCGCTTGGAGCTCCTTCAGATGGTCGATGTTTGTTTCGAGGAGGCGACTCGCTCCCTTCACGGGGAGGTGGAATCTCTCAGGCTGCTATTGGCGCGTGGTGGTGTTTCTTTGGAGCAGACAGAGCCATGCTCTTCTGATGGTATGGGTCTCACCAAAGCGCAGGATTCAATTGCGCTTGTCTCGTCTGAGCAGAAGTCGTTTGTGGTCGAGGAAAAACAACTCTACGACTGTCTCTCTCCTCGTGGCATGTCACCGCAGCCTCTTGGGAAGCCTCTTGGGACGAGATCTGTTGAGGCCTTGGCGGTAGCCACTGCGCGCTTGCCACCACCATTGCCCACCTCTCTGGCCAGTAGGGTGTTGGCGCATAGCTCCGAGGCTCTTTTTGCTAAGGAGCTTTGCGATTTGCTTGCCAGTTTAGAAGCGGCGAGTCCCGGTTATAGCAAGGACATTGATTGCGTCTTGGCAGGAGAGGCTTCGGAGGACACAATTGTGTCTTTATATAATACCAACTCACTTAGTTCGCAAAAAAAGCATAAAGTTGTTTGCCCGTCGCACTAGTACTTTATTCCTAGTGTTTAAAAGACAGAATCAAGGTGTGTCGCAAAAAAATCACTAAATCTTGTCTTCACCAACTTGTAGTCGCCTTCTTTGATCACAAGCCCGTCGGCTAGTTCTGCACCCTTCAGACCTTTGACTGTTGGACCCTTTCCTCCAGAAGACAAATGTCTGCGAAAAAGTTCAACATCCCTCCCAGAAGGATCATGCTCTCTGACAACCTACATAGTAGTTCATCATCAATTAATACCTCTTTGGGAAACGACGATGGCTCTCTGGGACGACTGGAGCTCGGGCGCTCCTCCGGCCCGCCGGCCTGCGCCCTGCGCGTCACCGCCGCCCCGCCCGCTGCGGCCGCGGCCCCCTCCGACATCCTCCCGCCGCCGCCCTCGCGAATCCCAGTCGGTCTTCAGCCTCAGGTTTGGTCTCAACATTCTTTGTCCCCACTTTCAGATCTTGACGTGGAGACGCCGCCCCCGCCGCCGCCCCGTGCGGCCATCTCTGATGATGACGAACAGGTGCCCGAGTCTCCTATTGACCCCCAGCTCTCATCCGCCTGCAACCCCCAAGTCCATGCCTCATCGGCCTCTGCCCGATTCAATGCGGGGGGTGGGTGGAGCGGCTGGCTCGCCTTTAATGCTGCTGAACTGCCTCGGCATTCATCTCGCCCCGGCGCTGGGCTCGAGTCCGGAAAGCATGGGAGTCAAGGCGAGGGAGACGGGCAATGGCGTGTCAAGTCCAATCCGCCGCGCCGGGCGGCTTTGCCTTCAAGACAGGGTGCTTTCACTGCCCTCCGTCCCCTGCCTCCAGCCTGGCTCAGTGGGCGTTGCTTCCACTGCCTCTACAAAGGGAGGCGCGGCCACAGAGCTTTGGAGTGCAGAGACCCCGTCAAGTGTCGCCGCTGCTTTCGCTCTGGGCACCGTGCTCGTTCCTGTGTGCATCCCCTGGAGCCTCCCCCAAGCCCAAGTACCTGCTCGCCCGCTCCCTCCCGTCGGTTTGCCGCTCCACCACGTCCCGCGGCAGGCCCTAGCCCTCCGGTCCAGCCTTCCCCTGCCCCAAGCTCTGCTCCCGCCATGCCGCGCCTCGACGACTTCGACAGGCCGGCGGAGGACTTCGTCGTCATCCACTCCTCGCCGGAGATGCAGGCCGAGGCGGCTGCCTTGCTCACCAACGGGGCCTACGCCTGGTTCGAGCGGTCTCCCGGGCTTGGCGTCAGGGAGGACCGGGCCCTGATGCAGCGAGCTCTCTGCTCCACCTTCATCATCGTCGACAACGACATTCGCGTCACGGACCACTACCCTGAGCCGTACATGGTAAGATTCATCCACCTCCACCATCGTAGGGAGGCTGTGGAGCGCCATGACTTCCTCTTTGGCGAGCACAAGATCCAAGTCCGCCCTTGGCGCTGGGAGGAGCATGCTGACCATGTTGATCTGAAGATTCATGTGCGTCTTTGCATTGAAAATGTTCCCGTGTATGCTTGGAACGACCTTGTGGCTCAGCAGGTCATCGGCCGGGCTTGCTCGCTGGATTACATCGAGCCGCAGTGCCATTCCAGGGAGTACACCAAGGCCTTGTGCCTGTGGGCTTGGGCGGAGCACCCCTCGCAGGTTCAGCGCGTCCGCTGGGCCACTCTCCCTGGCCGCTCTGCCACGCCCGGGGTGCCAGAGCGCGGGCGGCATGGGCTGCGTCGTCGCTGCATCATCCACCTCGACATCGTCGAGGACCTGTCGGGGCCGATCGAGTCCCAACCGCCAATGCCGGGCAAGGGCGAGTGGCGTTGGGGCCACGTGGACGGTGAGCGCTCCATCCGTGACACCAGTGCGCGCCTGCAGTGCGGGGAAGGGAGCCGCCAAGGCCGAGGTCGCCGGGATGAGGACGAAGACGACCGCGGTAGGCGTGGCCGCAACAGCTCTCGCAGCTGGCGTGAGAAGCTTCGCCGGAGCCTGTCGCGAGGGTCCAGGGCCATTGGAGGCGCTCACGAGCAGGGGCGGCAGCGGGATCGCTCGAGCAACAGGGATGCTGGGCGCCGGCACCAGCACGTCGTCGCGCCGGTGGTGGGGGCGCTGGCTTGTGGCCAGCTGGGCGTGACCCTGCCTGAGCCGCAGCAGGGCGGCAGGCAGCGGATTCCTGTCGGCGTGGAGTCTGCCTTTGAGGAGGCGCTGGCGCTGCTGGCCCTGCATCAGGTGGGCCAGTTCGATCACCCTGTCGAGCTCGGCGCCGTGTCGACGTCCGAGCGGGCGGCGCGATGTCTCCCTTGCCCGAGCCCCGTCAGCTACGTGGGAGGCCAAGGGCGCGCTCGGCTTCCCCGGCCCGTAGCCGGCAACTCTCGAGGGCTGCGAGGATGCCACCAGTCACGCCGGACCCTCCTTCATCACCGTCCGGTGTGTGCCCATCTCCGCCTAGCGGCAAGGGGTCTGACATGCCCCTATTCCTGCTCGCGCGCAGCAGCACGGGCGACCTGGCGCGTCTCTCCATCTCCCCGCGCTTTGTTGGGCAAGCTTCTAATGGCGCGCGTCACGCCCTGCAGCTGCTATCGCCTGCTTCGCTCGTCTCCGTGGAGACACTCTCTCGCCCTCCTGGCTTTGGGGCTTTGCCTGAGTGCCTCTCGACACCTCTGCGCTCTGTTGGGTCAGCGGTGCCTGCGTCGCCGTTGCTGGGGTCTGGCGGCGGCACGGCCACCTCGTCGGGCTCGTCACCAGTAGAGCCGTTGGCCCCGCTTTTCAGGGCTAAGAAGCAGGCCCTGCTGGGCTCCCCTCCGCCGGTGTGGCCCGGGCTGGAGGAAGACTCTTCTTGCGTATCCATCTCCCGCGGCACTAGCTACTCAGTGAGGAGGTCTAGTGCAAGGCTGAAGGCGAAGAAGAGGGCCAGGCCCATTGTCCAGGCTGCAGAGACGGTGGTGTGCCGCAGCTTGGGTATCATCCAGGATGGTGAGGAAGTGACCGAGCAGGCCATGGCAGAATTTTCGCGGCGCTTCCAGGGGCAGGTCCCTGGGCATGTCCTGGCGACAATGCGCGTGCTGTTCAGGGTGAACACACCTGAAGAAGAAGCGGTTGACCTTGCACTGATGGGTCTTGGTGGAGCCGCAGCGCTGGACCAAGAAGCTGGAGATGTTGCTGTTCTCAATGTTTAGCTGCTGTTGTTTGCTTGATCGTTTCCGAAGGGCTAGCCTTACCACCATGTTACTTTCATCTCCCAGGCTTAGAGTTGTTACAGAGGGTGCCTTTCCTTCTAGCTGGAGCATGTTCCAGGAGTTGGAATTTGTAGCCAGGCCGAGTCTGTCTTTTTTCGGGCTGTTAGCAAATTTGATGCGTGTGCTTGTGCAAAAGGGTCTTGTTGGTTCCCCATGTTAGAACAAAGTATGAATATTCTAGGTTGGAATGTCAGAGGGTTGAACGATCAGGACAGGAAAGACACGATGCATGAAACCATTGCCACCTCTTCCTGCCATATTGTATGTTTACAAGAAACCAAGCTGGGAGATATCTCCCCCTTTGATGCTTGCTACATTGGAGGCAACAGATTAAAAAGTTTTGCTCAAAGGCCGGCCATTGGTACTAGAGGCGGCATTCTCCTGTTGTGGGACGATTCTAGAGTGCAGATTACCGACGTACAAATATCTGAGTTCTGTCTATCGGCGACCGTGCACCTCCTTAATTCTGGCCATGAGAGTGACTTCAAGATAACATCGGTCTATGGTCCGACGGCGGCTGATCGTAAGGACGATTTTTTTGCCGAGCTTGTGGCGCAGAAGCCTCCTCCAGGGGTGAGATGGCTTGCTCTTGGTGATTTCAACCAAATCCGGAGAGCAAGGGACAAAAACAAGCGCAACACTAATAGAAGTAGAATAAACCGCTTTCGGGCGGCCCTTCTTGCCTGCGAGCTCAATGAGATTCATTTGCAAAATCGGCGGTTTACTTGGAGCAATGAGAGGGCGAACCCAACGCTTTGCAAACTTGACGCCTTCTATTGCAATTCCGAATGGGATATCAGATTCGACACCCATGTCCTCCACGCGCTCTCGTCATCGCTTTCGGACCACTGCCCTCTTCTCCTTGCCGATGATAGTGGGCCTAGAAGACCCCGCTCTTTCAAATTTGAAAACTTTTGGGTTCGTCTCCCCGGGTTCATGGAAGTAGTGCAAAAGTCTTGGAGCGAGCACACTTCTCATACCGAGCCTTGTCACACTCTTTTCCACAAGCTATCCAGGACGGCCAAATGCTTGTCCAAATGGGGGCGTGCCCTGTTCTCAAATGCGAAGGTGCTTTTGCACGCCGCCCTGCTTGTGATCCTCCACCTTGACAAAGCCCAAGAAAATAGGGTGCTCTCAGCCGGGGAGAGGGAGCTTAGGGCCCGTTTGAAAAGGAAGGTCGTCGCCCTATCCGTTGTGGAGAGATCTAGGAAAAAGCAAAGTGCAAGAATTTCGAATCTTAGAGAGGGAGACGCCAGCACCAAATTTTTCCACATGAGGGTCAATGCACGTAGAAGGAAGAATCACATGTACCGCCTAAAGCACAACCAAGGGTGGGTTACTGAGCACAAAGACAAACAAGAGATCATCCACGACCACTTTAAGGAGGTCATGGGCCGGGGGGAGCAAAGAAGACAAGACCTTAATTGGGACGAGCTTCCTTTTGACAGCCCGGATTTGCAAAGCTTAGGGGCTCCCTTCTCTGAGGATGAAGTGGAAAATGCAATAAATCAAATGCCTGGGGATAAGGCGCCTGGACCGGATGGCTTCACCGGCTTATTCTTCAAGAAATGCTGGGTCATCATAAAAGAGGACGTCATGAGGGTCATAAACCATTTTGGGAGCCTCCAAGTGGCAAATTTCCATTGGCTTAACTCCGCAAATATTGTTCTATTGGCCAAGAAGGACGGGGCAGAAGGGATTGGCGATTACCGTCCCATAAGTTTGATCCATGCCATCGCAAAGATCATCGCCAAGATGTTGGCCTCCCTCCTTGGGCTGTTTATGAATGACTTGGTCTCCAATGCTCAAAGTGCTTTCATCAAGAAGAGGAGCATCCATGACAATTTCCTCTATGTTAAAAACCTTGCGAAGAGATTCCACAAGGGGAAGATTTCTTCTCTCTTGTTCAAACTTGACATTCGGAAAGCTTTTGACTCGGTGCGTTGGGAATACATCATTGACCTCCTACATCGTCGGGGTTTCCCTAGCCGGTTCCGAGATTGGATCGCCGCCCTTTTTTCAACTTCAACTTCTCGGGTTCTACTCAATGGCATTGCGGGCCACCCAATCTCGCATGGTAGAGGGTTAAGGCAAGGGGACCCTCTCTCTCCGCTACTTTTTGTACTTGCCATTGACCCACTATCCCAAATTTTGGAGAGGGCCACCTCATACGGCCTGCTTCACAGCTCCATGAAGGGGGCCATCTTAAGAACCTCTCTATATGCTGATGACGCTGCCATTTTTGTGGCACCTATAAAAGAGGATATTAGCAACCTTGCCATAATCCTTGAAAGTTTTGGTGAGGTTACGGGGCTCTGCACCAACTTTCATAAGAGCAATTTTGTCACCATTAGATGTGAAAATATCAACCTTGACGACATCCTTGGTGGGCTTCCGGTTACTAGAGCCTACTTCCCCTTGAAGTACCTTGGCCTACCACTTTCGGTTTGGAAGCTAAAAAGGGTAGATTTTCAACATCTTGAGGATAAGTGCGCCGGGAAGCTCCAAACTTGGAATGGCAAGTTCATCACTATGGCCGGGCGCAATGAGCTCGTCAAGTCGGTGCTTACATCACAATCAACTTACTACCTCACATCTCTCATTGTCCCTCCCGAAACTCTGAAGTCCATCAACAAAATTGAAAGGGCCTTCCTTTGGGAGGCTAAATACAAGACCACCGGGGCTAAGTGCAAGGTCAATTGGGAGACTGTTTGTAGGCCAAAGAGGCTCGGTGGGCTTGGGATTAAAAACTTGGACAAATTTGCGGTGGCGCTTCGCTTGAGATGGCCTTGGCTTGAATGGAAGAATCCCGATAAAATTTGGATTGGGTCCGGCAACCCTTGCTCCGACAAGGATATGTCCATATTCTATGCCGCCACGACCATCACCATTGGTAATGGCCATAAAACTCCTTTTTGGCATGCACCATGGCTGCTTGGGAGGAAGCCTATGGACATTGCGCCCCTCATCTTCGGTATCTCCACGAGAAAGAAGTGGAAGGTGCACCAAGCCATGCACGATAATGCATGGGTGCGTAACATAAAATTGGGAAATGACTTCTCTATCGAACACCTAGCACAATGCTGAACTTTGGTCTCTACTTCAAGAGGTGCAACTATACGAGAGGATCCGAGGCGACATTCTTTGGAAGCTTACGGATAATGGTGAATATACGGCCAAGTCGGCCTACGAGGTGCAATTCTTGGGTTCCACCGCCTCCAGCATGCACAAACTAGTTTGGAAGGCTTGGGCACCGCCGAAGGTGAAGTTCTTTGCTTGGCTTCTTACCCAAAATAGGATTTGGACCGCGGATCGTTTGGCCAAGAGGGGATGGCAAAACTGCGGTGCTTGTCCGCTTTGTAAGCAAACAACGGAGACGATTGACCATCTTTTCGTGGAATGCCGGTTCACTAAACGAGTCTGGGCATCCATCAAAGATTGGATTGGCATTCCTGAATTAGACCAAACGCAATGGATGGGCCTCTCCACAAAGAATTGGTGGGAGATGATGACGGAGGGTCAGATCCCGAACCACAAAGCTATGGCGTCCCTCACCCTACTCGTCACTTGGGAGATTTGGAATGAGCGGAATGACAGGGTCTTCCGCAAAAAGCTTGCGCCACCGCTTATTGCTAGATAGGATTAAGCGCGAAGCCCGCTTGTGGGTGTGTGCGGGTGCAAAGCGGTTGGGTGAATTCATGCCGCGAGAGTAATTGTATTTTGTTAGTAGCCTCGAAACTTCTTCCTGTAAAACTCCTTCTTAATTAATCGATTGGGGCAAAGCTTTTGCCCCCCTTTTTGAAAAAAAATTAATACCTCTTTCAGCATGGTGACAGTGCATGAATATTAAAAGTACTAGCCTACTTTCTGAAGCACATTATTGTGTACAAGGGGAAAAGGTGTAGGTTAGACTAACAGAGGTTAGGTTGCAGGTTGCAAATAGATGTATCCAATTAGTTTCACAAAAGCATGTTTAGCAGACTATAGAACTACATGTGCCTAAACACAATCAGAAATAAATTATTGCACAAGTTGCACATCTGTATCTTCTTATAAAGCAAACCCTCGCTAAGAGTTATTTATGATAGTCTATCTATACATACAGCCTATCCACATCATCGTATATTTACAACCGTCCGATTCTGATGGTCTTCTTGATTCTCGGCCGTCTGATAGCATATTAGCATGTGTAACTTGAAGTCAAGTGTCTGATCCTATCCTTACTAGTACTATTTTTCCAGTGATTTTCTAGAGCCACATCATATAATACCAACTCACTTAACACTTCACTCCTTAATTACTCCCGCATAAATCGTGCCTTCATGGGTGCCTCATGGGCTTCTCCGATCTCCAATTCAAGTGAAGTATTTACTGATCCGTTTCCTAGGCTCCTAAGAAGAAAGTTGTTTGCCCGTCTCTTTTTCTCATCACCGCAAACTCTGGAGCCACCACCCCCAGTCCACCACAGCCTCTTCCGTGGCCTTGGATCCTAACATAAATCTGTGTCTATCCCGATGTTGTTGGTAGCTTCCTATCTCTTCAGCGTCGCTGAATTGCCAGCCACTGATGGGCACGCATCATGCAGGTCGGCGTCTCGATAACCCTGAGCCCCTGGAGCTACTGAGCTCTTTCATCTACTCCGTATAAGCGTGGAGTGATGTGCTGCCAGGGAAACAACTGTTTCTGGATTAAACTCATGTACTCCCTTCGATCTAAATTAATTGACTCGGATTTTTTTAGATTTAGATGTATCTAGCACTAAAACATGTCTAGATATATCCAAATCTAGACAGACCGAAGTCAATTAATTTGGATCGGAAGAAGTAGATGTATTAGTTGTGTACTCCGTGATTGCAAGATCTGAAGTTGCAATCGGTACCTTGCTGTACAGGTCTTGCTCCAACATTTTTCATGGCATTTTGCTCTGAATTGTTGTTATCCATCAATTGATATTGTACGATGTGGACTTCTCGATATTTTATTATACTCCACCGTCGGGTCATTCATTATTTTGGTTTCAAGATGGAGCAGACATTAATATATGAATAATACATGCTGGTATGCACACTCCAGATACGCCAACTTCAGCAATGTTCAGTGGTCGTTCATTCATTCAAATCTCCAGCAATCTCCATTTTCAATTGAACTACGACTCACCATCTTCTGGTAAGTTTCAAATTTCATGCTTTTCTTCTTAAAAGTAATTATATATATTCACGTATTCATATGCATCAGTGGTTGTTGTCTTGGATAAAATCCTCTCGGCTCCCTTTGTGGGGTGGGATTGCTGACAACTAGGCCAGGCCAAAACCGTTTACTAAAATCCCTCCCGTAATTCAAACTCGAGACAAATTACCCAATTCGTGAGATTCCTGATACAATTCGTGCCATCCTAATCGAGAGTAGAATTGGAAGATTAACAATTGGTATCAAAGCCAAATTTTCCCCCACCTTCGTAGCGCTGGAGACACGGTCGCGGGCGGCGGCGGATCGAGCTCGTGCTGCGGTCATGGAGTCACTGTCCACGGAGGGGCGTGCCATCTACGATTCAGTGACAAGGGAGGCGGCGACGCAACATGCGAGATTGCAGCAGGACCTCAAGGACTTCATCGATTCATCCGTGGACGCCGCCCTCGCACGCGCCATCAACACCACCATGCGGTCTTGCGTTTCCAAGGCGCAATCCGACATGCAAGTCTATACTCATGGCGTTGAATCAACGCTCCAACAAAGTTTGGACTCGATTCGAGCGCATATTGGTCTCGCCGCCACGGACGATCCGAATCCCTCTCACCGGACCGCGTCGGGCGACGCGGAGATCGGCCCCGATGGGCATCGCTTCGATTCGACTACACGGAGGCCGGGAGTAGGGGCCTCTGGTCTCTACATACCGCCTCCGGCAAGAGGTAAGCGCAATTATCAACCTGAGCATGTGAATTCTCGTTCGTCTGATGCGTTTGAGGATACTGACCATCATTCTCACCACCGTATGCCGAGGATGGATGTGCCAAAATTTGATGGGGAGAATCCGAAATTGTGGCAAATCCAGTGTGAGGATTATTTTGATATGTATGGAACAACACCATCTCTTTGGGTCAGGCTAGCCTCCTTGCAATTCACTAGCCCTGCTACACGTTGGCTGTCATCGATCAAGTCCTCTATTCGCAAGTATACCTGGTCAGAATTCTCAGAGGAAGTCATTGTGAGATTTGATCGTAATCAGCATCAGTCATTGATTAGGTGGCTGTACAAATTGGTCCAAACAGGCTCTATTGCAGATTATGTTCAGGAATTTGCTGAATTAATTGATCAGCTTAGGGCTTATGAAGATAGACAGGACAACTTACATTACATCACACGCTTCATTGAAGGATTAAAGCCCGAGGTCTGCTTGTTGGTTGCTATTCAGTGCCCTCAAGATTTGGAAACAGCTTACACTATTGCTTTTGTGCATGAGGAAGTTTCTAACACTGCACCTGTGATAATGTCTGCTCCGACAAATTCGCGCAGAGTGAGTGTGCAAAATGCAGTCCACACTCGTCAGTCAAATGGTCAAAAGGCTGAGGTTGCTAGAACTGTTGAAGCTAGTCGACCTCATGATGACAAGCTCTCTGCCTTGAAGAATTATCATCATGCTAAGGGCCTTTGTTTCACATGTGGTGAACGTTGGGCCAAGGATCATAAGTGCCAGGCTATAGTCCAATTACATGTTGTCCAGGAGCTAGTTGAATGCATGCAATCTTTAGTAGAGTCATTGCCAGAGGCCAAAGAGTCCATTGATAATATGGAGCTGATGCACCTTTCTGTGGATGATAAAGCATCAGCAACACCTGAACGTTCCATTATTCTCAGTTGTACAGTGCAAGGCAAATCAGTGGTTTTCTTGTTAGACTCTAGTAGCAGCAATTCTTTTATCGCCAAACTTTGGCAGCTCAGATCACTGGTCATGTGCCTCTAGCCCAACCAAGGAGTGTCAAGGTTGCTGGTGGTGGCCTGCTGCAGTGTACTCATTATGTACCTGATTGCAAATGGTTGTATAATAACAGCGAGTTCTGTACTTCCTTCAAGATTCTTCCTCTTAAGAGCTATGATGGTATAGTGGGTATGGATTGGTTATCTCATCATAGCCCACAGATTGTTGATTGGAATCAAAAGTGGCTGGCCTTTCAGCATAAGGGATCTTGGATTTGTTTGCAAGGACATGTGTCTACTAAATTTGCTTGTATTGTGGTGGAGCTTCAATTGGTTGTTGACACTAGTCAGTTGAATTCCCCAATACCAGCTAAAATACAAGAAATTTTGCAACAATTTGCTCATGTGTTCTCAACTCCTACTGGTCTACCACCTCATAGGGCGGTATCCCATTCAATTCCACTCGTTGCAGGAGCTAGACCAGTACAGATAAGACCTTATCGTTTTGCTCCCGAACTGAAGAATGAAATAGAAAAGCAGATTGATGAGATGTTGCAATCAGGAGTGATCAGGCCTAGCGCCAGTAGCTTTGCTTCTCCACTGATCATGGTTAAAAAGAAAGATCAGTCTTGGCGGCCTTGTGTTGATTACAGGCATTTGAATGCACTGACGATTAAAAGTAAGTATCCTCTCCCTGACATTGATGAGCTACTGGATGAACTTCATGGTGCTTGTTGGTTTTCCAAATTGGATCTCCGAGCAGGGGTATCATCAGATCAGGCTTACAGAAGGAGATGAATATAAAACAGCTTTTCATACTCACAATGGGCATTATGAGTTTACTGTGATGTCCTTTGGATTAACAGGAGCACCAGCCACATTCCAGGCAGAAATGAATAGAACACTAGCACCTCTTCTTCGCAATGTGCTTTGGTTTTCTTTGATGATATTTTAATATATAGTAAAACCTACTCCGAGCATCTACAACAATTAAAACAAGTTTTGCAGCTATTAGCAGATAACCAGTGGAAGGTTAAATTGTCTAAGTGTGATTTTGGTCAACAGAGTATTCATTATTTGGGCCATGTGATATCTCAGGGTGTTGCCACTGACGAGTCTAAGGTTTCAGCTGTTAAAAATTGGCCAACACCTGTGGATGTGAAATAGTTACGCAGTTTTCTGGGGTTAGCAGGTTATTACCGCAAGTATGTACAGAACTATGCTTCCATTAATAGGCCGTTAACTCAACTACTTCAGAAATATGTGCCTTTTGTTTGGACTAGCGACAGTCAGTTAACATTTGATACACTCAAGATTGCTCTGGTATCTGCTCCTGTTCTGTCTCTTCCAAACTTCGCTCTTCCATTTGTGATTGAAACTGACGCGAGTGACAGTGGCATTGGAGCGGTGCTGTTACAAAAGGAACATCCACTGGCTTTTGTTAGTAAGGCATTGGGGCCACGCAATAAAGGGCTATCTACATATGAGAAAGAATATATGGCTATCTTATTGGCTGTGGAACAATGATGACCTTACTTGCAGCATTTTGAATTCTTAATCAGAACTGATCATGCTAGCTTGGCTCACTTAACAGATCAACGTTTACACACTCCATGGCAGCATAAGGTTTTCACCAAACTCATGGGTCTCCATTATCGTATTGTGTACAAAAAGGGGATTGAAAACAGGGTGGCAGACGCATTGTCTAGAAGACCACAAAACAATCTGGAAGTATTGGCTATTTCTTCCTCTCAGCCTTTATGGCTTGTTTCTACTGTGGATGCTTATCAGCAAGATCAATTTACTCAGGAATTGCTTCAAAAACTTATTCTGGCACCTGAATCTATTCCCAAATTCACACTGAGTAATGGGGTTATTTGCAAGCAAGGAAAGATTTGGATTCATGCAGTGCCCACTTTGCAACAGTAGATTATTCAGGTGTTTCATGCTTCTCCATTGGGCGGACACTCTGGTATTCCTGTGACACTCAGACGCCTGAAGCAGTTGTTTGCTTGGCAAGGTATGACTACTTCGGTTTGTCAGTTTGTTCAACATTGCCTCATCTGTCAGCAAGCAAAAGCTGATCGAGCCAAATACCCTGGATTGTTGCAACCTTTGCCGGTTCCTCATTCTGCATGGCAAGTGGTGTCGCTTGATTTCATCGAAGGACTGCCTAGATCTGGCCGGTTTAACTGCATTTTGGTGGTTGTGGATAAGTTCAGCCGTTATGCTCACTTTATTCCATTATCACATCCATTCACAGCAGCTACAGTTGCCAATGCTTTTGTGGAGAACGTGTTCAAATTGCATAGCATGCTAGAGACGATAGTGTCTGACAGAGATCGAATTTTCAATAGTTTGTTTTGGCGCCAGCTCTTCCAGTCTACAGGGACAAGATTGAATATGAGCTCCTCGTATCATCCCCAATCTGATGGCCAAACTGAGTGTGTGAATCAGTGTCTCGAAGGGTACTTGCGCTTCTTTGCTCACGCTTGTCCTACAAAATGACACTAGCCAAATATTGGTACAATACAAGCTTGCATTCTGCTATGGGGAAATTGCCATTTGAGGTGCTTTATGGTCGATCTCCACGACAACTGGGCATATCTGCTGATAATGTGTGCTCTGTCACGGACCTGCAGTCGTGCTTGGAGGAAAGACAACTAATGCAAGAATTGTTGAAGCAACACCTTGAACGTATTCGGCTGAGGATGAAACATCAGACTAACAAGAATCGTAGCGAGCGCATCTTTGCTGTGGGTGACTTTGTTTTCCTGAAGCTGCAGCCGTACGTTCAGTCATCAGTAGCACCTCGAGCACACCATAAATTGCTCTTCAAGTACTATGGCCCTTATGAAGTCCTGGAGCGCGTCGGTGAAGTTGCATATCACCTCAACTTGCCTGCTACCAGCCGTATTCATCCAGTGATACATGTATCACAACTCAAGAAAGCTGTGGGTGTGAACACTGAGGTATCAATTCAATTAGCTTCTCCCCTGGATATTCTTCAGGTTCCAGTTCGCATCCTGCAACGCCAGCTGCGCCAACAAGGAGCAGTGGCAGTCAGTCAGGTGTTGATTCAGTGGTCCGGTCAGCCCGAAGCTTTAGCAACCTGGGAGGATTATGAAGAACTGCGACAACGTTTTCCTCGTGCGCCTTCTTGGGGTCAAGCAGCTTCTCAAGGAGGGGAGAATGTTAGCACTGGTGCTGACAGAACGGACCCACAAGAGGAAGCCCAGCGTGCCAAGCGTAACAGACGAGAGCAAATGTTACCCGGCGACTGATTACGTCTTGCGCTGAGCTGGCATCAGGGGATAGGTGGAATTAGGGATATTAAAACTGGTACAAGAGGGAGCCCTCTCACGACATCAACAACTTTTGCCGTTAGATGCTGCGTCTGAGAAATTTAGAGCCGTTTGATGCACCCTTTGCTCCCGCGTGGGCTGCTCCTGGGCTAGTACTCTGAGCGTCGAATCGGAGGCCTCTTGTCCATCACCGACGGAGGGTTCTGATAGAGCCAGGTGTGCACCGGAAAATCTACATCGACTCTGGCTGATGCTCACCCTTCGTACCTTCGCCATTCCCGGAGCCCGCACCCAACTCTCTCGAATAGGGCGAGACCTAGATGCACCGCCACTTCTGATGCTGTCATTCCTGCATCCCTGCTCATCCAATCATCCTGTCAAGACCCATGGCGAAACCTTGGCGCGGTGCCGGTGAGCGAAGGGGAATGGTTGCGTTGGGGGCGAGCGGAGCTCGAATTGGTAATCGAGGACAGTGGCAATTCAGATGTGGAGGCTAGAGTAGTTCAGGTATGTGTCTTCTACATCACAACCTTAGTTGGTGATGCTAACAGGCAGTTGTTCATAGATATATATTAGTATTATAAGTTGAAGTTTTGGGGCTAACGGTTCCCTACAATGGCAGCCAGTCCAGGGCACTGATATAAAAAATCCTTCAAGATTTGCATAAATTGTTAATTGGCAACTAGAGGCGGACTGATCTGTCCACTAGGTTCAGGTCACGACGGATCATATCGGCCACCACCTGCTCTTACAACCTAGATGTCAAATTATGGGGCCGACTTCTGGCATTGATGGCAGGAAACACTTCTTAAGTTGCTTCTTTGCAAGAAAACCTTAGGTTGAAGGCACCACATTTTGAGGCACATTCCAATCTGCGGTTAATTATCAATTACTTCATTTGCCTTCATGTCATACGCAAAAGTATTCTTATTTTGATGAGAAATCTCTATGCTTGCTTCTATAATTTCCTTGAGTTCCGATTACCCCATAGAATGGTTTCTCTATTGTCTAATTCTACATACAATCTAGCAGATAAAGATGGATGTGGAGGGATGAGAGGACGAAGTGAACCAATATACTAAGAGGTAATGAACTACTGATGGCTAATTCCGGATGGAAATTTTATACAGAACTATTTGTTTAATGTTTGATGAATAAAGTTTGACTTTATTTCTCTCAAAGATGGTTGGGTTCAGCGCTGCATATGTTGTTGAATTTCATGGAGCAATAGAAAGTCTAACGAGTATTGTTTTCATTAATTATGTGAACTTTTGCAAATTGTTGTATTTCTTACACATGGTAAGACTAACAAATAAGTCGAAAAACTTTCAGATTGTGCTGCTGCCTTTAATACTATGGTTTCATGTGAGAATAAGAGTGAAATGGCACATATCTACTCTACAAGCCATCAACTTTTCATGGATTTCAGACCACTATGGAAGAGCAAATATCAGGTAGGTACACGAATACATGCTCTGCACCCATCATTCCTTGTATCCTCGACCTGTAGTGGAGTAGAATCAATTGCCAATTAATTTGAGGTGATTTTTGTTGAATCCTGTTGCAGGTGTACATTTTTCTTAATTTCAGAGAAGAAGTTTTACCGATGAACCTATTATCACGTAAAAGGTGACTGTAAAGAGTTGTACTTTCTACAATTTTGCTACTGTTTAGTTTATGCAGAATGCCCAATTGTACAGTGGCTCTGATGTACTTTGATGTTTAGCATTCACCCGTTCATTCTTGTAGTTTTTTCTTTCAATGCATTATGTGGTGAACACTGGCCATTATATAGTTAGAAATCAGATTTAGGTGTATCACCTGTTCAGTATGAAATGTAGTTCCAGTGTCAGGAAAGGGAACTACATTATTGAAATTGGTCCAGTCTTATGCAATAACTCCTCGTAGTGTGTGTTTTATACTCCCTCTGTTTCAAATTACTCCGCCGGCGCGCTTATGTAGGTGGGCTAGTATTCCTTCATTTTTCATTCAAAAAAATCCTGAAATTTTTGAAATAGATAGTATGAAATGTGTACTACCTATACCAAAAATCCTATGAATTTTTTGATAAAAAATGAGAGAATACTAAGCCACCTAGGTAAGCGTGCGCGCGGAGTAATTTGAAACAGAGGGAGTAGTATTTCCATTTGTTAATGAGAATAATAAATTCAACTTGCCAACGCAAAAGACGGAAACTAGATTGTGCCTTATTGTTGTTATGATTCTTGCGCTAACAGCAAGTAGCTCAGTTATACAAGACACAACTAGAGATGCTTATTACTACTACTATAGTTAAGTCTGTCACGCATCCATGCTTGGACAGTAATTAAAAGAAAATCATTCTAACACACATCCATTTTAACTTTAATGTCCTTTTATCTATTTTCTTACCAAATATTATCATTAAATTGCCAAAATAGACGGCGCGGCAACACGCGCCAACATGATCTAGTACTATATAATGACGTGGTCTTAGCAGAAAGAGGTGGCAATTTAGTAAACGGCCTCGGCCTGGCCTAGTTGGCTTGTATCTCTTCCTTCCTCCTGTAATTCAAACTCGAGACAAATTAGCCAATTCATGAGATTCCTGATACAATTCGTGCCATCCTAATCGAGAGTAGAATTGGAAGGTTAACATAATCGGCTGCGTCCGCATACTGTCATCATGTAGAGTGTCCAGGATCGATGGATTCCTATGTTATGGTATGCTACTTTCGCCCCTATGTCAACCCTTTTTTCACCTTAATGAATTGGCGTTGCTGCCTGGCAGTTTAGCTTCATCTGTGTCTGTCAAGATTTGACACTTGCACTTTACAGTTAGTTGTTCTTCTCCACTGAGTAAAAATAACTTTGGCAGCCTACAATATGTTTGTTTCGGTCAATAGAATTGCTATTTTTTGTTTTGTTTTGTAGTGTGAAGCACTATAATTTCATCGAAGTAAAGAATTATACATTGGGAGAACATCATATTCAAGTCATTCTTATCAAGAAGCCGCAACCATCAACGACAACTAATCCCTCCTTTCCAATCACCACAAAAATAGTTTGTACACTCAACTATGCATTATGCATGATACAACTTCTTCATAAAAAATAGATGTAACGTCTAAATATAGATATTTCAAAATAATTAATGTAACTCTTAATTTAGCAACAAAAACCATACTTTTCACAGATCGTGCAGCTACCAATGTGCCAACAACACATATTAGAATTCACATCAATTATTTCAGAGAAATTCTCGCTGCAACGCGAGGGCATTCTTCACAAGTTGCACATATCCATATGGAAGCAAACAGGGAAGTTATTCCAGCGCCAAAGTGTGCACTGCATATTATTTTCAGTTCATGCATCAGAAATGGGCAATACATGCTAGCTGGAGTATTCGTCTTATACATGGACAGATAAAGCATGCCAGCAGCCACCTAATCCAGCGACCATGAGATGCCCTGATTGCTAACATTGATTAGAGAGAAAATAATGTCTATTGCCCGATATCAATTTCTGACTTATACGTGGTGAAACTTGGAATGTTATCATGTCATTTTTTGCACGGAACTTTGTTTCAACTTGTTCCTATACAAGAAACATTAAAAAAAAAGGGATTTGTTCCAATTTGAAATCCAATCAGGGAAGACGTCATCTCACCATCTGATGCAAAATTGGTGACAGATGCTGGTGACCTAAACAAAACTAAGTGATGACCACTTTTATGGGCCCCACTTTTATACGACTAAAAAATGCTGGAGACGCAATTGTAGTAATCTATGCAGTTATGCAAAGCAGGAAGTCAAACCAATTGTGTGGCTCCTTGAAAGAACGAGACCTTGGTCATTGGCCCAAGAAAATTATTTAGGTCTCGCCCTGCCGCAGACCCTTGTTGAATTTGACAAAGGAAATAGTACTAGCGCACAGAGACAAGGGAAAAAAATAGCGTCCTATAGCAAATAGCGTTGACCTTAAAAATACGCTATTAGCGTGCTATATCGCTCTATAGCATGCTATTAGCAAGACATTGTACTGATTTATTTAGCGAGACATGGCTCAGTGCGCTATTTTTTACCATGGACCTAAGTAAGGTACACGCAGGTCCCAATTCCTCTTGTTAGCGTATGCATGGAAAATTACATGGAAAATTACGAAGGCTAATAATCGAACGGAACCAGCAGAAGAGGAACCAAATTACTAGTAGTAGTACTAGGAAGGAGGATGGATGAAATTACCCAGACGACGAAGATGCCGCGCTCCCTGGCCACGGCGACGGCCTCAGCGACGGTGGGGATTACGGCCTTGTCGCCGGCGACCAGCATCGGGCTGGCCATCGTCGGGTCCACGAAGTCCTTCTGCAACCCCTGCCACCAATTTCCCCCATGAAACCGCAATAATAATAGAACGAATCGGTAACTCGTGACCCCCTCGTGTCGCCCCCCTCCTGGCGACCGAGGGGGCTTACCCCTTGCGCCACCGCCACCTCCCCCCTCTTTGCCCTTCCCTCCTCGTCGTCCTTGGAGGCTCACCGGCCTGAGAGCACGGCGCCGGTGATAAAGGCGGGATCCGCCTCCGGCCTAGCGTGGAAGGAGGATTCCGGCGTTGGACGGGGCTGTAAAATCTTTGGTGCCATGGCTGATCTTGGCGAGTGGAGGGGCGGTGGTTGGGGTGGAGCGGCGACTCAGATCCGGTTGGTGGCACGGCGGTCTAGCGGCCCATCTGATCTGATTTTGGACGGTGGGCTGCGGGTCGGTGCTCGCTCATCTAGTCTCCACCTGCGGTGTTGTCTCTTCGTCGAGCTTGTGGTCATGGCGGCCTGGCTCACCATGGTTCCGCCGTTTTCTAGTGGGGCTTGGTGGCCGGTGAAGACGGCGCAGTGTGAATTCGTCCGCTTTGAATAAAGGGGTTGGTCTTAGGATCCTCTCGCGTCGATTTAAGATCTACCCTCCATGACTTCATCGATCTGGTGAGTGTGGTGTTCGGAAGATTGGTGAACTCAATGGGCGACATCGGAGTTCGCCAGATTGGATGGATCTCGATCAGCGCAACCATGTTTTTATCGACCGTTTGGTTTGATTAAGTCTTGTGAAGCTTCTGATTGTTGCCATCAAGGACATGCCATTAGTCCCATGGTGAAGTCAGTCGTGGAGACTGACATGAAAGCCAAGGTCTGAAGAATGATAATGGTGGTGTGAATCCTGGTTGCGATGAGGTTTTGGCTTGGTGTTCTATGTCTTGGAGCAGTGATATTGGAAGGTGGAGGCGACAGTATAGGAGATTTTCAGAGTTCAAGCTGCAGGGTGAAAATGCAAGGTCTCGTCTTAATTGGTTGTGCCTGGCAATGATCTTGTTGAAGGCATTGTTTTGTCAGCGCGGACTTTCTCCACGATGAAAACCTATGATCGATGATCAGGGCGATGACGGCGCTAGTGCACTGTTCCCTTCTTGGAGGCGTCGCTTTTGGAGAGGATGGATTTCTGGTGCTGCCTTGGTGGTGTTTGGTCGTTGTTGTAGGACATAGATCACTAAAGCGGGACTTTTTTTTCTATAATTCTTCTTTCTTTTATTGGCTGTGTGTATCCATAATACCATTAGGATAATGCGTTGTTGTAGAGGTTGGATGTAATTGGTATCTCGATATTAATATATGCTCCTTTCTAAAAAAAAAATCCGTAAATAGGTAACCCACCAAACAGCATCAATAGAGAGAGAAGGAAAACGCCCAAATGGAGAAACCCACCTGCATGTCGATGACGAGCATGGCTGTCTCGCTCCACTTGCCGACGGCCGCCATGGGTCGCGGTTGCGACTTGAAGTTGAAGGGGCTGGTCGGGATCCTTGGGATTATGCTGCCTCCGGAGTGCCAGCGTCTCTTGAGGTAGCGGAGAAGGAACTTGTCGAGGGAGAGGACCAGCACCAACAGACACGACAGCAACGCCAGGTGCGATGGCATATATCGCATCCGCGAGCTTTCTCCCACGGTAAAAAAAAACCCGGATTTTTTAATCCCAGCAGCACTGTTTGAATGATTTTTGTGTGGTGTTTGTGGCAGGGCAGCCTGAGAACGAGGAGAGAAAGAGATCGCTGGGTTTGGTTGGAAGAGTTGGCCGGCCGCCGGCGTACACACCGGCTAGTCTAGTCCTGCCATGTAGCTACTTGGAAGGATAGGGAAAATGGTAAGCTCTCGCGACTCCGCGCCCCTGCGTGCCGCGCCGACGGCGGCCGCCCCGGCTCCGTCGTCCACTCCCCTTTCCCTCCGCCCACGCCGCCCCCCTTTCTGCCGCTCCTCCCCTGCCCCCACCCTGCTCTGGGGCTTCCTTGCCGCTCCTGTTGCCGCTCCACTGTCGGATCCGGATCTTGAGTGGCAGACGCCACTGCCGCCGCCTCCGGGCCGCCCTCCCCTGCGACCTGAGGATGTGGAAGAGGTTGAGGAGACGCCGTTCGAACAGTTGCGCCCCGCGCGTGCCGCTGCTCCCTCGTCGCCCGCCATCAATGCGGGGGGCATTAATTCTGGCCGGGCGCCCCCTCCCTCATCCGCCATTACTGCAGGCTCGGGCGGGTGGTTAGCCTGTTTTCGCGGGGATGGGCAGCAGACTGGGCATGGAGACGTGCTCCATCCCGGGGGTGCTGCGGCGCCCGAGGCCGACGCGATGGGCGGATGGGAGGTCGTCGGGTCTCGTCGCCGCCCGCGCCGCCCGGCTTTGCCTCGCCAGGCATTAACGCCACGCCAACCTCCTCCTGCCTGGCTTCAATGTCTATGCTTCAGATGCCTCGAGCCTGACCACCGCATCGCCTACTGCCAAAACAACATCAGGTGCAGGCGCTGCTTCTGTTGGGGACACCGTGAGCGGGGCTGCAAAAATCCCCCATCCCCTCTCAGCCCTCTCTTCGCCAAGCCTTCTTCCAGCTCCTCCCCAGGCCGCCCCGCACCAGCACCAACGCCTCTGTCACTGCAAGACCAGTTCCCACCTCTCGTGCAGCCACCAAGGAGAAGCGGGATGGCAAGGATGGGCGACCCGGAGACGCGCACGCTGGAAGCGTTCGCTGTGGTGCACGCCACGCCTGAGATGCTGCAGGAAGA
The DNA here is from genome assembly GCA_023614405.1 of Avena insularis. NCBI lineage: Eukaryota > Viridiplantae > Streptophyta > Magnoliopsida > Poales > Poaceae > Avena > Avena insularis. Next base: position 289,568,336 of record CM042694.1, read on the forward strand.
GGCCATCCTGGCGACTAACGCCGCGGTTGCATGGCTGGACCGCGACGAGCGCGCGTCGACGGCGGAGATCAAGGCGCTCATCTGCGGCGCGGTAGGTGCCCTCCCAAGATACGTCGAGGTGGTGCGCCACTTCCCGGAGGCCTACCTCATCACCTTCATCCACACACACAATTGCAACGCCGCCACAGCGCGCAGGGAGCTCCCGTTCGGCAACGGCAATCGGCTTCAACTGAGGGCGTGGTCGTTGGAGAGCCACGCCGAGCACATCGACATGCAGCACCATGTGCGCTTATGCTTGGAGAACATCCCTCTGTATGCTTGGAACGACCATGTCGTCGCGCAGGCTATCGGCCACGGCTGCTCCCTCGACTACATCGAGCCTCGTTCTCTGAGGAAGGAGAACACTGAGTCCCTTGCGTGTTGGGCCTGGACCAGCTGCCCCAGCCGTGTGCCGCTTGTCAACTGGGTCACGCTGCCGGCGCGTGCTTCCAGCGTGCCGGAGAGGGGTCGTCGGGGGCTCGAGCGTCGTGTCATCATCCACCTTAACATCCATGAAGACCACACTGGCGACACGGTGGTATCCAGGGAGCTTCCCTTCAGGCACGTCATCATTGACGGCGACACGCACGCCCGTGACAGGCGGGAGCGCCTCTCCCAAAGGGGTGGCCGCAGGCGCGATGGCGACCGTGACGATGACAACCGCGATGGCCGTGGCCGACAGGGAGATCGCAACGGCACCGGCTGGCGGGAGCGCATTCGTAGCCTTTCAAGGGCTGCTCACCATCGCGGCGGCAACAGGCGCGACGACCGTGATGATCGTGGTGCCCGCCGCGATGGTCGTGGCGACCGCGATGGCCGCCGCCACCAGGCTGGCTTGGAGTTGGCTGCTGAGGGTGCAAGCCAGGGCACCATGGAAGCTGCGCCGGTTCTGGAGGTGGTGGCATTAGCTGTGGGCATCGCGCCGGTGTTGGAGGCTTCTGTTGCTATTGGTGGTGGCCATGCCCCGTTGGACGTTGGGCCTGTTTTGGAGGAGGCGGGCGTGGTGGGAACTGGGCATCCCTTTGAGGTGCACAACGCTGCTATGCTTGGCGCGGCCTCTCTGCAGGAGCAGCTCGGCATGCCCAGTTTGTCCATCTCCACGGCAGGCGGGCAGGCTCCGACTTGGGATGGAGCTCGCGGTCGGAGCCCGGTGAGGAGCAGCACCCCAGCAGCATCTCGGTGCCGCTCGGTTGCATCCCGCACTCCGCCGTCCACTCCGCCATCCCCGTCGTCCCCAGCTTCGGTGCTGCCGCGCTCCTCCCTCTCGCCCAAGGTGACATCTGCCCCGCCCCGTCTCCGCACCGTTTCCGCTAAAGCCGACATGCTTGTCGCGCCCACAGGCCTATGCTCGCCACTTCATTCGCCAGGTTTCTTCGCCGCCATGTTCGCCTCATCATCCACCCCGCCGGTCCTGCACTCCAGGCTCTACTCCCCTATGTTGTCGCCCACGCCGCTCACCATGACGCCATCGAGCACCTCCTCCGCCCAGTCTTCCGCAGGCCCGTGCAGCTCCCTATTCTCCTCTCCGAAGCCGGCTCTACTTCCAACTCCTATGGCTTAGCAATCTCCAAGGCCAGCACCTCCTGCTAATCGCCGGAAGACTCTGGCTGGTGGCTTCACGGTGCGCAGGAGCAGCATTCGCATCAAAGCCGCCCACCGTGGCACGCCTATTGCCAAGATGGCCGAGCTGAACCTTCTGCGTCGCATGGGCATCATTGAGGAGCACGAGGACGCAACTGAGCAAGCCATTCAGGAGTTCATCCTCACTTTCAAGACCCAGGTACCATCTGAGAAGATCGATGCGCTGCGCTCCCTTTTTAGGCTTGATTGCGCTCATGCTGATGCCGTCGAGACGGCGCTGCTGAACCACGGAGGGCAGGCTGCCCTCGACCTGGAGCTCACTGGCGATGTTTGAGTACCTTACACCGTGCTGCCTAAGCTGGAGCCTCGCTGCTGTTTGCTACAGGCATCACCAGTTTGCGGTTATTCCGGTTCAGATTATGCTTCTCTTTGAGTTAGGCCGTGTTATCTGCTCCAAGGCCTAGAGTGTTATTTGTCAGACTTTGAGTCGTGTTGTTGTGTCGCTGTGTGCCTATGGGCAAGACTATTTGGGGAATTTAGTATGTGCTTGCTATCAAACTTGGTCTACTCGGCATGGTACGTGGTGTGTCAACTGGAAACCTGGAGGCTTTCCTTTGGTTATTAGATGAGTCACCAGGACATTTCTTTCTTGGTCTGGAACGCAAGAGGTTTGAATGATCCACAGGAAGCTTACTGTCAATGAGACTCTTGCATCGTCCTCCTGTGTGATTGCTTGCCTTCAGGAGACTAAGCTCTCCAACATCGACGCTAGCACCGCAGCTTTTATTGGAGGCAATAGATTAAAAGGTTTCGCTTACAAACCGGCAGATGGAACCAGGGGTGGCATTTTAGTTCTCTTCGATGATGTTGTGCTCAGGGCCTCAGATATTTATGTTGGCACCTTTTGCATTTCTATGACGTTCACCCACATCCTGGATGACTCGTCCTTCAGGCTAACCTCCGTCTACGGGCCAACAAAAAACAACCGTAAAGAGGATTTCTTCTTGGAGCTTTTAGCACAAAAGCCGACAAATGGTACGCGTTGGCTCGCAAACGGCGATTTCAACCAAATATACCGGGCAAGGGACAAAAATAAGCGGTCTTCAAATAGGAGGCGCATAAACCGTTTTAGAGAAATCCTTCAACTTTGTGAACTTCATGAAATTCATCTTCAAAACCGAAGGTTTACTTGGAGCAATGAGAGGGCGAATCCAACCTTGTGCAAGCTTGACTATATTTTTTGCAATGATGTTTGGGATATTTTTTTCCCAAACCACATTCTACATGCTCTTTCGTCCTCCCTCTCGGATCATTGTTCCCTTCTCTTGGCCGGGGAAGTTGGTCCAAGGCGACCGCGTGCTTTCAAGTTTGAATTTTTTTGGATCAAGATGCCGGGGTTCCAAGACTTGGTGAATGAAGCTTGGCACGTCCCTACGCCACACTGCGAACCTTGCCATGTGATATTCCACAAGCTTAAGAAGTTGGGCTTCCGGTTGAGAAAATGGAGCCAATCTTTCACCTCTCAGGCAAAATTGCATCTACATATGGCTTTGGAGATCATCCTACGCCTTGATGAAGCCCAAGATTTTAGGGTGATATCCAATGAAGAGGGGGACTTGCGCAAGCGCCTCAAGAGAAGGGTCATTAGTCTTGCGGTGCTTGAGAGATGAAGAAAGAAGCAATGCGCCCGCATTAAAAACTTGAAAGACGGGGATGCAAACACTAAATACTTCCACAAGAAAGTAATTGCAAGGAGGAGAAAAAACTACATTCACAAACTCGCAAACGGCAATGGTTGGGTCACCAACCATGAGGGCAAAGAGGCTCTTATCCATGACCATTTCTCCATGATGATGACCCGTGGGACTCCTCGCACTCGTGATTTCTCTTGGGAGGCCATGGTTTTCCCACGTTGTGAGCTTGACAACCTTGGTGAGGTTTTTTCGGATGAGGAGGTCTATGCGGCCATCAAGTCCATGCCTAGCGACAAAGCCCCCGGTCCTGATGGTTTTACTGGGGCTTTCTTCAAAGATTGTTGGCCTACTATCAAAGCCGACCTTATGGGAGTCATCCACCGCTTCTCCACCCTTCAGGCCGGCGATTTTCATTGGCTCAACACCGCGAACGTCGCCCTATTGCCAAAGAAGGACGGGGTTGAGTCAATCTCTAACTTCCGCCCCATTAGCCTCATCCATGCCGTCGCTAAGATCATCGCAAAAATGATGTCCTTGTGGCTTGCTCCCCATATGAATACGCTCATTTCAAAGGGGCAAAGTGCTTTCATCAAGTCCCGGAGTATTCATGACAATTTCCTTTGTGTGCGTAACTATGCGAGACGTATGCATCGCACCAACACGCCTACCATCCTGCTTAAGCTTGACATCAAGAAGGCGTTTGATTCCGTGAGTTGGGAGTTTTTGTTGGACCTCATGCAAAGGCGTGGTTTTCCCACGAGGTTTAGAAATTGGGTGGCAGCTCTCCTTTCTTCGGCGTCGTCCCGGGTCATCCTAAATGGGATTCCGGGGAGACCAATTCACCATGGGCGTGGTCTTCGCCAAGGGGATCCACTCTCTCCTCTGCTTTTTGATCTTGCTATAGACCCTTTGCAACAACTTTTCGATCTTGCCACGGATAGAGGGGACCTTCATCAACTTAGGGGGCGTGGCCCTATTATGCGTACCTCCCTCTATGCCAACGCCGCCGCCATTTTTGTGGCTCCAATAAAGGAGGACTTTCAAAGCTTAGCAACCATTCTTGAAGGTTTCGGACAAGTCACGAGGCTTGTTACCAATGTCCTCAAAAGCCAAGCGGCTCCCATTCGGTGCGACATGTTAAATCTCGATGACGTCATGCAAGCCTTCCCGGTCAGCAGAGTGTGCTTCCCCATGAAATATTTGGGGCTACCACTCTCCACTAGGCGCCTCAAAGCTATTGATGTCCAATCGCTTGTTGACAAGGTGGACGCCAAGCTTGTTCCGTGGCATGTGAGGCACATCGCGGCGGCTGGTAGAGGCACCCTCATCAAATCGGTGATCACCTCTCAAGCCATCCATCACATCACCCCTCTTGCGATCCCTCCCGGCATCCTACATTCTATTAATAAGTTGGAACGAGCTTTCCTTTGGGCGGCGGCGGATAAGGTATCCGGTGGAAAATGCAAAGTGAATTGGAAAATTGTTTGTAGGCCAAAGGATAAGGGAGGTCTTGGTATCATGGATCTAGATAAATTTGCTAGAGCTCTTCGTTTGAGGTGGCCTTGGATCAAATGGAAGGACCCAAATAAGGCTTGGATTGGTTGTGACCACCCTTGTGATAAGGCGGACATGGAGTTCTTCGGCGACCACTATTACCATTGGGGATGGGACCATTGCGAGCTTTTGGCATGAGCCGTGGCTCCATGGGAGGAAACCAAAGGACATTGCACCCTCCATCTTTAACAAATTAATCATAAAGATTGTTTAAACTTAAATTAATCATAAAGATTGTTTAAACTTTAACAAAGAATTCTTTTCTTTAAAAGTTATTCGTTTTTCTGCTTCAAACTATAATCTTATAATAAGTCCCTTAACTCTTAACAACTTAACATAATAAATCCCATTATAATTACCAGATAGCAATTCACCTCAATCTTAGAATATTATTATACTTCACTTTTATACTTTGCATATTAAACACTTAAATGCTTTGTAGATAGATTTACTTATGGAGTAAACATTATAAATAACTAAATCTTAAAATACATCACTTATATTTAACTCATTCTCGTTATTGGGAGTTGATCTCGGGATTTTACAAAATGCATTACATTACTTATGCATCAACATATTGCTTCTTTAAACATTTGTCCTTCCCGGACCAATGATGCTATTTCTAGATTTTGGATCTTCTCGTATCTCGAAGACCGTGAGTGTGCAATCACAAAAGGAAAGTTCACACTTGCTCATGTCCTTTTGTTATTTTCTATCAAATTCTTGTAACTCAAACATTGTCATCACCTGCATTTCAGAAAGGTCCAAAAACATTATTTTCATAGTAATATGATTATGGATTATTTACCAAATGGTAATAATCTACTGATACAGTTCCAGTGGTAAAGGAACATAATATCTAGGACTTAACAACCAATGTCGCTAGTGATTCTAGGGCTGTATATTACATGTTAACCATGAGATTTGGAATGGGACGGAGAAGTTAGCTGGATCTTCTTCCTTTTGCATGGACGGATGACCTTATCGTGAGGTTGTAGCTTCCTTGCGAGGACTCAACAGGATACTGGTGTCTAGACTATCCGTGAGGGGCTATCGGAGGTATATCTGCCTATATGGGGATTGCCTGGGACATGATCTGCTCACTGGAGTCTCCAAGGGGTTGCCAGGGTTATATCTGCCTATATGCGGGTTAACGGAGGTATATCTGCTTGGGGGTCATGTCTTCATGCAGGGTCACGGAGAAGGGCAGTGATTGGCTTGGATCTTAGACTAGGCCTCATACCAAGGAAGTGTGGACGAGCCTATAACTCAAGAAACCATCATCGACATCTCAAGTTCTTCAATAAAGTCAACATATACATCTACCGAAGTGAAGACGAAGTTTCTGATTAGATAGGAGTATAATCGCTAGCCCTAGAACCTACTTCTGTAGAGCATTGCAATAGTTGCAAATGCAAGCCTTCTAATTTAGATACTAGACTTAGTTGCTAGATAGTTCTGAGTTGTTATATCTGATTCTTCTTTGTAAGAAGTTTCTTTCTCTCTCTTTAACCTAGAAAGTTTGCTGGATCTTTTGTAAAGAATTGAGTTGTAATCTATAGTCATATCTTGGACCTACTGTGTTTCTGTTGTACCATTCTAAGGAATGTAATACTAGTGAATGATGTTTCATTGGTGTTATGTCAATGACTATAGTATACTACAACATGCAGTGTATGCTGGGTCACCGCAATGGACTGGACGGGCCGATTTACTGAGCCCCTTAAAACATTTATGGGCCAGCCCTCATATACGGGGTCTATTCTGGCCTAACATTTGGTCCAAAACTGTATACTCGCTGGAGTTATAAGTGTTTCACGTTTTTAAGGGGTCTGCTAGAGATGCTCTAACAGTGAGGTTTGAAGCTGGTCGTGAAAAAAGGGATACAGACCAATTTTTGATCTGCGCAGATTGTAATGGATACTTTTTTGAGGGAGATTGTAATGGATACTTTAATTGGCAACCGATATTGGCCATATGGAAGATGTGTCTCATGAACAACATTTTGGTTACCGGTCTTTAACGGGAAAAAATCCCGAAATTTTGGTATTTTTGTTTGAATTTTGAATTTTAATATAGAGGTGGAGAATGAAAGTGAGATTTAGAGTTGGATGATTATTTCGAATAAGGTTGAGTTTGAGATCTAAATCTTGGTGGGCTTGGTCATTCAGGGCATTAAATAAGTTTGCACATAGGTAGACAAGTAGGAAAATAATGAATTCTAAAAAACAGGTATGCTCGTAATAATTCTCAAAAAAGAAAAGAATTAAGGTACTTAGATAATAATTATACAATAAAGATCCAAAATAAAATCTCGATATCCACCTAAATAAAAATTAAAATCCATAAAAAATGCTTACGTCCATCTCGTAGTCGATCTCTATAGTGCGTCTAGCTCCCGTCAGATTCGTCCTGCCACTATCTGAAGTTTTCGTGCTGAGAGAGGGTGAAGATAAGTGGGTAGTGGGGAGACGTTGAAGATTATGGAAGAGATGCTTATAATTGCCTGGGCTACACTTGCCTTCCGTGGTGGGGCTTAGTGGTCAGTGAGACGGAGTTAATATGCCAGCCCAGACGGACCCACTGTGTAGGCCACGTATAATCCACGACAATGGTCAATGTGCATATGACCAAACAACCACGGCAATGAACAGCGCCGCAGTTGCCTACCACCTACCACTGCACAATTTTGTGCCGATATAGGTAATACCATGGCGTAAGTATGTGTGCCTCCCTTGATAGCCACCGTGATTTCTCATCCGATGGGTAATAAGCTTTTGTAGGTACTTTTGGTTTATGCCGCCCAAAAAAGTGTCATGTATGGGAGGTATTTTTGTAGTGATGATCAGCAACCTTCCTGGTCATCACTCAACACATGAGCTTGTCCTAGAGGCTACACTATGAACATGTTGGTGTTTTCTTCTTTACTACACCTGCATGCGAGGCTTCCTTTGATTCTCACAATCAAGGTCACGATAGTTTTAGCATAGTTCAATGAACCTATATATTGAATAGTGGATTATAATAATCATTTTTATTATTGCCTCTAGAGGATTAATCCCAACATTTGATACACAAAAAAGGATGACAATGCAAGAGTAGAAGGAGTGGCAGATTATGGGGAGAGAAATGTGATTATGAACCAATGGACACTACAACTAAGAGGGAGAGTGTGGGTTATTCACGGATAGACCATGGGACATGAGCAAATTCTGAATCTATTGCCAGTGTAGGCGGAAAGGTTAGGAGTATCAAGGTATTAAATATTTCATCTGTTGTTCCTTCTAGTGCTTTACTTCTTCCCGGATTAGGACGTTGAGATGATGTGAGATTCAACATGTTCTTCAGATAATGAACCTTCCGCAATGTTTCTTATGCGAGCATTCTCCCTCTACTATCTATTTTTGCTTTATGGCTTTACTTCTCTCTATTGATATCCATATTGCGATGCTTTAGTTTTTGTACCATATATACTCCTTGCAACCTATATTGCCTTGGTAACTTCCCATTTTTGTTGGTTGGTAGATAGCATGGCATTCTGAGTCGTAGATACTTGCTCAGGTGTCGGTTCGAGTTGCCGAGTTTCACCGTTATTGAGAGGTTGTCACATGTTTAATGGGGGAGACAATCATGGTTCTACTTACAACTTAATAACTAAAATGATGGGAGTAGATATAACTAATAAAGTGGCATCAGGGGCAATAGTTGAGATTTGGCTTTTATCCCATCCACTTGTGTCCACATAGGACCCGGAGTACTTGATGCATGTGCCTTGACTATCACACTATCAACATGTGGGCTTATGGAACCCCTTGGTATGATCTTAATTCACATCTTATTTTTGGGGTCCACAATTAGTTTGGGCCTTTTTCTACTATCATGTACTTATTCTATGTTTTACTACTTTATTTACAATTGTTGCTCGAGGAGCGACTTACTACTGTACTGTTTTGAAACCCCGCGCCACGTTTACGCATTTGGACAAGCCCAGACACACTTTCGAGTTATCAGTCTTTCTCAGCCATTGTCGTAAACCCTTGGGTCCATTGCGGAGCTCGACCGACTTTGTTGTGGGTATCTTAGTTGGGGTGATCCCCTGAAATCATTTTGAATATTGTGAATGCTTTATCGTGATGCCTCTTTGCTTTCATTTAGTTTTTCCCGAAGTTGATCATGCATGTGTTGCTATTTATGCACCCCTACAGGGTAAATCTTTTCGAAAAGACATGTTCGCGGTTATGGACTACTTGGAGCATAGTGTCTCGACCATAGACAACTCAAACTAAATTAGTGCTATAAATTTGACTTTGGCATGACTAGTAATCAGCTCCACTACAATGGAACGGTTAATTAAAAGTGCCAATAACTGCTGATATTGGGATATCTTATGCTATCTATATCTGACTAGTAAGTACCATAACTTCAATGGAATGCTTAAATAAAACTGCCAACCGTGTGAGTTCCTCGGAAGGACTTCCTCGTTTGGTCTCGAGGGGGAAACTCTATGATGAGTTATGATTGGTGTTAGTATCAGGTTGGTTCCGAATAGGTCTCTCTTACCCCTCTCTAATAGCCGACTAGTTGTATTGTGTCTATAGGATGTTCTAGTGCATGCTTCATTGACGCTAAGCCCACCATACCTATGTAGACGAGAGCCACCGAATTTTATGACTCGCCGTGTACTAGCCTCAGTACTGCCACTCCCTTTTCCTTTGTCCTTTGTTGGCACCCCCTTTTGCTTTTACATGTATGAGTTTGATGATGTTAGCAAGGTTACCCTTCTGGCTTGGTCTAGGAAGGGTTATGGACACCATTGGTTATTCTTCAGCACTCTTAGTCCAGTTTGCCTCTTATCCATACTCGGATGTTGTATCATTTTCAATGTGATTGGATCTTTATAATGTATATTTGTAATCTTGGCTCAAGGAGTCGTTGTTATATATATATATATATGTTCTTGTGGGTTCTATTGTGAACTATTGTGTAATGGTATTACTTTATTTCCCACCCATATGCAAATTCTTGGTGGGCATCATCGAATCGTTTTATGCGGATTTGGCGGGAATCACTAAAATCTACATAGGACCAATTCGAGGGTGTTACACCCATGATCATAGTTTCTCCCATGTCTCCCACTTTCTTCAACCTCTGTCTTTCTCTGTCCAAGCTTCTGTGGGTAGCGGCAGCTACAACGGAAGGAATCGGACAAGGATCTAGGAGGTGGAGCGCTATCCTTCCTTTAGACAAGTGATGTCAGTATGTGCAATTGTTTTTTCAATTTTGTTGGCATTGGATTCTGCAATTTGGTTTTTTTCCTGTTTTATCCAACAACTTCGTGATTTATCGACCTCACAACTATGCATTGATGTTTTTCTTTAAAGTTCAGCATTCCTGGAGTACCGGAGGATATCCTTGACCCGAAATAGAATGAGCAACATGACGCGTTCATATTATGTCAATACCCTGGCCATGTTATTGCATGGTAATATGTGCCCAACGACAAGAACTTCACAAAGGACACTGACCCACAAGTTCCTCTCGTGTTGTTGTCCCAGTGCAACTTCATGTCGTTGTTATGAGTGTACTGTGTAGGGGTTCGTGTATGAAAACAATAAATTTTACCCTACGCTCCTGAACCCCTTTGTTGCTAGGACCTATCTATTAGTAATGCAGTAACGGGAGGGGCTTTTCGCGAACTTACCCTTGAAGACCGAAAAGTGTTGTCAACACTCGGGAGAGCGTGGTTGATGTAGACGAGCCGAAGCCGACCTCAAGGTCGTGATGAATTCCTCGCTCTCATGTGGCTCCAATGACTTCTAGTGCCTCAAATGTTGCACCTCGCAGGGAGTTACATGCATCCGGTGCCTGGCGATGACTCCTGCTTCCCCGATCCAGCAGCAGTTGCGGAAGTAGAGCTCCTGGATCCGAATCCCGCAGTGCGACGGCGCTTCGAGATGAAGATGTCTCTCGTTTGCGCAGGCCGAACTTGGGACCACGATCACGGGAGAGAGAGAGAATATCAATTGGAGGTCTCCCAAAAAGTGAGGAAACCTTTATTGAATATTATGTGTCTTTATTTGGTCAAAATACCCTATTATATATAGGGGACGGGGAGGTACTCCCGCCCTCAAAGTCCCGAGGTGGGACTAAACAAGGGAGGAGGTGGGGGAGGCGCCGCCGGCCAGCCCCTGATACATTGCAAATGTATCTATAAGTTTTGATGTTGCATGCCTCGTTTTATCCAATTTATTGTGTTTTGTCCACACTTTGGAGTACTTTTCATATGATTTCTTGGACTAACCTATTAACAAGAGCCACAGTGCCAGCTGCCTATTTTCTGCTGTTTTTGGTTCCAAGAAAGTCAAAAAATGAATATTCTCGGAATTGGACGGGACAAAAGCCAAAATGCCTATTTTTCCGGAAGTCATCAGATGCCAGAATACGAGACAGAGAGGGGCCAGGGGGCCACCACACCACCTGGCCACGCGGCCCAGCCTGGCTCGCGCCAGGGGGTGGTCTGGCCGCCTCCGGCACCCCCTCGGCCTCCCCTTCCTCCTATAAGATGCCCTCAGGACGAAAACCCTGAGTACCCGATCAAAAATCCACGAAAGAGTCTGTAGCCACCGTCATCTCCATACCTAGATTGGGAGGGATCTGAAGCTCTTCCGGCACCGCCGAGAGGGAATTCACCGAGGCCTTCTTCATCACCATGCAAGCCTCCGGTGTGATGCGTGAGTAGTTCGTCCTTGGACTATGGATCCATGTAGTAGCTAGATGGCTGGTTCTCCTCCTTTGTGCTTTCATGTTTAGATCTTGTGAGCTCCGTTCATGATCAAGATCATCTATTTGTAATTCTGCATGTTATGTTTGCGGGGATCCGATGGATATTGAGATGCTATTTCAGATTGATTATTGATTCTATCATGTCTTTGTTATTTGTGATCTTGTATGCTTTCCGTTGTTAGTAGCTATCTTGGTCAAGTAGATGCTAGCAACTCCAAGAGTTAGTATTTATGCTCGATAGTGGGTTCATGCCTTTGGTAATCTGGAAAAGTGACAGAAATCTCTAAGGTACTAGATGTGCTGTTGCTACTAGGGAGAAAACAACAATCCTTTGTTTATAGAACAATCGTATTGTTTACTTTACACGCAATTAAGTAAAAGCAATAATCTGTTTGCAACTTAATCTTGGAGGGGTTCGGATGATAACCTGAAGGTGGATTATTAGTCATAGATGCAGTTGGATGGCGGTCTATGTATAATGTTGTAATGCCCAATCAAGTCTCAAAGGAGTCAAGATGATTAGTATATGCATGTATTGCTTTCTCGATGTTTGTCAATTGCCCCGCTCTAATTTGTTCACCCAACATGTTATCTATCTTAAGGAGAGCCACCTCTAGTGAACTATGGATCCCGGTCCTTTTCTTTTACATTCAATCTATAAACTGTTACTGCTTTGTGTTTACTTTCTGCAAACTATTACTTCCTTCCATTCGATACGTTTAATCCTTTGTTTTCAGCAAAACACGGTGAGATTGACAACCTCATCGCAATTTGGGGACAAAGTTCTGTGGTTGTGTTGTGCAGGTCTCCATGTTGCTACTAGCACCGGTGCCAAGGCTCGCCAGCAACACCTTTGGGGTGTTTCCTTGCTCCTCTACTGGTTCGATTAAACCTTGGTTTCATAACTGAGGGAAACTTGTCATGTGCTCATCATACCTTCCTCTTGGGGTTCCTAACGCTCTACATCAACACCAAGACCAAAGATCTTTCCGCACCGTCAACACTAAGCCATCAAGCATTTTTCTGGCGCCGTTGTCGCGGAGTCAAGGACATCTTCACAAGGGGAGTCCCTCATAACCAATCTCTTTACTTTGTTATTTTTGTTTTGCTTAGTTTCTTTTTGCTTTGTTTGCTTGTTTCTTTATGAAAAACACAAAAAAATTAGTTTTACAAGTTTGCTTTCTTATTTGAAAACCCAAAAAAATGACTACTCTTGAAAACACTAAGTTGTGTGACTTCACTAGCACCAACAACAATGATTTTATGAGCACACCTATTGCTCCACCTGTGCCTGAAGATACTTTCTTTGAGATAAAACCTTCTTTGCTCAATCTTGTTATGAGAGAACAATTTTCTGGTATTGATAATGAAGATGCTGCTGCCCATCTAAATAACTTTGTTGAACTTTGTGAGATGCAAAAGCATAGGGATATAGATGGTGATATTATTAAGCTTAAATTGTTTCCTTTCTCTTTGAGAGGAAAAGCTAAAGAATGGTTGAATTCCTTAACTAGGAATAGTATTGATTCTTGGACTAAGTGCAAAGATGCTTTCATTGGAAAATACTATCCTCCTGCTAAGATTATATCTATGAGAAGTGAAATAATGAAGTTTAAACAATATGATAATGAGCATGTTGCTCAAGCTTGGGAAAGAATGAAATCTTTGGTAAAGAATTTTCCCACTCATGGACTGACTGATTGGATGATCATCCAAACTTTTTATGCAGGATTGAACTAGTCTTCAAGGAACCTATTGGATTCTGCTGCTGGAGGTACCTTTATGACCATCACTTTGGGTGCTGCAACAAAACTTCTGGATAATATGATGGTTAATTATTCCGAATGGCATACTAAGAGAGCTCCACAAGGTAGGAAGGTAAATTCGGTTGAGGAAACTTCCTCCTTGAGTGATAAGATTGATATTATTATGTCTATGCTTGTGAATGGGAAAGCCCATATTGATCCAAATAATGTTCCTTTAGCCTCTTTGGTTGCTCAAGAAGAGCAAGTTGATGTGAACTTCATAAAAAACAATAGTTTTGGCAATAATGCTTATAGGAATAATTTTGGCAACAACAATTATAAGCCATATCCTTCCAACAATGGTAATGCTTATGGAAGTTCCTACAACAATAATAGGAGTGCTCCCTCTGAACTTGAAGTTATGCTTAAAGACTTTATTAGTAAGCAAACTGCTTTCAATAAAACTATTGAGGAAAAACTCTCTAATGCTGAAAGAAATATAACATCTTTAGCTAAAGCTCAATCTTCATTGATTAATAAAATGGCTGCTAAACCTGAAACTAATGATAATCCCTTTGCAGCTACTAATGCTATACAAGTAAGAATTGATGAAAATGTTAGACTATTAGCTGAATTACATGCTAAGTGGGAAAGAGAAGATGAAATTGCTAGAAACATTAGTGTTTCTACTATTACCACCACTGGTGTTGAGGCTAGTAATAGTTCTACTACTCTAGATGATAAATTTGATTTTGATCTTGATGGTTGCAATATCTCTGAAGTTATTAAGTTCCTACAAAAGCTTGCTAAAAGTCCTAATGCTAGTGCTATGAACATGGCCTTTACAAAACACATTACTGATGCTCTCATAAAGATTAAAGAAGAAAAGATGAAACAAAAAGCTTCTATTCCTATAAAACAAGAAGATGGTTGGGAACCCATCATTAATATGAAAGTGAATGACTTTGATTTCAAAGCTTTATGTGATCTTGATAGTAATGTTTCTATTATGCCTAGAAGGATTTATGATATGCTTGATTTGCCTCCACTTGAAGATTGTTATTTGAATGTCTCACTTGATGATAATGCTAAAAAGAAACTCATGGAGAGTCTTAATGATGTTCTTATTATGGTTAACAATGCCTATGTCCCCGTTGATTTCTATGTTTTGGATGTTGAATATAATGCTTCTTGTCCTATTACTTTGGGAAGACCTTTTCTTAGAACTGTTGGTGCCATTATTGATATGAAAGAAGGCACCATTAAATATCAACTTCCACTCAAGAAAGGTATAGAACACTTCCCTAAGAAGAGAGAGAAGATTTCTTTTGCTTCTCCTATGAAAACAAAATTTGGTCTTAATGCTTCTTCATTTGAGAACACTTGATTCTTTTTCTTGCTTCTTATGCCTAACTTAAAGGCGTTAAAGAAAAGTACTTGTTGGGAGATAACCCAAGAGTTTTAGATGAGTCTTGGAAGTTATTACCTCTGTAATAACCGCTCCTTATCCTTTTTATTTGCTTTTTGTGCCAAGAGTAACCTCTAATGAGAGAGAAGTAATGATTGGGAAAGTTGCTGTCCCGAAACAGATTTCTATGCTTCACCACAAAAATTCTTGTAAAATCTCCGAACGTCTTTGTAAGGCGTGAATTTTTGTGCTTCTGCCCCAGGTTGTTATCTAACTTTAGTTAGTTCAACACTTTTTGATTTGAGCAACATAAGGTCTTCGAAAAAATTCGTCTTTACCTGCTGGTCTGTTTTGACAGATTTCTGCCATTTTCTGCATTTGCTTCTTGTTGGTTCCTTTTTGAGTTATTTTGGGGAATTGAGATTTTTGAGGGAAGTGCTACAGTAGCTAGTGTTATAATGGAAGTTTATTTGGTGTTATAACTGAACCTTAAGACTTATTTATCTTGAGTGCACTAATGTTGCTAATAAAGATTGTGTGAAGGAAAAATTTCAGGTGTATGAAAGGAATGAGTAATGAGATGAAGGATGGACTAAAACTCAAGCTTGGGGATGCCACGCGTGTCACCCCAAGAAATATCCAAGAAGTACAAGCGTCAAAGCTTGGGGATGCCCAAGGCATTCCCCTCTTCATCAATAAAAATCCCAGGTTTCTTCCAAACGCTTCATTTTTATTGTTTCATGCACAGTTGTGTTGTTCTTGGAGCGTCTTGTTTTTCTTTTTCGTTTGCTTTGTTTGCTTATTTTTCTGAATAAATTGGTTGTACCCCCTATTTCATACATTGGTTTGCAAATAGTTTGGTTTGGTTTGGAAAAGAGTAGGAAAGTTCATGCTTATGTGGTAAAAAGAGCTCATTTTTTACTGTGGCCTATGCTCTGTCATGCCATGCTTGATATTGTTTTGGCTTTATGCTTAGTATTCTTTGATGTAACATAACTTGTTATAAACAATTGAGATTGCTTAATGTGCCTTGGATGAATCATGCGTTGTTTTAGCATATTAAAGCATAGTATAGTGGTATTCTCCTTTGATGCTTTATTTGGGTTGACTTGGCGCATGCTCACACCATGTTATGACTATCTCAAGTCACCATAGCCTTTATGATCCTTTAGTTTTCAACTTGTAGTATCACTTTATGCTTTGATCAATGATGTTTTGTCGCTCTGCATGATTATGGCCATTATTGCTCTCTTAGTTTGTCGCTCCCAGTCTTTTGCTAGCCTCCACAACCAAGTATGAGTTCCACTCATGCATCCAACTCCTTAAACCAAGTTATTCCAAAGAGTCCACCATACCTACCTACTAGCTTATGCTATTCCAAGTATATTCATGCTTTTGTTTAGCTTGCAAATTAAACTTGTTATGAGAAAACTAGTGATTAAAGCTCTCACGAACTTGATGGCACACTTTACTTTTCTTGCCCTTAATAAACTTGAACCATTGTGTCGTCTATGTTGTATATGCTTACACTTATTTGTTGGGAATTAGCAGAACCATGCTTTCATGGGGAACGCTTTCAACATTGCACTTGGTACTTGTACCTAGTTGATATCATGCTCTTTTGTATATGGATGTCGTCGGTGTGAAATGAAAGGGGAGCTTGTAAATCCATGGAGTTATGTATATGTGTTAGAGAAATGCCTGGGCCGCTGGTCTAATCCATGCTAACATGGTGGAAACCTGCAGCGTAACCATAATGAGATGTCTATGAAGCATTCTTCTTATAAAAAAAGAGTCCTATATTGAGAAAAAAAAGAGAAAAAGAAAAAAAAGAGATTATGAAAATAGGAAAGAGAGAAAAAAGCACCATATTCCCATGGTAAATAAGAAGATTGCTGAGATGCTTGTTGTCTGCTTGCCTTGTCATTTTGATATGGGGATTCTTCCATATAATCGGGCAAGGGATACCCCGTTGGCAGTTCTCTATGATACACATGTACTTACAATGACAAGAACTTACCGGTGACTAAACTTGAGTAGCATGAGGAGAGGCCCTCGTATACAAGGGACATGAGATTTCTAACTTATACTTCGTCAAGCATGTACACCATAGTTTGCTCACTTTAACCTTAATCACTTCAAGATGCTTATGACAGGGGCAATGAGAGCTGAAAGCTATAAGTACCATAATTTTTGGAAGCTCTTTACGAGACTTGAATCCCTACTTACTTTTATAAAAGGCCCTTCTTCCACCATTATATTGAGTCTCCACCTTCTTCCTTTATGCACCTACTTTGAGAGCATAGTGGCCATTCTTAGTTCTATGTGCATTATCCCAAGACTAGTTGATTGATGCATAACTTGATATTGCTTGTTTTAAACTAATTGTATGTAGTCACTCTTATGAACTTTGAAGGTGTCCTATGAATTTATATTTGCTACTCTATTGAGGAACAAGCTGAATACTATTATGCTATGTTTTCTTTATGTGAAACAAACAAACGTCTTGCAAAGCATTGTTATTCATGAATCTTTTGTTTGTGCCTTTTCATGTTGCATCATAGTTTCTTTGTCTTATTGCTAGAACCTTGTCTTTCATGTCATGATTGAAGTACTATGATCCTAGCTTTGAATGTTTTACAAATACTTTGATCAAGTCTTTGATGGTGCATGTCACCTAAAAAATTATTCTTTCTATTTTATCACTTACCTACTCGAGGACGAGCAGGAGTTAAGCTTGGGGATGTTGATACATTGCAAATGTATCTATAAGTTTTGATGTTGCATTCTTGGTTTTATCCACTTTATTGTGTTTTGTCCACAGTTTGGAGTACTTTTCATATGATTTCTTGGACTAACCTATTAACAAGAGCCACAGTGCCAGCTGCCTACTTTCTGCTGTTTTTGGTTCCAAGAAAGTCAAAAAATGAATATTCTCGGAATTGGACGGGACAAAAGCCAAAGTGCCTATTTTTCCTAAGTCATCGATGCCGATATGAGATGAGAGGGCAGGGGCCACCACACCACCTGTCACGCGATCCAAACTGGCTGCGCCAGGTGGTCTCAGCCTCCAAGCACCCTCGGCCTCCCATTCCTCCTATAAGATTCCTCGACGAAAACCCTAAGTACCGATCAAAATCCACGAAAGAGTCAGAGTCATCTCCATCCCTAGATCGGGAGGGATCTGAAGCTCTTCCCGGCACCCTGCCGGAGAGGGGACTTCACCCTAAAGGCCTTCTTCATCACCATGCAAGCCTCCGGTGTGATGCGTGAGTAGTTCGTCCTTGGACTACAGATCCATGTAGTAGCTAGATGGCTGGTTCTCCTCCTTTGTGCTTTCATGTTTAGATCTCGTGAGCTCCATTCATGATCAAGATCATCTATTTGTAATTCTGCATGTTGTGTTTGCGGGGATCCAATGGATATTGAGATGCTATTTCAGATTGATTATTGATTCTATCATGTCTTTGTTATTTGTGATCTTGCATGCTTTCCGTTGTTAGTAGCTATCTTGGCCAAGTAGATGCTAGCAACTCCAAGAGTTAGTATTTATGCTCGATAGTGGGTTCATGCCTCTGGTAATTTGGGGAAGTGACAGAAATCTCTAAGGTACTAGATGTGGTGTTGCTACTAGGGAGAAAACAACAACCCTTTGTTCATAGAACAGTCGTATTGTTTACTTTACACGCAATTCGTAAAGCAATAATCTGTTGCTTGTAACTTAATACTGGAGGGGGTTCGGATGACAACCTGAAGGTGGATTATTAGTCATAGATGCAGTTGGATGGCGGTCTATGTATAGTGTTGTAATGCCCAATCAAGTCTCAAAGGAGTCAAGATGATTAGTATATGCATGTATTGCTTTCTCGATGTTTGTCAATTGCCCCGCTATAATTTGTTCACCCAGCATGTTATCTATCTTAAGGAGAGCCACCTCTAGTGAACTATGGATCCCGGTCCTTTTCTTTTACATTCAATCTATAAACTATTACTGCTTTGTGTTTACTTTCTGCAAACTATTACTTCCTTCCATTCGATACGTTTAATCCTTTGTTTTCAGCAAAACACGGTGAGATTGGCAACCTCATCGCAAGTTGGGGACAAAGTTCTGTGGTTGTGTTGTGCAGGTCTCCACGTTGCTACTAGCACCGGTAGTGCGCCCTTCCAAGGCTCAGCTAGGAACACCTTTGGGGTGTTTCCTTGCTCCTACTGGTTCGATTAAACCATGGTTTCATAATTGAGGGAAACTTGCTGCTGTGCTCATCATACCTTTCTCTTGGGGTTCCCAACGAGCTCTACATCAACACCGCACTAGCATCTTTCTGGCGCCGTCAACACTGAGCCATCAGCCCCCACCATGGTCCCCACGTGCGGTAGGCCCACTAGGGCCGCTGGCCAACCCCCTTGGCCCCTCCTAGGGGTGCGGCCCCCTTTTGGGCCCTTTCCCCTCCAGGATTAGGCCCATTAAGCCTTTTGACCATTTAATTGATTTTATCTTTATTAAATAATTATGAATAAATGATTAAATCAAAATTTAACATTCGTTCACATATCATTCAATCTCCGTGGTTATGGAACACCTTCCACCTCCACTCCGGACATCCTCCGGACTTACCAAAACCCTTCCGGTTTTCTCTCTTCTCTTTCTTCGGTGATTCTACTGATCCTATAAACACTCTCTAATCAACCAAGCCCTTAAGCGTGATATCCCATGGTTCAGGAACACTCCAGGCATGGTCGGGACCCTCCTGGACCAATGATCAACAGAAGGACCTGGATGGCCATGTGACCCCTCTGCATTCCACGAAATCTTTCGTTGTTTGAACCATGAACGTCGTGTATTATTCCTTTTCTCTCTCGATACTTGTATTGTATGATATCTAATCGATGACATCACCATGTCAAGTTCAATATCGTTACCAAAAAAATTCTATTTTACTCGTTCTGACAAGTGATATCCATGTGATCAAATCACACGCTGCACAACTATTGGATATAACTTCTGTGAGTGGGACCTCGAGTATCTTTTCGTCACGCAGATGGACAAATCCCGCTCTTGACGTATAATGCCTCTACTGTTCCTCCGAGTACCTGAACACACCTTTATGATCACCGTTTAACCGTGTGAAGTTTGATGCTATCAAAGTACCCTCGAGTAATAGTGATTGATATAGCCTCACGGTCTAAGAAATAGTACACTAGGTCTATTCTAATCATCATAACTTGAACTTTGTGACATGATCGGGTCAGGATTCTTAGGTTGGGTATTAGTTCATCATATCATTCTCACAATGAGGTGACTCCATTTCCAACTGGCATAAATGCCACATGATCAGGAAACCTTGATCATCTGTTGACCAATGAACCAGTGACTAGAGTATCACCGGGAACCCCTGGTTGTTTACATATCACACGTGTATTGACGTTTCCTTTCAATACAGTTATAGCATGATATAAAACTTAACTATAAACTTTATGAAATATGATATAATACTTATTATTATTTGTCTCTAGGGCATATTTCCAACAGTCTCCCACTTGCACTAGAGTACAAATAAATTAGCTGCATTTGTTCTTAATCATTGGTACCTTATATCCTAGTGCCTTGAATATGCTTGCTCATGGAAGAGGTTGAGTCTTGGGCCTGTACTTTACAGTCACAAATCCTTTGTAACTTACTAATGTCACCTTGATTAACATTAATACTTTATCATCTCATGATAACATCCTTGTGTACGTATCATAGTCATGGTAGCAGGATGCGGTCGGTTTCCAGGAGCCTAGAGTGACTTTAGATCAACCTCATGGGAATTCTCATGGGCACTATGCCCTGGGACACACATTCTACATTAAAGACGAACTAGTCTCGCCATAAAAGTATACATTACTTTAGATGGTACCCTTATATATTATTATAAATGTAATTATCAAAACATTAGTGCACCCTGTGCAACTTTCGATGTTTTGTTCACCTCACTTCCTACTTGACTTTAGTCGGTATTATCGATATAGGAGTTCCGAATCTTCTTACAACATAACCCTTTATGCTTTTAAGATATGTCATCCTTCATGGACTTGGAAACATGTCTACAGTTCTCAATTAGACACTGTGGACAAACTTAGCTCAACGTTCCGTGATTCATGTTCAATCACTTTTCAAATGTTCCTTCTTGGATCATATATTATGTTAAGTTGTCATCATGGTTTTCCAAGATAGAACCTATGTCTCAACATAGTGGATGATGATCATCCTTTTATTTCTTTCAACCATCGATGTAAAACTTATGCTATTCCTAATTTGAGTTGACCAAGGACCAGTCCTTAATCAATTCCTATTCCAAAACTCTTTTCAGAATCCCTTTTTAGGAATACAACATAATATCATAATTTACTTATTATCAACTTCTAAACCCTATAAATCATTATTTATCGGTACTTGTGCTTCTATTCTTAATGTGTCGTATACACACTTAAGAATTACTCTTTTAAGCTCCCACTCAAAATATGTTCCCAACATACTTGAGTTCGAGACTTATATTGCTCCTACTCAAAAATATGTCATCCACATATTGTTTTAAGAAGACTTTCATAGCTCCCACTCAATTTCATGCAAATTGCATATCCACTCACTATTTTGAACAACTTCAAAATCCTTTGATAAATTATCAAACTGAGAGATTTACTATGAGATACTAGTACCTTACTAGTTTTAAATCCACTAGACTTTCAGCACAATTGAATCAAATTTATTTGAATTTGTCCAATACCTTATTCATGAAATCCACTAGCCTTTGTTATTCACATTTTCCTTCATGACTTTATAGTCATTTGGAAAATTCAAGTAACCCTTTACTTGTTAAGATTCAGCACCAAATTGCTTTCTAATCTTACGTGAATTTTTCCTCTAGGATTTCTCATAATTTTAGTTCACCATTATTTCCTTAGTGGTTCGTAGGTATGTCATATTCCAGTAATACACCAAATGATTCTCAAATATCTCCATACAAGATATGGGGTATATTTTGAATCCTACTTCATGTAGTGAAAACACCAGTGGGGAAAACACAATGACCATTATCATTGATTCTTTCCTTTATGAAGAGAATCGTTTCTGTTGCGCTTCTCAACACTCTAATGTAGGGTTTTGAATCATCATCGTGTTTTCCACTATCTTCCAAAAGCTCCTTATTCAAGAACACATACTTTCTTGAAAACGTACCAAAATTTAAAGCAATACTAATTTTGCCTTTCTTTTGGTTCTAGCCATCGAATTCGTATTAATTTTTCTAATGAATACTCTACAAGGACTTATTCGCTATTGTTTTGGTTATATCGAATAACTCCAAAACTTTCACAACGATCCATACAATATATGGCACCGCTCTCATGAATTCATATGGTTCACTATATATTCTAATTGAGTGCTAACTATTTCTAACTAATGGTCTTTACACTTACACTACAACGATTTATTTGGCGCCATCTATTTACCCACTTGATATCTAATATCATATTGTGATGCTTTGCATTTTGACGTTTTAAACATGTTGCATTTCGCAATTTCTTTATGCCATTCTTATAAAGTCGAATTTCATTACTATTGATCAAATCATAGTAATTAGATTCTTTTTTATCTTTAACTAGATCATGATGGCGCGCGTTGCCGCGCCCGTCTATTTTGACAATAAGATGATAGGAATATTTATGTAAATAAATATATTTAAACACAAAAGAGAATTTAAATTTGCTAGTACAAATTTAGATATCTGTTAATACAAAATAAATTTACATTAACTAATCCACATAGATTATTTGTTAGTGATGGAGGGCTCAATCTAAATAACATATGGAGAGAAGGGATTTATGTAGAATAGATTGATGGCGGTAGAGGTCTTGATGATCCAACTTCTCGGAATATCTAGGCAACCTACATATTTCATAATAAACATCAGATGTTTAGCTATCTAGAATTTTAAGATGTTGTCTAGATATAGACATATAGGGGTCAATCAGATAGGATGCAACATTATTTTTTATCACATGATGCAACTATCTTTTGTGGCAGATACATTAGCTCGTTGGAAGCAATCAGAGATACCATGGCATACCAAAAATCATTAATTCAACAATGCTAATTAAGTGACACGTTATGACCATGGAAATAAATAACATAAGTAAAATTACCATGGCATCAACTTATCATGGTTAGGAGAATCAGGCAAAAGGTGAGGGAGCAGTAAAGGGATACCAACATGGTTCCCAAGAGCCTCTGAGTCTGAATATGAACATGCAATAGTAATTGACATGGGTATACCCTACAGGTACTCGAGCTTGGTATATACGGCCCGAATACAATGGAAGCCCATGGTGTCGCCAAGGCCCAATTGAAGAACTCGAGTAACCTACGGACTCTCGATTGCTTGAAGAACAAGAAGAAGCAAAGATAGAAAGTTCAAAGGGGAAAACCCTAACCTGTAACCGACTCGACCTGCTACCCGAGACCTAGCCTATCTATATAAATGCTAGGAGGGGGCGGTGAGGAGGACACACGCAACCCTAGTTTCCACAACCCTCGCCAGATTGCATCTGCGCACCATTGTAATCCTTGATTCCTTTGATAATTCCACGAGCAGACAAGCAGGAGTAAGGACCTCTGCGAGGCCTAAACCTGGGTAAATCTTCGAGTCCCCTGTGTGCTTGTTTGCTAGCCGATAGATGTCTCCAGCGCTCCCTCCTTCTCCAAAACCCAAGTCCATAACAATGGGCATTGATGAGTTAAACCCTCGTCAATTGGCGCCGTCTGTGGGAACTGGGAGTGCTGATGTTGCGGCTTCTTCGACCCCATCAACGGCGATCTACAACTCCGCAACAGCGGAGATTCGCCAGCTCTTCGGCGCGTTTGACTTCACCGTCCACACGCCGGCCACTCACCCCGCTTTCGAGTCTGTGGGCGACGGAATTAGCTTGGCGATCGGGAGCTTCCGCTTTCAAGTTGGTCAGATGGGCACTCTTCGCATGCCTGACTAGCCTACAGTACCATCGATTTCTCCAGCATCATGGTTCCCTCCGCCGATCAGGACCCTCAGTGAGCTCCACACCTCGACAACTGTCGAGAATACGGTCAACGACAGCAGTCGCGAATCCGATCTGGGCGATCTGGCAACTGAAGACGGAGCCTACGGTTTCGGATCTGAAAGTTGTGGGAGCAGCAGCTTCCCTAACCACTTCATGTGCGCCGTCATCAACACATGCGACACCTCTGCCAATCGTGACAACACAGGAAACGGTGGTGATGGAGCCGACCCGCCAAACGGCGGACCACCCAATGGAGGCCCATACTAAAGGCGCTCCCATCAACAACAGAGGGGCAGCCGAACCCCCCACCATGATCAACGAGCAAACTGGCGAACGTGTCGTGATCAGGCTCAACGATCTCAAGTGGGCTCGTTGTCGTGAAGCCCTACAAGGCCACCCTCTACCCTTCGGCTCCCCGCAAGAGCTGCTGATGGGTTACCATTGGCTCCTGAAAGAGGAATACAAGCGCCAACTGCAAACAATCGCGCAACTCGAGGCGCGTAAGAAGGCAGCCGACGAATCAAGCCTCCGATGAGCTGGGCTTTCTTCACATGGAGGATCCTCCTCTAAGTGCAACGAGTACATCGCCAACAAGAGACGATCTCGACTCGCCCACCTCACCGAACAAGAACGCGTAGAAGCCGCCAAAGTCCTCGACTTTGGCTCCATGACGGTGGATACGCGTGGCAACATGATCCCAAAAATGCCGCAAGCCGCGGTAACGGTGGCCACCATGTACCTCCTCAACAACCAGCCGCCAGCTGGAGACCCTTGAGCCGCCATGCACCGATCTACGATCGCAGGCTTGGGGTTAATCGAGGCTGCCCTCGACAAAGAGCCAGCATCAGAACCGAAGAAAGGCAATGCTCTGGCAAAATGCTACTCCTCGCCCTCATCTAGCGACGACAGTCACGATCTGTCTCGACGTTGCTGCTCACGGCGACACGACCATGACTATGATGCGCGCGATGACCTCACGCAGCGCAAGATTGTCAAATCAAGGGCACGACGCGCCCGATCGACTGACTCAGAGGACGAAGACGTGGAACTCTGTGGCGCTAGATGGGCCATCAGACAAAAGCGAATGCCCAAGGGGTTCAAGCTCCCGTCAGAGAACCCAAAGTTTGATGGCCTCCAGGACCCAAAAATCTGGTTAGAGGACCATATCTCCTCCGTCAGGCTCCACGGCGGGAGTCGAAGCACGTCCATGCAATGCCTACAGCTGCAGCTGCAGGTCGCCGTCCGAGCATGGCTCAACAACCTCCCACGCAGATCCATTCGCAACTGGGAAGAGCTGGTCTACAGCTTTGTGCGCAACTTCAAGGGCACCTACAAACGGCCCACATCAATCGAAGAGCTAAGATGCTGCCAGCAAAGGTCGGGCGAGTCACTACGCTCATACATCCAGAGGTGGTCCATCATCAAGAACTCCGCAGAAAACATCTCGGAGGATCGCGCGATTGACGCATTCAACGGCGGCTCGAAGCCCAAAACCATCGACCACCTGATGGAAATCGTGAATCGCTGGGCAGATGGAGAAGATTCGGTGAAAAATCGCATTCACTCCAACGACGAGGCAGAACTCAAGCGCAGACGCGATTGACGAAGCAAATGCCACATGCGCATCTACGATGACCGTGACGACGTCAACATGGTCGCAGCCGGCTACGCCAATAGACACGACGACAACCGCAACAGCGGCTACCGCAGCGGTGGATACCGCGACTCCGGAAAAACCACGCAAGTATGGCAGCGCCGCAACCGCGATGAGGCACCCGCAACATCAATTCAAGACAAGCTGTCCGGGCCATGCACTGTGCACTTCTACATCGACAAGCACGATGGAAAAAAGAAGTCCAGCCACCTCCTCAAGGACTGCCGTGAGTTCCTCAAACTACATGAGGGACTGGCTCGGATGAATCGCAGCGCAGTCGAAAGGGGCTACGGAGCCGCCCCAGGCGCCGTGGCACATGGAGCTCCGTTGCCACCACCTGGACTACCCCCAAATGCAGCCGCGTCGGACCAGCACCAGGGAGGCGAACCATACCCACGGGCCATGGGTACCATGATGATCCAAAAGGGACACCCCTCGAATAGGGTGCAGAAGGCCATCACTCGCCAAGTCAACTTGGCCACAAACTCGCCACCATCTACCACTGAGTACCTCAGTGGAAGCGAGTCCTGCATCACCTTCGACAAGTGTGACCACCCGTGCCAAGTACGTCGCCCAGGCCACTGTCCCCTCGTCCTCGAGGCACAAATTGGAGGCTTCGACATGAGTCGTGTCTTTATGGACGGCGGAAGCGGCATCAACCTTATGTTCGCGAGTACCTTGCGAGCAATGAGGATCCCTCTGACCTGCCTAGAGGCCTCAGACACAGCATTCCACGGCATCGTCCCAGGCAAAGGCGTATATCCCCTTGGTAAAATCAACCTCGACGTCATCTTCGGTGCACCGAAAAACTTTTGGCGCGAGCGCATCGACTTCGAAGTCATCGACTGGCCCTCACAGTACCACTGCATCCTCGGACGTGTCGCGTTCGCTAGGTTCATGGCGGTGCCGCACTATGCCTACCTACAGATGAAAATTCCAGGACCTAACGGCGTCATCACAATCAATAGGAGCTTCGATAGGTCCGACAGTTGCGATGGGGAATTCAACAGAATCTCCCAGTCCTTCGGCATGCAGGAGGAACTCGCAAGATTGAAGGAATCGACAGACAACAATCTGCCTCCCCTAAGCTGGCCAATCTAACCTGACTTGTCCTTCAACTCATTAGTGCACACAAAGAAAGTCCAGGTCCACCCATCAGATCCCGCCAAGACGGCCCTCATCGCCAACAACTTGAGTCCCGCATAGGAACTCGCGCTCATCGAATTCCTCCTTGAGCACTGGGAAATCTTCGCCTGGTGTCTAGCGGACATGCCAGGAGTTCCCAGGGAATTCTCCGAGCACGCACTCCACATCAACCCAGACACAAGGCTAGTCAAGCAAACAATTCGGTGACTATCTCAACCAAGAGCAAAGGCTGTCGGAATGGAGATCAACAGACTCCTCGACGCCAAATTCATACGCGAGATCAAGGAAAGCACTTGGCTCGCCAACACGGTGCTAGTACCAAAAAAGGACACGGATATCCTGTGAATGTGCGTGGACTTCACCTCTTTGATTAAGCACTGTCCGAAGGACCACTTCCCGCTACCGCGAATCGACCAGATCATCGACTCCACCGCGGGATGTGAGCGCCTCTGCTTCCTCGACGCCTACTCAGGTTATAACCAGATTCGAATGAAGTAGGAAGATCAAGAAAAAACAGCGTTTACAACGCCTTTTGGTGTGTTCTACTACAACACGATGTCCTTCGGGCTAAAGAACGCAGGAGCCACCTACCAGCGGTGCATGCAGGCTTGCCTCAAGAACCAACTCGGTCGCAACATTAAAGTCTATGTCGACGACATAGTAATCAAGACCAAACAGGAGGCCTCACTAATCGACGATTTGCGCAAAACCTTCGCCAACCTCCACCGCTACCGGATCAAGCTCAATCCGGACAAGTGTGCCTTCGGCGTACCATCTGGGCAACTACTCGGGTATCTTATCTCTGCGAGAGGGATCGAAGCGAACCCGAAGAACATAAAAGCCATACTGGCCATGGAGAAGCCGAAAAACATAAGAGGCGTCTAGCAGCTGGCTGGGCGAATCGCGGCTCTCAGTCGATTCAGCAGTCGGATGGGTGAAAAGGCACTGCCCTTCTACCAACTCCTCCGTAAAGCTGACAAGTTCGAGTGGACCAATGAGGCGTAGGAAGCATTCGAAGACCTCAAGCGCCTACTATCAACCTTGCCAGTACTGGTGACCCCACACGAAAGGGAACCATTGTTGCTATACATCTCTGCCACCAACCAGGTGGTCAGCACAGTGCTCGTAGTCGAACGAGCCGAAGAAAACAAGGTCCACGGGGTACAGCGCCCAGTCTACTACCTCAGCGAGGTACTTACGCCAACAAAACAGCGGTACCCGCACTACCAGAAACTGGCATACGGCGTCTTCATGATGGCCCGGCGACTGCGCCACTACTTCCAAGAACACCCAATCGTGGTAGTCAACGACGCCCCGCTTGGGCACATCCTTAACAATCCCGACGCCACCGGACGAGTCGCACTTTGGGGAATCGAACTGTCTTCATGAGACATCACATATGAAAAACGCGACGCAATCAAGTCACAAGTTCTCCCTGACTTCCTCGTGCACTGGATGGAGAACCAGCTCCCTGAAAAACCAGATATGTCCTACCTCTAGACAATGCACTTCGACGGATCCAAGCGGAAGGACGGAGCTGGTGCAGGTGTCATACTGACATCGCCCCAGGGAGACAATCTGAAATATATTCTGCGAATGCAGTTCACCGCCTCTAACAACGAAGCCGAATACGAGGCCCTGCTACACGGGATGAGGATGGCGAAAGCCCGCGGCGCCAAAAGGCTCATAATATATGGCGACTCCAAGCTGGTCGTCAACCAGATAATACACGAGTGCGATGCACTGAAGGACAACATGATCGCCTACCACGACCTCTACGACACACTCGATGGGGACTTCGACGGCTGCGAGCTGCGGCACATAGGTCGCGAAAGCAATGAAGAGGCGGACACACTCGCCAACATAGGCTCTACATGCGTCCCCATACCACCTGGGGTATTTCTCGAGCACATCTGTGAATGCTACATCAAGCCAAAGGCCACGGAGAAGAAAACAAGCGCAGCAACAGACTCGGGGGCTACGCCTCCCAATGAGCCAATGGCACTCGATGACCTGGAGCTGGATACAGCACTCGAAGGACCAATGAGCGTCATGATGATCGAGCCATCTTGGACTCAACCGTACATCACGTACCTTCTCAGCAAGAAGCTACCGGACGACCCGACTGACGCACAGCACATCGCGCGGCGATCCAAGACATTTGCCATTATCAACGGCAAACTCTACAAGCGCAACATCACAGGAGTGCTCCAACGATGCGTCTCCATGGCCGATGGAAGAGCTGTTCTCCTTGACATCCATGAGGGGATCTGCGGGAACCACGCCGGCAGTCGTGCCCTCGTAGCCAAAGCTCTACGAGCTGGATTCTACTGGCCTACGGCCATACGCGACGCCAAAGACATCGTCCAGAAATGCAACGCGTGCCAGCGATTCGCGGACAAGCCGCTTGCACCTGGCACAGAGCTCCGGCCAATTCCATTGGCCTGTCCCTTCGCATAATGGGGACTCGACATGGTCGGCAAGCTCCCAAAGTCTGGTGTATTTATAACATACGCAATAGGACAACAATAGTAAATCTGATGGTGGAAATATTGTATTACTTCTAGAAAGAAATCTGGTGGAAATAAATAGCTAACAAAAGTAGGGTACATGTGCGTCCATGCTTTCAGCATGAGTAGATCATATTTACAAGTTTTGAAAGAACTGGTTATCCAAAAAAATACATGGTAACATTACCAAAACCACAAAATTGCATCCAAATGCTGGTCTAGTGTGATGTGCGGTATCTCAAAAATAGATCATAATGGCTTGCAGAAACATTTCACATTTCCACTTAGTATTTTCTGCCTAATGAAAGTAGATCGTGATAGCATGACAAATCATTGTACTAGGGCTAATTTAATTCATTTCAGAGCAACTCATGAACATGACATGGGGGCAAATGGAGACCAATTTCACCTATACTTATGTTCTATGAGCTTTAAAGCGAATTTCTAATACTCCCTCTGACCCAAATTAATTGACTCAGATTTATCTATATTCGAATGTATCTAGACTTATTTTAGTTTAGATACATCCGAATTTAGATAAAACCAAGTCAACTAATTTGGATCGGAGGGAGTACTAAGATCAACACCTTTAATTTTGCTTTCTCGCTTGAATCATCTGCTGCAGTAGCATTTCTAGTGGCACCAGAAGAGCCAATTGTTTGAGCTTTAAGATACTTGCAATTTCAGCCACCAGCACTTGTTGAAGAAGCAACACCACTTGTGGATTGCTGCACCATAATCCCACCTTATTCTGAACTAAAAGCACCATTACATGATCAACATCCTTTTTCTTCTCCTCCTACTTTGGCTTTCCTTCTTCTCTACTAGATCCGTGTAAGGATTCATAAATACACAAACAAACTTAGGGATACGTTGCTTGCTTCGTGAGCGGGAATGATCGCTGGAGCTAGAGGGGCCAAATGAATTTGACATGATGGTGCTCAAATTAGACAAACCATTGGGACGAAAGCAGGGAGTTCATACCTGTGGAGCAGAGCAGAGGAGACAAGGACAAATGACACAGACGCCAATGTAGCATGGAGACGTCACGGCCAGAGGGCAGGCTCCTATGATGGATCTGGATATGCTCGGGTGTCTTCTTGTAGACCTCTCATTCTCCATGGTGTTCCTACATAAACAGCAGGAGGGCATCAATCTGGTCCCCAACGTCGACCTTGGCATCCTCGAGGACTGGATCCATATGGCATGCACGGGGAAGATGCAAAGGAGGCGAGTCGAGGCAGGGGCACTGAGGCGACGCGGGTGTCCTTCAGGAGGTGCAGGTTGACGTCGAGGCCATGCGAGGAGCTGACCCGGCGGTGCGGACGGCTAGGCACAGCCACGCCGATGACTCGGAGCGCGGCTACGTTTACCTGCAAGGGTGCGCGTGAGGCCGTAGAACAGTAGTGGCGGTGGGTAATCGGCATAGGATACTGATGGGAGATCAGGCTGGTGGGCTGGCGGTAGAGACGGCCGGAATCGGTGGCACATCAGCGGCCTTGTGAAGAGAGAGGATTGTGTCTCCTCTACCCAAGGTTGAGATCGGGAGGGGTGTGGTGGCTGGTGGAGTCTAGGATGAGGTAAGGGTGCGGGGTCTAGGTTTTGTTGATGCATATGTGGCTTAATCAGGAACATTCGTTTGAGATCGAACGAGAGGCATTCGATTTGACTCACAAAGTAGCAGGTCTAGGAAATTCGGTCAGAAGCATCAGACGGTCATAAAGCTCTAGCCACATTATCTGACGGCCGGAATCACTTAGATCGTGTGAGAGCTCCTTTTTGTCTCAGTTATAATATCCCTAATACCCTTGGATGATGAAATATTTTGATCATATCAAATAGTTTCATACTCATGTTTCTTTCCGTAAACTCTTTACACAATTCAAACAATCATATAATGATAATCACCATTTTTTGAAATACAATACATCGAATATGTATTCTCTTTCAACAATTCATCAAAACACTTCGTATTCTTGCAATACACGGTGTTTAAGTTATCTTGCCAAACTTGGCATGATTCATATGTGAAAAGAAAATGAATGTCTTTCACATATTATCAATATAACTTCGATTTCAAATAATGATTTCATTAATTAATGAATATATTATTAAGTTGGGTATTTTCAAGGCATTTTCAATATTTTACAAATGTTCATGCATTATCAATTAGTTTCAAAACCAGGATAATTTACACATAATCGAACAAGATATGAACACGGATAGAAATCATTCATAAAAGTAGAACAACTGTTTGTTACAAACTTATATGAATAACCGTCTCACGAAATATGAGACACACTAAAGAAGTTCACATTCCATCGATTACAATAATCATCCTAAAACCATAAACTAAGTGATAAATGTCGAGGGAGAGTGTCGTTGGCTATCATCATCATGCTCGCCATCAAGATGCAACGTCACCTCCTCTCCAGCAAGCAACTCTCATGCAGAAGGACCTGTTTTCAGCAAAACAGAATACGTATCAAATATACTTAACACTTTAATATGTGTTTGCAAGATTATAACATTTATAAAACTGTATTTATCAAATATATACCTTCGTCATTGATGACCTCATCGGCAATGGGTTCAACCTTCACATTCCTGAGATGTGATATGAACCTGTGGAAATCCTGTGTTTCTGCATCGCCTCTCATGATGCAAATCCTGGCATGTGCTTGGTAGCTTGGTGGTAGCGACCGCAGCACAACGCCATTTGCAAAAGAGCTCATCAACCAGCTATCCAGGAAGTATGCAAGCCTCATGTACGCATCATGCATGCGCTCCAAGTGGTCTTCAAGTGAAGAGTTCTCTTCCATCTTAATGGATAGGAAATCTGCCATCAGCTCATGCTCCCATATGCGCACTTGTTCCACGAAATATGTCCTAAGCTGTACCATTACCATACGAGGGTCAAGATTACCCACGACTGGCCACAACTCATCCACCATCCCCAAATGCATCGTTACTGATATGAAGGTGGACATATCATGACGGTAATAGCGGTCTTCCCGCTACTCTAGGGTCTCTAAGATACTGGGCTGCTCCAAATTCATCTCGTTGAGTATATAGTCGACCACGTCATTCTCGCTAAGGAGAACATGGAGACGCGCAACCCACATAGAAAAGTTTGATCCTTGTAGCTTGAGCTTCTCTTCATATATCCAATCATTAATAGGGAAGGTAGCATCAGGGAGAACCATTTTCTACATTTATAATTGCAAAAGGAATTTTAGACTAAGTTTATAATTAAATGAGTTAAATAATAACTCCACTAAAAACACCTATCCCCAGAAGGGTTCTAGTGATTACACGATCCCTTTTCCCCACATCTCCCCCGATCATCACGGCCATCAATGTGGGTGCTAGGGTGGACTTTACTGGTCAATCACATCATCCATGTGACTCTTGCTTGATATTTCGATCGCCGTGTGCCGAGGCCATGTCTACACATGCTAGGCTCGCTAACTCAACCTTAGTGTATTCGCTTTGCAACATGGCTTACACCCACTGTATGCGAATGTAGATATGTCTAACACCTGATCTTCACTGCCTGCCTCATACCAAAGAACTTTCTTGGTGGTGCACACTAAGGAAGAATACTTTCATTGGTATTTTATTAGGGATCATCTTATTAGTCTACCATCGAGTATCTAATACTAGCACACAATAAGATATACAAACAATAAACATTGAATGTAAGAGTGATGCGATATGGTCCTTCTCGCTGTGATCTCCATCCCACGCCTCCGGATTCCGGCGCCAAGGTTCCGACACCATAGGCACCAGGGTATCGGTGCCTTCCGGCGTGGTAGTCCGTCACCTCCGTGAACTTCTACTACTACTTATAAACATAAGGTAATAACTTTACCTTTGCCACAACCATATTACATCACAACACCCCCTGCGAAACAAAGTTAGACGCCTCTACTTTATCTTTGCATGTTTTACGTGGCTGAATGGGCTTTCGCACAAGAACCGTTATTACCTACGAACTTTCACCACAACGCTGATTAAGTAGTTGTCTATACTACACCCCTTTTGGGGCCCTCCGTTGCAAATGGCATACCAACTACTGCGAGAGAGACGTACACCCCCCAAAGCCACTTTATACGGTACAAGCCGTATGTCAAGCGTGGACCAGTCTCGCGAATGAACGCGTAAAGTCGGCTGGGGCCGCTTCATCAAGCATTGCTACGGTATACATAAGTACAGGTGGGAGGGTAACAACTAAATGATCAACGCCCACACGATACATCTCGTGTGTTCTACCCGTGCTAGCAATACTACGCATAGATCTAGCTTTGATACCACTGTAGGGGTCCGCGTATGAAAACAATAAATGTTATCCTACGCCCCTAAACCCCTTTGTTGCTAGGACCTATCTATTAGTAATGCAGTAACGGGAGGGGCCTTTTGTGAACTTACCCTTGAAGACCGAAAAGCGTTGTCCATGCTCGGGAGAGCGTGGTTGATGTAGACGAGCCAAAGCTGACCTCAAGGTCGTGATGAAGTCCTCGCGCTCCTGTGGCTCCGACGACTTCTAGTGCCTCAAATGTTGCACCTCGCAGGAAGTTACATGCATCCGGTGCCTGGCAATGAGTCCCGCTTCTCCGATCCAGCAGCAGTTGCGGAAGTAGAGCTCCTGGATTCGAATACCAGAGCGTGATGGTGCTCCGCGGTGAAGATGTCTCTCGTTAGCATAGTCCGAACTTGGGACCACGGTCACGAGAGAGAGAGAGAGAGAGAGAGAGAGATAAGACCAATTAGAGGTCTCCCCAAAAGTGAGGAAACCTTTATTGAATATTGTGTGCATTTATTTGGTCAAAATACCCCATTATATATAGGGGAGGGGAGGTACTCCCTCCCTCAAAGTCTTGGGGTGGGACTAAACAAGGGAGAAGGTGGAGGGGAGGCACCGCCGGCTAGCCCCCACCATGGGCCCCACGTGGGGCAGGCCCACTAGGGCCGCCAACCCAACCCCTTGGCCCCCCTAAGGGTGCGACCCCCTCTTGGGCCCTTTCCCCTCTGGGATTTGGCCCATTAAGCCTTTTGACTATTTAATTGATTTTCTCTTTATTAAATAATTATAAATAAATGATTAAATCGATATTTAACATTCATTCACATATCATTCAATCGCCGTGGCTATGGAACACCTTCCACCTCCACTCCGGACATGCTCTAGACTTACCAAAACCCTTCCGGTTTTTCTCTTTTCCTTCTTAGGTGATTCTACCGATCCTATAAACACTCTCTAAGCATCACCAATCCCTTAAGAGTGATACCCCATGGTTCGGGAACACTCCATACATGGTCGGGACCCTCCCGGACCAATGATCAACAGAGGGACCTGGATGGCCATGTGACCCTTGTGCATTCCACGAAATATTTCGTCGTTTGAATCATGAATGTTGTCGTGGTGGTGTCACGGCAGATGCCATGGATAGGCTAAAGGTGGGGACTAAATGCACTAGGGGAATCCAGGGAGGGATAGTGTGGTGATTCCACACACAGTAGCTTTGTATTTGATTCACTTCTACAGATTACAAGTGCCCCTTGAGCTGTATTGGGGAGAGGAGGAAGAAGGAACTCTCTTACTCTCACCACTAGCTAGCCCTCAGGAACTTGCTAGTAGAACATAAACCTCTAAAGATCAACTAGTCAAAGACCAACCCAGTAAAACTCAACCCCTTCTACAGAGACCCTAGCCCTCCTTATATAGGGGCGGCTAGGTCTCTAATTAGGGCATACGTGGAGGCATATTCCAGGCTTCGTCACCTTTGTCGGCCACGCCTCGGTGGTCCTGGCCTCTGTCCGCTTTGCTCACGCTCTGCGTACAGTGGTCACCCTTTGACCAGCGAGATACCTTCCTTCTCTTGTAAGCTTGGTATAACCCGGATCATACCTAGTAGATCCGACCGCACCTGTACCTACATACTAGTTAGATAAATCTCACCGACTTATGATATAAGTCGGCTGGGACCCAGTTAGGTGGACATCCCTTGGTCCAGGTTACCCCGTGATTCGGCCTGCCTTGAGGTGACTCGGCCAACATCCGCTTTGACCTTGCCGCACCTCGGCTAACTCGGCCTTTATACCCTGGTGTGACCCTACCCGGGGTATCCCCCAACATTAGTCCCCGAAGCTGGTGCGGTCTTAGCTGCCTTAGCCGCTAAGGCCACAACAGGTTCAATTTTATCAAGCCTCTGGTTCTCTTTCCGAGTTACCTCATAGTCCGGATTTTCATAGGTTTACTTTCCCTTGGCACATTCCGAGTTTCCACTCGCTGGCCGGGTCACCTCATATTCATCTGGGTCATTCTTCCTTCTCTTGTACGCTTCCCCACGTGGACGTTAATCATCACGTTTGCCTCATTTTAAGGACCAGCGCCAGTAACCGCTACAGTAATTGTCAGTTATTACTGTAGCACACGTCACATCGTGCCTGCCTCCTTGTTAACTGCAACATAACGTCACGTCATGGGATCTCCTGCGCCCTGTGGCTCGCTGCTGATTGGTTGATCCGGGTTGTACACGGCCACACCGTGTGGCCTGCCCGCACAATGCGATCCCACTACCGCTCAAGGGAGTGGTTAAATAGGGGAGGGGTGTGCCCCTTGGGTTCTTTCCCCACTTCCGCGCCCCTCTGCCTCTGCTTCTTCTTCTTCCTCAGCTTCACGCGCCGCCACCGCATCAAGATTCGAGTAGCGGCGCCGCTGCGCCTTGCTGCTTCCACGCGCACCAGCGTCGCCGCCATCTTCACGCATCTCCTCCGCCACGGGTCCTCGCCTATCCAGGCCACTGTCACCCACCGCCGCTAGCGCCAGTGAGGGCAGTGATCTCGAGATGACTGAAGAGGAGCAAGAAATGGAGGAAGACGCGGTGAACGCCGACCGTGGCGCGTGGGCTGGATCCTGGGTTTGCCAGGATGACCTGGACTGGCTGTATCGCACCAGGCACATCCCGAAGGGTGTCACCGCATGCCTCGCTGCCGCCGAGCTTTCCCCCTCACCCAATCCGGGTGAGTATGTGGTGTTTCTATCTCACTTCCAACGTGGGTTTGGTCTCCCAGCTGGTGATTTTTTCCACGACTGGCTCGATAGGTATGAGCTTCAGCCGCACCATCTTCCGGCTAACGCCATCACGTCTCTCTGCCTTCGCTTCCAGCATTGAAGGCTACGCCGGACTGTGGCCCACGAAGGAGCTCTGGATCCGGTTCTTTGGCCTTCGTCGGAACGTGATTCCGAACATCCAGCTTAATCCGGAGGACAAGCAGCTCACGCAGTTCGGTGCAGCTTCCATCTCCCCCCGGAAATAGTCTATCTTTCCCCGAGTTACGGGGCTTGACTCGTGCAAGGGCTGGGCCCAAACCTTCTTATACGTCCGGAACATCACAACTGAGGATCTGATCCGGCTGCGCCCTTACGCTCCGGATCCTCCTAATCCAGATCTGTGGGACACAGTCCCCAAGAAGCCCACCGTCCTGGTGAACCAAGTCAACAAAAGGTTCCAGGAGCTGAAGAACTTGGGGTTGCGCAACGAGGACGTGATGATTACATTCGTCTGCAACCGGATCTCCCCCCTCGAGAAACGTACTCATAAAGTTTGCCACATGAGCTGGGGCCGTGACCCCAACCGGACCTCCTCATTTGAGTTGAGCAACGCCGAGATCTTCCGCCGGGTCAAGGCCCTCTTCACCACTAAGAAGGACTTCTCGGCTGAGTGGACGTGGGGGATCGAACACTTCTGCCGAGATAGGCTTCCCCCCGCGGTAAGTCTCGTGCCCCAAACTTTCTCCGAATTGTATCATATGTCGGTTTCTATCGTAGGGTTAATCCCTTTGTCTTTTCTTTCCCTCAGATGTTCCTTCAGCAAACCATTGAGGATGGCACCGATCCTTCTCTCAAATGGGCACCTGATCGAGACACCTCAGATGTGGAGGAGCCGGATCAAGAGATGTTCCTGCCGATGGCGGACGTGACCAAGCGACCCACCGGTAAACTCTCTTCCATTAGAGATTGGCCCGACGATGAAGATGATTCGGACGTTGAGGTGATGGAGGCATTTGATGCTCTCCCCCTTTCTTATGCTTTTCCGACATCAGCTAACCCCGGTGGGCAGATCCATGAAGATCCTCCCCTTGCCATGGGTGAGCCTGTCCCGGTCGCACCGAAGAAGAGGGGAGGCGCATCTGCATCTTCCTCCGGACCTTCTCAGCCAGCTAAAAGGCGAAAGAAGTCCGCGGACAAAGCTGCCACCAAGGCCACGACTAAGGCTGTGGCCCGGAGAGCTCACAAGCCGAAGGAGCCCCTGACTCCGGATGAGTAAGTCGTTTCTCCCTTTGCTATTCACTTGTTCTTCTTTTGTTATAGTTTCTCATCATACATTATTTGATTCGGCAGGGCCACGGTGGAGGTCCCACAGAGTGGATCTGGCATTGCCTCGCCGCTCCGACACAACCCTTCTCCCCCTCGTAGCAACAATTCACGCCCGTTGAGCCCCATTCTGGAGGGTTCAGCGGCTGCTCCGAGTTCTAGCCCACCTCGTCAGGAGGAGGGCAACCTCGGAGCGGGAGAAACTGGCTTTGTCGAGGCAGCAGCAACCCGCACTTCGGCTCCGCCGCAACCAGCTTCATCCGAGGTTCCTTCAGCACCTCCGCCGAAGCAGAAATCAGCACCCGCACCATCACCAACTCTAGCAACAGAAAAAGCACCATCAACAGCACCAAGCCCTTCCACCTCATCCGAGTCTTCCAAGACTCGGCGAGAAGACACCAGCAGTGCCAAGGCTAGCACCAAAGCAGCTCCCATGGGCAAATCTACTGTAGCAACTTCCACTTCTCAGCAGCAGCCCAAGGGCAAAAAGTCTCCTGACGCCACCAGGGCAGCGTCAATCGAAGCTGGACAGTGCACACTTGCGTCCATGCTTTCGAAGAAAACTCCACCGCCGAAGGACGCCCCTGCCGAGCCAGCTGATGCGCAACTCGTTTTGCACAGCAGACCCGC
Organism: Avena insularis; assembly: GCA_023614405.1. NCBI lineage: Eukaryota > Viridiplantae > Streptophyta > Magnoliopsida > Poales > Poaceae > Avena > Avena insularis. Next base: position 289,606,535 of record CM042694.1, read on the forward strand.
TGTTTCCCAGGTTGAGAGGAGGGAAGCGCATGCCAAGGGTCTAGTGGCGCCCCACATGCTTAGCGGTGAACGATATCCTCCAACCTTGATCGAGTTTGTAAATAACTGGAACAAGGCGGAGTTCGTCCATAATGACGATCTCCCGGAGAAGTTCGGTCCCGCCGAATTTGCTGCGCAGATGAATACTGCTGCCAAGGCAATTAATCTTGTGGGTCGAATGATGGAGGTACGTTACTTCGTCTTTTCCTTAACATGATGTAGATATTAGTGATATAGCCATTAGTCCCCGAGCCTCCGGGGGAGTAACTTGTTACTCGGCCGGATGCTCCTTAGAAAACTAACGTAGCTCCTTGATAATTTCGAATATGCACACACCTAGAGCCGGGTTAAATTCCACTTGGCCCGAATCTTGTACACTTCAAATATGCACACACCTAGAGCCGGGTTAAGTTCCACTTGGCCCGGATCTTGTACACTTCGAATATGCACACACCTAGAGCCGGGTTAAGTTCCACTTGGCCCGGATTTTGTACACTTTGAATATGCACACACCTAGAGCCGGGTTAAGTTCCACTTGGCCCAGATCTTGTACACTTCGAATATGCACACACCTAGAGCCGGGTTAAGTTCCACTTGGCCCGGATTTTGTACACTTCGAATATGCACACACCTAGACCCGGGTTAAGGTCCACTTGGCCCGGATCTTGTACACTTCGAATATGCACACACCTAGACCCGGGTTAAGTTCCACTTGGCCTGGATTTTGTATACTTCGAATATGCACACACCTAGAGCCGGGTTAAGTTCCATTTGGCCCGGATCTTGTACACTTCGAATATGCACGAGACTAAGCTATCTTTTTGTACTCTTTTCAGGTGACCACCAATCACCGGAGCATCGAGTTTCAGCGTCTCCTGGATACTCACAAGATGCTGCGTGCAAAACATAGTGCACTTCTCGCTGAACATGAGAAAAGGGGTAAGTTTCTTCCTTGGCATTTTTCCATTTTTCTTCATCTTTTTCCACTGAACTAATCCATCACTCGGATTTCGCAGCCGGGGTGGAGGCTGAGAATACCATCATGAGAAAAAACTTGGAGGAGATCAAGGGTAAGTCATTTTTGCTCAATCTCTCTCTGCGCCCTATCCTCTTTTCTTCTTGGCTCGGCAAATATTCATACCTCGGCTTTGCCGGGTCAACAAACTATTTCAGCATCTCTTGAAGATAGTGTGCCCGTGCCTGATATGATGCTGCATTTTCTCGAACAAGCAGGGCAGCATCAGGCCAAACTCAAAAAGAAAGATGATGAGCTTGCCCTCCTCCGATCCAAAGATGATGAGATTACCAAGCTCAAGGCAGATATGAAGAAGCTGAAAGCGCAACACCAAACCGAACTTCAAAAAGCTGGCCAGGACTTTACTGAAGAGAGCGAGCGCCTCAACCTCCAGATTGCCAAGGACCAAGAATTGCTTAAGGAGGCCAACATCAAGCTTGAGTTGGCGAACGCTGAACTTGTGCAACTCCGAGAGAGGCGCGACAACTGCACCAAGGAGCTGACCCGGGTTCACAGCCATATTTCTGGTAAGTTCTTTTCCTTCAACCGACGTTGATCTTTCCAGGTCTACTCTTCTCACTTATTTCACCTGTCTCGCTTTTTTCAGGCAAATTCCCAGAGAGCGATGTCATTGCATCCAAGGTTGTTGCCAAGTTCTGCAAGCAGAGGGGTACTCCATCTGGTCCTGGCACCATTCCTCTTGATCTCGAGGACTTGATAGTCAGCTTGTCCTCCCGAGTCGAGATCGTGAAGAACTACGACAAGGACATCTTGGACGTAGTAGTCCGGATCTTTAAAGTCTTTTGGCCTGAAGAAGATACTCCGGAGAGTACCGCTGTTCTTTTTGCCAAGCTCATGGAATGCGAGACTCAGCTTGATCTCTGGAGAGAATCGGCTGGACGCGCCGGAGCTGAGATCGTTCTTCACTACGTGCTTATGTGGTACGAGAAGATTGACCTCAAACTCCTTGAGCGCATGCACACCGGATCAAGGTGGTCCACTGACCCAGATTGGGTAGCTCGGCGCAAGGCTTGCGCCCATAGCTTCATCCAATACGCCCCCATTCATCAATGGAACGAGGGACCAAGCTTCCTAGATGCCGCCGACAATGAAAATGCAGAAAATGTTGAAGATGACTCGGATGAGGACGAAGAGGACGAAGCCTCGGACGTCGAGGAAGACACATATGACTCTGAAGCCGAGGCTGGGGCTGCACCTATTGGCGCCGAATTACCTCCTCCTGCTGCTCCTTGATTATAAACACTTTAAATTTCATCAGATCCCCGGTATGCCGGGTGCAATTGTGTCAAGCACACAAGTGATATTTTGCTACTAAGTTTTTATGCTGCATTGACTTGGGAGTAGTCCCCGAGTTTCATTTTCTTGTTCATTCAATCTCTTGGCTCGGCTCGTGTCTACCTTGGTTCGGTTTTATGACTTACGAGTCCGAGCTTCAAAAATTGTCTTAACAATACTTGGAAACTTTAGGATTAGCTCAAAATAATTCAGCATAATAATAAATCGAAAGTAAATATAAGGTTAGTCGGAAAAACAAACATCGGCTCAATTAAGTTCCTTTCCTTAGTTGTTTTTCATGTGCTACGCAATTCCAAAATTGTTCTCTTGCTTGCCATGAAGCCAAATCTTGTTGGACAATAGCAAGTCGAAGAGTTGGGTTCTTGGTGCTCACACACTACTAATCCGGCTCAAGTAGAAAAACTTACGCCAGCCGATGTAAAAACAATAAATACAGAAGACAACAAATATTTTCAAGGCAGTCCCCGAGTTACTGCTTGAGGTGTCCACATTTCATTGATAGACTCATTGTCGGCATACACATCGACATATGAGAGACTCGGATACATACACTTCTCTGCTAAGTGTAGAAAGGACGAAGTAGAGCTACATTCCATGGACGCTTAGATTCCTCGCCGGACATGTCCGCCTTGTTCTTCTCCTGTGGTTTTGCATCGATAAGATAATAAGAATCATTGTGCAATGCTTTGCTCACAATGAATGGCCCTTCCCATGGGGGGGATAACTTGTGCATGCCAGCAGTATGTTGTACCAACCGGAGTACCAGATCACCTTCCCGGGAGACTCGGGGGTTTACTTTCCGGCTATGATAGCGTTGGAGATTTTGCTGATATATGGCGGATCTGGACAATGCCAATTCTCTCGCTTCTTCCAGCAGATCAACATCATTTTGCCGGGCTTCTTGCACTTCGGCTTCTGTGTATTGGGTGACTCTAGGCGAGTCATGCTCTATGTAGGATGGTAATACAGCTTCTGCCCCATATACCAGAAAGAATGGCGTATAGCCCGTTGATCGATTCGGAGTTGTTCTTAAACTCCACAGTACCACTGGTCTTTGCAGCGGCTCAATGAGCCGGGGTTTTATCCCGGATAATACCAATCCGTTGGATCTCTCCACTTGACCATTCGATGCGGGGTGGGCTACCGAGGCAACGTCCAACCGGATCTTCTTATCTCGGCAGAATCACGCAAATGCTCCTTCAGCAAAATTTGTGCCATTATCTGTTATGATACTGTGAGGATAACCGTATCTCAAGATGATGTCTTTGAGAAATGTCACGGCCGTAGCTCCATCACATTTTCTTATTGGCTTTACTTCAATCCACTTCGTAAATTTATCAACCATGACCAAAATGTGAGTCATATTTCCCCTCGCTGGTTTGAATGGGTCAACCATGTCCAAACACCATACGACGAATGGCCAGGTGATTGGTATGGTCTTGTGTTCCGACATTGGCATATGTGTCTTGGTAGCATACCTCTGACAACCATTGCATTTTCTTACCAAGTCCTCTGCTTGTTCTAAGGCACTTGGCCAGTAGAAACCATGCCGAAAAGCTTTTGCTACCAAGGCTCTGGACGAGGCATGATGCCCACATTCCCCTTGATGTATATCTCGGAGGATGTCAAGCCCTCCTTCCGGGTCAACACATCGCTGGAGGACATCAGTCACACTCCTTTTGTATTGCTCGGAATTGATGATCGTGTATGCCTTTGCTCTCCTCTGAGTTTGCCTGGACAACACCTCCTCAGTGGGTAAGGTTCCATCTTTCAGGAATTGAAATATGGGTAACACCCAAGCTGGTACAGCTTGCACTAGGAACACATCCTCATCAATTTCCATCTGATCCACCGGCATAACCTCAACCGGATCACGCTGAGCAGTCCCCGGGTCTTGCGAAGCAGTCCCCGGGTTCGCCGAGGCAGTCCCCGGGTTTGCCGAGGCAGTCCCCGGGTTTCGCGTACCACCTCCCATGTCAATGTCCATGGGTACAGCTCCGGACTCCGGATCTTCCGGGACGTAAATTGAGTCAGTTTCTGGGGACGGCCTGATGGATGGTTTTCTGAGGTGTTCTAATGCTACACCCGGTGGAATTGCTTGTCGGGTTGATCCGACCTTCGACAATACGTCGGCAGCCTCATTTTCCACCCGGGGTACATGGCGAAATTTGCATCCCTCAAAGTAACCAGATATCTTCTGCACATGGAATCTGTATAATGCCATGTTTGGCTCAAGAGCGTCCCACAGCCCTGACACTTGCTGTATTACCAAATCCGAGTCGCCAAAGCATTGAATCCGACGTATCCCAATTTCTTTTGCCACTTTGAGCCCATGCACAAGTGCCTCATATTCGGCGACATTGTTTGATGCTGCGAAATGGATCTGTAGCACATACTTCAGCTGGTCACTCTTTGGCGAGGTAAGCACAACTCCGGCGCCTAACCCGGTTTTTGTTTTTGACCCGTCAAAGTGCATTCTCCAATTGTTCGGATCTGGTAATGGTGGTTCATATTGCACCTCGGCCCAGTCCACAAAAAAGTCGGCCATAGCCTGAGACTTGATTGCTTCTCTTCTGTCATACTGTGGCGCATAAGGAGCTAGCTCGATTTCCCATTTCGCAATCCTGCCACTTGCATCTTTGTTACTCATTATCTCAGATATGGGAGCTTCACATATTACTTTGATGGGGTGCTCCTCAAAGTAGTGTTTTAGTTTCTTAGCCGACATGTACACACCATATGCCACTTTCTGATAATGCGGATAATTTTGCTTTTATGCGGATAATACCTCGCTTAGGTAATATACTGGCCTCTGCACTGACTTACCCTCTTCGTCGCGCTCTACCACAATTACTGCACTTACAACTCGGTTGGTTGTGGCTATATAGAGCAACATTGGCTCCTTTGATAGTGGAGAGGCTAACACTGGTGCAGTGGCTAATATTTTCTTCAATTGGATAAAGGCTTCATTGGCCTGCAGCGTCCAAATGAACTTGTCCGACTTTTTCATGAGTTGATAGAGAGGCAGTGCCTTTTCTCCCAACCGACATACAAACCGACTTAACGATGTCAGGCAACCAGTGAACTTCTGGACATCGTTAAGGCACTTTGGCAGTTCCATTCGCTCTATAGCCCGGATTTTAGTTGGATTGACTTCAATACCTCGGCTGGATACGAGGAATCCGAGTAATTTTCCAGCCGGGACACCGAAGGTACATTTTTCTGGGTTAAGCTTCATCCGGAACCTCCTTAGGTTTGCAAATGTCTGCCTGATATCATCAAGGAGCGTTTTCCTTTCCTTGGTCTTGGTAACAACATCATCCACATACACCTGCACATTTTTACCAATTTGGGCATGCAAACATTTCTGCATACATCTTTGGTATGTTGCCCCTGCATTACGTAAACCAAATGGCATGGTGTGATAGCAATAAGCCCCATACGGGGTGATAAATGCAGTTTTTATTTGATCATCCGGATTCAGGGGTATCTGGTGGAAACCAGAATATGCATCAATGAATGACAATAGTTCACACCCAGCAGTTGAATCTATGACATGATCTATCCTTGGCAGTGGAAATGGATCTTTTGGACACGCCTTATTCAAGTTCGTGTAATTGATACACATATGCCAAACCACCGCCACATTCGGATCATCCTTCTTCTTCTCCACCAGCATCGGATTAGATAGCCAATCCAGGTAAAGAACTTCCATGATAAATCCAGCTGCTAGTAACCGAGCTATCTCATCTCCAATGACTTTTCTCCTATCTTGGGCGAAGAGGCGGAGAGGTTGCTTCACCGGCCTTGCTCCGGGTCTCACATTCAAAGAGTGCTCGGCCAACTCCCTCGGAACACCTTGCAAGTCCTGTGTGGACCAAGCAAAAATATCCTGATTCTCACGGAGGAAGTTGACGAGCTCGCTTTCCTATTTATCATTTAACCCAGCACCAATTGTTACGGTACGCTCTAGGAACATATCATCAACAGGCACCTTCTTGGTATCTTTTGTCGCCTGGAACAAAACACTACCATGCGGGTTACTCAGTGCCGGCATATACTGTTGTGCGGACTGAGCCAATGCCGCCACTTCATGTATCTTTCTTTTCTCTTGCGCAATCACGAGTGACTCGGCTAGGTTAGACCCGGCTGACGCACACTCAATGGAACGTCGGAAGTCTCCAACTATGGTAATTACTCCATTTGGCCCAGGCAACTTCATCTTCAGATAACTGATGTGACAACTTGCCATGAACTTGTTCAGTGTTGGCCTGCCGAGTAACGCGTGATACGCACTTTCTAAGTTCACCACTTCAAACTCCAAATTCTCAGTTTGGTAGTTATCTCGCGTGCCAAACAATACGTCAACCCGGACCTTGCCTATGGGCTCACAAGAAATGCCTGGCACAATGCCATGGAAAGTCGTTCTGGTAGCCTGGAGCATGTTCTCCGAGATACCCAACTTGCGCATCGTATCAGCATACATGATATTGATGCTACTGCCATTATCTATCAGCACCTTGGAGAATCTCACATTGATATTTGGCCCTATGAATGTTGGGTCCAGCACTAACGCATATGAACCAGGGCTTGGCATAAGCTTGGGGTGATCCTTGATACTCCAGGTGATTTCTTGATCCGACCATGGCATATACCTCGTCACTGCGGGCATTACCGCATTCACCTCCATGTGTCGGTGCTGCAAGCTCTTTCTATCTGTTTCCTCTGTGGTAAACACACAGTAACTCTGATGATGTTCTCTGTACTCATTCCTTCCCTCGTTTCTGGGGTACCTCTGATCCGGTTGATGCTGGTCTTCCACTTGGTGCACTGCATCCCTTCTCTCATGGTTGTCATACCTCGGCGGAGGGGAGGCAACATTAGCTGTTGCGTGTTCGCTCCGGAGAGCAATTGCTGCCGGGGTAACTCCTGCCGAGGTTGATCATTCCGAGGTGCCTGAGCATTCCCCGAACCACCTTGTTCTATTTTGCGCATCCACTCACACTGCCTTGTTGTGTGACCTGCTGGGTTACTCGGATTTGGCGTGTGAAATTTACACGGCTGATCGAGCATTGACTCATAAGTATACCTCGGACGGTCCTTCTTTTCCTGCCACTGTTTCTTCTGCTCCGATGTCCAAGTTTTCTTGCCATCATTTCTTGGTGTCCATTGTTGTCCTCTAGTTTTCTGACGTTGATTGGTTCCTGCACCAGATTGATCTTGATTCACAGCAGCAACTTGTTGCGAACTGTACTGGAAATCCGGGTTGTCATCTCTTCTTTTACCTCGGTAATCATTCCTCCGGGATGACCCGGCTCCATCTCTCTGGTAGTATTCCTCGTTTGACTCACTTGGCATTAACCTGGGTTGAGTCGGATCACCCAAGACATACGAATGAGCGATCCGGATTGTCTCTGCCAATGTAGTTGGCATATCCCTTTGCAATCTTCGCCACAACATGCTTGCATATCTGCACCCTTGCACAAACCATGCTATGGCCTGTGACTCAATTACACCCTCACAAGAGTTTCGCACGGTACACCACCGGGTCAGGAATTCCCGGTCTGTCTCATTCGGTTTCTGCTTGCACATTGCCAGGGTCTGTGGCCTATTCGGCCTCTGATACATGCTCGAGAAGTTGCTGACAAACATTTCCTCAAAATCGATCCAACAATTAATGCTTCCGGGCGGCAAATTGTTTAGCCATACCCTCGCTGGCCCCTCCAACATTTGGGGTACATACCTCACTACCCATCTCAAATTTCCTGTAGCAATTTTTACAGCCGTAGCATAGTTAATCAACCAATCCTCCGGCTTTGTGCTGCCATCGTATGTCTTAGTGCCTCTAGGTAGCTGGAAGTTAGGTACCGGAGGTTCCTTCATGATCCGGGGCCCAAAACATGCAGGACCTGGAGGACCTTGACATTCAATTTGCTCCGACCTATACAGCTGATCCAGTTTTAACCTGGCGTCGTCGGGCATCAAATCCCTGCTCCCCAGTCTTGACCCTATCACATGATAGTCCGGCCTTGGGTATCCTGCGTTCACCATTTCCAAATCGACATCGTTATATCTGTCTTGCTCTCGTGGAGCACCTCTCTGTTGCATACCGTGGCCGACACTTTGCTCTTGCCTTGGTATATTCTGCTGCTGCGGTCGTCCTGCTCTTGCCGAGTTGCGCTGTCCGGCATTGCCATTTGCAGCATTTCCTTGACCGGCATTGCCTTGGTCGCGGTTACCTCGGCCAGCTTCACCTCGGCTCTCACTTTGTCGATCCTCATTTCTCTGCACTTCTTTTCCTTTCCCTGCCCTTGCCGAGCTTGACGAAGAGGCCGTTGCACGGAAGAGGACGATTGCCGAAGCAGCCAGCGTTGTCGCTGACAAAGTCTAGCGCTCCAAAGCGCTGAACGAGCCCGGAGACGATGCGTTCGCCAGTGCCGATGAGGTTTCCCGTCCGTGTCTTATTCCTTTTGTCTCTCGATACTTGCATTGTCCAAGATCTGATCAATGACATCACCATGTCGGGTTCAATCTTGTTACCAACAAATGCTACTTGACTCGTTCCGACAAGTGATATCCTTGTGAAATCACACGTTGCGCGGCTATTGGATATAACTTCTCCGAGTGGGCCCTCGAGTATCTTTCCGTCACGCGGATGGACAAATCCCGCTCTTGACCTATAATGCCTCTATTGTTCCTTCGAGTACCTGAACACACCTTCATGATCACCATTTAACTGTGTGACGTTTAATGCTATCAAAGTACCCACGGGTAATAGTGATGGATATAGCCTCACGGTCTAAAAAATAGTACACTAGGTCTATTCTAATCATCATAACTTGAACTTCGTGACATGATTAGGTCACGATGCTTAGGTTGGGTATTAGTTCATCATCTCATTCTCACAATGAGGTGACTCCATTTCCAACTGGCATAAATGCCACATGATCAGGAAACCTTGATCATTTGTTGACCAATGAACCAGTGACTATAGTATCACCGGGAACTCCTGGTTGTTTATATATCACACGTGTATTGACATTTCCTTTCAATACAGTTATAGCATGATATTAAACTTAACCATAAACTTTATGAAATATGATAATAATCCTTTTTATTATTTGTTTCTAGGGCATATTTCCAACATATTGATCTAGAGCACTCAAGGCACCTCCAGCAATCATTACACGAGTTTTGGTGTGGCGATATTGAAAAACGACCGAAGGAGGCAAACCATGTAGGGTGAACACATGGAACCTACAATTAAAGAAGTGTGCAATCAGGCGAATGATCATGTGTCAGCGATGAAGGAGTGGTGCGCTAGATTGGCCAGCATGGTGCAATACATTAGGGATAGGTTGGAGAAGATTTCTAATCGATGTAGTTAGAGTTAATTATGTTTCTAGTATTAGTTCATACTAATTAATCTTGTAGTAGATGGAGTAATCTGTAGTGTTCTTTTGGTGCCTTCTTCATTTTGGAAAGTGTAATGCCAAGATTTTGGTGGCTTGCTGATATCCCCATATATATGAAATTACTAATATCCCCATTTTTGTGTGATCTTTTGGTGGCTTGCTAATCAATACTAATTTTAATCAAATAGAACTTTGGGGAATATGCAACACATTTTACTTGCCAAAAAATCGTTAAGGCAAAGGTTTGTTGCAGTTAAGCCTCATAGTTCTTTCCCCTTTAGGCCACATAGGTCACTGTCAACCTTATCTAGAAAAATCCTCCATGAACCACCAGTTCACTCTTCGCATTGTGTAAAGACCTAACCCTAAACCCCTCTTCGCGGCAGCGCTGACATCTCTACCACACCGGACAACACCATCTTACTCTATGGTGCTGACCTCTCCACCACGCCGAATCGCACTGTCTTCCGTTGTTGCGCGCACCTCTCCTCCATGTCAGACCACACCGTCTTATGATACGGTGCGCACCTCTCCGCTACACTAGACTGCACCGTCTTGCATTGTGGCATGCACCTCTCCACCATGGCAGACCCGCACATTCTTCTGCATCAGCGCTGACCTTGACCGTACCATCCAGCTACATCTTCATACGTCCCCAATTGCTCAAATCTATAGTTTATATTTCATGATATTAGTATTTTTGGGTATAGCATTGTTTTATGGTTAGATGATGGTTTAGTGTGCATTGGGATCTAAAAAATTAACATTGATGGGTAGTAAACAATGATCTACAAACTATTTAATTGGGAACTGCTAACTTAATTTCAGTCCATAGTGTTAATCGAGCTACATACTCATAACATAGTGCGAACTGAGCTTCATGCCTACATCCTTTATACATGTAGTGCGAGTCAAGAAATATTTCGATATTGATCTTTTGTGTAAACATTGGGTGATAGGTCAGCTGGAAAGAAAAGGCATTATTCAAAAACATGCTGAATAGGAAATATTTTGATGTTGACCCTGATTTGACTCCAGTTGATGTTCTGCTAACTCCAACAGTTGTTGATACTAAAGTGTTGGGTTCGCAACATAGAAAACAAAAAATTCCTACGATGGTAACTACTAAGAACCAAGATCTATCTACCTAGATACAAGTAATGGGTGGATATACATCCATAGAGAACATACCCTTGAAGACTGACAAAGTGTAACGAGATTGGACTCGTGGATGATGTAGTCGATCGCTTGCCGATCTCAAGATCGAGAGGAAGTCCTAGCGCCGCAAATCAGCAGCGCATCCATGCTCGCACACACGTCCGGTCCACCGAACAACCTCCGCCTCCTCTCTCTAGTGATGCAGCAGAAGCAGCAACTCCTTCCAGACAAAAAGCCATTAGGAACATGTATCTCGCTAATCCGAGACCACGGGGGAATAATTATAGAGGGGGGAGAGATCCTTCACGAGGAGGTGTGCTTTGTGAGGAAGCGAGGGGGCCTTTTATACCCCTCTCCATGGTAGGCGGCCAAGGGGAGGTGCCCCCACCTCTTCTCATTCATGTTTTGGAATCTCCACTCACATAAAAATGCCTCCACTCAAAAGTCCACTCAAATGCATTAAATTTCCACCAAATTTAATGCAACTCTCATTTAATAGAAGTCTTTTATTTATTTATTCAGAATTTTGTTAATTACTTTAATTAACAAACATTCACATAAACCCCCTGCAATATTTCAATATCACATGCAGAACCAATTTCAGCAATTTCACCCGAAATAATTCCGGTGTCCATTAAAATAATTACAGCACTTTGTAAATCTTTTCTCTGGAACACATTTGCTCCAAATGGTGTCGGTATCCCTTAAGTGTGTCACCCTATGGTTCGCGAATAATGCAGACATGATCGAGACCCTTCTCTGATCAATAATCAGTAGCGGGACCTAAAGATCCATACTGACTCCCACACATTCAACGATGACTTTTGTGATCATGAGAACCTTTAACATTAGTAACTAAATCTCTTTGCCTCGCGTTATATTACATGTACGAGATTCAATCATCGGTATCTCAATACCTAGTTTGATCTCATTACCGACATACACTCTTTTCTCTTTCCCATGATATAACATTCTAGTGATCACATCACTTGCTTGCAAGCTATCTCAATATGATATCATCGAGAGGGACCAGAGTATATCTATCCGTCATCGGGATGGACAAATCCCACTCTTTATCCATGAGCCTCTACATAACACCTTTGGAGTATCTGAACCCACCTTTATAGTCACCCTATTACGGTGTGATGTTTGATGTTATCAAGTTACTCTTCTAGTGTTAGTGATTAACATGATATCATGGTCTAAGGACTAGAATTACTTCATATGATGTTACAGCAATTTAAACACAATTACTTTGATCGTAATGCTATACTTCGGATGAATGTTCATCACATCATTCTACCAATGTTGTGACCTCGTTATTAACAACATCCAATGTCCATCATCAGGAAATCTTTATCATCTTGTTAATCAACGAGCTAGTTTATCAGAGAGGCATAACTAGGAACCCTTTATTTGTTTATTAAACACACATGTATTAACATTTCCAATAAATACAATTATAGCATGCAAAAATAAACAGCTATAATATACTTAGAATATGATAATAACAACTTTATTATTGCCTCTCAGGGCATATTCCCTTCATAAAGTGCTAACTCTAGATGGTGTTGCTGCTAGTTCACCTCCAGATGGTGTTGATGTTGCTCTAACTACCCTCCAGATGGTGCTGCTCCCGCTAGTACCCCTCCAGATGGTGTTGATGTTGCTCTAACTACCCCTCTAGATGGTGATGCTACTGCTGGTACACCTCCTGATAGTACTACAATTTCTTCTGTTGGAGGAAATTGTACCATGAAGAAGAAATCAAGAGGTTCTTCTATGTCTCCAGTTTTCTTGCCCTTGTCACAGGTAATGGTTGCAAATTTCAGTACTTACTTCATCCTATTATCTGTTATGTATTACTTCATTCTATTAAGAACAAAAGTATGGTTGAGCCTCTAGCTAGTATATATAGTTTTGTACATGTTTCCTTGTTTACAGCAATGCGATTTATGGTTCACTTTATTCCTTGTTCATCAGGAGTTTGCCACGGACTCAACTAAAGACCAATTAATCAACATTTTATTGTAGAACTTGTTAGGCTGGTGGAATTGGTTCCCTGTTGGTCGATGATTGAGTTAATCCGTGGTGTAAGGGTTCGCACATGAAAACAATAAATTTTTCCCTACGCCAAGAACCTTAATGCTAGGACCTATCTATTAGTAATGCAGTGCTGGAAGAGGCTTTTCGCGAACTTACCCTTGAAGATCGAAAAGCATTGTCAACACTCAGGAGAGCATGGTTGATATAGTCATACCGAAGCTGACCTCGGGGTCGTGTTGAAGTCCTAGCGGCTCCCGTGGCTCCAACGACTTCTAGTGCCCCAAGTTTTGCACCTCCGAGGGAGTTACCCACGTCCGGTGTCTAACGATGACTCCCGCTCCTCCGATCTAGCAACAGTTGTGGAAGTACAGCTTCTGGATCCGAATTCCGCAGTGTGACGGCTGTAGCACCCCGGTAAAACCACTTCTAGAAAATTGCATGTTGTTTTTATTTTGTGCATCATCATGATCGCATGCTCATGTCATCATGCCACATTGCAATTGAGAATCGTCATGTCATCATGCATTTGTTTATCTAAAACTATTTTCTAAAAGCCTATCTTTATTTTCTAATAAGTCCCCTTCTTTATTTTCAAATTAAAACCCAGTCCTTCTGGATATTTTTGTTTTGTCTAAAAACTAATTACGAAAGAATTTCAAAATAAAATAGTAATCTAATAAAAATAAAAGATTATGTCCGGGGAGACAGTCCAACCGTTCAGGCCAGAGGCCCAACCGGACCAGACCACGTACGACCCAGTCCAACTAAACCCTATCTAGCAAACCCTAGACTAACTCTAACCTACCCACCCGCCACACCAAACCATCTAACCTAGACCCACATAGCCGCCTAGAACCACCCAATCCTGGCCAATGGGTCGGCCCGGCACGGCACAGGCCCAACACCGCCTTCACGGGCCTGGCTCGGCCCGGCACGCATTGGCCCGTGTGGCTCCTGGGCCATGTCGTGCTGGCACGTGGGCCTAGCCTCGAGGCCCGGGCACGGGCCCAAGCTCTGTCGGGCCGGCACGTCGGCCCGTTTGGCACGCGGGGGCACACCAGCCCAATTTAGTAATGGCCTTTTTATCTGTTATAGGCTTTGAAAACATCCTTAAATAGGGTCGATATCCTATTATAACGTACATGTTTCGGTAGTTTGATGGTTAGGAGGGTGTGGCGACTCAGGTCGTGTGTTTGAATCCCCGAGGAACCATATTTTTGCGCCTATTATTCCCTGCGCTCGCTATTAAGAGGCTAAACGGGCCGTGCCAGGCCGGCACGCGTGCTCCAGGCCTGTCTGACATGTGTCGTGCCGGGCTTCTAGCGGGCTTAAGCCCGCGTGCCAAGGGCCGGCATGCCCAGGCATGACCTGTTGGCCAGGTTTGGAACCATCTCTATCGCCTCTTCCCTGTGATTCCCTTCGCTGCCTCCCTTCCTCGTTTCCCAGCAGAGCCCGCCACGCCGCTCCTATGTTTTCCCTCCTCCATGACCACGTGAGCACCACCGCTCGCAGATCCCTGCCTCGCCACTCTCTCTTGTCCCCTCCCGCAGAGAAGCCCGCCCTGCCACCCCAGGCTGCCTCGAGCCCACAACCCTCCTCGCCGCCCAGCCGCCGAGTCCCCGCAGCGCCACCGCCCGGTGATGCGCGCCTCCGGGATCAACAGTGGCCCCGTCAGAGCCCCGCCCTTCAGCCGCCATCGTCATACGCCTCGACCCTGCAAGGTCGTGTCGCGGCGCCGCACGAGCTCACCTCCCGCGAATGTCGTCGTCTACCTGTTCCTGGCAGGATCCCCTTGTTCCGTTCATCGTCCTCTGCACCTCTCCGCTCGCCTGATTCCCCGCGTGCCCGAATCCTCCGCCACCCGTGAAGCTCGCCGCCATACCCGCCTCGTCGTCTCCCTCTGCAGGCTCCGACCTAGTTCCCTCCGGCCGCTGTCGCCCCGCCTCGCTGGACCCCTGTCAGGACCTCGACAAGGAATGGTCGATCCCTAACAGGAGCTGGAACAGTAATTGCAGATAAAAGGGGAATTTAATGCTGGAATTGATATATGCAGATAAAAATAAGGCAGGAGATAAATGAACATAACTAGAAATTAGGGTTTTGATACATCACGCCGCCCAACCTCCCTCTCTCCCGGCTTATATAGAGTACCCCAAGGAGCCGCGATTACAAATTATTCAAACAGAGGAATTCAAGTTCATAGCTACTTTAAATTACAACCGTTGGATTTAGGTGAACAGGTATGTTACATCTTTGCCCTTGATAGACTGAAGAAGGAGTCGAAGACAGGGAACCGGTGTCGTAGCTTAAGGTCCTGACAGTACTCCCTGCCGCAGTCCAGAGTTCAAGGCTGGAATGTTGGAAAGGTAGCCTGGATGAACTTGGCGTCCTCCCACGTGGCCTCCTCTGGTGACATGTTCTCCCAATGTATGAGCCATTGAGGTACAGGTATGTCGTAGTCTCCAGCTGATCTTGGAATCTGTCTGTACTGGAGAACAGCCAAGGGAGCACACTTGACCTTGCCGTTGGCTGTAAGAAGAGGAAGGGTTGGGTTTGGTACTGCTTTGGGTCCTAGATGCTTCTTCAATTGGTTGACATGGAAGACATTGTGCATAATTGTTCCTTTAGGGAGTTGAATTTTGTAAGCCACTTGTCCCACTTTCTAAAGTACTCGAAAGGGTCCATAATATTTGGAGGAAAGCTTAAGTGCATTTCGCAGGCCCAGTGTTGTTTCTCTGTAAGGTTGGATCTTGAAGTATACCATGTCTCCAACTTCGAATTTCCTTTTAGTTCTTTTGAGATCAGCATATTTCTTCATCATGTTTTGTGCTTGCTGAAGATTCTGTATGAGAGCTATTAAAGCTTGCTCCTTCTCTTGCAGTGTGACCTGTACTTCAGGTGAGACATCACATGGAACAGCTATATCATGTAGTTGAGGGGGTGGGTATCCATACATGGCTTCAAATGGTGTAGCTTGAAGGGATGTGTGATAGGATGTATTGTACCACCACTCAACAACTGGTATCCATTCAGCCCACGTTTTGGGTTCTTTCAAAGCCATGGTTCTGAGGTACTGCTCTAGACATTGATTTACCCTCTCTGTTTGGCCATCAGACTTAGGGTGATAAGCTGTACTATAATGGAGTTCCACCCTGTTAGCAGCAAAGATATCTTGCCAGATTTTGGATGTGAAAATCCTATCTCTATCACTGATAATTACCTTTGGGGGGCCATGCAATTTGTGGATGTTGTTCATAAACAGATCAGCCACTTGTTGTGCAGTAAATGGGTGGGACAGGGTGAGCAAATGTGCATATTTGGTTAATCTATCCACCACAACCAGAATTACATCCTTACCTTTTGACTTAGGCAACCCTTCCACAAAATCCATACTAACTTTAGCCCATTTCTGCTCAGGAATGTTAAGAGGTTCCAGTAACCCAGGGTAATGCACTCTCTCAGTTTTAGAGATCTGACAAATAGGGCACTGAGCCACTTTGTCAGCAATGTGTTGCTTCAGATGTGGCCAGAAGAATAGCTGTTTGATTCTGTGGTGAGTAACTCTTGTGCCTGAGTGTCCCCCTATAGCTGAGCCATGGAAAGAGTTGAATATTTTGTGCTTCAAATCAGTGTTCTGACCTATCACAATTCTATTTTTATATCTGAGAATTCCAGATGTAATAGTATACTTTGGGTTGCTATCTGCCTTGATAGCAAGCTCTTGTAGAAGTTGAGTGCATTTGTTGTCCCCTTCATAGGTAACAACAATTTCTTGCATCCAAGAGGGAATGGCTATAGACATTGCTAGGCATTCATCAGCCAACTCATCTGTTTGTTTTCTGGACAGTGCATCAGCTACAGTGTTTTTAGCTCCTTTCTTGTACTCAATAACAAAATCAAACTCTAAAAGTTTTAGCATGAGCTTATGTTGTATTCCTTCTAAGAGTTTTTGGCTAGACAAGTACTTAAGGCTTCTTTGATCAGTTTTGATCACTAGTTTATTGCCCAAGAGATAATGCCTCTATTTCCTGAGTGCTTCAAGTATTGCTAGAGCTTCTTTTTCATAAATTGACAAGGCCATGCTTTGCTGAAGAAGGCTATTGGTATCCCTTGCTGCATGAGGACTTCCCCTAAGCCTGTTCTAGAGGCATCTGTTTCCAAAATAAAAGGTAGTTGGAAATTTGGCAGAATGAGGACATGTGGAGATGTCATGGCAGCTTTGAGTTGTGTAAATGCCAGTTCTTGCTGAGTTGTCCACTGGAATGAGTCTTTTTTGAGAGCATCATGCAGGGGTCTGCAGATAGATGCATACCCTTTGATAAATCTTCTGTAATAGCCAGTTAGGCCCAAGAACTTCCTAAGTTGTTTGACTGTCTTAGGTGACCGCCAGCTGGTAAGTTCAGAGATTTTTGTTGGATCAGTAGCTACCCCTTCTCCTGAAAGGATGTGGCCAAGATATTCAACTATTGGTGTAGCAAAAGTGCACTTGGTTAGTTTAGCTTTGAGCTGATGCAATATCAATATTTGAAGAACCCTGCAGAGGTGCTGTCTGTGTTGACCCATTGTCTTGCTATAGATGAGTATGTCATCAAAGAACACCAAGACGAATTTCCTTAGGTATTCAGCAAAGATATTGTTCATAAGTTGTTGAAACGTTGCAGGTGCATTGGTTAGGCTGAAAGGCATCACAAAGTATTCATAATGTCCCATGTAAGTACCGAATGCAGTTTTTTGTATGTCTTCCTTTGCCATACGTATTTGGTGGTAACCAGATCTCAGGTCCAACTTGGAGAAGAGTGTAGTACCCTGTCACTCATCCAGCAGGTCTTCAATGATAGGCATAGGGTATTTGTTTTTGACAGTTAAGGCATTGAGCTGTCTATAATCTACACCCAGTCTCTAGGTTTTGTCTTTCTTTCTGACAAGAATGGCAGGTGAGGAGTAAGGGCTAGAACTGAATTTGATTTCAGAATTTTTGAGCATTTTCTGAATCAGTTCCTCCACTATATTCTTCTGCTTGTGTGGCATTCTGTAAGGCCTAATATTGGGTGGCTGTGCTCCCTCTTTTATAGGTATGGAGTGGTCACAAGCTCTAGCAGGGGGTAAGCCTTCAGGTTCACTAAATACATCCTGAAATTATTCTAGAATATCCTGGACAGGGGAAGTTCTTGTCTCAGTCACTTGAGTAGTGCTTGTGTTTTCATCAGGTGGTATTCTGATAAGGAAAGCTTGTGCACCACTCAGCAATAATTTGGAACAAGCTTTAGCTGATATTACTGTTTTGTCCAAGGGAGCTGCTCTGTCCATTAAGGTGCACCACTTGCCATTTACTGTAATAGAAACCTTCCTATTTTTCCAATCATAATAATTGGGGTTGTGTGTTGCTAGCCAATTTGCTCCAAGAATCATGTCATATCCTTTTAAAGATAGCAACTTGCAGTTGTAAGTGAAGGCAGTTTTGTTGATTGTGAAGGCACAGTTAGGTATGTGACCATCAGATACCAGCTCTCCCCCTCCTGTGACTAATACTTTCTGTGCTTGAGTTGGGTGGTGATGTAACTTTGCTTTTCTGACAAAAGCAGTATCTAAGAAGGTGTTGGTACTGCCACTGTCAATGAGTGCCACAGCTTGGTATCCTCCCACTTGGACCATGACTGAAAGTGTTGTCTCTCCTAGGATTCCATGTAGGGCTTCAGCTGAGATTTGCATTAGTGCTTCCTTCTTCTCTGCAACTACAGGAATCTGTTTGGTGTTATCAGTGTTCTGAGGTGCAGGGTCTGTCAGAGCATCATGAAACGTATTAGACAGGTCAGAAGAATCCTTAGAGTCACTATGGCCTTGGAGCTGAATTGCATGCACTATGCTTTTCATGTTGGCACATTTGTGGCCTATTGACCATTGCTCGGGACAATACCAGCATCTACTTCTGTCTCTCGGTTTCTCAGCTGCCTTCATACTCTTGGTGTCTCTGAAGTTGCCCTGTTGCTTGAAGTTGGGCTGTGCAGTAGGTCTGTTGGTGCCCACACTGTTAGCTGGGCGCTTGCTAGCCGCTAGGTAAGCTAGCTCTTATTGTCTCGCGTGCTAGTAAGCAGATTTCAGGTTGGCTGGGTTGTGATCTTGACAGCATGCTTGACGGTTTCTTTCAGGCCACTCAGGAACCATAGGAGAAAGAAATTATCTGTCAGGTATGGGTGATCTCTCTACATCAAGATCATATATTCTTCAAATAGGTCAATGTATTGATTGACTGAAGCTGTCTGTTTCAAGTGCTGGAATTGTTCCATGGAATCAAGTTCACCAGGAGGAGGAAATCTGTCACATAGGAGCTGACAAAATGCTGCCAGTCCAGCATAATTAGCTCCAAATTACTGCTGGATAACCAAATCTTGGCTTTGCCCCTGATATGTGCATTATCCCATTTCATCTTGGATTCGTCTCCAATGCCAATGAGAGTGAAGATACTTTCACATTCCTCTATCCAATTCTAGGCATTTTCCCCATAAAAGAGTGGTAGTTCCACATTAGGTGTACGAATGTAGGGGTCCTGAGAGATGGTGTTGTTGGCATTGTTTTGAGATGTTTGGGGAGTTGGTGTGGTGGCTGTTTGGATCAAGGGCCTAGGTTGAGGGGGTGTACTAGGGGTTTGAGGAGGGCAGTAATATGGGTTTTGGTTGGGTGGAGGGATGTTGTAAGGTTGGTAGTATGGCATCGGTGGTGGCGGTAATGGTAATAGCCCTGCTAGGGAGGGTAACCTTGATAATGGGGTTGCTGAGGTGGGTAGAAAGGTGGGGGTTGAGGTAACGTCTGTGTGTAGTTTGGATGGTAATTCTGTAGGTTGGGTGGGGGAGGTGGGTAATAGGCAGAAGGATTGGAGCTCGGAGTTGTTGTTTGATAGAATTGTTGGGGTGGAGGTGCTGGAAGTTGCTTGGTGTTGTCTGCAAGAGGGAAAGGTTGGGAATTTACTGGTTTATGGGTTGTGTCTGAGAGTGAATTGGTGAAAGTGGGTTGCTTTGGTTGAGGTGGTGTACCATTGGTAGGCTCCAGGTTGGGTGTTGTGGATGAATTGGGTGTCTGCCCCTCTGAAATTGGGCTGAGGTTTTGTGGAGGAGTGGAGAAGGTGGCTGATGGGTTGGCTGTGGTGGAGTTTGGTTGGGCGGGGGGTGGGGTTTGGACTGCTAGAGCGATCTTGGCAACCATCTCTGTCAGCAGGGAGAGGTTACCTTGGATTGCATCGACTGTAGTCTGGTTGAGGTCGAGGGCGGCGTTGGATGTTGAGCACCTCCCGGCGAAGGCGTGCCCCAATTTCTGCCCCCTCTTCCGCTTGAGCTTGCGCCGCCGCCAGCAGCTCGGCATCCTCAACCTGGGATGCGAGTTTCTCCTGCGATCTTGTTCGGTGATGCGTCATGACGAGAGATCTCTTCTGCGGAGCTCGATCCCTGGGCAGGTCGATGTTCAGAGGAGGGATTTTACCCCAGACAGAGAGAATCTGTGGGAACCTCGGATCTAAAATCGTCGATGAGAAGGGTGGAGTGGGTGGGAGGAGCTCGGGGGAAAAATTGGCGTCTGATACCAATTGTCAGGACCTCGACAAGGAATGGTCGATCCCTAACAGGAGCCGGAACAGTAATTGCAGATAAAAGGGGAATTTAATGCTGGAATTGATAGATGCAGATAAAAATAAGGCAGGAGATAAATGAACATAACTAGAAATTAGGGTTTTGATACATCGCGCCGCCTAGCCTCCCTCTCTCCCGGGTTATATAGAGTACCCCGAGGAGCCGCGATTACAAATTATTCAAACAGAGGAATTCAAGTTCATAGCTACTTTAAATTACAACCGTTCAATTTAGGTCAATAGGTACGTTACATCTCCGCCCTTGATAGACTAAAGGAGTCGAAGACAGGGAACCGGTGTCGTAGCTTCAGGTCCTGACAACCCCTCGCCGGCAGTGGCTTAGAGCCTCGTTTCTGTGCACACTGCAGGAGGACGTCCTGAGGTACCTGCGTTTCTCGCCCATGCGTCCCTGCAAGGTGGCCTCCCACACGTTTTCCCTGTGAACCATCTTGTCTTGCAGGTACCATTTGTATCAGGCGGCCTCGCTTACTTCTGCCTAAGCAGGCATGTGCGCTTCTGTGTTTCTAAGAACACTAATCTATCAAGATTTAATTTTATTCCAGTTCTAGACCCTCACCGGCGTTGTCTTCTACAATTTTTGTCCGGGTCATGGCAGTCAAGAAGATGTGCTCGAGAAGTACAACTTACTGAACCGGGGCCGGACCAAGTTCACTGACCACCGAAGACGGAACTCCAAGGTCTTCGTCACGGAACCTGAAGGCGATGCTCCCGGAATCCAAAAACCTTCAAGCCCGAGACCTCCTCTGTGGGTCTGAAGGCCCCGATCCCGGAGTCCGAAGATCGAGACAGAACCCCAGATTCGAAGATCAATCTTGTTAAACCCCGAGACCCTCGAATTCGAACTACCCGATGTGTGACCTCTATCGACCCCTATTTTATAATTATGACATATATCTTGTTGCATAATTAAGTCATCATGCTTGCATACATATTTCCTAGGTCTGGGTTATTTTGTAGATTCACCTCATAATTAATATGGAGACCCTTCATTTAAATTTGTGTAGCGAACCGCTGTCGTACTTTCCTTGTGAATACAACATTTAAATTATGGGGCACCTCAACAACATGAACCATCTAATTAATTGTCAGAACCCTGGTTCAGCTTAATATTGCCTAGTTGTATCGCATCTTTGCCATGTCACGCATCATATATGCATCATGCCCGATCTTCTGCCATAGTATTAAGTAGTGCATCTGGTGTTTTTTTTTGTGTTTTGCTTTTTCACGGATTAGGTCGATGAGTTGATGCGAGCTTCCACCCGATCTTCGGATGAACCCCGATAGTGTTTCCTAGGCGAGCATTCCCCCCTTTCTACCTATTTTGCATTTTAGTTTTTACTTCCTCCTATTGATCTATTGTTATCCGTGTTGTGATGCTTTAGTTTCCGTGCACCATTTATATTTCTTGCAGCCTCTATATTGCCTTGGACACATCCTATTGCCTGTTGTTTGATAGACAGTCGGCCTTGCGAGTCATAGTTGCTTGCTTAGGTGCTACTTCGCGTTGTTGTTGACCACCGTTGTTGGAAGGTTGGCACATTCTTAATGATGCAGATGATCATGGCTTTAATTACAACTTGATAATTAAAAAGGTTGGGAATATATATAACTAATGCAGAGGCACCAGTGGGAAATAGCTAATATTTGGTTTTTAATCGCTCACTTGTGTCCCATAGTCCCCGAGTATTTCATACTTGTTCCTTGACTATCGCACTATCTGCATGTGGGACCATAAATCCCCTTAGCCAGAGCTTGATTTATTTCTTATTTCTTGGGGCGACAAACTAGTTTGGGGCTTTATTACTATCATGTACTTATGCCATGTTTTACTGCTTTATTTACTATTGCGTGTGGAGCGCCTGTACTGTTTAGGATTGCGGAATGTTTTCGCGGTATCGACAAGCCCAGTCACACTTTCGGGTTCCCAATCGTTTACAACCATTGTCGCAAACCCTGGGTCTGTCTCGGAGCCGGTCAACTTCATTGCGGGTAGCTTATTAGGGTGGCCCCCTGAAATATTTTATGAATCTTGTGATTGCTTTGTCATGATGCCTCGTTGGGTTTTATTTGGTTTTTCCGAGGTTGATCGTGCGTGTGTTGCTATTTGTGCACCCCTGCAGGGTAAATCTTTTCGAAAAGCTGTGTCTGCGGTTATGGACGACTTGGAGCATAGTTTCTCGACCATAGACAACTATAACTAAAGTAGTGCTATAAATTTGACTTTGGCTTGACTAGTAATTAACTCCATTACAATGGAATGGATAATAAAAGTGCCAACAACTGATGGAATTGGCGTGTCTCATGCTATCTATAATTGCCTAGTAAGTAATGCAACTACAACGGAATGGTATTAAAAGTGTCAACTGCTTGTGATATTGGAATGTCTTATACCATCTATATCTGACTAGTAAGTGCTGCAACTATAATGGAATGATTAATAAAATAGCCAACAGTGTGAGTTCCTCATAATGACTTCCTCGTTTGGTATCGAGGGGGAAAATACCAGGATGAGTATGTTTGGTGTTATTATCAGGTTGGTCCCGCATAGGTCTTTCTTACCTCTCTCTGATAGCCGACAGTTTTATCGAGTCTCTATAGGTTGTTTAGTGCATGCTTCACTGCCGCTTGAGTCCACCATACCTATGTAGGCGAGAGCTGCCAAATTCTAGACTCGCCGTGTACTGGCCTCAGTACTAACCGCTCTCTTTTTCCTTTGCCCTTTGTCGGCACCCCTTTGTTTTAGCAGGTTTGAGATCGACGTCGTTAGCAGGGTTACCCTTCTGGCTTGGCCTGGGAAGGGTTATGGACGCTATAGGTTATTCTTCAGGGCTCTTAGCCCCATTTGCATCTTATCCATACTCGGATGTTGTACCATTTTCAAGGTGTTTGGATCTTTGTATTGTATATCTATACCCTTGACTCATGGAGTTGTTGTTGTATATATATGTTTCTGTGAGTTTTATCATGAACTATTGTGTAATGGTATTACTTCGTTTTCCACCCGCACGCAAGTGCTTGGTGGACATATTTGAATCGTTTCTATGCGGGTTTGGCGTGAAGCGCTAAAATCTGCATAGGGCCGATTCGAGGGTGTTACAACGGTGCTCCGCGGTGAAGAAGACTCTTGCTCGCGTGATCCATACTTGGGACCACGGTCACGAGAGGGAGAGAGATAATATCAACTGGAGGTCTCCCCAAAAGAGAGGAAACCTTTTATTGATTATTGTGTATTTATTTTGTCAAAAATACCTCACAATATATAGGGGAAAAACCACCCCATTGCTAATTAGCTTAGCCTTGTGGGACTAAACTAAAGGGAGAGAAGAGGGGGAGAGGTGGCCAGACGGCCAACTCCCTCATGGGCCCAGCCGACAGGTGCATGGGGCCCATGCGGCCCCTCCTCCCCTTCTCCCTTTTGGTCTTTTCCCTCATGGGCCCTTTTCCCTAGGGATTTTGCCCAATTAGGTATTTGACCTTTTTAATTCATTTTTATTTTATTAAATAATTACTAATAAATGATTAAATCATTATTTAACATGTACTCACATATTATTCAATCCCCATGGCTATGGAACTCCTTCCACCTCCACTCCGGACATCCTCTAGACTTACCGAAACCCTTCCGGTTTTCTCTCTTTCTTTTCTTCGGTGATTCTACCGATACCAAAACACTCTCTAAGCATCATCAATCCCTTAAGTGTGATACCCCACGAATTGGGAACACTCTAGACATGGTCGAGACCTTCTTGAACCAATGATCATCAGCGGGACCTGGATGGCCATGATGACCCCTGTGCATTCCACGGATCTTTCGTCGCTGAACCATGAACGTCGTGTCATATTACTTTTGTCTATCTATACATGCATTGTCTGAGATCTGATCAATGACATCACCATGTCATGTTCAATATCATTACCGACAAATGCTATTTGACTCGTCCCGATAAGTGATATCTTTGTGACCAAATCACACGATGCGCAGCTATTGGATATAAGTTCTTCGAGTGGGCCCTATAGTATCTTTCTGTCACGCGGATGGACAAATACCGCTCTTGACGCATAATGCCTCTACATGTTCCTACGAATACCTGAACACACCTTTATGATCATCGCTCCCGCAAATGACGTTTGATGGTATCTAAGTATTCTCGGGTGATAGTGATTGATATGGCCTCATGGTCTAAGAAATAGGACACTAGGTCTATTCTAATCATCGTAACTTGAACTTCGTGACATGATCGGGTCATGATGCTTAGGTTGGGTGTAGCTCATCATCTTATTCTCGTAATGAGGTGACTCCATCATCAACTAGCATAAATGCCACATGATCAGGAAACCTTGATCATCTGTTGACCAATGAACCCGTGACTAGAGCTTCACCGGGAACTCCTGGTTGTTTATATATCACACATGTATTTACGTTTCCTTTCAATACAGTTATAGCATGATATAAAACTTAATCATAAACTTTATGAAATATGATAAAATCCATATTATTATTTATCTCTAGGGCATATTTCCAATAGTCTCCCACTTGCAATAGAGTACAAATAAACTAGCTTCATTTGTTTACCAATCATCGGCACCATATAACCTGGCACCTCTGATCATGCTTTCTCATGGAAGAGGTTGAGTCATGGGTCTGGACTTTCCAGCCCCATATCCTTGTGCAACTTACTAATGTCACCTTAATTGACATTAATACTTTATCATCACATGATAACATCTTTGTGTATGCTTCATAGTTATGTCAATAGAGTGAGGTTGGTTTCCAGGAGCCAATAGTGACGTTAGATCAGCCAAAACGACATTTCTCATGGGCATTGTGCCCTGGGACACACCCTCTGCGAAAAAACGAACTAGTCCCGCCACAATAGTATACATCACGTTAGATGGTACCCTTATACTTTATTATAAATGTAATCATCGAAACACTTGTGCACTATGTGGAATTTTTGATGTTTACCACCTTGCTTCCTACTTGACTTCAGTCGGTATTATCGATGCTAGGATTTCCAATGTTTCAAGGTAAAAATATGCCCTCATAACATAACCCTTCATGTTATAAGCTATGTCATCCTTTGTAGACTTGAAAACACGTCTACAGTTCTCATACATATATTGTAGACAAACTTATCTCAATGTTCAGTGATCCGCATGCTTAATCACTTCCGAACGTTTCTTCTTGGATCATATATTATGTTAAGTTCTCATTATGGTTTCTAAGACAGAACATATGTCCCAACATAGTGGATGGCGATCATCCTTTTTATTTATTTCAACCATTGATGTTTAACTTAATGCTATTCCTAATTCGAATGCTAAAGACATTCCTTAATCAATTCCTATTCCGAAACTATTTCAGAATCTCTTTTAGGAATACAACATAATATTGTAATACACCTACTTTCAACTTTTAATCCCTATAAATCATTATTTATTGGTGCTTGCGCTTTTGTTCTTAATGTGTCGTACACACCTAAGAATCAATAATTAAGCTCCCACTCAAAATATGTTCCCAACATATTCTAGTCTGAAACTTATTTTGATCCCACTCAAAATATGTTTCCCACAAATTTGAGTATGAGACGTCCATTGATCCCACTCAAAAATGTGGCATTCATATATTGCTTTAGGAAGGATTTTATAGCTCCCACTCAATTTCATGCAAATTGCATATCTTCTCAATGTTTTGAATAACTTCAAAATCCCTTGATCAATTATCAAACTAAGAGTTTATTATGAGATGCTAGTACTTTACTAGTATCAAATCCACTAGACTTTTAGCACTCTTGAAGCAACTTATTTTGTATTTGTCCAATACATTATTCATGACAAAGCGTGCCTTTGTCATTCACCTTTTCCATCATGACCTTATAGTCTTTTGGAAATATCAAGCAACCCTTTACTTGGTAAGATTCAGCAACGTTTTGCTTTCTAATCTTAAGTGAATTTTGCCTCTAGGATTTTTCTCATAATTTTAGTTTACCATTATTTCATTCATAGTTCGTAGGTATGCCATATTCCGGTAACATGACAAGTGATTCACAAATGTCTCCATACAAGATGTGGGGTACATTTTTGAATCCTACTACATGTAGTAAAAACACTAGTGGGGAAAACACAATGATCATTATCATTGATTCTTTCCTTTATGAAGAGAACCATTCAGGAACGCTTTCTGTTGCGCTTCTCAACATTCTGATGTAGGTGATGGGGATATGCCGAATGGGGTATACCCAGCAGGACGTTCCGATTGGGCCAAAGGCCTCGCGAGTGGGCCTGCAGGATGGCGACTGGAACGTGACTGAGAAGAAGGCCCGATGACTGGAGACTGGAAGCCCAGAAGCATAGCTAAAGCCCAGTCGGATTAGGTCAAAAGCTTATGAATCCATAACTTGTTCGGTTGCATACTGTAAACCCTAGTGAGGTACCCTCTATATAAACCTCCCTAGGGTTCCTTGAGTACTTACATTCCATCATACACCCCCTCTAGCGACTCGCTGCTTAGACGCCGAGCTCGCCACCCCTTAACTCGCTCTCCACCAATACAATCTAGCAGGAGTAGGTGTTTACCCTTCGGGGGCCAAACCTAGGTAAACTCATGTGCATCCGCCCCCATCTCGCACCACAGATGGCCGCCAGCTCTCGCCCCCAATACTATCAATCGCTACCCTTGGTAGCGACTATCGTGGCCATTCCCACGATAGTGGCGCCCATCGTGGGGCGTGGCCGGTCTAGCCCGAGTTCTGCGACGAGACCCTACACGCCAATCGATCGATCGATCGCCACCGGCCACATGATCGCCAGTAGCGGGATCTTCCAGATCCTGCCGAGCAGCTACATCCCGGCATCGCGCCCGATCACGCATAGTGCGGTGATGCCGATCGGCACCATCATCTTGTTCGTCGGCTTCACCGATGCAGTCGACCCGGCGGGGACGATGATCGTCGGTAGATCACCGCCACACCGCGATTTGCTCTCGGAGGAGAAGGTCCGCTCCATCAACCGCCTTGCCACCGAGTATGACTCGGCCGCCAGCAACGCGATCGGGACTAATGTTGCCACGGATGATGCGGCCCTCCACGACGACACCGACTCCGCGACCCCTGCCTCGGTTGATGGATCCATCACCGCAGCGTCATAGGAGGACTCCATCACGCGGGTCTCCAACCCTGAGGACTTCGAGGATCCCTCCATCCTTGGGATCTTCGATTCTGAATCCGGCTCAGAGTCCCCTAAGGACTTCTGTGCCAGATCCAATCGCTTCAACACGATCTACATGGCGGGCAGCACGGCCGCCCCGCCAGATCCATTCTCCACGCCGATTCCGTCAACCGCCATGGCCATGGAGGTAGAGAAAGCCTGCCTGCGACTGGAGGAGGCGCAGCGTAGGGAGCTAGCCGAGCGCGAGAAATTCCGCCTCGAGCGGGAAACAGCGCAGGAGCTATCACTCTACCATCAAGGCTGCATCAGGACCCGCTTGAACTCCAACGTCCAGGGTCGCCTCCTGAACTTCAACGACGAAAGCGACCCCGCACGTGCAGCCGAGCATGAATTCTGCGAGAACGCGCCGCCAAGCGGCAGCAACCAACCACCACCCGGTGCACCAGTGATTGGGCCCCACCGCCACCCATTGTTCGCATGCCCCTACCGGACCAGTCGCGAATCATCATCTCGCCATAGGCCCGCGATGCCAACGGGCTCCGACTGTACTCCACTCCAATGGACACCGTCATCGCGGCCAACGCCACGGTCGCCCACCTCGACATCCAAGGAGAGGGCGCGCTGCAGATCCAGTACGCTAAGTCCCTACTCGCCAGGGCCGTCGAGCAGCAAGCCACGAGAGTCGACCCGCAGGGGCGGATGTATTCCCACTAACCGGCAAGTAGGGCACCCTCAAGCGCCCCCAACCATCACCAATGTCGTCACCTGCCCACCACCCCAGCCCTTGACACACCAGCCACGGGCTGCCAACCCCGCGGTCTCCACCAATGAGCCGTCTCCACCAATGAGCCGCGGCTAGTGAACAACACGGTCGTCGCCAATGGGAAACCCATCGATGCTCGAACGTGCATCGTCAAGAACCAGGCCTGGCGGGCGCGCCAGCCCAACGACTTGAGGCACACCCTCACCAACCACGGTGACCCTGAACCCATGGGCTCGCTCAGCCGAGTCAGCCCCCAGTGCTTCGGGCCAATGATCCGAGGCGAGAAGTACCCCACCAACTTCAAGGCGTCCAAGTAGATCGAAAAGTACGACCCCACATACGACCCAGCGGTGTGGGTGGACACGTACCTCACGGTGATGGGAATCGCCGGTCACACCGACTTGCTAGCCTCTCGCTACCTTCCCCTGATGATGGAGGGAGCGACCAGGCAATGGATCAACACCCTCCCCGCTGACAACATCGACTCGTGGGAGGAGACGCGGGACGCCTTCGTCAGGCACTTCGAGGGCTCCTACACCCGCGCCACCACCATTGAATACCTGGAGCGATGCATCTAGGGGCAGCACCAGTTGACCCGCCACTTGATCCAGAGGTGGCAGGAACTATGGATCAACGCCTCCGGCATTCACCCGGACATGGCAATCCACTGCTTCAAGAACGCGTGCTGGTACGAACCCCTAGTCGCTAAGATAAAGAGGGTTTACCGGATGCTCGACAACATCCCCGACCTCCTCGAGATCATCAAGCGGTACGCGGAGGAGGACCCCAACCAGGACTCCGACGAAGAGTCGGGAGGAAGACACCGCACCAGCGGCCACGACAACGGGCGACAATGCAACATGCGCTACAGCAACACTCGCCTCATAGGCAAGCGCCATGGCGATGGGCGAGTTGACTTCGTCGCCAACGCCAGCTATGGCCAACGCGACCCGAAGAACTTTCTCCGCGATGGAGGAAACTATCGCGATAGCGGGAATTACCACGCCAACAACAAGACGAGGCTGAAATTTGACCCTGCTGCCCTGCTCAACCAGCCCTGTGTTTACCACAGCAGGGAGGGGAAGCCCACCACCCACACTACCGCAGCCTGTGTAACACCCCGTCCACTCCTGGGCCCGGGGGGTGTCACTCCTGGCAGCTTAATAGGATATCTAGACTGACCCCACAGACCAACACTAGTCTTTTCACGCATTTTGTCCTCACTGCGCACCGGTTACCCACTTCCCGGTCGGTCACCCATCCTAAAATTGCTCTAGGCCAAGCACGCTTAACCTTAGAGTTCTTTTCGAATGAGCTTCCGGAAAAGAAGTTGCAACTTGTTGGTATGAGTATTCTATCAATCCTATTAAGCCATGTGCCTGGTCTCACAGCCTGCCACTCCCTCAAGGAGATTGAAAAGGCGAGGCGGGCATGGGACAACCCCAACAACAATCCGCCAAGGGACAACGAAAACATTGGCGGCTTTGGCAACACCGCCGGATCGCTCCACACCTTCACTAGGCTCGGCACCAAGCGCGAGAAGAAGGTGCTCGCCCGTGCAGTCGTCGTCAATGTGGTGACGCAGGTCGACATCCCCCGCTTCCTCAACTGGTCCGAGCAAAGCATCACCTCGAGTTGCCAGGACTACGCGCCCAGGATCGAGTACCCAGGGCGAGTCGCCCTGATGGTCAGGCCCAAAGTGGCCGACTACTGGCTGCCCAAGAAGCTGATGGACGGCAGGAGCTCCATCAACATCATGTACTTCGACACATTGAAGAGACTCCAGCTCCCGGAGTCAGCCATCGAGCCAACCCTGACAACCTTCCATGACATCGTCCCCGGTCAGAAGGCGTACCCGATTGGCAAAGTGACGCTGCTAGTCACCTTCGGCACACCAGCGAACTACCGCACCGAGCGGAAAGTCTTCGAGCTGGTGAACTTCCTCAGCCCCTACCACTGCGTCCTGGGTGCCTGGCATTCGCCAAATTCATGGTGACCCCACACTATGCCTACAACATGATGAAGCTCCTAGGGCCAAGCGGCATCATCAGCATCCACGGCGAACCCGACATGGCCGTGGAATGCGAGGACAAAGGCGTCGATCTCGCCGACGCCGTCATCACCGTGGAGACCGACCACGCGGACGAGCTCACGAAAAATGCGGGCAGCATCAACAAGGATGACCCCACCATCCTAAAGAAGCCAACCGCCACTAGTTCCACTTTCGAGGCAACCACGCACACCCGCACCGTAGAGCTCGTCCCGGGCGACTCCAGCCAGACGGTCACCATCAGGCCGCACATGAGCCCCACATAGGAAAGCGCGCTCATCAGGTTCCTACGTAAGAATCGTGACATCTTTGCATGGAAACCACCCGACATGCCTGGTGTCCCGAGGGAACTCGCTGAGAACAAACTCAACGCTGACCCCAAAGTGCGACCAGTAAAGCAGTCATTGCGGCCCTTCAATCAAGAGCGCCACCGAGCAATCGCCGAAGAAGTACATCGCTTGCTAGCCGCAGGCTTCATTCGGCCCATCAAGTACTCCAAGTGGCTGGCGAACCTAGTCCTGGTTCTGAAAAAGAATAACACATGGAGAATGTGTATCGACTACACCAACCTCAACAACGCATGCCCGAAGGAAGAGTTCGTCCTACCGCGCATCGACCAGATCATCGATTCGACCGCGGGATCGGAGTCGCTGTGCTTCCTCAACACGTATTCTGGCTACAACTAGATAAAAATGGCGGTCGAGGACGAGGAGAATACGATGTTCATCATGCCATTCGGCGCCTTCTGCTACACGGCCATGACGTTCGGCCTCAAGAACGCCGGCGCCACCTACCAAAGGTGCATGCAGGAATGCCTCGCGGACCAAATTGGCCGCAACATCCATGTCTACATCGACGACGTGGTGGTAAAATCCACCCGCCAAGACGACCTGCTCGCCGACCTGGCCGAGACCTTCGCAAATCTGTGGAGGTACAACATAAAGCTCAACCTAGGAAAGTGCACCTTCGGCATCCCCACCGGATAGCTCCTGGGGTACATGGTCTCCAAGAGGCGCATCGAGGCAAACCCCACCAAGATCGACACCATCGTGCGGCTCGGGAAACCCGAGTGCCTGCGCGACATCCAGAAGCTGGTCGGGCGAGTCGCGGCTCTCAGTTGCTTCATTCCCCGGCTCGGCGAGAAGGCAATGCCCCTCTACCGCTTGATGCGCAAGAACCCCATGTTCCAATGGGACACAGAAGCAGACAATGCGCTCAAGGCACTCAAAGAAGTGCTACTCGCAGCTCCACTACTCGCCACCCCAATCGACAAAGAGCCAATGCTCGTCTACATTGCAGCCTCCACTCGAGTCGTCAACGCCGTGATGGTTGTCGAACAGCCAGAAGAGGGCAAGGAGTGCCCCGTATAGTGTCATGTCTACTACATCAGCAAGGTCCTGACGGACTCAAGGCAGCGCTACCTGCAGTACCAGAAACCGGTATACGTGGTATTCCGAGCTCAGTGACGACTCCCCCACTACTTCTAGGAGCACCCAATCACAGTCGTCTCCTCCGTGCCACTACAGGACATCATCCGCAACCACAAGGCAAATGGGCGAGGCGAATGGGCGAGTCGCCAAGTGGGCTGTCAAAATCGGCGTCCACAACATCAAATACGAACCACGCAAAGCGATCAAATCGGAAGCCTTGGCCGATTTCCTCGCTGATTGGTAAGAAGCGCAGCAGTCAGACAAGCTCCCATACCTTCACTACTGGTCGCTCCACTTTGACGGTTCCAAGAATGCCGATGGCACCGGGTCTGGGGTCATACTGACCTCCCCCATGGGAGACAAGCTCCGCTACATGCTCCACCTCGACTTCAAGCCTGATGGCACAATGCACGACGCCCAAAAAAGTGTTGATGGCTCATGGTTGATGTAGAGCTCGTTGGGAACCCCAAGAGGAAGGTATGATGAGCACAGCAGCAAGTTTCCCTCAGTTATGAAACAAAGATTTAATCGAACCAGTAGGAGCAAGGAAACACCTCAAAGGTGTTACTAGCTGAGCTTTGGCAGGGCGCACTACCGGTGCTAGTAGCAACGTGGAGACCTGCACAACACAACCACAGAACTTTGTCCCCAACTTGCGATGAGGTTGTCAATCTCACCGTGTTTTGCGGAAAACAAAGGATTAAACGTATCGAATGGAAAGGAGTAAAACTTTGCAGAAAGTAAACACAAAGAAGTAAACAGTTTATAGATTGTATGTAAAGAAAGAGGACCGGGATCCATAGTTCACTAGAGGTGGCTCTCCTTAGATAGATAACATGCTGGGTGAACAAATTACAGCGGGGCAATTGACAAACACCGAGAAAGCAATACATGCATATACTAATCATCTTGACTCCTTTGAGACTTGATTGGGCAATACAACATAATACATAGACCGCCATCCAACTGCATCTATGACTAATAATCCACCTTCAGGTTATCATCCGAACCCCCTCCAGTATTAAGTTGCAAGCAACAGATTATTGCTTTTACTGAATCTGCGTAAGGTAAACAATACAATTGTTCTATGAACAAAGGATCGTTGTTTTCTCCCTAGTAGCAACAGCACATCTAGTACCTTAGAGATTTATGTCACTTCCCCAGATTACCAGAGGCATGAACCCACTATCGAGCATAAATACTAACTCTTGGAGTTGCTAGCATTTCCTTGGCCAAGATAGCTACTAACAACGGAAAGCATGCAAGATCTCAAATAACAAAGACATGATAGAATCAATAATCAATCTGAAATAGCATCTCAATATCCATCGGATCCCTGCAAACACAACATGTATGAATTACAAATAGATGATCTTGATCATGAACGGAGCTCACAAGATCTAAACATGAAAGCACAAAGGAGGAGAAACCAGCCATCTAGCTACTACATGGATCCGTAGTCCAAGGATGAACTACTCACGCATCACACCGGAGGCTTGCATGGTGATGGAGAAGGCCTCCAGGGTGAATTCCCCTCTCCGGCAGGGTGCCGGGAAGAGCTTCAGATCCCTCCCGATCTAGGGATGGAGATGACGGCGGCTACAGACTCTTTCGTGGATTTTTTATCGGGTACCTAGGGTTTTCGTCCCGAGGGCAACTTATAGGCGGAAGGAGAGGCCGAGGGGCTGCTGGGGTCGGCTAGACCACTCCCTGGCGCGGGCCAGGCCTGGCCGCATGGCCAGGTGGTGTGGTCGGCCCCTGGCCCCTCTCCCTCTCGTATTCTGGCACTTGATCCCTTCTGGAAAAATAGGCACTTTGGCTTTTGTCCCGTCCAATTCCGAGAATATTCATTTTCTGACTTTCCTGGAACCAAAAACAGCAGAAAACAGGCAGCTGGCATTGTGTCTCTTGTTAATAGGTTAGTCCAAGAAATCATATGAAAAGTACTCCAAAGTTGGAACAAAACACAAGAAAGTGGATAAAACCAAGCATGCAACATCAAAAATTATAGATACATTTGCAATGTATCAACATCCCCAAGCTTAACTCCTGCTCGTCCTCGAGTAGGTAAGTGATAAAAAGAAATAATTTTTGAGGTGACATGCACCATCAAAGACTTGATCAAAGTATTTGCAAAACATTCAAGGCTGGGATCATAGTACTTCAATCATAACATGAAAGACAAAGTTCTAGCAATAAGCAAAGAAATTATGATGCAACATGAAAAGGCACAAACAAAAGATTCATGAATAACAATGCTTTGCAAGACGTTTGTTTGTTTCACATAAAGAAAACATAGCATAAAAGTATTCAGCTTGTCCCTCATAGAGTAGCAAATATAAATGCATAGGACACCTTCAAAGTTCATAAGAGTGACTAGATACAATAGTTTCAAACAAGCAATAACAAGTTATGCATCAATCAACTAGTCTTGGGACAATGCACATAGAACTAAGAATGGCCACTATGCTCTCAAAGTAGTGCATAAAGATAGAAGGTGGAGACTCAATATAATGGTGGAAGAACGGCCTTTTGTAGAAGGAAGTAGGGATTCAAGTCTCATAAAGAGCTTCCAAAAATTATGGTACTTATAGCTTTCAGCTCTCATTGCCCCTATCATAAGCATCTTTAAGTGATTAAGGTTAAAGTGACACAACTAAGAGGATATGCTTGACAAGTTATAAACCGAAATCTCATGCCCCTTACTTACGAAGACCGATCCTCATGCTACTCAACTTCAGTCACGAGTAAGCTCTTGTCATTGTAAGTACATGTGTATCATTAAGAACCGCCAACGGGGTACCCCTTGCACATGATACGGGAGCTTTCCCATAATCAAAATGACAAGGCAAGCAAACAATGAGCATCTCAGCGATCTTTTTATTTGCTGTTTGCATAGGTTTTTATTGAGGATGCTTCATAGAGTGCTCATTATGGTGATGCTGCAAGTTTCCACCATGATTAGGCATGGCTTAGGCTAGCGGCCAGCGCTTTCTAACACACATACAAACTCCATGATCTTACAAGTTCCACTTTTATTTCACACCGCCGGGATCCGTAAGAAAAAGAACATAATATCAACGGGGTACAAAGTACAAGTGCAATGTTGAAAGCGTTCCCCATGAAACATGGTTCTTCTAATTTCAACTTATAAAGCGCAAGCATATACGCAACAAAGAAGGACCCAATGGTTCAAGTTTATTAGAGGCAATAAAGTAAAGTGTGCCATCAAGTTCGTGAGAGCTTTAATCACTAGTTTTCTCATAACAAGTGGAAGGTAAACAAAAGCATGAATATACTTGGAATAGCATAAGCTGGTAGGTAGGTATGGTGTACTCTTTGGAATAACTTGGTTTAGGGAGTTGGATGCATGAGTTGAACTCATACTTTGTGGTGGAGGCTAGCAAAAGACTGGGAGCGACAAACTAAGAGAGCCATAATGGCCATAATCATGTAGAGTGACAAAACATCATTGATCAAAGCATAAAGTGATACTACAAGTTGAAAACTAAAGGATCATAAAGTCTATGGTGACTTGTGAAAGTCATAACATGGTGTAAGCATGCGCCAAGTCAACCCAAATAAAGCATCAAAGGAGAATACCACTATAGTATGCTTTAATATGCTAAAACAACGCATGATT
This sequence comes from Avena insularis, assembly GCA_023614405.1. Classification (NCBI taxonomy): domain Eukaryota; kingdom Viridiplantae; phylum Streptophyta; class Magnoliopsida; order Poales; family Poaceae; genus Avena; species Avena insularis. Next base: position 289,642,214 of record CM042694.1, read on the forward strand.
CATCCAAGGCACATTAAGCAATCTCAGTTGTTTATAACAAGTCATGCTATAGCAAGGAATACTAAGCATAAAGCCAAAACAATATCAAGCATGGCATGACAAAGAATAGCCACAGTCAAAAACGAGCTCTTTTTACCACATAACTATGAACTTTCCTACTCTTTTCCAAACCAAACCAAACTATTTGCAAACCAATGTATGAAAGAGGGGGTCCAACCAATTTATTCATAAAACTAAGCAAACCAAGCAAACTAAAAACCAAAACCAAAACGAAAAAGAAGACGCTCCAAGAAAAACACAACTGTGCATGAAAAAATAAAAATGAAGCGTTTGGAAGAAACCTGAGATTTTTATTGATGAAGAAGGGGATGCCTTGGGCATCCCCAAGCTTTGACACTTGCACTTCTTGGATAATTCTTGGGGTGACACGCCTGGCATCCCCAAGCTTGAGCTTTAGTCCATCCTTCATCTCATTACTCATTCCTTCCATACACCTGAAATTTTTTCTTCATACAAAACTTCACATAATCTCATTAGCAACATTAGTGCACTTAAGATAAATAAGTCTTAAGGTTCAGTTATAACACCAAATAAACTTCCATTAGAACACTAGCTACTGTAGCACTTCCCCCAAAAATCTCAATTCCCCAAAAGAACTCAAGAAGGAACCCACAAGAAGCAAATGCAGAAAATGGCAGAAATCTGTCAAAAACAGACCAACAGGTAAAGACGAACTTTTTAGAAGACCTTCTGTTGCTCAAATCAAAAAGTGTTGAACTAACGAAAGTTAGATAACAACCTGGGGCAGAAGCACAAACATTACAGCTCATTCCGACGTACATAACTCTCTCAGGAATTTTTACGGTGAAGCACATAAATCTGTTTCGGGACAGCAACCTTCCCAATCATTACTTCACTCTCATTAGAGGTTACTCTTGGCACAAAAAGCAAAAAAAAAAGGATAAGGAGAGGTTATTACAGAGGTAATAACTTCCAAGACTCATCTAAAACTCTTGGGTTATCTCCCAACAAGTACTTTTCTTTAACGCCTTTAAGTTAGGCATAAGAAGCAAGAAAAAGAATCAAGTGTTCTCAAATGAAGAAGCATTAAGACCAAATTTTGTTTTCATAGGAGAAGCAAAAGAAATCTTCTCTCTCTTCTTAGGGAAGTGTTCTATACCTTTCTTGAGTGGGAGTTGATATTTAATGGTGCCTTCTTTCATATCAATAATGGCACCAACAGTTCTAAGAAAAGGTCTTCCCAAAGTAATAGGACAAGAAGCATTATATTCAACATCCAAAACATAGAAATCAACGGGGACATAGGCATTGTTAACCATAATAAGAACATCACTAAGACTCTCCATGAGTTTATTTTTAGCATTATCATCAAGTGGGACATTCAAATAACAATCTTCAAGTGGAGGCAAATCAAGCATATCATAAATCCTTCTAGGCATAATAGAAACACTACTATCAAGATCACATAAAGCTTTGAAATCAAAGTCATTCACTTTCATATTAATGATGGGTTCCCAACCATCTTCTTGTTTTATAGGAATAGAATCTTTATGTTTCATCTTTTCTTCCTTAATCTTTATGAGAGCATCGGTAATGTGTTTTGTAAAAGCCATGTTCATAGCACTAGCATTAGGACTTTTGGCAAGCTTTTGTAGGAACTTAATAACTTCAGAGATGTTGCAACCATCAAGATCAAAATCAACTTTATCATCTAAAGTAGTAGAACTATTGCTAGCCTCAACAGTAGTGGTGGTAATAGTAGAAACACTAATGTTTCTAGCAATTTCATCTTCTCTTTCCCACTTAGCATGTAATTCAGCTAATAGTCTAACATTTTCATCAATTCTTACTTGCATGGCATTAGTAGCTGCAAAGGGATTCTCATTAGTTTCGGGTTTAGTAGCCATTTTATTAATCAATGAAGATTGAGCTTCAGACAAAGATGATATATTTCTTTCAGCATTAGAGAGTTTCAATTGTAAACTAGGAATTTCCCTATTTAGACTCTCAAGTGGATGGCTAATGTTCTTCAAAATGATAGATTGTTCCTCCATGGTTTTAGTAAATAATTTATTTTTCTCATATTGCATTTGCATGAAGTTTTTAGTGGCTCTTTCAACTTCTAAAATTCTTCCTTCACTAGGTAATTCAGGTTTACCATTATAGCCATAAGTATTACTAGCAGGGTAGGCCCTATAATTGTTGTTACCAAAATTGTTCCTATTAGCATTATTACCATAAGCATTGTTGCCAAAGTTGTTATTTCTTATGAAGTTCACATCAACTTGCTCTTCTTGAGCAACCAAAGAGGCTAAAGGAACATTATTTGGATCAATATGGGCTTTCCCATTAACAAGCATGGACATAATAATATCAATCTTATCACTCAAGGAGGAGGTTTCTTCAACAGAATTTACCTTCTTACCTTGTGGAGCTCTCTCAGTATGCCATTCAGAATAATTAACCATCATATTATCCAAAAGTTTGTTGCAGCACCCAAAGTGATGGTCATAAAGGTACCTCCAGCAGCTAAATCCAATAGGTTCCTTGAAGAATAGTTTAATCCTGCATAAAAAGTTTGGATGATCATCCAAGCAGTTAGTCCATGAGTGGGACAATTCTTTACCAAAGATTTCATTCTTTCCCAAGCTTGAGCAACATGCTCACTATCAAGTTGTTTAAACTTCATTATTTCACTTCTCATGGATATAATCTTAGCAGGAGGATAGTATTTTCCAATAAAAGCATCTTTGCACTTAGTCCAAGAATCAATACTATTCCTAGTTAAGGAATTCAACCATTCTTTAGCTTTTCCTTTTAAAGAGAAAGGAAACAATTTCAGATTAATAATATCACCATCTATATCCCTATGCTTTTGCATCTCACAAAGTTCAACAAAGTTATTTAGATGGGAAGCAACATCTTCATTACCAATACCAGAAAATTGTTCTCTCATAACAAGATTGAGCAAAGCAGGTTTTATCTCAAAGAAAGTATTTTCAGCCACAGGTGGAGCAATAGGTGTGCTCATAAAATGATTGTTGTTGGTGCTAGTGAAGTCACACAACTTAGTGTTTTCAAGAGTAGTCATTTTTTGGGTTTTCAAATAAGAAATCAAACAAGTAAAACTAATTTTTTTGTGTTTTTTTAAGCACAAAACTAGCAAACAAAGCAAAAAATAAACTAAGCAAAACAAAAACAACAAAGTAAAGGGATTGGTTATGAGGGACTCCCCTTGTGAAGATGTCCTTGACTCCCCGGCAACGGCGCCAGAAAATCGCTTGATGGCTCAATGCACGGCGCCTAGAAAAGTGTTGATGGCTCGTGGTTGATGTAGAGCTCGTTGGGAACCCCAAGAGTAAGGTATGATGAACACAACAGCAAGTTTCCCTTAGTTATGAAACCAAGGTTTAATCGAACCAGTAGGGGCAAGGAAACACCTCAAAGGTGTTACTAGCTGAGCTTTGGTAGGGCGCACTACCGGTGCTAGTAGCAACATGGAGACCTGCACAACACAACCACAGAACTTTGTCCCCAACTTGCGATGAGGTTGTCAATCTCACCGTGTTTTGCGGAAAACAAAGGATTAAACGTATCGAATGGAAAGGAGTAAAACTTTGCAGAAAGTAAACACAAAGCAGTAAACAGTTTATAGATTGTATGTAAAGAAAGAGGACCGGGATCCATAGTTCACTAGAGGTGGCTCTCCTTAGATAGATAACATGCTGGGTGAACAAATTACAGCGGGGCAATTGACAAACACCGAGAAAGCAATACATGCATATACTAATCATCTTGACTCCTTTGAGACTTGATTGGGAAATACAACATAATACATAGACCGCCATCCAACTGCATCTATGACTAATAATCCACCTTCAGGTTATCATCCAACCCTCCAAGATTAAGTTGCAAGCAACAGATTATTGCTTTACTTAATGCGTGTAAGGTAAACAATACAATTGTTCTATGAACAAAGGATCGTTGTTTTCTCCCTAGTAGCAACAGCACATCTAGTACCTTAGAGATTTCTGTCACTTCCCCAGATTACCAGAGGCATGAACCCACTATCGAGCATAAGTACTAACACTTAGAGTTGCTAGCATCTACTTGGCCAAGATAGCTACTAACAACGGAAAGCATGCAAGATCACAAATAACAAAGACATGATAGAATCAATAATCAATCTGAAATAGCATCTCAATATCCATCGGATCCCCGCAAACACAACATGTATGAATTACAAATAGATGATCTTGATCATGAACGGAGCTCACAAGATCTAAACATGAAAGCAGAAAGGAGGAGAAACCAGCCATCTAGCTACTACATGGATCCGTAATCCAAGGATGAACTACTCACGCATCACATCAGAGGCTTGCATGGTGATGAAGAAGGCCTGTGGTGAATTCTCTCCGTAGGTGCCGAAGAGCTTCATATCCCTCCCGATCTAGGGATGGAGATGACGGCGGATACAGACTCTTTCGTGGATTTTTGATCAGGTACCTAGGGTTTTCGTCCCGAGGGTAACTTATAGGCGGAAGGAGAGGCCGAGGGGGTGCTGGGGTTGGCCAGACCACCCCCTGGCGCGGGCCAGGCCTGGCCGCGCGGCCAGGTGGTGTGGCCGGCCCCTGGCCCCTCTCCGTCTCGTATTCTAGCACTTGATCCCTTCCAGAAAAATAGGCACTTTAGCTTTTGTCCCGTCCAATTCCGAGAATATTCATTTTCTGACTTTCCTAGAACCAAAAACAGTAGAAAACAAGCAGCTGACACTGTGTCTTTTCTTAATAGTTTAGTCCAAGAAATCATATGAAAAGTACTCCAAAGTTGGAACAAAACACAAGAAAGTGGATGAAACTAGGCATGGAACATCAAAAATTATAGATACATTTGCAATGTATCAAAGCCCTGCACCAACAACATGGCCGAGTACAAGGACCTCCTTCACGGCATGCGGGTCGCTAAGGATATGAACGTCAATCACCGACGGTGCTACGGCAACTCCGACCTAGTCGTCGGCCAAGTCGTCAGGACCTGTGATGCTGTCTCCCTGACAAGGATAGCATACTGCCAAGCGGTATACTAGCTGGGAGGGGACTTCACCGGCTACTCAGTCGAGTGGATCGATAGGCGAAAAAACGAGGAGGCAGATGGCCTCTCCCACATCAGGTTGGCCAGGCAAATGCCACCCGCAGGAGTCTTCCTAGACATCATCCACAAACCTTCGGTCTCCCTGCCCAAGGAGATCGACATCGGGATACCACTGCAGCCCGAGCCCGCCCTAGTCGCCATGGTCATGGAGCCCAGCAACTGGACCGCACCATATGTCGCCTTCCTCGAGCACAAGGTCCTTCCAAGCAACGAGACGGAGGCACGAATGATCGCGCGCTGTTGCAAATCCTTCGTCATCATAAAAGTCGAGCTCCACAAACGCAGCATGACCGACGTGTTCCAGTGCTGCGTACAGCCAGAAGAAGGACGCAAGATCCTCCAAGACATCCACGCCGGCAACTGTGGCCATCACACCGGCGCCAGGTCGCTGGTCGCCAAAGCCATGCGACACGGCTTGTACTGGCTCACCGCGCATGCCGACGCCATCGACATTGTTCAACAATGCGTCGGGTGCTAGAAGTACGCCAACCAGACGCATCTCCCTGATTCGGCACTCAAGACAATCCCCATCACCTGGCCATTCGCCGTATGGGGCATGGACATGGTCGGCCCGTTCAAGAAGGCCCCATCAGGCTTCACCCATCTCCTGGTCATGGTCGACAAGTTCACCAAGTGGGTCGAAGCAAACCCGACCAAGAAGTGCGACGGCAAGACCACCACCAAGTTCCTCCGCGAGCTCATTTACCGGTACGGCTACCCACACAGCACCATAATGGACAATGGCACCAACTTTGCCAAGGGAGCCATGGCAGAATTCTGCGAGGAGCATAGCATACAACTCGGCCTTGCCTCAATCGCCCACCCGGAGTCGAACATTCAAGCGGAACGTGCTAATCAAAGTGTCCTCCATGACATCAAACCGCGACTCCAGGTGCCCCTCGAGCGAACCCCAGGATGCTGGGTCGAAGAACTCCCCTCCATAATATGGGGAATCCACACCTCCGTCAACCGCTCCACGAGGTTCACGCCCTTCTTCATGGTGTATGGCGTTGAGGCCGTAATGCCAACTGACCTGGAACATGACTCACCTTGGGTCGCCAACTATGTTGAGGCGCCAAACGAGATCGCCCGCCAAGATAGAATCGACCAGCTCGACGAGGCACGCAACCTAGCTTGCTCCCGCACCGTGATGACCCACAAGTATAGGGGGTGTATTGCAGTATTTCCGATAAGTAAGAGCGTCGAACCAAACGAGGAGCAAAAGGTGTTGGCGAATGGCTTGGAGCAGGAATTCTCTGCCAATACTTAGCAAATGGATTTTTAGGGTTTTTTGATAATGCAGGTAAATAAAGTACGAGTAAATAAAATACAATAAGAATAAATCCAACAAGTGGCCCAATCCTTTCTTTAGCAAAGGACAAGCCGGTTGTATTACTTAAGATGACCAAACATTCTCGAGGACACACGGGAATATCATCAAGTGCTTTTGCTTCATATAGTTGATCAATCTTCTTAAGTTTGCTAAGTGTTGTGTGGGTGAACCTGTGCTAATGTACCAACCTTCCTAGGACTAATACATACTTCTGATTATACCCCTTGCAAGCATCCGCAAGTACAAGAAAGTAATTAAGGTAGAAACCTAACCATAGCTATAAACTCTAAGACCCTGACATCCCTTGTGCAAAGGTTTCCTAATGGGGGTTCAGGTTTCACACTCCAAGCAACCCTACGATTAGTAGCCAAATACACAATGCATTCCCCTAGGCCCATATAGGTGAAGTGTCATGTAGTCGACGTTCACATGACACCACTAGAAGAAATACACCACAACTTAAATATCAAACCATTGAATCTTTCTCAACACAATTCCACTACTAACAACATGACTTCTCCCATGTCCTCAAGAACTAAATGAACTACTCACTAGACATCATATGGATCAAGATCAGATATGATATAATGATATGTAACAATCTGAACATAAACGATAATTCAATGGTTCACTCAATAGCATCAACTACAAGGAGTAATCAACACCGGGAAAGTTTCCCCTAAGAACTATGCAAGATTCAACCCAATTGTTACAGCGGTATGAAGTGGTGATGATGGTGCTGGTGGAGATGATGGTGGTGATGATGATGATGATCCCGATGAAGTCCAGCTTGATGGTGGTGTTGATGGCGATGATCTCCCCTCTTCAGGAAGGAATTCCCCCAGCAGAATTCTGTCTGTTGGAGAGATCTTTCTCTCTTGGTGTTTTCTGCCCCGTAGAGGCGGCGGAATCTTACTGTGGTCGCTCCCCCGGTATTAGGGTTCTGTGGAGATAATATACGCCAGAGGGGAGAGCCTGGAGTGGGCCAGGGCGGCCACACCACCTGCTGGCACGGCCTAGGGCTACCCGCACCAGGGGGTGGTGTGGGCCCCCTGTGGCCCATCTCCACTTCCCCTTCTTGCAATCTTCGTCTTCTGGAAAAATAGAATTTCCCATGTATTTTCCTGGATTTTCTGACCTTCGCGAATTTTGCCTCCAAACAACACCTTTTCCATCAGAATCCTGACTGCAGCGGTCCATGCTCCAAAAGTCATCAACCATGCAAAAACAGATGAAATAACATAAGTATCATCTCTTAATATGAAATATATCAATGAATAACCGTAAATTATGATATAGAATAGTGAAGAAAATGGATATATCAACTCCCCCCAAGCTTAGACTTCGCTTGTCCCCAAGCGAAAACTGAGCTCAATGAACATGACCTCAGGTTTATGGAGTGAAGAGTCGATAAAAGAATACAGACAAGAAGCATCACATTCATCAATACATAAATCATAATAGAAGACAACTCACTATTATATAACTTACCTTGCAAGAAGTAAAGGAAACACGATAAAGATACATAAAGTAAATCATAATTGGTAATGGCAAACTTAGCTCTTGGTCGAAGAATAGTTGACAATTTGCAGGAGTTCACACATAAAGGGTTTTAAATGATAGCTTTCAAAGTAGTACTCACTAAGATAAGAGCAATGTGCAAAACAAGGAACATAAGAAACATGATTGAATAAATCATCATATGAATGAATGAAACACAACAACTCAAAATACTTGCTGAGATAGAAGGGAATAGGTTTACTGACTCAACTAAAAAGTAAAAGATAGGCCCTTCGCAGAGGGAAGCAGGGATTTCAAGTTTCATAAAGAGCTTCCAAAAATTATGATACTTATTAGCTTTCAGCTCTCATTGCCCCTATCATAGGCATCTTTAGGTGATTAAGGTTAAAGTGATCAAATATGAGGATATGCTTGACAAGTTGCAAGTTGAAAATCTCATGTCCCTTGAATACAAGGGCTGCTCCTCATGCTACTCAAGTTTAGTTACCGGTAAGTTCTTGTCATAGTAAGTATATGTGTATCATATAGAACCGCCAACGGGATACCCCTAGCCCGATGATACGGAAGAATCCCCATATCAAAATGACAAGGCAAGCAGACAACAAGCATCTCAGCAATCTTCTTATTTACCATGGGAATATGGTGATTTTTCTCTCTTTCCTCTTTTCTCATCTTTTTTTTTCTTTTTCTCTTTTTCTCAATCTCTATCTCTTTTTTTATAAGAAGAATGCTTCATAGATGCTCATTATGGTTACGCTGCAGGTTTCCACCATGATTAGGCATGGATTAGACCGGTGGCCCAGGTGTTTCTCTAACACACATACATAACTCCATAGACTTACAAGCTCCCCTTTCATTTCACACCGACGACATCCATAGACAAAAGCACATGATATCAACTAGGTACAAAGTACCGGTGCAATGTTCAAAGCGTTCCCCATGACATCATGGTTCTGCTAATTCACAACTTACAAAGCGCAAGCATATACGCAACATAGATGGGCACAATGGTTCAAGTTTATTAAGTGCAAGAAAGTAAAGTGTGCCATCAAGTTTGTGAGAGATTTAATCACTAATTTTCACATAACAAGTTTAATTTGGAAGGTAGATAAAAACATGAATTTACTTGGAATAGCAATAATGCTAATAGGTAGGTATGGTGGAAACAAATGGCATAGGTTTTGGTTTAAGGATTGGATGCACGATAAGCATTCCCTCTCAGTACATGTTTTTGGCTAGCAAAGCTGGGTAGCAAGCATAAGAGTTGAAGGAAACAAATAAACATACAAGTGATAAAAATGAACATGCAATCTTCCTTGGAAGCACAAAAGATCTTAACTAGAGAATACTAAACTTATGAGAAAATCAAGAAAGAAAGATGATGAAATTACATTTCTTTAGAGTACTTTTATCTTTTTCATTCAATTCTTAAACATAGTGCAGCTACTGACCAAGCCAGGTTTGCCAAAACTAACTAAATTAACTCAATGATCCCAAAGTGATACCAATACTAACAACAAGATCAATCATATAACCATGAATTGAAAACTAATATAAGATATGCAAAAGAGTAAATGATAGAACTTCTCATTAATAATCCATAACGGCAACTCACTCCAAGGGATACATAGATATTTAACGAGAGGGGGGACACTTCCATAATGCAAACCATCCTACATGATAACTCCTCTATTCATGATATGACTCTACTAAAAAGGTAAAAAGATAGAAGATAGTGATGTGATACCGCGGCACTCCCCCAAGCTTGGAACAAACTAAGGGGATGCCTAAACCTGATGATGAATTACTCCTTCGGTGGTGGTGGTGTTCTCTCATCATCGTTCGACTTCCAAGGTAAGGGCTCCCCATCAACAAAAGACATCCTGGTCTCCATCATCCTGAAACTAGCAGCAGCACTTATGCATCTAAACCTAACCTCATACTCACAGTTTTGGATTTGCACGTCATAGAGTTGTGCTTGCAGTTGGTTGTTCATTCGATGGAGCGAGAGGATTTCATCCTTAAGCTCAGTAGTCTCCTTTTGGTGCTCGACGATGAGTTCAGAACAAATCTTATGGATGATATCCACTTCGCGTTCTGCCATCTTCTTGTACCTAAAGACTTTTTGCTCCGGTGCTTCCGTCCTCTCCTCCAGACTTCCTTCAACTTTAGGGTCTGAACCTCTTTTATATGTACCTCCCCATCTTCGAGCAACAACTCTTTTGGATGAATCTTCAACTCACGCATGTACGGGTTGATGATATCTGCGGAGGGAACTTTCTTGGCTGATCCAGAGGAGGACACTGTGGCTCCAAAACTGAGATTCTACCTATCAGAAACAGATCAAAACAAAAACACGACGAGAACACGATATACGAACCTCGAGGGATCCGGGGGATTATATATTATGAATTTTTACAACAAAAGGAAGGTACTGTGAGAAAACGGGTCGGAGACGGAGTCCGGGGCGGCCACACCACCTGCTGGCGCGGCCAGTGAGGCCTGTGCCAGGGGTGGTGTGAGCCACCCTAGCTCCATTTCCGTCCCTCTTTCACTTCGTTGCTTTCCCTATTGGATAAAAACTACAAAAATATAACTTGACAGAATTTTTGCGGAACTTTTCTTACCAGAACTGTTACCTAATCGAAAGCGGACTCTGTAGGTCTCTGAATTTGGTCTTTGATAATTTTTTCCGGAGTTACTACTTGAATAGCATCAATATCTTCATTGTAAGAATCTCCAGCAATATAGTGCTTAAGTCGCTGACCATTCACCAATTGTGTAGTGTTATCTTTTAAAGAAGAAATTTTTATTGCACCTGAGCGATATACTTCTTCGATAACAAAAGGTCCTTCCCATTTGGAAAGTAGTTTCCCTACAAAAAATCTAAGACGAGACCTATACAATAGAACTTTCTCACCAACACGGAACTCCCTCTTAAAAATTCTCCTGTCATGCCATCTTTTAACTTTTTCCTTAAAGAGTCTAGCATTCTCATATGCTTTACTCCTCCATTCATCCAATGAACTTAAGTCAAATAATCTTTTCTCACCAGCAAGCTTACGGTATCTATTAAGTTCTTTCACTGCCCAATAAGCTTTGTGTTCTAATTCTAAAGGCAGGTGGCAAGCTTTCCCATAAACCATTTTGTAAGGAGACATTCCCATAGGATTTTTGTAGGCAGTCCTATAAGCCCATAAAGCATCGTTCAACTTTTTAGCCCAATTTTTTCTAGATCTATTAACAGTCTTTTGCAAGATGGATTTAATTTCTCTATTTGATAACTCTACTTGCCCACTAGTTTGGGGATGATAAGATGAAGCAATTCTATGATTAACATCATATTTAGCAAGGGTCTTTCTAAAACCACCATGAATGAAATGAGAACCTCCATCAGTCATAAGATACCTAGGCACTCCAAACCTAGGAAAGATAATATCCTTAAGCATTTTTAAAGAGGTCTCCCCATCAGCAATTTTTGTAGGTATGGCTTCTACCCACTTAGTAACATACTCAACATCAACAAGAATATGGGTATAACCTTTTGAAGGGGGAAAAGTACCCATAAAGTTGAATCCCCAACAATCAAATGGTTCAATAACTAGAGAGTAATTCATAGGCATCTCATTGCGTCTAGAAATGTTACCTACTCGTTGGCACTCATCACATGATAAGACAAATTTTCTTGCATCTTTAAAAAGGGTAGGCCAGTAAAAACCTGATTGTAGCACCTTCTATGCGGTTCTATCTCCCGCATGATGTCCTCCATAGGCACTACCATGACATTTCCGTAATATCTCCTTTTGTTCATATTCTGGAACACATCTTCGCATAATACCATCTACTCCTTTATATAAATGTGGGTCATCCCAAAAATAATGCCTCAAATCGTAAAAGAACTTCCTTCTTTGCTGAGCTGTAAAAGTTGGAGGCAAATACTTGGAGACAATAAAGTTAGCATAATCAGCATACCAAGGGCTCCCTCGCGAGCTTACCCCTACTACAGCCAGCTGTTCATTTGGGAAACTATCATTAACAGGCATAGGATAAAAAGAGATTTTTTCCAATCGAGATAAATTATCAGCTATAGGATTTCAGCACCTTTCCTATCTACAATATGTAGGTCAAACTCCTGTAAGAGCAACACCCATCTAATAAGCCTAGGCTTAGCATCTTCCTTCGTCATAAGGTACTTAATAGCAGCATGATCAGTATGAATGGTAACTCTTGAGTCAACAATATAAGGTTTAAACTTATCACAAGCAAAGACAACGGCTAAGAATTCTTTTTCAGTAGTAGCATAATTCTTTTGAGCAGCGTCAAGAGTCTTACTAGCATAATGGATAACATTTAACTTTTTATCTATTCGTTGCCCAAGGATATCACCTACAGAAAAATCACTAGCATCACACATGATTTCAAAGGGTAAACTCCAATCAGGTGGTTGAACAATAGGAGCAGTAGTTAAAGCCTTCTTTAGAGTTTCAAAAGCTTCCTTACAATCATCATAAAAAACAAAGGGTACATCCTTTTGAAGAAGATTAGTGAGGGGTTTTGATATCTTAGAGAAATCTTTAATAAACCTTCTATAGAAACCAGCATGACCAAGGATACTACGAATACCTTTGACCGTCTCTTGGACAGGGCATTTTCTCAATTGCCTCAACTTTAGCTCTATCAGCTTCTATGCCTCTTTCAGAAATCTTATGTCCAAGGACAATCCCTTCATTCACCATGAAGTGGCATTTCTCCCAATTAAGAACAAGATTAGTTTCTTCACATCTCTACAAAACTTTATCAAGGTTGTGCAGACAATTATCAAAAGAAGTTCCATAGACGGAAAAGTCATCCATGAACACTTCCACAATTTCCTCACAAAAACCATGAAAGATAGCAGACATGCATCTTTGAAAAGTGGCAGGAGCATTACAAAAACCAAAAGGCATACGTCTATAAGCATAGGTTCCATAAGGGCATGTAAAAGTAGTTTTTTCTTGATCTTGTTGTTTAACAGCAATTTGAGAGAAACCAGAGTATCCATCAAGAAAACAAAAATGGGTCTTTTTAGACAACCTTTCTAACATTTGATCAATAAAAGGTAGTGGGTAATGATCTTTCTTAGTAACTTTGTTAACTTTTCTGAAACCAATGCACATCCTATAATCTACTACTAGTCTTTGGGGAATAATCTCATCATTATCATTAGGCACAATGGTAATTCCCCCTTTTTTTAGGGACACAATGAACAGGACTAACCCATTCACTATCAGCAATAGGGTAAATAATACCAGCATCAAGGAGTTTTAATACCTCGTTTCTTACCACTTCCTTCATCTTAGGATTTAAACGACGTTGGTGCTCTACCACTAGCTTTGCATCTGGTTCTATATTGATAGCATGCTGACATATAGTAGGAGAAATCCCCTTTAAATCATCCAGAGTATAGCCCATAGCCCCTCGGTGTTTCTTCAATACCTCCAATAATCTTTCCTCTTCCTTCCCTGAAAGTTTAGAACTAATAATAACAGGATATATTTTATTATCATCAATGTAAGCATACTTAAGATCGTCAGGTAAAGGTTTTAGATCGAAGACCGGATCCTTTTTTAGGTGGCAACGTGGTACGCAAATCTTCCACAGGCAAGTTATGCTTAAGCATCTTAGGTTGACAACGGAGAATCTCGTCAATCTCATTTCTTTCTGCCATGAAGATTTCACTTTCATGGTCTTCCATAAATTGCTGCAAAGCATTGTTAGGAGCAAGAGAAATAGAAGCAAGTTGTTCAACTCTAAAATCCTCATTATGGGTTTCATTTTCACAAGGTTCTTTAGTAAATTTTGAAAAATTAAACTTATAAGATTCCCCATCAAATTTAGTTAAAATTTTCTCCCTTTTGTAGTCAATAATGGCTCCACAAGTACTCAAGAAAGTTCTACCAAAAATGATAGGATAGGTTTTACTAGAAGCTGAACCAAGTACTAGAAAATCAGTAGGATATTTAATCTTACCACAAAGAACTTCCACATCCCGTATAATACCAATTATAGAGATGGTCTCTCTATTAGCAAGGTGAATAACCACATCAATCTCTTCTAGTTCGCAGGGACTGATTTCATGCATAATTTCTTTGTAAAGCTCATATGGAATAGCACTTGAACTTGCACCAATATCACATAAACCATAATAGCAATGATCACCAATTCTAATAAAAAGCACATGGACACTAGCCTTTTTAGTTCTATTAGGATGTGAGAAAATATTAGAAGCATCCTCACAGAAGACAATGTGTCCATCTTCTACACTTTTAGTGACAAGGTCTTTCACAATTACTACAGTAGGTTCAATGTTTATTTGTTCATCAGGTTTTACAGTTCTCTTTGCACTTTTATTGATTACACTAGTTATCATAGGATGCTCCTTTACCTTATCCAGGAAGGGTATTTTCTCGATATAAGGTTCATGTAGGATGTGATCAATAGTGCAAAATTCAGTACTCCTAACATGAACACAATCAACAATATCTTTATATGGTGCATGGTACTTGTTCCATCCCTTTTTCAGAATTTCAATATAGGAAGCAAAAGCCTTAAAACAATTTCTAATAACTTGAGAATCAAGAACATAAGCATTACTAACATTCTGAAAGTCACCAGTTCCCATAAAAGATTCAATGCATTAATAATCATAATTTATACCTGACTTCCTTCCTTTGTCATTCTCCCATGCTTCAGCATTGTCTTGAATACGGTCTAGAAGATCCCATTTAGCTTCTTCTTCCATGCGTGTAAATGATCCAGCACAAGAAGCATCCAATAAATCCTTATCATGAAGAGAAAGCCTTGCATAAAAGTTATTGATAATAATATTGTTGGGGATCTCAAGAATAGGACATTTGAGCATTAGTAACTTCAATCTCCCCCAAGCTTGAGCTGTACTCTCTCCATCAAGAGGCCAAAAGTTGTATATTTGATTCTGATCTTTATGAATCTCACTAGGAGGATGAAACTTTGAATAAAAGAGAGGTACTATTTCCTCCCATTCAAGAGCTTGACCATTCTTCAGCAGCTTATACCATTCGTCAACTCTTCCTTTTAGTGATAATGAGAATAACTTCTTCTTGACTTAATCTGTTGTAATACCTGCACACTTAAACAACTCGCATAATTCGTGTATAAAGAGCAAATGATCACCGGGATGGACAGTTCCATCTCCAACATAATAGTTATCCATAACACGATCAATAATTCTTGTAGGTATTTTAAAAGTATCATTCTCAGCAGGTGGTGGTTCATCTACTACCTTAGCAGTGGTAGTAGCATTACGAAATAAGAAACTCAGCGAATTATCCATATTGAAAATAAAGAAACTAATAGAAGTAAACAATACTCATAGTAGAAGTTTCCTTTACCAGTTCAACTCTCCAATAGTGCTTCACTCCCCGGCAACGGTGATAGAAAATAGTCTTGATGACCCACAAGTATAGGGGGTGTATCGCAGTATTTTCAATAAGTAAGAGTGTCGAGGCCAACAAGGAGCAGAAGGTGTTGGCAAATGGCTTGGAGTAGGAATTCTCTGTCAATACTTAGCAAACGGATTTTTAGGTTTTTTTTGATAATGCAGGTAAATAAAGTACGAGTAAATAAAAGACAATAAGAATAAATGCAGCAAGTGGCCCAATCCTTTCTTTAGCAAAGGACAAGTTGGTTGTATTACTTAAGATGACCAAACGTTCTCGAGGACACACGGGAATATCATCAAGTGCTTTCGCTTCATATAGTTGATTAATCTTCTTTAGTTTGCTAAGTGTTGTGTGGGTGAACCTGTGCTAATGTACCGACCTTCCTAGGACTAATACATACTTGTGATTATACCCCTTGCAAGAATCCGCAAGTACAAGAAAGTAATTAAGGTAGAAACCTAACCACAGCTTTAAACTCTAAGACCCTGACATGCCTTGTGCAAAGGTTTCCTAACGGGGGTTCAGGTTTCTGTCACTCCGGCAACCCCTACGATTAGTAGCCAAATACACAATGCATTCCCCTAGGCCCATATAGGTGAAGTGTCATGTAGTCGACGTTCACATGACACCACTAGAAGAAATACACCACAACTTAAATATCAAACCATTGAATCTTTCTCAACACAATTCCACTACTAACATGACTTCTCCCATGTCCTCAAGAACTAAACGAACTACTCACTAGACATCATATGGATCAAGATCAGAGATGATATAATGATATGTAACAATATGAACATAAACGATAATTCAATGGTTCACTCAATAGCATCAACTACAAGGAGTAATCAACACCAGGAAAGTTTCCCCTAAGAACTATGCAAGATTCAACCCAATTGTTACAACGGTATGAAGTGGTGATGATGGTGCTGGTGGAGATGATGGTGGTGATGATGATGATGATGATACCGATGAAGTCCAGCTTGATGGTGGTGTTGATGGCGACGATCTCCCCTCTCCGGGAAGGAATTCCCCCAGCAGAATTCTGTCTGTCGGAGAGATCTTTCTCTCTCGGTGTTTTCCGCCCTACAGAGGCGGCAGAATCTTTCTATGGTCGCTCCCCCGGTATTAGGGTTCCGTGGAGATAATATACGCCAGAGGGGAGAGCCTGGAGTGGGCCAGGACGGCCACACCACCTGCTGGCGCGGCCTAGGGCTGCCCGCGCCAGGGGGTGGTGTGGGCCCCCTGTGGCCCATCTCCACTTCCCCTTCTGGCAATCTTCGTCTTCTAGAAAAATAGAATTTTCCATGTATTTTCCCAGATTTTCTGACCTTCGCGAATTTTGCCTCCAAACAACACCTTTTCCATCAAAATCCTGACTGCAGCGGTCTATGCTCCAAAAGTCATCAACCATGCAAAAACAGATGAAATAACATAAGTATCATCTCTTAATATAAAATATATCAATGAATAACAGTAAATTATGATATAGAATAGTGATTCAAAATGGACGTATCACACCGCCATCTACCAGCAGAGACTCCGCTGCTACCACAGCCACCGAGTCCGGACCCGCACCTTCCAGGAAGGTGACCTGGTCCTACGACTGGTCCAAGACAAGAAGGGAATGCACAAGCTTTCTCCCCAATGGGAGGGGCCATTCGCCATAGGGCGAGTCCTCGACAACAACGTCTACTACCTCATCAACATACGATGCAACGGCCAACTCGAGGTCAGGAGGCCATGGAATGTAAACCTCCTCCGGAAGTTCTATGCATAGAACTAAAACTTGTACTTGGTGGCTATATAATGAAATCATGTTGAATCGCACAAATTGTGTCTACTCGCCATCTTCTTGTGCCACTCGCACTCGTACGTTCAGCAATATGCTACTTACGAAAGTCAACCCTTGGTCGCGCGACCGGCACGGCTAAGTAGTGCGACTCAAGGGCACCGAAGATATTTGGGCCTTGTGTCATCCACGAACACGCCACCCCGGAGCCACCATCAGAGTCGCCTCGCTCGACTGGCCTAACGGGCCAAGACGACCGACAAACGCTTCTCATAGCGACCTGTCCTCCCCATCCTCGTGCAAAGCGACTCCAACAGTTAAGTACCACGCACGGGGACTTCGCAAACAAGAAACCTCACGTGGCTCGGGAACACACCAAGTAAGAGAGCTGCCTTGGACTCGCCACACGACTGGCTTTTCGAGCCAGGGGGAGAGACACATTATAAACAACGCATCAGATCCTCACCTACGATGGGCGTACGACTAGAACGACTAAGTACCACGCTCGGGGACTCAGCTAAACCGACCCTGCTCGCGTCGGGGAAAATAGCTAAGTACAGAGCCCCTTTGGAGCCGCAAGGCAACTGGCCCCATACGCCATGATAAATCAGCACCAATCATAATAAAAATTCAAAGCAAACACACATGCACTTAAACGAGGTAAACCCCACTAAAGGGTGGACGCGCTCTGGGACTCGCGCACATAAAACCAACATAATGTTTAACCATGTATTGAGAGTCGATTTACTCCTCTTACTTCATACATAAATATTGTTCACCTTACAAAAGTAGCCATTCGGCATAACTTACAAAAGCCCCTTAGGACAGGAACTCATTTTGCATGCTCTGACGAGGAAGCGCCGCCATCACCCTTGACCCAGATATACGGATCCCACGGGCTTGTTGGGTACGTCGTCAGCGACTTCGACAACGCCGACTAGAAGGGCTGCTCCGACTTCAGGTCCCGGTGCTCCGGCACGGGGTCGCCCAGTGCCACCACCGTCTCCTGATAGGGTAACATATCCCTCATCGCCAATACCTGCTCCGGGAACGGGGCAGCCTTGGCGGTCAACTTCAGGACCTCCGAGATCTCCACCGAGCCACTCGCCGATGGATAGCCACTGGTAACATCGTCAAGGTCGAAGTCGTTGGGGAAATGAGTGAGCCCAAGGCTCAACGCCGTGGAAGCCCCGCGCCTGAAGGCCGACCGCGCCATCCACTCGACAACGGCAGGCACCTCCTCCAGATAGCGCCAAACTTCAGTCAACCCACCAGGAATAATCTCGGTAGGGGACATACCTTGGAGCACGGCCTGGATGCACAAAGCTGAGGCGGTGGCCGCGTTCACCACTGCAGTCACGCATTGCAAGGCGTTGTAGGTCTGCACCACCGGGTCGCTTTGACCTATCAGAGCTTCAACGTCAGGAACCCAACGTCACTAAGGACCACCCGCTTGGGGACTCACCGCATACAAGAAAGAGAACAAGGGACACTTACCAAGGAGCTTACGACAGTTCTCCGTCACATGCTTTTCAAGGTCACCAAGGTTACCCTGCAACCCAAGGATAACCGAGTCGGTGGCCTTCCGTTCCTCCTCCGCTGTGGCGACTGTGGCCTTGGCCCTCTCTTCAGAAGAGATCATCGACGCCTTTGCCTCCTCCAGTTCCTTCACTAGCGAGTCGATCCGCCCCTTCGCTACATCTAGTTCAACAGCTAGGACATACCCCTCACGGGCCTTGGCAATAGCAGCCGGAAGACCATCTACAAAGTAAGAGCAACACAAGTCAGTCTCGTGCAAGCACCAACGGCTCAAGCTTGCCAAGCAGAACAACAACTCACCAGCAGTTTCCTAGAGTCGTCGGTTGGCCTCCTACGCCACGCGCAGGTCATGCTCTAGGCGTTCCTTCGCGGGTTGCCGATCAGATGATTCCCTCTGTAGGCCCTACGAATAGAACAAACATTCAGCGACCGGACGACTACAATTTTAAGTGCCTAGCCACTAAAATTCAGTGACTAGACATTCAACGACCGGACGACTGCAATTTTAAGTGCCTAGCCGCTGAAATTAAGCGACTAGACACTCGGGGACTGGACGACTACAATTTTAAGTGCCTAGCCACTGAAATTCAGCGACTAGACACTCGGGGGACTGGCGACTAGAAGAATTCTAGTGCCCAACCACTGAAATTCAGCGATCAGTCACTCGGGGACTAGACATACCTGAATGGCGGCACCAAGCATGCCATGAAGTTCGCTTGCGTCCGTTGAAGGAACCACAAAGGACATGCGCCCGCGGTGAGGCCCAACATTTTCATCAACGATCTCTAGAATCTGCGGAGACTGGTTCTCCGCCACGAACGGGAACCTCTTCGCCATGAAGCGCGGAAATGACACAGCCACCCTCGTCGAAGCGCTAGTCATTGGGGCTAGTGGTTTTGTCGATGGAGCCCACTTGGCTGGCTCCAATTGGATGGCCATCACTTCCTCGGCACGGGCAGCAGGGTCATCCTCCCCCGCGTTGTCCTCTATCATAGAATTGGCGACATCTCCTTTCTTCTTCTTCTTCTTCTTCTTCTTCTTCTTCTTCGTGCCTTTCAGCGGGCGCGACCTCCGTAACAGGCTTCCTCTTCCTGGAGGCATCGGCCTCCTCCTCTACAGCGATGACTGGCGGAATCTTAGCCACCGTAGGGTGACCTATCTTCTTGGCACTAGACCTACGAAATCACCAAGGTCAGCAAAGGAATCATGCGAAGAAAACATCCAAGAACAGAAAAGAGAACACTAGACTCACTTGGCGACCGGAAGAACATGCAGCCCCGTGCTAATGTGGGCAGGCTTATCTAGCTCCGGCCCCAGCTTGCGCGAGAGCCCCTTCTCAAAGACACTTGCGGCCCATGGCACCGCGGGCTTCTTCGATGATGAAGATGCGTTCACAGGAATCTTCGACCTGGACGACGTGGTCATCCCCGCTGGTTGTGGCGACCTTGATGCCGTAGTTTCAGCGACACCTGGTTCCGATGCAGCCAGGGCTTTTGGCGCGATCGCCACGAGAGGAACCTCCACCTCCACCACCATGTCCGCAACTTCCGGTCCCATCATCGGAGTCGTGCCCTCCGGGATCTCGAGCGAGGTCTTGGTCACATCGTCATTGGACTCGTCATCTGACCCAAATGCCACCACCGACCTAGGTGGCAACACCGGCTTTGGTGTCGGCTTCTTCGCGGGAGACTTTAGTTTTCGTGCGGGCTTCGTTGGCATGGCCGTTCGCTGTGAACTATGCTCCTGCAAGATTTCATCGTCTTCATCGCATTCTTCAAGACTACAACTCGCCTCGATCTCGTGTTGCTTCTGCATGCGAGTCTTGCGGGCCGTGGGTGCTGGGGGAGGAACCTCCCTCTCTTCTTCTTCACTCTCAGAGGATTCCCCTTCGGTCCCCTCCTCGAGTTCTTTGGGAACCTCTTCGTCGAGTGGGGGAGCCAGCCTTCGAGGACCTAAAACAACTGAGAATGGGCAAGAAAGAGTGGTCCGATTAGGGGCCATGAGTGAACATTACAAGCCACGGTTGCAAATTGCCTCGCGAAAGTCATGACTGAAGACAAAGGTAACGAGAGCGGCTTACCGTAGGAGCCTCGTTCTTCTCAGGCACATACGGGGCGAGCTCGGCCGACGTGGTGGTAAACTCCGTGTCGGTGATCTTCTTCAAGGCGGCCTTGTAGTCCACGGCGTCCCACAGCTCCTTGCTGGTCTGGGAAGGATCATTCTTCCCGGTGTATTCATACATCCAGTGGGGCCGGGTAACCAATGGGACCAAGCGCCACCCGAGCCAGCAGTTGTACAGATTGATCATCAACAACCCCTTGTCCTTCAATGCCTGGATCTGGTCCATCATATCTGTGACGGCCATCCTCTGATCGTCAGGGAGCCTGGCCGCTATCAGCCAGTGAGTTTTGCTCCTTTCCGCGACATACTTGGGAAGCACCACTTCGCCGGATGGTGTGGTTTCCTTCACGTAGAACCAACTCTTCTTCCACTCACTCGCGGCCTTGTTCGGCAGTAGGAGCTTGAAGAAATTTGCCTTTGGCTTCAGCTAGAATGTGACGTCGCCTGCCGCCAAGATGGGACCGCCAGATCTGTCGTGCCCAATACGGCCATGGAATATCTCCAGCCACAACGGGAAGTAGGGGCGGCATCCAAGATAACACTCGCAAAAGGAAACAAAGATTGCCAACTGCTCGATACTATGCGGACCAAGATCTGATGGCTTGATCACATAGTATGTGTAGAATCACCGGAAGAAGATGGAGGTGGGAAACCCTAGGCCCCTCTCCAAATGGCTCAGGAAGCAGATGAATTCGCCGGCGTGCGGCTTCGGCTCGGTCTCGGAGGGTGCGGGAATTTGCCAATTCCCCTTGCAGAGGACCCCCGTGTCCTCAAACGATTTGAGCTGCGTCGTGGTGCACTTGGATTTCCCCCATAGATCTTTCGGAGGCGCCATCGAGGGAGAAACAAGGTTGCTCAGTCTGGGGAATCTGGATCGTAAAGTGATTGAGAGAATGGGATGCGTGAAAGTGAGGAATGCGGGAGAGGATCTATAGGAATTTTCCGTCACTCTCCTTATAAAGAAGTGCTACCCGCCAATCTCAGGGTAGCCGTTACCCGCGGAAATTATGCTGAAGTTACCATTGGGTTACCCAACAGCTAGTTTGACCGAGCTGATGGTATGCCCTGTCTAATCGACAGGGGCAGCGATTCGAGCGAGAATACGTTTGCCAAAGCCGTGACTGGAAACCGGGTGGAAAATTTCCTCCATTCTCGATAGATTCCATCACTGATTCGACTGGGCGTCCAAATTGGACTCGCCTACTCCGACTGCCAAATGACCATCTGTGTTGAATCAATGATGGCCTCGGGGACTACTGATGGGGATATGCTGAATGGGGTATGCCCAGCAGGATGTTCCGATTGAGCCAAAGGCCTCGCGAGTGGGCCTGCAGGACGGCGACTGGAACGTGACTAAGAAGAAAGCCCGGCGACTGGAGACTGGAGGCGCAGAAGCGTAGCTGAAGCCCAGTCGGATTAGGTCAAAAGCCTCCGAATCCATAACTTGTTTGGTTGTATACTGTAAACCCTAGCGAGGTACCCTCTATATAAACCTTCCTAGGGTTCCTTGAGTACTTACGGTCCATCATACACCCCCTCTAGCGAATCGCTTCTTAGACTCCGAGCTCGCAACCCCTGTAACTCACTCTCTACCAATACAATCTAGCAGGAGTAGGTCTTTACCCTCCAGGGGCCGAACCTGGGTAAACTCATGTGCATCCGCCCCCATCTCACACCGTAGATGGCCGCCAGCTCTCGCCCCCAATACTATCAATCGCTACCCCTAGTAGCGACTGCCGTGGCCATTCCCACGACAGTGGCGCCCACCGTGGGGCGTGGCCGGTCTGGCCTGACTTCTGCGGTGAGACCCTACACACCAATTGATCGGCCGATCGCCACCGGCCGCATGATCGCCATCGGCGGGATCTTGCAGATCCTGCCCAGCAGCTACATCCCGGCGTCACGCCCGATCACGCACAGCGCGGTGATGCCGATCGGCACCATCAACTTGTTCGTCGGCTTCACCGACGCAGTCGACTCGGTGGGGACGATGATCGTCGGTGGATCACCGCCACGCCACGATCTTCTCTTAGAGGAGCAGGTCCGCTCCATCAGTCGCCTCGCCACCGAGTACGACTCGGCCACCAGCAACGCGGTCGGGACTAACACCGCCACGGACAACGCGCCTCCCCATGATGATGTTGACTCCACGACCCCTACCTCAGTCGACGGATCCATCACCGCAGCATCACAGGAGGACTCCATCACGCGGGTCTCCAACCCTGAGGACTTCGAGGATCCCTCCATCCTTGGGATCTTCGATTCCAACTCCGGCTCGGAGTCCCCTGAGGACTTCCGTGCCAGATCCAATCGCTTCAACGCGATCTACATGGCGGGCAGCACGGACGCCCCACTAGATCTATTCTCCACGCTGATCCCACCAACCTCCATGGCCACGGAGGTGGAGGAAGCCCGCCTGTGACTGGAGGAGGTGCATTGCAGGGAGCTAGCTGAGCACGAGAAATTCCGCCTCGAGCGGGAAACAGCGCAGGAGCTGTCACTCTACCATCAACG
The DNA here is from genome assembly GCA_023614405.1 of Avena insularis. Taxonomy (NCBI): domain Eukaryota; kingdom Viridiplantae; phylum Streptophyta; class Magnoliopsida; order Poales; family Poaceae; genus Avena; species Avena insularis. The sequence continues at coordinate 289,665,666 of CM042694.1, forward strand.
TTGCATCAGGACCCTCCTGAACTCCAACGTCCAGGGCCGCGTCCTGAACTTCAACGACGAAAGCAACCCCAAGACGCTAGCCGAGCATGAATATCGCTAACGCCGGAGCGCGCTAAGCGCAACCAACCACCACCCGGTGCACCGGCGACTGGGGCCCCACCACCACCCATTGGTCGCGCGCCCCTATCAGACCAGCCGCGAATCATCATCTTGCCACAGGCCCATGACGCCAACGGGCTCCCACTATACTCCACTCCAATGGAAAATGTCATCACGGTCGACGCCGCGGTCGCCCACCTTGACATCCAAGGAGAGGGCGTGCTGCAAATCCAGTATGCTAAGTCCCTACTCGCCAGGGTCGTGAGCAGCAAGCTATGGGAGTTGACCCGCGGGGGCGGATGTATTCCTGCTCATTGGCAAGCAGGGCAGCCTCAAGCAGCCCCCCAACCGTCGCCAACGCCATCACCTGCCCACCACCCTAGCCCCTGACGCACCAGCCACGGGCTGCCAACCCCGCACTCTCCACAAACGAGCCACGGCTGGTGAACAACATGGTCGCCGCCAACAGGCAACCCATCGACGCCCGAACACACATCGTCAACAACCAGGCCTGGCGGGCGCACCAGCCCAATGACTTGAGGCACACCCTCACCAACCGCGGTGACCCCGAACCCAGGGGCTTGCTCATCTGAGTTGGCCCCCAATGCTTCGGGCCAATGATCCAAGGCGAGAAGTACCCCGCCAACTTCAAGGCGCCCAAGGAGATCGAAAAGTACGACCCCATGTATGACCCAGCGGTGTGGCTGGACACGTACCTCATGGAAATGGGAATCGCCGGTCACACCGACCTGCTAGCCACTCGCTACCTCCTCGTGATGCTGGAGAGAGCGACCAGGCAATGGATCAACCCCTCCCAGCCGACAACATCAACTCGTGGAAGGAGATGCAGGACGCCTTCGTCAGGCACTTCGAGGGATCCTACACCCACGCCACCACCATTGAGGACCTAGAGCGATGCATCCAGGGGCAGCGCCAGTCGACCCGCCACTGGATCCAGAGGTGGCAGGAACTATGGATCAATGCCTCCGGCATTCACCTGGACACGGCGATCCACTTCTTCAAGAACATGTGCCGGTACAAACCCCTGGTCGCTAAGATCAAGAGGGTTTACCGGACGCTCGACAACATCCCCGACCTCCTCGAGATCGCTAAGCGGTACACAGAGGACCCCAACCAGGACTCCGACAAAGAGTCGGAGGAAGACACCGCACAAGTGGCCACGACAACAGGCGACAGCGCGCCATGCACTACACATCATGTTTTCACTATTTTCCTCATCATGTTTTTCACTATTTTCCATTAGCATCAATGTCGAGAACACAAACTTTCTTGAGAATGCACCAAAATTTAAGCAACACTAATTTTGCCTTTCTTTTGCTTCTAGCCATGGATTTTGTATTCAAAGTTTCCAATGAATACTCTACAAGGACTTGTTCATTATTGTTTTGGTGATATCGAATAACTCCAAAAATTCCACGACAATCCATACAAGATATGGTGCCGATCTCACGAATTCAGATGGTTCACTTTATACCTGATGAGTGTTTGTTATTTCTAACTAATGGTCTTTACATTTACTCTACAACAGAACAAGTATCAAATACTTTAACACTGTAAAAAGTGTTTGCAAGATTATGACATTCATAAAACTATATATCAAATATATACCTTTGTCATCAACGACCTCTCCGGCGATAGGTTCAACCTTTACGTTCCTGAAATGTAATATGAACTCCTCGAAATCTAGTGTTTCCATATCACCACTCATAATGCTACTCCAGACGTGTCCTTCGTAGCTGTGAGGCAGCGATCGAAGCAGTACGCCCATCGCAAATGACTCAGTCATCCAGTAGTCCACGAAGTAAACCAGTCTCATGTGTGCATCAAGCATGTGCCCCAAGTGACTCTTCAGACAAGTGTGTTCCTTCATCTGTATGGAAAGGAAATCTCCAAGCAGCTCATGCTTCCACATGCGCACATGGCTTATAAACTCTGCTCTCAGCTAATCCACCATCGCATATAGGTCAAGATCACCCATGAGTGGATGCATTTCATCCACCATTCTGTAATGCATTATTATTTGGATGAAAGTGGACATCTCTTGACAATAATAGCGTTCGGCCCGCTCTCGTGGGGTCTCATAGCCATCAGGCTCGGTCAAATCCATCGTGCGGCATATGTAATCTACCACATTATTCTTAGTAAGGAGATCATTTAGACGCACAAGCCACCCAGGGAAGTTTGATCCATCAAGTCTAAGTTTTTCACCAACTACCCACTCATCAACGTCAAAGTAAGCTTCACGGTGAGCCATCTCTACATTTATAATTGCAAAAAGGAATTTATACTAAGTTTATAATTATACGAGTTAAACAAGAACTCCACTAAAATTACTATGCCCAAAAAGGTTTTAGTGATTACACGATCCGTATTCACTACATCACCCCCGATCGTCACGGTCGGCGATATAGTTGCAAAGGTGGACGCCAAAACGTCGATCACATCATCCATGCGACTCGTGCTCGATATTTCAACCATCCATGTTCTGAAGCCATGTCTACACATGCTAGGCTCGCCAACTCAACCTTAATGTATCTTCTGTGCAACATGGCTTACACCCACCATATGCGAACACAACGTCTGACACCCAATCGTCACGACCTGCCTCATAACAGAGAACTTTCTGGTGGTGCACACTAAGATACAACACTTTCATTGGTATTTTGTTTAGGGATCATCTTATTAGGCTATCGTCGAGTATCTAATATTAGCACACAATAAGATGCACAAACAATAAACATTGAATGTAAGTGTGATGTGATATGGTCCTTCACGCTATGATCTCCATCTCGCGCTTCTGAATCTGGTGCTAGGGTTCTGGCGCCATAGGCACTAGGGTACTGGTGCCTCCAGTGTGGTAGTTGATACGTTGCAAACGTATCCATAATTTTTGATGTTCCATGCTTGGTATTATCTACTTTCTTATGTTTTGTCCACACTTTGGAGTACTTTCTATACACTTTCTTGGACTAACCTATTAACAAGAGCCACAGTGCCAGCTGCCTGTTTTCTGTTGTTTTTGGTTCCAGGAAAGTCGGAAAATGAATATTCTAAGAATTGGACGGGACAAAAGCCAAAGTCAGTTTTTCACCGAGAGGGACACGGAGCCAAAATACGAGACAGAGAGGGGCCAGGGGGCCGCCACACCACGTGGCCACGCGGCCAAGCCTGGCCCACGCCAGGGGGTGGTCTGGCCGCCTCGGGCACCCCCTCGACCTTCCCTTTCGCCTATAAGATGCCTCCGATACAGAAACCCTAAGTACCTGATCAAAATTCCACGAAAGAGTCTGTAGCCACCGTCATCTCCATCCCTAGATTGGGAGGGATCTGAAGCTCTTCCCGGCACCCTACCGGAGGGGAGAATTCACCCTAGAGGCCTTCTTCATCACCATGCAAGCCTCCGGTGTGATGCGTGAGTAGTTCATCCTTGGACTACAGGTCCATGTAGTAGCTAGATGGCTGGTTCTTCTCCTTTGTGCTATCATGTTTAGATCTTGTGAGCTCCGTTCATGATCAAGATCATCTATTTGTAATTCTACATGTTGTGTTTGCGGGGATCCGATGGATATTGAGATGCTATTTCAGATTGATTATTGATTCTATCATGTCTTTGTTATTTGTGATCTTGCATGCTTTCCGTTGTTAGTAGCTATCTTGGCCAAGTAGATGCTAGCAACTCCAAGAGTTAGTATTTATGCTCGATAGTGGGTTCATGCCTCGTAACTGGGAAGTGATGTAAATCTAAGGTACTAGATGTGCTGTTGCTACTAGGGAGAAAACAACAATCCTTTGTTCATAGAACAATCGTATTGTTTACTTTACACGCAGTTTGTAAAGCAATAATCTGTTGCTTGCAAATTAATACTGGAGGGGGTTCGGATGATAACATGAAGGTGGATTATTAGTCATAGATGCAGTTGGATTATGGTCTATGTATAATGTTGTAATGCCCAATCAAATCTCAAAGGAGTCAAGATGAGTAGTATATGCATGATTGATTTCTCGATGTTTGTCAATTGCCCCGCTGTAATTTGTTCACCCAGCATGTCATCTATCTTAAGGAGAGCCACCACTAGTGAACTATGGACCCCGGTCCTTTCTTTTACCATCAATCTACAACTGTTTACTGCTTTCTGTTTACTTTCTACAAGCAATTACTTTCTTCCACACAATATGTTTAATCCTTTGTTTTTAGCAAAACCGGTGAGATTGACAACCTCACTGTAAGTTGGGGGCAAAGTTTTGTGGTTGTGTTGTGCAGGTTTCCACGTTGCCGCTGGTGCCGGTAGTGCACCCTGCATAAGTCCAGCTAGCAACACCTTGGAGGTGTTTCCTTGCTCCTACTGGTTCGATAAACCTTGGTTTCATAACTGAGGGAAAACTTGCTGATGTGCTCATCATACCTTCCTCTTGGGGTTCCCCAACGAGCTTGGTATATTTTGGGCCATCAGTAGTCCATCATCTTTATGACCATTACTACTACTTAGCAACATGAAGTAATATACTTTACCTTGACTACTACCATATCACATCACAATGCCCCCTGCAAAACAAAGTTAGACACCTCTACTTTATCTTTGCATATTTTACATGGCTGTTAGGGCTTTCGTACAAGAACCATTCTTACCTACAAACTTCCACCACAACGCTGATCAAGTAGTTGTCTATACTACACCCCTTTCAGGGCCCTCCATTGCAAATGGCATACCAACTAATGCGAGAGAGACAGACAACCCCCAAAGCCACTTTATATGGTACAAGTCGTATGTCAAGCATGGATCAAACTCGCGAATGAACACGTAAAGTCAGTTGGGGGCCACTTCATCAAGCATTAGTGCAGTATACACAAGTACACGTGGGAGGGTAACAACTAAAATATCAATGCCCACATGCTACAACTCGTGTGTTCTACCCGTACTAGCAATACTACGCATAGATCTAGCTCGGATACCACTATAGGGGTTCACGCATAAAAACAATAAATTTTTTCCCTATGCCAAGAACCCTAATGCCAGGACCTATCTATTAGTAATGCAGTAACGGGAGGGGCGTTTCACGAACTTACCTTGAAGACCGAAAAGCATTGTCAATGCTCGGGAGAGCGTGGTTAATGTAGTCGTACCGAAGCTGACATCGGGGTCGTGTTGAAGTCCTGGCGGCTCCTGTGGCTCCAACGACTTCTAGTTCCCCAAGTGTTGCACCTCCAAGGGAGTTACACACGTATGGTTCCTGACGATGACTCCCGCTCCTCCGATCCAGCAGCAGTTGCGGAAGTAGAGCTTCTGGATCCGAATCTTGCAACATGATGGTGCTCCGCGATGAAGAAGACTCCTGCTCACACGATCCAGACTTGGGATCATAGTCATGGGAGAGATATAATATCAACTGGAGGTCTCCCTAAAAGAGAGGAAACGTTTTATTGATTATTGTGTATTTATTTTGTCAAAATACCTCACAATATATAGGGGAAAAACCACCCCGTAGCTAATTAGCTTAATCATGTGGGACTAAACAAAAGGGAGAGAAGAAGGGGAGAGGTGTCCAGCCAGCCAAGGCCCTCATGGGACCAGCCGGCGAGTGTATGGGGCCCATGCGGCCCCTCCTCCCTTTCTTTCTTTTGGTCTTTTCCCTCATGGGCCCTTTTCCCTAGGGATTTTGGCCCAATTAGGTATTTGACCTTTTAATTCATTTTTATTTTATTAAATAATTATGAATAAATTATTAAATCATTATTTAACATTTACTCACATATTATTCAATCTCCGTGGCTATGGAACTCCTTCCACCTCCACTCCGGACATCCTCCGGACTTACCGAAACCCTTCCGGTTTTCTCTCTTTCTTTTCTTCGGTGATTTTGCCAATCCAAAACACTCTCTGAGCATCATCAAGCCCTTAAGCGTGATACCGCATGGTTCGGGAACACTCCAAACATGTTCAAGACCTTCTCAAACCAATGATCATCAGCAGGACCTAGCTGCCCATGATGACCCCTGTGCATTCCATAGATCTTTCGTTGCTAAACCATGAACGCCGTGTCATATTCCTTTTGTCTCTCGATACTTGCATTGTTCAAGATCTGATCAATGACATCACCATGTTGTGTTCAATATCGTTACCAACAAATGTTATTTGACTCATTCCGATAACTGATATCCTTGTGACCAAATCACACGCTGCGCAGCTATTGGATATAACTTCTCTGAGTGGGCCCTATAGTATCTTTTTGTCACGCGGATGGACAAATCCCACTCTTGATGCATAATGCCTCTACATGTTCCTATGAATACCTGAACAAACCTTTATGATCATCGCTCTTGCAAATGACGTTTGATTCTATCTAAGTATTCTCGGGTGATAGTGATTGATATGGCCTCATGGTCTAAGAAATAGGACACTAGGTATATTATAATCATCGTAACTTGAACTTTGTGACATGATCGGGTCACGATGCTTAGGTTGGGTATAGCTCATCATCTCATTCTTGTAATGAGGTGACTCCATTGTCAACTGGCATAAATGCCACATGATCAGGAAACCTTGATCATCTGTTGACCAATGAACTAGTGACTAGAGCTTCACTGGGAACTCGTGGTTGTTTATATATCACACATGTATTGATGTTTTCTTTCAATACAGTTATATCTTAATATAAAACTTAATCATAAACTTTATGAAGTATGATAATAATCCATATTATTATTTGTCTCTAGGGCATATTTCCAATAGTGTGAAGTCGATCACACTTAAACTTGTATTGAAATCTTATGGATGTGTCAAAACTTATTATGATGCCTTTTGTGGTTCTAATGTATGTGTGGGCTAGTGTCATCCATCTGCATACGTTTGGGAACTACAATTCCTAAAAGGAAATTTTCGATTTCTCTTTGCAATGGTTTTGGTGATTTTCTGCAATCGACCTCGTTCAAAGGGAAAAAGGAAAAGTTGATTCAAGAATTAAAAGAAGGAGAAGGTACCCGAATAAACTCATTCCCCTTTGGTGAGCAAGATATTTTAAATATCGAAAACATCTTTGTTTTGGATGATTATCTCCTATTTCTTTTTGCATCCTTGCATTCCTTTTGTTTTTCTAAGTTCACTGCCGGTCTTGCGAGGTCAGTACAGGCGAGCGGTACGACCAGCTCTGCCTGTACCACTGCTTGTTAAGGCGGCAGTAATCTTCAACGCAATTTTCACATATCGGTACAACCGTGCAGTACGAGCGTGTCCGCCCATACGGCTAGTCGTTACCGACTCTGTGTTTCTTCGTTCGTTCTATGTTTGATTATATAAAAAACACGAAGTCAGTAAAAGTCATTACGTATGGGCGGGACCCGTCCGTACCACTTTGTCAGTTGACTATTTGTGGACTTATTCCGTCGAAATTTTTGAAACGATCTGGTAAGGGTGCGCCGTACGGGCGTCCGCCCATACCAAGTGGTCGCTACGATCGTGATTTCTTCCTGTTGCACTTATTTCTTTCCATACTTGTTTGGGATTCTTTTCTTGGCTGACCCTTTTCCTTCTACTACGATTTTTCTTTGTTTCTAACTCTTAATAAGTCTCCCTAGAGGTCTTCCTCCCTCTCATATCAACAAATCCAATCTACTTGATGCACTACCCAGTTCTAGGCAAAGGCAAGCCTCTAAACCTCATGGCTCCTTCATGGGATAGTTTCCAGACCTCCTCCATCAAAGCTAATGACCGTGAAGCTCAAGGCCTAAGACCGAAGAACAACCGGTATGCCTATGACTCTGATGATGAGGAGGAGGAATTCGAGACCTTCATGGAGCAAACGAGGAGGGGATGGAAGCAGCCGAATTACCTAGCTATGGTGAAGCCTAAGACAAGGAAGAAGCCAAGAAACCTCATGGGAAGGGGTGCATGGAGTCACTCTAGTTCATCGCCATCAACTACTCCTCACCAAAGCATAAGAAAGCTAACCATCCTGGTGCATGAACTTATCAGGAGACTACGACGCATACTTCAACAACAAAGAAGATCACCATGAACGCGTGCATGAGCGTGAAGCCACAAGAGGCTTGGGGTTCAAACTTCTATACGTGCCCATCAGCATGCACATTCTAGACACTGAACATCGTCTTCATAAGATAGATAAGTACCATAAAGAAGAGCTCCTCCACAGGGAGATTGTGTGCAAGTGTCTCTTGGATCTTGAAGGTAAGAAGGAACTCAATGACGTGATGAGCAAGGTTGCTGATGGGATGTTCCTCTTGTGTTCGGATCTACAGAGGTGTCTTCGTCGCATATCTGCCTAGGAAGAGACAAACAAGAAGCTTCACGCGGCGGTCTCCAACAAAACTACCTCACCATGAAGAATGCCACGGTATCGAATAACCGCAAGGAATTATTTGATCTACTCGTATTGATTCCAAGCTTGGGGGGATCTGTGAGAATCTTGTAATCTATCTTACAGTTTTAGCATGTTTATTTTCCCGCACGCATGTTAGGTTTTCATTCTAGAATTTGCATTAGTTGCAGCAACTTCTAGCTCCCTTTTATTCAAGAGATGATTTATATCCATTGAGTTTTGAGACTTTATGATATTTGAAATTGTCTTTTGATTCATGATTATTATATTAGATGATTGAACTAGTTTGGGTGTTATGATACTTGTACAACTTTCATGATTTTAGGGACTTCCACACCAATAAAAGTATTGATTAAATTATGAGAAGAAGAATTTTGGTAGCATATTATAGTCACGAGTTTAAAAAATCCATAAAGGTAGTGAGCATGATCAAGTGGATGTACTACAAAATAAGAAAGTAAAAGAGAAAGAGAAGAGAAATAAAAGAACAGCTATCAAAAGAATTCCAAGGCAAAAAGAAAGATATAAGAAAAAGAATGATCATGAATCTTCATTACTAAAATCAAAGTGCTCAATTAGTTTAACTTTATGATTATATAATATGTTGAATCACTGAAAGCTTCTTATAACTTCATTGATACTAAAAGTGTGTGGAAGCCTTCTAAGTCATGTGATGTGTAAGGGTATGATAATACCCCCGGAGTAACTTTACATCCGATATTGTATTCCTATGTCAATTTTTGCCTCATTTATTGTAACGACTCATACCTCATGAACATTATTATCTTGTCCATAAGCCACCATCTTGCTCGAGGATGAGCAAGAGTATATCTTGGGGGAGTTGATGAGTCCAAAATTGAAGCATATTTACCTTTTGTTTTTGCATAAGTAGAACATGGTTTTTTGTATTTCACTACATTTGCATGCACCTTTTTGTCCTTGTTTCAACAGGATCCCAAATTACTAAGTCTCTTATGAACATATCAATTGGAACTGTCAGATTATGATATAATATGATATTTTTAAGTGATAAAATTCATTTTATTGATTTACCTTCACACGGATATTTTTAAGTGATATAATACCAAACGAGAGGAAAGCATCTACCGCGATAACGACCAGTGGTACGGGCGGATTCCGCCCGTACCGTCCGCCCGTACCATGAGGCATCACATCTGCCTCGTCAAATACTTTCTCCTGGTGAAGATGGCGGAGATATCTGGCATTCACAACCACTAGAAACCACAAAAAACCACATCATAAAGGGATATGAAGGAGGAACTTGGAGAAGCACAAATCCCTGCTGCTTCACGAATCATTGGAGGACATCGCGTCATTACCTTCATCATCAACCGCTGCATCTCCATCACCATTACTACCCCCATCTCACATCTATTATATCTTGTTGTAATTCCATATTCAATTGTGGTTTGCACTAGATTTATCCATGTACTTTTATCCATCCATTTGATTATGATGATGTCGTTGATTGCTTCCATGTGTGAGTAGTTCCTTTGTTCTTAGGGAGATGGAGAAACCCTAGCACTATTATGAATTGAAATAAAGATGATCTATTCTTGTGTCCATATGACTGGTCGGTCTATGATAGATTTATGATTTGTGTTTTATCTCTCTCTTTATATAGTATGTGTAGTCGGCCACATATCATTTGCCTTCGAGACTAAAGTGAGGGAGAAATCCTTTGGACGTGTTTGGAAGTGTGCTCGGAGAGCTTCGTGACAATTGGCGCCGGCTAGCAACCTACACGATCAAAGAAGCATAAAGAGGGATTCCCTAAGCTAATTACGATATCCACAGGGAGACCCTTAATTGCGGCGGTTTGTATGGGTGACTGCTCTTGGCTCAACAAAGTGGCTTCCTATGAGCCTTGTAGTGAACATCTTATTATGGAGCTCTCTCCACACATATCATGACACAAGAAGTATGTTATCTTAATTAATAATAATATCATGCTAGTGGTGTATCCTACATCCCCGAGAACGTTTTATCCCTATTGAGTTCAACCACATTTTCACACAACCTTTTTACTTGCTTTCTTTCACTTGTTTTAATTACTTTTCTGCACTCAACCAAAAACCTTTCAAACACCCTTTACTTGCGATCAAAGGCAACTTACAAGTATCCTTTGGTGGAAAGTGACAAGGGGCATAAAGACCTTAACCAAATAGCTCTCTGTGGGTACGATACTCTTATTTCAAAACTAGCTACAATTGATCTGTGCACTTGCAGCCATCATCCATCAAGTTCTCACGAAGCCACTCTTCTTAAACAGTGGTTGTGTTTAATGTTGTGAGTTATGCTTCCATTGGCCCTTGTTAAGATGGTTTGCTTGCAAGACTTCCAGGAAAAAGCACCACCACCAAGTGTAAACAAATAACCACCCGTGGCCTTAATATCATCAACATCAGATATCCAGTTTGAATCACTATAACCCTCAAGTACTCATAGATACCCAATACAGTGAATACCATAAATCACAGTGCCTTTCAAATAGCACAAAACTCTCTCAAGAGCATGCCAATGATCATCTCCAGGATTTGACACAAATCAACTCAATTTGCTTACATCAAAGGAGGCGTATGGCCTCGTAGCGCTGGCTAAATACATGGTGAGCCAATGATTTGAGAATATCTCAATTGATCTTTAGCATTCCTTCGATTCTTTTGAAGTAGCACACTCGGATCATAAGGCGTTGGAGAATACTTGTAGTCACTATACCCGAAGCGACTCAATATCTTTTCCACATAGTCTGACCGAAGTAGTGTAAAACCACCATTGTCGTACTTTAGTAGCTTGATGTTTAAGATTACATCGGCCACTCCCAAGTCCTTCATCTCAAAGCAACGAGATAGGAACTCTTTGACCTCCTCAATAATAGAGAGGTTAGTCCCAAATATCAATATGTCATCGACATAGAGACACATAATAACTTCCTCGCCCCACCATGGCGATAGTACACATACTCATCATCTTCATTTACAACAAAGCCTTCAGAGATTAAGATTCTTTCAAACTTCTCGTGCCCCTGCTTAGGAGCTTGTTTAAGACCATACAAAGACTTCACTAACCTACACACCTTTCCTTCTTGACCATATACTACAAATCCATCAGGCTGCTTGACATGGGCATGACCAATCGGGTCCCTGTGATTTACTACCCTAAGCATACAAAGGCCCCCGACCCACGAAGCCCGTAAAGAGTAAAGGAAAGTTTGGAGACCATCTGATGAATAGAAGCTATCTTGGCGGTCAAGAAAGAAATAGAAACTGACATTGTACTAGTGTTGTAATTGTAACTTGTAACCTATCTGTATACAACTTTGGGACCCAGCCTATAATATATAGGTTGGGAGGAGCCAATGGAGAGGTACTGAAGCCTTGAGCAATTTGTAATCATAGTTTCCATAGCAATCAGACTATTTCGACTCCCTTGTTTGTCTGATCAGCCGACGGAATCCCCAACGTTCTCTTTTCCACGAAACCCTAAGTCCATAACCATGGGCATTACCGAGGTTACCCCTCTGTGGGAAACCTGAATGCTAGAGTCATGGATTCGGCGGCCCCCTCTTCACCAAGCAACAACCCGACAGCAGCGAATCCACGCTCACCCGCCCCTGTTTCGGTTCCTGACGACTTCAACGGCATATCTGGTCTCATAATCAGGAGCTTCCACTTCCACGTGGACGAACCCGAGAATATCTTCCTATCGGCCTGATCTATTCGGGTCCATTAGTCATAACAGCAGCGCCTATGGCGATACCTACATCTTCCATCGGCTCATCTCAAGAAGCCGCACCTCAACTGATAAACGGCGAAGAAAATCGCAAAAACTCCTCTAGGGGATCTGGCTGATCTATACGATGGTCTATCCTTCAGGACAGATTCTCAGCTAATGCCACCATGTGGCTCAAGCCTAGCAAAAGCTGAATTCGACAAAACCAACTAAAGCATTGACTCTGGAATAAAAAAAGCTGAAACCTACCCAGAATAGAATCTGTGGGATTTCACTGGTTTCTCAGACAATGTCTCTTACGGATCTGATAGCAACAACAATAGCTCATACATGATGCACTGCCAAGTGTGTGTAATCATCAGCGAAGGAACATCGACACCTCGTGACTCCAACGGTAACCCGATCCTCGATCCCAATGATATTCTATCGGGTGACGATGTAGGAAATCACGGAAACGAAGGAGATTTTCCCAATAATCGCATCACACAAGGGAGAGAAGGAACACACGACAGCGAACGACTAACTCTTCGGCTATCAGCGAAAACATGGCAAAGAGCAAGGGACAAAGTTTCGGGTGCGGTCCCAATGACAGCGGACGCCACGCGTGAAGATCTAATGGCCTACTGCGGTGACCCAACATACCACTTCATGATGTAGTACACTATAGTCGTTGACTATAACACTAATGAAACACCGTTCACTAGTATTACATCCCTCAGAGTGGTACAATGTAAAACACAAAGAGGTCCAAGACATGACTATAGATTACAACTCGACTCTTTACAAAAGATCCAGAGAACACTCTAGGTTAAAGAGAGAGAAAGAACTTCTTACAAAGAAGAACCAGAAGTAATAACTCAAAACTATCTAGTAACTAAGATTAGTATCTAAACTATTTGGCTTGTCATCGCTACTAATGCAATGCTCTACAGAAGTAGGTTTTATGGCTAGTATCTACTCCTATCTAAACAGAGACTTTGTCTTCACTTCAGATGATGTATATTTTTACTTCATAGACTTTATTGAAGAACTTGAGCTGCCGATGATGGTTTCTTGAGCAGAAATTGATGTTGACGTCGTCTTCAACGGCTTAGAACCTAGCAAGGGTTAAGAAGGTACGGTTGAGTATGAGCGTACTCAGCAAGTTCACTAAAAAGGAGTGTATGATGTACTATCTCTACAGCCATAGACCATAGGTCGTAGGCAATGCAGGTTTTCGTAAACATTTCTTCAAAGGTTGCTTTTATTCTGAAAACTATGTCTGACAGCCTTCACAGGTTAACCAGAACCTTCATGGGGTTCCTTTCCTGCCGCGTTCATAGCTCCTTCCCAGAACAGGGAGTAACATGTCACAATTCTTACACTCTGTAGAGGTGCGTCACTTTTCCCATAAGTGAACTTATTTCCGTCCACAAGTCCTTGATGTGGGGCCCAGTCTAAGATCCAAGCCAGTACTGCCCTCTCCACGACCCTGCATGAAGACACGATCCCTCGAGACAACTACCACGGTTACTCTTTGGGTAGCCTCTCGGAGAGTCCGTACGTAGCTCTGTTTGGCGGTCACCATCAGCTATGGTGAACTCAGACCCAGACAGAGATGCATAGATAATCTAGACACTAAGATCAAGGGCAACTAAGGGGTCCCACCCATGTGGTGGATTCTCTGGAACTCCACAAGAAATCAACAGCCTCACGATAAGGTCATCCGTCCATGCGAAAGGGAGAAGATACAACTGACTTTCCCGTCCCATTCCAAGTCTTATGGTTGACGTGTAATATACGGTGCTAGAATCACTGGTGACATTGGTTGTTAAGTCCTAGATATTACGTTCCTTTACCACTAGAACTATATCAATAGATTATTACCATTTGGTAAATAATCCATAATCATATTATTATAAAAATAGTGTTTTCTGACCTTTTTGAAATGCAGGTGATGACAGCATTTAAGTTACAAGCATTTGATAGAAAATAATCAAAGGACATGAGCAAGTTGTGAACTTGCCTTTTGTGATTGCAAGATTATGCACTCACGGTCTTCGGAATAATAGAAGATCAAAATTCTGTAAACAACATCATTGGTCCGATAAGGACTAATGTATAAAGAAGCAAGATGCAACGATGCATAAGTAATGTAATGCAATTTGATAAATGTGAATCCTCGGAATAGTCGTATCTGAACTAGGGTTTGGAAACTGGAAATGGTTCTTTAGAATGTGTTTCACTTTTATATCAGCTTCACACTTGTGCTTCTTATTAAGGCTTGTGAGAGTGTGTGTGAAACAATAAGTAAATACAACAAGTAATATGCAATATTAAAACACTCAAATGGGTATGGTATCTGAAATATTTCTTAAACAAGATTAAGACTCCATTAGAGCTTTTAAACAGGTGTTCAAGGATTACTTTTAATGTTTCTTAAAGAACAACTTTTGAGGAAAATATTACTTTACAAAGTAAAAAGTATTTAAACTTAAGGTTAACACTTTAAGGTTTCTTATTAGCTAAGATTATTAAATAGGGAAACATTACTACATTAAATAATCATAGTATAAGTGAATGCATTTACCTTTTTATCTTATAAATCAATGGTTATACTTAATAAGTAAATAATAGGTACTACTTCAATTACTTTGGAATTTGGTTTAAATCTTTAAGTGGTATTCTCAAACTGGGAAAGAATTAGTAAATAAAAGTTTGGTGACGTTACAAGTGCATATGATTCTTGTGATAGACAATATACCATTTTAGTTGATTTTATAATTGGTAAAAATCTTTTAGGAAAACTAAAATACCCTTAATTTGAGATGATAGTTTTAGTAGTTATATTTTAAAATGGTTTGACCTATTTTAAATTCACTTAAACATTAATTGACTTGTTATTACATTTTTAGACTCTAAACAAATAATACTAAAAGTAGTAGTAAATTTTTATGTATTTTTAAGGAATTAAAATAAAAAAAGGTTAAAATAAGATTTATTAGACCTTTACCTTTTATTTTACTTCAAAAGTAAGAGTTGACATTTTTAGTGTGTAGAATTTATTTTTGTGATCATTTTGGTATATTGTAAGTATTTTTGTGAATTTTAAATAATAAGATATGATTTTTATAATTTTAATCACTTTATAAAACTAAATAAATAATAAATATTAGTTAAATGATACAAAAATAATTGAAACAAGTTTTTAAATGTAGATATTGTTTTTATAAGAATTTTGGTATATTAATTATATTTTTCTTATTTATTAATATTAAAATATTAATTTTCAAAGTATTATTACTTATGAAATCTTTATTAAATAATAATTATTTAAATAGTTAACACAATATTGTTTTGTTATAAAGTTAGATCATAGATTTTATTTTTCTGAGTAATTTGATATATTATATACATTTTTCTGAATTATAGAAGAAAAGATATTGAATTTACAAGTTTTATTCATTTTATTAAATTTGTGGAAATTATTTATATATGAATTTATACTATTTTTAACTATTTACTAAACCGGTAATACTTTTTACACCGAGGTAACTCCTACCCTAAGGCACTGAACCGTGGGCCAGTGGCCACATCGGCACGCCACGTTGGCACGGACTAGTCCATACTTGGACTTGGTCAAGGGTGATGCCAGTGTGACGTCATGATGACGTCACCTTGCCGGTGACGCACAGACGGCGAACGGTGGCGATGATCTGACGGGTTTTGGCAAGCATGGTTGGTGTGGTTCGAAACTGCATGACGCGAGGAACCTAACAGTGGCGGCGTCGCTAGCAAATGGTCGCCGGAGCAACGACAAAAGCTAGCTACCGCGACGGCGGACGGCGAGCTACGGTGGCAGATCGATCCAGGGAAAGAGAGAGCGATTGGAGGGCACAGGAATATTCACAAGCTTAACCTTGATGCGTTGGTAGCCTCGGATGAAGTAGTGGAGGACGGAGACAACAGCACGGTCTCGAGGGTGCTCGGTCGGAGTTCAGGAAGAAACGGCCAATGCGCTCGATTGCGGTCTTCCCGACTCGATTCCTTTCTCATGGAGACGAAGCACATCATGACGGAGCTCATAGCATCCACGGCTGGCCTTGGGGTGGCTTGGAATGACGACGATTTGGGGTGGCTGAGAGCTAGGGTTTCAGACGTGTGGAAGATGGAGACAGAGAGGGCTTCAAAGAGGGACGAAATGAGGATGAGGATGGACAGGGTGTCGTCGTGGCCTCCTTATCCCCTCCTGAGCCACGGCGGTGAGCATCTTGGCGCACCTCGACGCGGCGGACGGCGACACGCACCTGCTTTGGGGGCGTCGCAAGGTGGACGACGACGATAGCAGCGACAAAACGGTAAGTGGGCTGGGCCGGTGCTGGGCTGTGGTGGAGCGAGCGAGCAATGGCGACTGGCGCCCGCGGGTAATAGATAGCGCAAGGAAATGGGTTGTGGGCCGAACTTGCTGCGCTGCTCCTGTTCCTTTTCCTTTTTAATTTCATTTTCTGTTTTCTCTTCTTTTACAAAACCTTTTTAAGTTTGAATTTTCTTCAGGAATTTAAATATCCAGAATTTTCGTAAGACATGGATATTATGATAGAGGTGAATTATAACCCATTCCTCTACATTTATTTTTGTGTATACAAAATATGTTATTATATGAAGGGTTCTTTTACTTAATAAAGTAAATACAAATTAGGGTTTTAGGGATTTGTTTCTTACATGAAAATCGTATAGAAATGTTCTTGTTTTCACCATGGTAAGGGTGATGGTTTAGGATGGCTAATGCTATAAATAGAATTCTATTATATCTTAGTCTCATATAAGAATTAATGTATAAACCTTTTAATGAATTAAATATTGGGTTCATAGTTTGGTGGTTTAAATTTTATAGTTCTCAACACTTGGAGATTTCCCTAATTAAGTGCTACTTGAATAGTAGTGTTCAGAATTATCATAGAACCATCTTGGTTAATTCTTTATGTATTAATAACAATCATTAATGAAGATGTTCACTTTCTAGTGGTTAACAAGAGCTTTGAGGAATTTAATAAACTCACATTCTATTTTGGCTATGGATGAAGGTTAAGGACTAAGAAATATTCCCTTCATGTTTTGTAACCAGGAATCATATCTCACTCAGAATGAGCTATTGAAATTTCTTCCTAAGGTGATCTTGATAGTTTATAAAACTAGGTTTCTATTAGGGTTTATGATAATAGAGCAGACAAGGATTCCATCCTTAAACACTCATCTGGTTCTCTAATGACCTCTTAGGCATTTCATTTGACTAAGAAATATTATCCATTGGCTGCCTAAAAATATGAATTGATTACTACCCTCTTTATTCTAGGATGTTAAACAAAGAGGTAGACATGGGTTTTGTCTTGATTTGATATGATCTTGGTTAAGGCTTCTAAAGAATCCTTACCTTAATACCTCACTAAGCTTATCTTGAGATAAGGAATTCCTTTCCTAAATATACTCTATAAATCTCTCTTATCTTATTCCCAAAGATCACATCTTCCTGAATAAGACAATCATCTGACTCCACCATATTCATCACCATATGATGACATGGTCATGTCACTTCAACAATACTCCATTCTTACTCCTAGTATATAACTCCTCTTAATTAACTACCATTGATGCACCTATCAATGTAGCTACTACTAACTCCATCTATTAACTTCCTTAAATCCATCTTGCAACTACTTCCAAGGCTTGCAAGATTATAGTTCTCTCTGTATCACATGTGATATCAACCCTCTAGAATAGGTATGGTACTACTCTCCACAATACAAGTTTGTTCTTGTATTACCTTGGTTAAACTATTATACTCCCAACTACTCCTACAACTTATGTCATATTCTTCATTATACTCTAGCTTGACTTCTCATAATCAAGCTAGATTATTCTTCTTACTAGGGCTTTACCTAATTTGGTATACTCACAATTCTTCTTTATCAGCTAGTCATCTATTCTCAATTGACTTGGGAATAATGACCACCATCATTTGATCAAACAAAGCTTAGGCTTCTAATTGTCTGATCAAGATCTATAATCAACTAAGTAGTAGACTTGTACTAGTCTCTCTATAAAGTTGATCTTGTTAGAGAAGCTTACTTCTAAGTTTATACCCACTTGACTTAACAAGATTATTATTTGATGTACTAATACTACTAGCCTTCCCATAGCTTCTCAATTACTAGCTTAACTCTTGGGTTTAGGTACTGCTTCTAGTTAACTCATGAGTGAGTTATCTCCTCCAACATCAAACGGTTTGATCTCCACTAAGGATCACATTCCATTGATGATGCCTCACTCTTCCATAACTAGTTCCTTCTTCTTATTAACTTACTTAAGGTCTTTAGAAGATTTATATAATAGGTCAAAGCTAAAGGTTAACAAGTCAATGAGTGCTAGGTCAAGCATTGATCACACACATTGATGATCAATAGACACTAGGACTTGGTTAAATAGGAATGTCACCTCTTAATATCATATTAAGGATATGTGCTAAATGGTCTTGGCTTGACTTCCTTTCCTACTCTATTTGTAATAAGAGTTAGTGTTTAGAAGCTACCATGATTCTCATGGTAGGAACAAATACGGCAAGCAAGTATATCAAGATTTAGTTATTGAGTTTCTTTACTTAAGTTACATACTTAATTTGGTATTCAGGGTTTGTTGTAGATAATACCTTGATATCATTATTAGAATACTAAGTATTCATCCTTGAGTTGTTGTATGGAATACCATGTAATGATCTCTAGAAGAGCAAGTACTCCTTATTAAGTAGTGTGTTGTGACTTAGTTTTATTACATTTGATCTACCCTTAGATCGAATTATATTACCCAAAGATAAGGTTTTAGCAAAGGTCATACTGAAACTTATCGCAGTCAACTTGATGATCTACTTAAGTTCCACCAAGTTAAGAGAAGCTTCAATCACTTTGACAAGTTTTATTTAAAAGCGTGAAAATTATTCGGATTTTCTATGCATGAATGCAATGCACACACATGTGTTCAGCTTATTTCTAAGCTCTAATGCTGGGACGTTACACCTACCAATACTTATTCTAGCACAAGAAGAGGGACTTTCTCAAGATGCAGAGGCACCTCGAGGAAAGGAGAAGGCTAGCCGACGAATCCAGCATCTGGCGGGCACACCTAAGCTCTACCCACGGATCTGGCAGCATAACCGGAGGCGCACCACCAAGGAGAGGAACCTCACAGCTATAGAATATTCTGGAAGCCGAGAGAAATGAGTTGACTCGAGATCTAGACTTGTCTTTTATGTCTATGGATCAGGCAGGACACATAAAAGCAAAACATCACAAGCCGCCATTGTCGCCTCCCAGACCTACTTACTCACAACTCAACCTGCACCCGACGATCCCCGGGCGGCTCTCCATCATTCCGCTCTCATGAACCTCGCCATGGTGGGAGCATCCCTTGCACAAGGGGAACAAGGAATCACCCAGCAACCCGACAAATCACCACGCTATCACAATAGCCCTTGGCATGTGGGATACACCTGATGATCACAATCACCACATCGGGTGCACTTTTCAAACCACGAGCCACATGATGACACTATAAACGACATTACACAGCGCATGATCGACATATCTAGGGAGGAGCACAGCAGCCGAAGATACTATGACAGCGAAAGAGAGGAACGAGTATGAATTGTGTGGGGCTAGTTGCTTTTCCCAACAGATTCGCAAGACTCCAGTACCCAAGGATTTCAAACTTCCTCATGATTGCCAAAAGTACGACGACCTCCAAGAACTCGAAGCATGGTTGGCCAACTACCTGTAAATCGTCAGACTCCAAGGTGGCTCCAAGGCTACTGCGATGCAGATCCTGTAGCTGCACCTGAGCGGTGTCGCTCGATCATGGCTCAGGCAACTACCCGAAGAATCCATCAGTAGTTGGAACGACCTTGAGGACAAGTTCATCTGAAACTTCACATCTACGTTCAAGCGACCCGCTTCCTTGGAGCAATTGCGGGTGTGCAAGCAGAAATCTAGAGAGCTAATACGAGCATTTATTCAAAGGTGGAACATCATTAAAAACTCAACTGAAGCTATATCGGATGAAAGGGCAATTGATGCTTTTAACGAAGATCTTCGCCGAAGAGAATTCATTCAGGAGATGGGACGGGTCAAACCCAAAACAATTTCCCAGCTGATGGACATGGTCAATCGTTGGGCAGACGGCGAAGACGCAATAAACAAAAAATGCGGGTGCTTACCCGAGGAAGATCGGGATAGGTGCAATAATGACAAAAGAAGGCGAGGCAATGACAGGTACAACGGGCCAAGCTACATTTAGAAAAGCTGTCTTAACATCCATTTGATGAATGATAAGACCGTGTGAGGCGGCCAAGGGTAGTCATACTCGAATAGTGGTCAATGTGTCTACATGTGAGTAGGTATCGAAGAATTTCTTCACCTTCTTTCTGGGTATAACCCTTAGCCACAAGACGTGCCTTGTACTTTTCAATAGTACCATAAGGTCTAAGATTTTTCTTGAATACCCACTTACATCCTACAGGTTTGCACCCATAAGAAAGATCAGTGACTTCACAAGTTCCATTAGCTAAGACGGAATCCATCTCACTTTGGACAGCTTCCTTCCAGTAGTCAGCATCTTGAGATACATAGGCTTATGAAATAGAAGTAGGAGTATCATCCACACG
The DNA here is from genome assembly GCA_023614405.1 of Avena insularis. Lineage (NCBI taxonomy): Eukaryota > Viridiplantae > Streptophyta > Magnoliopsida > Poales > Poaceae > Avena > Avena insularis. The sequence continues at coordinate 289,686,559 of CM042694.1, forward strand.
GTACACAATGAAATCATCACCAAATGACTTTGCAGTCCTTTGTCTCTTGCTCCTTTTGGGAGCTTCATTGTTGTCCTCCACAGGATCATCATAGTGTTCTATCAGCATATTGGGTTTAGGAATTATAGCAAATTGTTGACTAGATGAACTAGTCATCTCCTGATTTGATGAGCTAGATATGCCTTTCATGGGAAAGATGTCCTCAAAGAAAGTCGCATAATTCGACTCCATAATTGTACCAATATGCATGTCGGATACCTCAAATTTTACTACTAGAAATCTATAGCCAATGCTATGAAAAGCATATCTCATAAAAACACAATCCACGGTTTTTGGTCCAAGCTTTCGCTTCTTGGGTATTGGAATATTGACTTTCACCAAACATCTCCAAGTTCGTAAGTAAGAGAGTTTAAGCCATTTCTTCTCCCATTCCTCAAATGGAGTCAGGGTTTTATCCTTTACAGGAACATGATTTAGGACATGACACGCAGTGATTAGCGCATCCCCCACCATTCCTTCGAAAGACCCGATGTATCTAACATGGCATTAACCAAATCAATTAGAGTGTGGTTCTTTCGTTCGGACACCCCATTTGACTAAGGTGAGTAGCGAGGCGTCCTCTCATGTATAATACCATGTTCCATATAGACTAAATCAAATTCATTTAAAAAGTACTCTCCACCACGATCCGACCTTAGCCGCTTGATTTTAAGATCAAGCTGGTTTTCTACTTAAGCTTTATAGATTTTGAAATAGTTCAAAGCTTCATTTTTAGATTTCAAAAGATAAACGTAGAAGTATCTAGTGGAGTCATCAATCAACGTCATAAAGTATCTTTTTCCACCTTTCGTTAACACACCATTCATCTCACAAAGATTTGAATGTATAAGTTCTAGTGGTGCTAAGTTTCTCAGTTCCGCAACCGTATGAGACTTGTGGGGTTGCTTTGCTTGCACACAAACTTGGCACTTAGAACCTTTGACATTGGTAAATTTCGGAATTAAACTCATATTGGCTAGCCACGTCATGCAACCAAAGTTAATATGACAAAGTCATGAATGCCATAGATTGGACTCATTACCATTGCAAACATGATTAATAACTTTAGTACATGAGTCTGATAAAGATAAGCAGAATAGACTTCCGTACTCACAGTCTTTTCCAACAAATTGTACGTACTTAGAAATTACAACTTTATTAGACTCAAAAACCAACTTAAAACCGTCTCGACATAGAAGCGATCCGCTGACGAGATTCTTATTGATGAAGGGAACATGTTGCACATTCTTCGGATGTACGGTCTTCCCCGAATTAAACTTCAGATTTACCGTACCAACACTATGAACATAAGCACGTGAGCCGTTTCCCATCAGCACGGACGAAGTCCTTGAGACCTGATAAGAAGAAAACATAGAAATATCAGAACATACATGTGTATTAGCGCCCGTGTCTATCCACCATTCAGGAGAATGACATACTGAAAGTACAGTAGGTAAAACACCGTATCCAGCGTCCTTCATCTCAGTATCGCTAATAACAATATTAGTGGTCTTGCCGCTGTTCCCATGTTGACACTTGTCAAAGCGATTAGGGCAGCTAGGAGCCAATGATCAGGATCACCACAAATGTGGCAAGGGCCTTTCTTCTTATCATTTTTCTTCTTAAAGTTGGTTGAGTACATGACCTTGTTCTTACCATCAAACTTTTCTTTGCCTTTAGATTTGTTCTTATTTTTAAACTTGTGGGATTGGAAGTTTTTCTTCTATACCAAGTTAGCACTGGAAGCTTCCTCAAATCCTCAAGAACGTGTGTCCTTTGCTCTCGCCTTCTCTTCCACATGAAGAGATCTAATGAGATCCGTAACGGAAAACTCTTGTCTCTTATGTTTCAGAGAAGTTGCAAAGTTCCTCCATGAGGGAGGAAGCTTGGTAATAATTTCGCCGGCCACAAACTTGTCTGGTAAGGTACACTTGAATTGCTCAAGTTCTTTGGCAAATGATTGTATCTCATGAGCTTTCTCAATGATGGGGCGTTCATCGGCCATCTTATAGTCATAGAATTACTCCATGACATACAACTCAGTACCAGCGTCCAAGATGCCAAACTTGGTCTCGAGCGCATCCCACACGTCCTTGTCATTATCAAATGTCATGTACAGGTCAACAATGTTATCTCCAAGAACATGAAGAGAGCCGCCAGAAACATGGTATCGGCTTTCTTAAAGGCTACTTCCTGCTCAGCAGAAAGATCTCCTTCTGGTTTGCCAAGAATGACGCTATAACAGTTTAGGTTTTCAAACCAGAGAACTCCTCTCGTGCGCCATATCTTATAGTGCATACCATCAAAAGGAGGCGGCCTAGTAGCCGCGGCTACACTAGTGGAATTCAGTTGCCTATAATCAGGTTTTTGGATTGTTAAAAATATAAGCAATAATCCATATGATTTAATCTAAATAATAAATTGATAAAGCATGATCATACAAACGGCACCAAAACTAATCATGCAGATCACCAAAGTAGATAAACAGATTACATCTAAACAAGATAAACCTATCACATCTACACCAAACGCTAGAACTAAAAACTCTAGCATAATCTGAAAGTGATAGATTGAGATCATATACAATGTAGGTTGTATAGCAGCGGCAGCAGTAGCAGTCGCAGCCGGAGCGGTTGTAGCAGCAGTAGCAGCGTTGTCGCCCATGTTGAGATTGCTGAAGAGGTCGATGACGTCCGGAAAGAAGTCGTCGTTCAGGAACTTGTTATCGGTCGATGTCGTGGATGCCAGTAGTCACCCCAAAAACCTAATCGCCCCTCACCTGTACATGTTCACGAGAGGCTGGGTTCCGGAAGCCCCGACTTGCGGTGTACGCCGCAAGTCAGGATGGAGAAGACGAAAGCGCGGCGCAAGGTTCTGGAAGTACGAGCATGTAACATGTATCGATTAGGTTTAGCATAGACGCTCATATATAGTGCAGGTCGGGTAGGTCGTGGGGTGTAGCCTCGACGAGATTCCCGCAACTCGCGGCGCGCGTCGTGACGAGGCGAGATGGAGTGGCAAGGCGAAGCGGGCACCGTCAGAGGAGTGCGGAGAGCTGCTCTTCCTCTCAGATCTTAGTGAGTGGTAGAACAACCTAGTATATAAAATAAAACCCTCATTCAAGTAGCAATGTGGGATAAACTTTAGCTCCACTAGCCCACACATAGCTGCCACAAATAATGGAAAAAGAGAATTTCAGAATTTGTATTTGTTATGGACCAAAAGCCTAACATGCGAATACCTCAAATTCCAACAAACATGCCCTAAAGGACGATGTGTTTTGGTTCATGCGTCTTCATGCATTGATTATGAAAAATCATTGTTAATGTATTTCGAAGGTGTATATCGGGACATTCTACATTCTCACATGAAATTTCGTGGGAGAAAGACATTTTTTGTGGCCTTTGCAACAAAAAATCAAGTGCAAAATCATTTTAGAGCACCAAAAATTGTCTTTTTTACACAAACCATAAAAAATATATGTTTATCACTAAACTTTGTGTGCCAACATATACACCTCAATATTTTTTCAGACTTCAAATTTTTTAAATGGTGGATGTATCTACATCTAGGACGGAAGTGAAGTGCACTTCCGGTTGAGCACGTTCATGACGACGAGGAGAGCACTACTTAGATTGAAGGGCTCGCCCAGTCTAAATCCTTTATTACTTATGCTGAAAGCAGACTATTAACCCAACATCGAGTAGCTGTCTCTTCTTCTGAACATATTTCACCTATATGGCGTCTATCTTCAGTATATCTGGAAACTGAGCCAAGAGTTTGTTGGATAAGTAGACACAATTTCTATGATTAATTTCAGAATATTAAATATGACAATACCAGCTACTAGCACATGTAACTCGAACATACTAGATGTACTAAACAACAAGATGAACGGAAACAGGCAGCAGCTAAACATGTACTCGCAGAACATAATGAATAATCAGACAACAGCACACCGCACGTACCGTTCGATTGCAGTAGTCGCAGCAGTAACCTTGGGGAAGATTGATCGAAGCAGACGGCAGCGAAGACGACGATAGGCAGCATCGCCCGACTTGGATGGAAGACGACTCGTGATGAATAACTCGAGCAGTCGCGCAGAGCGTTTCCCAAAAACCTTATTCGAACTCTCCCGTACAGGATTGCAAAGGCGAGTGGTTCCGGAGACCTGCTCTCCCGTTCGCCGGTGCACGCCGGCAAGCGGGATGGAGTAGACTACGGTGGCGGCGCAAGGCAGAGAGGAGACAAAACCCTAGATTGGTTTTCGGTGTGTCCGTGGTGAAAGCCGCACTGGCGTTTATATAGAGCGGCTCGGAAATTCCGCGTAGGACACGTCGTGGACCAGACTGTTGACACGTCTGTCAAAACCGCATAAGTTTTCCGGCTCGGGAATCCCGCGTAGGGCACGTCGTGGACCAGATTGTTGACACGTCTGTCAAAACCGTACAAGTTTTCCCAAGCAGCAAAAATAAAGCTCGGCTCGGCGAGATTCCCGCAACCCGCAACCCGCGGCGCGCGCGTCGTGACGAGCGAGCGGGCGAGCGGCGGCGTCGGAGGAGGAGCGCGCGTGTAGTTCTCCTCTTCTCACTCACTTTACTAAGTGGTGAACCGCTCCACCTTATAAGGTGGTGTAACTCTCCTCCAACTTTCCATGTGGGACTAAACTTTAGCTCCCACTCCACTCATATGTGAGCTGTCACCAAATTAGGCTAGATCACACATGGACTTCCACACACATGGGCTTTGAGATTTAGGGAAAAACTGAAATCACATATGGGCTTAAATAGATTAGCCCATTATTTCTAACAATCTCCCACCAGATCTCAAATGCCCATTTGAAGATTTGTCAATCCCCGCTACTTGTTTATATACCAGTGTTTCAGTAGAGACTTTTAAGTTGAACATCCACCTAGAATCTTGAACTACGTCTATCAACAACTTGAACAATGGATGAACCTTGAATTGCAAGTTTGGTGCCAATAGATTTCACTCAAAATCATAACTCGTACCTGGCTGTCAGTAGCCTATCCCGCGGGTTGGAGCATATGCGTCATACTTCCTGGTCTCTTCATGAGTTTACCAGAGACCACCCAAGTCTCATAGACCGGGATGTTTACAGTCGAGCTCATATAGGTGTGTTCTTTCAAGAATGCCCTGTAGGATGGCATCTTTGCTTAGTTATAGCCAATAGAAACACATTAAGGCATGTTGCCAACCTGCCTTACAGATTTTGAGAGTCATGCATCTTCACATAGAGAGGGTTACAAAATTCTCTCCTCAGTCAAACCACTAGCTTGTTCTTCCCAGATCCTAATTCACGGGATCTCCGATCACATAGGTTGGGTTACCACTATGGTGTGACATCCATGGGTCTCAACTCCATCTCCCTCGATGCATTTTCTATCACAATTCGTGATAGTCCCTTTGTAAAGGGATCTGCCAGGTTTTTATCTGTTTGAATATATGTAACAGTTATTACTCCAGAGTTTCTCAATTTCCTGACAGATTTCAAACGTCTCTTGACGTGTCTTGATGACTTCGCGTTATCCTTAGAATTGTTCACTTTGACAATAATAGTTTGGTTGTCACAATTCAAAAGAATTGTCGGCACAGGTTTTTCAACCACAGGCAAGTCCATCAAGAGTTTACGCAGCCATTCTGACTCAACAGTGGCTGTGTCTAAAGCAGTAAGTTTTGCTTCCATAGTTGACCTCGTCAATATGGTCTGTCTACGAGATCTCCATAAGACTGTGCCACCTCTAAGGGTAAACACACACCCACTCGTGGCGTAGAGTTCATCAACGTCAGAGATCCAGTTCGAATCACTATATCCTTCAAGCACGGTAGGGTGCCCTGAATAGTGAATCTCATAGCTCATTGTACCACATAGATAGTGCATGACCCTTTCAAGTGCATGCCAATGATCAATACCCGGGTTAGACATGAACCTACTCAAGTTGCTCACAGCAAAAGAGATATTGGGTCTTGTAGCGCTTGCTAAGTACATGAGAGAACCAATAATTTGTGAATATTTCAACTGGTTTGTTGGTTCCTTCTTATTATTTCGCAATGTCAAACTGGGATCATAAGGTGTTGGAGAAGTTTTGCCATCAATAAAGCCAAAACGGCTCATGACCTTCTCAACATAATGAGATTGCGTTAAAGTAATCCCATTCTCGTTCTTAATAAGCTTGATGTTCAGAATCACATCAGCCTCTCCCAGATCTTTCATATCAAAACTCTTTGACAGGAAAGACTTGACTTCATTTATCACATCCATGTTTGTACCAAAGATCAAAATATCATCCACGTACAAACATAATATAGCGCTATCGCCCCCACCATGGCGATAGTACACACACCTATTAGCCTCATTAATGACAAAGCTAGCAGAAAGTAGAGTTTTGTCAAACTTCTCATGCCATTGCTTAGGTGCTTGTTTTAGGCCATATAAAGATTTTAACAACTTGCACACCTTTGTCTCTTCACCTTTTACTACAAACCCATCTGGCTGATCCATATAGATCTCCTCTTCCAACTCTCCATTAAGGAAAGTTGTCTTCACATCCATTTGATGAACGAGAAGACCATAAGAGGCAGCCAGGGACAGTAGTACTCGAATGGTGGTCAGTCTAGCGACAGGTGAATAGGTGTCAAAGTAATCTTCGCCTTCTTTCTGTGTGTAGCCTTTGCTACAAGCCGTGCCTTGTACTTCTCAATAGTACCATCAGGCCTTAACTTCTTCTTGAACACCCACTTACAGCCCATAGGTTTGCAACCGTAGGGTCGTTCTGATAGTTCCCAAGTTCCATTAGAAAGAATCGAGTCCATCTCATTTTGGTCAACTTCTTTCCAATCATCTGCATCAGGAGATGCATATGCCTCTGCAATGGATCTGGGAGTATCGTCCACAAGGTACACGATGAAATCATTACCAAAGGATTTTGCAATCCTCTATCTCTTACTCCTTGTGGGAGGTTCATCGGCATCCTTCTCTAGGACTTTCTCATGTGTTTGTTCAAAATTCTCAATAGATGCACTAGATTCAGGAAGTATTTCAGAAGAAATTCTAGCAATGCTATGCATATCCTTCATAGGAAACATATTCTCAAAGAATGTTGCATCACGAGATTCCATTATAGTATCAACATGCATATCAGGAACCTCCGACTTAACCACTAGAAATCTATAGCCTATACTCCGCGGAGCATATCCTAGAAAGATACAATCCACTGTCTTAGGTCCAAGTTTGCATTTCTTGGGAATCAGTATGTTGACCTTAGCCAAACACCCCCAAGTGCGCAAATATGCAAGTGATGGTTTTCTCCCAGCCCACTCCTCATAAGGGGTCTTTTCTTTATTCTTGTTAGGAACTCTATTCAGGACATGACATGAAGTCAACAAAGTCTCCCCCCACCATGCCTTTGATAAACCAGCACTGTCTAGCATGGAATTCACCAAGTCAGCCACCATGCGGTTTTTCCTCTCGGCAACCCCGTTTGATTGGGGCGAGTAGGGAGGCGTCCTCTCGTGAATAATGTCATGTTCCTCACAGAACTCGTCAAAGATTTTGGGAAAATATTCACCACCACGATCCGACCTAAGATGTTTGATCTTTCTCTCTAGTTGATTTTCAACTTCAGCTTTATAAACTTTAAAGTAGTCTAAAGCTTCATCTTTAGTGTGCAACAAATAAACATAACAGTATCTAGTCGCATCATCAATCAATGTCATGAAATATCTCTTTTCACCTTTTGTCAACACACCATTCATCTCACATAGATCAGAATGTATGAGTTCTAGAGGTGCCAAGTTTCTCTCCTCGGCAGCCTTGTAGGACTTTCGAGGTTGCTTTGATTACACACAACTATGGCACTTAGAACCTTTGGCAATAGTGAAATTCGGAATTAAACTCATGCTGGACATCCGAGACATCAAACCAAAATTAATGTGACATAAACGAGAATGCCAAACACTGGTATCATCATTAACATCACCATAAATATGATTCACGGATTTATTACAAAACTCTGAAAGAGAGAAACGGAACAAGCCTCCAAACTTATAACCTTTACTAATAAATTGTCCATGTTTCGAAACAACGACTTTATTAGACTCTAACACAACCTTGAACCCATCTCTGCATAGAAGGGAGCCACTAACGAGATTCTTGTTCATAGTAGGGACATGTTGCACGTTCCTCAGCTGCACGATCTTTCCGGAAGTAAACTTCAGATCTACCGTGCCAACACCACGAATAGAAGCATGTGATCCATTCCCCATTAGGACAGAAGAATCCCGTGAGACCTGATAAGAAGTGAACATAGAGATGTCAGCACACACATGAACATTAGCACCTGTATCAATCCACCAACATAGTGATTGAAACACTGAAAGAACAGTAAATAAATTACCATGCCCATCTGTGTTGCTAGCGGTCACGACATTGACAGTCTTTCTACTTTTCCCTCTGTGATCTGCACGTTCTGGGCAGTCCTTGGAGAAGTGTCCGAGCTCTCCACAGGTAAAGCATCCTAGCTCGGCCTTGTTCGGCTTCTTCTTCTTGAAGGTTGTAGTCTTTTCAGGCTTATTGAAGGAGGGCTTATAGTTCCCTTTGTTCTTGCCGAAGGTCCTCTTTTGCACCATGTTGGCGCTAGACTGACCCTCGCCTCCTTTCTCAGTAGTGTCCTTAGCCCAAGCCTTCTCCTCAACATCAAGAGACGCTATCAGGTATTCAACCGATATCTCTTGTCTCTTATGCTTGAGAGTTGTTGCGAAGTTCCTCCATGAAGAAGGCAACTTTGCAATGATGCACCCAGCCACAAACTTGTCGGGTAGGTTACACTTAAGGATTTCAAGCTCCTTGGCAAAACACTGTATCTCATGAGCTTGTTCAACTACAGAACGGTTGTTAACCATCCTGTAATCATGAAAGTTCTTCATGATGCGATTCATTGCCAAGATTCATTACACCGAACTTAGCGTTCAGTGCCTCCCAGAGCTCTTTGCCATCTTTGAAGGGCATATACACATCAAACAGCTTGTTGTCAAGAACACTCAGAACGCATCCCACAAAGGCAAGATTTGTTTCCTTGAACTTGTTCTGATCTTGTTCAGATATAGTTTCTTCAGGTAAACCCTCACTAGGCTCGAATACTTTCAGATTTTGCAGCCACATAGTGGTCTTATACTGCCACCTCTTAAAATGAACACCGGTAAACTTTTCCGGCTTCATCGCATCGGCCAAGTGTCCCATGTTTATCTCGAAAAATTGCCTAGAATAAGGTTTTTGGATTGTTGGATAAGTAGGCACAATTTCCATGATTAATTTCAGAATATTAAACATGACAATACCAGCTACTAGCACATGTAACTCAAACATACTAGATGTACTAAACAACAAGATGAACAGAAACAGACAACAGCTAAACATGTACTCGCAGAACATGATGAATAACCAGACAACAACACGTCGCACGTATCGTTCGATTGCAGTAGTCGCAGCAGTAACCTTGGGGAAGATTGATCGAAGCAGATGGCGGCGAAGACGGCGATAGGCAGCACCGCCCGACTTGGATGGAAGACGACCCATGATGAAGAACTCGAGCAGTCGCGCAGAGCGCTTTCCAAAAACCTTATTCGCCCTCTCCCGTACAGGATCGCAAAGGCGAGTGGTTCCGGAGACCTGCTCTCCCGTTCGCCGGTGCACACCGACAAACGGGATGGAGTAGACTACGGTGGCGGCGCAAGTGTGTCCGTGGTGGAGGCCGCACTGACGTTTATATAGAGTGGCTCGGGAATCCCGTGTAGAACACGTCGTGGACCAAGCCCACGATGCGCACGTTCGGGTCGGTTACAGATAGCCCACGATCCGAGAGCGACCCAAATAAGCTGACTGTTGACACGTCTGTCAAAACCGCACAAGTTTTCCCAAGCAGCAAAAATAAAGCTCGGCTCGACGAGATTCCCGCAACCCGCGCGCGCGTCGTGACGGGCGGGCGACGTCGTCGGATGAGCACGCGTAGTTCTCCTCTTCTCACTCACTTTACTAAGTGGTGAACCACTCCACCTTATAAGGTGGTGTAACTCTCCTCCAACTTTCCATGTGGAACTAAACTTTAGCTCCCACTCCACTCATATGTGAGCTGCCACCAAATTAGGCTAGATCACACATGGGTTTCCATACACATGGGCTTTGATATTTAGAAAAAAACTGAAATCACGTATGGGCTTAAATAGATTAGCCCATTATTTCTAACAGAGTTGCCCAAATTGCGGAGAACCTCGAGTGCCTTGTCATTTCAATTTCTTCATAGTTCTGCTGAATAAACCTACAGGCCAGGGGGCTTGAGAACTGGAATAGGGAAGAGGCTCTCCACGTCAATCTGAGTACCAACAAGGTTATTCACAAGCTCATTTGAAACAGTCGTGCCTTTCCACCCGTTGAACCAGGGACCTCCTCCAACTTCCACCGCCGCCATGTTGCTTGTGGCCTCAAGTATCATCTGCGAGCAGATAAGTTAATGTTAATGTTACTGGCACGTGCTAATCTTGCTAAAAAGATTTAAACAAAGGAAAACTGTAAGAGAAGCCCAGATAGTATAGATGGGAACCCAATTTCACTGTCGACAAGGGCTTTGACCCAGATAGCGTGGTTGTGCATCTACTCTCTCAACAATATTTGCCAAATATATTTGGTTTCATATGCCTCTTCCTATCTGTAAAGGGGCTTGGCCAGATAATAAAAGGAGGAAGAAAACCCAAGTATCTATCATCCATGTCCCTTCTTTACCCGACCAGGCGAGGGCACGTAGGCTTCATGTAGCAGCCTCACATCAAGCACACCTACGTTCTATATTCCTTTTTGCTAGTTTATACCATCAATTTGTGTCATTAAAAAGATTAGTTAACCAAGTATATGCCATTAAACATATTGATTATCAAAGTTCAGTTTTGAAGACTGCTAAACCAAACAGCACCTTGCAACATGCGTAACAAGCAAGTTATTTGAAAACAAATTGAAAAATTCCAGCACAGAAGAGAAGTTCCCTTGATTACTGCAACCATGATCGCATACCTTCCCCTTGCTCCCATCAAATCTTTTTTCCCACATTTGCAGCTTGAGATCTCCATAACAGGTGTCTTTGCATGCTGGTACCAACCCAGCCTCCACTGTTGGAGCTCTCAAAGCAGTGCCTAGTTCTTTGGTGGTTGCTTCTATTTCCACCTGTGTAAAATGCACGAATGCATGTTATTACAGGGCACAGAATATAATGCAAGTGTCCTCAGAACTTAAGTATGACAGTAAAATGCACTTAAGCCTATCTGCAACAGAGACTGTCGCAATTTAATACCTACAAGATTATATACAACTAAAAAGGTTAAATGTGCATCTTGCTGAGTTGTGAATATAAGTCAAGCCAGCCAACACAAGCACTGCAAACACTGAAGCAAAATTTGGTACTCCCTCCGATCCAAATTAGTTGATTCAGATTTGTCTAGATTCGATTGTACCTAGACATGATTTAGTACTAGATACATCCGTATCTTGACAAATTTGTGTCAACTAATTTGGGTCGGAGGGAGTAATAATTACCAGATGATTTTTGTTCTCGCCAGACATCCTCCAGTGACCCCAAGGAGCAATGTCCCAGCTTACTGTCCCAGTCCAAGGCACAAACTCATAAAAATTTCCCTCATGATGGACGCCAATCTGAAGAGAACAGCAGTTCCTATGAAGATAAGTAGGGTATAATAATCAATAGTTCATTTGCAAGAGCGTGAAAGCCAATAGCAGAACAGAAAAAGTATGGAATACAATTTCACATTTTACTTTCAAATACTCCCTCCGACCCAAATTAGTTGACTTAAATTTCTCTAGATTCGAATGTATCTAGACTTGTTTTAGTGCTAGATACGTCCGAATCTAGACAAAACCAAGTCAAGTAATTTGGGTCGGAGGGAGTAGAACATAGTACTCATCATTTAATAAAGTTGTTTTAAATACTTGTATCAAACAAAGCGGGTAAAAACTGCAGCCTTCTATCATTTCAGGTACCTATGTGATGCAGAAAAATGAATCCCGTAGACTTTCTGTTTCTGAAGGCAGTGGTATTTCCATCATGGCATCCTTATTGTGGTTTGCCACCCTGAGTGGTAGATATTGACTCAGATTTATAGGTTCGACCAATTACAAAAGCTGGGAGAAATAGGGAGAGGAGTGTTTAATGGGGGTGATCTGTTTCAACCGAAACTTGTGATAGTGTATTTCCACATATTTTATCAAGCAACAAGACAACAGTTTTTGCCTGGTTTTCCTCTAATGATCCAGAGTTTTGTGTGGTGTTTGGCCTGGTTTCCCTCGTAAACAGTAATAACTCTACTATTATTATTTAATTGCAGGAATACCCTGCCCTTTCGAGGTTTCCTGAAATAATAAGCCTAACAACCATCTTCCTTCTGGGAAGATATCCACAGATCAAGATGAAGTCAAAAGTATCAAATATGTACCAGGGAAGGACTCTCGTATGTATCTCCCAATCCAATTTTCCTCAATCCACCGGCAGCAGTTAGAGCAACCTCACCAGATGTGCCTGAGAAGACATTGCACTGAATCTGCATGAGAAAAGAGATTACTATTGGTTCATGCATGGAATTGCGGAGTTAACTAAAAATTTACAAACCAATATATAACACAATTTATTTCACAACTATCCATATGATATGATAGTCTCCATGATAAATTAAGACTAGAAGGGTAAACAAATGTTGAGTATCATTGATAATACTATGTCTAGTTGTCTACAGAGGGTGATTTTTTGTGTACCACAGTAGCAAAAACCAATTGCATGAATATGTGCAATCTTGACTACATCAAATAAATAACATCGACATGATTGACAATTGAGAACTGGAAAATACTTAGTCATTAAGACATCTAATATTGAAGACAAACATCATGCTTGGCATAGCACGATCTTCTTGAGGAAGTTTTGGGAAAATCTACAAGATTAGACAAGCCAAATGAAAAATTATAAGGATACATTTCGATCTTGGGTCAGCTGTGCTACAGCCAAGCTTAGCTAGCTTGCCATCTCCACTTTGCCATGTATACCTTTTCTTAAGCTTTACTTAGTTTACTTTTGAAGTTTTGATGACAAACTTTAATGGTAGCCATTCAGTTTTGGCACTATCTCAGGGGCAAGTTGAAACACAGTTCTTTGTATTCAACAATCCATGAACAAAACTATATACAAGGAGCATCGATTAAACACTCGAACAGAGGTATTAATCTTGGAGAGAATTATTTTGTGCAAGTTGACTCAAACTACCGTTCAGATAAGGCTAGTGATCGGAGAGGAAGAAAAGAAATGGAGCCTTAGACAACAAAGAAATATATGTGAACATGGTGGAGCAATGGTCCGGGAAAGAAAATGAACCAGTGCTCGACTTGTGGTACGGTAGAGGCCAGTAGGCGGAGAAAAGTACTTCGAAGATCGTAGTGGGGGATGAGGAGGATTCAGGTAAAGAAAAATAGGTCAGGCATAAGAAACTGGTGCAAGTTTCGGAGGATTAGCTGCTTGCTCATGTAGATTTTTCCGTGCCAATGAGTCAGGTCAACCTCCTTTGCAAGGTGTTTATAGTCTGCAAATGCTACCAGTCTCCTAAAAGGTAAAAGCTACATTTTTGCATACGAAACACCAAACCTAGCCAGGCAAGGCTAGAAGAGGCTTTGCCCAGGATCCATTCAACTCCACGACAATGGAATTACAGGTATGGTTGGTTGATGCTTATATGTGCCCTACCACTTTTTACTAACCATTGGCTATCCAAAAAACGGCTAGAGATTCCTCTACCTTTTGTTCGAGAGTTGGCAAGAATTGTGAAGTTTTCATGGGCAACCAACCAAGCAAGAGCCAAGACATCAGGCTGCCAAATTTTTGGTATGGCAACCAGCACTGAATCATGGTTGAACATTAGTGGCAATACAAAACCAAAATTACGACACGGTAGACACATTTTCCAATCACTAAATAATCTACGATCCACTCCATATTATAATCCATATATGACATCAAGACTAACAGAAGATCAAAGCTCAGAGAGAAGATAGAGAAACACACCCAGTACCACTTTCTTGGGAAACCCCCGCCCCAGTTCTTTTCTGAGTAAGAGGGAGCATTTTCAAATTCAAACCGTTCTCCGTCCCATTCTATCCATCCTGGAAAGTACTCACACATCAAGAAATCAATATAATAGAATACTACGAATGGGTAAACCCTTTATAAATGAAGCACACTACTTGTTCCAATAACATGAAGCCAACCAGTTTCAAAAAGTTCTAGGTTGCATTTCTTTAGCCTTGTCGAAACCGTTGATTATTATAGAAATAGGTATACGATGCATTGCGATTTCTTTTACATATGAAGCAGCTAGGCCATTCCTGTTAAAATGCTGCTATAATGCTACAAGGAAGCATTTCTCTTATGAGCATAGCAGGCCACAGGTAAATAGTCATAGAGCACATGAAAACCAGTTTGAAAAGGTTATATTTTGCATCTGAGAAACTCCAACATCACATAATATACATTACTGCTATTACCGATGGCCCACAAAATTGTAATGTCTGGCATAACAATGAAAGAAATGTGAAAACACCCTGATAACAAAGGATAGCGTACTATAATTTACGACTGAGCTGGAGAGAAGTTACCAAGGATTACATGTCGCTCGACAACTATAGACTTGTCGCACGACAAGTCTACGTGTCGCAAACCTGATGTCGACAAGTTGGAACGACACGCCAAGTTGAACTTGTCGTTCGACAAGTTGACTTGTCGGCGACAAACCTCGACTTGTCTCTGTCAACTAGTCGATCGACAAGTTAGAGGGCTGGGATATAAAACCCTCGCCCCAGATCGACAAGTTCATGACTCCCTCCCCCAGCCGCCTCTTCCCTGGCGCTCCTCCCCTGACGCCGCCTCTCCTCTGGCCGCCGCTGGCATGTGGAGAAGTGGAGGCCCTGCCCACTGGACGCAATTGTCACAGTATCAGGTTCCTCTCCACTCCATATGCCATCAATATTTGTTAGTATACCAAAATTAATAGGCTAGTTACTTAGTATTTTTTAGTAGTTCCTTGTCGACAACACATCGACAAGTCTATCACTTGTCGAGACTTGTCTACTTGTCGGTACCCCAGCGACAAGTTGCGACACGTCGACACGTAAACCTTGGAAGTTACTCAATGGAAGATAAGAAATTAGACTCATGAATAGGAGTATAGGACTAGCAGCAAATCCTGATGTGTGCTAAATGCAACTAGGGTTTTCATGAACATTATCAAAGGGGGAGATGAAGTGAAGTTATTTCAGCAATCCAGTTTTCGTATTTTGGGTTAAGAATTACAGTTCCACTCAACATGGTATTTTGGAGAGATAGGCATGTCCTTCAGTAACTTAATTAGTACATGTGTCATCAATGAATAGTATTACGCATGGGAGCTGGACATCTCCTTCAGTAAACTAGTTAATTGTATATCTTTCATATACCTAGGACAAAGTTAAAACAGCATTCAGTTAGAATAAATCAACAAGTTTCTATATTCAGGGTAATACAAACCTGTGGATAGGCCACCAGCCATGCATATTTGCCAATGAGGTTCAAAGAATGGAAAAGCAGCAAGCCAACCAGCTGTCGACTTCTGCTTAGATGTGACATCACCCCACCCATATACCGGACGAGTGCTGTACTCCCAACGAGCTGTTTGTACATTCGGCACATACTTTGACCTATGAGGGGCAACAATTAGCTCAAATTGCAATAACAAAAAGTGTGCCTTTATTGTTTACCTAATCACATTGCAAGAACTCAGACGGTATTTTTGCTACAGTTATGGAGGCAGTTTGCTATGATTTTAACACAATGTCAGCATCTCGAAAGAAATAACTAGTAGAGATTACAGAATATTGCTCCATAAAAGCATAATTTGTCATTTGTTTACATTTGCTTACATTAAGACGCAATAAAAAACGATAAAAGATATTTCTTAATATTGACTGGAACAGTGGTGTTTTTAACCCTTGGTTCATTCAAGACATACAATTTTAACTACATGACACAATTATTGCACACTGATAGGACAATAAAGGTTTAGCAAAACCATTGCAATCTTTTTAAATAAGTAACCCACTAATTGTTAAAAGGACAAATCTTTCACAAGCATGGGATTCACATGCCTTCCATCATCACGTATGAAACCCTGATGCCAAACTGGTGTGACTTGGTAGCCTTCCAAAACACGATTTGAAAATTCCTGGATCAAAACACATAGATAGTTGTTCAGTATATGAAGAAATCTGTGCAACTCATAAGATCAAGAGACCATAAAATCCATGAACCATTACATAGGAGGCGTAAGAACAAGAATAAAAATCATTCCTAGGTCCTTCAAAGACATGCAATCTGAGAAAACATACATGCATCTATACTAGAAATTTTCTTTGCAGAAATTCTTTTCACTTTCAAATTGTTAACAGCAGAAGCAATAAAAAAGTATCAGTGGGAGATGTCACCAAAAGATTCTTCAGTATAAGCACATTAAGGTAACATTGATGGGCAAGCAAAGCAATATATCTGAACTGAGAGTAAATAAATCTTCTTACATAATCTATTAGAAACAAGGAATATAGATAAAGCATTGACCAAATATAAAGCTTCAGTGCATACAATAATAATACTTGTTAATCAATGGAAAACCTTGCACATCATCTAGCAAGTTAGACGAACATGGAAGAATGTATAATGCATAAATATTTAACTAGAGTGGAGACGGAGAAAAAAAAGTTATAACCATAAATAAAACAAGAAAATAACCTAAAATAATTTTTTTTGGATGATTCACCGGATAGCAAGTATGGAGCAGCTCATCACATGCCATTCGCTGTGTTTTAGTACGAAGAAATATTAAGCAAAGAAAACTATAGATCATTAAACGGCTCTTGAATTTCATAAGAAGCCATAAAGCATATACCTGAGGAGGGACTTCCCGTTCCGGGGGAGTTGAGTCTTTATTGGAAATGAAAGTGTTTCCGAGAGTTAGCTCATTTCTACCTATCGAAGTGCAGCTTATTAATTGGGAGATCCGCACAGTTATGAATCACAAAGGTCAAGCAAACAGGAAAAGTAATGCTAACTCTCAGACAAGAGAAAATGAGTGAAATAGTTTTAGCACCATGGTTTAGTTTGGCTGCTTGGGTTTTAACCTGCAGCAACTCCCTATAGGTAAATAAACGTAGCTTCCAAGTTTCCAAAATATGCAGTTGACCCTATGTTTTTCTAAACATTTAAATGAACAACGAAAATAGTACATGTATATTTATCGGAAAAAGTAATACTACTATTATAGTTTTATTATGCTTTACAATGTACTGAAGTTCAAATTCTTGTTCGTTTGCCTCTTAGGAGGTGTGTAAACACCAACTCTATCTTTCCAATGAAATGAAACGCAAAGGTCCTTTGCGTTTTCCCGAAAAAAAATACACTTCTGTGATTGTGAGTTTGTGACAATGTCCGAAATGCACTATTTTGTGGCTGAAGGTACTAGTTGATATCTGATAGCCCCTTGACTGGAGCATAAACTTTAAAAAAAAACTGATGGGACTAGTGGTTCTACCGAGGGAAAGAGATTAGGGTTTCGATCCTGAAAAAACGGACCCAATGCCTGCTCTGGTCTGGTTTAGCACAAAGATCGTCTAAGTATGTGAGCTAGCAAAATACCGATCGAACCAGGCACGTGAATAAAAAAAAGGCATGGCCCAACTAGCCACGTGAGAAAGAGAATGCCTGTATTCAGTCTTGAGTGGCAGACCTAGAACTTTCTAGAAGCCCGGGCAAACAAGCCTACGATGCCATTTTTTGGGACAAATTGCTCTAGAACATAGTGGTACAAGGCGTCGCACCGCCGGCAAGCCCGGGCGGCTGCCCGGGCAATAGGGATGGTGGATTCTAGCAAAATAGGTGCGGGATGGGGTTTGAACCTGCACCCTCACCTATTGGAGTCGTCAGCACAATGCCAATAACAGACAAGAATAAGCAAGTTGTGTGATATAGGACAAAAGTTTAGAACTATGTACACATTACTACATTAGTGAACTACACAGTACGGCTAGTATGACAAGTGAACTAATGAACCAAAAGCCTGACTGGTTTGGATCAATGGTCTGTATTTTAGAAATATGGGTCTGGAGCCATAACAGTAATACTAGAACTGGTAGATACATCAAACCTAAACTGATTGTGTGTGCCCAGATACCAAATGTGAGTTTGCTCGTAGTAGCTCGGTTCTAGCAGGGTATGGGGCTCCGTGGGCGGCAGCGTTTGCTTCGGTGGTATGTGTGTTTGTTGTGTTGTCAACTTGTTAAGCTCCAGGCTTACTTTAGAGCCTGTTGTTCTGGTTTTCGTATTCTCATAATTAGTTGGATATTCAACTTCTGTAATGAATAGCATAGCTCTTGTCCTTTCGAGGTTTCTTCAATAGAAATACAAGATTGCACAACGTAAAATAACTATCTTATGAGGATATTATTTGTGATGGGATATTCAGCTTCATTTTTGTATTTTCACCAGATGCAGGCCATAAGGCCTCAAGTGCATATGACGACATAATTTCCATTTCTTTAAAACAGATAGGAACAATACCATTTAGTTATTGTACAGATACTGCCAGTGATTATAATTCGGATAGAAGCACAGTACCATGCATACCACAATCTTACATTGTCAACTTAATCTCAATAACCAAAATGATTTTAGGACAAAATTTGACAGGAAAGGAGAATTTATAAGGAAAAACAATTGAAAAAAAGAGGTTGAACAAGTATCTTACTCCCCCAAAAGTTGTTTGATTTTTCAGAGAACTGGCATATGTACTTGTCATCTGCACCAAGAATTTGCGCTCCTGCCCCGGTAAACCGTGGACCGTATAAGGTCCGGTCAAGAGCACTCATCCCATCACGAAAAAATGGGTTCTCAACAGAGTACATGAAACAGAAGCTCTGCCTGCACTCGGGAATGGACACCTTGAAGTACCATCCTTCGAAGAAAGGCCTGGCAGTCCCGTCGTAGTGATACCTGCAAAAAATTCCTCACACCGATTAGCTGCTGAATCTCCTACGACATGAACATAGTGTCACATCACTGTCCTACTGTGCCAACACAGAGTGACAAATTAGCAACATTCTGAAGATTCACAACCCCCACTTAGGAGTTGCATCATATCAGGTTGGGGTTAAATTCAGCTGAGTGTTTATTCCGAATACCAAGCGTGTGTATGGGGGTGAATCTGTGAGCTAAATTTACATTTCTTAAATCAAAAAGAGGCAGCACACAAATCTTCTTGACCGAAGCGCAACCCCAATTAAGAAAAAACAGCTGCAGCAGGTGAACTCCGATAACACATTAGCAGACGAGTGCTTACCCGCTGTGCGGCGTCCGCAGAGGCCGATCCCGCGGGGTGGGAGCGTAGACGGGCGCCACCGCCGTGGAGGAGACTGCCGGCTCGGCGGCAGCGCGTGCGCACAGGCCGCGGCGGGCACGTGGACACCACCGCGGTCGGGGAGCGTGGGGCACTGGCCTCGCGCCCGGCACGACGACGGCGGCAGAGGCGGCGACGTTCATGCGGATGGGCTGTGGCGTGGGACCACCGACTCGGTGTTGGGGCCGGGGTTGTGCTAGTTCTGTTCCGGCTTTGATTTGCTCGAGCGGTGGGAGCTCACTCAGCAGGGCAGTCCAAGTCCAAGTGTCAAACTGCTGCCGTGGAGGACGCAAAGGCTGCAGATTGCGTTTTGCGTGCGGGAATGGTCCCGCCACGTGGTTCATACGTGAGAACTGGTCGTTCACGTGCACGTATGGCTGTGGGCTCGTCGTTCGGTCAGAGCATCTCCACTCACCTTGCTCCGATCCACAATAAGCGTCGACTATGTATTTTTTTTATATTTAAAGACTATTTATAAATTTTAATTACTCTATATTGACTATGCTTGATAAAATGATATGACAACTTTTAAATTTATCCACAAATTATGGATTAATTAAAAAATCAATGCTTGCTTTATTCACAGCTGAGAAGTCTACGTCACCAAAAGACGTGACGACTACTTCAATTTGTTTTATTAAACACTAGATTGTGTAAAGTACCATAGAAGTTTTTTTTAGAGCAACACACGTATTTCATTAATAGAAAATTAAATTACATGACGCAACATACATGGAAACTAAAAGACAGGCCGAGATAAACTGATTATCCTAAATATGCAGATAAAATCCTAAGAAATCGAGAAATATAAAACGATCTCTAGAATTTCCCGCAACCACCATAGCTAGCTGCCTCCGCCCAACTCCAGCGCCGCCAAGGCGGACGCCGGGAGAGACGCCGAACCTCCACCACTGCAAGATCCAAAACCGCACCATCGTCAACGAGGCTTTGTGAGTCGATGAACAGGTTGCACGCAGCTAGGCACATGTCGCGTCGACCGGGGGACGCCCCCGTAAGTCTTGGACCAAGATCCACCACCTCCCATCGACGAAGTCGGAGAAAAACGGCAAATCCACCACCTCCGGGCCAACATCCTCGCTCCAGAACAACCACCTCGCCCCGGCCGCCAGCGCCGTCATGGATAACAACGAACGTCGGTGACACACCGAAAAACTATTCTCACCAGATTTGAAGAACGACGAGAAGACCAAGCTATCGATCTGAAGGACCGATCAGCACACGTTGCCATCAACTCTGAGGCGCCACCTCGAAGGTTGTCGCCGATGTGGGAGTAGACTTGAGACAGATTTATTTGCCTGAGCATCGCTCCCACCACCCCAACGGTGCACCAAAGAAGACAAAATCTAACCCTAACTACTAGGCCAGAACGGAGAAACGAGGCCCCCTCCCTCCTGCCGCCGCCGGAGCGGCAAGCGGAGGGAGAGGGGACCAAGACCAACGCCCTGGTCGGATGAGATCGGGAGGACTTTTTTCGTTGCCGCCGCCCGCTCGCAAGAGCAAAAGGCGAAACGGTTTCCGTACCGATTCCTTTGAAGAAAACCGAAGTACCATAGGAGTTGGGTATACACTACTTTATAGTGATTACCTACTTGTGTTTAAAGCAAGGATGAAAGTACACGTGTAAGTGAGGTCTACACTACTCGGTAGTGACTATCTCCATATGTTCTACAAATATGATCTACACCATGATACGGTGATTATCTATTTGTTGAAAATCATATGATGGGTCGTGTAGGCTTTTCTTAGACCTCTAAATGGATCAAGCATGTTATTTTACACATAATTAATTTACTTGTTGGTAAATTAATGGGCATGATATTTTTCATACAGGCTATGGATAACATATCCAAGAAAGAATTTGTTGAGCTTGCGCTTGATGGCAGAACATCAAACAGAAACTATCTGACATGGGTCATGTATGTCAAGATTAACTTGGCATCCAGGAATTTAATTAGCACTATAACCACATCTGCTCAAGGTGCTCCTACTATACCAAAACCGACAAAGTATGTTGCTTTAAAGTTCATTCCACATCACCTTGATCCTACCCTGAAAGATGAGTACATGATGGAGGAAAATCTTCTATCATTGTAGGACTCTTTAAAGGAGCGTTATGATCAGCAGAGATCGGTGATGTTGTCTGAAGCGCAATGACAATGGGCACTTATCTGCTTTCAGGATTTCAAGTATGTTGCGGCATATAACTCTGTCATGCATCAAATCAACTCTAAGTTGAGATTCTGCAACAGTGCAGTTTCGGATGCGGATCTCATTGAGAAAACGTTATCCACTTTCCATCCTAATATGAGGTTAATTGTTGAACATCATAGTAACCAAAAGTATAAGAAGCATTTTGAATTGATATATGCACTTCTTCAAGTAGAAAAGAATAATGAAACTCTTGATAAAAATAATCTTTTCCGTCCAACAAGAACATTGTCGTTGCCTGAAGAAAATTTCAATTCTTATAATGATCAAATTTTCCGTGGTTCAAAGAGAAACCATAGGAAGTCTAAGGGAAAATGAAAGCGCAATGAGAATCAGAATAATGATGGAGTACAAAAGGGCAAGAATCATTTTAAGAGAAATTGATAGGGGTAACAATTCTGAAAGTTGTTACCGATGTGGTTGTAACACTCATATTGCAAAGAAATGTACAACTTCTAAGCATTTGGTAGTGTTGTATCAACAATCAATCAAAGTTAGAAAGACTCAAGGGAACTAGTATGAAGCTCACTTTACTAGACCGATAGCCGAGAGTTCCCAAAGCGTTCAACAGAACATAGAGAACCATGATCAACCTCAGCAAAAGGAAGGACCAAAACTTCATGCTGAAGACATGTTAGTGGATTTCACTTCTACAAGTGACATATATGGAGACCAGCTTTAAACTCCTTGTAGTCTCATAATTATTGTGACGATGTCCTTATATATTTTGTGTGTTGTAAATTATTTGTGTCATACGACATATGGTATTGTAATAATTATGCAATCGAACATAATGTATTGTATAAGCAGACATACATAGTATATATTGTATGTGTATATTCTATATGAATTTGGATAAATACCGAATTTTATTCTTTTTACTCTATAGAAATCTTCTGAAAATCCAATAGAGGAGAAAATTTGTTTATTGAACAGTGGTGCCTCTAACACACTATTATGGAAGGTTAAATACTCCAAACTCTGAAAAAGAGTAAGGGGAGTGTCATGACTATCGGTGGTCACGACACCATCATTATTATTCTAGTCAGGCCACATTTACACTCCTAAATGGTACGAAGCTTATGATCCAGGAGGCATTATTGTATTCAGATTCAACCCGTACATTGTTGAGTTTTACATCTGGAGTAATGGCTACCACATCGAAACACATGAATATGGTAAAGTTGAAATCCTACTCATAACTCAGAAAAAGGGTTTCGAAAGGAAGACCCTTGAGAAACTTCCTCCTCTATCTTCTAGACTGTATTATACATACATAAAACCAGATCCACATTTGGCATATAAAATATTTTTCTAAAATCTTGATAAATTCAAGATATGGCATGATTGCTTGGGTCATCTTAGTGTGGGGATGATGAGGAAAATTATTGATGGTTCGACTAGACACAGCATAATGGTTGCTAATTTTGCCAAATCCTTGCATTTTGTATGCATTGCATGTGCAACTAGAAAATCAATCACTAGACCCCCATATCTGAAGGTCAAGAGTGAATCACTAAATTTTCTTGAACGTATTCAAGGAGATATATATGGTCGAATTCAACTGTTATCGGGACCATTCGGATATTTTATGCTACTCATTGATGAATCTACAAGATGGTCAAAGAATGTATGTCTCGTATCGATAAGGAACCATGCATTTGCAAAGCTGATTACTCAAATCATAAAGTTGAGAGCTAATCATCCTGAACATAGAATAAAATCCATCAGAATGGATAATACTGCTAAATTTAGTTTACGAGAATTCAATGATTACTACTTAGCTTTGGATATAATTGTGGCGCATTCTATACCGTATGTATACACATAAAAAAGTCTTGTGGAATCACTTATCAAGAGGATCCTATAGAATTGGAATATCCCAACTTCATGTTGGGGACACGTGGTGTTACATGTCGCGGAATTGATACAAATTCGACCAAGTGCATACCATACGGCCTCTCCGTTGCAGTTAGTACGTGGGAATCAACCAAGTATTTCCCACCTTCGAAGATTCGGTTGCACTGTGTATGTGCCGATATCACCACCTCAGCGTACATCGATGGGTCCACATGGAAAGATAGGTATTTATGCGGGCTACAGTTCTTCGTCAATTATAAAGTATCTGGAGCCTCCAACACGGGATCTCTTCACAACCTGGTATGCTGATTGTATCTTCGATGAGGATCATTTTACGTCATTAGAAGAGAGAAAAGGACCACAAAGAATTTTGGGAAATATATTGGAATGTTGAAGGCATTCAGTCTTTAGATCCACGTACGAATGAATCTGAACTGGAGGTTCAGAGGATCATAAATTTGCAAAATATTGCAAATAATCTGCCAGATGCATTTACTGACTATAAAGGTGTCACTAAATCTCATGTTCCTGCTATGAATTCCTAGAGAGAGTTGAGATAGTTGAGACCACTCAACTGCCCAAGAGGGGGAGAAATCTGTACAAAAAAGACAAGATTTCTCAGAAGCGTCCACGGAAAATGAGGACCTCTCAAACAATAAATGTAGGTCAGTCGTGGGTTGACGTTCAACCTAGTGTTGAAGAAAGACACCTGAAGGATGTTATCATCTAGGGCCCAACACAAGTGTGCACACGAGCATAGGTGCTGGGACATTGGAACACCTCGATTTAATCATTGAGGGAAATCATGATGAGTCTGAAGGTATTGAAGATATTTACGTAAATTATGTTATATCAAGAAAATTGTTCAATAGAAAGTCTACAAATGTCGACATATTTTTATCCTCAAAATTGCAAATGACCTGGCATTAGATCGTGAACTTAAGATTATGGTAGAGTGTATGAAACGTTCGGACTGGCCCAAATAGATGGTTGCAAATGAGGATGAATTGCGCTCGCTTACCAAGAGAGGGGTATTTACTAATGTAATGCCTACTCCTCAGGACGTTTTCCCCGTAGTGGCGAAATGGGTTTTTGTTCGAAAGAGGAACGATAACAATGAGGTGGTGAGATATAAGGTGATGCTTGTAGCACAAGGGTTTACACAGAAACCTGGCATCGATTATGATGAAAATATATTCTCCTGTAATGAGTGGAATCAAGTTCCGATACTTGATATCGCTGGCAGTGCAAATGAATTTGTATATCAAATTGATAGATGTGGTGACCACATATTTATATGAGTCGCTAGATATGAATATCTACATGAAAGTTCTTGAGGGAATAAATATTCCAGATCCAAAGGTTGATCGCAAAATATACTACATAAAGCTACAGAAGTCGTTATACTGCCTAAAGTGGTTGGATAGAATATGGTACAACCGACTAAGTGAGTTCCTTTTATAGAAAGTATACTTGAATGATAATGATACCATGTGTGTTCATAAAGAAATCTTCTAATGGATTCTATATAATCTCTATGTATGTGGAAGATTTTAATACCATTGGTACTATCCAAGAGATATGTGAGGCTAGTAATTATCTACAGATGGAATTTGAGATAAAATATTTGGGTAAAACGGTTTGCAACTTGAACATATTTTATATGGAATATTGGTGAGAGAATCCTTTATTTGACACTACTTGCAAATATGATTCCTTATTTGACATTAGAAAAGTTTTGCTTCCTTATTTGACACTTGATCAAAATTTCAATGCCTTATATGACATTCTCGTTTGTCACGTTACACTCGCCATCGGTCTTTTCTTTCCTGTACCAAATTACCCCTCCGTTAGTCATTATGCAACGCTGGAAAATTATACCTAACCCGTGTCTTGTTCCTATCGGGAGAAACACTGGTTGCAGTTCTAACTTGTGCATACTCCAGAATCCTAGACGTTGCGTCTATGATCTACAACATCGCCGGCAGCAGCAAACACCCGTGCAGTCCAGTAGGCGGTTGTCTTGTACTTGATTTGCTCCCAGAGCAGAAAATCATCAAAGCAATGTTGGGAGCTTTCCAACTCTAGGAATACTGCAAAACTGTAAGAACGCAGTGATGGCCAAGTTGGATTTCACCTAGCTATTGAAAGTGGGCTCAACTTATGTCAAAATTTTCCTATTTATAGTATTTTGGAATTTAAATCTGAGAACTAATATTTTAATTAAACTCGGTTGACTTGGCTAATACTTTTGCTTTTATCTTGTACATTATTTTGGTTACAAAATGCACTAGGGGCAAACGCGTCTTTTTGTATCACTGTTTAACACCGTTATTGTTAAAAATGAACTAAAGTGTCATATAAGGCATAAAATTTAGACCAAGTGTCAAATATGGAAAAAAAATCTTTTCAGGGTCAAAAAAGGGATCAAATTTTCATGTAGTGTCAAATAAGGAATTCTCTCAATATTGGTTCATCAGTCGACTTATATTGGAGAAATTCAATATATATATAACATACCCGTTGAAAACACCTATGGTTGTTAGGTCTCTTGATAGAGATAAAACACCCTTTTAGACGTAAGGATGACGAGAAGATATTGGGACCGGAATTCCCATGCCTTAGTGCAATTGGTACACTGATTGTAACATCCCAAAACTCCAATCCAAGTTTATCAAAGATCAAATCATCCAAATTTAGGGTTAATAAAAACTTTTCCAAATTTAAAATGAAAGCATTCATATATGTGTGCATTTAAAATAAGAGTTGTTTTGAATTGCCATGAATGTGTGATCCTTTGCTTCTAAAATGTTTCTTAGGTGATTTAAACATCATCTACATCATTTCCAAACTTTTCCAAAAAGAAATCAAATCAAAAAGAATTAAAATGAAGGAATGGTCATTTGGACAAATTTAACTCTCATGCCTACTTTGGCTATTCCTAGTACTCAATTCTTAACAGAAACAATTCTTGATCTTTACACCCCTTGCTAGTACACATAATGAGGTACCAAGGCCCACCTTTTGATTAACTAAAAACCTTTTGTAAACTATTTTAAATGACAGTTTAAAATTGAATCTAATGCATATGCATAGATCACTCCTATTTCAAAAACCATGTATTTGAGGTCCATTTTCAAAACCCTTGCAACCAGAGACTACCTAGCACTAGTGGAGATCACCCAAAAATTTTGAACTCAAAATTTAAAACTTTTTCTCTTGCGGCCATTTCATCAAACACTTGGCAGGCAGATTGCAAACTAAACAAATTTTACTATTTTAAATAGTGTTCTGGCCAAACTTGTTCCCCAAATTGCCACCAAAAACCTCCCCACTACTCCCCCTAACCCTCTCTAGCCTATCCCCACACTGTGCCACGACCAAATGGTCATGGCCATTAAGGCCGAACCCCCACTTGGGCACCCCACCGGCGACAGCAAGCCACAGCCACCGCCAGCGCCATCCACCGTGTCCTGGAGATAGCCCGTGGTCCACCTCCACCGCCCAACCAGTCCCAGCCCAAGGACAGCGACCAGAACGACCAGGAACCGCCGCGCCCCGAGCCTGTCGACCATGCCGATGCCGCCCGCAGAGCGCGCACTGTCCCCACGTGCACAAGCCGCCGCTCGACACCAGCCCGCCCACCGCCTCCGCCGACAGAGAACACCGGACACCTCCGTTCACGCCCAAAGCCCCACACCACCACTCACCGTGGACAACCGCTGCCCGCAGAGCGCCACCTCACCCCGACCACATGCCACCGCCCCTACGGCCGCATTGAAGCACTAGAGCTCCGCCAGGGGACCGCCCATCGATCGCCATCCCCAGCCATGCCGCTAGCTCGCCGTAGCCATGTCGCCACCATCGACCGCCCATCCCGCTCGGTCTCACCGTCGAGCCTATAAAAGGAGCCCTCCCCAGCACCAAAGACTCACACCATTCCACTCCCCTCACCTCTCTGAACCTCACCCACCTCTCGCCGGAGCAAGTGGAGCAGCTCGCCGGAATTGGAGCCGGAGCCGCCGCCTGGAGAAGAAGGGTGTCGTTGATTTCGCCACCCAAGCTCCGCCACGACCACGCCGCCTCGCCGTGCCTTTCCACTTCGTTCGCCCGCATCGCCACCTCGCTGGAGCCACACGCCCCAATAGACCCCACCGAGCCGCTAGGGTCGAGCTCCGAGCTGTCCGTCGTCGACGACGACCCTCAGCCGTAGATCTAGCCTCTAATCGCACGGCCCACAGCGCGCGTACCGTTTCGCTTTTTAAGTGCCACTGACAAGTGGGACCCCCTGTCAGCTGAGCCCGTGTCGCGTAGCGCCACTGGGCCGGCCCATTTCCTTTCCCGCGCAAGCCGGTAGATTCAAATCTAGATTTTTCTTTTTAGTTAGAATATAGTTTCTGTCTAGAGTTTCAAAATTCAATTCTGTGAGTTTGACAAATCCAAATTACATGAAACTAATTTTGTCTGAAAGGTATTGAAATGCTCTATCCAAGCCCGTTGGATTTAATTCATTTAGAGTTATAGATTTCTCCTAATAAAAATAAGAAGACAGAAGCTTTTGCAACTTGAAACATTTTTATAAAATCAACCAAGTTAGATTTTGAGTTGATTCCAACTCTCAAAAATCACATTTCATCATATCTATCCAAATATGTAATAATATTAAGGTTTACAGGCAGTGACTTTGGACTAGTACCAAAATAATGCTATATAGGCATTTCTAGTCACTTTAAATCATTAAATGATGAACTTAAACCAAAGTAATATTGATCCAACCTTTAAATCTCATTCACACATGTTAGAATATGTGGTGAGGACATGTGTCCACGTGATCCCATGTTTTAGTGGTGAATATTAAATTGTAGTTAATTTTTCAATGAGTATACTTTTCCAAAATAAAAAGGTTGAAACTATTGAATTAAACTTGTGATGCTTGGGATGATAATAGATCATCAATTGTGTGGTTTAGAATACTATTTAGCCTATTTAAGTATTGTTTGGTGATTGTGCACTCCCTATGTATTTCTAGACGATAGTACCGACCAAGCCTTCGAGGAGGAGGAGTTCTACCAAGAAGAAGAAGAAGAAAACTTCAACCACTGCACCAACCAAGGCAAGCTATTAGTGGCAAGCTAACCCTTGCAAACATGCTTTAGTAAGCTATTGTAGCAAGCTAGAATAAAACTAGATAGTTTAGTAAAGATGCCTTAAGCATACTTTGATCACACCCCTTTAACTATTAGTACTCCAAGTCTTATTAACAAGTTTTACCCCCCCTAGTTTACACAAAGTTCTTTAATTAAATTTGAAGGTAGCATAAAGAGTATAAAACTTGACCTACTTAGAAACCTTTAGATGTCATTCTATGGCATGAGATTGATCCCATCTCTCCACCTTAGTGAACACTCTTAACTTAGTATTTTAGAATAGATCAAAACTTGAGTCACTTTAGATGGGAACACTTGGTGAAAATGAGTTATGAAAACCTTGGAATGATGAGTCATTCTATTGAGATGTTTTGACATGTGTTGAGAAACACAATTGGTTTATGATGAGGAAAATGATGAGGCATGAGCCTTAACCCTTTTTTTAAAACTGATGGTTGGATTCGGATGCGATACCATTCCAAATTTATCGTACAACCACATTACCGGAATTAGGTAAGGCTTAGCTGGAAATTTATATGCATTAGTATTAGTTCTCTCACGGGAGAGGTTTGAGCTGATGCTACCTCTCAATGATGTCCACCTATGCAGTGCCCAAGATGACTGATGGTCATGGTTGGGAGGCCATGCTCATAGGAGAGGTGCTTGTACTAGGGTGTGTAAAGGGAAGGTTATGTTTGATTATCTGCATACTAAGTATGATGATTCAGGGTTATCCCTGATAGATGTATCAAATCTTGTGGTGAAAGTGTACCACCTATGCAGAGTGTCAAACTATTCGAATAGCCGTGTCAGCGGTTATGGACAGTTGGAATGGCCATACTGTTTCGTTGTCAGATGTTTTCTAGATAACTTGAAATGAATGATGAACCTTGACTTGACCACAACAGGGTTGTGTAGATAATAATAGCTTCCCAACTTAAGTAATTTTAGAACTTTACTTTATCTTTTCTTGCTTCAGAACTCAGCTTAGGTTTCAAACTTAACTTGATAGTTATTCTTTAAATTCAGCACTCTGACTTAGAATTATAACCCTTGTTAGTAGTAGTTTGCGAGTACTTAAACAGTACTCATGACTTTTGTTCCTGGCTATTATCATGGCCAGACTATGAAGGAGATTATCAAGATGATGGTCAGCAGGACGGCTATGATAACTAGGACTATCTCCCTTCGTCAGCATTGCCTGTGCCCCTGAAGATGGACCCCACTGCTACGCTATCGTTTAATTCCGCTGCTTGTTGTATTAAAGACTGGACCATGAGATCCTTATTTGTGTAAAACCTTATGTATGGTTTGTAATGGATGATGTACTGTGATATCCAATCCGTTATGTCTCACAAAAATGGTAATCCTGGGATTGCGAGGTATGTCATAACGGGCATCTGGGATTAAAAATCCGGGTGTTGACACTGATGTATCTAGCAAACTGCACGAGACATGATATATCTTTTGCGGTTAATTTGTTGGCTAGATACAACACATCACCAATAAAAAGGCATTTGGTTGGTGTGAAGAATATCCTAGGATATCTTTAGGGCACCAAAGATCTTGGTTTATTCTATCAGAAAAATCAAGAGAGAATCATGATAGGATATTGTGTTGTTCGATACTTATCAGATCCCCATAATACTAGATCATAGACTAGTTTTGTATTCTTACATGGAGGTACAACCTTATCATGGAAGTCAACAAAACAAACACTAGTGGCTATGTCCAAATAATTGCTTTGTATGAAACATCACAGAAAAGTGTATGGCTTCGCAGAATGATAAACTTTGTCCAAGATTCAAGTGGGATTGGTTTGCTAGAATTGCCCACAATTATCTATGAGGATAATGCTGCTTGTATTGTATAGATGCTGACGGGTTATATTAAGAGCAATATTGCAAAGCATATTGCTTCTAAGTTGTTTTATCCCCATGAGCAACAGAAGAGTGGGGAAATAAATATTTTGCAAACAAAGTCATCTGATAACCTTGCTGATTTGTTTACCAAATCTTGTAAATATGTACATGGAATTGGTAAGAGGAGACTTCGTGACTTGCAAAGTTCGGGGGGAGAAATCTCCCAAGTTATGACATGTTGAAGATCATCAGATCTTCGGTATTGCACTCTTTTCCTTTGTGAATTTTTCCTAACAGTTTCTCACATAAGGTTTTTAATGAGGCAATATCAGTACAAGAATAGACAACATATATCATTTTCTCCTTATTTTTTTCACAGG
The DNA here is from genome assembly GCA_023614405.1 of Avena insularis. Classification (NCBI taxonomy): domain Eukaryota; kingdom Viridiplantae; phylum Streptophyta; class Magnoliopsida; order Poales; family Poaceae; genus Avena; species Avena insularis. The sequence goes on from CM042694.1 coordinate 289,717,612, forward strand.
ATTTTTGGAAGAAGTTTTTCATGGCATATTGTATCTTTCTCCTCTATTTTTTCCATAGGGTTTTTGGAGGAGATTATTCCTAGGATGATCGATCGCAAGGACAAACAATGATTAGGGGGGGGTGTTAGGAGTTATTTAAATATGTAAATAGGGTAATCCCTTTGTTGTAACCATAAGTAGGTTCCTCGCTCCCGACGCTCCCACCCATCGCGATCTCTATGTCGGTTCATGATCTCTGATGTTGGTTTTGCCTTGTATAAATACTAAAATCATCAATGGAATAATATATGGTTGGAATCATTTGCATTCTATACTTCACAGAAACGACAACGTCCGATGAAAGTGCCACATAATCGTTTGGGACACAACCGTGTCGTATTTGGAGCACGCATGTCGCATGTTTCCAAACTGTGCTCCTAAACTGAATATTTTTTTTCTCACACAAGTCTTATACTTACTTTATAAAAATTCAAATAAGTTAAAATAATTTAATAATACAAATAAATTATAGTTCAAATTGATCAAGCCTCGCCAACGGTCAACTTCATCTCAATAAGTTTAAAGAAGATTTGAGTTATCATGATCGTTCAATGGTTGTTCTCCATCTGAACTTACATGCACTGATCTTTTTTTAAGATTGAGTTCTTGATGTATTCCACACACTAATCATGATTTGTTCTTATGTGTAGGTTGTGTTTTTTAATTGTCCTTGTGAATAACTAAATAACGTGTTAACGGAGGTCTGTACGATGTTAGACTCATAGAAACACACAAGCATTCAACTATTATGATTAAACTAACCAGCTGAATGCATGTGCATTGCCGCGGATTTTTAGTTTTTTGCTGCATATATAGGAATAAAATGAATGAAATTTGAGATAATGTTTCAAAAATTAGTATGAGCATAATCTTATCAAAACATAATTCGATAAAAAGCTATAATTCAACATCGTATGCGTAGAAAGCAACAAACCAACAAATATATTTTGTTGGCAAATAATCCAATCGAAATCAACATTATATCTTTTATATATAGCACCCTTGCGATTTTACATACATGATACTTAAAACACAATATAATGAATTTCACTATTTTTCTTTTTTAGGGTAAAGGTGATCATGTCTTACATTTTCTAAGAAAACGAAACAAATATATTTAATTCCAAATGAAAGAAACAAACTACAAAAGAGAATGACACAGCAAGCCTCTAACCTCATTATACCGTGGATTTATCTTTTTACATGGGCTTATGTCAGATTATTTCATATATCTTGTCATTTGCATGCTATATATTCCTCCGCCAGTGATGTCGTCGATTCGTTACACCTCCGGTGGCCTTAGGGCCTTGGAGGTGTGACAGACCACGACCTCTCATCGGCGGAAGATTTTTGTTCTTCGTTTAGGCTATTTTTTGGTTTCTTTTTAGGATGGTAAGGTGATGGCTATATTCTGAAGTTATAATAAGGTTTTTCCCATCCTATCCTCGCTCTGGTGGTGCGTCAAGCGCTAACGGAGGACGTGTAGAGTCATGTGTTCGGCTGATCTCCTAGGATCTGGTCGGTTTTTGTGTTAGTTGGTATAATTTCAGGTCAGACTCTTCTAGTCTATGGATGTCATCAATAGAGATGATTGCTTCTCTAGTGTGCTGGTTCTTTGGAGGCTTAGCACGATGAATTTCCATCTATCTACTACAATAAGATCTATTACGACAAGTTTTATACGGCTCCGTTGATGGAGGGGCAGGGAAGGCGCCTTCGGCTCGTGCTAGTGTTTGTAGTCATCGCTAGGTGGTCTATCGACTTATTTGTAATTTTTGTTATTTTTAGGCCTCTTTGTACTATTATTGATGATTATTAATAGATTGGTGGAATTTTACAAAAAATAAAAATGCACGTGCAGGTGGAACATGACCAATAGTAACAAGCAAACTGCGACTATAAGCTTGAACTTGCATACTCAAGGAAACACCACAACATGGAAAGTTTCAACATCGAACTCTAACAACAACGACAAAGACAAAATTTATTAGGGTAATGTTCTCCGCCCAGAACTTAGATCCAACCAATGCAAGGGATCCAAAATTGTTGGAGTGTTGTGCCATGTGCACCTACAGTAGATGAACGGTTCAAGTTCCCATCATTGATCTATTGGGTTCCCAGCATAGAAAACAAAAAAAATCCTACGATGTGAACATCTAAGCACCAAGATCTATCTATCTAGATACAATCAACGAGTGGATATACATTCATAGAGAACATACCCTTAAAGATCGACAAAGCATTGTTAACCAAACTGATTTCGTGGTTGATGTAGTTGTACACTTGCCAATCTCAAGATCGTGATGAAGTCTAGTGAGTCCAACAGGTTCAGCACCAGCACGTCCAGCACCATCAAGTCCAACACCACAAAGCAACGGTGTATCCATGATCGCACACACATCCGGTCCACCGAACAACCTTCGCCTCCTCGCTCTAGCAATGCAGCGGAAGCAGCAACTCCTTTCCAGATAAAGCCACCGGGAACATGTATCTCGCTAATCCAAGACCATAGGGAATAACTAGAGGGAGAAGAGAATCTTCACGAAGAGGTGGGGCAAGAGGAGAGGAGCCATGGGGCTCCTTTTATAGTGGAGGGGGCGCAACCCCAGTGCCATGGATGGCCGGCCATGATGGTGCCCCCACCTCTTCCTCATTCATGTGGGTGGAGCTTCCACTAAGCCCACTCACATCAATTTCAACTCCACTCACTTTGCATTTAATGTCCACCAAATTAAATGAATTTTATCTTTAAATAAAAGACTTATATTTATTTTATTCAGAATTTTGTTAATTACTTTGATTAACAAACATTCACATAAAACTCCCTACAACATTTCAATATCATATGCAGAACCAATTTTAGCAATTTCATCCGAAACAATTCCGGTTTTCATCAAAATGATTCCAGCGCTTTCATAATCTTTATCTGAAACATATTTGCTCCTAAATGGTATCAATATCCTTTAAGTGTGTCACCCTACGGTTCGCGAATAATGCAGACATGATCGAGACCCCTCTCTAATCAATAATCAGCAGTGGGACCTAGAGATCCGTACTAACTCCCACATATTCAACGATGACTCTAGTGATCGTGTGAACCTTTAACGTCGTAACTAAATCCCTTTGTATCGCAATATATTACATGTCCGAGATTCGATCATCGGTATCTCCATACCTAGTTTGATCTTGTTACCGATATGCACTCTTTTCTCGTTCCTGTGATATAACATTTTAGTGATCACATCACTTGCTTGCAAGCTATCTGAATGTGATATCACCGAGAGGGCCTAGAGTATATCTATCCGTCATTGGGGTGGAAAAATTCCACTCTTAATCCATGAGCCTCAACATAACACTTTCAGAGTACCCAAACCCCCTTTATAGTCACCCTGTTATAGTGTGATGATTGGTGTTATCAAAGTACTCTTCTGGTGTTAGTAATTAACATGATCTCATGGTCTAAGGACTAAGATTACTTTGTATGATGTTATAGCAATATAAACACAATGACTTTGGTTGTAATGCTATACTTCGGATGAATGTTCATCACATCATTCACCAATGTTGTGACCTTGTTATTAACAACATCCAATGTTCATGATCAGGAAACCTTGATCATCTTGTTAATCAACGAGCTAGTTTATAAGAGAGGCATAACTAGGAACTCTTTATTTGTTTATTAAACACACATGTATTAATGTTTCAAATTAATACAATTATAGCATGCAAAATAAACATTTATCATAAACAAGGAATAAGATAATAACCACTTTATTATTGCCTCTCGAGCATATTCCCTTCAGTCTCCCACTTGCACTAGATTCAATAATCTAGTCTGTGAACTTACGCATTCAACACCTATGGCTTTCTGGTGTTGTATATACGCGTTTACTAGTGGTTAACATGATCTCCGGATCTGACATTTTCAGGTCCGCGTGTATTTGCATGTCTTTGTGTCTCTATGCATCATTCATTCTCTAATGAGATGGCATTGTATAAATTTAGTCCTTTGGTGAGACCTTTAGTTCCTTTGGGTCAAAACATGTTGATAGTATTGTCATACAATATATCTTCATAGTACTAGCCCACTATGAACCACACCTAGTTTGGTAACAAACTAATTAACCAAATTCCCTACTATAGCAGTCATATACTTCGCCTTTTGTTGTAGTATCCATCACAATGTATCAACTTTAGAACTCATCCAAATCCATCATGGAACCTCCTTTCCATTACATTATGCCACCCATAGTTTAAATTGAGATAAAATTAATTTGTATCTTGTGACAAACTTTCAATGTAACACTTTACAATGAACTATTTTTAATTATTTGTCACTTATACATGATATATTCTTAGTTCTTCCAGAGCTCATAAGAATATATTTACTATCGTCTGTGATCATCTTATGAATCATTCTAGTATATGCACATAACATTTAGAGCATAGGACATATATGGATATGTACATATCATGGTATATATTATTGATCAAAATATTCCTATGATTTCACTCACCAAGTGTCAAAACACTTGAATCTCGCTTCACTTACCAAGTGTCAATACACTTGAATCTTGATTCAACCATTTCCATGCGGCAAGAACCTTTCTCGTCATTTACATATTGAATCCTTTCAATATCTCATATATGTATGTCTGGCACAACCATATTAGCGTTTCAATCTATCCATATGGACATTGATGCCAAATATTCCGATTTTGCCCAAGTCTTCCATCGAAATCCAATTTTAATGAAATTCTTAATCCGTGTCAATAAAATATACATCATTTCCAATTAATAGCATGTCCTCTATATAATGTATTGGAAATTTGTCTCAGCGCTCCTACTTAATTTCTTGTAAATGCAAGCATCTTCATTGTCTCTGATGAAATTTAAAACTTTTAAATTTTTTATCACGGTGAAGATTTCAACTCCGCTATGCTCACTTCAACCATTGAAGTTTGCACACCTTTTTAGCATCCTTTGATTTAACAAAACCCTTCAGACCATGTCATGTACACGTCCTAGGTAACCATTCTATTATAAGAACATTGTTTTGTTTGTTCAACTACCATATACCAAATTATATGTAGTGGTTGCTACATTAATCCGTCAAGACTAAATATCGCTATGAAAGATCAAATCTTTTTATAGTCAACTCCTTGAACATTGTAGTAAACTCCTTTCTGACATGTCGACTATTTCATAGATGTCAAACATCCATGTCTATTTCTTCATAGATCCAAATACGACCGATAGGCTTCACGCCTTTCTGGAGGGTCTTCCAAGTTCAGAAACTTGATTTCTCGTGTATGGATACTATCACGGATTTTATGACTTCTAGTCATTTTATGGAGTCAGGGCCCATCATCACTTCTTTGTATGCAGTAGGTTCATCATTGTCAAAACAATAACGACTTTTGTTTCAAAACTTACTATTTGATTCTTACCGACCCACACGGTTCAATAGGAACTCTAATCTCTGAGATCACAACCTTTGTAATCACGGGAGCCATGAGCATTTTAGCCGCCTCTGGGACATTTTCGGCGCTGCGCTACTTAGCACATGTTGCTTAGGTTCATCAACCTAATCAAAGTTCTATTGTCCTTCCACTTAACTTTTGTGAAAACATCCTTCTTTAAGAAACTTCATGTTCCAAGCGACAAACTCTTTTGTCTTCGGTGTTATGGAGGAATACCCAAAAAATTCTATGGGATAACCTACAAAGTCGTGCTTATCTGACTTTGGTTGTAAACATTTTACTTATGCCTAGACATCCCCAAGCTTAACTCCTGCTCGTCCTCGAGTAGGTAAGTGACAAAAAGAAAGAATAATTTTTGAGGTGACATGCACCATCATAAACTTGATCAAAGTATTTGTAAAACATTCATAGCTGGGATCATAGTACTTCAACATAACATGAAAGATAAAGTTCTAACAATAAGACAAAGCAACTATGTTACAACATGAAAAGGCACAAACAAAAGATTCATGAATAACAATGCTTTGCAAGACGTTTGTTTGTTTCACATAAAGAAAACATAACATAGTGGCATTCAGCTTGTCCCTCATAGAGTAGCAAACATAAATCCATAGGACACCTTCAAAGTTCATAAGAGTGACTAGATACAAATAGTTTAAAACAAGCAATATCAAAGCTATGCATCAATCAACAAGTCTTGGGACAATGCACATAGAACTAAGAATGGCCACTATGCTCTCAAAGTAGGTGCATAAAGATAGAAGGTGGAGACTCAACATAAAAGTAAAAGAAAAGCCTTCATAGAAGGAAGTAGAGATCAAGTTTCATAAAGAGCTTCCAAAAATTATGGTACTTATTAGCTTTCAGATCTCATTGCCCCTATCATAAGCATCTTGAAGTGGTTAAGGTTAAAGTGACACAACTAAGAGGAAATGCTTGACAAGTTATAAGCCAAAATCTCATGCCCCTTACTTACGAAGACCGAACCTCATGCTACTCAACTTTAGTCACAAGTAAGATCTTGTCATTGTAAGTACAAATGTATCATAGAGAACCGCCAACGGGGTACCCCTTGCACATGATACAAGAGCTATCCCATAATCAAAATGATAAGGCAAGCAGACAATGAGCATCTCAGCGATATTTTTATTTGCTATTTGCATAGGTTTTTATTGAGGATGCTTCATAGAATGCTCATTATGGTTATGCTGCAAGTTTCCACCATGATTAGGCATGGCTTAGGCTAGCGGCCCGGGCGTTTCTCTAACACACATACAAACTCCATGATCTTACAAGTTCCCCTTTTATTTCACACCGCCGGGATCCATAATCAAAAGAATCATGATATCAACGAGGTACAAAGTACCCGTGCAATGTTGAAAGTGTTCCCCATGATACATGGTCCTGCTAACTTCAACTTATAAAGCACAAGCATATACGCAACAAAGATGGACGCAGTGGTTCAAGATTATTAAATGCAAGAAAAGTAAAGTGTGCCATCAAGTTCGTGAGAGCTTTAATCACTAGTTTTCTCATAACAAGTTTAATTCGGAAGGTAGATAAAAACATGAATATACTTGGAATAGCATATGCTAATAGGTAGGTATGGTGGACTCTTTGGAATAACTTGGTTTTAGGAATTGGATGCATGAGTGGAACTCATACTTAGTTATGGAGGCTAGGAAAAGACTGGGAGCGACCAACTAAGAGAGCAATAATGGCCATAATCATGCAGAGCGACAAAACATCATTAATCAAAGCATAAAGTGATACTACAAGTTGAAAACTAAAGGATCATAAAGGCTATGGTGACTTGGGATAGTCATAACATGGTGTGAGCATGCGCCAAGTCAACCCAAATAAAGCATCAAAGGAGAATACCACAATACTATGCTTTAATATGCTAAAACAACGCATAATTCTTCCAAGGCACATTAAGCAATCTCAATTGTTTATAACATGTCATTCTATAGCAGAGAATACTAAGCATAGAGCCAAAACAATTTCAAGCATGGCATGACAAAGCATAGGCCACAGTCAAAAACAAGCTCTCTTTACCACTTAAGCATGAACTTTCCTACTCTTTTCCAATCCAAACCAAACTATTTGAAAAACAATGCATGAAAGTGGGGGTCCACCCAATTTATTCAGAAAACTAAGAAAACAAAGCAAACAAAAAACCAAAACGAAAACGAAAAAGAAGACGCTCCAAGAACAACACAACTGTGCATGAAACAATAAAAATGAAGTGTTTGGAAGAAACCTGGGATTTTTATTGATGAAGAAGGGGATGCCTTGGGCATCCCCAAGCTTTGACGCTTGTACCTCTTGAATATTTCTTGGGGTGACATGGGTGGCATCCCCAAGCTTGAGCTTTAGTCCATCCTTCATCTCATTACTCATTCCTCCCATACATCTAAAATTTTTCCTTCATACAAAACTTCACACAATCTTTATTATGAACATTAGTGCACTCAAGATAATAAGTCTTTAGGTTCAGTTCCAACTACAATAAAACTTTCATTAAAACACAAGCTACTGTAACACTTCCCTCAAAAAGCTCAAATCCCCAAAAGAAGTCAAAAAGGAACCAACAAGAAGCAAATGCAAATAAAGGCAGAAATCTATCAAAACAGACCAACAGGTAAAGACGAATTTTGTCGAAGACCTTCTGTTGCTCAAATAGAAAAGTGTTGAACTAACGAAAGTTAGATAACAACCTGGGGCAAAAGAACAAAAATTCACGCCTCAGAAGGACGTACAGAGATTTTACACGAATTTTTATGGTGAAGCACATAAATCTGTTTCGGGACAACAACTTTCCTAACCATTACTTCTCTCTCATTAGAGGTTACTCTTGGCACAAAAAGCAAATAAAAAGGATAAGGAGCGGTTATTACTGAAGTAATAACTTCCAAAACTCATCTAAAACTTTTGGGTTATCTCCCAATAAGTACTTTTCTTTAACACCTTTAAGTTAGGCATGATAGTTTGAGAGGATGCTCGCATAAGAAATATGAATTGAAGTAAAAAAGAGAGCATCAAGAACCAAAATCAAAACACATTTAAGTCTAACCCACTTCCTATGCATAGGAATCTTGTATGCAAATAAATTCGCAGAGAATAGAGTGACAGGCATAGGAAGATAAAACAAGAGTAACTTCAAAACTTTTAGCACATAGAGAGGTGTTTCAATACCATGAAAACTTATACAACCATATTTTACTCTCTCATAATAATTTTCAGTAGCCTCATGAATAAACTCAACAATATAACTATCACATAAAGCATGTTTTTCATGTTCTACAAAAACATAATTTTTATCAAGCTCAAAAATAGTGGGATTAAAACTTCAAACCCACTTTTAACAATTCTATAACAAGATGACTGATCATTCAATATAGGACCATCGTCTAGAGCTTTATCATCAAAAATTTCTAAGCAAAACTCTTTAGTACCATGCATCTCGAAGTTAGGCACAAATAAAGGATTATCACAGATAACATGAGCATAACATTCATCCTCCTTTGGTAAGCATGGGGGACAATCAAATAAAGTAAGGGATAAAGAGTTACTCTCATTAGAAGGTAGGTGTGGGTAGCTAATCCATTCTTCCTCCTTTTGTTCATCACTCTCCTCCTCTTTTTCATCTAATGAGATTTCAGGTTCATCAATTTCTTCTTCCATAAGATCCTGCAAGGCATTAGTCCCTTCCATTTGTGGAAAGCATCTATTAATATATTCAAGAATATAGCATAAACCTCATATTTATAAGGTGAATCATCAATATTTTCAAGCAAAGTAGCAAGTTCAAATGCACCCTTCCAAGCAATAAATTCCTCCATTTGTTCCACATCATAAAAGGCATAATTTTCTTTAACGTAAGAAGATATGGTAACATCATCATTATACTCACATTGAAAAGGGAGGTGTTTGTACCTCCTACAGCAACAAGATTTATCAAAGCAATAAGTAACATTATAAGTAGAGCACACGTTTATAGCAATGGTATACAATTTATCAATTTGTTCCCATAAGTGTTTCCCTTTTTGTGACAAGCGGTGTTCCTTATAATAATATTTTTGTTCTTCCGTGAACCCACCTTGCCAATAAGATTCAGTTTCAAAGAAACCAACCATTGATAGAGAGCATGATAAAGCAAGACAATAACAGACCAACGAAAATAACAACTAGAATAGGAACTAATTTTTTTGTATTTTTGATAAAGAAACAAGCAAACAAGACGGAAATAAACTAAGCAAAACAAAAATAACAACGTAAAGAGATTGGTTATGATTATGCTTGAACAATAGTGATTCCAAGTGAACTTGATAAATAAAGCTATGCTCCCCGGCAACGGCGCCAGAAAATAGTCTTGATGACCCACAAGTATAGGGATTTATCTGTAACACCCTCGAATCGGCCCTATGCAAGTTTTAGCCCTTTCCGCCAAACCCGCATAGAAACGATTCAAGGACGCCCACCAGGCACTTTCGTGCGGGTGGAAAACGAAGTAATACCATTACAAAACAGTCCTCGATGGGACCCACAGAACAGATATATATATACAACACGACTCCAAGAGTCAAGATTACAGATATACACTACAAAGATCCAAATCACCTTGAAAATGATACAGCGTCCGAGTACGGACAAGATGCAAATGGGGCTAAGAGCCCTGAAGAATAACCAATGGCGTCCATAACCCTGCCCAGGCCAAGCCGGAAGGGTAACCCTGCTAACGACGTCGATCGCAAACCTGCTAAAACAAAACGGGGTGCCGACAAAGGGCAAAGGAAAAAGAGGAGCGTCAATACTGAGGCCAGTACACGGCGAGGCTAGAATTCGGTGGCTCTCACCTACATAGGTATGGTGGACTGAAGTGGCAGCGCAACATGCACTAAACAACCTATAGAGTCTCGATTAACTGTCGGCTATTAGAGAGAGATAAGAAAGACCTATTCGGTTCCAACCTGATACTAACACCAAACATACCCATCCTGGTATTTCCCCCTCGAGACCAAACGAGGAAGTCTGACCAAGGAACTCATACAGTTGGCAATTTTACTCATTCCGTTATAGTTGCAGCACTTACTAATCAGATATAGATATCATGAGTCACCCTGAAGCATAAGTAGTGGGCAGTTTTAATTAACCATTCCGTGGTAGTTGGAACATTTACTAGTCAGATATATTTGTCCTGAGGAATCCCAAAACCCAGCAGTTGTTGGCACTTTTATCACATTCCATTGGAGTTGCCATACTTACTAGGCAGGTATAGTATGACACAGATCACCACAGATACACCAGTTGTTGGCATTTTTATTATCCATTCCATTGTAGTGAAGCTGAATTACTAGTCACATATTAAGTCAAATTTATAGCACTACTTTAGTTATGCTTGTCTATGATCGAGATACTGTGCTCCAAGTCCTCCATAACCGCGGACACGGCTTTTAGAAAGATTTACCCTGCAGGGGGCACAAATAGCAACACACACACGATCAACCTCGGAAAAACCAAATCAAAACCCAACGATGCTTTCACGACAAAGCAATCACAGGATTCATAAATTATTTCAGGGGGCCACCCCACTAAGCTACCCGCAACGAAGTTGGCCGGCTCCGGAACGGACCCAGGGTTTGTGACAATGGCTGTAAATGACTAGGAACCCGAAAGTGTGACTAGGCTTGTCGATACCGCGAAAACATTCCATGTTCCAAAACAGTACATCTGCTCCACACACAATCGTAAATAAAGCAGTAAAGCATGGCATAAGTACAAGATAGTAATAAAGCCCCAAACTACTTTTCGGCCCCAAGAAATAAGAATGAATCAAGCTCTGGCTAAGGGGATTCATGGTCCCATATGCGGATAGTGCGATAGTCAAGGAACAGGTATCAAGTACTCGGGGTCCTACGGGACACAAGTGAGCGTGGAAGAACCAAATAACATCTATTGCCCACCGATGCCTCTGCATTAGTTATATCTAGCATGTTAAAAGTTGTATTTAAAGTCATGATCATCTCCACCATAAACATCTGCCAGCATACCAACAACTGTGGTACTCGACAACATGAGATCCCACCTGAGCAAGCAACTACGACTCGCAAGGCCAGCTATCTACCAAACAACAGGTATTAGGAGGTGTCCATGGCAATATAGAGGCTGCACGGGATATAACTGGTGCACGGAAACTAAAGCATCACGACACGGATAGCAATAGATCAACAGGAGGAAATAAAGACTATAAATGTAAAATAGGTAGAAGGGGGAGAGATGCTCACCTGGGAAACACTGCCGAAGGATCATATCCGGAGAACTTGTCGATACTCGCATCCACTCATCGGCCTAATCCGCGAAGAAGCAAACACTAGAGAAACACCGGATGCAATATTTAATACTACGGCAGAAGATCCGGCATGATTATGATATGATGCAGATGCCGTGCAATTAGGCAATATTAAGCGGAACCAGGGTCCCGACAATTAATTTACAGGTTCAAGTTATTTAGAAACCCCGCAATTTAGATGTTGTCTTAACAAGGCAACATGGTATCGGTTCGCTACACAAATTTAAATGGAGTCCGGAATAAGACTAGGATATCCCGCATAAACACTCCATATTTAATTATGAGGTGAATCGGCATAATGACCCCAACCCACATGATATGCATGCGAGATGAACAATTAATATGCGACAGTTGATAATGTCATATTATAAAAATAGGGGCTTAGGGTCACACATCTGGGTTCGGAAGAATCTTGGTTCCGGGGGTTCGGGGTTCGACAGGGTCGGCGAGGTTCGGATACAATATGGAGAACTTGTCGTGTCGCGACGGAGAACTTGGGTTCCAAGCGGTCGATTTTGTCGTCGATGGCGAACTTGAGTGGATCGAGTACCGGGGTCTTCGGGTCCGTGTAGGAGCTCTTGACGCCTGTGACGAAGAACTCGGGTTCGGAAGGAGGTCTTGGCGTCTGAGAGGAAGTACTTGGTGGTTTCGAGAAGGAGGCCTTGTCGCATCCGATGGATTGGTCCTCGGGGTCGAAGAACTTGGCGCGCCAGGGTTCGGTCTTTGGAAGGTCTTGTCGGTGGCCTTGTGGGGGTTGCGGATCGCCTCGGGGTATCATTATCGGATCGGTCTTGGGGATCGAGTAGAAGATCTTGGCGTGCCGTGAAATCTTCGAGTCTCGGCCATCGGGTACAGTTGGTCTTGGCATCTGCGAGGTAGGTCTTGTGGGGTTTTTTCGAGTGGCAGCATGCTCATACTTCGGAACATCGCCATCAAAGTCGTGTTAACGGGCAAGGATCTATCTTCACACGTTCGTCATCGCCATGCCACCACACCAACATATCCCCTGTACCGCCACACTTCACATCCAGGAGTCACTCGTGGCACTTGTAGCAGAAACGGAGCCTCTGAACATCACGTGGCATCAACATCACAAACACAGGCAAACCAAGGACTAGAGTTAGACAAAAGCACAGGATAAGGCCTCCGCCAGGACGCGCGCGGGACGGCGAGGCATAACCGGAAGGCGCTGGTGCTTGCGGGGGAACCGGTCGACGGCACCAGCAGAGGCGAGCTTGCAGAGGAGTAGAATGCTGGCGAGGAAGTAGAGGACAGCGGGGCTTGCTACGGTGCGGCGGAGGTCGAGGCACCAGAGGGCGTCGGGTGGCCGGGGAGCTTGGGGACGACCGGCAGCGTGACCAGGAGGAGCAGGGGTGAGGATGGGCACGACGTGGCCGGGGAAGAGCACGGCGGCGCTGTGAGCGGCAGCGGGCGAGCAGGAGAGAGAGAGGGCCGGGGCTCGGGCTGGCCGGGCTCGCCGGAGCGGAGGAGAGCGGCGGCCGGAGACGCGTGGTGATGGGGTCGGCGGTGGCGTGCCTACGAGCGAAGGAGGGGCGGCGGACAACAACGGGCGGCGGCGGAGGAGGTTGGTGACGGGGAGCTCGGAGGATCGGGCGACGACCGACGGTGAGGGGAGTGCGGGCCGGGCAGCGAGGGGTGAGGTGGAGCTGGGCGGCGCAGGGAAGAGGGCGAGAGCAAGGGGAGAGAGAAGGAGGCGCGGGGCGCGTCGGTAGGTGGGGGTAGTGGTTGACCGGTCGAGAGGGAGGTGAGGTTGGGGATGCGGACGGGGGAGACGTGAGGGGCAGGCGCAGTGGTGGGCCAGGGCATTAAGGGTGGAGGCAGGTGGCGGCCTGGGGCTGCGCGCCCAGGTGGGGTGCGTTGGGATTTGGCTGGGGCACGCGTTTTGCGTGTCTGCCTGGGGTGGCCGGGCGGTGTGGGGCCAGGATGCATCGCATGCGTGTGTGCGTGTGTGCACTGCGCGCGGCAAGGGTGGGTGGCGGCGGCTGGTTAGGGTTAGGTGGTAGCTAGGGTTTCAGGTGCTTAGGGTTCTTATTTCTGGGGTTGTAGGTTGGCTGCTGGCTGGGCCTTTTGGGCCTAGCCGGTAGCTGCCTCCCCCACTGAAAACACTTTATTTTTATTTAACTTTTAAAATATGTTATAAATAGTTTTTAGACAAATAAAATATCCAGAGAGACTGGGTTTTATAATTTGAAACGAAGAATGGGATATGTAGAAAACAAAGATAGGCTTTTATAAAATAGTTTTAGGCAACCAAAATGCAGGATGACAAGACGATGCTCAAATGCAAGGTGGCATGATGACATGAGCATGCGGTCATGATGATGCGCAACACAAAAACACAGTGATTTTCTGGTAGTGGTTTTAGCGGGATGCCACAGTATCGCAGTATTTTCGAGGGAAGTGAAACTCAATTTATTGATTCGACACAAGGGGAGCCAAAGATTATTTATAAGCCTTAAAAACTGAGTTGTCAATTCAGCTGCACCTGGAAACAATCTTGCTCACATCAGTTTATCAGTAGCAACAGTTTTGTAGTAGCAATAGTAAAGTAATAGCAGTAGTAAAAGTAAAGACAGTAGTAACAATTGCAGTAAACAGTAGGATTAGAGCGCGGTAGGCATAGGGATGGATGAACGGGCGTTGCATGGACAAGACAATTCATATAGCAATCAGAACATAGGGCATTTGCAGATAAATAAGATAAAGCATCCAAGTACTAAATAATCATAGGCATGTGTTCCATATATAGTCATACATGCTCGCAATGAGAACTTGCACAACATCTTTTGTCCTGCCAGCCCGTTTGTAGTGGGGCCTCAAGGGAACTACTGGAAATTAAGGTGCTCCTTTTAATAGAGCACCGAAGCCAAGCATTAACACTCCGTGAACACATGTGATCCTCACATCAGAGCCATTACCTCCGGTTATCCCGGTTATTGTCACTTCGGGCCCTTTGGTTCCGAAAAACAATGTGTGTATACAAGTTGCAGGTAAGACCATAAACAATACTATCATAATGAATCAATAGCATGTTCAGATCTGAAATCATGGCACTCAGGCCCTAGTGACAAGCATTAAGCATAACAAGTTGCAACAAAGTCAAAAAGCACTAATAGTAGATACTAGGCACCAATCCCCTAACAATCTGATGCCATTACATGAACGCTCTCATCCAATCTCTACCATCCCCATAGCCTACAGCGGGGGATTACTCACTCATGGATGGTCGATGGAGAAGTGATGGTGATGATGATGGTGATGATCTCCTCCAATTCCCCGTCCCGGCAGGGTGCCAGAACGGAGTTTTTGGTTCTGAATCGCGGAATATGGTGGTGGCGGCGCAACAGAACTCTTTCTGGAAAAACATCGACCCCCCTTGGTTTTTAGGTCAGGAGGCAACTTATAGGCGAAGAGGGAGGCCGAGGGGTGCCTGGGGAGGCCAGACCACCCCCTGGCGTGGCCAGGCCCTAGCCCCTCTCCGTCTCGTATTCTGGCTCCTGGTGTCCCTCGGTGAAAACTGACTTTGGCTTTTGTCCCGTCCAATTCCGAGAATATTCATTTTCTAACTTTCCTGCAATCAAAAACAGCAAAAAACAGGCAGCTGGCACTGTGGTTCTGGTTAATAGGTTAGTCCAAGAAATCATATGACAAGTACTCCAAAGTGTGGACAAAACATAAGAAAGTAGATAAAACCAAGCATGGAACATCAAAAATTATGGATACGTTTGCAACGTATCACCTAGCATACCAAAATTTAAGAAAAGACAACTCAGGTTTTTATCCCAAACCATAACCCATATGGTGTCATTTCAACGGATCATGATGGTGCTCTTTTCAGTGTAAAAGCGGTAGTCTCTAAAGTTTTAAACCTTAAAAAATAATGGCAGTTTTATAAATGACACCTTTGATCTTACCATGTAAAACAAGGTTCAATTTGATCTCTCGAACATACCATACTCCTATGGTTTATCGGGAAATGCAAATCAATGGAACAATTCCTCAAATCTTAGTTGTTTTGCTAAACATGTAACTCAAATATCATCCTTCATGATCGAATCATAAATTCTTCATTTTCTCATTACAATGATTTTCCACTTCATCTTGAAAGTCTTTGAACAATTTTCAAATGTTTCATACTTCTTCCTTATTAAGTAAATATACAGATATATTCACTCAAATTTTCGAAGAAAGCATATGAAGTTGAAAGATCCACCGCACATGGCTACATATAATGGACTATATACATAAATATGCACAATTTCCAATAAGTTAGTCACCCATTCCCTTTTGGCCTATGAATGGAGTTTCAATTATCTCGACAGAAGTCTCACAAGAATCATTTGATCAAAATCAAAGACTCCAAAAATCCATCAACGTGGAGTTTCTTCATGTTTTCTTTCCAATATAATTTAAACGACGATGTCACTTCATAAGTGATCTTTCAATCGTTTGTCTTGCCACATTTTAGCATTAGTTTTATGGACGTGATTTATCTAACTAGACTTGTAAAAGTTCATCCATCTTCTATGGAATATGGTAATTATTTGAACAACCATTGTTCTCATAATATCGGAACAAAATAACAACTATTTTAACAAATCTTGAAGGCAAGCTTTGATGTCAACGATGAACACAATAACACTTTATTTGTTTTCAATGAACATCATCACATATTCTCTTGCTAGTTACTTAGGCCATTGTAGTTCATGAATTGCTTTGTTTTGTATGACACTTCATACCAACCAATTTGGTATCCAATACCCAAGAACCACATTGTTTAACAAGCAAAGAATACAACCATAACATGTATATCATCTATATACCTTAGCTGGACATTTCTAGTCTTTTCTTTTCTGCTAAATATTTTATAGAATCTCTTTCAACATTTCCTTTTCTTTTAAAAGAATCTATCAACATCAATAGTGGTGCCATACATATGACACATAGTACAAAGCGTGTATAGTCAAATACTAATATCTTTGGACTTGCACTTTGAAGTGGATCACCATCATCAAATGTTTGGTGTTCTTTCAAAAATCCATTCTTTAGTAATATTTTAGTGTAGTAAACATTTTACCTACATCTTTGATACACCCAAATCGTATCTACTTTCCTGAACACTTTTGCTATTGTTTCTCCTCTAAACTTGTGTGATTTGGATACAACTAACACGGACTGACGATGTTTTCAACAGAATTACCTTGGTGTCTAGTTTTTGTGCAAAAAATCAACTATCAGAAAAAATCCCGGAAAATATGCCAAAAATCCTATTTCACCAGAAGATTCACGGAGCCAGAAGACGAGACGGAGGAGGGCCACGAGGGGACCACACTACCTGGCCACGCCTGGGGGTTGTGTGGCCGCCTCGGTCACCCCTCGGCCTCCCTGCTCGCCTATAAGATGCCTCTTGACCTAAAAACCAAGGGGGGTTCGACGTTTTTTCCAGAAAGAGTTCCGCTATGCCGCCACCACTAGATTCCGCAAATCAGAACCAGAAACTCCGTTCTGGCACCCTGGCAGGACGGGGAATTGGAGGAGATCATCACCGTCATCATCACCATCGCTTCTCCATCAACCATCCATGATTCCCCATCCATGAGTGAGTAATCCCCCGCTGTAGGCTATGGGGATGGTAGGGATTGGATGAGAGTTCATGTAATGGCATCAGATTGTTAGGGCATGGTGCCTAGTATCTATTATTAGTGATTTTTGACTTTGTTGCAACTTGTTATGCTTAATGCTCGTCACTAGGGCCCGAGTGCCATGATTTCAGATCTGAACATGTTATTGATTCATGATGATAGTATTGTTTATGATCTTACCTGCAAGTTGTATACACATATTGTTGTCTGGAACCAAAGGCCCAAAAGTGACAATAATCGGGATAACCGGAGGGAATGGCTTTGATGTGAGGATCACATGTGTTCACGGAGTGTTAATGCTTTGCTCCGGTGCTC
The DNA here is from genome assembly GCA_023614405.1 of Avena insularis. Lineage (NCBI taxonomy): Eukaryota > Viridiplantae > Streptophyta > Magnoliopsida > Poales > Poaceae > Avena > Avena insularis. The sequence goes on from CM042694.1 coordinate 289,735,464, forward strand.
TATTAAAAGGAGCACCTTAATTGCCAGTAGTTCCCTTGAGGCCCCGCTGCAAACGGGCTGACAGGAAAAAAGATGTTGTGCAAGTTCTCATTACGAGCACGTATGACTATATATGGAACACACGCCTATGATTATTTAGTACTTGGATGCTTTACCTTACTTATCTGCAAATGCCCTATGTCTTGATTTCTATATGAATTGCCTTGTCCATGCAACGCCCGTCCATCCATCCCTATGCCTACCGCACTTTAATCCTACTGTTTACTATAGTTGTTACTACTGTCTTTACTTTTACTACTGCTTTTACTTTGCTATTACTACTACAAAATTGTTGCTACTAATAAACTGATGCAAGCAAGATTGTTTCCAGGTGCAGCTGAATTGATAACTCAGTTGTTAAGGCTTATAAATATTCTTTGGCTCCCCTTGTGTCGAATCAATAAATTGGGTTTCACTTCCCTTGAAAATACTGCGATACACCCCCTATACTTGTGGGTCATCAAGACTATTTTCTGGCACCGTTGCCGGGGAACATAGCTCTATTTATCAAGTTCACTTGGAATCACTATTGTTCGCTCCCACCATTCATCATGGGTATGTGTCTTGATGGAAAGGTTCCTATATTACCATCCACTACAAGGAGAGGTACGGTTCTCAACACCTCTGTTGCTCTTGATTCACCATGTGTGATGAGTAAGCTCCTTACACCACCACATACACATGCTACACATACTGCTACTACTGCTGAATCTGAAACTCCTGATACTTATGATGCTACTTCTACTATGCTTGATAAGAGTGGTTCATTAGGTCCTTTCCTAGATGCTACGATTGCTAGAACTATAGCTGGAAATACTGAAACTCCTAATGAAGACACTACTACACCTGTCAGTTCATCTGAGTCTATAGAGAGCTATGATATTGAAGACGGATATATAGAAATGAATGATGAATTTATTAAAGGATGTCAAAACACTCATGGTAGGAGTGCTATTAAGAGTCTCCTTGAGAGGCGTACTATAAAACCCAAATTATCTCTTAATGATAAGTTTGCTACATCTCCCATAAACATTAAAGATAAGGATTATGATTTCTCTCTATATTTATCTTACATAACTATTGTTGAGAAAGAACCTTTTAGTGGGACTAAGAATGAAAGTGCTGTAGCACATATGACTGAGCTTTTTACCATGAGTGGCCTGTTTTCTGATGATATTAAGATGCGCACCTACTTTGTTGCTAAAATTTTCCCTTTTTCACTGAAAGGAGAAACTAAGGTTTGGTTTAATAATTTACCTCCTGGATCTATTGATAGCCCTGATTGCTTGATTAGTACCTTCCTTCAGAAATATTTCCTTCCTAGTGCTAGACATGCCATTTTGCGGGAACTTTTTGATTTTAAACAGGGAGAAAAAGAGATATTTCCTGAATCATGGGCAAGGTTTTGTTCTTTGATTCATGCACAAGCTGGATGTCCATTATCTAAAAATGAGCTTCTTGATATATATTATAATGGACTAACTGAAGAATCTAGGACATACCTGGATAGTTGTGCTGGTTGTGTTTTCAGGAATAGAACTCCTAAAGAAGCTGAGGAATTAATAGCTAAAATAAGCAAGAATTATGATGACTGGACTCCACTTGAGCCAATTACGCCTGAGACAACTACACATGAGTTAACTGTTCCTGAGACAACACCAACATCAAAGAAGAGGGGAGTTATTGAACTAAATGATGAAGTGATGAAGGAAGCTAAGAAATGTCTTAAAGAGAAGGGTATTAAATCTGAAGATGTGAAGAATTTTCCTCCTATTGAAGAATTATGTAAGCCAATCTCCCACTCATCCACTCTTGAGGTACACTCTCTCCAACATTTTGATGAAGGTGATATTCCTCATTCTAAACCTCCTGATCAATGCTTAGAAGAATTTGATGTTTTTACTGTTAAGCAAGATAATTTTAATAAAAGGGTGCAAAATCATCTAATGGAAAACTCTAGAGCTATTATTGAGTTGAAGGATATTATGGAAAGAACCTCTAATGATGTTAAAATGCTCGTTAAACATTTCCAAATGGTTCAAACTCAAATTGATCAGCTTATCAAAGTACAAAAAGATTTGTTAGTTAATGCTTCTGAGGAAAAAACAAGCTTATGAAATTAGAACTAGAAGTGGTGCTGCCACCCAGGATCCTCTATATCCTGAGGGGCATCCTAAAAGAATTGAGCAAGATTCTCAACAAATTGAAAATAGTGGTACTTCTCCTAAGAAAAGGAAAAAGAAACATAAAACTATTGTAGAGTCTTCTGAACCTGCTAAAGATCCTAATTGTATATCTATCTCTGAAAAACTTGAAAGTGGTAGTGAAGAAAGTGATGCTCTTGATAAAGAAAAACTTGAATAAGAACCGGAAAGACACACTAAGAATACTAAATACACTAAGGAAGATTTTGTTGCTAATAAACATGGTAGTGAGAGAGAGCCCTGGGTTCAAAAACCTATGCCTTTTCCTAATAATAAAGACAAGTCAAAGGAAGACGAACACTATAATAAGTTTTGTGAGTGGATGAAACCTTTATTTTTGCAAATTCCTTTAACTGATGCTATTAAATTACCACCTTATTCAAAGTATATGAAGGATATTGTCTCTAATAAAAGGAATATCCCTAATGAAGAAATTTCTACTTTGCTTGCTAATTATTCCTTTAATGGTAAGGTTCCAAAGAAACTTGGAGACCCAGAGATTCCAACTATTCCTTGTTCTATTAAAAATAACTATGTTAGAACTACTTTGTGTGATTTAGGAGCAGGAGTTAGTGTTATGCCTTTTTCTCTCCACAAGAGACTTCAATTGGAGAAATTAATACCAACCGATATATATTTGCAAATGGCTGATAAATCTACTACTATTCCTGTTGGTACATGTGAGGATGTACCTAATCAAGTGGCTCATAATTGCTTCATATTAACTGACTTTGTTGTGCTTGAAATGCCTAAAGATGACAATATGTCTATTATTCTTGGGAGACCTTTTCTTAATACTGTAGGAGCTGTTAATAATTGTAATCAAGGAAAGTTGACTTTTAACGTTAATGACAAGGAGCATATTGTCTATTTCCCCAAGAAGATTGATAGGACTTATGGCTTAAATTCAATTGAACATGTTGAGGGCATCCAAGTTGGAGACATATATTGTCCCATACCACGAGAAAAATATGAAACTATTATGATTGGGACCATTGCTATCAAGGTTGAGGTAACATAATCATTTAGTGGAATACAAAGTTTTGTTTCATATAAAATTGTTTTGGTAACAAGACCTGATCAACCTTGTTAACAAAGGGATTTTAATGAACAAAACAATGTGTTCACCATGATTATCTTTGCTTACTTTTATTTTATCCATTTTAGTTTTTGCTTTCACTTAGTTTACTTTTCTTTCGCTAGTAGCTTGCATATTAGAGTGTGTTAGAACTTATGAAGTTTTAGTTTTGTTTTGTTATTGCATCATTCCAAAGTCATCTTTCTGTCAGAAATTCATTCATCAATACCTGAAAATTTCTCAAAAATAAAGTGTCTCGAAAAATTCCAGAAAATTCATATTAAATTTTTACGTGAAAAAGAGGCAGAAGAGTACCTGGAGTGACCCAGGGGGGGCCCACCAGGCAGGCACACCACCTGGTGGAGCGGCCACACCAGGGGCACGCCTGGCCATGGTGTGGGCCACCCCTGGCCCTACACTCACTCTCTCACTTGCCACTTCCTTCTCTCTCTCGAGAAAACATCAGTTCATTGCTCAAAATCGCTTTCTTGCTGTTCTTGTCCATGATTTTTTGATCTCCTTGCTCAGCCCATCTTTCCTGCTAAAATTTGGAGCATTTGTTCTCCGGTATGTGACTCCTCCGCTTGTCCAAGTATATTTGTGTTTAGTGGATTATATCTTGAGTATTTTGCTACTGTAGGTGACATGTTATGTGACCTTGTTCAATGCTTAGAGAAATTGTTTTGATGCATGTTTAGGCCTCTTACAAGTCCCTATGAGTAGTTCCTTTCGTTATGTATTCACTTTGCAATCACTTGTATGATGGTTGTCTAGAAATTTCAGAAAATAAGATGAATGAACACCAACTCAACCAACATGAATTGAGGGTGCCTGCAGTTATGAAGGTTCACCGTGAGGAGGAACTCTTTCCCTCTGCCTATCCATGCTCCGAATTCATGAGGGCTGCAGGGATTTCTCAAGATTTCCATACTTTAATTACTAATGCAGGATTGGAGCATTTTGTGGGAGATGAATCTACCCAATATGTGAAACTAACTATGTCTGTGGTGCAGGATTTCCGGTTTAGTTACTCCTTGCCTAACCCCATGGTCCACTACAAAATTTACAATGTAGCTGTTGATCTCCGTTTTGATGACTTTTGTGCAGCTATTAAAGTACCACAGTGGGGTTCATGTGGAATGATTAGAGAGCGACCTACACCAATCATGGACTTGTACGCAGAAATTCCCAAGGGAGCAACTTCTCAAAGGAGAGTGGTAAATTCGTAATATTCATCTCCCGTCTATTTGATACTTTGCCTACTTTATTGCCAAGTGTGTTCTCGCTAGGAAAACTGCTAATAAATTATCCTCATATGATCTAGCCTTCATCTCAGCTTCCTTAAAACGAGATAGGACTTATAATTTGGGTGCCTTGATAGCTTTCCGTCTTGCTGCTAACCGCGAGAAAGGTGGAATTTGTGGAGGCCTCATTGCCTCTCGTTTACTCGCTCTGCATGGTGTAGTGCCTCATCATCTAGACCTACAGTTTCCCATAGATAGGCTTGACCTTAATTCCAAGATACAACATAAATTCATTTCTTCTTGGGCTAATTTGAGTGATTTATCTTATGAAATAACCTTCCTCAAGGTTGGTTAAAGAAGGGTAAGTCCGAGCGTGTTGTTTTTTTGCTTGTGCCTGTTTTGTTTAACCTTGATACCAGGGAAGGATGGTCACTCATCGAGGAAGAGCTCAATACATATCCGGGTGAGCTCTCCCAGCAGGAGCAGGATACTGGAAGGGAGGCTACAGATGATTCAGTCCAGCCCTCAAATGAGGGGGAGTCTTCGTACCAGCAGCCTACCTATGATTGAGGAGCTTCTTCTTCTACACAAGGGCCTAACTATGATCATTCTTATGATGACCCGCCGGCTTGGAGTTCCTACCCGCGTTGGGGTTGATACCCACTTAGGCCAAAAGCCTAAGCTTGGGGGGAGGTACACCGACATCACACTCATCTACATATCATGTTCAGTTGGTACTTTGTATATCCATGTTTTGTTTTCTTTTTAGTCTTCGTTCTTGCTTTATTTCTGCTTTCCAAAACACAAAAAGACCAAAAATATTTTCGTTATTTCTCTTTGCTTGTTTCTTTTTCTTTTTTCCTTGGTTTACCTCTTTCTTTTAGCTTTGTCTTAATTATTCAAAAAACCCAAAAAGATTTTGCTTTGGTTGATCTTCCTTTTCATTCTTGCCTTTAAAAAAACAAAAACACCAAAAATATTTTTTGTTCTTCTTTGGTTTTGTGAAGTTCGTTGCAGGGTTCAGTAGTCCTCAGTGGAGTTTGGTTTCATGTTATTATTCAAGCCACACAAGTAAAGGGGAATAATGAAGATTAATGACAACTTGAGGTGTGGTAAGAGGCTGGTAATGAACTCTATTTGTTTCCATTTTTGTACATATACTCATCATTGTGGGCATGCTTAGTCTGTTCATGTAAGGTGTATGTTATTTATGGATGCTTAGTAGTTCTTGCTTTCTTATGATTAGCTCCAGATTGCAAATAGTTTGTGGCATGTCATATGAATTTTTGCTTGCATTGTTCTAGTCATAACTTGGTATGACACTTTGGTATCCTCCTCTGAATGTTTCATTTGAATAAACTTGGCACATGCTCACGCATGCATATGACTGAAACAATCAGTTAAGCCTCGATGAATTATTTTGCCTCAAGATCCTTGAATCACTTTCATGCCATAATTAGTCCTATTTTGTTGCAAGCATGATTATGATAGTTATTGCTCTCTCGTTTGTCGCTCCCTTTCTATTGCTGGCCTTCACTTGCACTGAGTATGAGCTCTACTCGTGTTTCCAACTCCCCAAACCAATATTGCCAAAAGTGTCCACCATACCTATCTATTAGCATCATTTGCTATTCCGTGCATATTTAGCATGCCTTGTTTTCTTTCGAATAAAATGTTTGCTTGTTATGAGAAAGTTAGTTAGTAAATCTCTCACGAACTTGATGGCACACTTTATTTATTGCACTTAATAAACCTGAACTATTGTGACTGTCCATGAAAGTTATATGCTTGCAAATTATAGGCTAGGGATTAGCAGAACCGTGCTGTCACAGGGAATTCTTTCAATACCTGTAAATATATACCCAGTTGATATCATGCTCTTTTGTTTACGGATGTCGTCGGTGTGAAATAAAAGGGAGCTTGTAAGTCCATGGAGTTATGTATGTGTGTTAGAGAAACGCCTGGGCCGCTGGTCTAATCCATGCCTAATCATGGTAGAAACCTGCAGCGTAACCATAATGAGCAATCTATGAAGCATTCTTCTTATAAAAAAAGAGAGAGATAGTTATGGAGAAGAAAAAGAAAAAAAATGAGAAAAGAGGAAAGAGAGAAAAAAGCACCATTTTCCCATGGTAAATAAGAAGATGCTGAGATGCTTATTGTCTGCTTGCCTTGTCATTTTGATATGGGGATTCTTCCGTATCATCGGGCAAGGGGTACCCCATTGGCGGTTCTCTATGATACGCATGTATTTACTATGACAAGAACTTACCGGTAACTAAAGTTGAGTAGCATGAGGAGCGACCCTCGTACTCAAGGGACATGAGATTTCTAGTTTATGGTCTGTCAAGCATATAACTTGTATTGGACCTCACTTTCACCTTAACCATTTAAAGATTCTTATGATAGGGGCAATGAGAGCTCAAATCTAATGAGTACCATACTTTCAGCATTTGGAAGCTTTTCAAACTTTTCAAAACCTTTTCACTTCCTTCTTGAGTCACCACTCATTCTATGAGCACTTTCTTGAGAGCATAGTTGTCATTCTTAGTGTAATGTGCTTGTTTCAAAACTTGGTTAATTGTGTCATGACTTTGATGCTTGTATCTTTGATATCTTTACTTCTATTCTTCACTTGAACTTCAGAGGTGCCTTGACATTTATGTTTGCTCCACAATCAAAGGCAAGAGAGATACCACTCTATCATACCTTTTTTATGAGCATTCCAATGTTGCTTATGTTTATGCTTCATGCTACTTATTATTTTTGAGTTGGAATCTCTTCATAGCTTGCAATGACTATTAAGTAAACTTATTAGCATACTCTTTATTATGAATTTCTTAAGTAGTTGATCATATGCTGAGAATATATACATCTTATGAAGCAAATGTGTTCGTGAAAGCTCTTTTATCGCACTCAGTTTTCAACTGAATTGCTTGAGGACAAGCAATAAGCTAAGCTTGGGTGGAGTTGATACGTCCAAAACGTATCTACTTTCCCGAACACTTTTGCAATTGTTTCTCCTCTAAATTTGTGTGATTTGGATACAACTAACACGGACTGACGCTGTTTTCAGCAGAATTACCTTGGTGTCTAGTTTTTGTGCAGAAAATCAACTATCAGAAAAAATCCCGAAAAATATGCCAAAAATCCTATTTCACCAGAAGATTCATGGAGCGAGAAGACGAGACGGAGGAGGGCCACGAGGGGCCCACACCACCTGGCCGCGCGAACCAGCCCAGGCTGCGCCTGGGTGTGGTGTGGCCGCCTAGGTCACCCCTCGGCCTCCCTCTTCGCCTATAAGATGCCCCTTGACCTAAAAACCAAGGGGGGTTCGACGTTTTTATAGAAAGAGTTCCGCTACGCCGCCACCACCAGATTCCACGAATCAGAACTAGAAACTCCGTTCTGGCACCCTGCCGGGATGGGGAATTGGAGGAGATCATCACCGTCATCATCACCATCGCTTCTCCATCAACCATCCATGATTCTCCCATCCATGAGTGAGTAATCCCCCGCTGTAGGCTATGGGGATGGTAGGGATTGGATGAGATCGTTCATGTAATGGCATCAGATTGTTAGGACATGGTGCCTAGTATCTATTATTAGTGCTTTTTGACTTTGTTGCAACTTGCTATGCTTAATGCTTGTCACTAGGGCCCGAGTGCCATGATTTAAGATCTGAACATGTTATTGATTCACGATGATAGTATTGTTTATGATCTTACCTGCAAGTTGTATACACATATTGTTGTCTGGAACCAAAGGCCTCAGAGTGACAATAACCGGGATAACCGGAGGGAATGGCTTTGATGTGAGGATCACATGTGTTCACGGAGTGTTAATGCTTTGCTCCAGTGCTCTATTAAAAGGAGCACCTTAATTGCCAGTAGTTCCCTTGAGGCCCCGCTGCAAACGGGCTGGCAGGAAAAAAGATGTTGTGCAAGTTCTCATTACGAGCACGTATGACTATACATGGAACACATGCCTATGATTATTTAGTACTTGGATGCTTTACCTTATTATCTGCAAATGCCCTATATCTTGATTTCTATATGAATTGCCTTGTCCATGCAACGCCCGTCCATCCATCCCTATGCCTACCGCGCTTTAATCCTACTATTTACTGCAATTGTTACTACTGTCTTTACTTTTACTACTGCTATTACTACTACAAAACTGTTGCTACTGATAAACTGTTGCGAGCAAGATTGTTTCCAGGTGCAGCTGAATTGACAACTCAGTTGTTAAGGCTTATAAATATTCTTTGGCTCCCCTTGTGTCGAATCAATAAATTGGGTTTCACTTCCCTCGAAAATACCGCGATACACCCCCTATACTTGTGTGTCATCAATCTTCTATTCATCCTTATCATGACAACTTTCATGATCAAGCTACTATAGCCTATAAGGACAAACCGTGAGTATAATGTCAGTTCCCAAACCTTTTTGGGAGATTAGGACGTCTAGCATCTCCAACCTTTGCAAATTCTCATACAATATGAGAACGTGTATTTTGCCAAATTATACTCTATCATATTGCAACCATAAACATTGTCTCAGATATCACAATATCTTCCACACATGATGGTTTCTGAAACAATTGTTTCATCTCCTAGATAACCTCGATATTAAAACAATATTTGAATATCAAGAATCATGGAGGCAAACATGATACTTCAGATACTAACACTGGAATTGTTACTCTTGGTTTAATACTACTTATTAAACTTCATGGAGTAAATAGAGTTTGCTGAAAGTTTGCAATACGACTTCTAAACTTTAAATTGACATTCAAAGCAATACGATACCAGTTTGTAAAGTAAATATCTAGAATTCTATAGTTCTATTATCTTAATTAAAACTAAGCGTAAGGTAGTAAACAAATGCCAATGACTACAATAAGTTATGCAAATTCACTTAAATTTAGTTTATGATAAATTGAGTTCGACTAATCCAAATTAGAAATGAACTCCCACTCAAAACCAACACCCCTCAAGTTGTTTTGGTGATTACATGAACCAAATCCACTACACCAAGTCCGATCATCACGTGAGTCGGTGTAGCTTCAAAGGCGAGCATCTATATGACTCATGCTTAACCTTTCGGTCCGTGTTACGAGGCCATGTCTGTACATGCTAGGCTCGCCAAGTAAAAACCTTAGTACTCGCATGTGTAAAACTATCTTACACCCTTTGTACGAACGTGGATTCAAGTACACCTGATCATCATGTGATATCTTGAAGCGATGAAACATAAAACAGTGCGTACTTAAATAAGAACACATTTTTATCTTGATATCTAAATGAGGGATCATCTTATAATGCTACTAAAATGCCAAACAGGCAATATAAGATGCAAACATCACATGTGTAAAGTGAAATGATATGGTTCTTGCACTTGATTAGTATCATGTGCATCGTGGTATTATTTTTATCATTCCTTTGTATGTAAGGCCAAGGTCTATGGAACTTACACGTTTTGGTGTGTTGTAAGAGTATCAACTATACATCAACTTACAACATTACCATATCATGACACCATCCCAACAACAATCTAAACTAGACGCTTCTAATTTATCCATTGCAAGTTTTACGTGGCTTAGGGCTTTCGAAGATAGAACCGGTCTTACCTACGAACATGGAACCACAACGATGATAACCAAATTATTAGCAACTCGTTGTAAATCAGATATTAACTATAGTAGGAGAGACAGCCACCCGCTAGCCACTTATACAAAACTAGTTGCATGTCAAGCGTGGAACATGTCTCATGTGCGAGGACATGTAAAGTTAGTCCGGGCCGCTTCATCCCACTATGCCAACAATATCCAAAATACATAGAAGATGCAATAAAATGATCATCATCGCCGCACATACTCTTATGTGTACTACCCGTGCAAAGTATCTACGCATAGATCACGCTCAGATACCACTGTTGGGTTTGCAGCATAGAAAACAAAAAATTCCTACGATGTGAACATCTAAGCACTAAGATATATCTATCTAGATATAATCAACGAGTGGATATACATCCATAGAGAACATACCCTTGAAGATCGACAAAGCATTGTTAACTAAACCTATTTCATGGTTGATGTAGTCGTACACTTGCAGATCTCAAGATCGTGATGAAGTCCAGTGAGTCCAGCAGGTCCAGCACCAGCAAGTCCAGCACCGCAAAGCAGTGATGCATTCATGATTGCACACATGTCCGATCCACTGAACAACCTCCACCTCCTCGATCCGGCGATGCAGCAGAAGCAACAACTCCTTTCCAGATAAAGCCATCGAGAACATGTATCTCGCTAATCCGAGACCATGGGGAATAACTAGAGGGAGAAGAGAACCTTCACGAGGAGGTGGGGAAAGAGTAGAGGATCCATGGGGCGGCCATGGCTGGCCGGCCATGGTGGGTGCCCCCACCTCTCCCTCATTTATGTGGGTGGAGCTTCCACTAAGCCCACTCACATCAATTTCAACTCCACTCACTTTGCATTTAATGTCCACCAAATTAAATGAATTTTCTCTTTAAATAAAACACTTTTATTTATTTTATTCAGAATGTTGTTACTTACTTTAATTAACAAACATTCACATAAAACTGCCTGCAACATTTCAATATCACATGCAGAACTAGTTTTAGCAATTTCACCCGAAACAATTCCGGTTTCCATCGAAATGATTCTAGCCCTTTCATACTCTTTATCTGAAACATATTTGCTCCTAAATGGTGTTGGTATCCTTTAAGTGTGTCACTCTATGGTTTGCGAATAATGCAGACATGATCGAGACCCCTCTCCGATCAATAATCAGTAGCGGGACCTGGAGATCCGTACTGACTCCCACTCATTCTACGATGACTCTAGTGATCGTGTGAACCTTTAACGTAGTAACTAAATCCCTTTGTATCGCGATATATTACATGTCCGAGATTCGATCATCGGTATCTCCATAACTAGTTTGATCTCGTTACTGACATACACTCTTTTCTCGTTCCCGTGATATAACATTCTAGTGATCACATCGCTTGCTTGTAAGCTATCTCAATGTGATATCACCGAGAGGGCCCAGAGTATATCTATCCATCATCGGGATGGACAAATCCCACTCTTGATCCATGAGCCTCAACATAACACTTTCAGAGTACCCAAACCCACCTTTATAGTCACCCTTTTATGGTGTGACGTTTATGTTATAAAAGTACTCTTCCGGTGTTAGCAATTAACATGATCTCATGGTCTAAGGACTAAGATTACTCTATATGATGTTATAGAAATATAAACATAATGACTTTGATCGTAATGCTATACTTAGGATGAATGTTCATCACATCATTCACCAATGTTGTGACCTCGTTATTAACAACATTCAATGTCCATGATCAGGAAACCTTTTTCATCTTGTTAATCAACTAGCTAGTTTATAAGAGAGGCATAACTAGGAACCCTTTATTTGTTTATTAAACACACATGTATTAGTGTTTCCAATTAATACAATTATAGCATGCAAAATAAACATTTATCATAAACAAGGAATAAGATAATAACCACTTTATTATTGCCTCTCAGGCATATTCCCTTCATGATCCTCCTCACACTTCATCTATAGGAGATGTAGCGATACCTGGTGGTGTGCCTGTAGGCGAATACGCACCACTACCAAACCTCTCAGTGTGTTAGAGCCTCAACCTACGGCTACTCCAGATAACTCCTGGTGCACTTGTTAGTTTTCCTCCTAGACTAGGGCTTGGGAGATGAGAACACATACCAAAATTGGAGCATCTCGGTGACAATAGTCGGCTGATTCCAATACTAAAATAACAGCAAGAACAAATTACTTTAGGCAACTCAAATTGAAGTCTATATGTGTTTATAGAGAGAATTTCACTTGTCCACTAGAGGAGATGGCTAAATATAATAGTCTAATGATGACCCACAAGTATAGGGGGTGTATCGCAGTATTTTCGATAAGAGTGTCGAACCCAATGAGGAGCAGAAGGTGCTGGCTAGTGGTATGGATCAGGAATTCTCTGCAAATACTTAGCAAACGGATTTTTAGGGTTTTTTGATAAAGCAAGTAAACAAAGTACGAGTAAATAAAAGACAGTAGGAATAAGTGCAGCAAGTGGCCCAATCCTTTATGCAGCAAAGGACAAGCCGATTGTATTACTTAAGATGACCAAACGTTCTCGAGGACACATGAGAAGACTGTCAAGTGCTTTCGCTTCATATAGTTGATTAATCTTCTTTAGCTTGCTAAGTGTTGTGTGGGTGAACCTGTGCTAATGTACCGACCTTCCTAGGACTAATACATACTTGTGATTATACCCCTTGCAAACATCCGTAAGTACAAGAAAGTAATCAAACTATTGAATCTTTCTCAACACAACTCCACTACTAACAACATGACTTCTCCCATGTCCTCAAGAACAAAACGAACTAGTCACAAGACATCATATGGATCATGATTAGAGATGGAATAATGATGTATAACAATCTGAACATAAACAATAATTCAATGGTTCACTCAATAGCATCAACTACAAAGAGTAATCAACACCGGGAAAGTTTCCCCTAAGAACTATGCAAGATTCAACGCAATTATTACAGCAATATGGAGATGGTGATGAGGGTTATGATGGTGATGATGGGGGTGATGATGATGATGACCCCGATGAAGTCCAGCTTGATGGTGGTGTTGATGGCGACGATCTCCCCTCTCCGGGAAGGAATTCCCTCGACAGAAATCTGTCTGCCGGAGAGATCTTTCTCTCTCGGTGTTTTCCGCCCCGCAGAGGCGGCAAAATCTTTCTGTGGTCGCTCCCCTAATCTTAGGGTTTCGGGAGGATAATATACGCCAAAGGGGAGTGCCAGGGGTGGACCAAGGCGGCCACACCACCTAGTGGTGCGGTCTAGGCTGGCCTGCGCCAGGGGGTGGTGTGGGCCCCTGTAGCCCATCTCCAGCCCCCTTCTGGCTTCCTTCGTCTTCTGGAAAAATAGGATTTTCCGCATATTTTCCCGGATTTTCTGATCTTCGCGAATTTTGCCTCCAAACAGCACCTTTTCCATTAGAATCCTGACTGCAATGGTCCATGCTCCAAAAGGCATTAACCATGCAAAAACAGATGAAATAACATAAGTATCACCTCTCAATATCAAATATATCAATGAATAACAGTGAATTATGACATATAATAGTGATGCAAAATGGACGTATCAACTCCCCCCAAGCTTAGACTTCGCTTGTCCCCAAGCGAAACTGAGCTCAATAAACATGGCCTCAGGTTTATGGAGTGAAGAGTCGATAAAATAATACGGATAAGAAGAATCACGTTTATCAATACATAGATCATAATAGAAGACAACTCACTATTATAAAACTCAACTTGCAATGAGTAAAGGAAACACAATAAAGATACATAAAGTAAATCTAATTGGTAATGGAAAACTTAGCTCTTGGTCGAAGAATAGTTGATAATTTGCTGGAGTTCACAAATAACTCGTTTTCAATGATAGCTTTCAAAGTAGTAAACATCAAGATAAGAGCAATGTGCAAAACAAGGAACATAAGAAACATGATTGAATAAATCATCATATGAATGAATGAAACACAACAACTCAAAAATGCTTGCTGAGATAGAAGGGAATAGGTTTACTGACTCAACTAAAAAGTAAAAGAAAGGCCCTTCGCAGAGGGAAGCAGGGATCGCAAGTTTCATAAAGAGCTTCCAAAAATTATGATACTTACTAGCTTTCAACTCTCATTGCCCCTATCATAGGCATATTTAGGTGATTAAGGTTAAAGTGACACAACTAAGAGGATATGCTTGACAAGTTATAAGTTAAAATCTCATGCCCCTTACTTATGAGTACCAAACCTCATGCTACTCAGCTTCAGTCACGAGTAAGCTATTATCATTGTAAATACATGTGTATCATTGAGAACCACAAACGGGATATCCCTTGCACATGGCACAGGAGCTATCCCATAGTCAAAATGACAAGGCAAGCAGACAGTGAGCATCTCAGCGATCTTTTTATTTGCTATTTGCATAGGTTTTTATTGAGGGTGCTTCATAGAATGCTCACTATAGTTATGCTGCAAGTTTCCACCATGATTAGGCATGGCTTAGGCTAGCGGCCCAGGCGTTTCTCTAACACACATATAAACTCCATGATATTACAAGTTCCACTTTTATTTCACATCGCCGGGATCCATAGGCAAAAGAATAATGATATTAACTAGGTACAAAGTACCATGGCAGTGTTGAAAGCGTTCCCCATGATACATGGTTCTGCTAACTTCAACTCATAAAGCGCAAGCATATACGCAACAAAGAAGGACCCAATGGTTCAAGTTTATTAAATGCAAGAAAGTAAAGTGTGCCATCAAGTTCGTGAGAGCTTTAATCACTAATTTTCACATAACAAGTTTAATTTGGGAGGTAGATAAAACAAGAATTTACTTGGAATAGCAATAATGCTAATAGGTAGGTATGGTGGACACAAATGGCATGGGTTTGGTTTAAGGAATGGATGCACAAGAAGAATTCCGTCTTAGTATAGGTTTTTGGCTAGCAAGGCTGGGTAGCAAGTATAAGAGTTGAAGGAAACAAACAAATATACAAGTGATAAAAACAAACATGCAATCTTCCTTGGAAGCACAAAAGATCTTAACTAGAGAATACTAGACTTATGAGCAAATCAAGAAAGAAAGATGATGAAATAATTTTTCTTTGGAGTACTTTTATCTTTTCTTTCAACTCTCAAAAATAGTGTTGCTACTGACCGAGCCAGGTTTGCCAAAACCAACTAAATTAACTCAATGATCCCAGAGTGATACCAATACTAATAACAAGATCAATCATATAACCACAAATTGAAAACTAATATAAGCTATGCAAAAGAGTAAATGATAGAACTTCTCATTAATATTCCATAACGATAACTCATACCAAGGGATACATATCTAACGAGAGAGGGGACACTTCCATAATGCAAACCATACTACATAATAACTTCTCTATTCATGATATGACTCTACTAATAAGGCAAAAAGATAGAAGATAGTGATGTGATACTGAGGCACTCCCCCAAGCTTGGAACAAACCAAGGGGATGCCAAAACTGATGACAAATTACTCCTTTGGTGGTGGTGGTATCCTCTCGATGAGCTCTTTGATCAGTTTCCCCAAGTCCTCGGTCTCGAAGGTGAGATTACGAATCAACTATGAGTTTTTCTCAATGCGGCTCATGATCATGTCGGGTTGAGAATTCCAGCTCTTGCTATTCTTTCCCCACTCTTCCTCCTTGAAGTCTTCTTTTCCTTCATGGCTAGAACGAGGCAAATCCCAATTGGAGGGTAATTTCCCTTTGGGCATATTCTGGTATTGATGCTCATGGATAAGGGTATGGAAAGGATTCTTGGTGCATGGAGGAAGTGACCGTGGAGCCAAGGAGTGACGAGGACTTTTCCCCCAGTCTGCATCCGTGCAGTCCTTCTGATCCTAGCAGGGTTCGCCACCACTCCAATGCTTGCAATGGTAGTGCCAGTGTGCTTTGCCTCCTCTTCACCTTCACTCTTGATCTCCTTCTCCTTCCCGGGGTCTTGGAGGTCTTCCTCCATAGGCTCCTTCCCTTTATCCTTGGCGGACACCATTGTGCTTCTAAACCTTCAAAGAGTATGTCCTAGCAGAAACAGATCGAAACGAAAACATGATGAAAACACGATATACGAACCTCGGGAGATCCGGGGGGTTATATATTACGAAGTTTCATAACAAAAGGAAGTTACTGGGAGAAAACGAGTCGGAGGCGGAGTCCGGAGTGGCCACACCACCTGGTGGCGTGGCCAGGGGTGGGCCCGTGCCACAGGGTGGTGTGAGCCACCCTGGCTCCGTTTTCGTCCCCCTTTCACTTCATAACCTTCCTTATTGTTTGAAAACTGCAAAAATATAGTTGGATAGTATTTTCGCGGAACTTTTCTTACCAGAACTATTACCTATTTGAAAATGGAGTCTGCAGGTCTCTGAATTTGGTATCTAATAGATTCTTCTGGAGTCACCACTTGAATAACACCAATATCTTCATCTTCATACACTTATTACTTGAGTCATAAAACCTTTCACTTCCTTATTACACCATTATCTCCACTACCTGGAAATTTCTTTCACACAAAACTTCACACAGTTCTCATTAGCAACATTAGTATAAATGAAGTGATAAAACCTTTTGAGTCCAACTTCAACTGAAAACCATCAAAACATAAGCTACTGTAGCAACTCCTTCTGAAAACCCAAAAAGATTCAAAAAGGAAATCGAATAAATAAGCAAATGCAAGAGTGGCAAAATCTGTCAAAACAGACAGCAGGTAAAGATCAATTTTTTCGAAAATCTTCTGTTGCTCAAATCAAAAAGTGCAAAACTAAAGAAAGTTAAATAACAACCTGGGGCACAAGCACAAACAATTATAGCTCAATCCGACATACAGAGATCTCTCACGAATTTTTACGGTGAAGCACAAAAATCTGTTTCGGGACGACAACTTCCCCAAATATTACTTCTCTCTCATTAGAGGTTGATCTTGACACAAAAACCAAACAAAACGGATAATGAGAGGTTACTACCAAAGTAATAACTTCCAAGACTCAAAGAAACACAAACAAACTGAAAGCAAAAACAAATTGGGTTGTCTCCCATAAAGCTCTTTCTTTATAGCCATTAAGATGGACATGATAATTTTGATGATGCTCACATAGGAATATGAATTGAAGTGAAAGAGAGCATTAAGAAGCAAAAATACACACGTTTAAGTCTAACCCACTTCCTATGCAAGGGAATTTTGTAAGCAAACAAGTTGTTGAAACCCGAGGCTACTTGCATAAGAAGGCAAAATAAGTGCAACATAAAAACTTTCAGCATAAAACGAGGAAGCTTGATATTATTGAGATGCATAAGAACACTTTTCCCTCTCTCATAGTAACTTTCAGTATCATGCATAAACTTAACAATATAACTATCACAAGAACCATCATATCAATGATCACTTATTCTGACAGAAAACACAGGAATACTAGCTCTCATAACACTACTATGTGAAACAATATTAGAGGTATCCTTACAAAGGATAGTGTGTCCCTCTTCTTCATATTTAGTAACAAAGTCTTTCATATTTGATATTATAGGTTCATCAACCATTTATTTATTAGGTTCAACATCTTAATTTGTACTTTCATTAACCATACTAGCTATCATAGAATGCTCCTTTATCTTAACTGGGAAAGGCATTTTCTCAATGTAAGGTTCAGGTAAAACATGATTAGCAGTATAAACTTTAGTATTTTTTTAGGAACACTCTTTGAAGTATCTTTATAAGGTTCATTATACTTATTCCACTTCTTTTTAGGCACTTCTATATAGGAAGCAAAAGCCTTAAAATAAGAAGCAATAGCTTGAGAGTCTAGACCATAAGCATTTTTAATGTTTTGAAAGTCATCAGTTCCCATAAAAGATTCAATGCATTCATAATCGTAATTTATACCTGAGTTTCTACCTTTGTCATTCTCCCAAGTTTCAACATTATCTTGAATACGGTCCAGAAGATCCCATTTAGCTTCTTCTTCCATGCGAGTGAATGATCCAGCACAAGAAGTATCCAATAAATCCTTATTGTGTAGAGGGAGCCTTGCATAAGAGTTATTGATAATAATATTGTTGGGGAGCTCATGAATGGGACATTTGAGCATTAGTAACTTCAATCTCCCCCAAGCTTGAGCTGTACTCTCTCCATCAAGAGGCCAAAAGTTGTATATTTGATTCCGATCTTTATGAATCTCACTAGGAGGATAAAATTTTGAATAAAAGAGAGGCACTATTTCCTCCCATTCCAGAGCTTGACCATTCTTCAGCAGCTTATACCATTCCTCAGCTCTTCCTTTAAGCGACAATGAGAATAACTTCTTCTTAACTTGATCTGTAGTAATACCTGCACACTTGAACAACCCGCATAATTCGTGTATAAAGAGTAAATGATCACCGGGATGGACAGTTCCATCCCCAACATAGTAGTTATCCATAACACGATCAATAATTCTTGTAGGTATTTTAAAAGCATCATTCTCAGTAGGTGGTGGTTTATCTACTACCTTAGCAGTGGTAGTAGCATTACCAAATAAGAAACTCAGCGAATTATCCATAACGAAAATAAAGCAACTAATGTATAAACAATACTCACAGAGAAGTTTCCTTTACCAGTTCCACTTTCCAATAGCGCTTCACTCCTAAGAACGCGGCGCTTAAAAAATAGTCTTGATGACCCACAAGTATAGGGGGTGTATCACAGTATTTTCAATAAGTAAGAATGTCGAACCCAACAAGGAGCACAAGGTGTTGGCTAGTGGTATGGATCAGGAATTCTCTGCAAATACTTAGCAAACGGATTTTTACGGGTTTTTGATAAAGAAAGTAAACAAAGTACGAGTAAATAAAAGACAGTAGGAATAAGTGCAGCAAGTGGCCCAATCCTTTATGCAGCAAAGTACAAGCCGATTGTATTACTTAAGATGACCAAACATTCTCGAGGACACATGGGAAGACTATCAAGTGCTTTCGCTTCATATAGTTGATTAATCTTCTTTAGCTTGCTAAGTGTTGTGTGGGTGAACCTGTGCTAATGTACCGACCTTCCTAGGACTAATACATACTTGTGATTATACCCCTTGCAAACATCCGTAAGTACAAGAAAGTAATTAAGGTAGAAACCTAACCACAACTTTAAACTCTAAGACCCTTACGTCCCTTGTGCAATGGTTTCCTAACGGGGGTTCAGGTTTCTTTCACTCCGGCAACCCCTACGATTAGTAGCCAAATACACAATGCATTCCCCTAGGCCCATATAGGTGAAGTGTCATGTAGTCGATGTTTACATGACACCACTAGAAGAAGTACACCACAACTTAAATATCAAACTATTGAATCTTTCTCAACACAACTCCACTACTAACAGCATGACTTCTCCCATGTCCTCAAGAACAAAATGAACTACTCACAAGACATCATTTGGATCATGATCAGAGATGGAATAATGATGTATAACAATCTGAACATAAACAATAATTCAATGGTTCACTCAATATCATCAACTACAAAGAGTAATCAACACCGGGAAAGTTTCCCCTAAGAACTATGCAAGATTCAACGCAATTGTTACAGCAATATGGAGATGGTGATGAGGGTGCTGATGGTGATGATGGGGGTGATGATGATGATAATCCCGATGAAGTCCAGCTTGATGGTGGTGTTGATGGCGACGATCTCCCCTCTCCGAGAAGGAATTCCCCTGGCAGAAATCTGTCTGCCGGAGAGATCTTTCTCTCTCGGTGTTTTCTAGCCCGTAGAGGCGGCGGAATCTTTCTATTGTCGCTCCCCTAATCTTAGGGTTTCGGGAGGATAATATACGCCAGAGGGGACTGCGAGGGGTGGACCAGGGCGGCCACACCACCTGGTGGTGCGACCTAGGCTGGCCCGCGCCAGGGGGTGGTGTGGGCCCCCTGTAGCCCATCTCCAGCCCCCCTTCTGGCTTCCTTCGTCTTCTGGAAAAATAGGATTTTCCGTATATTTTCCCGGATTTTCTGATCTTCATGAATTTTGCCTCCAAACAGCACCTTTTCCATCAGAATCCTGACTGCAGCGGTCCATGCTCCAAAAGTCATCAACCATACAAAAACAGATGAAATAACATAAGTATCACCTCTCAATACAAAATATATCAATGAATAACAGTGAATTATGACATAGAATAGTGATGCAAAATGGACGTATCATCTAACTATATGGCATGTCAATATGGCAAGCTAAAACAGAGAAAATGGACACGATTAATACAAATGAGAAACAGTACTGTATAACTGAGCTGCTTAATAAGCTTGTGGTATAACTTTGACATTGTTGGATACCTCCACATAATTACAGAATTATCTAATTGGGTGATAACAAGCTCATTAACATTCTTTGACCACACACGATTACGAACCTGCTAAGACATTTAGCATCATCAGTACATGTGATAAACATGTTTACCACTTCCACAATTTTATATAAGAAATCTTGTGCTTTTACAACACATAGATAAGTACATATTTGACCATGTTATGTACATCCTAACATCCAATGAAAAATAGCAAATATTACATACCATGTTAAGTACAATTTAACTTGGATGTTACAAGTCCATCAAGATAAGAACTGAAATCGAGGAGTCTGCGAAATAAGTATTGATGGCTCAATGCACGGCGCCCCGAAAATTGCTTGTTGGCGGTGTTGATGTAGAGCTCGTTGGGAACCCCAAGAGGAAGGTATGATGAGCACAGCTGCAAGTTTCCCTCAGTTACGAAACCAAGGTTTAATCGAACCAGTAGGAGCAAGGAAACACCCCAAAGGTGTTACTAGCTGAGCTTTGGCAAGGCGCACTACCGGTGCTAGTAGCAACGTGGAGACCTGCACAACACAACCACAGAACTTTGTCCCCAACTTGCGATGAGGTTGTCAATCTCACCATGTTTTGTGGAAAACAAAGGATTAAACGTATCGAATTGAAAGAAGTAAAAGTTTGCAGAAAGTAAACACAAAGCAGTAAACAGTAAAAGACAAGGACCGGGATCCATAGTTCACTAGAGGTGGCTCTCCTTAGATAGATAACATGCTGGGTGAACAAATTACAGCGGGGAAATTGACAAACACAGAGAAAGCAATACATGCATATACTAATCATCTTGACTCTTTTGAGACTTGATTGGGCATTACAACATTATACATAGACCGCCATCCAACTGCATCTATGACTAATAATCCACCTTCAGGTTATCATCCAACCCCTCCAAAGATTAAGTTGCAAGCAACAGATTATTGCTTTATTTAACTGCATGTAAAGTAAACAATACGATTGTTCTATGAACAAAGGATTGTTGTTTTCTCCCTAGTAGCAACAGCACATCTAGTACCTTAGAGATTTCTGTCACTTCCCCAGATTACCAGAGGCATGAACCCACTATCGAGCATAAATATTAACTCTTGGAGTTGCTAACATCTACTTGACCAAGATAGCTACTAACAACAGAAAGCATGCAAGATCACAAATAACAAAGACATGATAGAATCAATAATCAATCTGAAATAGCATCTCAATATCCATCGAATCCCCGCAAACACAACATGCAGAATTACAAATAGATGATCTTGATCATGAATGGAGCTCACAAGATCTAGACATGAAAGCACAAAGGAGGAGAACCAGCCATCTAGCTACTACATGGATCCATAGTCCAAGGATTAATTACTCACGCATCACACCGGAGGCTTGCATGGTGATGAAGAAGGCCTCCAGGGTGAATTCCCTCTCGGCGGTCGGGAAGAGCTTCAGATCCCTCGATCTAGGGATGGAGATGACGGACTCTGCACTCTTTCGTGGATTTTGACCGGCACTTAGGGTTTTCGTCCGAGGGCAATATATAGGCGGAAGGAGAGGCCGAGGGGTGCGGGGCGCCACACCACCCCTAGCGGGCGGGCTGGCCGCGGCCAGGTGGTGTGGTGGATCCCTGGCCCTTCTCCGTCTCGTATTCTGGCACTTGATCACTTCCGAAAAATAGGAACTTTGGCTTTTGTCCCGTCCAATTTCGAGAATATTCATTTTCTGACTTTCCTGGAACCAAAAACAGCAGAAAACAGGCAGCTGGCACTGTGGCTCTTGTTAATAGGTTAGTCCAAGAAATCATATGAAAAGTACTCCAAAGTTGGAACAAAACACAAGAAAGTGGATAAAACCAAGCATGGAACATCAAAAATTATAGATACATTTGCAATGTATCAACATCTCCAAGCTTAACTCCTGCTCGTCCTCGAGTAGGTAAGTGATAAAAAGAAAGAATAATTTTTGAGGTGACATGCACCATCAAAGACTTGATCAAAGTATTTACAAAACATTCAAAGCTGGGATCATAGTACTTCAATCATAACATGAAAGATAAAGTTCTAGCAATAAGCAAAGAAACTATGATGTAACAAAACAAAAGATTCATGAATAACAATGCTTTGCAAGACGTTTGTTTGTTTCACATAAAGAAAACATGGCATAATAGTATTCAGCTTGTCCCTCAATAGAGTAGCAAATATAAATGCATAGGACACCTTCATAGTTCATAAGAGTGACTAGATACAATAGTTTAAAACAAGCAATGTCAAAGTATGCATCAATCAACTAGTCTTGGGACAATGCACATAGAACTAAGAATGGCCACTATGCTCTCAAAGTAGGTGCATAAAGATAGAAGGTGGAGACTCAATATAATGGTGGAAGAAAGGCCTTTTGTAAAAGGAAGTAGGGATTCAAGTCTCATAAAGAGCTTCCAAAAATTATGGTACTTATAGCTTTCAGTTCTCATTGCCCCTATCATAAGCATCTTGAAGTGATTAAGGTTAAAGTGAACAAACTATGGTGTACATGCTTGACGAAGTATAAGTCAGAAATCTCATGTCCCTTGTATACGAGGGCCGCTCCTCATGCTACTCAAGTTTAGTCACCGGTAAGTTCTTGTCATTGTAAGTACATGTGTATCATTGAGAATCGCCAACGGGGTATCCCTTGCCTGATGATATGGAAGAATCCCCATATCAAAATGACAAGGCAAGCAGACAACGAGCATCTCAGCATTGTTCTTATTTACCATGGGAATATGGTGATTTTTTCTCTCTTTCCTCTTTTCATAGTATCTTTTTTTCTTTTCTCTTTTTTCTCAATATAGGACTCTTTTTTTATAAGAAGAATGCTTCATAGACAGCTCATTATGGTTACGCTGCAGGTTTCCACCATGTCAGCATGGATTAGACCAATGACCAGCGTTTCTCTAACACATATACATAACTCCATGGACTTACAAGATCCCGTTTCATTTCACACCGACGACATCCATATACAAAAGAGCATGATATCAACTAGGTACAAGTACCAAGTTGTAACACCCTCAGAATCGGCCCTATGCAAGTTTCAGCGATTCCCGCCAAACCCGCATAGAAACGATTCAAAGGTGCCCACCAGGCACTTTCGTGCGGGTGGAAAACGAAGTAATACCATTACACAATAGTCCACGATGGAACCCACAGAACATATATATACAACAACGACTCAACGAGTCAAGAATACAGATATACAATTCAAAGATCCAAATCACCTTTAAAACGATATAGCGTCCGAGTACGGACAAGATGCAAATTGAGCTAAGAGCCCTGAAGAATAACCAATGGCGTCCATAACCCTGCCCAGGCCAAGCCGGAAGGGTAACCCTACTAACAACGTCGATCTCAAAACCTGCTTAAACAAAAGGGGTGCCGACAAAGGTCAAAGGAAAAAGAGAGAGCGGTCAAGATCGAGGCGATGCAGCGAGGCTAGAATTCGGCGGTCCTCGCCTACATAGGTATGGTGGACTGAAGCGGCAGCGCAGCATGCACTAAACAACCTATAGAGACTCGATATAACTATCGGCTATCAGAGAGGGATAAGAAAGACCTATTCGGAAACAACCTGATACTACCACCAAGCATACCCATCCTGGTATTTCCCCCTCGAGACCAGACGAGGAAGTCAACCGAGGAACTCACACCGTTGGCAGTTTTATTTATTCAGTTATCGTTGCAGCAATTACTAGTCAGGTATGGATAGTCATCCTGATATAATAAGCAGTGGGCACTTTTAGTTAACCATTCCATTGTAGTTGCAACACTTACTAGTCAGATACAATTAGCATGAGATATCCCAAACCCAGCAGTTGTTGGTACTTTTATTTAGCCATTCCGTTGTAGTGAAGCTGATTACTAGTCAAATCGGATACAAGTCAAATTATAACAGTAACTTTAGTTATAGTTGTCTATGATCGAGAACTGTGCTCCAAGTCGTCCATAACCACGGACACGGCTTTTCGAAAAGATTTAGCCCTGCAGGGGTGCACCAAAGTATCCACATGCACTTTGACCCTTTTTGCCAGATCAGTTAACATACACCCATCGGTATGTCGGCGGGGCCTAAGTCATGACGTTTCCCAGACCCAAAGCAAGTACATGGGGGCCACCCCGCTAAGCTACCCGCAACAAAGTCGGCCGGTCTCCGAGACGGACTCAGGGTTTGCGTCAGTGGCTGTAAACAACTGGGAACCCGAAAGTGTGACTGGGCTTGTCGATACCGCGAAAACACTCCGCAATCCTAAACAGTACAGGTGCTCCACGCACAATCTTAAATAAAGCAGTAAAGCATGGCATAAGTACAGGATAGTAATAAAGCTCCAAACTACTTTGTGGCCCCCAGTACAATACTTTGAAATCAGGTACTAATCGATGGGGGTGCCCACACCCCACCGTGGTTAGCGGCTCGATCTCGAACAGTGTCAAGAACTCGGGGTCCCACGGGACACCGGGCCAGTTAAAATCCAAATATTGTCTATTACCCACCGGTGCCTCTGCATTATTTACCTACTTCAATTTTAGTTATTAAACAGTAATTAAAGCCATGATCATCTCCAACATTAAACATGCGGCAATACTCCAACAACTGTGGTACTTGACGACACGCAACAGCACTTGAGCAAGCGACTACGACGCGCAAGTCCAACTATCTACCAATCAACTGGTAATAGGATGTGCCCAAGGCAATATAAGGCTGCAAGGGATATCACGGGTACGAAAACTAGAGCATCGCAACACAGATAGCAATAGATCAACAGGGGGAATAAATACTATAAAAGTAAGATAGGTAGAAAGGGGGAGGTGCTCGCCTGAAAACATTGCCAAAGGTTCATCCGAAGATCGGGTCGACACTCGCATCAACTCATCGGCCTAATCCGTGAAGAAGCAAAGCACTAGAAGAAACACCGGATGGACTATTTAATACTACGGTAGAAAATCGGGCATGATGCATGTATGATGTATGACATGGCAAATGTGCGATGCATTTAGGCCATATTAACGGAACCGGGGTCCCGGCAAACATTTAAGTGGTTCAAGTTGTTTAGATACCCCACAATTTAAATGTTGTGTTAACAAGACAAAACATGGCATCGGTTTGCTACACAAATTTAATTGGGGCCAATATAAGACTAGATTCGCCCACATATGGCCTCCATATTTAATTATAAGGTGAATCGGCATAAGGCCCCCAACCCACATGACAATATGTATGCAAGCATGAACAAGTTGATATGCAACAAGTAATATCATTTATAAAAATATGGGCTTAGGGTCACACATGAGGGGTCCCGGCGATCTTGGGGCTCGGAGGGGTCACACATTGGCGTCGGCGAAGTTCTTGGTTTCGGGGGGTTCGGGTTCAGACGCCGGGATCGGTCTTCGAGATTGGGGTCTTGGGACATCGGATCCATGAGGTAGGTCTTGGTGTTCCAGGAGTCCGGGTTCCATGAAGTAGTCCTTGTCGATCTTCCTAGAACTTCCTCGGGTTCATCTTCAAACCTCGATGGTCTTCGAGTGGCGCCCTATTCGGTTCAACTCAATGTCGGTCGACGGAAGATCTTGGCGGTCTTGTTGTCTCCACACCCAACAACTCAGCACCTAAACGCCACCACTAGACATACCCTCTTAACAAGACTAGAAGTGGGGTATCTTGGTGACTACCACAGGGAGGATGCACGCGCACAGGCGACCGAGCTCGCTGCAACAAGCCGACATGAGGAGCTCGGGAGGCAGCAAAAACCAGGAGACGCGTGGCCGGGAAGACGAACACTAGGGTCCGGGCCGACAACGAACAAGGTGGTGGAGGGGACGCAGCAGGAGGGGGTCACAGAGGCGGCATGGCGGCCAGCGAGGTTGGGGACGAGCGCGGCCGGAGGCGACAGAGGCCACATCGGCTCCGACAGGCGCACGCGGCAGAGGAGCATCGGCCGAAGGCGACGCGATCTTGCTCGGGGAGGCGGCCAGGAGTGACGGTGGAGGCGGCCTCCGGTGAGCTGGGACGGGGCGGGCACGAGGATGGCGGCTGGAGCCGTGCTCTGCTCAGGGAGGCGCTCGGTGGAGCTAGGTCGGCGCAGGGGGTCGACGCGGCGACTGGCAAGGGAGCGGTGGAGAGGAGCTCGACGGGAGGGCCGCGAGACCAGGAGAGGACGAGGATGGCCGAGGCCGGGGAGGAGGCACCGACGGCGGTGGACAGAGGACGGGGGCTCGGGGGTCCGACCGGCGGCGGGGTCGTGGCCCGAGGATGCGCGGGAGGCCGGCGAGCGACGGGGCCGTGGCGGCGCAGTGGCTTGGAGGAGGAGGGGGCCATGGCGGAGAAGGGAGAGGCGAGAGGGGGTGGGGCGGCCCGACGGCGGCCGGCGGGGGGGGGGGAGGCCGGATGGAGGAGGCCGGGCGGCGACCTTGCTCGCGGGGAGAGAGAGGATGGGGAGGGGATTGGGACGAGGGGGAAAAGAGAGGGTGCCGTGCGGGCTCGCTCGTGGTGGGGCCAGGGTTGGGACTTGGGACGGGGTGGTTGGGTTGGGTCCAGGTGGGGTAGGGGAGTGGGGTCAGCAGGTGGTTGGCATGGGCGGGAAAAGGGGGTGGGGACAGGCGGCACGGGTTGGCGTGCCTGTGGTGGGCGGGGCCAGGGTGAGGTGGCGACATGGGATTGGAGGGGATGAGGTGGAGGGGCTGGGTAGGAAAATAGGGTAGGGTTTTTTTTGGTGGGAAAAGTCGTGGGGGTTATCTGGGGTAGATAGGATTTTTATCTAGAGGTGGCCGGCTAGGCTTTCGGGCCTGGCGGGCTGCCTCCTAAAAACAATTTAAATTTTTTATTTATTTAAAACGGGGCTTTTGCAAACCGTGGGTAGACAAAACAAAATATTCCGGAGACCCGGATTTTGTGTTTGAATAAAGATGGAGCGTTTAGAAAACAAAAACAGACTTTTCGAAAATAGTTTTTAAACGAACCATGCAAGATGATGACGATGCTCGAATGCAATGTGGCATGATGACATGAGCATGCAGTCATGATGATGCAATGCACAAAAACAACGCGATTTTCTAGTAGTGGTTTTTGCGGGGCGCCACACAAGTGCAATGTTGAAAGTGTTCCCCATGAAAGCATGGTTCTGCTAATTCCCAATAAATAAGTGCAAGCATATACAGCATAGAAGACACAATGGTTCAAGTTTATTAAGGGCAAGTAAAGTAAAGTGTGCCATCAAGTTCGTGAGAGCTTTAATCACTAGTTTTCTCATAACAAGTTTAATTTGGAAGGTAAACAAAAGCATGAATATACTTGGAATAGCATAAGCTAGTAGGTAGGTATGGTGGACTCTTTGGAATAACTTGGTTTAGGGAGTTGGATGCATGAGTGGAACTCATACTTTGTTGCGGAGGCTAGCAAAAGACTGGGAGCGACAAACTAAGAGAGCAATAATGGCCATAATCATGCAGAGTGACAAAACATCATTGATCAAAGCATAAAGTGATACTACAAGTTGAAAACTAAAGGATCATAAAGGCTATGGTGACTTTAGATAGTCATAACATGGTGTGAGCATGTGCCAAGTCAACCCAAATAAAGCATCATAGGAGAATACCACTATACTATGCTTTAATATGCTAAAACAACGCATGATTCATCCAAGGCACATTAAGCAATCTCAATTGTTTATAACAAGTCATGCTACAGCAAAGAATACTAAGCATAAAGCCAAAACAATATCAAGCATGGCATGACAAAGCATGGTCCACAGTCAAAAACAAGCTCTCTTTACCACATAAGCATGGACTTTCCTACTCTTTTCCAAACCAAACCAAACTATTTGCAAACCAAAGTATGAAAGAGGGGGTCCAACCAATTTATTAAGAAAACTAAGCAAACCAAAGCAAACGAAAAACCAAAACGAAAACGAAAAATAAGACGCTCCAAGAACAACACAACTGTGCATGAAACAATAAAAATGAAGCGTTTGGAAGAAACCTGGAATTTTTATTGATGAAGAAGGGGATGCCTTGGGAATCCCCAAGCTTTGACGCTTGTACTTCTTGGATATTTCTTGGGGTGACACGCATGGCTTCCCCAAGCTTGAGCTTTAGTCCATCCTTCATCTCATTACTCATTCCTTCCATACACCTGAAAATTTTCCTTCATACAAAACTTCACACAATGTTTATTAGCAACATTAGTGCACTCAAGCTAAAAGGTCTTAAGGTTCAGTTCTAACACCAAATAAACTTCCATTAGAACACTAGCTACTGCATCACTTCCCTCAAAAATCTCAATTCCCCAAAAGAACTCAAAAGGAACCAACAAGAAGCAAATGCAAAAAAGGCAGAAATCTGTCAAAACAGACCAGCAGGTAAAGACAAATTTTTTCGAGGACCTTCTGTTGCTCAAATCAAAAAGTGTTGAACTAACTAAAGTTAGATAACAACCTGGGAAAGAAGCACAAAAAATTACAGCTCAATCCGACATACAGAGCTCTCTCACGAATGTTTACGGTAAAGCATAAAAATCTGTTTCGGGACAGCAACTTTCCCAATCATTACTTCTCTCTCATTAGAGGTTACTCTTGGCACAAAAAGCAAATAAAAAGGATAAGGAGCGGTTATTACTGAAGTAATAACTTCCAATACTCATCTAAAACTTTTGGGTTATCTCCCAATAAGTACTTTTCTTTAACGCCTTTAAGTTAGGCATAAGAAGCAAAGAAAGAATCAAGTGTTCTCAAATGAAGAAGCATTAAGACCAAATTTTGTTTTCATAGGAGAAACAAAAGAAATCTTTTCTCTCTTTTTAGGGAAGTGTTCTATACCTTTCTTGAGTGGTAGTTGATATTTAATGGTGCCTTCTTTCATATCAATGATGGCACCAACAGTTCTAAGAAAAGGTCTTCCCAAAGTAATAGGACAAGAAGCATTGTATTCAACATCCAAAACATAGAAATCAACGGGGACATAGGAATTGTTAACCATAATAAGAACATCATTAAGACTCCCCATGAGTTTCTTTTTAGCATTATCATCAAGTGGGACATTCAAATGACGATCTTCAAGAGGAGGCAAATCAAGCATATCATAAATCCTTCTAGGCATAATAGAAACACTACTATCAAGATCACACTAAGCTTTGAAATCAAAGTCATTCACTTTCATATTAATGATGGGTTCCCAACCATCTTCTTGTTTTATAGGAATAGAAGCTTTATGTTTCATCTTTCTTCTTTAATCTTTATGAGAGCATCAGTAATGTGTTTTGTAAAGGATATGCTCATAGCACTAGCATTAGGACTTTTAGCAAGCTTTTATAGGAACTTAATAACTTCAGAGATGTTACAACCATCAACATCAAAATCAAATTTATCATCTAAAGTAGTAGAACTATTATTAGCCTCAACACTAGTAGTGGTAATAGTAGAAACACTAATGTTTCTAGCAATTTCATCTTCTCTTTCCCACTTAGCATGTAATTCAGCTAATAGTCTAACATTTTCATCAATTCTTACTTGTATGGCATTAGTAGCTGCAAAGGGATTCTCATTAGTTTCAGGTTTAGCAGGCATTTTATTCAAAGAAGATTGAGCTTCAGCCAAATATGCTATATTTCTTTTAGCATTAGATAGTTTTTCCTCAATAGTTTTATTGAAAGCAGTTTGTTTACTAATAAACTCTTTAAGCATAACTTCAAGTTCAGAGGGATCACTTTTATTATTGTTGTAGGAATTTCCATAAGCATTACCATTGTTGGGAGGATATGGCTTATAATTGTTGTTACCAAAATTGTTATTTCTTATGAAGTTCACATCAACTTGCTCTTCTTGAGCAACCAAAGAGGCTAAAGGAACATTATTTGGATCAATATGGGCTTTCCCATTAACAAGCATAGACATAATAATATAATTTTTATCACTCAAGGAGGAGGTTTCCTCAACAGAATTTACCTTCTTACCTTGTGGATCTCTCTCAGTATGCCATTCAGAATAATTAACCATCATATTGTCCAAAAGTTTTGTTGCAGCACCCAAAGTAATAGTCATAAAAGTACCTCCAGCAGTAGAATCCAATAGGTTCCTTGAAGAATAGTTCAATCCTGCATAAAAAGTTTGGATGATCATCCAAGCAGTCAGTCCATGAGTGGGACAATTCTTTACCAAAGATTTCATTCTTTCCCAAGCTTGAGCAAAATGCTCATTATCAAGTTGTTTAAACTTCATTATTTCACTTCTCATGGATATAATCTTAGCAGGAGGATAGTATTTTCCAAGAAAAGCATCTTTGCACTTAGTCCAAGAATCAATACTATTCCTACTTAAGGAATTCAACCATTCTTTAGCTTTTCCTCTCAAAGAGAAAGGAAACAATTTCAGCTTAATAATATCACCATCTATATCCCTATGCTTTTTCATCTCACAAAGTTCAACAAAGTTATTTAGATGGGAAGCAGCATCTTCATTACCAATACCAGAAAATTGTTCTCTCATAACAAGGTTTAGCAAAGCAGGTTTTATCTCAAAGAAAGTATTTTCAGCTACAGGTGGAGCAATAGGTGTGCTCATAAAATCATTGTGGTTGGTGCTAGTGAAGTCACACAACTTAGTGTTTTCAAGGGTAGTCATTTTTTTGGGTTTTCAAATAAGAAAGCAAACTAGCAAAACTAATTTTTTTTGCATTTTTTTGAAGAACAAAACAAGCAAACAATGCAAAAAGAAACTCAGCAAAACAAAAACAACAAAGTAAAGAGATTGGTTATGAGGGACTCCCCTTGTGAAGATGTCCTTGACTCCCCGACAACGGCGCCAGAAAATCGCTTGATGGCTCAATGCACGGCGCCCAGAAAATTGCTTGTTGGCGGTGTTGATGTAGAGCTTGTTGGGAACCCCAAGAGGAAGGTATGATGAGCACAACAGCAAGTTTCCCTCAGTTATGAAACCAAGGTTTAATCGAACCAGTAGGA
The DNA here is from genome assembly GCA_023614405.1 of Avena insularis. NCBI lineage: Eukaryota > Viridiplantae > Streptophyta > Magnoliopsida > Poales > Poaceae > Avena > Avena insularis. Next base: position 289,766,972 of record CM042694.1, read on the forward strand.
GCAAGGAAACACCCCAAAGGTGTTACTAGCTGAGCTTTGGCAGGGCGCACTACCGGTGCTAGTAGCAACGTGGAGACCTGCACAACACAACCACAGAACTTTGTCCCCAACTTGCGATGAGGTTGTCAATCTCACCGTGTTTTGCGGAAAACAAAGGATTAAACGTATCAAATGGAAAGAAGTAAAAGTTTGCAGAAAGTAAACACACAGCCGTAAACAGTTTATAGATTGTATGTAAAAGACAAGGACCGGGATCCATAGTTCACTAGAGGTGGCTCTCCTTAGATAGATAACATGCTGGGTGAACAAATTACAACGGGGCAATTGACAAACACCGAGAAAGCAATACATGCATATACTAATCATCTTGACTCCTTTGAGACTTGATTGGGCATTACAACATTATACATAGACCGCCATCCAACTGCATCTATGACTAATAATCCACCTTCAGGTTATCATCTGAACCCCCTCCAGTATTAAGTTGCAAGCAACAAATTATTGCTTTACGAACTGCGTGTAAAGTAAACAATACGATTGTTCTATGAACAAAGGATTGTTGTTTTCTCCCTAGTAGCAACAGCACATCTAGTACCTTAGAGATTTCTGTCACTTCCCTAGATTACCAGAGGCATGAACCCACTATCGAGCATAAATACTAACTCTTGGAGTTGCTAGCATCTACTTGGCCAAGATAGCTACTAACAACGGAAAGCATGCAAGATCACAAATAACAAAGACATGATAGAATCCATAATCAATCTGAAATAGCATCTCAATATGCATCAGATCCCCGCAAACACAACATGCAGAATTACAAATAGATGATCTTGATCATGAACGGAGCTCACAAGATCTAAACATGATAGCACAAAGGAGGAGAACCAGCCATCTAGCTACTACATGGATACGTAGTCCAAGGATGAACTACTCACGCATCACACCGGAGGCTTGCATGGTGATGAAGAAGGCCTCTAGGGTGAATTTCCCTCTCCGGCAGGGTGCCGGAAGAGCCAGATCCTCCCGATCTAGGGATGGAGATGACGAGGCTGAACTCTTCGTGGATTTTTGATCGGGTACTTAGGGTTTTCGTCCCGAGGGCAATATATAGGCGGAAGGAGAGGCCGAGGGGGTGCCGGGAGTGGCCACACCACCCCTTGGCGCGGACCAGGCCTGGCCGCGTGGCCAGGTGGTGTGGTGGCTCCCTGGCCCTTCTCCATCTCGTATTCTGGCACTTGATCACTTCCAGAAAAATAGGCACTTTGGCTTTTGTCCCGTCCAATTCCGAGAATATTCATTTTCTGACTTTCCTGGAACCAAAAATAGCAGAAAAGCAATGGCACTGTGGCTCTTGTTAATAGGTTAGTCCAAGAAATCATATGAAAAGTACTCCAAAGTTGGAACAAAACACAAGAAAGTGGATAAAACCAAGCATGGAACATCAAAAATTATAGATACATTTGCAATGTATCAAGTACCCATATAAAGCAATAGCAGCATACCTCATTGTGTTTACATGGCATATAATCAAGCAATCATTGAAAATATGCAGAAGATGAAGACTTGACTTGTCTCCATTTGAATGATCATGCATGGAGGTTCTCCTGACCTTTTTCTCAAATATGCCATGATCCTATTGATAGATACAACCATTAGGTACCTCTTGCCTCCTACCAGGCAATCATGCTACATTGCTTGCTATATCCTTTTCATTAAAAATATGAGTATATATGAAGCAAAGCAGATACATGTATCTACTGTCACTTATCTACAAATCCTAGGGCAGAAAAAATGGAACATAAAATTTCATAACAAATCTGAAGACTAGGTTACAAATACATAAAGATAATGCAAACAATGTTTATTTTTGAAGGGTTCTGCTATAGAAAACAAACAAATCCTAACAATGAGAATGACATAGCCAAGACCTATTTTACGTAGATGTAAGGTAATAGAGGGGTTGAGTGTTCATACACTTGAAGACTGATGGCCCAAAATATATCGAGCTTGTTGGGGAACCCCAAGAGGAAGGTATGATGAGCATAGCAGTAAGTTTTCCCTTAGTACGAAACCAAGGTTATTAATCCAGTAGGAGCAAGGAAACACCCCAAAGGTGTTGCTAGCTGAGCCTTGGCAGGGTGCACTACCGGTGCTAGTAGAAATGTGGAGACCTGCACAACACAACCACAGAACTTTGCCCCCAACTTGCGATGAGGTTGTCAATCTCACCAGTTTTGCTGAAAACAGAGGATTAAACGTATCGAATGGAAGAAAGTAATAGTTTGCAGAAAGTAAACACAAAGCAGTAAAAGTTTGTAGATTGATTGTAAAAGAAAGGACCGGGGTCCATAGTTCACTAGAGGTGGATCTCCTTAAGATAGATAACATGCTGGGTGAACAAATTATAGCAGGGAAATTGACAAATATCGAGAAAGCATACAAGCATATACTAATCATCTTGACTCCTTTGAGACTTGATTGGGCATTACAACATTATACATAGACCGCCATCAAACTGCATATATGACTAATAATCCACCTTCAGGTTATCATCCGAACCCCCTCCAGTATTAAGTTTCAAGCAACAGATTATTGCATTACGAATTGCGTGTAAAGTAAACAATACGATTGTTCTATGAACAAAGGATTATTGTTTTCTCCCTAGTAGCAACAACACATCTAGTACCTTAGAGATTTCTGTCACTTCCCTAGATTACCAGAGGCATAAACCCAGTATCGAGCATAAATACTAACTCTTGGAGTTGCTAGCATCTACTTGGCCAAGATAGCTACTAACAACGGAAAGCATGCAAGATCACAAATATCAAAGACATGATAGAATCAATAATCAATCAGAAATAGCATCTCAATATCCATCGGATCCCCGCAAACACAACATGTAGATTTACAAATAGATGATCTTGATCATGAACGGAGCTCACAAGATCTAAACATGATAGCACAAAGGAGGAGAACCAGCCATCTATCTACTACATGGACCCGTAGTCCAGAGATGAACTACTCACGCATCACACCGGAGGCTTGCATGATGATGAAGAAGGCCTCCAGGGTGAATTCCCCTCTCTGGCAGGGTGCCGGGAAGAGCTTTAGATCCCTCCCAATCTAGGGATGGAGATGACGGCGGCTACAGACTCTTTTGTGGAATTTTGATCGGGTACTTAGGGTTTCCGTATCAGAGGCAATATATAGGCGGAAGGAGAGGCCGAGGGGGTGCCTGGGGCGGCTAGACCACCCCCTGGCGCGGGCCAGGCCTGGCCGTGCGGCCAGGTGGTGTGGCCGAGCCCCAACCCCTCTCCATCTCGTATTCTGGCTCCAGATGTCCCCCGATAAAATAATAACTTTGGCTTTTTTCCGTCGAATTCCGAGAATATTCATTTTCTGACTTCCTGAAACCAAAAACAGCAGAAAACAGAAAGCTGGCACTGTGGCTCTTGTTAATAGGTTAGTCCAAGAAATCATATGAAAAGTACTCCAAAGTGTGGACAAAACATAAGAAAGTAAATAAAACCAAGCATGGAACATCAAAAATTATAGATACATTTGCAATGTATCAACATCCCCAAGCTTAACTCCTGCTCGTCCTCGAGTAGGTAAGTGATAAAAAGAAAGAATAATTTTTGAGGTTAGATGCACCATCATAAACTTGATCAAAGTATTTGTAAAACATTCGAAGTTGGGATCATAGTACTTCAATCATAACATGAAAGACAAAGTTCTAGCAATAAGACAAAGAAACTATGTTGCAACATGAAAAGGCACAAACAAAAGATTCATGAATAACAATGCTTTGCAAGACGTTTGTTTGTTTCACATAAAGAAAACATAGCATAGTGGCATTCAGCTTGTCCCTCATAGAGTAGCAAATATAAATGCATAGGACACCTTCAAAGTTCATAAGAGTGACTAGATACAAATAGTTTAAAACAAGCAGTATCAAATTATGCATCAATCAACTAGTCTTGGGACAATGCACATAGAAATAAGAATGGCCGCTATGCTCTCAAAGTCGGTGCATAAAGACAGAAGGTGGAGACTCAATATATAAGTGGAAGAAAGGCCTTTTGTAAAAGGAAGTAGGGATTCAAGTCTCATAAAGAGCTTCCAAAAATTATGGTACTTAATAGCTTTCAGCTCTCATTGCCCCTATCATAAGCATCTTGAAGGTGATTAAGGTTAAAGTGAACAACTAAGAGGATATGCTTGACAAGTTATAAAAGGAAATCTCATGCCCCTTACTTACGAAGACCGAACCTCAAGCTACTCAACTTTAGTCACGAGTAAGCTCTTGTCATTGTAAGTACATGTGTACCATAAAGAACCGCCAACGGGGTACCCCTTGCACATGATACATGAGCTATCCCATAATCAAAATGACAAGGCAAGCAGACAATGAGAATCTCAGCAATCCTTTTATTTGCTATTTGCATAGGTTTTTATTGAGGATGCTTCATAGAGTGCTCATTATGGTGATGCTGCAAGTTTCCACCATGATTAGGCATGGCTTAGGCTAGCGGCCCAGGTGTTTCTCTAACACACATACAACCTCCATGATCTTACAAGTTCCACTTTTATTTCACACCGCCGGGTTCCATAAGCAAAAGAACATGATATCAATGGGGTACAAAGTACAAGTGCAATGTTGAAAGCGTTCCCCATGATACCTGGTTCTGCGAATTTCAACTTATAAAGTGCAAGCATATACGCAACAAAGAAGGACCCAATGGTTCAAGTTTATTAAATGCAAAAAAGTAAAGTGTGTCATCAAGTTCGTGAGAGCTTTAATCACTAGTTTTCTCATAACAAGTTTAATTTGGAAGATAAAAAAAGCATGAATGTACTTGGAATAGCATAAGATAGTAGGTAGGTATGGTGGACTCTTTGGAATAACTTGGTTTAGGGAGTTGGATGCATGAGTGGAACTCATACTTGGTTGTGGAGGCTAGCAAAAGACTGGGAGCGACAAACTAAGAGAGCAATAATGGCCATAATCATGCAGAGCGACAAAACATCATTGATCAAAGCATAAAGTGATACTGCAAGTTAAAAACTAAAGGATCATAAAGGCTATGGTGACTTGGGATAATCATAACATGGTGTGAGCATGCGCCAAGTCAACTCAAATAAAACATCAAAGGCGAATACCACAATACTATGCTTTAATATGCTAAAACAACGCATGATTCATCCAAGGCACATTAAGCAATCTCAATTGTTTATAACAAGTCATGCTACAGCGAATAATACTAAGCATAAAGCCAAATCAATATCAAGCATGGCATGACAAAGCATAGGGCACAGTCAAAAACAAGCTCTCTTTAACACTTAAGCATGAACTTTCCTACTTTTTCCAAACCAAACCAAACTATTTGAAAACCAATGTATGAAAGAGGGATACAACCAATTTATTCAGCAAACTAAGCAAACGAAAACCAAAAACAAAAACGAAAAAGAAGACGCTCCAAGAAAAACACAACTGTGCATGAAACAATAAAAATGAAGCGTTTGGAAGAAACCTGGGATTTTTATTGATGAAGAAGGGGATGCCTTGGGCATCCCCAAGATTTGATGCTTGTACTTATTAGATATTTCTTGGGGTGACACGCGTGGCATCCCCAACCTTGAGCTTTAGTCCATCCTTCATCTCATTACTCATTCCTTCCATACACCTGAATATTTTCCTTCATACAAAACTTCACACAATCTTTATTAGCAACATTAGTGCACTCGAGATAATAGGTCTTTAGATTCAGTTCCAACACCAATAAAACTTCCATTAAAACACTAGCTACTGAAGCACTTCCCTCAAAAATCTCAATTCCCAAAAGAACTAAAAAAGGAACCAACAAGAAGCAAATACATAAAATGACAGAAATCTGTCAAAACAGACCAGCAGGTAAAGACGAATTTTTTCGAAGACCTTCTGTTGCTCAAATCAAAAAGTGTTGAGCTAACAAAAGTTATATCACAACCTGGGACAGAAGCACAAAAATTCACGCCTCAAAAAGACGTACAGAGATTTTACACGAATTTTTATGGTGAAGTACAGAAATCTGTTTCGGGAGAGCAACTTTTCCAATCATTACTTCTCTCTCATTAGAGGTTACTCTTGGCACAAAAAGCAAATAAAAAGGATAAGGAGAGGTTATTACTTCCAAGACTCATCTAAAACTTTTGGGTTATCTCCCAATAAGTACTTTTCTTTAACGCCTTTAAGTTAGGCATAAGAAGCAAGAAAAAGAATCAAGTGTTTGAAGAAGCATTAAAACCAAATTTCTTGCCCTTACCTCTCTTAATTTTATTCTTAATCTTGGGAAGCATATGATTGTTTGGTGGAGAAGCAAGATGCATGGTCCCCTTTCCCACATATATTATTGCTCCAAGGAGTTCTAATAGGGACCTTCCAAGTGTAATTTGTCCTTTTCCTGCACATTCAATAACAAGATAATCAGTAGAAATAATTTTCCCAAGGATCTTTGTAAATACTCCTTCAGCCATTCCAATAGGTAATATTGTAGCATTATTAGCAAGGGATATTTCTTTCCCTCCTTCAGAAAGCCCCCAAAGATTCAAAGATTCATAAATATCGTTGGGCATAAGACAAAATTCAGACATGATATCACAGCGAGCTTGAAAATTTTCATTATTTATATCAATCTTTAATATGGGGAGCCACTTTGATGGTTCAGAATTTATTGGAACATAATTATGATGCTCCCTAAACGTATTATAGCAATCTTTCAAACTAGCAGTGCTAGTCTCAAGAGTGTTCAATCTAGCAAATATGTTTGTGAAAGAAATATCAGTTTTGCTAGGCAAGTTGTAAGTATAGACCAATTTATTTATAGCATTAACATCATCATATTCATTGCATTGGAGGAAATCTCCTCCCACAACAGCATCTAAAGCATATCTATAGCAAAGAGCAATTCCAAGGTAAAAACTACTAAGGAACAAGCTTTGAGTCATTTTAGGCTCAGTTTTTTCATGTAGATCAGAGATTCTAGACCAAGCTTCCTTGAAGCTCTCCTCAATTCCTTGTTTATCAGTGAAAATCATTTCCTCAAGTGACATAGTGATTGGAGCAAGGCTGGACATAATGCCAACTTAAGATAGAAACAATTTTTTTTGTGTGTTTTCAATAAAGAAAGCAAACTCGTAAAACTATTTTTTTGTGTGTTTTTGATAAAGAAACAAGCAAACAAACAAAAGTAAACTAAGCAAAACAAAAATAAAAAAGTAAATAGATTGGTTATGAGGGCCTCCCCTTGTGAAGATGTCCTTGACGCCCTGGCAACGGCGCCATAAAAAGAGCTTGATGGCCCAAAATATATCGAGCTCGTTGGGGAACCCCAAGAGGAAGGTATGATGAGCACAGCAGCAAGTTTCCCCTCAGTACGAAACCAAGGTTATCAATCCAGTAGGAGCAAGGAAACACCCCAAAGGTGTTGCAAGCTGAGCCTTGGCAGGGCGCACTACCGGTGCTAGTAGAAACATGGAGACCTGCACAACACAACCACAGAACTTTGCCCCCAACTTGCGAGGTTGTCAATCTCATCGGTTTTGCTGAAAACAAAGGATTAAACGTATCGAATGGAAGAAAGTAATAGTTTGCAGAAAGTAAACACAAAGCAGTAAGTAGTTTGTAGATTGATTGTAAAAGAAAGGACCGGGGTCCATAGTTCACTAGAGGTGGCTCTCCTTAAGATAGATAACATGCTGGGTGAACAAATTACATCGGGGCAATTGACAAACATCGAGAAAGCATATAAGCATATACTACTTATCTTGACTCCTTTGAGACTTGATTGGGCATTACAACATTATACATAGACCGCCATCCAACTGCATCTATGACTAATAATCCACCTTCAGGTTATCATCCGAACCCCCTCCAGTATTAAGTTGCAAGCAACATATTATTGCATTACGAATTGCGTGTAAAGTAAATAATACGATTGTTCTATGAACAAAGGATTGTTGTTTTCTCCCTAGTAGCAACAGCACATCTAGTACCTTAGAGATTTTTGTCACTTCCCCAGATTACCAGAGGCATGAACCCACTATCGAGCATAAATACTAACTCTTGGAGTTGCTAGCATCTACTTGGCCAAGATAGCTAATAACAACGGAAAGCATGCAAGATCACAAATAACAAAGACATGATAGAATCAATAATCAATCTGAAATAGCATCTCAATATCCATCAGATCCCCGCAAACACAACATGCAGATTTACAAATAGATGATCTTGATCATGAACAGAGCTCACAAGATCTAAACATGATAGCACAAAGGAGGAGAACCAGCCATCTAGCTACTACATGGAACCGTAGTCCAGAGATGAACTACTCACGCATCACACCGGAGGCTTTCATGATGATGAAGAAGGCTTCCAGGGTGAATTCCCCTCTCCGGCAGGGTGCCGGGAAGAGCTTTAGATCCCTCCTGATCTAGGGATGGAGATGACGGCGGCTACAGACTCTTTCGTGGAATTTTGATCGGGTACTTAGGGTTCCGTATCAGAGGCAATATATAGGCGGAAGGAGATGCCGAGGGGGTGCCTGGGGCGGCTAGACCACCCCTTGGAGCAGGCCAGGCCTGGCCGCATGACCAGGTGGTGTGGCCGGGCCCTAGCCCCTCTCCGTCTCGTATTCTGGCTCCAGATGTCCCTTGATAAAATAATAACTTTGGCTTTTGTCCCGTCCAATTCCGAGAATATTCATTTTCTGACTTCCTAAAACCAAAAATAGCAGAAAACAGGTAGCTGGCACTGTGGCTCTTGTTAATAGGTTAGTCCAAGAAATCATATGAAAAGTACTCCAAAGTGTGGACAAAACATAAGAAAATAAATAAAACCAAGCATGGAACATCAAAAATTATAGATACATTTGCAATGTATCAACATCCCCAAGCTTAACTCCTGCTCGTCCTCGAGTAGGTAAGTGATAAAAAAAGAATAATTTTTGAGGTGACATGCACCATCATAAACTTGATCAAAGTATTTGTAAAACATTCGAAGCTAGGATCATAGTACTTCAATCATAACATGAAAGACAAAGTTCTAGCAATAAGACAAAGAAACTATGCTGCAACATGAAAAGGCACAAACAAAAGATTCATGAATAACAATGCTTTGCAAGACGTTTGGTTGTTTCACATAAAGAAAACATAGCATAGTGGCATTCAACTTGTCCCTCATAGAGTAGCAAATATAAATGCATAGGACACCTTCAAAGTTCATAAGAGTGACTAGATACAAATAGTTTAAAACAAGCAATATCAAATTATGCATCAATCAACTAGTCTTGGTACAATGCAAAAAGAACTAAGAATGGCCACTAAGCTCTCAAAGTAGGTGCATAAAGACAGAAGGTGGAGACTCAATATATAAGTGGAAGAAAGGCCTTCATAGAAGGAAGTAGGGATTCAAGTCTCATAAAGAGCTTCCAAAAATTATGGTACTTAATAGCTTTCAGCTCTCATTGCCCCTATCATAAGCATCTTGAAGGTGATTAAGGTTAAAGTGACACAACTAAGAGGATATGCTTGACAAGTTATAAAAGGAAATCTCATGCCCCTTACTTACGAAGATCGAACCTCAAGCTACTCAACTTTAGTCACGAGTAAGCTCTTGTCATTGTAGGTACATGTGTATCATAAAGAACCGCCAATGAGGTACCCCTTGCACATGATACAGGAGCTATCCCATAATCAAAATGACAAGGCAAGCAGACAATGAGCATCTCAGCGATCTTTTTATTTGCTATTTGCATAGGTTTTTATTGAGGATGCTTCATAGAGTGCTCATTATGGTGATGCTGCAAGTTTCCACCATGATTAGGCATGGCTTAGGCTTGCCCCAAAGTGCGTTTCTCTAACACACATACAAACTCCATGATCTTACAAGTTCCACTTTTATTTCACACCACCGGGATCCATAAGCAAAAGAACATGATATCAACGGGGTACAAAGTACAAGTGCAATGTTGAAAGCGTTCCCCATGATACATGGTTCTGCTAATTTCAACTTATAAAGAGCAAGCATATACGCAACAAAGAAGGACCCAATGGTTCAAGTTTATTAAATACAAAAAAGTAAAGTGTGCCATCAAGTTCATGAGAGCTTTAATCACTAGTTTTCTCATAACAAGTTTAATTTGGAAGATAAACAAAAGCCTGAATGTACTTGGAATAACATAAGCTAGTAGGTAGGTATGGTGTACTCTTTGGAATAACTTGGTTTAGGGAGTTGGATGCATGAGTGGAACTCATACTTGGTTGTGGAGGCTAGCAAAAGACTGGGAGCGGCAAACTAAGAGAGCAATAATGGCCATAATCATGCAGAGCGACAAAACATCATTGATCAAAGCATAAAGTGATACTACAAGTTAAAAACTAAAGGATCATAAAGGCTATGGTGACTTGGGATAGTCATAACATGGTGTATCTTAGGTATCCTGAAGGGGTATGTTGATGCGTATGCATCGAGATCGGTATTTGCCCATCCGTGTGATGGATAGATACCCTAAGCCCACTTGGTGAGATTACATCTAGAAATTTGCAAATATGTGACTAGGCTACGAGGATGTAATATCACGGGAACGAGTGGATGTGTTTGTTGGTAACAAGATCGAACTAGGTATAGAGGTATCAAAGATCATATATTAGACAAACCAGCTATCATGTAGTAAAGGGAATGCGACTCGATGTTTAAGGTTCAAGCGATCAAGTTAATTCGTGGAATGCATGGGGGACATCATGAGTTTCTAGATCCCGCTGTTGTTCATTGTTCAGAGAGATGTCTTGATCATGTCTGCGTATTCTCGAACCGTAGGGTGGCACACTTAAGGGTAGATAATGTTAGGTATTGATCCGAGATTGTAGGAGAAAACAGAGAACTCTGGAATAGTTCCAAGGTGGTACCAGAAATGTTCTTAGGATATCCGATGATGATCGAAGGGTTCTGAAAGGTGTTTCAGAATCAGAGGAATTAAATAATATGTATTTGATATTAATTAGATAAATTAATAGTAAATATTTTTTAATTGAATTTAGGAGCTGTCCACCTAAATGGGCCCTTCCCAGAGGGAAAGACCTAGGTAGGGGGACTGCCCCAAGGGACAAGGAGGCCGACTAGGCCAAGGTGGCCGGTTGGGCCAAGGGGGTGGGGGCGCATGGGTCCCACTAGGGTTGGTGTCCCTTTAATCCCACCTTACCCACCTCCTTGTGGTGGCACTCCCCCTCCTCTTATATAAAGAGGGGATCCCCTCCCCTCAAACCCAATCAATTGGCATTTTCCTCCTCTCTCTCCCTCACGTGTAGTTCCCAAGTAGGAACGTGCATACGGGGATTGGTGTTTATCCATCATACGCATAACATCGTAGCGCTGGTATCTTGGTCCAGATTAATCTTCTTCCATTGCTTCGCTAGACTGGAGCATGGAAGACATCTCTACACTGGATGCATGTAGAACTACGGAGGCGCTGCCAGTTGTGGCACTCATCGCTTGTATGCCTACACGACCTTGAGGTCAGTATCATCGTACGACTACATCATCAATGTTCATCAAAACGTAACGCTTTTTGGTCTTTGATACATTGCAAATGTATTTATAATTTTTGATGTTCCATCCTTGGTTTTATTTACTTTCTTATGTTTTGTCCACACTTTGGAGTACGTTTCATATGATTTCTTGGACTAACATATTAACAAGAGCCACAGTGCCAGCTTCCTGGAGCATGCACCAAGTCAACCCAAATAAAGCATCAAAGGAGAATACCACAATACTATGCTTTAATATGCTAAAACAACGCATGATTCATCCAAGGCACATTAAGCAATCTCAATTGTTTATAACAAGTCATGCTACAGCAAATAATACTAAGCATAAAGCCAAATCAATATCAAGCATGACATGACAAAGCATAGGCCACAGTCAAAAACAAGCTCTCTTTAACACTTAAGCATAAACTTTCTTACTCTTTTCCAAACCAAACCAAACCAAACTATTTGAAAACCAATGTATGAAAGAGGGGGTACAACCAATTTATTCAGCAAACAAAGCAAAGAAAGCAAACGAAAACCAAAAAAAAAAAAAAGAAGACGCTCCAAGAACAACACAACTATGCATGAAACAATAAAAATGAAGCGTTTAGAAGAAACCTGGGATTTTTATTAATGAAGAAGGGGATGCCTTGGGCATCCCCAAGCTTTGACGCTTGTACTTATTGGATATTTCTTGGGGTGACACGCATGGCATCCCCAAGCTTGAGATTTAGTCCATCCTTCATCTCATTACTCATTCCTCCCATACACCTAAATTTTTTCCTTCATACAAAACTTCACACAATCTTTATTAGCAACATTAGTGCGCTCAAGATAATAGGTCTTTAGATTCAGTTCCAACACCAATAAAAATACAATTAAAACACTATATACCGTAGCACTTCCCTCAAAAAGCTCAATTCCCCAAAAGAACTCAAAGAGGAACCAACAAGAAGCAAATGCAGAAAATGGCAGAAATCTGTCAAAACAGACCAGCAGGTAAAGACGAATTTTTTTGAAGACCTTCTGTTGATCAAATCAAAAAGTGTGGAACTAACTAAAGTTAGAAAACAACCTGGGGCAGAAGCATAAAAATTCACGCCTTAAAAAGACGTACAGAGATTTTACACGAATTTTTATGGTGAAGCACAGAAATCTGTTTCAGGACAGCAACTTTCCCAATCATTACTTCTCTCTCATTTGAGGTTACTCTTGGCACAAAAAGCAAATAAAAAAGATAAGGAGCAGTTATTACTAAATTAATAACTTCCAAGACTCATCTAAAACTTTTGGATTATCTCCCAATAAGTACTTTCCTTTAACGCCTTTAAGTTAGGCATAAGAAGCAAGAAAAAGAATCAATTGTTTGAAGAAGCATTAAAACCAAATTTCTTACCCTTACCTCTCTTACTTTTATACTTAACCTTGGGAAACAAATGATTGTTTGGTGGAGAAGCAATATGCATGGTCCCCTTTCCCACATCTATTATTGCTCCAAGGAGTTCTAATAGGGACCTTCCAAGTGTAATTTGTCCTTTGCCTGCACATTCAATAACAAGATAATCAGTAGAAATAATTTTCCCAAGGATCTTTGTAAACACTCTTTCAGCCATTCCAATAGGTAATATTGTAGCATTATTATCAAGAGATATTTCTTTCCCTCCTTCAGAAAGCCCCCAAAGATTCAAAGATTCATAAATATCTTTGGGCATAAGACAAAATTCAGACATGATATCACAGCGAGCTTGAAAATTTTCATTATTTATATCAATCTTTACTCTTTTCCAAACCAAACCAAACTATTTGAAAACCAATGTATGAAAGAGGGGGTACAACCAATTTATTCAGCAAACAAAGCAAACAAAGCAAACGAAAACCAAAAAAAAAAAAAAAAAAAAGAAGACGCTCCAAGAACAACACAACTGTGCATGAAACAATAAAAATGAAGCGTTTAGAAGAAACCTGGGATTTTTATTAATGAAGAAGGGGATGCCTTGGGCATCCCCAAGCTTTGACGCTTGTACTTATTGGATATTTCTTGGGGTGACACGCATGGCATCCCCAAGCTTGAGATTTAGTCCATCCTTCATCTCATTACTCATTCCTCCCATACACCTAAATTTTTTCCTTCATACAAAACTTCACACAATCTTTATTAGCAACATTAGTGCACTCAAGATAATAGGTCTTTAGGTTCAGTTCCAACACCAATAAAAATACAATTAAAACACTATATACCGTAGCACTTCCCTCAAAAAGCTCAATTCCCCAAAAGAACTCAAAGAGGAACCAACAAGAAGCAAATGCAGAAAATGGCAGAAATCTGTCAAAACAGACCAGCAGGTAAAGACGAATTTTTTTGAAGACCTTCTGTTGATCAAATCAAAAAGTGTGGAACTAACTAAAGTTAGAAAACAACCTGGGTCAGAAGCATAAAAATTCACGCCTTAAAAAGACGTACAGAGATTTTACACGAATTTTTATGGTAAAGCACAGAAATCTGTTTCAGGACAGCAACTTTCCCAATCATTACTTCTCTCTCATTTGAGGTTACTCTTGGCACAAAAAGCAAATAAAAAAGATAAGGAGCAGTTATTACTAAATTAATAACTTCCAAGACTCATCTAAAACTTTTGGATTATCTCCCAATAAGTACTTTCCTTTAACGCCTTTAAGTTAGGCATAAGAAGCAAGAAAAAGAATCAATTGTTTGAAGAAGCATTAAAACCAAATTTCTTACCCTTACCTCTCTTACTTTTATCCTTAACCTTGGGAAACATATGATTGTTTGGTGGAGAAGCAATATGAATGGTCCCCTTTCCCACACCTATTATTGCTCCAAGGAGTTCTAATAGGGACCTTCCAAGTGTAATTTGTCCTTTGCCTGCACATTCAATAACAAGATAATCAGTAGAAATAATTTTCCCAAGGATCTTTGTAAACACTCTTTCAGCCATTCCAATAGGTAATATTGTAGCATTATTATCAAGAGATATTTCTTTCCCTCCTTCAGAAAGCCCCCAAAGATTCAAAGATTCATAAATATCTTTGGGCATAAGACAAAATTCAGACATGATATCACAGCGAGCTTGAAAATTTTCATTATTTATATCAATCTTTACTGTGGGGAGCCACTTTGATGGTTCAGAATTTATTGGAACATAATTATGATGCTCCCTAAGCATATTATAGCAATCTTTCAAACTAGCAGTGCTGGTCTCAAGAGTGTTCAATCTAGCAAATATGTTTGTGAAAGAAATATCAGTTTTGCTAGGCAAGTTGTAACTAAAGACCAATTTCTTTATAGCATTAACAACATCATCCTCATTGCATTGGAGGAAATGTCCTCCCACAATAGCATCTAAAGCATATCATTAGCAAAGAGCAATTCCAAGGTAAAAACTGCTAAGGAACAAGCTTTGAGTCATTTTAGGCTCAGTTTTTTCATGTAGATCAGAGATTCTAGACCAAGCTTCCTTGAAGCTCTCCTCAATTCCTTGTTTAAAAGTGAAAATCATTTCCTCAGGTGACATAGTGATTGGAGCAAGGCTGGACATAATGGCAACTTAAGATAGAAACTAATTTTTTGTGTGTTTTCAATAAAGAAAGCAAACTCGTAAAACTATTTTTTGTGTGTTTTTGATAAAGAAACAAGCAAACAAAACAAAAATAACAAAGTAAAGAGATTGGTTATGAGGGACTCCCCTTGCGAAGATGTCCTTGACTCCTCGGCAACGGCGCCAGAAAAAGATCTTGATGGCCCAAAATATATCGAGCTCGTTGGGGAACCCCAAGAGGAAGGTATGATGAGCACAACAACAAGTTTCCCCTCAGTACGAAACCAAGGTTATCAATCCAGTAGGAGCAAGGAAACACCCCAAAGGTGTTGCTAGCTGAGCCTTGGCAGGGCGCACTACCGGTGCTAGTAGAAACGTGGAGACCTGCACAACACAGCCACAGAACTTAGCCCCCAACTTGCGATGAGGTTGTCAATCTCACCGGTTTTGCTGAAATCAAAGGATTAAACGTATCGAATGGAAGAAAGTAATAGTTTGCAAAAAGTAAACACAAAGCAGTAAACAGTTTGTAGATTGATTGTAAAAGAAAGGATCAGGGTCCATAGTTCACTAGAGGTGGCTCTCCTTAAGATAGATAACATGGTGGGTGAACAAATTACAGCGGGGCAATTGACAAACATCGAGAAAGCATACAAGCATATACTACTCATCTTGACTCCTTTGAGATTTGATTGGGCATTACAACATTATACATAGACCGCCATCCAACTGCATCTATGACTAATAATCCACCTTCGGGTTATATCCGAACCCCCTCCAGTATTAAGTTGCAAGCAACAGATTATTGCATTAAGAATTGCGTGTAAAGTAACAATACGATTGTTATATGAACAAAGGATTGTTGTTTTCTCCCTAGTAGCAACAACACATCTAGTACCTTAGAGATTTCATCACTTCCCAGTTAGCGAGGCATGAACCCACTATCAAGCATAAATACTAACTCTTGGAGTTGCTAGCATCTACTTGGCCAAGATAGCTACTAACAACAAAAAGCATGCAAGATCACAAATAACAAAGATATGATATAATCAATAATCAATCTGAAATAGCATCTCAATATCCATCGGATACCAGCAAACACAACATGCAGATTTACAAATAGATGATCTTGATCATGAATGGAGCTCACAAGATCTAAACATGATAGCACAAAGGAGGAGAACCAGCCATCTAGCTACTACATGGACCCGTAGTCCAGAGGTGAACTACTCACGCATCACACCGGAGGCTTGCATGATGATGAAGAAGGCCTCTAGGGTGAATTCCCCTCTTCGGCAGGGTGCCGAGAAGAGCTTCAGATCCCTCCCGATCTTGGGATGGAGATGATGACAGCTATAGACTCTTTCATGGAAGTTTGATCGTGTACTTAGGGTTTCCGTATTAGAGGCAATATATAGGCGGAAGGAGAGGCCCAGGGGGTTCCTGGGGCGGCCAGACCACCCCCTGGTGCGGGCCAGGCCTGGCCGCACGGCCAGGTGGTGTGGCCGGGCCCCAGCCCCTCTCCGTCTCGTAATCTGGCTCCAGATGTCCCCCGGTAAAATAATAACTTTGGCTTTTGTCCCGTCCAATTTCGAGAATATTCATTTTCTGACTTCCTGAAACCAAAAACAGCAGAAATATATCACCCTGTTACGATGTGATGGTTGATGCAGTCAAAGCAGCCCCAGATGATAGTGATTAGATATGATCTCGTGGTCAGAGAAATTGGTTACTATGTTTTACTAGATACCGCAATGCTAAAGTTTGTGACCGGGTCTCATTGCAATACTATGGTTGGGGGTGTGTGTGCATCACATCATTCATCCAATGATATGACCCCATTGTCAATTGACATAAATATCCATGATTGGGAAACCTCGATCATCGAGTTTGACCAATGAGCTAGTCGACTAGAGGTTACTAGAGACTTGGTTTGTTTACATACCACACGTATACTAATGTTTCCACTTAATACAATTATATCATGGTTCAAAACTTATTATGAACATTTGAGATATGACAATAAAACATCTTTATTATTTTTCTCTGTGGCATATATCCTACAGTCTCCTACTTGTACTAGAGTCAATAATCTAATTATTGCTTCACGCATTTAACACCTAGGGCATTCTAGTGTTGTCCACACCTATGGCATTATAGTGTTGTCCACACGCGTTGCTTGTGGTAAACCTAATCTCCAGAACTGATACTTTCATCTCTATGTGTGTTTGCATGTTTTTGCATCACCACGCATCACTCATTCTCCAATGAGATGGCATTGTATAATTTTAGTGTTCTGGTGAGACATCAATTCCTTAGCAAAAACTGCGTTGACACTATTATCGTACAATAGATCTTTATGGTATAGCCCACTTGGAACTGTACCTAGTTTGATAACAAACTACTTGACATAAAAACCCTCTTTATGCTGTTGCTAGAGCAGTCATATACTCACTCATTGTTGTAGTATCTCTCACAATGTTACAACTTTCGAACTAGTACAAATCCATCATGGAATTTTCTTCCATTTCACCGTGCCAGCTTCTTTAACACATATCCTAAATTGAGATAAACTTTATCCGTATATGTGAAAAAACTTGTGTTAGTGTAACACATTTACAATGAACTATTTCGTCACTTCTACATACAGAGCATATTCTTGGTTCTCCCAAAGTATACAAGAATATTATTACTATTGTCCAATGATCATCTTATGGATCACTCTGGTATATGATCCTAACACTTAGAGCATAGGACTCATCTAGATATGTACAAATCATGAAATTCTTGATTGATCAAATCATTCATGAGGTTTTACTTACCAATTTTCAATACAATTGATCTTGCTAACATGTGGCAAGAAATTTTCTTGTCTAATATTGAATAGGGAACTCACTCAGCTCCCACTCAAATATGCCATCATATTGAACTAATTCAATATTTCATCTATCACTACAAAAATACCCCCATACCTAGCGGATTTTTGGGGCGACATAAGCAAAAAGAACCGGCAATAGTTGGTTACACGGTGGATGAGATTTGGTGGAACCATTTTGTCTCGGTGGCCACTTACACACCGTGGCACATATGCTAGCGGCGGATTTTGGTGCCGTGGTACATGGACGGGGAAGGCGATGGTTTTTAATGCCTCGATTGGCCAACAGAGGCATTTCCAATATCCGCCACCCATTTGAAGCGCCATTAATTGTTGATGTCCGCTGGAGAATGGTCAATCATTGCCCGTTGACTAGTTAGGCTTGTCTGGCTGACAGGTGCGGACACCAATGCTTGCCCGAGCTTCTGGAGACCGACGTATGGGCTCTATGAACCAATTCGGTCTATGTTATTGTGCGCATGTGTTATATAACCCATAAACCAAACAATACGTCTCACCAACAACCCACCCCATTTCCTATGTAATACAAGGAGTCCTTAGTCCCCACTCTCTCAACTCCTCTCTCTGTACGTTGCCGAACCAACTCTCTTGGCAAGGCAAACCCTAGATATGAACATAGTCATTTCCAAAAATATCCTAAGATCTCACCAACTCCCATCTCTACTACTATCGGCCCTCCCAAATATGGTGATGCGTCGCAAGCTCTGCCAATCCGAACCAGCCTCTGCGCTAGAGTCCTCCGAGCTTAAGGTTGACCTGCTGTTGGATCTTGTTCTTTCTCTAATCTAATCGATCTGCTGTTGGATCTCGTTCTTTCTCTAATCGATCTGCTATTGGATCTTGTTCTTTCTCTAATCAATATGATGTTGCATCATGTTCTTTCTGTAATTGATCTGTGGTTGAATCATGTTCTTTCTCTAATCATTCTGCTATCTCTTTCAGATCCACGACAACATGGTAAGTGTAGCTCATGCGAAGGATTATGGGCATGTCATCGTCGTTGTCGCCATCGTCGATGCTGCCATGAAAGCATCATCTTTGAAGGATGGTGGCACTATTGATGCATTTGTCATATTAGGGTGTTAGCATTATAGAGAGGTGCTCAATATTAGATTAGCTATATTTCTCCACTTATCCTTAATATAACTAGAAGAATTAGGTTAATTATAGATAGTTCTTAGTTCTTTATTTTCATAATTTGCTTGTTAGAAGAATTAGTGGGGATAAACCCCTTTTTTAGAGAAGGAAGCAGTGTAATGTGATGTAATAAATATCCTCTTAATAAAATTGAATTTTTGATTTGAATGCAATTAGCTTCCTAAATTAATGACTGTAAACTGCTTACTTTGATTAATGGTACTGTAATTAATTATCTAGATCGGTAATGTTGTACAAACCACGACATTCGTTATGCCTTGTACAAAGATGTGCATATCTGACTTTGGTTTTGTAAACATTTTTATATGCCTTGCATACCAAATTTTTCAGAAAAGACAAACTAGGTTTTACCCCTTGCCATTTCAACGGATCATGATGTTGCTCTTTTTAGTGCAAAAGCGGTAGTCACCATAGAATAATCTTTTAAATCATAATGATAGTTTTATATTTGATCTTACCAAGTTTAAACCAAGTTCGATTATATTCTCAAAACATTACATACTACTATGGTGTTTCGGGAAACTCGGTTTATGGAACAAATTTTCAACTTTCAGACGATTGCTAAACTTGTAACTCAAAAATATTTTTTATGATCAATCATAACCTCTTGATTTTCCTGTTACGATGATTTTCACTTCACTCTAAAACCTTTGAACATTTTTAAAATGTCTTATACTTCTTCCTCATTAAACATATATACTCATATATCTATTCAAGTCCTTAATAGAAGTATACAAAATAGAATAATCCACCATACATAGTTTTACATAATTGACCACATACATCAATATGTATTACTTCTAATAAGTTAGTCATCCATTCAACTTTTTCCCAGGAATATAGTTTTAATTATCTATAGGAAATTCTTACAAGCGTCAATTCATTCCTAAACAATTTGACTAAAAAATTCATCAACATGGAGTTTCTTCATGTCTTTCTTTCCAATATAACTTAAATGGTCGTGTCACACTTAGGGTGAAATTCCAATCATTTCATCTTGCGATGTTTTTAGCATTTATTTTTATGAATATGATTTCACCAACAAGATTTATAATGGTTCATCAATCGTTTGTGGAAATGAGTAATTGTTTGATGACCAACTTGTTCTCACAATAATAGAAATAAATAACAATTATCGGAATAAATCTTAATGGCTTGGTTATTGACGTAGATGAAAAACATAGTAACATTTTATTTGCTTGCCAATGAACATCATCACCATATTCTCTTGCTAGTTACTTATACCAATGTATTTCTTATATTGAGTTGATTTTATATGACATTTCATACTAACAAATCCAGCATCTAATATCGAATAATTACATTGTTTTAACAAGCAAGGAATATATTCATAACATGTATATCTTCTATATACCTGAGTTGGACAATTCTAGTCTTTTATATTCTGCCAATTACATTTGTAGATTCTATTTTGATGTTTTCCTCTCTTTCAGAAGAATCAACCAACACATCAATAGTGACACCAATCACATAATACTTGGTTCAAGTGTGTTAGTCAAAAACTAATACCCTCAAACTTTCACTTTGAAGTGGATCAATATCATCACATGATTCACGTTCTTCCGGATTCTACTTTTAATGATCTTTTAGTATAGTAAACATTTTACCTATACCTCTTATCCATCCTATCATGACAACTTTCATGATTAAACTACTATATCTCACAAGGACGGATGTTCATATAAATTTAGTCCCCAAACCTATTAGGTGATAGATATGCCTAGCGTCACCATCATTCGCAAATGATCATCCAATATGAGAATTTGTTTCTTACTAAATTATATTTCATCATATTGCAATCAAACAGTGTTTCAGATATCAGAATTACACTAAATGATTTTTGAAACGAGTCTTTCAACTCCTAGATAATCTTGATACTAAAACTTACTTTCTAATATCAAGTTTCATGGAGGCAAGCATGACCTTTTAGATACTAGCTTTGGAATCAGTTACTCTAGGATTAATACACTTATTAAACCTTATGGAGTAAGTGAGGTTTACTTGAAACTTTGCTTTAGGAATTTTATATTTCAATTCAACACTCAAACAATATGGTACCAGTCTGTAAAGTAAGTATCTAGAATACTATAGCTCTACTATCTCAATTACAACTAAGCGCAAGGTAATCTAATGGATGCCAATTACAACAAACCAATGCAAATTCACTTAGATTGGTTAGTTCATGATAATGGTTCATATTACTAATAAACTCCCACTTAAACAAACAACCCTCATCGTTTTTTTAGTGATTACATGATCCTAAATCACTATACCACTCCTGATCGTCACGGGCGATAGCATAGTTTCAAAGGTAGACATGAAAATGTCAATCACATCAACTATGTGACTCATGATTAACCTTTCGGTCACTTGTGTTCTGAGGCCATGTCTGTACATGCTAGGCTTGCCAATGTTAACCTTAGTGTATTGCTGTGCAGCATGGCTTACACCAATGTAGATACTCTAGTGTACCGCCAAATTTACTTGCCTAGTGATCAGATTTTGTGTTCTATTGGAGGGTGGCCCCTTCTAGATCATTGACATTGCTCTCTTTGATCTAGGATATTCATTGTCTTGGTATACTGTGCTTTGTGACCGTCCTATCGGTCGAGGTCCCTGCGGTGGTGGTGGAGCTCCAATGGCCAAAGTGCCGGGTGCAGGGGCGTAGTTTCTGTTTGTTGCTTCGGCTGCCTTTGCATTGCATAGTTCTTGCATTTTTAGGAACGTCCGACAATCCTTTAAGAGGTGGTTTGATCGCCTTTTCCCTGTTGAGTCGATGTAGTAGTGCATATTGCAGGGTCCTTCCAACATTTGTCCTGCTGACATTGGTGGGTCTCGGTTCGTCGGCTGGTATAGTTGTCATGGCTGGCTTTCATTAATGTTATCCCTACTACCGCGACATCCCATTGTTGTAGTAAATCATTTACGTCGGTTATACATTCGAGAAAAACTTCATGCCAGCGTAAGTGGGTGTGGTATCAATCATTTCTCCGGCGTCTCGATCATTTATTACGCCGATCTCTTTAAATCGGGTGAACGAGCCCTTTTGTTGTGTACTGCATCCTCTCCATCAGCCCAACGGTTGGCTATTTCCATCAGTTGTGAAATTGTTTTTGGCTTTGTTCGTCCTAATTCTTTGATGAATTCCTGTCGTCAGAGACATTCATTGAAGGCGTCGATTGCTCTTTCGTCGGATATCGCTTCAGCCGAGTTTTTGGTGATGTTCCATCATTGGATGAAGGGTCGTATTGATTCTCCTGGCTTTTGCTTGCAGGCGCGTAATTTCTCTAAAGACACGGGTCGCTTGAATGTGGATTGAAAGTTTCTGATGAATTTGTTTTCAAGATCATTCCAACTGCTGATGGAATCTTCTGGTAGCTTTAGCGAGGCGTGCCTTGCCGGTTAGGTGGAGCTGCGCTTTGCATTGCCATGGATTTGGATCCTCCTTATGTCGGCGATCGCTAGATAATCATCCAAGCTTGAGTTCTTGGAGGCCGTCGTATTTTTGTCGATCCTGTGGTAGCTTAAAATCGTTCGGTACTGGAGTTTTGCGAACCCGTCGGGTAAAGCAGCTGGCCCCACATAATTCTTGTTCGTCCTCACTTTCGCCGTCACGGTATCTTTGGGTGCTGCGCTCTTCTCGTGATCGATCAATCCTTCACTGGGTGATGTCATTTCTTGCGTTGTTGCGCGGTTCTTGTTCAGAAAAGTGGACCCGATGTGGCAATCGCGATCGTTGGGTGTGACCTCCTTGCCAAGGGCTGTTGCGACGCTGTGGGGATCGGTCACGTTGCCTCGTGGTTTCTTCATCTGCTTGCGCAAGAGTTTCTCCCACCAAACTGAGATTCATCAGGGCAAATCGGTGGAGGGCTGCACGGGGATCGTCGGGTGCAGGTTGTGTTGTGATTAGATATGTTTGTGCAGCCACGACAGTTGTCTGGGCTGTCTTTGCTTTGATGTTCCCATCTTTATCTATAGACATAAACGAGAGATCAAGGTCCCGGATTAATCTGCTCCTCTCTTCTTCGGGTATACTTCTTAATCTGGATGTTCCTCTTCTTGGCGGTGCTCCTCCTATGATGCTTCTTGATCCTCGGGTGGGGCTTAGCTGTGCCCTTTGTAAGCTAGATTCGTCGGCTACCCTCTTCCTTTCGTCGAGCTGCCTTTGTATCCTGAGGATTTTTCTCTTTTTGCAGTGCAACAAATACTAGTATGCCAATAGATCTTCGTGGGTGGCATCTGTTGCCATTAGGTGCTTTAAATTGCTGCTCTCGCTTTCTCCCATGCACTGGCTGGTAGGCTAAGGGTTCGCCTCTCATCTTCACATGGCTGCTCTTCTTCCCTATTTTCTCGGTCGATTGTTGGATCTGCTCCGTTTCCTCGACTTCCTTCGTTGTGATTGCTTCCTGCACTATGGCTTGAAAGGATATCCTCGGGGTTAAGAATTGGGTTACCGTTGGAGTCTTGCTGGGTCGTGGCGTCTCCGATGATCACGCATACTTGGTGCTGAGTGGTGTACAGACTAGTAACATCGTCGTTTTCACCGATGGAGACACTATCAGATGAGCCAGTGAAGTCCATCAGCTTTTGCTCTGGATAAATTTCCGCCATCCAAATTCCAAAGTCGATGCTTTTGCTAGTTTCTTCAGGTTCTGAATTAGTTGGGCTTGCTTCACGTGGTGGCGTGAACAGTGGTTTTGATCCGAAGGAGAGATTGTCATAGAGACCATCAAGATCCCCCAGATTCGTCTCGACTTGCCCGCCTTTGTTGCCTTCTTCGATCTGCGCCTCTACTTCCATTGGAGATGTAGTGGGAAGCTCATGTACTTCTGTTGATTTGCGGGTAACCTTATGGGTGGGTGGGCGTAGATTTTCTTTCATCGAGTTGATGCTTGGTGGAGAGCGTTCCGCCGAATCCGTATTTCCAGCGTTCAAGTTTCCCACAGACGGCGCCAATTGACGAGGGGTAACCTCGACAATACCCATGGTGATGGACTTGGGGTTTCACGGAAAAGAGAACGCTAGGGATTTCGTCGGATGTCAGGAAAACAATGAAAAAAAGTCACCTGAATATTGGGGAAAACACTCTATTACAAGTTGTCCTCTAGATTTCAGTATCCTCGCTTGGGCTTCTCCCGCCCTATATATAATAGGCCGGGTCTCAAAGCTGTATGCGGATAGGTTTCATACACGCGTGATTATAATACCAACACAATGTCGGTTCGTGGTTTCTTTCCTAATACAACAAAGAGTCTCCGTCGATTGCTTTCTTGGGCTTTTATCTGAAATCTCTATGGGTCGTATGCCTTTTATCCAATGAAGGGTAGCGAATAGTGAGCATCCGAGTAATCATACCCATGTCACACCGTATGCGAATATCGATATATCTAACACCCGATCATCATGAAGAACTTTCTTAGTGGTGCACACTAAGGGAGAACATGCTTATTGGAACTAAATTTGAGGAATCATCTTATAATGCTACTGTCGTAAGTCTAATACAAGAAAAATAAGATGCATAAAGAATTTAACATCATATATAATGTCTCATGACATGGTCCTTGTGCCTTGATCTCCATCGAGCACTCCCGATACGATACCAGGTCCACATGGTGCCTCATGCCGGTGGCTTAACATAAACACTTACCATGACCATATCATATCACCTTCTCCTGCAAAATAAAGTTAGATGACTCTACTTTATATTTTGCTAGGACTTTGGCAAAAGAACCGTTTCTTACCTATGAACTTTTAACCACAACATGGATTGAATATTTGTCACTCTAAATCCCATATCAACTAATGTAAGAGAGATATACGCCCGCCAACGACATATATGGTACACGTCATATGTTAGGTGCAGAACTAGTCTCTCTTAAGAGTATGCGTAAGGTCAGCTCAGGCCACTTCATCAAATATTATCACGATATGAATAAGTACACATGGGAGGGTAAAAACTAAAAAATTAATGCCCACATATCACTATGTATTCTAACTGTACCAACACATCTACACATAGATCGGCTCTGATACCACTGAAGGTTCTGCAGCACAAAACAAAAAATTCCTTACAACGAGAATGACATAGCCAAGACCTATTCTATGCAGATATAAGGTAATGGAGGGATTCAGTGTTAATACCCTTTGTAATATCTCTTTGTAATATCCTGATTTTTATGGGTTTCATTTTTTTAAAGGCGAAGGATGTTGTCGTGTAATAAAATAAAAAAATATTTTATTTGAAATTTTTAGAATTTATTCTAAACTATTTAAAATTAATTTAATCAGAGTAATATTTGGATCTGAACTTGATTTGCCAAATTATTTCTTTAGTGTTTCACGTGCATGTGTATGCATGCCATGCATGGGTGCATAGCACGTCGAACTCTTTGCCTTATTCGTTTTCTATGTTTGTACGTACTCGTACTCCGCAAATGCTATATGCCGCCCGTTCACTGCGCGCCGCTCCAAGCCGGCCCATTTAGCCTCTTTCTCTTTTCCTGTTACATTTCTTCCCTCTTTTTTCTTTCTTTTTCCTTTTTCCTTTACTGTTTTTTTTTCTTATCTGTTTACTTTTTCGGTTTTAATTTTTCGGTTTTTTGAAAAGGTTCAATTTTAAAAAAATTGTTCAAGATTTTAAAAATATTCATAAATTTCGAAAAATGGTTCAAGATTTTCGAAAATTTGTTTATGAATTTTTGAAAAATGTTCAAATTTTTTTTAAATTTTTTCATGAATTTCGGATTTTTGTTCATGAACTTAAAAAATTGGTTCATGAATTTCGACTATTGGTTCTTGATTTTACAAAAAGTTCAAGTTTTTATAAAAAAGAATTGTTCATGAATTTCGACTATTGGTTCGGGATTTTTGGAAATTTGGTTCGTGAATTTTGAAAACTGATTCATAAATTTTCAAAAATGTTCACAATTTTTTGAAAAATGTATTCGTGAATTTGAATAATAAATGCTAATAATTTTTAAATCTATCATGTTTCCTTATGTAGCTTTTCAGCCGATCTGAGTAAGGACATGCGTGCACGTCAGCTCGCTGATTCGACCGCTAACAGCAGAAAAAACTAACATGTAAAAACAACTGAACGTACAAACCTCGTCTGATGGGCCGGCCCATATAGACGCTCAAGCAGGCGGCGCTGACTCCCAAGCGCCGGAAGGAGCGGTGTATAGCACCTCCCCTGGTACTCTGTCTTCTCGTCTACCTCTTGCTTTTGCCGTTGCACGGCCCAGCTGCATACGAAGCCCAACTGAGCGGTCATAGAGGCCCAGCTAACCCAGCTCAACGCCATCGCTTTGAACGACTCGTATGGGAGGAGTCCGTGCAGCGCACGAACAACACCGTCGTGTTGCAGCGCTCGCCTCTGATTCTTCCGCAGCCAAAAACCGTGTCCCCTCGGCATATAAAGCCTGGAGTCGACGCCTCCTCTCTGTTTTTTCCTGCCCCACAGCCGCCATATTGAACCGTAGCTGAAAAACCGATATAATCTCGCGGAGCTCCATGAGGCCGTCGTCGAACGAACGTATGCGCCAACAGAACCGCGAGGAGGAGACGAACTGATTCGTGGAACCGGAAGGCAAACGGCAGATCACCGACGACGAACTCGATCGCCGTTCCAGCTCAGTTCACCGTCTTCCTCGGACTACCGTATCTCACTCGGTGAACTCTAGCTGAAATCCGTGCACCTAGCTATTACGTATATTCATGGCTACCTCCTAGACATAGTCGTTGCTCTTAGTTTCGTAGTTTGCATAGCTGCCACTGAACCGAACGCCGTCCGGTGCCATAGACAGATTAGGCACCATGCACACGTTCGATGAGGATGATCCCAACTTACGAAACATCTTAAATAGCTCTAGGAGCACAACAATTCTGTTAGATGTGACTACGTTCAACGTTTACCGGTCTATTTTTGAAAAGTAGGGTGGAATTGGTGCATTGGTGTGGATATACGATCATGTCCCCATAAGTGCATGCGTACTACTACTTCGACTAGTTTTCAGTAGGTTGTTTACATAGATCGTTTGACATTAGATTGCTAGATTTAATTGCTTATTCAGTAGGTCGCAAGCTATAAATAGTTTGTCTTGTTCGTGCAGTACGTGTTTACCGAGTGTACTATTGCTAGCTAGCTGTTTAGGTACTATGTCTTCTTAGTTGAATACTGTAAATCGAATGTCATCCGTTGGTTCGTTATGCCAGTGTGTAGTAGCTTTTGTAAATCGACTACACTGGCATGCTTAGTTACTAGTTTACTTAGCAAAAATTGGTGTTCGCTGTACTGTTTTGCACATGTGTGTACATGCTTAGTTTTAGATTAAATGAGTAGCTGGAATTAACATGTTTTGGGTTGCTGCTGCTGTAGATCTTAATCGTAAGTTGAATTAAGTACACTAGTTGTCATGTTGTTGTATGGTAGTCCGTTGGGATAGATGGAATTGTACTGTTACCTTGGTATAGTAGCTTTATGCATGCCTCTTGTATTTCACGTGTATGCTTAATTGTAGGGCTAGCTAGTAGTATGCATTGCATATTTTGTCTAGGCCCTCTATATTGACTAAATCAAAACTATATTATCTTTCTAATATTATTAGTCGAGAACGGTGGACCGACCCTATACCGAACCATCCAAACATTGTCAGCCTATTTGATTCTTTTTATTTGGATCTTTTTGTTTTGATCTTATTTATGGTTATTCGAAGTTTGTATTTATGTGTTGTTCATCATTATGACGAGAGGTGAGTTTGAGCAGAATCAATACTACGAAGAAGAACAGTACAACACCAACGAAGGCATACCCCCTTTCATAATTATCCCATGTTTTACAAGTGCATGTTATTTCTTGTTTTACAAATATTACTGCTATTTTGGTTACAATACACCTGTCGCCATACACTATCCTGAGTAAAGATTATATATTAATCTTGTAGAGTAGAATTGCTTAGCCATGCTAAATAATATTTAAGATCCTTGATCTCCCCTCTTTGGAGGAATTGGATGACCCTCGGGTCAGATACACACTTTTGAAACTTGTTGAGCTCGCTGAGCTAGCTGTTGTTGCTATCTTATACTCTATGCTACCATGGATGAAACTTATTGTCTAGACACTGGCGCGGGCGACAACTGGATCAAAGGAAGGAGCGATTGGCTGCCCTTCACTAGATGGAGGGAGCAATCCATCGCCTGGGCCGGATGAGGGCCTAATAAGTCTTGAATTTGAAGATTGTGACCATCGTACAACCACATGCTATAATGGGCACTGGCTTGGTTAAAAATGTTAGTCAGCCTTAGGTGTTGATGTCGCCGTACCGCTGATGGGATGTCTGCCTACGGGGGAGCCTTCGGCACAGATGGGGGACCGGTTTGGGGACATGCTCTCAGTTCTGTGCGCCAGACCCAGTGGGATCGTCACATCTTTAGGGGATCTAGCTAAAAGACCTTGTCACGATTCTGATCTTCCGGTACACCAAATGGTGTACTAAACCAGTGGACACTGGTGGGCAACAAGACAGGGTTGTGTCGTGTGGGAAAAGTGTACAACCTCTGCAGAGTTAAAACTATTCGAATAGCCATGTCTACGGTCATGGACGACACATGATTTTTTCTTGACATACAGGAACCTGTCTTGCTATTTCCCTCTTTGCCTCTATCCTTCTCTTGGAATCTGATGATGTAGGTGAGTTGTCGAGGACAACCACAATAATGAGAAATACAACATTGATGATAAACCATGTTTTCGTCTAAACCTACTTTTATAAAAACTACTATCAATTGTAAATAAACTTGGCTTTTATGCAAAAGAACCATATGACCCGCACATAAAGCCACATGTAGTTATATCAGGTTTTGCATAAGGGGTATGTTGAGTACTTTATGTACTCATGGCAATACTTTTGTTGAAATTCAGAGTACTATGAAGGAGAGAACTACGACTACTGTGATGACGCTGAGGAGTGAGGTCTCGTGGACTACATCGACTGCCTGTGGCTGAGATGGAGTCGCTGCGCATTTTATTTCCGTTGTGTTTCTGGTTGTAATAAATGTCACAAGACATTATACTATGTGGCTATTACTATTCAAACTTTGTAATAATTACTTTTTGAATGTTATACAATGATATTCATTTCGCTATGTCGTCAACTTGATCTTGGGATTGACGAGATGCACAGGGAGGTTTGGAGGTTAAATTTCGGTGCTTACACCCTTGAAGACTGAAAAGCATTACGTTCTAATGAACGTTGATGATGTAGTTGTACGGCGACATGGACCACAAGGTCATGTAGGCATACAAGCGATAAGTGCCACAACTGGTAGCACCTCCGCAGTTCGACACACATCTGGTATAGAGATGTCTCCCGGGCTCCGGTCCAGCGAAGTAGTGGAAGAAGATTAATCCAGACCGAGATACCAGCGACACAACAAAATGCGTATGGTGGAGAAACCCCAATCCCCGTATGCTCGTTCCTACTTGGGAACCACACATGAGGGAGAGAGAGGAGGCAAAAGCCAATTGATTGGATTTGGGGGGAGGGGCTCCCCTCTTTATATAGGAGGAGGAGTGCCACCACAAGGAGGTGGGAAAAGTTGGACTAAAGGAGCACCGTCCCTAGTGGGACCCGCATGCATCCCCACTGCCTTTTCCCAACCGACCACCTCAGCTCAGCCGACCTCCTTGTCCCTTGGGGCGGTTCCCCTACTTGGGCCTTTCCCTCTAGGAAGGGCCCATTTAGGTGGACTGCTCCTAAATTCAATTCAAAAAAATATTTAATATTAATTCATCTAACTAATAGCAAATACATATTATTTAACTCCTCTTACTCCGAAACACATTTTGGAACCCTCCGATCATCATCGGATATTCCCAGAATCTTTCCAGTACCACCCTGGAACTATTCAAGAGTTCTCTCTCTTTTCTCCTACAATCTCGGATCAATGCCTATGTGTCATCTACCCTTAAGAGTGCCACCCTACGGTTCGGGAATGTGCATACATGATTGAGACATCTCTCTGATCAATGACCAACAACAATATATGGAAACCCATGATGGCCCCCATGCATTCCACGAATTAACTTGACCGCTTGAACCTTTAACATCGAGTCTCATTCCCTTTGCTACACGATACATGTTTTTTCCAAGATCTGATCTTTGGTATATTTATACCTAGTTCAACTTGTTATCGACAAACACATTTAGTTTTTCACGTGATATTACATCCTGTGACCAAGTCACATGTTTGCAAACTTGTATATATAATCTCTCCGAGTGGACCCAGGGTATCTATCTGTCACGCAGATGGAAAAATCCCGATCTCAATGCATACTCCTCAACATACCCCTTTGGAATACCTAAGAGACACATTTATGATCACCATGTTATGGTGTGACGGTTGATGCAGTCAAAGTACCCGTCAAAGGAATAAGGTACTACGTTTTACTAGATATTACAATGTTGAATTTTCTGGCTGGATCTCATTGCAATACTATGGTTGGGTATGTGTCCATCACATCATTCCTCCAATGACATGACCCCATTGTCTACAAACCTCAATTATTACAAGAGATTATGAGGCTCGATGCGTGCAGCGGCGGGTGTCGGACTCGAACCGGAACTTTTCGGTGCCATCGATGAAGTGCAGGTTTCAGGTACGGAGCGAAAATCAAATCAAATCCATTTAGTGTAGATCACCAGATTTATGCGCGTGCATGATGACCGCAAATGCACAGATTATTTGTAGCTAGTTTCGAAATAAAGATATCGATCCCACAGGAAGCAGGAGTCTGAAGTCTAATAATTCTTGAATTACTATAATAGAAATGCTTAATAAAGTTCTAAGTAACAAGATAAAATGTGAGTATTGTATAAAAAAGGTGTTTTTGGTTTTTTGGTATAAGATAACAATAAGTAAAGTAAAACAATTGAACACACAAAGTAAGTATCGCGTATGTAAAAGGGATTGAAAATGCAATAGGAAAAAGGCATTCTTAGGGAGTAGCGAATACACCTCTAGCATTATAAAGAATTAAGATAAAGATTATTATCATGAATATTCTCAACTGTGTATGTGTGGGAGGAACTCCGTATTTGGAAAAATAGGCAGCAACCGCTGCTCACATCATCCTCATAACCACAACAGACAATAATCGACATCAATCGAATTACTGCGCTATTAAGTAACTTAATCCCGTAGGACATATCCCATGGCATGGATAGTGTTCCGTGATTTTTCTCGGTTCCCAAGTTAATACGTAAGAGGTGCCAACATCATTATAGTCACTGTAAGTGTTAACACACCTCCATCTATCAACAAGTAGTTCCCTCTATCAAGTCCTCACAAGAGGAAAATATTGAGAGGTCGACTTCTCCCAACATCAAGATGAAGACAATCTAATACATGGTCACAGCGATAAATATCATAATAAACTTTATCTTATTTCAATCTCATACTAGGGTTTCTCCATCTCCACAAGAACTAAAGATCTACTCACACATGGAGGCAATCAACATCATGGCAATAATAGTGGAATCTATCATAGATGAATAGTACTTGTATAAATCCATAATGAGTTCCCCCTCCAGATGTTGTGGTTGATGATGAAGATCGATGCCTTAGACTCCCGAATCTGCGCATGGCGAAGATGGATGCCTGGTGGACGAGTTCACCCTCCAGATGCCTTCCGAAGGTAAGGTTTTGGCGATTTCTGGTTGTTTTGTATGTCGTCTCTCTGAGCTAGTTGCATAGGGTGAAACTATTTGAGGAGGCGGTGGCGGCGCCAACTATACGGCGGGAACTATACGGCCGGAATTTTATTCTAGCCGTATAGTTGGTCGTTAAATCGTTTGCATGCCTCGACCGCTTCAAGTTTTCTTCTGGTGTTATTGATATTTTCCAAATAAGCGATTTATGTTGTTTTGACTCCTTTTCTCCCTAATACAACTACTTCAAGAATTATGTCCATTATATCCATCATCTGTCTTGATCCTGGTAAAAATAGACATAAAATGTGCGCGTGAACGCCGTAAAATTCCAAGATCCTACAACTACAATGCATATTAATAATATAAAACATGATGCTAATATGCACTGATCAACTTCCCCAAGCTTAGACTCTTGCTCGTACCGAGAAAGTTTAGCTTAATGGATGTGATCCTCATATTCATGAAGCTGAGTCGATAAAATAAATGAGGCAGTTGCAGCATGTGTTTATCATATATGATACAGGAATAAGTTCATGAATAGTAACTTACTTGAACCATCCGAATAATATTAGAAGGCTTCCACACCTTAGCATTTAACAGTTCACAAAATATCACTCTCAATATGATGTAAAAGTATTCAGTTCAACCGAATGAGTTAGCGAGGTAGTCCCAAGCGTTTTAGGATTAACATATTCACTTGGGATTCAAAATCTCAAAACGTCTCTTTGTCATACTACAATATAGTGGTGTATGCCTATTTTCTCTTTGCACATTCGCTCTTTTTATTTTGTATTTTCTTATTTTCTTCTCTTTTATATATGCTCACACTTTCGTTTAAGTGCTATGCAAAGGAGCTAGCCATACATTCCACTTCATGTAGGAATTCAAAGTTTAACAATCTCAATTACCAAATTCCAATTGTATATAAAGCAATCTTTATAGCTTGAATATTCTACCTCGTCTTGTTCTCACTCTAATTTGATAGCATTTTAAATTTTCCTTTGTTTCTTTCTCAATTTAACCGATTAGATAATTTTTCTTTCTTTAAATCAAACCATGTACTTACAACATATTGACCAAATTATCTTTGTATGTTCCATTAATACCAATGGTGTGGAAGTCTCCTATTGCTATCATCAAGTGCAAGTAAAATTATACTCAAGACATTCATATATATCCAATAGGACAAGCACAAACTCAATATTGCTCCATATATGATAATAAACTCGTAATTTCACAAATGAGATCGACGATTTCTTAAGGGAATTCAAATGATGCAAACTTAATTTCTATTTTGAACTAATGCAAAACTAAAATAGTAATGTAAAACTTATAAGTTAGATTACAAGGTCTTAAAGATATCCACAAGCTTGGAATGGAGGCAGGCCGGATCAAATAATCCCTTGCAATTATTTGATATCGTGATTATTGTAGATCACTGTGGCGCCATGGCATGCAGTATCTTCTCTTCACGGGCTATCTTGAGGCAGAGGGATTGATTGACAGACTCTAATTCTTTAACACATAGCTTGTAGAAAATATTATTCCTCTCCAGCACTTTCACTTGTTCTTTAATGAGCTCATTTTTATCTTGAAGGGTTTGAATCGCCTTAAGACTCATAGAAAAACCTGATTTGGTTGACTTCTTAATATCTTCATCAAGTTTATCAAGATAAAGTCGCAGCAACCGAAGATGTTTGGGTGTCCCCGACGTCTCCTTGTCCATCTCTTCAATCTTCTGCTCGAGGGCTTTCAACTCCCTCTTCTGACATTCATTGTCGGTATCGAGGACCCATAGGGATGATCTAGATCTCCTTGCCTTGCTCGCTATTGCTCCCGATCTCCATAGGAACTTCTCCCCTTGGCTTCTGTCCCTTAGTTTGCGTGTCCTCACGTATGAATAAGAGGTAGATTGGTTCCCGGTGATTATTATTAGAGAGAAACATAATGGCAGTATATAAGGGGGGTCAGAGGTCGGTAAAATTTGCGAGAAACACCAAATTCACGCCCAAGAAAAGAATCTTAACAAAACAGGGAAAGAAATCGCGGATTTGGAGGAGTCCTGCCGCGTAACGACCAACTATACGGGCGTGGCCCGTATAGCTCCGGCCGTATAGTTGGTTCCGGGCAGATATTTCCAAATATCTCGAGTCCAGGTCAATTAAGTTACTGACTCGAAACCGACAAAACCATTTTTTTCAAAATCAAAAACGAAAAAGGAACCGAAAAATGTCTGAGAGTTTAACTACCAACTATACGGCGGGAGGATTTTCTCTGACCGTATAGTTGCGACCGTATAGATCCATACATCAAAAATCGAAAATGTCTGAGAGTTTAACAACCAACTATACGACAGGAGGATTTACTCCGGACATATAGTTGCGACCGTATAGTTTCCAGACAATTTCGCAAAGAGAGCACAAAAGGTTTAAAGACCAACTATACGGCTGGAGATTTTTCTCCGGTCGTATAGTTGTGACCATATAGTTGGTAAAAACCTTTAGAAACTTCAGAAAAACAAGAGGAATTCAAAGGCAAATATATCAAGAGTAAAATTTCTGAAAACAAATCACTTATTTGAGTTGGCGCCACCACCATTAGGTCAAACAGAACAACTTTTGTGAAGAAACCCCTATATAAAGAAGCCTCAGGCGACGAGAAAATATAGTTCGCACCATCCAGAAGTCTATGCCATAGATCACCAGCCGCCTCCAGATCTCCAAACCCTTCTCCATCTCCATAGCCATATTCCACCACTTGTAATAGTAGATCTCTTCTCCGATTGGCGACATTGTATGACTATTGCTATTAACCTTATGATTTTTATTACAATGTTTGCAATTGTTGATCTCATCTCTATGTGTGAGTAATTCTCCTTGGGCTAAGGGCTTCGACCTAGCCATGTAGCAATTGTGCAGGTGAATTATCATAGATGGGACCGTGTATCAGTTTGTATGACATGACGATTATTGTATCCTCTCTTTCCTCAATCTAAGGACTTGTTAGGTACCCAAGACCCCAAGGGTTGAGACAGGTATAGGGAGTATGAGTGATGATCGATCTGCAGGTTGGGAACCCCAGTGACAGAAGGGGTAGTATGGCTGTATGTGAGGGATTTGCTTGGGATTAACGGTGATATCACTAAGCATATCATTAGTTTTATTTCTTCTATGGATGAGACTAGTAGGTTATTGCTATAAGCGGCTGCGGAGGCAATAGCAATTATGGATGCACTGCCCACATATAACTTATCTTGCTCTAACAAGTACAATCCTACTTTATTTCTATCTTTTATTTCCATCAGATGTTTTGCACTGCTATAGGTGAAACCAAACGCCCTAGGCCCTCTCTCTCCATCATCGACGACAACAAAAAGACGCAAGCTACTAGTCTGGTGAAAACACAAAAGGAACTCTAAAACTCTCGAAGTTCTGTTAAAGTAACTTTACTATGCATTCGCTTCTCGAGGATTCGATAACCTAGGTCTACTAGGAAAAAAGAAGCTATACTACATCTGTAATCCGGATCGAGTGTATCAACCCTTTTTTGGCGCCATTGCTAGGGAAGCAATAGCTACCCTGGTGAGGTTATTAGGAACCTTGCTAGTTTTAATTCTTGTTTTGAATTTTGTTAGTTTGCTTCCAGTCTTTATTTGATAAACCAAAAAAAATAGTTAGTCTTTAAATTCTTGATTTTACCGTTATAATTCTTTATCTAAGAAAACCCAAAAACATAGGAAGTATGGCTGAAAAGAAGCTTGGGGAGTTTGCTACTCCCAATAATGATTATTTGTGTACTCCTATAACTCAGCCCGCAATCGCTGCTGATGACTATGAAATTAAGCCCCATTACTTAAGTTTGGTTCAACAGAATCAATTTAGAGGCTATGCTGTTGAAGACACAGGTATGCACTTGAATACTTTCACTGAAATATGTGATATGATGCGTATAAAAGACGTTGACCCTGATGCGGTCAAATTGCGTCTATTTCCTTTCTATCTAAGAGGGAGAGCTAAAGAATGGTTGCTATCTTTGCCTAAAAATACTATTACATCATGGGTGGGATGTACTTCTTTATTTATGACTAAAATTTTCCCACCTGCAAAGACTATGCAACTTCACTGGCTTTAGACAGGAAGAGCATGAGCCACTAGCGCTTGCATGAGAGAGGATGAAATAATGCCTAAGAAACTGTCCTAGTCATGGGATGGAAGATTGGTTAATCCTCCATTTATTTTACAATACTGCAGCTGGAGGAACATTTATGGGTAAACATATTACCGAGGCAAAGCAGCTGCTAGATAATATGCAAGACAACCATGCCCAATGACATGTGGAAAGATCAAATACGAAGAAGGTGAACTCTGCTCACCACAAGAGAACGAAGATCTCAATGCTAAGTTGGATGAGCTCATACTAGCCATAAAAGGTAAAGAAATTTAGGTAAGAGCCACTCCCAAAACAAAAAATTAAGAAATAGACTTCGTAGCTCATAATGATTATAATCCTGCTTGGAAGAAGAGTTACAATCCTAACTTTCAGAAACACTATGCTAGTCCTACATGTAACTCTAATAAGAATATGGGAAATAGTAATGATAGTCTCCAAGAAACACTGAAGTCTTTCATAGACTCACAAAATGAACAAAATAATATTCTAGTTAAAATTACGGAGAATCATGATGCTATGCTTGGTAAATTATCTAACCAAGCTGTTAGTTTGAGAAATGATTTACATGCCCTTCAAGAAAGAACAAGGATCGTTGAGGCACAACTAGGTAAGATAACCGAGAGTAAAACTCTCATTTTAGCTAAATTTGCAGGTAAAGCTGAGCCCAATCCGGTTGAGGAACTCAAAATGATGATGATCCAAAGGGAGGAGGTTGAAGAACTTGACTATTGTAATGCTCCTTCACCAAGCTACACCGTTGAAGATCTCGTAAAAAGGATCAACGTCAAGATTCCGGTGAGTGAAGGTAGTGAGGAAGCTATGTACCAACATTTTGTCAATCAAGTAGCAATAAAGGTACGCGATCTTGAAGAAGAATACACGCAAATTGCTGAAAAATTACCTGTCAAACTAGATGACCTATTTGAGCCTACTATTAAGATTAAAATTGGAACCAATGAGATAGCTACACTTTGTGATCTAGGTGCAAGCATCTCGACAATTCCAAAGAGTATTTTTAACAAGTTAAATCTTGGCTCCTTTGAAATTACTGAGTTAAAATTGCACCTAGTAGATTCTACCTACAAACAAGTTGTAGGAATTAAGGAGAATACTTTAGTATACATTAAAGGCTATCGCGCTCTTATTGATTTTGTTATTGTTGACATGCCTGAAGATGCTACTACTCCTATTATATTAGGTCGTCCTTTCTTAAGAACTATTAAGGCTTTGATTAATCTGCATGAGGGGAACGTGAAGCTGCAATTGCCTTCACAG
Organism: Avena insularis; assembly: GCA_023614405.1. Lineage (NCBI taxonomy): Eukaryota > Viridiplantae > Streptophyta > Magnoliopsida > Poales > Poaceae > Avena > Avena insularis. Next base: position 289,804,324 of record CM042694.1, read on the forward strand.
GATCCTTTTGTTATTCATTTCCCCAGGAAGAAGAAAGCCAAGAATGACGAAAAGAAGGCCATCACTTTGAAGGCCAATTACTTTGGAGTGGGTGTTCCACTCATCTGGCCCAAGTGAGTACCATCAAGGTTAAGCTATTGACCATAAAAGAGCGCTCCATGGGAGGCAACCCATGTGAAATAAAGGTTTGAGTTAAGTTTTTAGTTTTAGCTTAAGTTTTTGTTTAATAAAGAGTGCTAGAAAACTCCATTCGAGGAGAAGAAGTTCGGTAGTACTTGAAATTCTGCTTTATTCATGCTATTGTTGGTCGACAATATTTATTGTCAATTTTCTGTCAAAAACAAGGTATATCACTAAGTTACAGAAAAAGAAATAGTTTATGAAGAAACATAATTTTTTTGATGCACACAGAGAGTTTAATGACCAACTATACGGCGGGAATAAAAATTCTGGCCGTATAGCTCCGGTCGTATAGATATTTTTGCCATCGAGAATTGTTCTGCAATACGTACTGAGAGTTTAACGACTAACTATATGACGGGAATAAAAATTCTGGCCGTATAGTTTCGGTCGTATAGATATCAATACCTCCGTACAATTTCTTTTCATATGTTCTGAGAGTTTAACGACTAACTATACGGCGGGAATAAAAATTCCGGCCGTATAGTTCTGGTCGTATAGATATCGATGCCTTTGCAAATTTTGTTTCACAGGGACAGACAGTTTAATGACGAACTATACGGTCGGAATATTTTGTTCCGCCCGTATAGCTGCGCCGCTAGGAGGAAAACCTAAATTTTTGACAAATGGCCAACTATACGGTCGGAACACATTGTTCCAACCGTATAGTTCCACCCGTATAGTTGTGTCCGACCACAAAATCGCACGGGAAGGTACTCCCGACTCCAAAACTTCAATCCTTTTTCTTTCTTTAACCTGCACACTCTCTGCTGACTCGTGTAATAACGAGCTCATTGGGGAACCCCAAGAGGAAGGTATGATGAGTACAGCAGTAAGTTTCCCTCAGTTATGAAACCAAGGTTATCAATCCAGTAGGAGCAAGAAAACACCTCAAAGGTGTTGCTAGCTAAACTTTGGCAGGGTGCACTATCGGTGCCAGCTGCAACGTAGAGACCTGCACAACACAATCACAGAACTCTGTCCCCAACTTGCGATGAGGTTGTCAATCTCACCAGCTTTGCTGAAAACAAAGGATTAAACGTATCGAGTGGAAGAAAGTAATAGTTTGTAGAAAGTAAACATAAAGCAGTAAACAGTTGTAGATTGATGATAAAAGAAAGAACCGGGGTCCATAGTTCACTAGTGGTGGCTCTCCTTAAGATATATGACAAGTTGGGTGAACAAATTATAGCGGGGCAATTGACAAACATCGAGAAAGCAATACATGCATATACTACTCATCTTGACTCCTTTGAGACTTGATTGGGCATTACAACATTATACATAGACCGTAATCCAACTGCATCTATGACTAATAATCCACCTTCAGGTTATCATCCGAACCCCCTCTAGTATTAAGTTGCAAGCAACAAATAATTGCATTACACATTGCGTGTAAAGTAAACAATATGATTGTTCTATGAACAAAGGATTGTTGTTTTCTCCCTAATAGCAACATCACATCTAGTACCTTAGAGATTTCTGTCACTTCCCTAGATTACTAGAGGCATGGACCCACTATCGAGCATAAATACTAACTCTTGGAGTTGCTAGCATCTACTTGGCCAAGATAGCTACTAACAACGGAAAGCATGCAAGATAACAAATAACAAAGACATGATAGAACCAATAATCAATCTAAAATAGCATCTCAATATCCATCGGATCCCCGTAAACACAACATGTATCAATTACAAATAGATGATCTTGATCATGAACGGAGCTCACAACATCTAAACATGATAACACAAAGGAGGTGAACCAGCCATCTAGCTACTACATGGGCCCATAGTCTAGAGATGAACTACTCACGCATCACACCGGAGGCTTGCATGATGATAAAGAAGGCCTCCAGGGTGAATTCTCCCCTCTGGCAGGGTGCCGGGGAGAGCTTCAGATCCCTCCTGATCTAGGGATTGAGATGATGGAGGCTATAGACTCTTTCGTGGAATTTTGATCGGGTACTTAGGGTTTCTGTATCGGAGGCATCTTATAGGCGAAAGGAGAAGCTGAGGGGGTGCCTAGGGCTGCCAGACCACCGCCTGGCGTGGGCCAGGCTAGGCCGCGCGACCAGGTGGTGCGGCGGCCCCCTGGCCCCTCTCCGTCTCATATTTTGGCTCCGGGTGTCCCTCGGTGAAAAACTGACTTTGGCTTTTGTCTCGTCCAATTCCAAGAATATTCATTTTCTGACTTTCTTGGAACAAAAAACAGCAGAAAACAAGCAGCTGGCACTATGGCTCTTTTTAATAGGTTAGTCCAAGAAAGTGTATAGAAAGTACTCCAAAGTATGGACAAAACATAAGAAAGTAGATAAAACCAAGCATGGAACATCAAAAATTATGGATACGCTAGCAACGTATCAACATCCCCAAGCTTAACTCCTGCTCATCCTCGAGTAGGTAACTGATAAAAAGAAAGAATAATTTTTGAGGTGACATGCACCATCATAAACTTGATCAAAGTATTTGCAGAACATTGATAGCTGGGATCATAGTACTTCAATCATAATATGAAAGACAAAGTTCTAGCAATAAGGCAAAGCAACTATGTTGCAACATGAAAAGGCACAAACAAAATATTCATGAATAACAATGCTTTGCAAGACGTTTGTTTGTTTCACATAAAGAAAACATAGCATAGTTGCATTCAGCTTGTCCCTCATAAAGTAGCAAACATAAATGCACATGACACCTTCAAAGTTCATAAGAGTGACTAGATACAAATAGTTTAAAACAAGCAATATCAAAGCTATGCATCAATCAACAAGTCTTGGGACAATGCACATAGAACTAAGAATGGCCACAATGCTCTCAAAGTAGGTGCATAAAGATAGAAGGTGGAGACTCAACATAAAAGTAAAAGAAAGGCCTTCATAGAAGGAAGTAGGGATTCAAGTTTCATAAAGAGCTTCCAAAAATTATGGTACTTATTAGCTTTCAGCTCTCATTGCCCCTATCATAAGCATCTTGAAGGTGATTAAGGTTAAAATGACACAACTAAGAGGATATGCTTGACAAGTTATAAGCCGAAATCTCATGCCCCTTACTTATGAAGACCGAACCTTATGATACTCAACTTCAGTCACAAGTAAGCTCTTGTCATTGTAAGTACATATGTATCATAGAGAACCGCCAATGGGGTACCCCTTGCACATGATATAGGAGTTATCCCATAATCAAAATGACAAGGCAAGCGGACAATGAGCATCTTAGCGATCTTTTTATTTGCTATTTTCATAGGTTTTTATTGAGGATGCTTCATAGAGTACTCATTATGGTTATGCTGCAAGTTTCCACCATGATTAGGCATGGCTTAGGCTAGCGGGCCAGGCGTTTCTCTAACACAAATACAAACTCCATGATCTTACAAGTTCCCCTTTTATTTCACACCACTGGGATCCATAAGCAAAAGAACATGATATCAACGGGGTACGAAGTACAAGTGCAATGTTGAAAGCATTCCCCATGATACACGGTTCTTCTAACTTCAACTTATAAAGCGCAAGCATATATGCAACAAAGATGGACGCAATGGTTCAAGTTTATTAAATGCAAAAAAGTAAAGTGTGCCATCAAGTTCGTGAGAGCTTTAATCACTAGTTTTCTCATAACAAGTTTAATTTGGAAGGTAGACAAAAACTTGAATATACTTGGAATAGCATATGCTAATAGGTAGGTATGGTGGACTCTTTGGAATAACTTGGTTTTAGGAGTTGGATGCAGGAGTGGAACTCATACTTGGTTATGGAGGCTAGCAAAAGATTGGGAGCGACCAACTAAGAGAGCAATAATGGCCATAATCATGTAGAGCGACAAAAAATCATTAATCAAAGCATAAAGTGATACTAAAAGTTGAAAACTAAAGGATCATAAAGGCTTATGCTGACTTGGGATAGTCATAACATGGTGTGAGCATGCGCCAAGTCAACCCAAATAAAGCATCAAAGGAGAATACCACAATATTATGCTTTAATATGCTAAAACAACGCATGATTTTTCAAAGGCACATTAAGCAATCTCAATTGTTTATAACAAGTCATTCTACCGCAAAGAATACTAAGCATAAAGCCAAAACAATATCAAGCATGGCATGACAAAGCATGGGCCACAGTCAAAAACAAGCTCTCTTTACCACTTAAGCATGAACTTTTCCTACTCTTTTCCAATCCAAACCAAACTATTTGAAAACCAATGTATGAAAGAGGGGGTCCAACCAATTTATTCAGAAAACTAAGAAAACCAAGCAAACAAAAAACCAAAACTAAAACAAAAAAGAAGACACTCCAAGAACAACACAACTGTGCATGAAACAATAAAAATGAAGTGTTTGGAAGAAACCTAGGATTTTTATTGATGAAGAAGGGGATGCCTTGGGCATCCCCAAGCTTTGACGCTTGTACTTCTTGGATATTTCTTGGGGTGACACGTGTGGCATCCCCAAGCTTGAGCTTTAGTCCATCCTTCATCTTATTACTCATTCCTTCCATACACCTGAAATTTTTCCTTCATACAAAACTTTACACAATCCTTATTAGCAACATTAGTGCACTCAAGATAATAGGTCTTTAGGTTCAGTTCCAACACCAATAAAACTTCCACTAAAACACAAGCTAATGTAGCACTTCCCTCAAAAATCTCAATTCCCCAAAAGAACTCAAAAAGGAACCAACAAGAAGCAAATGCAAATAAATGCAGAAATCTGTCAAAACAGACCAGCAGGTAAAGACGAATTTTTTGGAAGGCCTTCTGTTGCTCAAATCGAAAAGTGTTGAACTAACGAAAGTTAGATAACAACCTGGGGCAGAAGCACAAAAATTCACGCCTCAAAAGGACGTACATAGATTTTACACGAATGTTTACGGTGAAGCGCAGAAATCTGTTTCAGGACAGCAACTTTCCCAATCATTACTTCTCTCTCATTAGAGGTTACTCTCATTAGAGGTTATTACTGAAGTAATAACTTCCAAGACTCATCTAAAACTTTTGGGTTATCTCCCAATAATTACTTTTTTAACGCCTTTAAGTTAGGCATAAGAAGCAAGAAAAAGAATCAAGTGTTCTCAAATGAAGAAGCATTAAGAGCAAATTTTGCTTTCATAGGAGAGGCAAAAGAAATCTTCTCTCTCTTCTTAGGGAAGTGTTCTATACCTTTCTTGAGTTGGAGTTGATATTTAATGGTGCCTTCTTTCATATCAATAATGGCACCAACAGTTCTAAGAAAAGGTCTTCCCAAAGTAATAGGACAAGAAGCATTGCAGTCAACATCCAAAACATAGAAATCAACAGGGACATAGGCATTGTTAACCATAATAAGAACATCATTAATACTCCCCATGAGTTTCTTTTTAGCATTATCATCAAGTGGGACATTCAAATAACAATCTTCCAATGGTGGCAAGTCAAGCATATCATAAATCCTTCTAGGCATAATAGAAACACTATTATCAAGATCACATAAAGCTTTGAAATCAAAATCATTCACTTTCATATTGATGATGGGTTCCCAACCATCTTCTTGTTTTATAGGAATAGAAGCTTTATGTTTCATCTTTTCTTCTTTAATCTTTATGAGAGCATCAGTAATGTGTTTTGTAAAGGCCATATTCATAGCACTAGCATTAGGACTTTTAGCAAGCTTTTTTAGGAACTTAATAACTTCAGAGATGTTGCAACCATCAAGATCAAAATCATAATTATCATCTAAAGTAATAGAGCTATTACTAGCCTCAACACTAGTGGTAGTGATAGTAGAAACACTAATGTTTCTAGCAATTTCATCTTCTCTTTCCCATTTAGCATGCAATTCAGCTAATAGTCTAACAATTTCATCGATTCTAACTTGTATGGCATTAGTAGCTGCAAAGGGATTCTCATTAGTTTCAGGTTTAGCATCCATTTTATTCAAAGAAGATTGAGCTTCAGCCAATGATGCTATATTTCTTTCAGCATTAGAGAGTTTTTCCTCAATAGTTTTATTGAAAGCAGTTTGTTTACTAATAAAACCTTTAAGCATAACTTCAAGTTCATAGGGTGCACTCCTATTATTGTTGTAGGAATTTCGATAAGCATTACCATTGTTGGGAGGATATGGCTTATAATTGTTATTACCAAAATTATTCCTGTAGGCATTATTGCTAAAATTGTTATTTCTTATAAAGTTCACATCAACTTGCTCTTCTTGAGCAACCAAAGAGGCTAAAGGAACATTATTTGGATCAATATGGGCTCTCCCATTAACAAGCATAGACATGATAACATCAATTTTATCACTCAAGGAGGATGTTTCTTCAACAGAATTTACCTTCTTACCTTGTGGAGCTCTCTCAGTATGCCATTCAGAATAGTTAACCATCATATTATCCAGAAGCTTTGTTGCAGCACCCAAAGTAATGGTCATAAAGGTACCTCCAGCAGCAGAATCCAATAGATTTCTTGAAGAATAGTTCAATCCTGCATAAAAGGTTTGGATAATCATCCAAGCAGTCAGTCCATGAGTGGGACAATTCTTTACCAAAGATTTCATTCTTTCCTAAGCTTGAGTAACATGTTCATTACCAGATTGTTTAAACTTCATTATTTCACTTCTCATAGATATAATCTTAGCAGGAGGATAGTATTTTCCAATGAAAGCATCTTTGCATTTAGTCCAAGAATAAATATTATTCCTAGTTAAGGAATTCAACCATTCTTTAGCTTTTCCTCTCAAAGAGAAAGGAAACAATTTAAGCTTAATAATATCTCCATCTATATCCCTATGCTTTTGCATCTCACAAAGTTCAACAAAGTTATTTAGATGGGCAGCAGCATCTTCATTACCAATACCAGAAAATTGTTCTCTCATAACAAGATTGAGTAAAGCAGGTTTTATTTCAAAGAACTAGCTTCAGGAATAGGTGGAGCAATGGGTGTGCTCATAAAATCATTTTTGTTGGTGCTAGTGAAGTCACACAACTTAGTGTTTTCAAGAGTAGTCATTTTTTGTGTGTTTTTAATAAACAAAGCAAACTTGTAAAACTATTTTTTGTGTGTTTTTGATAAAGAAACAAGCAAACAAAGCAAAAGTAAACTAAGCAAAACAAAAACAACAAAGTAAAGAGATTGGTTATGAGGGACTCCCCTTGTGAAGATGTCCTTGACTCCCCGGCAATGGCGCCAGAAAATCACTTGCTGGCTCGTGTAATAACGAGCTCGTTGGGGAACCCCAAGAGGAAGGTATGATGAGCACATCAGTAAGTTTCCCTCAATTATGAAACCAAGGTTATCAATCCATTAGGAGGAAAGAAACACCTCAAAGGTGTTGCTAGCTGAACTTTGGCAGGCGCACTACCGGTGCCAGTAGCAACGTGGAGACCTGCACAACACAACCACAGAACTCTGTCCCCAACTTGCGATGAGGTTGTCAATCTCACCAGTTTTGCTGAAAACAAAGGATTAAACGTATCGAGTGGAAGAAAGTAATAGTTTGCAGAAAGTAAATATAAAGCAGTAAACAGTTGTAGATTGATGATAAAAGAAAGGACCGAGGTCCATAGTTCACTAGTGGTGGCTCTCCTTAAGATATATGACAAGTTGGGTGAACAAATTACAGCGGGGTAATTGACAAACATCGAGAAAGCAATACATGCCTATACTACTCATCTTGACTCCTTTGAGACTTGATTGGGCATTACAACATTATACATAGACCGTAATCCAACTGCATCTATGACGAATAATCCGCCTTCAGGTTATCATCCGAACCCCCTCCAGTATTAAGTTGCAAGCAACGGATAATTGCATTACACATTGCGTGTAAATTAAACAATATGATTGTTCTTTGAACAAAGGATTGTTGTTTTCTCCCTAGTAGCAACAACACATCTAGTACCTTAGAGATTTCTGTCACTTCCCTAGATTACTAGAGGCATGAACCCACTATCGAGCATAAATACTAACTCTTGGAGTTGCTAGCATCTACTTGGCCAAGATAGCTACTAACAACGGAAAGCATGCAAGATCACAAATAACAAAGACATGATAGAATCAATAATCAATCTGAAATAGCATCTCAATATCCATCGGATCATAAACACAACATGTATGAATTACAAATAGATGGTCTTGATCATGAGCAGACTCACAAGATCTAAACATGATAGCACAAAGGAGGAGAACCAGCCATGTAGCTACTACATGGACCCGTAGTCCAGAGATGAACTACTCATGCATCACACCGGAGGCTTGCATGATGATGAAGAAGGCCTCTAGGGTGAATTCTCCCCTTCGACAGGGTGTCAGTAAGAGCTTCAGATCCCTCCCGATATAGGGATGGAGATGACGGCAGCTACAGACTCTTTCATGGACTTTTGATAGGATACTTAGGGTTTCTGTATCGAAGGCATCTTATAGGCGAAAGGAGAGACCGAGGGGGTGCCTAGGGCGGCCAGACCACCCCCTGGCACGGGCCAGGCTGGGCCACGCAGCCAGGTGGTGTGGCGGCCCCTTGGCCCCTCTCCGTCTCGTATTCTGGCTCCGGGTGTCCCTCGGTGAAAAACTGACTTTGGCTTTTGTCTCGTCCAATTCCGAGAATATTCATTTTTTGACTTTCCTAGAACCAAAAACAGCAGAAAACAGGCAACTGGCACTGTGGCTCTTGTTAATAGGTTAGTCCAAGAAATTGTATAGAAAGTATTCCAAAGTGTGGACAAAACATAAGAAAGTAGATAAAACCAAGCATGGAACATCAAAAATTATGGATATGTTAGCAACGTATCACTCTCTCAAAACCTCAAGGGATCTCCATCTCCATTCAACTTCATTCGATTTCCTCGCACACAAGTGATCTACGGTATGTTTCTCCTCCTATCCTCCAATTAGTTTTTGCAAATTCAACTTTGATCTATTGTCATTATCAATCTAGGGTGAGACCTACTATGAACCAATTGTCATGATTTTCTTTCCTAGATTATTATTATTTTGAGGAGAATTCTTTAGTGTGCTATGATGAGGAATATGATACACTTATTGTTGTTGGATCAAAAAGTTTTATTTTGCCTTTCTTCAATGTTTTAGATGATGAACACAAGGATCCAAACTCGTGCTCGTGCCACCGCTAGCGCTTATCGGCTTGCCGCTCAGGAACGCATGGGGATACGGTTCAAGAATGAGGCCTATCATGATCGCTTCAACATGATCAAGAACCGCGAAGTGAAGGCCACCAAGTGGGCTTGCCCCATCATATTGAACCAACTCCATATTGCTGATGACTTCAATTTACTTCACAATAGAGCTGGCCTACAAAACTATGTGTACAATGATGTACCTACTTATCGCCGCTTAACCATTGAATTCCTTAGTTCATTGCAAAGCATGGTTAAACAATGGCAAGGAGAGGATACTATTTCTTTCCATCAGATAAACAACAACTAGACTTTAACATTAGATGAATGGTGCGCATGTTTTAATTTGCCAAATAATGATATTCACGCTTTACGCACATCCTTTACTGGCTTAAGTCCTTCCCCGATCAATACTATAATGGAATGAGTTTCACTAGTAGAGTGAACAAGGGGAAGAATATTCAACATCCTACAATTTGCTATTTGTTCTATGTTATTGCTAACACTTTGCAGGCACATAATGAGTTCACGAGACTCAACGAGGAGGACATCCTAGTCCTTGCAAAGGCTGCTTGCATCAACTGTAGCTTGTCACTCAAATTGGGTGCCATCCTTGTGCGCTACCTGGAGAACCAAGCCTCCCAAAGCCAAGGGCCAATCACAAGAGGAGGCATTATCACCGTGCTTGCCAATGCCCTAGGCCTCGACCTAGGTGAGTTGCAACTGGTACTAGGTGAGACATGTGTTGGTTTCTCCACCTTGAGAGCCTGTGGAATGCAACCTAGGAGAGGTGGTGTTTATTACCTGCATACTGCTAGAGATGGGCGTATCTACCCTGCTCCTATGCCTAATGGTCTTTTCTCTATCGAGGAAGGACGTTTGCTATATGATTCACAGGTTGAGAAACACTAGCCCGAAGAAGAGATTACTGAAGAGGACGAGGACCAAGAAGAGGAGCAAGAAGTTCCTTATCAAGAGGAGCAGCCACAAACCCGGTTCGCCACATACCAAGATTTCCAAGGACTTGGAGGAACTGTGTAGAGGATGCATAACCTCTCTTTGAACCTCCGAGAATCAACAAGTAACCTCTCAACTCAATTCGCGAACTGGAGTAACAACTTTTCCCCGCCACCACAATGATTTGAAGGGCTTGCAAAAGCCTAAGCTTGGGGAAGTTTCCTCATGTATCTTTATTTGGCGTTTATTTGCTTTTATTTAGAGGTTGTGTTTTTATTTGAATTTATAAGAACTCGTGTTGGTTTCCCAACACTTTATCTTTAGTTCTTTCTATTTTGCTTTCAAAATTTTCTAGCCGAGCTTTGCCGCCAATTTTCTATTCTTTAATTTTCCACTCTTAAGAAACCACAAAAAGATTTCTCCATATTTCCGTATTCTCTTTCTTCCTTTTCTTTCCACCTCGAGGTCTTCATATATTTGCAGGAGAGTGGTCGACTTCGAATTTCCAAGAAACAAATAAAAAGGAAGAGAGACGTGGAACCAAACATGAGAGGTATGCCTTATGAGTCCCCACTTTTGAAGTTTGAGAGACCCATGCTAGTTAGTAGTAAATGTTGAGATATTATATTGGTGGAGTGAGTCCTTGTATCTCCGTAAGATTTTCGTTTGCATGGGTATTTAATTGTGTACGTTTTGTTCCAGCTCTCGTAATTAACCAAGTCTTGCCTAAAGTTGCGAAAAAATTGTAATAAGAAAAAGTCTCACAATTGAAGGGTTGTGTGTTGTAGTGCTTAGTCTTGAAGGCTTATTTCTAGAGATACTCAACACCACTAAAAATATTGATTGACTTGATAGCTCTCTTTGAAAGGATTTGTTCGATTGAATTAATGTTTAGCGATTTTTGTGAGCATGCCAAAGTTTGACTTTTTAATCATAATAATGATATAGCTTTATGCGTGTCAAACTTCATGGGATGCCGACAACTCTCCTAGCCTACGCACGATCTTCATGGAGGAAACTCCTAGATTTCAGCTATGCATTGATTAAACACTTGTAGCAGCAATGCTATAGTGGGTAAGATTCTTGGCACCCCCGAGTAGCTGTAATCATGATGGAATCACTCCTCTGGCTGTTATGAGAAATCATTACGCAAAAGGAACACAAACCTTAGTGATGCCATGAGTGTCCATCACAGCCCGATAAACTAAATAATTTATTTTGGCATGCTCTCAATTACTTAAAAATTGAAATTCTTGAAAGACAATGAATAGAAAAGTAGTGCTTGAAAAGTCTTGATTTATTGATGTGGGAGATTTAAGACACTCTAGTATATATGCTTTCCATGACAACTCTCACACTCTTAATTTACATGATTATACTTTACTATTCAAAGCCTAGCCTATGAGTTGATTACTTGACATTGAATAAACTTTACTCATTTGAATCATCCATGCTTACAATAATTTTGCTGCACTATAAGGATGCATGAAACCCATATGATATGCTTGCCATTGCTCTATCTATGCTGAAGTTTTTCAGATTTATAAAGTGGAGGAAACATGAGACTACTAATCATGAGTAAGATCACCATCTCGTTATTTCAGTTTAAACGCTGAGTTCCTTTTTGATTTTGGTTTTCTTGCTCGGGACGATCAAGTTTAAGCTTGGGGAGGTTGATGGCTCTGAAATATAGCCATCTAACGTCCACATTTAAACTGGATATTAATCATATTCTTGATAAAATATCTCTCTAAACCCTGCCACTAATGCTAATATTCAGAGGGGTATGCAATCCTTTCTTTTTGTATTTTTCCTGCACAGATAATGTCGTTTAAAGGAGGGAATCACTACATTAAAGTCAAAGATACGAGATTTCCAACTACCAGAAGAAACCAGGAGCCTTACATCGGAGGTAGATGCTTTAACGACCAACTATATGGCTGGAGCAAAAATTCCGACCATATAGCTCCGGTCGTATAGTTAGCGCCGCCATCGTTAGGTCAAACAGAACAACTTTCGTGAAGGGACCCCTATATAAAGAAGCCTCGGGCAACGAGAAAACGAGAAAATACGAGATTTCCCATCTGCTCTTTCTCTGCTTTATGCCTCCATCGCCATTGCTGCTGCTCTCTGCCCCCTAGATTTTCGTCCCATTCATGGCGCTGGACCAACTCCATGTGTTTCTGAGTTATTTTCTCCGCTCGCATCGGCACCGCAAGATGGGGAAGAAGAAGGGAGGTGCTGTTGTTGAGTCCGCCGCCGCCATTGCTGCTGTCAAGAAGAAGGGCGGCTCCGCCTTTGCAGGCACCAGCATCGCCGTCGCCGGGAAGAAGAAGGGCGCGGGCACCCGCGTCACCAATGGCGCGTGGCGCGCGTCCATCATCAAATCGTCTGAGCTGCGTCTTCTTCGTCCGGATGGAGTTCTATCTCCCGTGGTTGGTGACTCGCGAGTGCCGGGCAGCAAGGTAACTCCTTGTCCTCCTACTGGTTTTCAGGTGATGTTCCTAGCGTTCATCATCCGCGGTCTGTCTCTGCCCCTGCATCCTTTCTTCAGGGGTCTCCTTTGTTTCTATGGGCTCCAGCTGCATCCGCTGTTCCCCAACTCTATTCTCCACATCGCCTGCTATATTACACTTTGCGAGTGCTGGCTCAGAGTTAAGCCACACTTTGGTCTCTTCAAACGGCTTTTCAAGCTGAAGCGTTAGTCGGCATCTGGTTCTGTAGTCTACGATGTAGGAGGCTGCGGAGTCCATGTCGACTCCTCCGTCACATACTTCGATATCAAGCTCATGGTGTCCGTCCAAGGGTGGAGAGACAAATGGTTCTACATCCGCGACTAGAAGGCCGACGAAGAGCACTTCGGACTCGCGCCATTTGATCCCGCGACGCCGTGCAGGAGGAGGCGTTCTTGGAAGAACATGGTGAGGCCCGGCGAGTCTGAGGAGACAGAAGTGCCGTACGAGCGCGTCTGTGACCTCGAGAGTCGCATGGGTAAGGAAGAGGGAGGCTGCCCCCTCATTCGCACATGGTTGCACCGTCGCATCTAGCCCCTGCAGGCCAGGATCCACCCCATGTTCCAATGGGCTGGTGCAGACGATGTGACTCACATATCTGCTGATGGCATTTCCGCGAGTGAAGTAGATAAGAGGATGCGACTGTTGACCAAGTACACTACCAAGGATGTACTCCTAGTGAACCAGTCGTGCTTCCATTTGATGCTTCTAACCCTCCTCCTGAGGTATGATTGTGCTACGAAGTAGCTTTATTTGTTGAGTGCTTCTGATTTTCTTGACGTGTGCTGACTTGTTTTCTGTATGCAGGAGTGGAAGGTGTCTCCCAGTTTGCCCCCTCTTCCTGAGGGGGTTATTCCTCACGAAGTAGATGAAGAGGACGAGTCGGAATCGACCTTCCCTTTTGAAGAGGAGGAGGAAGCCCCCGAGTCCAGCAGTCCGGACACTCGCAAGCGTTCGCGCAGCAAAGATTCGGATGCGTCATCTCCTTCGACTCCAGGAGGCCCAACTATTGGTGCGGAGTCACCAATTCCTTCTATTCCTGTGAGCTCCATAGCGCCATCTGCCCACAAGAAGATGTGGCTGCCGAAGGAGTCGTCGGAGTCAGAGGACCAAACCTTTGATTTTGATAAGTTTGTCTGGTAAGTATACAATTCTCATCTTGGTTCTTTATGGAGTTGCATTTCCTGATGCTGGTTTTGTTCCGTAGTTAACCGGTGTCGTCATCTTCTGGCGACGTCCAATTTTTGAAGGAATCTGGAGTCGCGGACTCCAAGGCCAAGGAAGTGGCTGAGCAAACTCCTTCTCCTCCATTGGCGGACCACTCCGGGAACAATTCATCAAGTTCTCCACACGCTGTGGAGCACCATATGGTTGTCCGGACGGCCTTGCCTGTTGATCGACTTGAGTCTCTGGAGGATCACATATGCGTGATGTTGCTTTTACTTGCAGTCGAATTAATCATCTATGCTATCTGTTGATTCTTTGTTTTTTCTCCCATTGCAGCTTATTGTGAAGGAAGTTGCTCGCCTGGCGAAGCAAGTACTTGCAATGGGTCGACAGCACGAATTGTTGGATAATCGCCATCGCGTGGTTGAAAGTTAGTTTTTTTGCTTCTTCTTCTTCATCCTTGTGATATACTCAACTGACGGTCTATCTTTGTATGTTTTGCATCTGAGCATAACGTGCTTCTTCGTGAAGCCGCTGCCCTTGAAAAGACGCTCGCCGCGACAGTGAAGAGTCACGATGAGGTAGTCGCTGCACTTGATGAATCATGGAAACACGAAGAGGGTTTGTGCGCCTCCATCGCTGCGAGGGAGAAGTTGTTCGAAGAACAGCTCTTCTCGATTGCCAAGTCTCTTTCAGGTATGTTTCCTTTTATGTCTCGACTGCTTCTTTCTTCAATGTCTTGCTATTGTCTGGCGCTTTGTTACGTGTAGAATCTTTGGCGGTTTGAGCTTTGGCCAAGCGCTTCGTGATGATGATGCCTTGGAAGGTCTTTGTCGCGAAGTCGAGGACGCAGCGTCCATCCGAGGAGCTGACCAAAGCTAAGGGCATTCTCAGTCGCATCCGCGAGGAACTAGCGCCCAAAGCTGAGCTAATTGAGAACTTGGATGACCTAGTGGAGTCCCTTGCTGGAGGTATTCCTGCAGACTTCAAGAACTCGCTTCGTGCGGTTGGCGCTTCAATGTCACTCGTGATGTTTCAAGCCCATGGCGTGGAGGTGGATCCTGCTGCGGTCTCCAAGGCGATGCCCGTCGGCGCAGATGGTCAACAGGTAGTTTTTGCTCCTTTTGCAACTGCACATGGCAATGCAGTCGTAACTCATCAACACAGTCGCCAAGTACTCTGAGGAGCTGCAGCGAGCCAAGAAGGCGGTGAAGGCTACGGCGTCAGGGGCCGGCGGGAAGTCTGTGGTGTCTGATACCGCCACGGAATTGATGAAGCCTCCGAAGCCGAAGTCCAGGTCGGAGAAGCAAGCTTCTCCTCAGTAGTTTTATTTGTAATAGTTAATAGCTTGACCCCTTTTGTCTAGAACATGCCACTGGCGGGTGTCTCTGTTGATACTTTGTTACGTTTGAATGCACTTGAGTTTTTGTCCATGTGTTTCTTGGTCTTCTTATTATCTCTTGCTTGGCTTGTGATAGGGCACACCGAGTGGTCCTTCGAGTGAGCCTCGGGATCCTCCATCCACTGATGATACCTTAGCGTAGTCGCGCTCAACAATGGATGAGCTATCTCTGCTTTCACGACTGCGTGATCACGTTAAGCAGCTGGAGCGCGAACTACCTGTCCTCCATGGTAACACGGATGTATGGAAGTCGAGGGCGGAGAAGGCCACCGCCCGAGAGCAATATCTACTAGGGGAGGTGGCGCAGCTGGGTGACCAATTCAAGTGTTAGCTTTCTGCCTCCTTATCTTTTCTTGTAGTCAATCGCGACAGTTCATTGTCTTCATACTTTTGCCTCTTGCTTGGTATAGTTGTCAGCGCGTGTCATCCGCAGGATGAGAAGGACATGATCGCCATTCGCATGAACGACCTGACCCAGGAATAGCTTCAGGCAAGTGGGTACTTCTGGGTGGATCATGATCACGCAATCGCACTTGCGACCTTGTAGGATCGTGCCTCGCGAGTGCTTCATTTTCTGAAGAAATCGCAATCATGCTTAAGGAATATCTTTCAGATAATGTTTCTGTTGGATGTCGTTCCTTCGAGCCTGTTGGCTCTCCTTGCTAAGTTTCAAGACTTGAGTGCAGTTCGAGATTGTGTGCGGCAGCAGTTGGTGGCTGGTGCCAAGGATGCTTTATCGCTGGTGGGACTGCATAGGCCTGATGTAGATATTGCAGCTATTGCTGCTGGTCCACCGACAGGTTCGACCTGGAATATGGTTCCTCATTATCAGGCGGTGGATCAGCCAGCGGAGGAAGTTGTCAACTTCTTCGAGGAACAGACAAACGTTCTTCTGTTGCAACAGTAGTATTAACTTGTATCCTGCACATAAATGTACTAGTGTTGTAAATTTCATATATATGTGTTGTTTATAATTGATTGACATTGATGTGTAAAGAGCTTGTTAGCTCGTATGTTTTGCGAGTGCGTGGCACTATGCGATTCCTTTTCATTAGCCTGACTTGTGTTTATCTCAGCACCTTGCCAACCCGCCAGGTGCGTTGCAGCTGGGTTGGTGTTTCTCAAGGGTTCGATTATTGCGTCAGCTACTCAGGATATCGCGATTGGTTCGTAGAACAGATGTGTAAAGGGTGGCACAACGCCCGAGTAGGTAGATGGCAAAAAATAATAGAAAATCTCAGAGTTTGGGGCACTTAACTTTATATATTTGCATAATCAGTACGAGGTACAATGTGTGGCTAAGTAGCCTGGCTGAATAGCCTTATTTGGAATGAAAAGAAAAGAAAAACGACTAAGGGTAGAAGCACTGCAGCTGCGTGACATTCCAGGGGTTGGAGTATGTGACTCCTGTCTCGAAATCTTTAAGGCGATGGGCGCTACATGGGATTACTTCTGTAACCACATATGGTCCCTCCTAGGGGGACTCGAGCTTGAGGTGCCCTTGCTGTTTCAGTCGCAGGACCAGGTCTCCTTCGACGAAGGATCTAGGGCGTAGCCTTCTGCTGTTGTAGTTGCGCAGGTTCTGTTGGTAGATCGTCGATCATTCTGCTGCGATTTCCCGTGCCTTGTCAAGGAGATCGACGGAGTCTTCAAGTGCAAGGGTTGACTCCTGCTCGCTGTAAGCGACTACTCGCGGGGCTTTGTAGCGTACCTCTGCGGGTAGCACCGCTTTAGCACCATGCACCATGAAGAAAGGGGTGTATCCCGTGGCACTGTTTGGGGTTGTGCGTAAGCTCTAGAGTCTGATTACGGCTCGTCGGCGACACCCTATGGCATGTTAAGTGGCTAAGGACTCGCTTCTTGATTCCGCATGAGGCAGCCGTTGGCCTTTTCGACTTGATCGTTGGTCTGTGGATGAGCTACAGAGGCATAGCTTACATTGATTCCCAGGTTTTCGCAGAAACCCTGGAACTCCTTAGAGGTGAAGTTCATTCCGTTGTCCGTGATGATGCTGTGTGGCACCCCGAAGCGATAGATAGTGGACTCGAAGAACTTGACTGCACTGGCTCCTGATTGGTTTGTCACTGGCATGGCCTCTATCCACTTGGTGAATTTGTCATTGCGACCAGGAGGTAGCGTAGCCTCCTCATGAGGATTTTGGGAGCTTCTTGAGCCATGTCGAATCCCCATTGCGCAAAGGCCAAGCCAATGGTATTGGCGGAGTTCGCGCCAGTGCGTGCGGTTTGTCCATAAATCGGCAAGCGTTGCATCTACGGGCGATGTCCTTGGCGTCGCGCATGGCCGTGGGCCAGTAGAATCCAGCTCGTAGAGCCTTGACGACAAGGGCGCGACTGCCGGCATGGTGCCCACAAGTCCCTTCATGGATGTCGAGGAGGACTACCCTTCCGTCCGCGTTGGAGACGCACCGTTGGAGTACTTCTGTGATGCTGCACTTGTATAGTTCTCCGTTGATGACGGCGAATGCCTTGGATCACCGTGCGATGTGTCTCGCAGTCGGGTCGTCCGATAGCCTCTCTTGCTGAGAAGATATGTGATGTAGGGTTGAGTCCAAGATGGCTCGATTATCATGACTCCCATTGATCCCTCGAGTCCTGTGTCGAGCTCCAGGTCATCAAGTGCCATTGGCTCATTGGGCGGCGTAGCCCCCGAGTCCGTTGTTGCGCTTGCTTTCTTCTCTGTGGCCTTTGGCTTGATGGATCATTCACAGATACGCTCGATAAATACCCCAGGTGGTATGGGGAGCGCAGTGGAGCCAATGTTGGTGAGTCGTGCCTCTTCGTTGCTTTCACGGACTACGTGCCGCAACTCACAGCCGTCGAAGTCCCCTTCGAGTGTGTCGTAGAGGTCGTGGTAGGCGATCATATTGTCGTTCAACGCGTCACACTCGTGCATTGTTTGGTTGATGACCAGCTTGGAGTCGCCGTAGATGATGAGCCTCTTGGCGCCGCAGGCTTTTGCCATACGCATCCCATGCAATAGGGCCTCGTATTCCACTTCGTTGTTGGAGGCGGTGAACTGCATTCGTAGAATGTATTTCAGCTTGTCTCCTTGGGGCGTTGTCAGTATGACATCTGCGCCACTCATCCTTCGCTTGGATCCGTCGAAGTGCATTGTCTAGAGGTAAGACATATCTGGTTTTTCAGGGAGCTGATTCTCCATCCAGTGCACGAGGAAGTCAGGGAGAACTTGCGACTTTATCGCGTCGCGCTTTTCATATGTAATGTCTCGTGGCGACAATTTGATTCCCCAAAGCATGACTCGTCCGGTGGCGTCAGGGTTGTTGAGGATGTGCCCAAGCGGGGCGTCGTTGACCACCACGATTGGGTGCTCCTGGAAGTAGTGGCGCAGTTGCCTGGCTGTCATGAAGACCCTGTATGCCAGCTTCTGGTAGTGCGGGTACCGCTGTTTTGTTGGCGTGAGCACCTCGCTGAGGTAGTAGACTGGGCGCTGCACCCCGTGGACCTTGTTTTCCTCGGCTCGTTCCACCACGAGCACCGTGCTGACCACCTGTTTGGTGGCGGAGATGTATAGCAGCAGTGGTTCTCTTTCGCGTGGGGTCATCAGTACTGGTGAGGTAGATAGTAGACGCTTGAGGTCTTCGAATGCTTCCTGCGCCTCATTGGTCCACTCGAACTTGTCAGTTTTGCGGAGAAGTTGGTAGAAGGGCAGTGCCTTTTCACCCATTCGACTGATGAATCGTGCGTCGCGATTAAGCCAATTCGCTGCTGGACTCATCTTCGTTTTCGGCTTCTCCATGGCGATATGGCTTTATTTTCTTCAGGTTTGCCTAAATCCCTCTTGCGGAGATGAGATACCCGAGTAGTTGCCCAGATGGTACGCCGAAGGCGCATTTTTCTGGTTTGAGCTTGATCCGGTAGTGGTCGAGGTTGGCGAAGGTTTCACGTAAATCATCGATTAGCGAGGCTTCCTATTTGGTTTTAATTACGATGTCGTCAACATAGACTTGGATGTTGCGACCAAGTTGGTTCTTGAGGCAAGCCTTCATGCACCGCTGATAGGTGGCTCCTGGGTTTTTTAGCCCAAAGGGCATTGTGTAATGTGAAACGCGCCAAAAGGTGTTATGGCTGTTTTATCTTGATCTTCCTCCTTCATTGAATCTGATTATAGCTTGAGTAGGCGTCGAGGAATGAGGCGCTCACATCCAGCGGTGGAGTCGATGATTTGGTCGATTCAGCGAGGAAGTGATCCTTTGGGCGGTGCTTATTCGGGAGGTGAAATCCACGCATCCAAGTAGGATATCGGTGTCCTTTTGGGTATCGGCACCGTGTTGGCGAGCAGTACTTTCCTTGATCTCACGTATGAATTTGGCGCGAGGTTTGTTGATCTCCATTCAACGCTTTTGCTCTTGGTTCAGACAGTCGCCGAATTGTTTGTTTGAATGGCCTTGCGTCTGGGTTGACATTGAGTGCGTGCTCGTTGAATTCCCTAGGGACCTCTGGCATGTCCGCTGGACACCAGGCGAAGATTTCCCAGTGCTCATGGAGGAATTGACGCGAGTTCTATCTTGGGACTCAAGTTGTTGGTGATGAGGGCTGTCTTGGCCGGGTCCGATGGGTGGAACTGAACTTTCTTCATGTGCACCGATGAGTCAAAGGACATGTCGGGTGAACTTGGCCGGCTCAGGGGAGGCAGGCTGTTGTTTGTCGACTCCTTCAATCTTGTGAGTTCTTCTGCATCTTAGAAGAAGGGAAATTCTGTTGAATTCCTATCGCGGTTGTCGGACATCGTCGGATCTTGATGGTCTTGTGAGGGCTGTCGATGACTTCGAATTTGATGCGTTCACGTTGAAAGTTTTTCGGCAGACCAAAGATGACGTCGAGGTTGATTTTGCCTAGGGGATATATGCCCTTGCCTGGGACGATGCCGTGGAATGTCGTGTCCGAGGCCTCTAGGCAGGTTAGAGGGATCCTCATCGCTCGCAAGGTACTTGTAAACATGAGGTTAATGCCGCTTCCACCGTCCATGAAGACGCGACTCATGTCGAAGCCTCCGATCTGTGCCTCGAGTACGAGGGGCGATGGCTGGCGAGTACTTGGCGGGTGGTCGCGCTTGTCGAAGGTGATGTAGGAGTCACTTCCACTGAGGTACTTAGTAGTGGGTGGTGGTGAGTTTGTCGCCAAGTTGACATGGCGAGTGATGGCCTTCTGCACCCGATTTGAGGGGCATCCCTTTTGGATCATCATGTTGCCCACAGCCCGTGGGTATGGCTCGCCGCCTTGATTGTGGACCGGTGCGGCCGTGGTTGATGGCACTCCAGGTGGTGGTGGAGGAGCTCCATGTGCGACAGCGCCTGGGGCGACTCCGTAGCCCCTGTTGACTGTGTCGCGATTCATCCGAGCCAAACCCTCGTGGAGCTTGAGGAACTCGCGGCAGTCCTTGAAGGTGGCTGGATTTCTTCTTGCCGTCGTGCTTATCGATGTAGAAGTGCACGTTGCACGGCCCAGACAGTTTGTCCTTGATTGTTGTCGCGGGTGCCTCTTTGCGAGTGTGGCGCTGCCATACCTGCATGGTTTTCTCGGAGTCGCGGTGTCCGCTGTTGCGATAGCCGCTGTTGCGGTTGTCGTCGCGCCTGTCGGCGTAGCCGGTGGCAACCATGTTGATGTCGCCGTGATCATCTTAGATGCGCATTTGACATTTGCTTCGGCGATCGCGTCTGCGCTCGAGTTCTGCTTCGTCGTTGGAGTGAACGCGGTTTTTCACCGAGTCTTCTCCATCTGCCCACCGATTCGCGATTTCCATCAGGTGGTCAATTGTTTTGGGCCTCGAGCGGCCCAGCTCCTGCCTGAGCTCTATGCGGTGAACGCCGCCGTTGAATGCGTCGATTGCGCGATCCTCTGGGATATTTTCTGTGGAGTTCTTGATGATGGACCACCTCTGGATGTACGAGCGTAGCGATTCGCCCGACCTTTGCTGGCAGCACCTTAGTTCTTCGATTGATGCGGGCCTTTTGTTGGTGCCCTTGAAGTTGCGCACAAAGATGTAGACCAGCTCTTCCCAGCTGCGAATGGATCCGCGTGGGAGGTTGTTGAGCCATGCTCGGGCGGCACCCAGCAGCTGTAGCTGCAGGCATTGCATGGCCATGCTTCGACTCCCGCCATGGAGCCTGACGGAGGAGATGTGGTCCTCCAACCAGATTTTTGGGTCCTACAGGCCGTCAAATTTTGGGTTCTCCGATGGGAGCTTAAACCCTTTGGGAATTCGCTTCTTCTTGATAGCCGTGCTAAAACATCCGGTGCCACAGAGCTCTACGTATTCGTCCTCTGAGTCAGTCGATCGGGCACGTCGTGCCCTTGACTTGTCGATTTTGCGCTGCGTGATGTCATCACGCGCATTGTAGTCATGGTCATGTCGCCGTGAGCGGCGACATCGAGACAGATCGTGACTGTCGTCGCTGGACGAGGGTGAGGAATAGAGTTTTGCCAGAGCCTTGCTTCTCTTTGGCTCCGGCGTTGGTTCTTTGTCGAGAGCAGCTTCAATTAACCCCAAGCCCGCGATTGTAGATTGCTGCATGGTGGCTCGGGGATCTCCAACTGGCGGCTGGTTGTTGAGTAGGTACATGGTGGCCACTATCACCGCTGCTTGCGGCGTCTTTGGGACCACGTTGCCCCGGGTGTCGACTGTCATAGAGCTGAAGTCGAGGACTTCCGCAGCTTCTATGCGATCCTTCTCGGTGAGGTGGGCCATTCGAGATCGCCTCTTGTTGGCCATGTACTCGTTGCCCTTGGAGGAGGATCCTCCGAGGGAGGAGAGCCCGACCCTTCAAAGACTCGACTCATCCGCCGCCTTTTTACAAGCTTCGATTTGCGTGATCATTTGTAGCTAGCGTCTATACTCCTCCTTTAGTAGCCAATGGTAGCCCATTAGCATTTCCTGTGATGTGCCTGGAGGCAGAGGATTGCTTTGCAGAGCTTCTCGGTAGCGGGCCCACTCAAGATCGTTGAGCCTGATCACGACACGTTCGCCAGTGTGTTCGTTCACCATGGGTGGAGGCTGTTGTCCCTCCATTGTTGACGGGTGCGCCATTGCCACCATTGCCGCCATTGGGTGGTCCACCGTTAGGTATGCCACCGTCGGATGGAGGTGGATTAGGGCCATTACCACCGTTGTCGCGATTGGCGCTGGTTTTGCTGGAATTGATGACGGCGCACATGAAGTGGTTGGGGCAGCTGTTGCTTCCACAACTTTCGGATCTGGAGCCATAAACCCCATCTTCCGTCTCTAGGCCACCCAGATCGGATCCGCGACTGCTGTCGCTGTCCGTGCTCTCAGCTGTTGCTGAGGTGTTGAGCTCGCTGAGGGCGCTGATTGGTGGCGGGAACCACGATGCTGGAGCAATCGCGGATGCCGTTGGCTGGTCAGGCATGCAAAGCGTGCCCATCTGACCAACTTGCAAGCGGAAGCTCCCAATCGCCAGGCTGATTCCATCACCGACGGACTCGAAAGCCGGGCGAGTGGCAGGCGTGTGGACGATGAAGTCGAACGCGCCGGAGAGTTGGCGAATCTTCTCTATTGCGGAGTTGTAGATCACGGTTGATGAGGCCGAAGAAGCCGCAACATCAGCACTCCCAATTCCCACAGACGGCGCCAATTGACGAGGGATTAACTCGTCAATGCCCATTGTTATGGACTTGGGTTTTGGCGAAGGAGGGAGCGCTGGAAGCATCAATCAGCTAGCAAACAAGCACACAGGGACGCAAGATTTACCCAGGTTCAGGCCTCGTAGAGGTCCCTACTCCTGCTTGTCTGATCTTGGAATTAACGAAGGAATCGAAGATTGCAGCCACGCGTAGATGCAATCTGGCGAGAGTTGTGGAAACTAGGTTGCGTGTGTCCTCCTCGTCGCCCCCTCCTAGCCTTTATATAGATAGGCCAGGTCCCGGCTAGCAGGTCGAGTCGGTTACAGATTAGGGTTTTCCCTTTAAACTTTCTATCTTTAAACTTCTTCTTGTCTCACAAGTAATCGAGAGTCCATGGACCACTCGAAGTCTTCAATGGACCATGGCAACGCCGTGGGCTTCCACCATATCTAGACCATATATACTAAATTCGAGTACCTATAGGGTATACCCATGTCACTATCCATCAAAGTAGCAAAAATGAGTGTGGTTTGCTAACACCTCTAAGGTTTGATCTATGAACGGTAAAGGATAGTGATCTTTCCTAGTTTCTTTATTCAATTTCCTGAAATCTATACACATCCTATGTCCAACAATAGTTCTAGTAGATATCAATTCATTGTTTTCATTAGGAACAACAGTAAAACCGCCCTTCATAGGGATACAATGAACATGACTTACCCATTCACTTTCTTTTACAGGATAAATTATACGTACGTCCAATAGGAGTACTATCTCTTTTCTTACCACTTCCTTCATTTCGGGCTTCAGTCATCTATTAAATTCCGCAATTGGTTTAGCACCTTCCTCCATGAATATTCGATGGGCGGTTATCATGGGACTAATGCCCTTCAAATCATCCATTGAGTACCCAAAGGCCTTGCGATGCTCCTTAAGTATTTTCATGAGTTCTTATTCTTCTTGTCCTAAAAGTTTAGCACTAATAATAATAGGAAATTTATTTGTATCATCTAAAAATCTAGATTTAAGATTATCTGGTAGAGTCTTCAATTTTGGGGGTGGTAATTCCTCGTCCCCTCACTTTTCCGGCTCTTCGAAAGCCTCATTAGTTGGAGGCCCTATAATGGGAAGTGAATCGAATTCACCTTCTAATTATTCTAGGGACTTATCCTCCATAACTATTTCTTCATAATTTAAGTCTTCATTTATTTCTTCTTTTTGATCACTAAAGAAGAGAGCTTGCATTTCCTCAACAATTTTCTCTTTCTATTCTTCTTGTATTTGTAGAGGTTGGTCTTTAAATTTGGAAAAGTGGAATTCTTTTTCCGCTTCCCAAGCTTAAGAGACACAATCTCCTTTTTGAAATCAACTTTGGCACCTACATCACTCAAAAAGTTTCTTCCAAATATAATTGGGCAAAGAGCGCCAGCTAGCATATCAACAACTACAAAATTGATAGGAAAGTTTTTATTGCCAATTGTGACAGTTGCATCTTCTAATACTCCCATTGGAATTCTAAGAGTTTTATTGGCTAACATGATCGTCATATCAGTATTTTCAATTGTAGCCAGTTCTATTTCTTCTTTTATTTCTAAATAAAAATCATAAGATATAACATTAACTTCGATGCCAAGATTGCATAAACCATAATGCGAGGTTTCCTTAAATATGTAGGGAAGAATAAGCTTAGCCACATCTTTTACCTTTGTTTTACCTTTAACCAATACGGAAGTCTCTTTATCAAGTTCAACTATGTTACAATGTGCATACATAGCCATACTTGCTTCTTGGTTACCTCTTCATATTTAGTTTCTTTGAGATGTTCCTCAACTTCTGGCATACTTCCCTCTTCCTCTTTTCTTGTACTACTTTGACCTGTTCATATTCAAAAATATGCTTTTGTGCAGTGTTAGGGAAAGGTAGCTCATATATTGGTTCTAGGGAGGCTAGTTTTAACTTCTTTTTTCTTCTCAGGTTCGGGTGGTGGATCATACTTGACCAAACCCGCTTTTGGAGCTTTGATGTGTTCTGTAAAAGCTTTAACAACATGTAACATAAGATCTGAATCCAAATAAAGTTGTTTAGATAATTCATTAACATGGCCCTTTTTTATTATAGTCATGAATACAATCATAATCTATTTCTATGCCTCCTTCGCTTCCTAGACCAAAATTCCATGAAACTCTATGATCGCGAATTCTATTAAGTAAAGCCCAAGCTTTAGTTATAGGAAGATTCATAAAGGCTCCTCTTGCGCATGAGTCTAGTTCAATTTTATTAGGTTCAATTAAACAGCCATAAAAGATATGCAATAAATACCATGCAGGCAAATCATGATGAGGAAATTGATTAAGTAAATCTTTAAATCTGATATAAGCTCTTACTAGTCCTTCATTAGGACAGTTCCTCCAAGTTATTATAAGATGCCTGATTCCAAAAGATTTTGATAATGGATAATATTTTGCTAGAAACTCACAGGCTAAATTATCCCAAGTAGTAGTGGCTTCTGGGGGTAGAGATCTATACCATGAGAGTTGTACTAGTGAAAGTATGACTAAAAAGTTTAACCCTTACCTCATTAGCGGTATATCCCGGTAATTGGAAAGTGCCACATATATCTTTGAAACATGCAATATGCTCATATGGATCATGATCTTCTTCATCTCCAGTAAATTGCTTCTTGTGTACAATACCAAGTAGTAGAGGATTTATTTCAAACCCCCTTGTCTTCTTGTTGGAATTGTTTCTTTTATAAATATCATAGGCTTCCCAAAGTAGCTGAGTGGGTTAGCACTAGCCATATGCTCAAACTCCATCATGTTGGTGGAAACCTGTAACTCAAAACAAAACTTAGCAAGACAAAAAAATAAATAAGCAAAAACTAAAAGACCTACAACGCTTAGCTCCCCCGCAACGGTGCTGGAAAATAGCTTGATGACTGCAAGTGCACAGATCGTTTGTAGCTAGCTTTGAAATAAAGATATCGATCCCAAAGGGAGCAGGAGTCTGAAGTCTAATAATTCTTGAATTAAATACTACAATAGAAATGCTTTATAAAGTTCTAAGTAACATGATAAAATGCGAGTATTGTATAAAAAAGGTGTTTTTGGGTTTTTGGTATCAGAGAACAATAAGTAAAATAAAACAACTGAACACAGAAAGTAAGTATCGCGTATGTAAACGAGATTGAAACTGCAATAGGAAAAATGCGTTCTTAGGGAGTAGCGGATACACCTCTAGCATTATAAAGAATTAAGGTAAAGTTTATTATCATGAACATTCTCAACTGTGTATGTGTGGGAGGAACTCCGTATTTGGACAAATAGGCAGCAACCACTGGTCACATCATCTTCATAACCACATCAGATAGCAATCGACATGAATCGAATTACTGCGCTATTAAGGGACTTAATCCCGTAGGACGTATCCCATGGCATGGATAGTGTTCTGTGAATTTCCTCGGTTCCCAAGTTGATACGTAAGGGGTGCCAACAACTTTATAGTCACTATAAGTGCTAACACACATCTGTCTACCAACAAGTCCCCATAAGAGGCAAATATTGAGTAGTCGACTTCTCCCAACAGCAAGATGAAGACAATCTAACACATGGTCACAGGGATGAATATCATAATAAACTTTATATTATTTCAATCTCATACTAGGTTTTATCCATCTCCCCAAGAATTAAAGATCTACTCAGACATGGAGGCAATCAACATCATGGCAATAAAAATGGAATCTATCATAGATGAATAGTACTTGTTTAAATCCACGAGTACGGAAATTACAACAAGATCTAGACAAGATGTAGATGGGATGGATAGAGATGGTGGTGATGCAGCGGTTGATGATGAAGATCAATGCCTTAGCCTCCTGGATCAGTGCAGGGCGAAGATGGATCCCCGGTGGATGAGTTCCCCTCGGATGCCTTAGGAGTGATGTATCAGCGATTTCTGGTTGTTCTATATGTCATCTCTCTGATCCAGTTGCACGGGGTGAAACTATTTGAGGAGGCGGTGGCGGCGCCAACTATACGGAGGGAACTATACGGCTAGAATTTTATTCCCGCCGTATAGTTGGTCGTTAAACTGTCTGCATGCCTCGATCGCTTCGGGTTTTCTTCTAGTACTATTGATATTTCCCAAATAAGCGATTTACGTTGTTTTGGACTCCTTTTCTCCCCAATACAACTGCTCCAAGAATTGTATCCATTGTATCCATCATATGTCCTGATCCTGGTGAAAATAGACATAAAATGTGCGTGCGAATACCGTAAAATTTGAAGATCCTACAACTACAGTGCAAAATAATAATATAAAACATGATGCAAATATACACTCATCAACGTCATGGTTGATTGGCCATGGTTGATGCAAATAATACAAATAAATTGTAGTTCAACTTGATCAAGGCTTGGCCATGGTTGATTGTTGGCCTTCGATTTTCCACAGATGCTCAATGAGATCATTTTGTGGTTGCTCATGAGCATCAACGTCATGAATTTCTCCATGAATGGCAAAATAATCAGCAACATCCACGGGCACATAGTGATCAATGTTGTCGGTCCAGTGGCAACTAGGGTACCATGACCCAGATGATACTAGGCCCTGACGGCAAGACCAACTACAACACCACGGGAAGACTCCCTCACGAAGCTAGATGCTTCCCAAGGAATGACCCTCGTGGAGCCCCCTTCAAGGGGGCACGGACCTCACGAGGCATCCCTCGCGAGGCAACATCTCCCGGTGCCTCCTTCACGAAAGGAGCACCCTCTCGAGGACCCCCTGGCAGGGGAACAGAGCGGAGCGCGTCAATGGCTCTACAACCAGTTAAAGGATGACATCGACGGTAAGGCGTGTGAAAGCTGGTGTGGCAGAAGGAAGCTGTCACCTCTCTGCGCTAAAGGTGGCATTGCCTCTCCCACAATCAAAGGGAGGCCGATAGCTACTGCCACCAAGGAGGATCCGAGACTTGCCTCTTTGGTGCAAGGATACCTTGGCCATTACAGTGCTGCAGAGGAGGACATCATCAGTGCAACCAACGTTCCTACCATGGACCGCACTGTATCTTCCATGCCCAAGTCCATGGTCAAAAGTAGCATGTGTGCCTGTACCTTCTCGTATCGCATAATGACAACCCTTCCCGCCAATTATTTCGAGAAGAGGAATAGCGTGGCTATAAGAAGGGAAGTGATGCCAGCGTAGAAGGGATCCTGGATTCCCCCTTTGTAAACCCTAGCAAAACCCTAGAGATCTAATCACTCAATATGATCGGAACACCAATTCTTGTACTATAACCTCGCCAAGGAGTGCAAGAAATCCAAACAAGGAGTAGGGTTTTACACCGCACAGTGGCCTGAACCTGGATAAACTCCTCGTGTCTTCTATGGTGTGCATTTTCTTGTCCACCGCCAAGGTCACCAAGGGTCCGAAGATTGCGTGTTCAGCCCCTATGTTCAAAACATCCTACTTGTGAGATACCCTTATTCCTTTGCGGACACAAATCTCTCACATTTGGCTCGCTAGGTAGGGGACCGAGGCGCATCTTCCACTCCTTCATCAACATGGCCACCCAGGGAGAAAATCACAGTGACCGCGCTCACTACCGCACGACCATGAGCCAGGTTAGGATGAAGCCCGTGCCCAACACCAACCCCCACCGCACTCGCGACGACCCCGTAAACATGGACCGCACTTCAGACAAGGAGGAAGCAGTTTCCACTCCTCCACCAACCAGGACATCGCAGCACTCTGCCGGTTACACCGCGTCTTCCTCCAAGAGTGGGCGCCACGGCAAGCCAACGCCAGATGCTGCTCTGCTCGTGGTGCAAGAGATGCCACACTAATAGCCCATCGAGGCCTACCACGATGCCTGGCTCGAGCGCATCATCGAGCTCGTCAACACCGCCGACGCTGCTCCAGCTCCATCCCGCTCCTTGGCTCCTCCACCATCATAGAACGCTCGAGCGGGGCACATTGCTCATGGTGCTCCACCTCCACCTCCTCCTCCTCCACTGTCAGCTGGCGGAGACGCGGGGCACAACCACAGCGCGCATGCTAGAAGGAGCTCTGCCTCTCTCCCATGCCACCTCCTCGCTTCATGTAGACCACCGCCCGCACAGCTGCTAGATCATCTAGCAGGCGCCCGAGGATGCGCGTGTGTCCCTTGAGCGCTAGCGCAGGTGTCAGGCTTACACTGGCTAGGAGGCTGCCTCCGCGGGCTACAACAACCGCGCTGGTCTCTCCAACGGCACCCCTCGTACATCCGTGGCTTCCTCATATTCACCAAGGAGCTACATCGTATGGTGTGGCTCACCAAGTTCAAGCCAGATCTACCTCCTCGCTATGATGGTAAAGAAAACCCTAGAGTTTCTGCAGCTCTACACCATGGGTATCCAGGCCACAGGAGGTGATGACAAGGTCATGGCCAACTGGTTCCCCATGGCACTCAAGGACGTAGCCCGCGCCTAGATGATGAACAATCTCCTCGAGGAATCCATCTCCTTGTGGGTTGACCTTTGAAAAAAGTTCTTCGCCAACTTCAAGGGCACATACGAGCACACCCTCATGCTCAATGATCTTTCATTTGTCTTGAGACCTAGCGAGATGCTCTCTGGTACATCTAGCGCTTCATCCAGGTTCGCAACAAGATCTCGTGTGTCACCGATGCGTCGATCATCTCCATCTTCTCAACATGCGTCTTCGATGTTAAGATGCTCGAGAATCTCACCATGAAATATGAGATCACCTCCACGATTAGGCTCTTTGTGCTGGGTGACAGGTGCGCCAATGCCGAGGAAGGCCGCATGTTCAACCACAAGGACCCTGACGTGGCTCCAACTCCCGTGCCTACCAAGTACAAGAACAAGGACTCCAACTCCAGCGCAAGATGCATATCGTTCTCATGGTGGAACATAATTAGAAGTGCTAGCATGGAAGCGAAGAAGAAGGGCGATCATCGCCTGCGTCTTTCACAAGATGCACTCCCACGACACCGAGGACTGCTACGAGCTCAAGAAGATCCATGACAAGCATGACATCCAAAGGAGGCATGGCAGTGACCCCGGCCATGGTCATAGAGGTGACCATGGCGGTTGCTACTGGGGCAACCACAACAACAACAACTACTACTACCAGCCGAACCAGTAGGGCAACACTATCAAACAGCACCCCACCGAGGCGAACAACAACCTCCTCGAGGAAAACATCAGAGTATACCAGGAGCCATGCGGGATGGTGTGTATCCTTGGCGGGGCTCAGGATCCATGCAGAAACCACCACTTCAGGCAACTCACCCATGAGATTGGCACCATCCTTCCCTGGTTTGAGGCCCCGAAGCTCAGGTGGTCCCAATTCGCAATCTCCTTCAATGCCAATGACCACCCCAAGTCCACAAGGACTGTGGGAACCATCCCCCTAGTGTGCACCCCCACTATCAAGAACATCACGATCACCAAGACACTCATCGACAGGGGCGCATGCCTCAGCGTGATCTCTATGGAGATATTCGAGAAGATGCAAGTGTCCTACAAGTGCTTGATGCCCACGAGGCCCTTCTCGGAGGTGACTGAAGGAACCACTATATTCCTTGGGCAAGTGCATCTCCCTATCACTTTTGGGACCTACAATAACTACCACACCGAGCACATCGACTTCGACATTGCGCACATTAGCCTGCCCTACAACACCATTCTGGGCTACCCCGCGCTGACAAAATTCATGGAGGTCACACACCACGCCTACAACATCGTGAAGTTTCTAGGCTATAGCGGGACCACCATCGTCTGTGGCAACGATAAAGATGTCATGTGATCCATCGAGCACATCTACAAGGTTGCCTCTACTACACACCCCGTTGACGAGGATGCCATCGAGCACATCATCGACCCTGCAAAAAAAAGTAGTCTCCTAGGAGCATGCCGCGACCAAGAAGCTGCCACTGGACGCTAGTGGCTCAGGGGCTACCATCACCATTGGCAGGAATCTGCCTCCCAAATAGGAAAACATGCTCGTCACCTAACCACGGGAAAATGATGACATGTTCATGAAGGGAATATGTCCTGAGAGGCAATAATAAAGTTGTTATTATGTATATTCCAAGTATATGATAGATGTTTATTTTGCATGCTATGATTGTATTAATACGGAAACATTAATACATATGTGTTTAATAAACAAATGGAAAGTTCCTTGTTATGCCTCTCTTTAAACTAGCTCGTTGATTAACAAGATGATCAAAGTTTCCTGATCATGGACATTGGATGTCATTAATAACGAGGTCACAACATTGGTGAAATGATGTGATGAACATTCATCCGAAGCATAGCATTACGATCAAAGTCATTGAGTTTATATTGCTATAACATCATACAACGTAATCCTAGTCCTTAGACCATGAGATCATGTTAATCACTAACATCGGAAGAGTATCTTGATAACATCAAACGTCACACCATAAAACGGTGACTATAAAGGTTGGTTCAGTACTACGAAGGTGTTATGTAGAGGCTCATGTATCAAGAGTGGGATTTGTCCATCCTGATGACGGATAGATATACTCTGGGCCCTCTCAGTGACTTGAGAATAGCTTGCAAGCAAGTGATGTGATCACTAGAATGTTATATCACGGGAACAAGAAAAGATTGCATGTCGGTAAAGAGATCAAACTAGGTATTCGGATACCGATGATCAAATCTCGGACATGTAATATATCGTGAGACAAAGGGATTAAGTTACTAGCATTAAAGGTTCTCATGATCATAGAAGTCATCGTTGAATGTGCAGGAGTCAGAATGGATCTCCAAGTCCGCTTGATTATTGATCGAGAGGAGTCTCGATCATGTCTGCATTATTCGCGAACCATAGGGTGACACACTTAAGGGTTGACAAACACCATTTGGAGCATATATGTTTCAGACGAAAGAATTAAAAAGCGCTGGAATCATTTCGATGGAAACCGGAATTGTTTCGGGTGAAATTGCAGAAACTGGTGTTGCATGTGATATTGAAATGTTGCAGGGGGTTTTATGTGAATGTCTGTTAATTAAAGTAATTAACAAAATTCTGAATAAAATAAATAAAAGAGTTTTATTAAATGAGAGTTGCATTAAATTTGGTGGAAATTTAATGCATGTGAGTGGAACTTTGAGTGGAGGAAAAATTGATGTGAGTGGAGCTTCCACCACATGAATGAGGAAGAGGTGGGGGCACCCCCTATGGGCGCTGGCCATGGGAGGGGAGGAGCGCCCCTCTCCTATAAAAGGCCTCCCTCTCCTCCCTCACAAAGCACACCTCCTCATGAAGGATCTCCCTCCCCCTCTAGATATATTCCCCCATGGTCTCGGATTAGCGAGATACATGTTCCCGATGGCATTTCGTCTGGAAGGAGTTACTGCTTCCGTTGATTCACTAGAGAGAGGAGGTGGAGGTTGTTCGGTGACCTGAATGTGTGTGCGAGGACGGATGCGCTGCTGATTTGCGGCACTAGGACTTCCACACGATCTTGAGATCGGCAAGCGTATGACTACATCATCCACGAGTTCCAACTCGTTAACAAAACTTTGTTGTCTTCGAGGGTAAGTTCTCTATGGATGTATATCCACCCGTTTCTTGTATCTAATAGATAGATCTTGGCATATAGTTCCCATCATAGGATTTTTTTATTTTCTATGCTACAAACCCAGCAGTAGCATCAGAGCCTGATTTATGCGTAGGTGCTTTGCATAGGTAGTACACATATGTTTATATGTGGGCGATGATGATCATGTTATTTCTTCTTTCATGTATTTTGGATATTGGTGGCATAGTGGGATGAAGCGTCCCAGACCAACTTTACATGTCCTCACACATGAGACCGGTTCCACGACTGACATGCAACTAGTTTTGCATAAGTGGCTAGCGGGTGTCTGTCTCTCCTACTACAGTCAATATCTGATTTACAACGAGTTGCTAATAACTTAGTTATCATCGTTGTGGTTCCATGTTCATACGTAAGACTGGTTCTATCTTTGAAATCCCTAAGCCACGTAAAATTTGCAATGGATAAATTAGAGGCGTCTAGTTTAGATTGTTGCTGGGCTACTGTCATGATATGGTAATGTTGTAAGTTGATGTATGGTAGATACCCTTACAACACACCTAACGTGTAAGTTCCATAGGCCTTGGCCTTACACACAAAGGAATGATAGAGATCATACCATAATGCACATGATACTGATCAAGTGCAAGAACCATATCATTTCACTTTACACATGTGATGTTTGCATCTTATATTGCTTGTTTGGCATTTTAGTAGCATTATAAGATGATCCCTCATTTAGATATCAAGATAAAAATATGTTCTTCTTTAAGTATGCATTGTTTTATGTTTCACCGCTTCAAGACATCACGTGATGATCGGGTGTACTTGAATCCACGATCATATTTTGGTGGAAGACAGTTTTACACATGCGAGTACTAAGGTTCTTACTTGGCGAGCCTAGCATGTACAGAGATGGCCTCGGAACACGGACCGAAAGGTTAAGCATGAGTCATATAGTTGATATGATGCCCTATTGATGCTCGCCTTTGAAACTACACCGACTCACGTGATGATCGGACTTGGTGTAGTGGATTTGGTTCATGTAATCACGAAAAAGACACGAGGGATGTTGTTTTTGAGTGGGAGTTCATTTGTAATTTGGATTAGTTGAAATCGATCTATCATAAGCTTAGTCTAAACTTTACAATTTCTGTTGTAGATGGCACCACCTTGTTTTAATTTTAATGTGTTCATGGAGAAAGAGAAACTTGCAATGAATGGTAGCACCTTTACCGACTGGGCCATGAATTTGAGGATTCTCCTCAATGCTGCACACAAGATATATGTGCTAGAAGCGCTAAATCCCACCAGATCTTGATGCCCCGGACAAGGAAAAGAACGTCTATTTGACTCATCAGGAGGACCAAAAATTAGTTCATTGCGGCATACTATATGGGCTAGAGCCAGAACTTCGAAAATGTTTTGAAAACGGCAATGCTTTTGATACCATGGGAGAATTGAAAAAGATTTTGGATACCCATGCTGCCATAGAGAGTTATAATGCTTCTGGAAAGTTCTTCAGCTGCATGATGGAAGAGAACAGCTCCGTTAGCGAGCATGTACTCAAAATGTCTGGGTACGCCGATAGGCTTGTGCCTTGGTAATAACGATTCCCATTGACTTAGGCATACATCATGTTCTCCAATCTCTCCCACCTTGCTACAAGAGCTTCGTGATGAACTATAATATGTAGGGCATGAAGAAGTCTCTCCCCGAGCTTCTGATAATGCTTAAGACTGCAGAGGTGGAGATCAAGAAAGAACATCAAGTGTTCATGATCAATAAGACCACTGGTTTCAAGAAAGACAAGAAGGGTAAGCAAAAGGGAAAGAAGGGTGGCCAATCTGTTGCCGCACCTGAAAAGAAATCCCGATCTGGCCCCAAGTCTTATACCAAGTGCTACTATTGCAAGGGGACCGGCCATTGGAAGCGCAACTGACCTAAGTACTTGGCAGACAAGAAGGCCAGCAAGGCAAACACAGGTATATATGATATACATGTTATTGATGTGTACTTGACTAGTACTCGCAGTAGGATCTGAGTATTTGATACTAGATCGGTTGCTAATATATGTAACTCGAATCAGGGGTTGCGGAACAAGCGACCACTAGCAAGGGGTGAGGTCAAGATGCGTGTCGGCAATGGGTCAAGGGTTGATGTGATCGCCGTCGGAACGCTGCCTCTCCACCTACCATCGGGATTAGTTATAAACTTAAATAATTGTTATTTGGTGCCTGCACTGAGCATGAACATTATATCCAGATCTTGTGTAATGCGATGAGGTTATTCATTTAAATCCGAAAACAATGGTTGTTCGATTTATATGAATGATATCTTTTATGGTCATGCACTTGTGATGAATGGTTTATTTCTGTTGGATCTCGATAATAGTGTTACACATATTCATAATTTTGATGCTAAAAGGATTAAACTTGATGACGATATATCGGCATATATGTGGCACTGCCGTGTAGGTCATATTGATGTTAAACGCACAAAGAAACTCCATTCTGATGGACTTTTGGAATCACTTGACTTTGAATCATTTGATACATGTGAGCCATGCATTATGGGCAAGATGACTAGAACACCGTTTTCCGGTTCAATGGAACGGGCGTCAGATTTATTGGAAATCATACATACTGATGGATGTGGTCCAATGAGTGTGTCGGTGCGTGGTGATTATCGTTATTTTGTTACTTTCCCGGATGATTTGAGTAGATACGGGTGTATCTATTTGATGAAACACAAATCTGAAACCTTTGAAAAGTTCAAGGAATTTCAGAATGAAGTGGAAAATCATCGTAATAGAAAGATCAAATTTCTACGATCTGACCGTGGAGGTGAGTATATAAGATACGAGATTAGCACACATATGAAAGAGTGTGGAATAGTTTCACAACTCACACCTGCCGGAACACCACAGTGTAATGGTGTGTCAGAACATCGTAATCGTACTTTATTAGATATGGTTCGATCTATGATGTCTCTGCTGACTTGCCACTATCATTTTGGGGTTATGCACTGGAAACTGCTGCATTCACTTTAAATTGGGCACCATCTAAATCCGTTGAAAAGACACTGTATGAATTATGGTTTGGAAACAAACCTAAGATGTCATTTCTTAAAGTTTGGGGTTGCGATGTTTATGTGAAGAAACTTCAACCAGATAAACTCGAACCCAAAGCGGAAAAATGCGTCTTCATAGGATACCCTAAGGAAACTATTGGGTATTCCTTCTATCATAGATCCGAGGGAAAGGTTTTCGTTGCCAAGAATGGATCCTTTCTAGAGAAAGAGTTTCTCGCGAAAGGCATGTGTAGTCGGAAGGTAGAACTCGAAGAGGTTATTGAACCTTCTCTTCATACAATGAGTAAGCATGGCGCGGAATTGTTCGGAGTTGACTTCACGAATGAAGAGGAACTAATGATAATGATCATGAAACTCCGAAGAGGACGATTACCAAACCACGAGTCAAGCAGGACACGTGCGGCTCACAGGCGTATAGAAATCCTGTTATGAATTTCATGGTTGATGAAATAGATGACCCGGCGACGTATGAAGAAGCAATGATGAGCGATTCAACAAATGGCTAGAAGCCATGAAATCAGATATGGAATCCATGTACGAAAACCAGGTTTGGACCTTGGTGGAGTTACCTCATGATCAAAAGGCCGTTGATAATAAATGGATTTTCAAAAGAAAAACTGATGCTGATGGTAATGTAACCATCTGTAAAGCTCGACTTTTTTCAAAGGGGTTTCGACAAATTCAAGGGGTTGACTATGATGAGACATTCTCTCCCGCAGCGATACTAAAATCGGTTAGGATTATGTTAGCAATTACTGCTTATTTCGATTATGAGATATGGCATATGGATGTCAAAACTGCATTCCTCACTGGTAACATTGAAGAAGAGTTGTATATGATACAACCAAAGGGTTTTGTCAATCCTAAGGATGCTAACAAGGTATGCAAGCTTTATCGATCCATCTATGGACTGAAGCAAGCATCCTGGAGTTGGAATCTCCGCTTTGATGAGGTGATCAAAGAGTTTGGATTTATCCAAACTTATGGAAAACTTGTATGTACAAGAAAGTGAGTGGGAGCAATGTGGCATTTCTAATATTATATGTGGATGTTGATTGGAAATGATATAGATCTTTTAAACAATATTAAAAGTTATATAAACAGCAAATTTTCGATGAAGAACCTAGGTGAAGCGTCATACATATTAGGCATAAAGATCTATAGAGATAGATCAAGGCGCCTGATAGGCTATCACAAAGTACATACCTTGATAGGATTTTAAAGAAGTTTAAAATGGATGGAAGTAAGAAGGGGGTCTTACCAATGTTGCAAGGCAAGACATTGAGTAAGACTCAAAAATCTGACTTCTGTGGAAGAAAGAGAGATAATGGATAAAATCCCCTATGCTTCGGCTATAGGCTCTATAATGTATGCCATGCTATGTACAAGACTGGATGTGGCACATGCTATTAGTCTAACTAGTAGGTACTAATATGATCCAGGTATGGAACACTGGATATTGGTCAAGAATATCCTTAAGTACTTAAGAAGAACTAAGGATATGTTCTTATATACGGAGGTGAAGAAGAGCTGGTCATTAAGTGTTATGTCGATGCTAGCTTTGACACCGATCCGGATGACTCTAAGTCTCAATCCTAATAAGTATTTCTCTTGAACGGAGCAGCAGTTAGTTGGAGGAGTTCCAAACAACCTGTGGTGGCTGGATCAATGATGGAGGCAGAATATGTTGCTGCTACAGAAGCGGCGCAGGAAGTGGTTTGGATGAAGGACTTCATAACCAAACTAGGTGTGATTCCTAGTGCGTTGGACCCAATGGTTATCTATTGTGACAACAATGGATCCATAGCCAACGCCAAGGAACCAAGGTCTCACAAGAATTCCAAGCATATTAAGCGCCAGTTTCACTCCATCCGAGAGCATGTCAAGGATGGAGATATAAAGATTTGTAAAGTACACACGGATCTCAATGTTGCAGATTCGTTTACTAAAGTTCTCCCTAGGGCAAAACATGATCAACACCAGAACTCCATGGGTATTAGATTTATCACTATGTAACTAGATTATTCTCTCTAGTGCAAGTGGGAGACTGAAGGGAATATGCCCTAAGAGGCAATAATAAAGTTGTTATTATGTATATTCCAAGTATATGATAGTTGTTTATTTTGCATGCTATAATTGTAATAATACGGAAACGTTAATATATGTGTGTTTAATAAACAAATGAAAAGTTAGTTATGCCTCTCTTTAAACTAGCTCGTTGATTAACAAGATGATCAAAGTTTCACGATCATGGACATTGGATGTCGTTAATAACGAGGTCACAACATTGGTGAAATGCGTGATGAAAATTCATCCGAAGTATAGCATTTAGATCAAAGTCATTGAGTTTATATTGCTATAACATTATACGAAGTAATCCTAGTCCTTAGACCATGAGATCATGTTAATCACTAACACCGGAGGAGTATCTTGATAACATCAAGCGTCACCTTTGTAAAGGGTGACTATAAAGGTGGGTTCAGTACTACGAAGGTGTTATGTAGAGGCTCATGGATCAAGAGTGGGATTTGTCCATCCTGATGACGGATATATATACTCTAGTCCCTCTCGGTGATATCACATTGAGAATAGCTTCAAGTAAGTGATGTGATCACTAGAATGTTATATCATGGGAACGAGAAAAGAGTGCATGTCAGTAACGAGATCAAACTAGGTATTTGGATACCTATGATCTAATCTCGGACATGTAATATATCATGAGACAAAGGGATTAAGTTACTAGTGTTAAAGGTTCTCATGATCACAGAAGTCATCGTTGAATGTGCAGGAGTCAGAATGGATCTCCAGGTCCCGCATCTGATTATTGATATGAGAGGAGTCTCGATCATGTCCGCATTATTCGCGAGCCGTAGGGTGACACAGTTAAGGGTTGCCAAAAACCATTTGGAGCATATATGTTTCAAACGAAAGAATTGCAAAGCGCTAGAATCATTTCGATGGAAACCGGAATTGTTTCGGGTGAAATTGCGACTGGTTCTACATGTGATATTGAAATGTTGCAGGGGGTTTTATGTGAATGTTTGTTAATTAAAGTAATTAACAAAATTCTGAATAAAATAAATAAAATAGTTTTATTAAATGAGAGTTGCATTAAATTTGGTGGAAATTTAATGCATGTGACTGGAACTTTGAGTGGAGGCAAAATTGATGTGAGTGGAGCTTCCACCACATGAATGAGGAAGAGGTGGGGGCATCCCCCATGGGCGCCGGCCATGGGAGGGGGAGCCCCCCTCTCCTATAAAAGGCCCCCCTCTCCTCCCTCACAAAGCACACCTCCTCGTGAAGGATCTCTCTCCCCTATAGATATATTCCCCCATGGTATCGTATTAGCGAGATACATGTTTACGTGGCATTTAAATGCGGAAGGAGTTCTTGCTTCCGATTATGGAGCGAGGAGGTGGAGGTTGTTCGGTGGCCTGAATGTGCATGCGAGGACGGATGCGCTGCTGATTTGCGGCGCTAGGACTTCCACACGATCTTGAGATCGACAACGTACGACTACATCATCCACGAGTTCCACCTCGTTAACAAAACTTTGTTGTCTTCGAGGGTAAGTTCTCTATGGATGTATATCCACCCGTTGCTTGTATCTAATAGATAGATCTTGGCGTATAGTTCCCATCATAGGAAATTTTTTGTTTTCTATGCTACGAACCCAACAGTTTGCATGGACACCGACTGATATGTCCGGCGTACCCAGGGAGGTGATTGGGCACCACTTGGCAGTGTGTCCCACTGCGCGTCCCGTGAAGTAGAAGGTGCAACGTATGGCACCTGAGAAGGATAATTTCATCGTCCAGGATATAAAGAATCTCAAGAAGGCCTATCTCGTCTGTGAGGTCGAGCACACAAAATGGGTTGCCAACCCTATTGTGGTATCAATTCCAGCGGAGGTCATCTCTGCATTGATTTCACCGATATCAACAAGGCTTGCCCCAAGGACTCGTACCCACTACCAAGGATCAACCAGATCTTGGACTTCATAGTGGATTATGATCAAGATGGCAACGGAGGATGAGGAGAATACATCGTTCATAACCCCTTGTGGTGTGTTCTTCTATGTATGCATGCCTTTTGGCTTGAAGAATGCTGGTGCTACCTTCCAGAGGCTCATGCGCATCACCCTAGGAGATCAGATGGGAAAGAATGAAGAGGAATATGTCGACAACATTGTTGTCAAGACCCTTGAGAGCACCACGCTCATCACGGACCTTGAGGAGACCTTCTCCAACTTACGCAAGGTCAACATAAAGCTCAACCCCACCAAGTGCATCTTTGGGGTGCCTTTAGGCAAGATCCTCGGGTTCCTTGTTTCGCACCGTGGCATCAAGCCAAATCCTGACAATAACAAGGCCATCAAGGAAATGTGGTCTCCGTGGCGGCTCAAGGACATGCAGCAGCAAGGTGCATGGATGCTCTCGAACGCTTCAATCTCTAGGCTCGGCGAGAGGGACTTTCCCTTCTTCAAGATCATGAAGAGGTCTGGAACCTTTGAATGGACTCCAGAAGCTATTGAGACCTTCATGGGCCTCAAGAGGTATCTCACCAGCCCTCCCATCATGGTCGCTCCATAGCCCCACGAGCTACTGTTGCTATACTTGGCAGCCACTCCACAAAGGGAAAGAGAGGTCTTCATGGCAGAGCGAGAAGAGCTAGTCACCACCAAGAAGAATCCCACCTCGCCGAGCACCAAACCACCTAACGAGGGAGCAACACCACGACACCTGCCAAGATCACGAGCCTTGTTGAGGAGGAGAACCTCACTGATATACCTGAGAAGAAAAACCTCGGTGAGCTACCCAAGGAAACCACGTCAACATCCATAGAAGCAAGACTCGTGTAGCACCCCGTCTACTTTGTCAGTACGATGTTGCATGATGTGTGTGAATGCTACTCCATGCAACATAAGCTCCTATACATGCTCCTCATCGCTTCTAGGAAGCTATGTCACTACTTCTAGGGCCACCCCATCAAGGTGGTCATAACATCCCTTGGAGCGAGTTCTACGCAACCCAAACGCCACTGGCCGCATGGCGGAGTGGGCCATCAAGCTACAACCTTTCGAGCTGACATTCGACATCACCAACACCATCAAGAGCAAAGCTGCGGTAGATTTTGTCACGGAGTGGACTGATCCCTTCATGGGTGAGCTCCACAAGGAAGAATCCCAATTACCAGGAAAGGAAGCACCTGGTCTCTGGATCATGAATTTCGATGGTGCTTTTGCCCGCTCGGGCGCGAGGGCTGGCGCGGTGCTCACCTCCCCAAGTAGAGACAAGCTCTAATACATTGTGCAACTCTGCTTCAAGTATGAGGACAAGGTCTCCAACAACATCGTTGAATCAGGGCCTTCTCACTGGGCTTAGAGATGCAATCACTCTCGGAATCAAGAGCATAGTCATTCGGGGTGACTCCCATCTTCTCGTCAACTTATCCAAAAAAACCTACAAGGCCAAGGATGAACACATGGTGGCCTACCTAGAAGATGTACACAAGATCGAGAAGAGCTTCCTTGGTATGGAGTTGAAGCACATCCCTCGCAGAGACAACATGGAGGCAGAAGACATCGCTAGGCGAGCATCTAGAGAGAACCTCAACACCCATGTGTCTTTGAGGAGAGGCTTCTGATGCCGTCAGCCGCTAGTGACATAGTCATGGGCGAGGAACTTCCATTGCCACCCGCAATAGGCATACCAGATTGCGGCCCATGCATGATGGCAATGACTCATCAGGCCGCTAGCTAGATCAATGAGCTCAAGGATTACTTGAAGAGCGGAATCCTTCCCGAGGATGATGCTGAGGCGGAGCGCATAACTCGCTAGGACAAAAGCTACTGCATGGTGGACAATGACATGTACCACAGGCGTCCCAACGAGGTTGCGCTGCGTGTGTCTCCATGGAGGATGGACGTGCTCTCCTAGTCAACAACCACGTTGGCGAGTGTGTCCACCACTCCTCATCGCGCACCCTCGCCAGCAAAGCTTTCCGCAATGGCTTCTACTAGTGAACTATGCTCCACGACACCACTGAGCTCATCAGGTCCTGCGAGGCCTAGAAATTCCGTGCCAAGGAAATCCATTAGCCGGCACAAGAACTACAAACCATCCCCCTCTCGTGGCTATTTGTACTTTGGGGGCTGGACATCTTGGGACCTTTCCCCCGCGTGCTCGGGGAATACCGATACCTCTACATTGCCATTGACAAGTTCACAAAGTGGGCAGAAGTGGAGCCCATCCTCACCATCCTGATGAGGTCCACTGTTAGGACATCAAGGGGCTAGTGTGCCATTTCAGCGTACCTGATACCTTCGATCAGGATTCACAGATGTAGTATAATAGCTTTTTTCCTAGAATACCTAGGTTTATTCGAACCTCGGAAAGCACTACTAAAAGGTAATAAAAAAGGACACATATACATGACTTTGTTTGTTCATTTTACCTTAGTTGATCGGACCCATCTAGTTTACTTTATAATAGGTTTGAATCAATAGATGGAAATAGGCCAGGGTTGAAGATCCACCTGCAGCTGCACATCAAATGGGATAAAAGATAATAATAAGCATAGTCATGTATAATGTTTGAATGGAGATAATCTCCTGTGGGAACACATCCTAATATTCTGGAGCCCCCGTGATGCAACGGGCATAGCAATAGACATTTAATCAGCAGAGTGCACACCGAAGCCACGGGTTACAAATGATTACTAAGTGTAAAACACATATCAAAGCTTTAAGTGGTTATGTTGTTGTTGATCCCAAATGGGGCGCTAAGCGAAGACCGTACTACCCTTTCTGTCAGTGAGGTTCCTATGAGATAAATCGCTAGCCAAGTATCCCACCTCAAGCCTTTATCAATCTATGGGATCTTGTGTACCTACAAGTCCACAGATCGATACAAGAGACGAAGAAACAAAAGATACAAATCACAACTGCAAACAAAATACAATTCTCCCATGAACTAGATGCCCATAATCGTTGCGAAATTTCTCCCCAACCCACTGCCCGTGAGGACTACTCACTCATAACAAATAGATTAGAGATAGAAAACATCATACAAATACTTAGATTGAAATAAAATATTCTTAAAATGGTCGCCAAATCACAAGGAGACATAAAGTACAAAGCAATGGCTATGGCTAGTGGATGGATGGATGGTGGAAGTGATGAACACTGGATGAGCAATGGTGTGGATCTCCTTTGGTGGTGTTGTGATGTAATATGAGAATGGGAGCTCTCTGGCCGGCGGCTAGAGCCTCGAAATATATAGGCGTCTTCATGAAAGTTGTAGGGTTTGACGAGACGAAGCCGTCACCACATGGTACGGGCGGGCAATATAGGCGGGCCGCGCCCGTACAAGTGGTCATTATGCATTTTGATGCCCTGGCATAGCTTCCCAATTACTTGGTCGTGTGACTCCTTATTTCGCATTAAAAGTCGTGATTTCCTGCACAACATAA
Source organism: Avena insularis (assembly GCA_023614405.1). NCBI lineage: Eukaryota > Viridiplantae > Streptophyta > Magnoliopsida > Poales > Poaceae > Avena > Avena insularis. The sequence goes on from CM042694.1 coordinate 289,847,405, forward strand.
ATCAAAGAGAGGATTTGTATATCTTTGAAATTATTAGTCATTAGTGGCAAAGACTGAGAGTTTCTTTGGCAATTGCTTGACCAAAAACAATGTTTAAACATGGTGGAAGATGGCAAAAATCGGAGCCATCAACTTCCCCAAATCTCAAACCTTGATCATCCTCGAGCAAGAAGAACAAAAAGAACTATAAGTATCAGCGTTTAAACTTGAAACAACGAGAATAAGAGTTGACTTATAGTTGGTAGTCATATGTGCTCAACACTTCATTCATTTGCGAGGCTTATCAAAGTTAGAGGGATGACAAGAATACTATACAAGCTTCGGTAAGTCAAGACAATCAAAGTAAAGTTTAATATACGTATAAGTAACTAGAAGTGTAGCAATCAATTCAATTCCTCTAATTAACTCTCAGCTTGCCAAGGACCACTAGGATGTTTAAATAGCATAATTGAGTAAGAGAGTTTCATGTCCTAAGTAGTATAACAATGAAGTGTCTTATATACACCCACATCAATATATCAAGTCTATCAAAAACATTTCTAATCCAATCATTGTCTTTCAAGAAAAAATCATAAAGTAGTAATGAGACCATGCCAAGGACTTGTTATGTGGATCCTCATAGATATTTTTTTCTTTCTTTTGTTTTTCAAGGATCGCTGATTGTTTCTTTTGCAAGTGTTTGCACAACCTTTGAGAGTACCAATACTTTTGCCCATATATTGACACGTATGCCACTCATGTCATCAACTCATAGCCGAAATCCGGGGTTATACCATAGATTATTCAAAAGCTAGCCGAGTTGTTGGCATCCTAAAGGTGTGCATTAGAGACATAGAACAAGGTTGTCTCACTTCTTTCTCTTCTTTTTTTGAGCTAGTACCGCGGTTTGATCCACAAGCTTAGTTTTGGCATGAATCACAATTACCACTAGACTTTATTTCAATCAATTAATTCCTTTCATGAGTGTCATCAAGACTATCAAAATATCTATGGGGTTAAGTATCATCAAGGGTATACTCTCAAGACAATCATTCATCAGACAAGTCGTAAATTTCAGACTTTTTCTTACTGTACTTGTTTGTCAATATTATTTCCAAGGCAAGACTCGGTTAACTAAAAGAACTAGAGCAAGAGCTTAAACAACTAATCATCATACCAATAAAAAGCCTTAATTTAACCATATTAAATTACTTCCCACTAGCATGGCATCTTAGCAATTTAACCAACTAAGATAAAAAATCAAACTTCATAAGTGGGAGACATAGGACATACCTCTCATAAGTGAATTCATGATCCTCTTCCTTATAGGGATGTGTTCCTCAAAAACTCAAACATGATTACTCTCATAATGATATTAAAGCAAACAGGCAAAGTGTGAATCCACATTTACGAAAAAAGGAAAAATAGGAAAATCTTTTTGTATTTGTCAACACCCGGATTTTTAATCCCAAATGCCCGTTATGCCATACCTCGCAATCCCAGGATTACCATTTTTGCGATACATAACGGATTGGATATCACAGTACATCATCCATTACAAACCATACATAAGGTCTTACACAAATAAGGATCTCATGATCCAGTCTTTAATACAACAAGCAACGGAAATAAAAGATAAGCGTAGCGGTGGGGTCCATCTTCAGGGGGCACAAGCAATGCTGATGAAGGCAGATAGTCCTAGTTATCATAGCCATCCCGATGACCATCCTCCTGATAGTCTCCTTCATAGTGTGGCCATGAGAATAGCCACGGACAAAAGCCATGAGTACTCTTTAAGTACTCGCAAACTACTATTAACAGGTACTATAGTTCTAAGTTAAAGTACTAAATCTAAGTTTAATCATAAAGTTAAGTTTGAAACCTAAGCTGAGTTCTGAAGCAAAGAAAGATAAAATAAAGTTCTAGAATCACTTAAGTTGGGAAGCTAGTATCATAAACACAACCACAATGTGGTCAAGTCAAAGTTCATCATTCATTTCAAGTTATTTAGAAAACATCGACAGCGAAGCAGTATGGCCATTCCAACTATCCATAGCAGTGGGCCGGCTATTGAATAGTTTGACACTCTGCAGAGGTGGTACACTTTCACCACAAGATTCGATACATACATGGGGATAACCCTGAATCATCATACTTAGTATGCAGATAATCAAACATAACCTTCCCTTTACACACCTAGTATAAGCACCTCTCCTATGAGCATGGCCTCCCAACCATGATCATGGTCATCTTAGGCCTTTGCATAGGTGGACATCATTGAGAGGTAGCCTAAGCTCAAACCTCTCCCATGAGGAACTAATACTAATGCATATAAATTTCCAGCTAAGCCTTACCCAATTCAGGTAATGTGGTTTATGCAGTAAATTTGGAATGGTATCGCATACGAATCCAACCATCAGTTTTATAAAAGGGTTAAGGCTCATGCCTCATCATTTTCATCATCATAAACTAGTTGTGTTTTTCAACACATGTCAAAACATCTCAATAGAATGAATCATCATTCCAAGGTTTTTCACAATAAATTTTCAAATTGTTCCCATCTAAAGTGACTCAAGTTTTTGATCTACTCTAAAATACTAAGTTAAGAGTGTTCACTAAGGTGGAAGGATGGGATCAATCTCATGCCATAGAATGACATCTAAAGGTTTCTAAGTAGGTCAAGTTTTATACTTTTTATGCTACCTTCAAAATAAGTAAAGAACTTTGTGTAAACTAAGGGAGGTGAAACTTGTCAATAAGACTTGAGGTACTAATAGTTAAAAGGGGGTGTGATCAAAGCATGCTTAAGGCATCTTTGCTAAATCATCTAGTTTGTTTCTAGTTTGCTAAGCACTAAACTTGCAAGGGTTAATCTTGGATGGTGCTAGCTTGCTAAGGGTAGCTTGCACTATTAATGGTGGCTTGCCTTGGTTGGTGCAGTGGTTGAAGTTTTCTTTGTCTTCGTCTTGATAACACTCCTCCTCATAAGCTTGGTTGGTATTATCTTCTATAAAAATACATACGGAGTAGACAATCACCAAAAAATACTTAACTAGGCTAAGTAGCATTATAAGACACACATTTGATGATCTATTATCATCACAAGCATTACAAGTTTAAATCAATAGTTTCTTTCTTTTTATTTTAGAAAAGTAATTTCTACTCATTGAAAAATTTAACTAAGATCTAATATTCACCACTTAAAATATGGGATCATGTTGACACATGTCATCACCACATATTCTAACATGTGGGAATGAGATTTAAGGGTTGGATCAATATTACTTTGGTTTAAGTTCATTATTTAATGATTTAAAGTGACTAGAAATGCCTATTTAGCATTATTTTGGTACTAGTCCAAAGTCACTGCATGTAAACCTTAATATTATTTCATATTTAGATAGATATGATGAAATGTGATTTTTGAGAGTTGGAATCAACTCAAAAGATAACTTGGTTGATTTTATAAAAATGTTGCAAAGTGCAAATGCTTCTGTTTTGTTATTTTTACTAGGAGAGATCTATAACTCTAATTGAATTAAATCCAACGGCCATGGATAGATCATCTCCATAACTTTCAGGCAAAATTAGATTCATGCAATTTGGATTTATAAAACTCTCTGAATTGATTTTCAAACTAGGGGATAGAAACTAGATTCAATCTAAAAAGAAAAATCCAGATTTGAACGAGTGGGCTAGCGCGGGAAAGAAGTTGGGCCGGTCCAGTGGCGCTCCGCGGCGCGGGGCTCAGCTGACAGGGGGGGTCCCGCTTGTCAGTGGGTCATATCTGAAAGCGATGCAGCGCTGTGGTAAGGATTAGAATGGGAATCTGGTGAGGGTCGTCGTCGACTGACAGGCAGTCGCCGTGACTCGAACCCTAGCGGCTCGGTGGGGTCTGCTGAGGATGTACCGAGGCTCCAGTGGTCGGCGAGAGCAAATGAACCCGGGCGATGGCCGTGAGGCCAGCCTGATTCTTGGTGGAGCTTGGGGTGGTCGCAATTAGCGGCACCCTTCTCCTCCAGAGGCGGCAGCTCCGGCTCCAATTCCGGCGAGCTGCTGCTCCCCTTGCTCCAGCTATAGGTGGGTGAGGTTCAGTGAGGTGAGGGGAGTGGAGTGGTGTGGAGAAAAGAGGCTGAGGAGGGCTCCTTTTATAGGCCCGACGGTGAGACCGAGCGGGATGGGTAGGCGACTCCGGCGACAAGGCTACTGAGGTAGAGGCATGGTGAGGTGGCGATCGTGGCGGTCCCTGGCGGTGATCTAGCGATTGAATTCGTCCATAGGGCGGCATGCGGCGGGGACGGCGCGCTCTAGGGCTGACACCGGCATGGTCTTGGTGGCCTTTGGGCGCGTGGTATCCTCGGTGGTCCACTGCAGGGCTGGGCTCGGGCAGGGGACAGGGGGTGGCGGTGAGGTGTGAGCTACCTCCTAGACATGGAGAGAGAGGGGGAGATGGTCTTCTGCGGCGGGGCAAGGTTTGGCCGGCGACCATGCCCTCGGGTTGGCATCACATGAGGGTTAGGGACAAGAGAGAGGGGTGTTAAGGGCCTGGTTAGACTAGGAGGGGACATAGGGGATAAATGTAGATCATTTGGGGGCAAAACTCTATTCAAAATAGTGAGCTAGGATTAGGGTGGAAATTATGCATGCCAAATGTTTGATGAAATGGCCGCATGAGCTTTAGTTTTGAATTTTGGTTTCAAACTTTTTGAGTGATCTCCACTAGTGCTATGTAGTCTCTGGTTGCAAGGGTTTTGAAAGTGGAGCTCAAATAAATGGGTTTTGAAATAGGGGTGATCTATGCATATGCATTAGACTCAATTTTCAAATGCCAATTAAAATAAGTAAAATAATGTTTTTAGCAGATCCAAAAGTGGGCCCTGGTACCTCATTATGTGTACTAGCAAGGGGTACAAAGATCAAGAATTGTTTCTGTTAAGAATTGAGTACTAGGAATAGCCAAAGTAGTGTAGTGGATTCAAATGGCCAAAATGACCATTCCTCCTTTTATATTCGTTTTGATTTGATTTTCTTTAGGAAAAGTTTGGGAATGATGTAGATGATGTTTAAATCACCTAAGAAACATTTTACAAGCATTGGATCACTTAATCATGGCAATTCAAACAACTCCTAGTTTAAATGCACACATATATGAATGCTTTCATTTTAAATTTGGAAAAGTTTTTGTTAACCCTATTTTGGATGATTTGATCTTGATAAGCTTGGTTTAAAGTTTTGGGATGTTACAAACCTTCGCCCCTTAAACAAAATCTCGTCTCGAGATTTACAAAAGGAACTAAAGAGATCTGGGAACTCTGTCCTAATGTAATCTTCTCGCTCCCAAGTAGCTTCCTCCTCGGTATGGTTGCTCCACTAAATCTTGAGAAACTTGATACTCCTGGTCCTGGTGGTTCTGTAGGCTTCTTCTAAGATACGGATGGGTACTTCCTGATAGGTCAGGTCATTGTTGATATCCACAGCTCTGTGATCGATGTTCTTGAAAATTTCAGTCTTCTCTGGCACTTCCAAGCATTTGCGAAGTAACGAGATATGGAACACATTGTGGATGGATAACATCTCTTGAGGCAGTTCCAGCTGATACGATACTTCTACTCGGCGGTTCAGAATCTTGAAAGGTCCGATATATCTGGGGGCTAACTTTCCCTTCAGACTAAAGCGTTGAGTTCCCTTCAATGGTGAAACTTTGAGGTATACAAAATCTCCGACATTGAAAGTCAGGTCTCTCCTTCTCTTGTCAGCATAGCTCTTTTGTCTGGATTGGGCGGTCTTGAGGTGCTCACGGACTTTGTGAACTTTCTCTTTTGCTTCTCGGAGAATGTAGGGTCCAAAGATCTGACTCTCTCCTACTTGCGACCAATTCAAAGGTGTACGACACTTTCTTCCATATAGGAATTCAAATGGTGCCATCTGCAAACTAGCTTGATAACTGTTGTTATATGAGAATTCTGCGAAAGGCAGGCAGTCTTCCCATTTTGATCCATATTCCAACACACAAGCTCTAAGCATATCCTCTAGGATCTGGTTGACTCTCTCAGTCTGTCCATCTGTTTGCGGGTGATAAGCGGTACTGAAGTTCAACTTGGTTCCTAAACCTTCCTGAACTTTCTGCCAAAATCTTGAAGTAAACTGGGTTCCTCGATCTGAGACGATGGTCTTGGGGGTTCCATGCAGATTAACAATCCTAGCAATATACAGCTCTGCTAGCTTTGCACTCTAGTAGGTTGTCTTGACAGGTATGAAGTGGGCTACCTTGGACAGTCTATCAACTATGACCCAGATTGAGTCATTTCCCCTACTCGAAGTAGGAAAACCGGTGATAAAGTGCATTCCGACGGAATCCCATTTCCATTCCGGAATCTGCAATGGTTGCAACAATCCTGCAGGTCTCGGATGCTCTGCTTTGACTCTTTGACAGATGTCACATTTGGCGATGTAGCTTCCGATTTCTCTCTTCATCTTGTGCCACCAAAATTGCTCTTTCAAATCCTGATACATCTTTGTTCCTCCGGGTGGATAGAATAAAGAGTATCATGAGCTTCCTTCATGATAACTTCTTTCAGCTCCGAATCTGCTGGCACACAGATACGTCCTTTGTACCACAGTACTCCTTCTTCGTCTTCGGTGAATCCAGGTACCTTTCCTGTACCTGTCTGACGTCGATTCCGTCGATACTTTCATTCCCCTTCTGGGCTTCCTTGATTTGGCTAATCAACGTGGGTTGAAGTTCAATGCTAGCTAGGAATCCTTTGCTAACTAACTCAGTCCTGAACTGATCCAACTCCTCATACAAACTTGGTTGCTTTTCCTTGATCATGGTGTTAAGCCTACACGGCAATCTGCTAAGAGCATCCGCTACCACATTGGCTTTGCCGGGGTGATAGTGAATGTCAAGGTCATAATCCTTGATTAACTCTATCCATCTTCTTTGCCTCATATTCAGCTCCTTCTAAGTGAAGATATACTTCAAGCTCTTATGATCTGAGTAAATCTCACAGTGATTACCCATCAAATAATAATGCCATGTCTTCAATGCTAGAACCACAGCTGCTAGCTCAAGATCATGGGTCGGATAGTTCTGCTCATGCTGCCTAAGTTGTCGAGACAGATACGTGATGACTTTGCCTTCTTGCATCAATACACATCCTAGACCAATCTTGGATGCATCACAATATACATCAAGCGACTTCTTGATGCTGGCATGATCAAAATTGGGGCTGATATCAATCTCTTCTTGACTCACAGGCGGCTTCACACTTATGCATCCATTCAAACTTCTTGTCCTTCTTCAACAATTGGGTCATTGGTGGGCTATGCGAGAATCCTTCTACAAACTTGCGGTAATATCCGCTAATCAGAAAGCGAAACGGACTTGGGTTTGAGTGGTTGGGGCTTCCCATTCTTCGACATCTTTGATCTTGGTGGGATCTACAGAGACTCCTCCGACAAACACAATATGTCCTAGGAATCCTACTTCTTTCAGCCAAAACTCACACTTGCTGAACTTGGCATATAATTGATGCTCTCTCAGGGTTTCTAGGATGATTCTCAGATGTTGCTCATGCTGTTCTTCTGACTTGGAGTAGATAAGGATGTCGTCGATAAACACAACTACAAACTTATCTAGGAAATTCATAAAGATCTTATTCATGAGATTCATGAAATAAGCAGGGGCATTGGTTAATCCAAAAGACATAACCGTATACTCATATAAACCATAGCGAGTAGTAAAGGCGGTCTTTGGAATATACATTGCCACGAATCTTAAGTTGGTGATAACCAGTCCTAAGATCAATCTTTGAGAATACACAGGCTCCGTCAGTGATCAAATAGATCCTCTATCTTTGGCAAAGGGTACTTGTTCTTGATGGTGACATCATTCAACTTTCTGTAATCTGTACACAGACGATTGCCTCCATCCTTATTGTCGACGAATAACACTGGTGATCTCCATGGCAATGCACTTGGCTGAATCAAGCATCTTGCTAACATGGCATCCAACTGCTTCTTCAGTTCCACTAACTCTAAGGGGTTCATGCTATAAGGTCTCTGGGCTATAGGTCCGGTTCCGGGGATTAGTTCAATAATGAACTCAATATCCCTATCCGGGGGCATACCTGGTAATTCATCTAGGAATACGTCGGGGTATTCACAGACTACTCTGACTTGGTCTATGGTGGGCAGGGCTACACTCTTGTTGCACTTGAATTGACCGGGGTAAGGTTTTGGAGATATGCTCTCGTTACTCGAACTCTGGTCATGGTGATGGCTTTCTTAGCACAGTCTATCAATCCTTTATGCCTTGACATCCAGTCCATACCTAGTACTACTTCCAATCCTTTGGTTCCAAGTACAATTAGGTTGGCATAAAAATCTATCCCATGTATTCTGATAGGTACAACTTTGCAAATTTTTCTAGCTTTTGTAGTTGAACCAGGGATTTGAACTATCATGACATGCTTCAGGTTGGTTAGGTGAATCTTACTAGTGCATACAAATTCTTTGGTGACAAATGAATGCAATGCTCCAGAATCAAACAATACTCTTGCTAAAACTGAGTTGACAGAAAACATACCCAGCACTACATATGGCGCTTCCTGGGCTTCTTTTGCGTTCATGTGGAAGAGACGACCATTTCGGTTGTGAGGGTTCCCTGGGGCAAATCTCCTTCCTAGTTGAACACGACGCTGCTGCTGAGCTGGGGCATTCATAGGGGCATTGGTGGCAGTCTTCTTGGGACACTCATTGGAGTAGTGACCCTTCACTCCATAATCGAAACAAGTGATCTAGGACTTGTCCTTGACTACGACAGGCACAACATTGCTGCCAGTTCTGGGTGCAGTGTTGTTGTTGTTGCTCTTGGGAGGGGCATGGTTGAAATTGTTGGCATTACCGGAGTAGTGATTGTTTCCTCCGGACTTCACATTACCTCCGCTACGGTTGGGGTAGCTTGGGCGAGAATTTGGGGGTCGGTTGTTCCTTGGTGCATATCCTGGTGAGGGGTTGGGACGGTACTTCTGGTGACTACTGGATCCATACTGCTGCATCATACAACGCTTGCGGTTGTTGTTTGCCTGGTTAATCTTCCCTTCCATCTGAATGGCAGAGTCGACTAGTTCTTCGAGATCCTGAAAACGGATGTTGGCGAGACGATCTGCATCTCATCATGCGATCCGTTCAAGAATCTCTCCTTCTTCTTGGCCTCCGTGTTGATCTCATCGGTGCATATCGGCGATGTGAGAATGTCACGGTACTCCTACGATCATTCTTCCTTGCTTCAATTTGTGGAACTCATCTCTCATCCTGTTGATGAGACCTTGCGGCACGTGGGTGCGGCTAAACTTGACTTTGAATGCTTCCCATGTCATCACTTGACCATGGTTCATATTGCGAATGCTATTCCACCAAGCTCTTGCATCTCCCACCAGATAGTGGGTGGCGAAGAGAACTTTCTCATTTTCATCAACTCCTGCAACTTCAAGGTTGTTTTCCATGGTATATAACCAGTCATCAGCATCTAATGGGTTCTCAGATTGGTTGAAGATTGGGGGATTGGTGTTCTGAATTTTTTTGAGTTTGGATCCATGGTGATCCTGATTTCCATGTCCTTGGTTGTTGAGAGCCATTTGGGCGATCTGCTGCAATGTTGCTAAGTTGGCTTGAAGCTCGTACACTTGCTTCACGGTCATGATGAGATTCTACAAGATCTGCAGCATTGGGTTACGTGACAGCTGCTCCTCCTTGGTTTCCACAGTCATCGAAGATTGAGATAGATATAGGGGTAAGAGGGAAATTATAAGGTTCATGGTTGTGGGATTTCAAGGCTAAAACTTTTAGTTAAGCGAGGTTTTTCAACTTCTTCATTTTCATTCATGCAAGCAAGCACCCGATAACACACACCACACCAATCAAAGGGGAAAAGCAGATGGTTTGATGAACCATTACGTAGCTATGATACAATGAGATGATACATCTCATGCTACGACAGTGCTCTCATGCATCTACTCATCGTCGATGAAATCGGAGTCTTCATCATCAGTGTAGAAGTCTACAACATCTTCCTCCAAAAAGTCATCATCGTTGCTAAGGAAAGAATCCATATCTCCCTGGATGACTTCACCCTCATCTTCTTCTTCCTTGGCGGCAAGCTGAGCTTCTTGCTCCTTGACGGTCTTCTCGAGGTCGTCCACCTTCTTGCGAAGTCGGGCGATGGTGCGATCCTTCTTGGCACGCTGGCGGCAAAGAGACTGGCGATCTTGGACGAGCAGTGTGAAAGTCTGGGCCTTCTAGTCGGCAATGGCACGGTTCTGGTTGGCTAACTCCCTGGCATTGTCCAGTTCCTGCTGTCTGTCATGAAGCAAGAAGTCAAGGTTCTCCACTTAACGCCTCAATTCTGGGTGACTTGGCATCTCCATCCCATGAAGTCACGTCTTCCATAGTGGGCAAAACGGGTTCCTTGGATATTGTTGACGCTGAGGGCACATAGACGTGCGAGACCTTCATGCATTGCCCTGGCTAATCCATCTAGCCAGTTGTTCTCTCTCACGGAGAACTGAATTCTCCCGGAAGTTGGTGCTTCGATGCTTCCTCAAAGATCTGCGGTGACTAGCCACTGTAGGTCTCCTCCTGGGGGTCCTGGAAGTTAAGCTCCAAGAAACTCCGAATGTGGGCGTCCCAGTAACTTCGATAGTGAATCCAGATCCCTCTCGAAGATCAGCTGACCTCCATTTCCCAACTGGTAAAACTTGCTGAACCGAGTCTCATCTACAAGAATTAAGGATGAGGAAGTTAGTGAAGTGATCAAGTGTGTCAAATTTTAAGTCATAATGTAAGAATTTTGAGTAACATGAATTTTTGAGAAAGAATGAGTTCACAAGGGTAAGAGAGGAAATAGTTTTTCATAAATACTCGCTTTGGTTTTGAAGCTAAGTTTTTGGTTTGGACGTCCATTCTAACTAGGGTCTCCTATGGCCAGGATGGCTCTGATACCAACTTGTCAACACCCGGATTTTTAATCCCAAATGCCCGTTATGCCATACCTCGCAATCCCAGGATTACCATTTTTGCGAGACATAACGGATTGGATATCACAGTACATCATCCATTACAAACCATACATAAGGTCTTACACAAATAAGGATCTCATGATCCAGTCTTTAATACAACAAGCAACGGAAATAAAAGATAAGCGTAGCGGTGGGGTCCATCTTCAGGGGGCACAAGCAATGCTGATGAAGGCAGATAGTCCTAGTTATCATAGCTGTCCTGATGACCATCCTCTGATAGTCTCCTTCATAGTGCAGCCATGAGAATAGCCACGGACAAAAGCCATGAGTACTCTTTAAGTACTCGCAAACTACTATTAACAGGTACTATAGTTCTAAGTTAAAGTACTAAATCTAAGTTTAATCATAAAGTTAAGTTTGAAACCTAAGCTGAGTTCTGAAGCAAAGAAAGATAAAATAAAGTTCTAGAATCACTTAAGTTGGGAAGCTAGTATCATAAACACAACCCTGTGTGGTCAAGTCAAAGTTCATCATTCATTTCAAGTTATTTAGAAAACATCTGACAACGAAACAGTATGGCCATTCCAACTATCCATAACCGTGGACGCGGCTATTCGAATAGTTTGACACTCTGCAGAGGTGGTACACTTTCACCACAAGATTCGATACATACATGGGGATAACCCTGAATCATCATACTTAGTATGCAGATAATCAAACATAACCTTCCCTTTACACACCCTAGTATAAGCACCTCTCCTATGAGCATGGCCTCCCAACAATGACCAACAGTCATCTTGGGAACTGCATAGGTGGACATCATTGAGAGGTAGCCTCAGCTCAAACCTCTCCCATGAGGGAACTAATACTAATGCATATAAATTTCCAGCTAAGCCTTACCCAATTCAGGTAATGTGGTTGTACGGTAAATTTGGAATGGTATCGCATACGAATCCAACCATCAGTTTTATAAAAGGGTTAAGGCTCATGCCTCATCATTTTCATCATCATAAACCAGTTGTGTTTTTCAACACATGTCAAAACATCTCAATAGAATGAATCATCATTCCAAGGTTTTTCACAATAAATTTTCACAAATTGTTCCCATCTAAAGTGACTCAAGTTTTTGATCTACTCTAAAATACTAAGTTAAGAGTGTTCACTAAGGTGGAAGGATGGGATCAATCTCATGCCATAGAATGACATCTAAAGGTTTCTAAGTAGGTCAAGTTTTATACTTTTTATGCTACCTTCAAAATAAGTAAAGAACTTTGTGTAAACTAAGGGAGGTGAAACTTGTCAATAAGACTTGAGGTACTAATAGTTAAAAGGGGGTGTGATCAAAGCGTGCTTAAGGCATCTTTGCTAAATCATCTAGTTTGTTTCTAGTTTGCTAAGCACTAAACTTGCAAGGGTTAATCTTGGATGGTGCTAGCTTGCTAAGGGTAGCTTGCACTATTAATGGTGGCTTGCCTTGGTTGGTGCAGTGGTTGAAGTTTTCTTTGTCTTCGTCTTGATAACACTCCTCCTCATAAGCTTGGTTGGTATTATCTTCTATAAAAATACATACGGAGTAGACAATCACCAAACAATACTTAACTAGGCTAAGTAGCATTCTAAGACACACAATTGATGATCTATTATCATCACAAGCATTACAAGTTTAAATCAATAGTTTCTTTCTTTTTATTTTAGAAAAGTAATTTCTACTCATTGAAAAATTTAACTAAGATTTAATATTCACCACTTAAAATATGGGATCATGTTGACACATGTCATCACCACATATTCTAACATGTGGCAATGAGATTTAAGGGTTGGATCAATATTACTTTAGGGATTGAATGCGGCCGTAGGGATGGTCTGTGCGAGCGGGGACAGAGCGCGCTCTAGGGGCGGCACCGGCATGGTGCGATGGCACTGGGCGCGTGGTATCCTCGGTGGTCCACTGCAGGGCTGGGCTCGGGCAGGGGACAGGGGGTGGCGGTGAGGTGTGAGCTACCTCCTAGACATGGAGAGAGAGGGGGAGATGGTCTGCTGCGGCGGGGCAAGGTTTGGCCAGCGACCATGCCCTCGGGTTGGCATAGCATGTGGGTTAGGGACAAGGGAGAGGGGGTGTTAAGGGCCTGGTTAGACTAGGAGGGGACAGAGGGGATAAATGTAGATCATTTGGGGGCAAAACTCTGTTCAAAACAGTGAGCTAGGATTAGGGTGGAAATTATGCATGCCAAGTGTTTGATGAAATGGCCGCATGAGGTTTAGTTTTGAATTTTGGTTTCAAACTTTTTGAGTGATCTCCACTAGTGCTAGGTAGTCTCTGGTTTCAAGGGTTTTGAAAGTGGAGCTCAAATAGATGGGTTTTGAAATAGGGGTGATCTATGCATATGCATTAGACTCAATTTTCAAATGACAATTAAAATAAGTAAAAGAAGATCTTTAGCAGATCCAAAAGTGGGCCTTGGTACCTCATTATGTGTACTAGCAAGGGGTACAAAGATCAAGAATTGTTTCTGTTAAGAATTGAGTACTAGGAATAGCCAAAGTAGTGTAGTGGATTCAAATGGCTAAAATGACCATTCCTCCTTTTATATTCTTTTTGATTTGAATTTCTTTAGGAAAAGTTTGGGAATGATGTAGATGATGTTTAAATCACCTAAGAAACATTTTACAAGCATTGGATCACTTAATCATGGCAATTCAAACAACTCCTAGTTTAAATGCACACATATATGAATGCTTTCATTTTAAATTTGGAAAAGTTTTTGTTAACCCTATTTTTGGATGATTTGATCTTGATAAGCTTGGTTTAAAGTTTTGGGATGTTACAGTATTTTTGAGGATAGGGATTAAATAATAGAAATTAACTTGCAACCAAGCAAGGGTTTAAGAAAAGAAAAACAAACGAAAACAAAAATAAACTAAAAAGAAAGCAAAGTAAAAAAGCAAAGTGTTGTAACAAGCCAACACAAGTGTTTCAAATCTCCCAAGGAGCTAGAGTACAACCTCGTTATTACACAAATAAATTTGCCGAGGGAACACATCCCTAAGCTCATGCTTTTGCAAGCCCTTTTGTTGCTCATTGTTGTGGCGGTGGATAATCTCCCATGTTGCATTGGCTGCTCCAATCATGGAATTGGGTGGCAAGGCTTGCAATAGCATCTCGAAGGTTGATGGAGAGGTTGTTCATGTTTTGAATATTTCCTTCGAGTGCGTAAATATCTTTAGTAGTTTGGGTCTGCTCATCTTGTTCGGGTCCTCCTTGTTCTACTTATTCATCTTATCCTCCTCCCACAGGTATTTCTTGTTGGGGTAGATTAGGTTCAACCTATGCGTGAAAACAGAAACGTCCATCCTCGATTGAGAATAAACCGTTAGGCAAAGGAGCCGGGATCAAGTGATCCGCTCCAGGTATATCAAAGAAATATCTACCATGATTTTAAGAAATCATACCACATGCTCTTAGAGTAGAGATACGATGACTTCCAGTCAACGGTTGGATATTACCTAGGTTGATGCAAAGTGCGCGTGCAAGAACGGTCACAACTCCTCCTCCGCATATGGGTCCTCGAGATTGAAGAGCCTGTTTCTTAAGGTAAAACACAAGAAGAGCGCCAAAATTTGGCATTAAGTTACAGTTGATAAGAGCATCTTTTCTGAGGATCAACATGTCTTCCTCATTAACTCTAGTAAACTCAGCACGTGCCTGCAGTGTGTTAGCAATCACATAGAATAAATATCGACTAACAGGATGATCAATCTGGTTCCCCTTGGGTATGTTCCCACGAATTCTCATCATATTAAAGTATTGTGAAGGGGAAGGATCTAAAACAAAAGTAGTTGCGCGTACATCGGTGGTGTTGTTGGTAAACCCAAAGCATTGTGCCCATTGGCTGAGTGTCAAAGTGTACTCACAGTTTATAAGGCGGAATTTGATTTGATCAACTCCAGGCCTTTGTTCCTCGCTACAACCATAAGGATCCACCGTGCGCGTCAAGGTGCTAAAGAACTCAAACGTCAAGAAGCGATACGTGGCAACATCCTGAAGGACAAAATCATACAAACCAACATTGTTGCAAAGTAAACGAAATCAACATGAATGCCAAGTTGGTTCAGGATATAATGACACGCCCACTTGGTGGACTTGATTTCTCGAAGCTTGAGACGATTGAAACGATTCAGCTGGAACTCCTCGGTGAACTCGATACCAAGTGACTCGGGGGTCAACGTATCAACGGGTGGTGCGGAGGATTCCACAGCCATCTGACGTGTACGACTCCTCGTGTTCATCTAATAAATAAAAATAAGACAAAGTAAATAAAGATTGCTAATAATTTTTTGGTCCAATAGAAGGATAGCATAAGTGATTCTCTACACTAACTACAAAAGAAACTCCTCTAAAAACAATGCTAAGCATACTTAATATCAAGATTGAATCAAGAACAAGACCTATGTCTAGATTGACAATGATGAATAACTGAGTGAAGCTTTTGCACAAATAAGTTGAGGATCAGAGGAGAATCATACATTAGATCGAATGAGTGCAAAGAATTGAAGAAAGATTAAGTAAATTTGAAGATCCAATGGAGGTGGTTTAGAGTTTGGAGGAAGAAAAAAGAGAAAAATTGATTTTGGGGGATTTTTAGGTTACCTCATCGGGATGGATATGGGTACCCACGTGATTAGTACGAATTGGCGATATGGCTGGAGCCTTCCCATACTGGGTGACTTACCTTGGGGGCGACGACTGCTCCCAGGCGATGCACTTTCGATGCGGGTCTTGTGGCACACCTGTGCCGCCGTCTGACTGGTCGTTATCGGTATGGTACCTTTGCTTGAAATCTGATATTTGCTCGAAAGTGCAGTGCAGGCGTGTCTGAACATTGATTACTTCGGAAAAAATCAAAAATTCTATCTCCCTTTGGCTTGATGTGGTACGGGTGCATGGTAGGGTCCACTCGGTCATACCAGTGGTCGTTAAGAACACTGTGAGCTGCAAAGCTTAAGGAATTTGATTAGTAGCTCCGTGTGCCTTTGCACATCTTATCAAAGGACTAAATAACAACAAAAATACTAAGTAATAATCCAACAATACTTCTTAGGCCATGTGTTAGTAAAATAAAATATAGAGGATTAACTTATTTCTTCTCCTCTCTCCATAGGTCTTCTTGGACACTCTTTATTAAAAACAAAAACAAAACTAACACAATACAAAATACATAAAGAAAGAAATTTATTTCACATGGGTTGCCTCCCATGAAGCGCTTCTAGTTAAGGTCAATTAGCTTGACCTCGATGGCAATCACTTAGGTTTGTGAAGTGGAACACCCACTCTAAAGTAGTTGGCTTACAAAGTAATTACACCATCATCGTCATTAGGCTTGGACTTCTTCTTCCTAGGGAAGTGGACTACAAAAGGATCTCTAGATGGTAGCCCTATTCTCACATTCTCTTCATGTAAATTAATCAAAGCTTTAATAGTTTTTAGGAATGGCCTACCTAGAATTATAGGTGTTATGGGATCTTTAGGCATGTCCACAATAACAAGATCAATAAGAGCGAGACTAACTTTAATTTCAACAACTATATTTTCTTTGATCCCAACATCTTGTTTATAAGTGGAATCAGCTAGATGGAGTCTTAATTTAGTTGTAACAAATGGCCCCAAGTTTAATTTATCGAATAAGCTTTTGGAAATTGTTGAGACGCTCGCACCAAGATCACAAAGTGCGGATATCTCATTAACTCCCAACTTAATTTTAATAGTGGGCTCAAATATATCATCTAGCTTAGCTGGAAGCTTATCAGCTAGTCTTTTATACCCCATCTCTAAATTGCAAACCTTAGATGCTACTTGTTGTATAAATTGTTGGTACATAGCATCATTACCTTGTTCTATACCTAGATTCTTAACGGTGATCATCTTCAATAGATCTTCCACAGTATATTCCGGTGTTGGCGTGTTGCTATAATCCAGCTCTTCAGTTTTTTCTTTATTAGTTACCACCCTCATCATCTTGAGGTCTTCTACCAGATTTGGCTCGGGTTTTCCAGCAAACTTTGCTAGTATGAGAGCTTGGCTCTCGGCTACCTTACCCAGCCGAGCCTCCACTATCTTTGTTCTTTCCTGTAGAGCCTGCACATCATTTCTAATTGCAACAGCATGGTTAGATAATCTTCCTATACTACTTTCATGGTTCTCCGTGATCTTAATAAGCATATTATTTTACTCGTTTGAGCTTGTATAAATGTTCTAACGGCTTTCTCAAATGGGAAATTGCCATGATTTGCTCCATTAGTATTATCATAATTATCATAAGGAGCTCCTGATATTTTTGAACATTGGAAGCATAATTATTTTTCCATGTAGGATTAAAAGGAGTACAAGCTATAAAATTAACATCATTAACATCGGTAGTGATACCATTAACTTGGGTATCTTCTTTACCCTTTACTAAGCTAAGCAACTCATCTACCTTAGATGTAAGCTCTTCATTATTTATCTCGGTAATTGAACTTTCTCTCTTCGAGGCTCTTTCCACGTGCCATTGGGCATGGTTATTTTGCATATCATCGAGTGATTTCTTTGCAACACTCACTTGCTTTCCCATGATCATTCCTCCTGCTGCAGTATCTAGCATAGACTTAGACATTGGGTTAAGACCATTATAAAACAAATGTAATATAAGCCACTCTTCCATCCCATGACTAGGATAGTTCATTACAACATCTTTCATCCTTTCCCACGCAAGCGCTAGTGGCTCACGGTCTTCTTGTCTAAATCTTGTAATGTTGGATCTTAGGTGGAGGAAACAAATTAGTCATAAACAAATTAGTCCATTCCTCCCAAGATTTAATAGTGCCCTTTGGTAGACCTAGCAACCAATCCTTAGACTTTCCTCTAAGAGAGAAAGGAAACAATCTTAGCTTAACATCATTTGGATCTACATCCTTAATATGCATCATGTCGCAAATTTCAGTAAAAGTATTTAAGTGCAATACCGAATCTTCAGCGGATGAACCCCCAAATTGGTTTTGTTGAACCAAACTTAAAAGGTTATGCTTTATCTCATATGTTTCTGCATCAACTACGGGCTGAGTCATGGGTTCACGAATAAAATCAATAGTGGGAGTAACATAGTCCCCTAATCTCTTTTGAGCCATGGCTCTTATCTTTTTGGTAAATTTTAAGTAATGAAAACGAATAACAAGTAACTATTGTTTTGGGTTTTCAAATAGATAACAAGAAAGTAATCTAATAACAAGAATTAAACTACAACTAATAATAAAACTAAAAACAAGGTCTCTAATGACCTCACCAGGATAGCGAAATTGCTTCCCCAACAACGGTGCTAGAAAAAGGGTTGATACCTTCGATCCGGATTCATGGATGTAGTATTATAGCTTTTCCCTAGAAGCTCAAGGGTCTCAAGACCAAAAGCTCCAATAGCTAAAAGCGAGCAGCAAAGGCTGGATGGATGCTCTCTCATATGTGCTATGGTCAATCCACATTACATCGACCAAGACCACTGGTGAAACACCCTTCTCACTCATTTATGGGGTGGAATAAGTCCTTCCCTTCGAGCTCAAACACGGCTCCTTGCGGGTTCTCACCTTCGACGAGGCCCACCAAGCTGACTTATGGGAGAATGACTTGCTGCTCCTCGAGGAGGCTCGTCACTAGGCTGCCATCTGCGCCTCCCGGTACCATCATGGTCTACGCTGCTACCACAACCACAACATCCGCCCCCACATGCTCAAGGTTGGCGATCTTGTCCTTCAAAGGATAATCTCCCGAGAAGGCCTACACAAGCTCTCGCTAATGTGGGAATACCCCTTCAGGGTTGTACAAGTTCCCTAGCCCGACACAACATGGCTAGAGACGAAGGCTAGTGACCTGGTGCCAAACCCATGGAACATCCAACACCTTCGCAAGTTCTACCCGTGATGCTAGAGTATGAACTCTGGCTAACCATCTCGCAAGCCATCGATTACTTGGTTGTCTCACGCCCGCAAAGTCTCTCCCGAGCATGGAAACTAGTCATGAGCTTCCACCCACCTTGTGGGGCCCTGTGATCCTCACGACGACATCATTTATTTTTTAGGGAGCCACGAGGCTACGATAGACTCAAAACCAGACAGGTGAGGCCCTGTGTCCATCACAATGGCGCTTTTGTAATGAATAATCCTCATTTCAGTAATAACGAGTGGACAATTCGCACCATCCATGTTTAATATATCCTTACCTCGTAAGATATTCATTTTAAATGGTTTGTATACTGATAGCTCCAAATTTCATCACATTTTACCATTGGTTTTCCTTTTGTTTATTGCCGGATTTCCCTGAAGATTTCCCTTTTCACTAATCTTAAAGTCATAATTAGCGAATCTTTGTTTTATTGTGATGGTTTTCAGGCAACGAACATTTATTGAAGATCTAATAGCATTTATGGGATAATTACACCAGAATAAGCAAATCCCCAATTGAAGCCATTTTCATTGGAGGCATCAGCATGCATACGACCAATGTTACAGTCGGGGCGCGCCCAAACCGCCCGCCCGTACTACCTACCAGTGCCTTCCCTATATCAACACAAGCAACTTTCGTAAAAGAGAAGAGACGAGAAGAACCACAAAACAGAAGTTACAGCCGTCACAAGACATCTGGAGGAAGAGATTAGATATGAAAGAGGAGAAGAACTTCCCCTCATTCTCCAATGATCTGCAACCTCAAAACCATACATTCCACCTTCACCCCACCATTACTTAGAGAGAGATAAAGAGAGATTGGCACTTGTAAGATTAGGGTTTGATACTTTGATCTACCCTTGGTTTGTATTTTGGATCTTTAGATCACTATTGTAGTTTGCTACAATAACTTTGAGATGATTTCTATTTGCAATTCAATTATGCCTTTGATATGTCTACCTCTTATGTCTGAGTAAATCCCCATAGGCATGGGAGATGTAGGGGATTGGTGAGATGTGATGTGCCTATTTTATTTCCATTCATTTGTGATTGTTGCAATGCTTATTTAAACAGTGAGAATGAATATCTATGTGTGCCTAATGCTTGTTATCTAATTTAAGGGCCCAGGTAACATGATCGAAAGATCTCATAGGTACGAACTTGTATGTTAGTAATTCGGCGACCCCCGAGTGATACAGTCGATATCAAAGAAGAGCTAGCACTACTCGAGGACAACAAGGAACCATCGAGGTTAAAGCCTTGATCCGGTTAAAAGACTTTAATTAATGTGCTGACCATGGTCATGGTAACAGGCAGATGGATCATTAAGATTAGGAAGAATTGGCCATGAGGACTCCTAGTTGGTATATGGGTTGCTTGCCTACTCACTTATAAATAAGAATTATCATTATAACTTATTCTGCTTACTCCATGTGGCACTTTTACACTCACCATGAACTGATTCTCTCCACACCTAACTTCTCATCTTCAGGACCTATATACATCTTCCACATCTTTACTTTTATGCAATTTACTTATTTTCTAAGCAAGTTCCTCTATCTTTTATTAACCACTTCCACCGTCAACATATGTAGTCAATTCACTCAAGACTTGTGACACCTTGGGTGCGACAAAAACACTGCATAAAACACTTTCCTAGGCTCCTCGTTGGGATCGATATAAAAACTGGAATTAATACTTCCGCGAAAACATTCTCTGACTAACTTGTGCACTTGCAGGCCATCAAGATATTTTCTGGTGCTGTTGCCGGGGAGCTAAGCGCTAAATGTTGTTTTTTTGACAAACAACAACCGTTGATACCATTCATGATCTCCGTTGAAGATAGAGGTACCACTCGACCAGGAAAAACCTATTTACCTCCATATATCGATCATATTCCGATCGAGAGACGATTAGAATTTATTGAAAGAATTACTAATTCGCGTACTGTAGACGTGAACAACTTGATTCTGTTGATGGCTGATTTGACCATCACCCGAGGAGCCGAACTTGAGCTACCTTTGGGAGAGTATGGGAATCCATCTAGGCACTTGAGGAAAATGCTTATTCTTTATCCTGAAATAGAAGGCCAGGAATTTGAAATATATCCTGAGCTAATATATATGATGAAAGAAATTGCTTTCACAGGAAAAGAACAGGAAGACCCTTGTGACCACTTAACAAAGGTATACGACCTTTCTGTCACCCTTAAACCAGCAGGTCTACCAATAGAGTTTGTACTCCTTAAACTTTTTCGCTGGTATTTAAAATATAATGCTTTAACTTGGTTACAATCACTACCTAATCATACTATAAAAAGCTGGGAGGATTGCATCCGAGAATTCATGCATAAATATTGTTCATTTACTAAAATCATGTAGATCAAACGAAGCATAACAAACTTTTTGCAAACAATAGGAGAAACATTTTATCAAGCATGAAATAGATATTATGCAATGATTATGAAAGTCCCAAATCATGGTTTTCACAAGAGTCTAGTTATCCAATATTTTTATAATGGGCTTAATGATGAAACAAAAGATATGATTGATCTATCTGCAGGAGGAGAAATATGCAACTTGACACTGTCGGAATGTGTTAAATTTTTTGAGGTAAGATCCTTTAATGACGAACAATATAATCTAGTTGAGGGTATTGTACCACAAAAAGGTATGATTCACATACCACAAGATCTTATATCTGAAGTCAAAAAGTCTATGGAAGAAAAAGGTATAGCTTCAGAACTTGTAAGAGAAAACAAAGTTGACGCTCTTCAAACTTATGTAATAGAAGATGGTTTAAATCTTGAAATGCAAAAGTTTAAATATCAATAAAATAAATTCCGCGAGAAAAATTATAAACGCCTAATGACACAAGAAAAGAATATAAGAGATCTCACAGAAGTTTTTAATGACCTGGGTTAAGCCATGAAACATTTAGATAGATATCTAAGTATGGTTAAAATATAGTGTGACAGATAAATGAAACACAAACGTCGATTTTGATCTAAGGAAATTTCAATACTGTTTCTACTAACATTGTTACTAGGCGTGGTACAGAAACTCAGGAACCACAAGGGCCACCTTGGTATCAAGGAGAGCCAACTCGAAAAGCAAGAGAGATTCAGGAGATGAGTCAAGGAGATGATGACCTAGTACACCCCCAAGATGATAATGATTATGAAGCCTAGAAAAGGGAAAATAAAGCTTCCAGCATTCAAGAAGAAGAGGAAGTGGAGGATAAGCACAAATCATATGATTCAGACACTGAGACTATCGATTCAAGGGAAGAAGCCGATCTCAGAAAGGAGAAAGAGGAGCAAGTTGATGTCCCGCGTGAAGAATGCGCCATTAAGCCAAAATCAACTGCATGGAAAAATAAAAAGAGCGCTGAACCAGTGATAGAGGTAAAAGAAAAGGTAATATCTGCCAAAAGGAAAATCCCTTACCCTAACTGAGTTCATTATGTACCGGATAAGGCTATTTATGATTCTTTTGCTGAGGTACTAAGCAGTTTGCATTTAGGACTTCCTTTAACTGATGCTATTCAAGTTCCTACTTATAAAAAATTTATGCGAGATATACTTAATTGAAAAAAGAAAGTAACCAAGACGATAGCTATGGTGATAAACTTCCTGCTAAGCTTGGGGATCCAGGCATACCAACCATCTCCTGTGCAATAGGGAAAACTAATATATTCAATGCTCTTTGTGATTTAGGAGCAGGGGTTAGTGTTATGCCTTATTCTCTATTTAAGAAATTGAATATTGGAGAATGTTCTCCTACTTCAATAACACTACAAATGGCGGATAAGACAACTAAACAACCTGTGGGAATGATCGAAGATGTTTTACTTAGAATAGATCATCATGTGATTCCAACTGATTTCCTTATTCTTGATATCCCTAAGGATGACAAACTATCTATCATTCTTGGAAGATCTTTTCTTAGTACAGCTGGAGCTAATGTAGATTGTTCTAGCCGCAAGATTGTCTTCAATATATATGATGAATAGATTGTTAGATACTTTCCTAAGAGACAAGAGCACAATGGAAAATATGTTACACCACCTAAGCGTGATCAAGCAGCAAAGGCTAAAGAAAAAGCGCCGCTTGAGATGAACGCCAATGATATGGAGTTTGATTAGTCAAATCTCTAGAATTAAAACACTCAATGGGAGTCCATTCTTAATAAATCTAGTTTAAGTTTTCATTTTTTGCATGTACTACTTTGCTATCAGTCATTTGATAAGTTTATTTTGAGTTTTTAGTTTGTTTAGAGAATTTACCTTAATGAAGTTGAGAAGCAAGAGAAAAACGAAGATAACGAGCACTGGTATGACCGGGGTACGACCGTACCGCGTGCCCGTACCAAATGTCTACAGAACCTACGGTGGAGACAGTGCCGGTAATGACCATTGGTACGGCCAGGGTATGACCGTACCGTGCGCCTGTACCACATATCGACGAAGTCAACCCAGGTCTCCGAATAGATAACGACCACTGGTACGGCCGGGGTATGCCCGTACCAGGTCGACTAGGTTTGATCTCGAACCCTTATGTTAATCCGATGGTGACGACCACCGGTACGGGCGGGCTGCACCCGTACCACCTGCCCGTACCGCGTGCGTTGCCAGGTAAAGACCAACGGCGGCTGGCTCGCAGCCAGCCTCCCTTCTCCTTCCTCCTCTTTCTTCCTTGTTCTTTCTCTTTCCACCTCAAACCCTGGCCTCTCAAATCTTTGATTCTTCATTGTTTTCATATTTTTGAGTTGGGGAATCTTCACATCGGTAAGTTTCTCGTCCGATCCACACTCTATTTTCTGAAAATCCATGGTTGAATTCATCACATTGGCTATTTAGATGAGTTCATCATATTTTGAGATTAATATTGATTCCTCACGTTAATATTTGTAACTTCTACCTATAATCGTTTGTATATGTGATAGAAACCTGATTCCTATAGTTTTCTCCAAAAAATTGCAGCATAATGCATAACATTGGAAGGATGTTCTGCTCGGGCAAGGGCTCGGGTACAGCAGAACCTTTGGGCTCCACCAAGCCACTGGGTTTGAAGAAGAGATGCTTGGAGGTGGACAACTTGAGGGCTGCCATGAGCTGAGACTACAAGAGGGTGAGCAACCGCAAGGTTTTGCCCACCAAGTGGGTAGACCGTCAGTTCCTCTCCCACCAGGGTATCTTGGAGGACTTCGAGCAGATGACTGTGCAAGCTGGCATGGTCGACTTCTCCTACCTCTCCGTCAACACCTACAAGCTCACCATGTTTGAGTTTCTTTCATTGTTCCACAACGATCTCGAGACCCAGGAGCGAAATTGCACTGTAAGTTTTGTGCTCAATGGGAAACTCCACAACTTGACCTTCTATGAATTTTGTGATAGTTTCGGATTCTCCCATGAGGGAGAAACTCGCTATCAGTGACAATGTGCATATGGAGGCAATGCAGTCTTGGGGAAAGATTTTTGTTCATAGAGACAATGATTATTTGCATAGGAAGAGCGCCACTATCAAGAATCCTACTATACGCTATTTTCATACCTTCCTTTTTAATTCTTTATTTGGAAGGGGGATGTTGGGGCAATGGCAGGCCCCGAAATGAGTGTAATCCATATGGTCTTGCATCTAGAGATGGAGCACAAGGTAAACTTGGGAGCTTTGCTCATCCAACACTTTTGCCGCCAGAGGTCTGCTTCCGCGGGTTGATCACACAGCTCGCCTACGCAAACGAATTTGTCCTACCACGGGAAAGAGATGTACTAGAAGCAAGGACATGGAAGACATCCATATGGCTAACACCAAGTTCATGGGTGTCTATACGCCAGAGCATTCTGATACGTCGTAAACGTATCTATAATTTTTGATGTTGCATGCTTGGTTTATATCTACTTTCTTATGTTTTGTTCATACTTTGAGGTATTTTTATACATTTTCTGGAACTAACCTATTAACAAGATGCCACAGTGCCAGTTGCCTATTTTCTACTGTTTTTGGTTTCAAAAAAGCTAGTAAGGAAATATTCTCGGAATTGGACGGGACAAAAGCCAAAGTCAATTTTTACCCGAAGCAACACGGAGTCCGGAGGGGAGATGAAGTGGCGCACTAGGGCGTCCACACCTAGTGGCCATGCGGCCTGGGGTGCTCCACCAGGGGGTGTGCCCCTCTGGTGCTCCACCGACCTTGCTCCTTCGCCAATAAAATCCTCTCGGGACGAAAACCCTAAGGACTTGATCAAATTCCACGAAAGAGTCTGTAGCCGCCGCCATCTCCATGCCTAGATCGGGGGGAGGGGATCTGAAGCTCTTCCCGGCACCCTGCCAGAGGGGAGAGATCACCCTGGAGGCCTTCTTAATCACCATGCCTTCCTCCGGTGTGATGCATGAGTAGTTCATCCTTGGACTACGGGTCCATGTAGTAGCTAGATGGTTGGTTCTCCTCCTTTGTGCTGTCATATTTAGATCTTGTGAGCTCCATTCATGATCAAGATCATCTATTTGTAATCTTACATGTTGTGTTTGCGGGGATCTGATGGATATTGAGATGCTATTTCAGATTGATTATTGATTCTATCATGTCTATGTTATTTGTGATCTTGCATGCTCTCCATTGTTTGTAGCTATCTTGGCCAAGTAGATGCTTGCAACTCCAAGAGGGAGTATTTATGCTCGATAATGGGTTCATGCCTCTAGTAATCTGGGGAAGTGACAAGAATCTCTAAGGTTGTAGATGTGTTGTTGCTACTAGGGAGAAAACGACAATCCTTTGTCCATGGGACAATCATATTGTTTACTTTACACACTTTGCTTAATGCAATTATCTATTGCATGCAACTTATCTTGGAAGGGGTTCAGACGATAACCTGAAGGTGGATTATTAGTCATAGATGCAGTTGGATTCCGGTCTATGTATAATGTTGTAATTCCAAATCAAATCTCATAGGAGTCAAGATGTCTAGTATATGCATTGTATGCTTTCTGAAAATCTGTCAATCGCCCCGCTGTAATTTGTTCACCCAACATGTTATTTATCTTAAGGAGAATCACCTCTAGTGAACTATGGACCCTGCTCCATGCTTTTACCATTGCTATACCTTCTACTATTACCGTTTACTGTTTACTTTCTGCAAGCAATTACTATCTTCCACATAATACGTTTAATCCTTTGTTTTCAACAAAACTGGTGAGATTGACAACCTCACTGTAAGTTGGGGGGAAAGTTCTGTGGTTGTGTTGTGCAGGATTCCAAGTTGCTAGCAACACCTTGCAGTTGTTTCCTTGCTCCTACTGGTTCGATAACCTTGGTTTCATAACTGAGGGAAAACTTGTTGTTGTGCTCATCATACCTTCCTCTTGGGGTTCCCAACAAGCTCTACATTTTGAGCCATCACGTTCCCTCCGTGCTTACCAGTTTTATTTTGTTCCTAACGGTGATCTTCACCAAATCTTGCTTCCTTTTGTCCAAGATTTTGGTTTGCTAGGTAAACATAGTTGGTTCCTTACCGAGGATGAGTTCTAGCAGGCACTGATCCTCTTAGGAAGGACTGCGCAACCAGGTGGCCATCCCAACTGGGAAGACGAAGTAGCTGGCCAACAGCAGCAAGATGAAGAATGAGGAGGCTGGCACGGTGTAGGATGGGACGATTTCGGCCAGCAACACCACCACCAGCAGCCTCACCACCAGCATCAGCAGCAAGGTATGCCTCCACCATATCCGGGATTCAACTATGTCCCGAGGAGCGAATTTTGACTAGGTGGTGCATCGCATTGACAATATAGAGAACACGTTGCACGATGTGAATGCCCAGATGGTCAATCTCACTCAAGATTTCACATCTTTTATGACTGATTTTCCAAACCATTACCCAAACTTCTTGTATCAACAGCCGCCACCTGACGGTAGCGACAACTAATTCCAGTTAGGCAAAGGCCTAAGCTTGGGGAGGTTAAAATCCTCCCACCTTTATGCATTCATATTTGTCTTTCTTCTTTTTATTTATTTTCTTTTGTTTCAAAGCATGTCTACTTTTAGTTTTGCATTTGATAAAAGAAAACCCAAAAATATTAGACTATTCTATAGCATTATTTTGTGCAAATTTCTCTCGGCTCTTGTTGATGCTTTTTGCAGGTTACTCACTTTTAGTGATCAAGTTATGGATGAACGCAAAGAGTTGACTCAAGTAAAAGACGAATGAGTAAGAGGAGATACCCCATTCTTATTTTCTCTCTTCCTATAATCTTATTCATGAACAATTTATGTCCGTTTGGTTGCACTTGATTTTGATTCCATGCTTAGTTCGTTATCTTTTAGAGTTTGAGCTCAAAGGATTTTGTCACCTCTTTGGTTAAGACTTTCGATAATTAAATCAGTTTGAAAAACAACTCTTGGAATTTTATTCCAAACCTTTTAGAATAAGAGAAAGTGTCAATGACAACTTTGGTGCCATGTTTTTGTCTTAAGGATTTAACCTTAGTTGTGCTCAACCCCACATACTGATCGTTGACTTGATGATACCTTATGAAAATGAATTACTTGATGGAACGAAATTTTTGGAGTAGGAGAGGGAGATGCCAAATTTTGTATTGCTTAGCTAAAAAAAGGGTAGAGAAAATAAAAAAGAAGTGAGAAGAGCAAAAGTACTTTGTTTCAAGTACACACCTTTGGGATGCCGACAACTCCGCTAGATTTTGAATGATCTATGGTATAACCCCGGAGTTTGGCTATGAGTTGATGGCATGAGTGGCATACGTGTCGCTATATGGGCAAAATTATTGGTACTCCCAATAGGTTATGTAGGAGTTTACAAAGAAATATTCGTTGATCCTTGAGAAAGAAAAAGAAAAAAAGATCCATTGTCAAAATATGAGCTGAAATACTTTCGATACCTTTTGATTCTTGGCATCACCTCACTACCTAAAATGTGCAATTAGAGTTCTTGGTAAGTAAGGAAAATATGAGGTATTTGATAGCCACGATTATCGAAGTGGGTGATTAATGAAAAAGCTCTAAGTTTATCTCTCTTTTAACATCTACATGTGCACCCTTAATTTTGATTCAAGTAGCATGGGTTAAAGATATTTTTACTCTCATAACAAGAGAGGCGCTGAAAGAAATTGATTTGTAAAGCTTCGCCAAACTTTTAACAATCTCATTTGAGTTACAAGAACTATTAGCTAGCGAATTACTCACTTTTAGGGATCAAGCTTAAGTGCAACTGTTCGGATATATTGTGCTCATGTTCAAGGTTGCAGGATTTGAGACGATGGAATATGATACAACCTCGAACTTGTAAGTCTTTATCTTGATTCCATTCTTCGCTATTATTTATTATAGCTTTGTCACTCGAGGGCGAGTAACCGCTAAGCTTGGGGATTTTGATAGCTCCAAATTTCATCAATTTTTACCATTGGTTTTCCTTTTGTTTATTGCCAAATTTCCTTGAAGATTTCCCTTTTCACTAACGTTAATGTCGCAATTAGCGAATCTTTGTTTTCTTATGATGGTTTTTTGGCAATGAACATTTATTGAAGATCTATGCGGTGACCTAGCATACCACTGCATGATGTAGTACACTATAGTTGTTGACATAACACCAATGAAACACCGTTCACTAGTATTACATCCCTCAGAGTGGTACAACAGAAACACAACAGGTCCAACACATGACTATAGATTACAACTCGAATCTTTACAAAAGATCCAGAGAACACTCTAGGTTAAAGAGAGAGAAAGAACTTCTTATAAAGAAGAACCAGAAATAACAACTCAGAACTATCTAGTAACTACGACTAGTATCTAAACTATTTGGCTTGCCATTGCTGCTATTGCAATGATCTACAAAAATAGGTTTTATGGCTAGAGAATCTACTCCTATCTAAACCGACACTTTATCTTCACTTCAGCTGATGTATATGTTGACTTCATTGACTTTATTGAAGAACTTGAGTTGTCGATGATGGTTTCTTCAGCAGAAATTGATGTTGACGTCGTCTTCAACGGCTTAGAACCTATCAAGGGTTAAGAAGGTATGGTTGAGTACGAGCGTACTCAGCAAGTTCACTAAAAAGGAGTGCATGATGCACTAACTCTATAGCCATAGACC
This sequence comes from Avena insularis, assembly GCA_023614405.1. NCBI lineage: Eukaryota > Viridiplantae > Streptophyta > Magnoliopsida > Poales > Poaceae > Avena > Avena insularis. The sequence continues at coordinate 289,876,482 of CM042694.1, forward strand.
ATAGGTCGTAGGCAATGCATGTTTTCGTAAACATTTCTTCAAAGGTTGCTTTTATTCTGAAAACTATGTCCGACAGCCTTCACAGGTTGACCAGAACCTTCGTGGGGTTCTGATAACCCACAAGTATATGGGATCGTGTGTAGACTTTTCGATAAGTAAGAGTGTCGAACCCAACGAGGAGCTAAAGGTAGGATAAATATTCTCTCAAGTTCTATCAACCACTAATACAACTCTACGCACACTAAACTTTTGCATTATCTAGGAAATAAAACTAGAGCAACAATACGAGTAATAGAGATAGCTTTGGATGATCATAAATAACAAGAAAGTAAAGCTAGTTGCTGCAGCAATAAAATTGTAACGTCCCAAAACTTCAATCCAAACTTATCAAAGATCAAATCATCCAAAAATAGGGTTAACAAAAACTTCTCCAAATTAAAAACGAAAGCATTCATATGTGTGTGCATTTAAAATAGGAGTTGATTTGAAGTGCCTTGTTAAGTGATCCAATGCTTGTAAAATGTTTCTTACATGATTTAAACATCATCTACATCATTCCCAAACTTTTCCTAAAGAAAATCAAATCAAAAAGAATTAAAAAGGAGGAATGGTCATTTTGGCCATTTTAATCCACTACACTACTTTGAGTGTTCCTAGCACTTATTTCTTAACAGAAACAATTCTTGATATTTGCACCCCTTGCTAGTACACATAATGAGGTACCAAGGCCCACCTTTTGATCTGCTAAAAACATTCTTTTACTTATTTTAATTGGCATTTGAAAATTGAATCCAATGCATATGCATAGATCACCCCTATTTCAAAACCCATCTATTTGAGCTCCACTTTTAAAACCCTTGCAACCAGAGACTACCTAGCACTAGTGGAGATCACTCAAAAATTTTGAAACCAAAATTCAAAACTTTTTCTCTTACGACCATTTCATCAAACACTTGGCAGACAGATTTCAAACAAAACACATTTCACTATTTCAAATAGTATTCTGGCCAAACTTGTCTCCCATTTGGCCCCTTTTTACTCCCTTTGTCTCTAAATGATCTAGCAAAGCCATTTAAACCCACTCCCCTAGCCCCTTGTGGCATTGCCATGCCATGCCGAGCCACCACTACCAGGAAAATGGCTATAGGTAATCTGCACATCCGTGGCGCACGTGCTAGTGATGCCCCGCCGCTAAACTAGGCGTGGCGCACTTGACATAGGGGCCCTACGGCTATCTACCATAATAGTGGCACACATGCGTTTGGTGCGCCACGGTCGTGTGTGGGCCAGGCCCCTATCGGCCGTAGACCATATAGCCGTAGCGCACCCATGTGAAGTGCGCTACAGGTGTGGACGATAGTCGTGGCGCACATGGCCTCCATGCGCTACAGGCAAGATCGGGCCACCCGTACTGTTAACTGGGAAAACACGTCTGTGGCGCACTGCCTGTAAGTGCGCCACGTATGTTCTTTACTCCTATGGCGCACCCCTCCATGTGCGCCACGGATGTGCGTTCTGCTACTTCTTTTTGGCAGATATCACCTTTGCACATTTGACTAGATCTCACCATCTCACACTTCACTTTCCCCTCCTTCTTCCTCCTTGGATCTCGCCCCCTCCTCCTTCCACCTCAATTTCTCCACTCTTTCACCATTTGTAGCATGTAAAACTTATGTTGGATGCTACATACATAATAGAGGAAAGCTCTCCTTCCGGCCACCATCTCTCGGTCTCTTACCGCCTCTCCTTCGAGATCTTCTCGGTCTCTCATCTTGGTAAGTTGTCTATGTAAGAGGATGTGTTTATGTGTATGGATGATATATGGTCACATATCTATGGAGAGGATTGATGCTCTCATGTGTTTGGAGAGCATGCATTGTATGCTCTCTCATATATTGGCATTGTTTTGCCAAAATGTTGATTCATTTCCATTTTGGCAAGACTTTGGCATTTCGTAAAGGTCCTAATTTTAGGATAGGTCATGCCGAAATTTTGCATCGACCATTGCATGCATGCATTGGTTCTGTGGTTGTAATAAACTTCTAATTCTACCTTGTACACCGCACAGGAAACCATGGTCCACATAATGAGCGAAGGCATTGTGGCTAGATTTTTGAAATGCGCGATGGCCGACATGATACGAAATAACATGACAGAGATAAGATGTCCGTGTAGAAGATGCAAACACAATTGGTTGATTGACCCAAATTCCAGAAATCTGCAGGCGCACCTGCTCCGCCATGGTTTCATGGATGGCTACACTCGGTGGATAAGTGATGACGAAGACGATGAGGTCGTAAATGGGGCGGCCGAAAATGAGGAAGGCGGGCAACATGATCATGATCACAGCAAGGACGGGCGAGATGAAGAAGAGTCTCCTGGAGATGGTGAAGGTGCGGAAGCAGACCAGGATGATGATGATCTAGATGCCGGAGCAGACAATGGAACAACGTCAGGCTGGGTATGGGACCCTTATGTTCAAGAACTACTTCTCAAGCAAACGAGTAACGCCAGGGCTGCCGCTAGAGAGAAAGCCAAGCTTGCGCAACTTGAGAAAGACGCGGTTACTCCATTGTATGAAGGATGCAAGCCCGATGATACCCGGTTGAATGTAATGCTCAAGGCTATGGAGATGAAGGCAAAACATAAATGGACCGACGCAAGCTTCGACGATATGATGGCATTTTGGCACGATCGTCTCCCGGAGGGGAACACATGTCCAACTAGTATCGAGGACGCCAAGAAAATCGTGTGTCCTCTTGATCTACCGCACATTAGATACCACGTCTGCATCAACGATTGCATCATTTATCGGGGCGAGGACGCGGAGAAAACCACATGCCCGGTGTGCGGCGTTAGTCGATACAAGAAAGGGAAGAAAGCTCCTCGAAAAGTGGTATGGTACTTTCCTATCACTCCTCGTCTACATCGCTATTTCGCAGACCCTAAGGAAGCAAATCTCATGCGCTGGCATGCGGAAAGAAAGAAGCCAGCAGATGACGATGACCCTGAAAAGGACGAGCTGCTGACGCACCCTTCAGATGGTAGCTAGTGGAAAGCATTAGACCTCGGATTCCCAGAATTCGGTAGAGATTCGAGAAACATCAGGCTAGGTGCAAGCACCGAGAGACTCAATCCGTTCGGTAGCCAGAGCAGCACGCACAACACTTGGCCCGTGTTTGTATGGATGTACAACCTCCCTCCCTGGTTGTGCATGAAAAAGAAGTACATACAAATGAGTATGCTAATTCAAGGGCCAAAACAACCTGGTACCGACATCAATCTATATCTCGGGCTGTTGAAAGGGGAGCTAGCCATGTTATGTGAATCCAGAGCCAATACGTATGACGCTGTCGCACAAGATTATTTCACTATGAGAGCCGCGTTGGTCACTACGGTGCAAGACTATCCAGGTTGCGGATATTTCTCGGGGCAGGTTAGCCAAGGATTCTACGCATGTGTTAGGTGCATGGATAACACGACCTATCTCCAACTAGAGAAAGATCCAGGGTCTTCGAAAACCGTGTTCATGGGGCACCGAAGGTGGCATGGAAAGAATGATGCATGGATAAAACGTGGAGATCTGTTCAATGGAAAATCCGAGACCCGAGGAATCCCAGAGCGGAGGAGCAGTGAAGAAGTGGATGAATTGCTGAAAAACTGGAAAGAGTGTCCTAAACCAGGAAAGAAGCGAAAGAGGCAGCAAGACAAGCCGTTGATGAAGGTATGGAAAACAAGGTCTGTTTTCTGGGAGTTGCCATACTGGAAGTTTCTCCGCATGCCTCATAGCCTTGACATCATGCATATCACGAAGAACGTGTGCGAGAGTCTAGTCGCCACCCTAATCAACATGCCAGATAGGACGAAAGATGGTCCTAAAGCAAGGAACGACTTGATATTCATGGGCATCCGGAAAGATCTTCACAGAGGACTCCCTACTCCTGATGATCAGGAAGATGACGATGATCATCAGTCGGAGGCGACACAAGGTCGTCGAAAGGGTAAAAAGGTCAAGAAGAACAAATATTACTGCCCCCCTTCGTGCTTCACACTAAGCCAGGATGAGATCAAACAGTTTTTCAAGTGCCTTCTAGGAGTCAAATTTCCTTACGGCTACGCTGGCAGGATAAGCAGGTACCTAGATGAGGCTAAGCAGAGGTTTAGTGGGATGAAGTCTCACGACTGTGCCGTAATAATAACGCAGATACTTCCGGTTGCACTACGAGGTATAATGGACGAGCATGTCCGAGAAACATTGTTTGGGCTCTGCAAGTTTTTCGACGTCGTCTCTCGAAAGTCAATTGGCGTGAAACATCTCGGGAGGCTACAAGAGGAGATCGTGGTGATACTATGCGAGCTCGAGATCTACTTCCCGCCCGCATTCTTCGACATTATGGTGCATCTGCTGGTCCATATCGTGGAGGATATCATCCAACTCGGGCCGATATTCCTCCGCAGCATGATGTCGTTCGAAAGGATGAACAGACACATCAAAGGATACGTTCGCAACAGGTCCCGTCCAGATGGAAGCATAGCCAAGGGCTTTCTGGCCGAAGAGTGCATCTCTTTCTGCACGAATTATCTAGGCATCGAGAACCCTGTCGGTCTTCCCGTTAATAGGCACCTTGGCAAGCTCGATGGATTGGGTCACCGAGAGGGTCGTCGCGTACTGCATGCAGACTACGATTGTCGATGCGCAGACTTTGATAGAGCAAACCTAGTCGCGCTACAACATTTAGAACTGGTCGATCCTTGGGTACAAAAGCACAAAAGATCAATCGAGAAGAAGTATAGTGACCGGGGCATACAGAGGACATAGGGAGAAATAATCAAAGAGCACAACTTAGATTTCACACGTTGGTTTAGGCAGACGCTCCTAGATAATCCCCCGCAATCGCATTCTGCGGAGGAAAACATCATATTCACCTTGTCGCAGGGACCCATGCACAACCTGGTGACCTATCAGGCGTATGATATCAACGGCTACACATTCTACACGGAGGAAAAGGACAACAAGTATGACTATCAGAACTCAGGCGTAACATCAGAATTCTACACCGATGACAACGTGAAGGAAAGATTTTACGGAAGGATCGAGGAGATCTGGGAGCTCGACTACTGTGGAGAAAAGGTGCCGATGTTCCGTGTCAGATGGGACAAGAGCATTGAAAGAGAATACCGGTATTTCACAACCATGTTAATACCCGAAGCAGCCAAATCCAAGGCCGCCGGTACGCATGTCGCCGCGAAAAATGAACCATGGGTACTAGCTAGCAAAGTGGACCAATATTTTTTTATTACTGACCCGACAAAGCCTAGCCGTGTTGTCGTGAGGAGAGGAAAAAGAAACATCATCGGAATGGATGGAGTCGCCAACGAGCAAGACTTCGACTAGTACGGTGATCCAAAGATTGAAGATGATGACGACTACGATGAAAAAACATACTTCACAAGAAGAAAAAGGACAACCTTACCCAAAAAAGGTAGCCTGTTCGAGCAAAGAAACATAAAAGTGCCAGGGCTAAATTATTCAACCGCGACAAAGAAGGGCAAAAAGATTGTAAAACGCTAGCTCAAAAAAGATTGTATTGATGCATATGGATGGAATATTATTAATGGACACATTATTATTTAATTTCTTTCTACTTTTAATCACTTTTGTACCACTTTTGATGATATATATGTACCATTTTTGTCATATAAATCATATAACATATATTTTATATAGTTTATATAATTTTTGGGATATTTTTTAACATTTTAAAGTAGTTTTAAAATAAAAACAAAAAATGGGGGCACCAGGGTTTGAACCTGGGTGCTCCAGGTTTAGTGAGCGTACATAGCTAGGGCAAAACCAGTGAGATATGTAAGTGTTAGTATCAACTAATGGGGCGGCAGCCTTTTGTTTGATTTGACACGACACTTAGCCGTAGTGCACCCTTACCTAGTGCGAGCCGTAGCGCACTAGGTAAGGGTGCACTACGGCTAAGTGTCGTGACAAGTCGTCTGTGCTGCGCACGGTCATCTCCCATCTTCCATCTCCCATCTCCCATCTATCCTCGCCGCTTGATCTGCCACCTCCGCCGCTCGATCTGCCGCCTCTGCCGCTCGCTCGCTGCCTGCCGAGGAGGAGGAGAGGAGGCCGCCACGTTCGTGGAGTAGGTGAGGAGGCCGCCGCGTCCGAGGAGGAGGAGAGGAGGCCGCCACGTCCGTGGAGGAGGAGAGGAGGCCGCCGCTTCCGAGGAGGCGGAGAGGAGGCCGCCACGCATCCGTGGAGGAGCTCCGTCCGCACTCTTCGTCATCGTCCGCGCACTCTTCGTCGTCGTCGTCTTTGAGGTGAGCGTCCCTACTCCCCTCTGTCCCTCTCTCCGGTCTCTAGGGTTTCCTCCTCCGAGCACATGAACTCGTGGTGGGGCTCGACGACGTCTCCCTTGAGCTCGAGATGCTACTTGAACTGGCAGTAATGGTTGCTACAAGTATTTTTTTTGTAGCTTCCTAGAATGATCCGCTTAAATCTGAATCTCGCAGTGTCTGTGCAAGATCAAATCATCCATCAAGCACAAACCCTTTCCCCTGAGATTATGAGAGGGAACTTTATTTGTTGTCTGAACTGGAATATTTTGATACAATTTGTCTGAAGCCTGAAACTTGCTGTACAGTACGATTCCCACCAGAAACTTAAGTTTACAGTAATAGCAGGTTTATTATTGGTGTTGTACAACCGTTTCAGTATGAACGAGTTTCCTACACATACTTAGCTTACATGAGATTTACTGATGTAAGATTATTATTTCGATGCATTCTACTATGACATGTGTTAGAGAACTTCATCCATTTGTGAAAGAACCGAGCCTATATTTTGTATGCATCCCTACCTTTTTTTATGACCAGTTATCATAATTATCATGGTTAGAACTACACTGTTAGATACTGCAGACCGTTAACTTGTATTTTTTTAATTAAAAGGCCTACAAATCCTTTCCCATTAAAAACTATCTTAATTAGGCACACAATTTCTTCATAACATATAAAATTTAAAATTTGGAAGAGGGAGCGAAACAGTTGTATCCATTGACTCGTATATGCTACAGTATGAGCTACCAGCTTGATGCAGATCTTTTTGATGATGGTAATTCAGAGTTCCTTTTGGAAAAGATAATTGACAAGCCTATGTAAGAAAAATAATCATTTATGCCATGAAGTAACTATTAGGACTAAGGCCTGAATATCTACTTTTTTATATGTGATTATCTATTCGGACTAAAGCCTGAATATGTGTGTCCTTGTTGGATCACTATAAGACCTAGCAACTATTACTGCCAGTTTGCTTTAGGCTCCGAAAGAGTTTAGCTTTAGCAAAGAGTGACAGAATATCAACAAGGACACACATACTAGTAGCAATCTTAGCATAAGTTACAATTGATATAAAGTAGCTGTGCTGATCTATTATTGTTAAGACACTTTATACTGATTCATATTCTGTTACAATTGATATACAGTAGCTCTACTGTAGTTTGCTGAATCTAGATGGAGCATGCATTGCATCTTTCTTTTTTTCTTTCAGTAGAACATGCATCTCTCAGTGCTGCATTGCATCCGCTAATTCAAGTCTAAGTGTAACTAATGCATTATATTGTGTAGCTCTAGGTCTGCTGTTAGGCTTATATGCAGGTGCTCCAGGTCTGCTGTTAGGCTTATATACAGGAAAATACCCTGCCTAGTTGTATTCATATGCAGTTGCTTGTATGAAATGAGTCATGATTTTTACCGAAATGTTGATTAACTTCCGTTTCGGCAGAAATCGGGCACTCCTAGTTTAACAAAAATGAGCAATGGTCATGCCGGATTTTTCTGCGCACTTTACTAACCATTATTTGCCTTTTATTAGTGCAAACATGTGTGACAACAACGAGGCTGGATCTTCTCAGTGTATCAATGCTGAAGGAGAAGTGAGACCTCAAAACAGACCCTTGTCATTCTGGGAGGAGGTCGAGCGGCTAGAAAGAATGACAGAGGGTGATGAAGAATACAACCCTTCCGAGAGCGACGCTGATGAGATGGAAGACACGGAGGAAGAAGAAGCAGCCGAAGGAACGGTGGATGATGAAACCACTGATGGCGGCGAGGGCACAACAAGTGGTAGTAATCCGCCTATGAAGAAGAAGGAAAGGCGCCTAAACACGGTCGGCACCGTCAGAGAGGAAATTACCGAAGTGAGCCCAAAAGGGGTTCCTTTGGCACCCGACCATGTGGTCAAAGGGTAGGGTGGGCAAGTGGCGGCTATCACCCGGACCACCATATCGATCAACACCGAGAATCTCCGGCATAAAGATAATGGCCATTTGCGCACACTCCTCTTCGAGAAGCTGCACGCAAGATACAAGTTCCCCCTTTAGTATCGGAACACAGATTATCATGGGAATGAAGTAAATAAATCCGCCCTCACAAGGATGAGCACCGCCCTGGCCAGCTGGAGAACCCGGATAAAGAAAAAGATATTTAAAGAAGAGAAAAGTCTCGAGGAGATCCAGAAGATTGACCCGCAGATCACCGAAGATCAATTCCAGGAGTTCAAGGCCAAGTGCACCTCCGAAGCAGCCAAGGCCTTGAGTAAGTGGGGAAAGGAATTGCAGGAGATGAATATAGGTCACCAGCATCTCGGATCTGGTGGTTACAGAGCTGCGGAGCCCATATGGGATAAGGAGGACGACGAGTATAGAGCTAAGGGGATACCTAACCCCTTTTCGAAATTCGGAAACAAGCAGCTTCAAAACTTCGTCAGGGCTCGTTACCATGTGGACCCCAAAACCAAAGAACTCACCGCGGAAACTAAGGTGAAGGACTTCGAGGTTCTTGCGGTAAGTAATTTCATTACCGTAGATCAAGTCGATTACATTCTAATCGATCAAGTCGAATTTCTAAATGGTTCACGTTACTTCTTCTGCAGGACGAGGAAATTGCTAGTCAGGGATCCCATGGTTCCTCATCCCACGGGTCGACGACGGCCACCCGGTGGGATAACCCTTTTAACAGGGCGATGAACCGGGCCAAGAAAATCACACCGGTTACAAAGAAGCCATCGTCGGCTGGCCGTCTCGCCGGCTTCGGGGCTAAGAATTGGGTGGATCATTTTGGTCCACCCCCGAGGACGCGTGTGGAGGGAAGGAGCAACGAGGAAAACCGCGAGGTTCAGGAACTTAAGGAACAAGTGGCACGGATCCCGCAGATCGTCCAAGACAACCTAGCAATCACCCTCACCTCCATCCTGTCTACCTTGGTGGAGTCAATAGCGAACTGGAGTGCGGGTGGTCGACAAGGGCCGTGCCCGATTCCAAGCATGGTCAGTAGCCACTCAAACAATGCGGCGCCGGCGATTCCGGTGAATTATGTGTTCATGACTCCGCCCGCTAGCACGGCGATGCCGTAAGCATTGGTGACTCTGCCCGCTAGCACGGTGGCGCTGGAAGCATTGGTGACTCCCCCTTCCATCACCGCAGCGCCGGAGCTTAATGCAACCGATAGGGAGAATACATCGGTGGCCGGCACCGTGCCATCAAGCAGCCCCTCCGTCTCTTGCACGCCCATCGTCGTATGCGGTGCCTCGACATTAGCCGAGCTCGACGCCATCACGGTAAACCAAATACTTTACCGCCTTGCCATTTATTACTCTTATGGCATCTTTTTAATGCCATACATGTTGTTTGCAGACAGATGTTCCATGCACTCTCTTAAGCTTCATGAACAACGAGTTTAGGGATGTTGCCAAGGGTACCATCATTCAACCCTTGCACCGCACGTTCCACTCAAAGCCGATGCCAGATAGCGTGCATATGTTTAAAATTATCCAGGTGCTAAGGGGCTGCGATGACCTGGAACCTCCCATTCAACCCCCAGGAGCGGATGAAGAAGAGCCGACTATCCTCAGAAGTTGCTTCGGCTTATTCCTACTATGGCCAAAGAGCATGATTCATTTGGGGACGGCCGGGGCCATCACCCCACAGATAACAACACTGCCTATCGTGCCAGCGCCAAGCCATGGAAAGACCCCCACACCGTCACCTCCACGCGATTGTTCGGCTGGTCATATTGACATGACCATGGCGCAGGATCTGAACGAGGATGACGAAGATTACTTTGATGATTTCATCAACACTAATCTTTTCCCCGGCGACCTAAACGAAGACCTAGCTGGTGGCCCCGCAGAGAAAGCCACTTGCAACAAACGACTCTTTGGTTCTCAGGAGATGCCTCCAGCTTGCACCTTCACCGAGCCAGCGGATACATCCAACCGGCCCTTTGTTCTAAGCCCTGACACACTACATAGGGCGATCGATGCTCAGATTGCGGTGCCTACCCACTTCCCAAAAGGCAAGAAGACCAGGAAAAGAAAATCTTGTAGCTCGAGCCAGCCGGTGGAGTCAACTGCGAATCCGATCAGGTTTCAGGACGGGCCACCAAGACCAAAGGGTATTATATGGAGGATGCATGTGGCGGGTGAGCCCATGCTAACTAATAAATTGCTTAGGCTCGTCACTTCAGAAATGAGGAGTGTGCATGACGGTGTGCTGACGATAGAGAGACGCCTTCTTGCGGAGAAAGATCCCTCGCACCCGGTATTCGTGGTTAAGGTGCCGCGAGGCTTGGGCTTCGTTGATAATGTCCCCGCGGATCTATTCTTCCTGCGGTTTGACGACATCTTCAATATGTTCCACTTGTATCCGCTGCACTATACCATGGTACGCCTGTTTTCTCTCAGCCTGGCCATTCAGATCATTAGAGAGAACACCCCGGGCATCGCTATAGTGGACCCCTACTACATGCGTGATGGCTGCTTGGGAAGCGCCATTGAACGGCGATTCGTGGACTCGTACCTCCAAGGCATCTTGGTGGCGAACAAGACAAAGGAATACATTCTCATGCCTTTCTTTCCCGAGTAAGTCATTATTCACTCGCTGCCATAACATGCTTTATTAGATTTTCATCATTCTTTTTCCAACACATTCCGTTTGAATTGTTTTGCGCAGAGATCAACACTGCATACTCAACTGCTTGTTGCTAAAACATTCGCAAGCCATGTATTTCGACTCAGGGAGTCAAGAGAAGAAGAAAAACTACGACAAGATCAAGGAAGTTCTAGATGATGCTCTCACCGGCTATGCCTCAGCGGAAGGCGCCACCTTCGTGCGTAAGAAGGTCAAGTTTGGCAGGCATGTCTTCACCCATGTGACGGAATTCCCCTGCGTGAAGCAGCCGGCAGGCAGTCAGAAGGAATCCTACTATGCACTCCATCACATGAGGGCATTCCTACTAGAACTACAGGATTCTACGTTGCCAGATCATCTCAAACGGTGGGCCAAAGTCAAGGCCAGGATCAATGATTCAGATATTAGACAAGAGATGTATCACATCCAGCAACAGTTTGGGGCAATCATCAGCCGTGATGTCATGACTTCAGGGGGGTCTTCTACGGAGGCAATCCCCCGAATAACCGTGACGTAGTAGATCGCCTAAAGATGCAGGGTGACTATAGGGCGTTCATGATGAAACAAGGCGTCCTCCTGTTCCCTGAGCTGAGTCAGAAATCTTGATGTGTTGGTCTAGTTGTAGTTCTTTATCCCCACATGTACTTGTGTGTGTCGACATGTACATGCTACTACTTGTTATTTTTTGCTTACTTTGTTACCTTATTTGATAAGTATATCTTTATATGCGACTTTTACTTGTTTTTTCACCATCATTTAATTATTATTGCCAACTTTTAGATGACGTGGTACGTCGTGTACAAGGGACGGGTTCCTGGAGTCTATGATGATTGGGAAGACTGTCGGAGACAGGTGCACCGTTTCAACGACAATAGCTACAAAGGGTACAATACTATGGTGGAGGCGGAAGCTAGATACGCGCGCTATCTAGCGAGAGTTAGGACGAGGAACCGGATGAAGACCTATACCTCCGTCGCGGTGATGGTTATCGTCCTTGGTTGTCTGTCATGCATGCTCCTATTTTAGATTTCTAGGCGAGCTTCCGCGAGCTCTAACTTGGTTGAGACATGTATTCATGTCATCACTAGCTACTTTGTAACTTGATCGAAATAATATAACTTATACTGTGTATTTATGTATGTGACTTATCTATATGTATTTGATTCTATCTTGTCTGTGTATTTATTTCTGTATTGTATATCTGTGTATTTATTTCTGTACTGTATATCTGTGTATATCAGCTATATTGTATATAATCTGTATTGAATATCATCTGCATTGAGTATTTTTTTTTTTTGAAAAGCTAAGCCGTGGCGCACATATACGTTGTTAGTGGTGCGCCACCAACCAGCAACTAGTAGCGCACTACGTCATGCGCCACAGGAATAACCGTAGTGGCGCACCAGGCAGTGCGCTACTACTAACTACATACTAGCAACGCACTTGTCATGCGCCACAGGAAAAACAATGGTAGCGCACTGCGTTGTGCGCCACTACTATGTCGAGATACCTGTAGCGCACCTGGCAGTGCGCTACGGGCACTTTTTAGCCGTAGCGTAGAAGTCGTGGCGCACCCCTAGTGCGCCACGGAAGGGAAAAATATGTGCGCCACGGATTAGCTGTTTTCTAGTAGTGCACCTCTCGCCGGCTGACCATGCACCCGCTGCAGCAGACCACTCCCCTCTCCCTCGCCATGTCTAGGAGGTAGCCAGCACCTCACCGCCACCTCGCCCCCGTCTCGAGCCGAGCCTCGTGGACCACCGAGGATACCACGTGCCCAGTGCCACCGCACCATGCCGAGCACGCGCCAGAGCGCCGCACCCGGCACGCGTGCCCAGACCGCCGCTCGACCGCAGCCCGCGCCCACCGCTCCGCCATGACCCAGGGAACACCCCAGACACCCCCGTTCGCCGCCCAAAGCACCACAGCCACCGCTCGCTGTGGACACCACCGCCTCTGCCGCTCAGAGCGCCACCTCGCCCAGACCGCATGCCACCGCCCCTACGGCCGCATTCAATTCCTAGAGCACCACCAGGAGACCGCCTGTCGATCGCCACCCTCCGCCATGCCTCTAGCCGGCCGTAGCCATGTCGCCACCGTCGCCTGCCCATCCCGCTCGGTCTCACCGTCGGGCCTATAAAAGGAGGCCTCCCCAGCCTCTTCTCTCCATACCACTCCACTCCCCTCACCTCACTGAACCTCACCCACCTCTAGCCGGAGCAAGAGGAGCAGCAGCTCGCCGGAATTGGAGCCTGAGCCACCGCCTCTGGAGGAGAAGGGCGCCGCTGATTGCGACCACCCCAGGCTCCGCCGCAACCGCGCCTCGCCTCGCCGTCGTCTTCCAGTTCATTTGCCCGCCTCGCCAACCCTGTTGGAGCCCTGGTACATCCCCAGCAGACCCCTACCGAGGCGCTAGGGTTCGACCTCGCCGGCGACCTGTTCGTCGTCGACGACGACCCTCAGCCGTAGATTCCTCTTCTAATCCTACGACCCACAGCGCGCGTACGCGTATTAAGACCCACTGACAAGCGGGACCCCCTGTCATCTGAGCCCCGCGCCGCGGAGCGCCACTGGGCTGGCGCAAGTTCTTTCCCGCACTAGCCCACCCGTTCAAATCTGGATTTTTCTTTTTAGTTGAATCTAGTTTCTGTCCACTAGTTTAAAATTCAATTCAGAGAGTTTTAGAAATCCAAATTGCATGAAACTAATTTTGTCTAAAAGGTATTGAAATGATCTATCCAAGCCCGTTGGATTTAATTCAATTAGAGTTATAGATCTCTCCTAATAAAAATAACAAAATAGAAGCATTTGCAGCTTGCAACATTTTTATAAAATCAACCAAGTTAGCTTTTGAGTTGATTCCAACTCTCAAAAATCACATTTCACCATATCTATCTAAATATGTAATAATATTAAGGTTTACATGCAGTGACTTTGGACTAGTACCAAAATACTGCTATATAGGCATTTCTAGTCACTTTAAATCATTAAATAATGAACTTAAACCAAAGTAATATTGATCCAACCCTTAAATCTCATTCCCACATGTTAGAATATGTGGTGATGACATGTTTCAACATGATCCCATATTTTAAGTGGTGAATATTAAATCTTAGTTAAATTTTCAATGAGTAGAAATTACTTTTCTAAATTAAAAAGAGTGAAACTATTCAATTAAACTTGTGATGCTTGTGATGATAATAGATCATCAACTGTGTGTCTTCGAATGCTATCTAGCCTAGTTAAGTATTGTTTGGTGATTGTGTACTCCGTATGTATTTTTATAGACGATACTACCGACCAAGTCTACGAAGAGGAGGAGTGCTATCAAGACAAAGAAGAAGAAAACTTCAACCACTGCACCAACCAAGGCAAGCTACCATTAGCAAGCTATAATTGCAAGCCACCATTTAACAATGCAAGCTAACCCTTGCAAGTTTAGTGCTTAGCAAACTAGAATCAAACTAGATGGTTTAGCAAAGATGCCTTAAGCATGCTTTGATCACACACCTTTAACTATTAGTGACCCCAAGTCCTTGTTTACAAGATTTACCTCCCTTAGTTTACACAAAGTTCTTTACTTGTTTGAAGGTAGCATAAAAAGTATGAAACTTGACCTATTTAGAAACCTTTAGATGTTATTCTATGGCATGAGATTGAACCCATCACTTCCACCTTAGTGAACCCTCTTAACCTAGTAGTTTAGAGTAGATCAAAAACTTGAGTCACTTTAGATGGGAACACTTGGTGTAAATGAATTATGAAAACCTTGGAATGATGAGTCATTCTATTGAGATGTTTTGACATGTGTTGAGAAACACAATTGGTTTATGATGATGAAAATGATACGGCATGAGCCTTAACCCCTTTTATAAAACTGATGGTTGGATTCGGATGCGATACCATTCCAAATTTACCGTACAACCACACTACCTGAATTGGGTAAGGCTTAGCCGGAAGTTTATATGCATTAGTATTAGTTCCCTCGTGGGAGAGGTTTGAGCTGAGGCTACCTCTCATGATGTCCACCTATGCAGTGCCCAAGATGACTGATGGTCATGGTTGGGAGGCCATGCTCATAGGAGAGGTTCTTATACTAGGGTGTGTAAAGGGAAGGTTATGTTTGATTATCTGCATACTAAGTATGATGACTCAGGGTTATCCCTGATAGATGTATCGAATCTTGTGGTGAAAGTGTACCACCTCTGTAGAGTGTCAAACTATTCGAATAGTCAGTCCATGTTATGGGCGCTTGAATGGCCATACTGTTTCATTGTCAGATGTTTTCCAAATAACTTGAAATGAATGATGAAATTTGACTTGACCACAACAGGGTTGTGTTTATGACAATAGCTTCCCAACTTAAGTGATTCTAGAACTTTACTTTATCTTTCTTTGCTTCAGAACTCAGCTTAGGTTTCAAACTTAACTTTACAGTTAAACTTAGTTTTAGCACTTTAACTTAGAACTATAGTACCTATTAATAGTAGTTTGCGAGTACTTAAAGAGTACTCATGGCTTTTGTCCCTGGCTATTCTCATGGCTAGACTATGAAGGAGACTATCAAGAGGATGGTCATCAGGATGGCTACGATAACTAGGACTATCTCGCCACAAGATTGCCTGCACTCAAGATGGACCCACCGCCACGCTTATCTTTTATTTCACGCTTGTTGTATTAAAGATCGGATCATGAGATCCTTATTTGTGTAAGACCTTATGTATGGTTTGTAATGGATGATGTACTGTGATATCCAATCCATTATGTCTCGCAAAAATGGTAATCCTGGGATTGCGAGGTATGGCATAACGGGCATCTGGGATTAAAAATCCGGGTGTTGACAAGTTGGTATCAGAGCCATCCTGACCATAGGAGACCCTAGTTAGAATGGACGTCCAAAAACAAAAACTTTGTTTCAAAAACCAAAGTGAGTATTTATGAAAAACTATTTCCTCTCTTACCCTTGTGAACTCATTCTTTCTCAAAAATTCATGTTCCTCAAAATTCTTACATTACTACTTAAAACTTGACACACTTGATCACCTCACTAATTTCCTCATCCTTAATTCTTGTAGATGGAGACTTAGTTCAGCAAGTTTTACCAGTTGGGAAACGGAGGTCAGCTGATCTTCGAGAGGGATCTGGATTCACTGTCGAAGTTACTGGGACGCCCACATCCGGAGTTTCTTGGAGCTCAACTTCCAGGACCCCCAGGAGGAGACCTACAGTGGCTAGTCACCGCAGATCTTAGAGGAAGCATCGAAGCACCCACTTCTAGAAGAATTCAGTTCTCCGTGAGAGAGAACAATTGGCTAGATGGATTAGCCAGAGAAATGCATGAAGCTCTCGCACGTCTATGTGCCCACAGCGTCAACAAGATCCAAGGAACCCGTTTTGCCCACTATGCAAGACATGACTTCATGGGAATGCCGATGGAGATGCCAAGTCACCCAGAGTTGAGGCGTCAAGTGGAGAACCTTGACTTCTTGCTGCATGACAGACAGCAGGAACTGGACAATGCCAGAGAGTTAGCCAACCAGAACCGTGCAATTGCTGACTGTAAGGCCTGGACTTTCAGACCGTCATTCAAGATCGCTAGTCTCTTCGCCGCCAGCGTGCCAAGAAGGATCGCACCATCGCCCGTCTTCGCAAGAAGGTGGCCGACCTCGAGAAGACCGTCAAGGAGCAGGAGGCTCAGCTTGCCGCCAAAGAAGAAGAAGATGAGGGTGAAGACATCCAGGGAGACATGGATTCTTACCTCAACAATGATGATGAATTTGTGGAGGAGGATGACGTGGACTTCTACACTGATGATGAGGACTCCGACTTCATCGACAATGAGTAGATGCACTAGAGCACTGTCGTAGCATGAGTTATATTGGTCCCACTGTATCGTAGCTGGCAGAATGGTTCTTCAAACCATCGCTTTCCTTTGTTTGTTGTGGTGTGTGTTGTATAGTGTGCTTGCTTGCATGAATGAAAATGAAGTTAGTTGAAAAACCTGAGTCTAACTCAAAGTATTAGCTTTGAAAACCCAAAACCATGAACCTTAGAATTTCCCTCTTACCCCTATATCTATCTCAATCTTCAGATGACTCGTGGAAACCAAGGAGGGAGCAGCTCGTCGCAGGATCCAATGATGTAGATCTTGCAGAATCTCATTGCAGACCGTGAAGCAAGCAGGGCCGAGCGCCAAGCCAACTTAGCAACATTACAGCAGATCGCCCAAATGGCTCTCAACAACCAAGGGCATGGAAATCAGGAGCACCATGGATCCAAACTCAAAAAATTTCAGAATACCAATCCCCCAATCTTCAACAAATCTGAGAACCCATTAGATGCTGATGATTGGTTACAGACCATGGAAAACAACCTCGAAGTTGCAGGAGTTGATGAAAATGAGAAAGTTCTCTTCGCCACCCACTATCTGGCGGGAGATGCCAAAGCTTGGTGGAATAGCATCCGCAATATGAACCATGGCCAGGTGATGACCTGGGAAGCATTCAAAGTCAAGTTCAGCCGCACCCATGTGCCGCAAGGTCTCGTTAATAGGATGAGAGACAAATTCCTCGAATTGAAGCAAGGAAGAATGATCGTAGGAGTACCGTGATGATTCTGTCACTTGCCGATATGCACCGATGAAATCAACACGGAGGCCAAGAAGAAGGAGAGATTCTTGAACGGATCGCATGATGAGATGCGATCGTCTCGCAACATTCGCTTTTAGGATCTCAAGAGCTAGTCGACTCGCCATTCAGATGGAAGGGAAGATTAACCAGTAAACGACAACCGCAAGCCAGATGATGCAGCAATCGATCCAAAGAGTCACCAAAATACCGTCCCCAACCCTCACCAGATATGCACCCAGAACAACCAACCCCAAATTCGCCCAAGCTACCCCAACCAGAAGCGGAGGCAATGTGAAGTCCGGAGGAAACAATCACAACTCCGCAATGCCAACCATTTCAACCGTGCTCGCCAAGAGCAACAACAACAACACTTCACCCATAATCGGCAATGTCAATTCGTCGCAGCCAAGGACAAGTCCTGCATCACTTGTTTCGAGGTGGAGTGAAGGGTCACTACCCAATGAGTGTCCCAAGAAGATAGCAACCACGCCAATGTGAATGCCTCACCAAAGAAGCAGCGCCGTGTTCAACCAGGAAGGAGATTTTCCTGTGGAACCCAAGATAATCAAGAATGGTCGCCTCTTCCACATGAACGTAGAAGAAGCCTGTGAAGCGCCAAATGTAGTGCCGGGTATGTTTTCTCACAACTCAGCTTTTAGCAAGAGTATTGTTTGATTCTCGAGCATCGCATTCATTTGTCACCAAGAATTTGTATGCACTAGTAAGATTCACCCAACCAACCTGAAGCATGTCATGATAGTTCAAATCCCGGTTCAACTACAAAAGCTAGAAAAATTTGCAAAGTCGTCTATCGTAATACATGGGAAAGATTTTTATGCCAACCTAATTGTACTTGGAACCAAAGGATTGGAAGTAGTACTAGGTATGGACTGGATGTCAAGGCATAAAGGATTTATAGACTGTGCTAAGAAAGCCATCACCATAACCAGTAGTTCTGGAGTAACCGTAGAGCATATCTCTAAAACCTTACCACGTCAATTCAAGTGCAACAAGAGTTTAGCCCTTCCCACCATAGACCAAGTCAGAGTAGTCTGTGAATACCCCGACGTATTCCCAGATGAATTGCCAGGTATGCCCCCGGATAGGGATATTGAGTTCATTATCGAACTAATCCCCGAAACGGGACCTATAGCCCAGAGACCCTATAGCATGAACCCCTCAGAGTTAGTGGAACTGAAGAAGCAGTTGGATGCCATGTTAGCAACAAGCTTGATTCAGCCAAGCGCATCACCATGGAGATCACCAGTGTTATTCATCGACAAGAAAGATGGAGGCAATCGTCTGTGTACAGATTACAGAAAGTTAAATGACGTCACCATCAAGAACATGTACCCCTTGACAAAGATAGAGGATCTATTTGATCAGTTGACTGGAGCCCAGGTATTCTCAAAGATTGATCTTAGGACTGGTTATCACCAACTTAAGATTCGTGCAACGGATATTCCGAAGATCGCCCTTACTACTCGCTATGGTTTATACGAGTATACGATTATGTCTTTTGGATTAACAAATGCCCCTTCTTATTTCATGAATCTCATGAATAAGATATTTATGAATTTCCTAGATAAGTTTGTAGTTGTGTTTATCGACGACATCCTTATCTACTCCAAGTCAGAAGAAGAGCATGAGCAACATCTGAGAATCATCCTAGAAACCCTGAGAGAGCATCAGTTATATGCCAAGTTCAGCAAGTGTGGGTTTTGGCTGAAAGAAGTAGGATTCCTAGGACATATTGTGTCTGCCAGATGAGTCTCTGTTGATCCCACCAAGATCAAAGATGTTGAAGAATGGGAAGCCCCAACCACTCAAACCCAAGTCCGTTCATTTCTCAGATTAGTGGGATATTACCGCAAGTTCGTAGAAGGATTCTCGAGCATCGCCCGACCAATGACCCAATTGTTGAAGAAGGACAAGAAGTTTGAATGGACAGACAAATGTGAAGCCAGTTTCCAAGAACTGAAGAAGAGATTGATATCCACCCCAATTTTGATCATGCCAGACATCAAGAAGCCGTTTGATGTGTATTGTGACGCATCCAAATTGGTCTAGGATGTGTATTGATGCAAGAAGGCAAAGTCATCGCGTATCTGTCTCGACAACTGAAGCAGCATGAGCAGAACTATCCGACCCATGATTTTGAGCTAGCAGTTGTGGTTCTAGCATTGAAGACATGGCGTCATTATTTGATGGGTAATCGCTGTGAGATTTACTCAGATCATAAGAGCTTGAAATATATTTTCACTCAGAAGGAGTTGAATATGAGGCAAAGGAGATGGATAGAGTTAATCAAGGATTATGACCTTGACATTCACTATCACCCCGGCAAAGCCAATGTGGTAGCGGATGCCCTTAGCAGATTGCTGTGTGGGCTTAACACCATGATCAAGGAGAAGCAACCAAGTTTGTATGAGGAATTGGAGCAGTTCAGGACTGAGTTAGTTAGCAAAGGATTCCTAGCTAGCATTGAACTTCAACCCACGTTGATTAGCCAAATCAAGGAAGCCCAAAAGGGGAATGAGAGTATCGACGGAATCAAACGTCGTATTGGTACAGGAAAGGTACCTGGATTCACGGAAGACGAAGAAGTAGTACTGTGGTACAAAGGACGTATCTGTGTGCCAGCAGATTCGGATCTGAAGGAAATTATCATGAAGGAAGCTCATGATACTCTTTATTCTATCCACCCCGGA
This sequence comes from Avena insularis, assembly GCA_023614405.1. NCBI lineage: Eukaryota > Viridiplantae > Streptophyta > Magnoliopsida > Poales > Poaceae > Avena > Avena insularis. The sequence continues at coordinate 289,896,804 of CM042694.1, forward strand.
GGAACAAAGATGTATCAGGATTTGAAAGAGCAATTTTGGTGGCACAAGATGAAGAGAGAGATTAGAAGCTACATCGCCAAATGTGACATCTGTCAAAGAGTCAAAGCAGAGCATCAAAGACCTGCAGGACTATTGCAACCATTGCAGATTCCGGAATGGAAATGGGATTCCGTCGGAATGGACTTTATCACCGGTTTGCCTACTTCCAGTAGGGGAAATGACTCAATCTGCGTCATAGTTGATAGACTGTCCAAAGTAGCCCATTTTATACCTGTCAAGACAACCTACCAGAGTGCAAAGCTAGCAGAGCTGTATATTGCTAGGATTGTTAGTCTGCATGGAACCCCCAAGTCCATCGTATCAGATCGAGGAACCCAGTTTACCTTGAGATTTTGGCAGAAAGTTCAGGAAGGATTAGGAACCAAGTTGAACTTCAATACCGCTTATCACCCGCAAACAGATGGACAGACTAAGAGAGTCAACCAGATCTTAGAGGATATGCTTAGAGCTTGTGTGTTGGAATACGGATCAAAATGGGAAGACTGCCTGCCTTTCGCAGAATTCTCATATAACAACAGTTATCAAGCTAGTTTGCAGATGGCACCATTTGAATTCCTATACGGAAGAAAGTGTCGTACCCCTTTGAATTGGTCGCAGGTAGGAGAGAGTCAGATCTTTGGATCCGACATTCTTCGAGAAGCAGAAGAGAAAGTTCACAAAGTCCGTGAGCACCTCAAGACCGCCCAATCCAGACAAAAGAGTTATGCTAACAAGAGAAGGAGAGAGGTTACTTTCAATGTCGGAGATTTTGTATATCTCAAGGTTTCACCACTGAAGGGAACTCAATGCTTTAGCCTAAAGGGAAAATTAGCCCCTAGATATATCGGACCTTTCAAGATTCTAAACCGCCAAGGAGAAGTATCGTATCAGCTAGAACTGCCTGAAGAGATGTCATCCATCCACAATGTGTTCCATATCTCGTTACTTCGAAAATGCTTGGAAGTGCCTGAAAAGACTGAAGTTTTCAAGAACATCGATCACAGAGCTGTGGAAATCAACAATGACCTGACCTATCGGGAAGTACCCATCCGTATCTTAGAAGAAGCCTACAGAACCACCAGGACCAGGAGCATCAAGTTTCTCAAGATTCAGTGGAGCAACCATACCAAGGAGGAAGCTACTTGGGAGCAAGAAGATTATATTAGGACAGAGTTCCTAGATCTCTTTAGTTCCTAGTTTTCTTTGTAAATATCGGGACGAGATTTTGTTTAAGGGGGGAAGGTTTGTAACATCCCAAAACTTCAATCCAAGCTTATCAAAGATCAAATCATCCAAAAATAGGGTTAACAAAAAAATTCCAAATTAAAAATGAAAGCATTCATATGTGTGTGCATTTAAAATAGGAGTTGATTTGAAGTGCCTTGTTTAAGTGATCCAATGCTTGTAAAATGTTTCTTAGATGATTTAAACATCATCTACATCATTCCCAAACTTTTCCTAAAGAAAATCAAATCAAAAAGAATTAAAAAGGAGGAATGGTCATTTTGGCCATTTTAATCCACTACACTACTTTGAGTGTTCCTAGCACTCATTTCTTAACAGAAACAATTCTTGATCTTTGCACCCCTTGCTAGTACACATAATGAGGTACCAAGGACCACCTTTTGATCTGCTAAAAAATTCTTTTACTTATTTTAATTGGCATTTGAAAATTGAATCCAATGCATATGCATAGATCACCCCTATTTCAAAACCCATCTATTTGAGCTCCACTTTTAAAACCCTTGCAACCAGAGACTACCTAGCACTAGTGGAGATCACTCAAAAAATTTGAAACCAAAATTCAAAACTTTTTCTCTTGCGGCCATTTCATCAAACACTTGGCAGACAGATTTCAAACAAAACACATTTCACTATTTCAAATAGTATTCTGGTCAAACTTGTCTCCCATTTGGCCTCTTTTTACTCCCTTTGTCTCTAAATGATCTAGCAAAGCCATTTAAACCCACTCCCCTAGCCCCTAGTGGCATTGCCATGCCATGCCGAGCCACCTCTCGCCGACCGACCATGCACCCGCTGCAGCAGACCACTCCCCTCTCCCTTGCCATGTCTAGGAGGTAGCCAGCACCTCACCGCCACCCTCTGTCCCCTGCCCGAGCTGAGCCTCGCCATGGACCACCGAGGATACCACGCGAAAAGGTTATCAAGACCATGCCGAGCACGCCAGAGGCCGCACTGCAACGCTGCTCCTGCATCGCCGCCCACCGCAGCTCGTGCCCACCGCTCTGCCAAGACCCAGGGAACACCCCATACACCCCCGTTCGCCGCCCAAAGAACCACAGCCACCGCTCGCCGTGGACACCACCGCCTCTGCCGCTCAGAGCGCCACCTCGCCTAGACCGCATGCCACCGCCCCTACGGCCGCATTCAATTCCTAGAGCACCGCCAGGAGACCGCCTGTCGATCGCCACCCTCCGCCATGCCTCTAGCCGTCAGAGCCATGTCGCCACCGTCGCCGCCCATCCGCCGGGTCTCACCGGGCCCTATAAAAGGAGGCCTTCCCAGCCTCTTCTCTCCACACCACTCCACTCCCCTCACCTCACTGAACCTCACCCACCTCTAGTCGGAGCAAGGGGAGCAGCAGCTCGCCAGAATTGGAGCCGGAGCCATCGCCTCTAGAGGAGAAGGGCGTCGCTGATTGCGACCACCCCAGGCTCCCCCGCAACCGCGCCTCGCCTTGCCGTCTTCTTCCAGTTTGTTTGCCCGCCTCGCCGACCCCGCTGGAGCCCTGGTACATCCCCAGTAGACCCCCACCGAGCCGCTAGGGTTCGAGCTTGCCGGCGACCTGTTCGTCGACGACCCTAAGTCAGATTCCTTCTAATCCTATTGGCCCACGCCAAGGTAGACTGCTTTCGCAGACATTAAGACCCACTGAAAAGCGGGACCCCCTGTCAGCTGAGCCCCGCGCCGCAGAGCGCCACAGGGCCGACCCAAGTTCTTTTCCGCGCTAGCCGACCCGTTCAAATCTGGATTTTTCTTTTTAGTTGAATCTAGTTTCTGCCCACTAGTTTAAAATTCAAGTCAGAGAGTTTTAGAAATCCAAATTGCATGAAACTAATTTTGTCTGGAAGGTATTGAAATGATCTATCCAAGCCCGTTGGATTTAATTCAATTAGTATTATAGATCTCTCCTAATAAAAATAACAAAACAGAAGCATTTGCACCTTGCCACATTTTTAAAAAATCAACCAAGTTAGCTTTTGAGTTGATTCCAACTCTCAAAAATCACATTTCACCATATCCATCTAAATATGTAATATTATTAAGGTTTACATGCAGTGACTTTGGACTAGTACCAAAATAATGCTATATAGGCATTTCTAGTCACTTTAAATCATTAAATAATGAACTTAAACCAAAGTAATATTGATCCAACCCTTAAATCTCATTCCCACATGTTAGAATATGTGGTGATGACATGTGTCAACATGATCCCATATTTTATGTGGTGAATATTAAATCTTAGTTAAATTTTCAATGAGTAGAAATTACTTTTCTAAATTAAAAAGACTGAAACTATTGAATTAAACTTGTGATGCTTGTGATGATAATAGATCATCCATTGTGTGTCTTAGAATGATATCTAGCCTAGTTAAGTATTGTTTGGTGATTGTGTACTCCGTATGTATTTTTATAGACGATAGTACCGACCAAGTCTACGAAGAGGAGGAGTGCTATCAAGACGAAGAAGAAGAAAACTTCAACCACTGCACCAACCAAGGCAAGCTACCATTAGCAAGCTATACTTGCAAGCCACCATTTAACAATGCAAGCTAACCCTTGCAAGTTTAGTGCTTAGCAAACTAGAATCAAACTAGATGGTTTAGCAAAGATGCCTTAAGCATGCTTTGATCACACACCTTTAACTATTAGTGACCCCAAGTCCTTGTTTACAAGATTTACCTCCCTTAGTTTACACAAAGTTCTTTACTTGTTTGAAGGTAGCATAAAAAGTATGAAACTTGACCTATTTAGAAACCTTTAGATGTCATTCTATGGCATGAGATTGAACCCATCACTTCCACCCTAGTGAACCCTCTTAACCTAGTAGTTTAGAGTAGATCAAAAACTTGAGTCACTTTAGATGGGAACACTTGGTGTAAATGAATTATGAAAACCTTGGAATGATGAGTCATTCTATTGAGATGTTTTGACATGTGTTGAGAAACACAATTGGTTTATGATGATGAAAATGATGAGGCATGAGCCTTAACCCCTTTTATAAAACAGATGGTTGTATTCGGATGCGATACCATTCCAAATTTACCGTACAACCACACTACCTGAATTGGGTAAGGCTTAGCCGGAAGTTTATATGCATTAGTATTAGTTCCCTCGCGGGAGAGGTTTGAGCTGAGGCTACCTCTCATGATGTCCACCTATGCAGTGCCCAAGATGACTGATGGTCATGGTTGGGAGGCCATGCTCATAGGAGAGGTGCTTATACTAGGGTGTGTAAAGGGAAGGTTATGTTTGATTATCTGCATACTAAGTATGATGATTCAGGGTTATCCCTAATAGATGTATCGAATCTTGTGGTGAAAGTGTACCACCTCTGCAGAGTGTCAAACTATTCGAATAGCCGCGTCCGCGGTTATGGACAGTTGGAATGGCCATACTGTTTCGTTGTTAGATGTTTTCCAAATAACTTGAAATGAATGATGAACTTTGACTTGACCACAACAAGGTTGTGTTTAGGAAAATAGCTTCCCAACTTAAGTGATTCTAGAACTTTACTTTATCTTTCTTTGCTTCAGAACTCAGCTTAGGTTTCAAACTTAACTTTATAGTTAAACTTAGTTTTAGCACTTTAACTTAGAACTATAGTACCTATTAATAGTAGTTTGCGAGTACTTAAAGAGTACTCATGGCTTTTGTCCCTGGCTATTCTCATGGCTAGACTATGAAGGAGACTATCAAGAGGATGGTCATCAGGACGGCTACGATAACTAGGACTATCTGCCTTCATCAGCATTGCCTGTGCCCCTGAAGATGGACCCCACCACTACGCTTATCTTTTATTTCTGCTGCTTGTTGTATTAAAGACTGGATCATGAGATCCTTATTTGTGTAAGACCTTATGTATGGTTTGTAATGGATGATGTACTGTGATATCCAATCCGTTATGTCTCGCAAAAATGGTAATCCTGGGATTGCGAGGTATGGCATAACGGGCATCTGGGATTAAAAATCCGGGTGTTGACAAAAATACACTGAACTAACAGAACCATGAGTGTGGAATAGTGGTGGTAATTGTGGTGGCTTTGTCCAAGTTTAAATAGCGAATACATTGGGTTCATTGTCTTCGATGCAATTTTCTATGTGGGAGAGGCTAAATATACATGCGCTTCACTACTTGGAATTACATGTACTATATGATTGGATTGTTAGCAAACATCCATAAGTACTAATCAATGCATTAAGGTTTCCCCAACCATAGCCTTAAGTTTAATGGTCCTGTTACTCCCATACGTGCAACGTTCCGGTTCGCGTCCTCAGGTTTCTATCACTCTGGCAGAACTTCCCCTCTTCCGCTTACACATACTACAAACCCTATGATGTTTAATCCATGCGCGCACAAATATAATGGACACCAAAGGACTGTACCATATCAACATACAACTCTAATGAACCAAAGACGTTCAACCATTCAATCTAAGAACAAAGAAACTATGCAAACATGACATAGATCATAGAATTATAACTTATAGCATCAAACACAATGTTTACATAGGACGGTACACAGTTGTGTGGGAGGATGAACCACTGCATACTAGGAGGATTAGGTGATGGATATGGCAGTGAAGATGGTGAAGATGGTGAAGAGGGCGGCGGCGACGCGGGAGACTCCTTCCCCGCCACCGGTATCATGGGGGAGCACCGCCCCTTAGCCCCTTCCTTCATGGATTCTTGGGAGCCCTCCCCCATGGAGATGGGATCCATGGGGAGGCAAAAACATGGCTTTGGTGGCTGCAAATTCGTGGGTGGAGATGCCCTGGGCGAATTAGGTTTCCTCCCTTTATATAGCTTCTCGGATTCCCGTCACCCCATCTTGGCCTACAGTAAATCGGGCCTAAAAGGCCCGCCCGGACTCGGAATCAGGTAAATTTTATGTCCAGAATGTTTGTCGCGCAATTTCCAACAACTTTGTACTTGATGAGTTTTCCGTTTGATGCCGTCTTCGACCCGAAACATGACCATATTCAAAAAGAGTTTTGAGACAGATTTCTAAAAAAATCCCAATTTGACTCCAACAAGGTTTCCACTTGTATTCTTGGTAATTCCTACACATCAAAGTGTAAAACAAGAACATTGTGCACTTTTGCAACTATTAGTAGGTTAGTCCAAATAAATCATAAACTTTATACAAAAAGGAGTGTCAAAAGCATATTATTAGCATAAAACCATCAAAAATTATAGATACATTATAGACGTATCAACATCCCCAAGCTTAGTTCCTACTCGTCCTCGAGTAGGTAAACGATCAAAATAATATAATTTTTGAGGTCATCATTATTATAAAAGTATTGATAGCTGGGATTAAGGTACTGTAAGCATGAATCATGAAAGATAGAGTTCTAACAATAAGACATAGCAACTATGTTGTAACATGAAAAGGCACAAACAAAAGATTCATAAATAACAATGCTTTGCAAGACGTTTGTTTGTTTCACATAAAGAAAGCATAATGAGAATGGTATTCAGCTTGTCCCTCATAGAGTAGCAAAACATAAATGCATAGGACACCTTCAAAGTTCATAAGGGTGACTAGATACAAATAGTTTAGGAACAAGCAATATCAAAGTTATGCATCAATCAACAAGTCTTGAGACAATGCACATAGAACTAAGAATGACAACTATGCTCTCTTAATTGGTGCATAAAGATAGAAGGTGGAGACTCAATATTAAAGTGGAAGAAATGCCTTCATAGAAGGAAGCAGGGATTCAAGTCTCATAAAGAGCTTCCAAAAATTATGTTACTTATTAGCTTTCAGCTCTCATTGCCCCTATCATAAGAATCTTGAAGTGATTAAGGTCAAAGTGAAAAAACTATGGAGTATATGCTTGAAAAAGTATAAGTTGGAAATCTCATGTCCCTTCAATACGAGGGCCGCTCCTCATGCTACTCAAATTTAGTTACCAGTAAGTTCTTGTCATAGTAAGTACATGTGTTGTAACACCCCGTCCACTCCTGGGCCTGCGGGGTGTCACTCCTGGCAGCTTAATAGGATATCTAGACTGGCCCCACAAACCAACACTAGTCTTTTTTGTGCACTTTGTCCTCACTCGTGCGCACCCGGTACCCACTTCCCGGTCGGTCACCCATCCTAGAATTGCTCTAGGCCAAGCACGCTTAACCTTAGAGTTCTTTTCGAATGAGCTTCTGAAAAAGAAGTTGCAACTTGTTGATATGGGTATCCTATCAATCCTATTAAGCCATGTGCCTGGATCTCACATACACCACCTTTAGAAGATCGATGCCTCATCGATCAAGCACACCCAGAATGTTCCCTCTGGCACGCATCTGCAAGGCCCAAAGGTTTCGCACATGTGCCATGCCGTGTCCACTCCGGGCCACACGCGCCATGCTCCACATGTCCCGCCACTGACCCGCATACACCCGTGTGTAATCGCAAGGGTCGGCTCTAATACCACTTGTAACACCCCGTCCACTCCTAGGCCCGGGGGGTGTCACTCCTGGCAGCTTAATAGGATATCTAGACTGGCCCCACAGACCAACACTAGTCTTTTTTGTGCACTTTGTCCTCACTGCATGCACTGCACCCACTTCCCGGTCAGTCACCCATCCTAGAATTGCTCTAGGCCAAGCACGCTTAACCTTAGAGTTCTTTTCGAATGAGCTTCCGAAAAAGAAGTTGCAACTTGTTGATATGGGTATCCTATCAATCCTATTAAGCCATGTGCCTGGATATCACATGTGTATCATAGAGAACCGCCAACGGGGTACCCTTTGCCCGATGATACGGAAGAATCCCCATATCAAAATGACAAGGCAAACAGACAACAAGCATCTCAACAATCTTCTTATTTACCATGGGAAAATGGTGCTTTTTTCTCTCTTTCCTCTTTTCTCATCTCTTTTTTTCTTTTTTCTCAATCTCTATCTGTTTTTTATCAGAAGAATGCTTCATAGATTGCTCAATATGGTTATGCTGCAGGTTTCCACCATGATTAGGCATGGATTAGACCGGCGGCCCAGGCGTTTCTCTAGCACACATACATAACTCCATGGACTTACAAGCTCCCCTTTCATTTCACACCGACGACATCCATAGACAAAAGAGTATGATATCAACTATAGGGGATCGGCACGGAAAACAAAATTTTTCCTATGATGTAACCACGAAACTTGCCTAGGATCTATCTATGTAGTAATGTGGTAACGGCCGATGCGTAGAGAGTACATACTCTTGTAGTCTGTACGCGGTTAACGTTCCGCAGGAAACGTGGTTGATGTAGTCGTACTCGAAGCCGACCTCAAGGTCGCGAAGCTCCTCACAGGTCACCCTTCGCTCCTTCTAGATCTTGATCATCTTCATCGTGCAACATCTCTGGCTCACGACATTTAAGCGCCCCAAGTGTTGCGCCTCGTGTCTTCGTACACATCCGGTGCATGATGAGACCTCCGGCTCCCCGATCCCGCCGGGAGTGCGGAAGTTGATATCCAGCTAGGAATCTCGCACAGAACGGCGATGCAGGTGTGCCTCAATTGCACGGCCCAGACTTGGGGCCATGGTCACGAGGTATAGAGAGAGGGAGGGAGAAAGTCAACCAAAGGACTTCTCAAGTTGTATTTAATCCCACCCATGGGCACCCCTTTATATAGGCGGAGGGGGTGTGCCCTCCCCATTGGGTTAGCCATGTGGGACTATTTATAAAAGAAAAGGCAGCAGATTTTCGGACTTGTCAAATGGGCCAAAAGCACTCAGCCCAAATAGCAAACAAAAAATACTAAATAAAAGGAAAAAGGAGAAAAGCACATAGTAGCCTGGGAGGAGTCCCGGCCGGTGCCTCATGGCCCATCCGCGCCCATGCTCATTCCGCCAGCAATGGCAATGGCGTCAGCGCTGTCGGCTCAGACCTGGGCTGCCCACTGGCGGCTCGGAAGCGGACGGTAGTAGCTTGCCACAGGTGGGCTGCTCCGCTCTGTGGGCCCACTGGCGAAAGTGGCCCAGCGCCCTAGCTCCCCACCCCGGTGGGCTGTGCCGCCTCGCCTGGCTGGTGCGGTCATGCTGGTCGGCCTGGTGGCCTCTACTGCGATGCGTATATGGCGGTTAATATTCGCCGCCCACATGGGATGGCGGCTGTTTCCTTTTTCTTTTTCTGCAGATTTATTCTTTAGGCCTTTTCTCTCCGGGATTTGGCCTAATATAAAAGTTGCCTTTGTAAATCTTTATTTAAATATCATTTAGAATATATTAATTCATAATTAACATATAATAAATATATATTTAAATTCCCATTTATCCGAAAACACTTTTCGGGAATTTTTTTTATTCTCTCTCCGAACAACTTCGGATTTCTTCACGGAACGATTCCGACTTTCTCTCTTTCTCTACTATGATTCCATCTTACGAATGATCGCTCTCATCGTACCCTTAAGTGTATCCTCTCATAGCTCGGGAATGCTCTAGACATGATCTGTATCAATGATCAACAGAGGGACCAGGGATATCCATGTGACCCCTATGCATTCCTGATGACAATGTCGTTTGAACCGTCTAAATGTAGCATCCTCTTCCTTTTGTTTCTTGATACAACTTGTCCGAGATCCGATCACTGGTATCCCATACCTTGTTCAATCTCGTTCACAACAAGTTCTGTTTTCCTGTTACCGTGATATTACATCCACGTGACCTAGTCACATGTTGCAACATTTATAGATGTAATCTCACCAAGTCGGCCGTATGTATCTTTACCCGTCATGTGGGTGAATAAATCCCGGTCTTGCAGTCATGTGTCATCTACTGTTCCTTCGGAATACCCAACATACACCTTTATAGTCACCGCATTACCAGATGACGTTTGATGCAGTCAAAGCAGCCTAGGGAAACAGTGAGTAATATGAGCTCACGGTCTAAGGACAAGGAGTCTAGGTATAGCTGTTGCAACAATGAACTAGATGACTTGATCGTGTTGCAATCCTTCGAGGAATGTCCAATCACATCATTCTCCAATGATATGATCTCGTTGTCAATCGGCATAAATGCCCATGATCTTGAAACCTAGATCATCTTCGTGAACAACGAACTAGTATGAATAGAGGCTACTAGGGACTTTGTTGTTTCATACCACACCTGAACCAATGTTTCTACTTGGCACAGTTATAGCACAATATGAAACTATTATAAACTAATTGAGATATGATAATAAAAACCTATTTATTATTTGCATCTAGGGCATATCTCCTTCAGTCTCCCACTTGCACTAGAGTACAAATAATCCAGCTTGCATTTTACTCATATAAACCATATACCATATGCGTTTATAGATCATGCATGCTCATGGGAAACATCATGTCCATGTTCTGTTTACCAGACCATTATGTCTTTTGCAAATCGTTAATGTCTTCCTAATCTGACATTCACACCATTATCTTATAATGGGTCGAAGCATTTGTTTGGCAACAAAGTGAGACTTTTGTTTCTAGTGTTTATGATGACGGTCGTTTTTCACTGTTGTCATCTAAACTTCGAAACCCACTTTGCTATCATTTGTGTATATACTATAGTCATGGAAGCAGAACGAGGCCGGATTCCAGGAGCTTACAGTGACGTTAGATCAACCTTGAGGGCTTTCTCATGGGCACTAGGCCCTGGGACACATCATTCTATGTTAAAAGCGAATTAGCCCTGCCACAACATTATACAACACATCAGATGTAGCCTTTATACTTCTATATCTATGTAGATTCTAGTGCATGAAATGCATTTATGCCACTTACATTGCTTCTTGCTACTTAAGTACAAACTTAATTCTGGTTTAGTGATCAACTTAGGAATCACTTAAAGACATGTTCTTACAGTTAAGACTTTGTCTTACCAACCAGAACTTCGGGTCACATTACGTCGAGTATATAACATGGTTATATGGAAGAACCTATGACTGAGGCATAGGAGATGCAATGCATCTCGTTCTTTCAACCATGTTGCAAAACTAACTCCATGCTTCATATAGTAAGAAAAACTTTCTTACCTTGTTCCATTCTGAGCTACTTCAGAATCTTGTCTTAGGACATTCTGAACATCTTTCAGAAACAAGTCCAGGAAGCATTCAACATTCAATGTTTATTAAACTTATCAATCTATCTCGATAGATCTTATTGTTTAATAACTTCAACTTCATCCTTATTTATCTAACTTAAACGTTATTAACACCAATCACATCATTCACATATGTCGTCCACATATCCCAGAATGATTTCACGCTCCCACTCAAATATGGCATTCATGTTTGAGATCCAGGGATTTCACTTAGCTCCTACTCAAACTATGCCAGCTACATATCATGAATTAGCCAAGCTGATTTGCTCCCACTCAAATATAGGTCCTCTCGATAATCTTGGATATTCCAAAATTCCTTTGATCATAATCAAATCGAGAATTCCGCTAACGAGATTTCAGTGACTATTCATTTCTCATACTTAGGTCCATCACGCTTCTTTGTAATTCGTAGGTATGTCTTGTTCAAAACACGACAAGTGAATCATCAATATAATTCCACAAACTTGTAGAATATATAGTTGAATCCTACTTTCTTTAGTAAAAGTATTTCCTTAAACTTTATGATCATTATCATTGGTTTCTCCTCTACCTGTAGAGTTTGGATTCACGAAACAAATTCCACTGCGCCACTCAACAATCTGGAGGTAAGGTCAAATACCTTGTTTTAATCTTTTACTTTCTTCCACCTGTATCTTCATCAAGACACGTCAACTTAGGAGAACAATAGGTTTGCCCCTTTGTGTAAGATGCATTCATAGCTTCCTAAGAATGCTCTACAAAGACTTGTTTATTCACCACGATTTCAACTGATCGAAATCTCTTGAAACTCGAACGTGCCATAACACTTATGGTGTTGTTTCCACGAATCTTTGGATGTTCCTTTGTATTTCAAATGAGTGTTTGCTTATTTTGATTTCTAACTCTAAACGATAACTATAACCCCTATAAGAGATAATATTATACCATATGTATTTAATACATATTGATTATGATGTTTAGATATTTCAATAGAGCTTGAATTCATCCAATTATAATAATTTGTGAAACATCTTTCACAAGTACCTTTTATGCTAAACTTAACTTGAATACTTTAGTCATGTTGATCAAATCGAAGAGACTTGTTAATTCAATATCCTCTTTGCTGTTGAATTCATTTGAACAATTCAAATCATTTCAAACTTCATGTTTCATTAAGTAAATACACTTATTCACTTAAGTCCATAATTAACGATTTCCACTACTTGTTGAAAATACGATACATCATCATGTATAAGTTTCAACATTTCTTCGCATATCACTGTTTTACTAGAATGCGGAGTTTTAGTCATTCTGCCCAAGAGGCATGGTTTTGCAAAGTCTCTAGATTAATCATCTAGGACCCCGATCTTTCATAAAGAACCTGCAATAACCAAAATGACTAAAACTGTAGTGTCATTTCATTATTAAACTTTGGATATCTTTTAGCATTCTAATCCTTTATAAATGTTTAAACTATTATCATTAACATAGTGATGAGAATAACTTGTTTTGTAATCATAATGTGACCATACGGTATTATTCATAAGAATAGTACAAACTAGCTTGTAACTTGTTCATATGAATAATTGTCTCGCCAAAAGCAAGACACACAAACTAGGATTACAAAATTATATTCAAGTCCACTAATCCAAATGATAAACTTTGAGGGAAGAAGTGATGTCGGCCATCAACTGTTTTGCTTGCCGTCATCAAGTCACATTGCCTCAAATCCAGCAATTCTCAAGTAGATCATCCTGTTTTCACAAAACGGGACAAGTATCAAATACTTTGCAAACTGCAGTGAGTTTTGCATGAATCACATTTATAATTTGTATATCTAACATATACCTTTTTATTTATGACCTCCATTGCAATCAAGCTTTTCTAAGAGTTATCAACTCTAATGCAAGATCGCTAAGTGTTTCTCTAAATGTTCTCTTTTCATCCATGATGGAGGAAAACCCATCCAACGGCTCATACTCTATGTGCCTGATTTTGCAGAATACAAAATGTAGCCCAACTCTCCATCGAATGGAGAATGGCTTATTGGATGATTATGGAGAAAACACAAACATTCCGGAGTCATCGAATTATCTCTTAATGGTTATTGTATCAAGAAGGGAAGATCACCTTTTACGAGGATATCCCTCAGGCATGGGTATTAATCTATGAAGTTGGACCCGTTTGCTAAGTTCCAAATTAAGCAATATATTCCCATGGTCGCAAAGGACCTCAATGGGATAGGCTAAGATCTACTAAGATAATTGCAAACAGACATCTAGACTAAGTTTATAATAAGAGATCAATTTATAATTGGTCTCCACTAAAACGGTCATCCCCTGGACGATTTTAGTGATCGCATGATCCCTATCCTCTGCACCTCCCCTGATCATCACGGCCATCAGTGCATTATCAAAGGTAGACATTCACTAATGTCAATCACATCATCCATGTGACTCATGCTCGATCTTTTGATCTCTTGTGTTCCGAGGCCATGTCTGTACATGCTAGGCTCCCCAAATATAACTTGTGTGTATTCGTAGTGCAACATGGCTTACAACCACTGTATGCGAACGTAGATATGTCTGACACCCAGGCCTGTAACCCTGGCCTCATACCAAAGAAGTTTCTTGGTGGTGCACACACAAGGGGAACAAGGAACATTGGAATTAAATAGGGATTATCTTTGCTACCATTGAGTATCTAAATACTAGCACACAATAAGATGTAAAAACTGGTATCAACATCATATGTATAATGTGATATGATATGGTCTTCTTGCTCCTTGATCTCCATCGAGCGCTCCGGCATGATCTCCATCATGCCCTTGGTTTGACGCCAAGTCCACGACGCCTCCACCAGGTCGTCCATCAGAACAATGGCTATAACTATATTACTTAGTAACAGAAAAGTAAACTACTTTACCTTCATATCGACCAATGCCATATCATAATCACATGCCCCCTGCAAAATAAAGTTAGATGCCTCTACTTTATCTATTGCAAGTTTTACGTGGTTGTTAGGGCTTTCGCACTAGAACCGTTTCTAAACTATGATCTTTCCAACCACAACATGGATCCGACAGTTGTCTCTACTACACCCCTTTCGGGGCCCTCCGTTGTAAATGCTATATCAACTATCGAATGAGAGACAGACACCCGCTAGCCACTTATACGGTACAAGCCGTATGTTGAGCGTGGAACCAGTCTCGCGTCTTAATCTGGCAATAAGGTCGGTCCGGGCCACTTCATCAAACAATACCGCGATATAAACAAGTACATGTTAGAGGGTAACAACTAAGGGATCAATGCTCGCACAATACTTGTGCGTACTGGCCGTACAACACTCCTACGCATAGATCGGCTTTGATACCACTATAGGGGATCGGCGCGGAAAACAAAAATTTTCCTACGATGTAACCCCGAAACTTGCCTAGGATCTATCTATATAGTAATGTGGTAACAACCGATGCGTAAAGAGTACATACCCTTGTAGTCTGTACGCGGTTAACGTTCCGTGGGGAACGTGGTTGATGTAGTCATACTCGAAGCCGACCTCAAGGTCACGAAGCTCCTCGCAGGTCACCCCTCGCTCCTTCTTGATCTTCATCATCTTCATCGTGTAACAGCTCTGGCTCACGACATTTAAGCGCCCCAAGTGTTGCGCCTCGTGTCTTCGTACACATCCGGTGCACGATGAGACCTCCGGCTCCCCGATCCCGCCGGGAGTGCGAAAGTTGATATCTGGCTAGGAATCTCGCAGCAAGAACGGTCTGCAGGTGTGCCTCGATCGCACAGCCCAGACTTGGGGCCATGGTCACGAGGTATAGAGAGAGGGAGGGAGAAAGTCAACCAAAGGACTTCTCAAGTTGTATTTAATCCCACCCATAGGCACCCCTTTATATAGGCGGAGGGGGTGTGCCCTCCCCATTGGGTTAGCCATGTGGGACTACTCATAAAAGAAAAGGCAGCAGATTTTCGGACTTGTCAAATGGGCCAAAAGCACTCAACCCAAATAGCAAATAGAAAATACTAAATAAAAGGAAAAAGGAGAAAAGCACACAGCAGCCTGGGAGGAGTCCCGGCCGGGTGGGCCCTCCGTGGCCCATCCGCGCCTGCTGCTCATTCCCGCCAATGGCCGAACGTCTCACGCTGGTCGGCTCAAGGCCAAGGCCCACTCGGCAGCCCGGCAACAAACGGTAGTAGCTGGCCATAGGTGGGCCGGCTCCCGCCCCGCGTGGCCCACTTCGGCGAGGGGCCCAGCGCCCCAGCTCCCCACCCTAGGTGGGCCTGGTGCCAGCCTGCCTGGGCTGGCTGGCGGTCGGCTGCGGCCTGGGTCGGCCTGGGTGGCCTCGGCTGCGTGCGTGCGTGCGTGCCTCGGCCTGGGTGACCCTTAAGTGTATCCTCCCACAGCTCGGGAATGCTCTAGACATGATCTGTATCAATGATCAACAGAGGGACCAGGGATATCCATGTGACCCCTATGCATTCCTGATGACAATGTCGTTTGAACCGTCTAAATGTAGCATCCTCTTCCTTTTGTTTCTTGATACAACTTGTCCGAGATCCGATCACTGGTATCCCATACCTTGTTCAATCTCGTTCACAACAAGTTCTGTTTTCACATTAGTGATATTACATCCACGTGACCTAGTCACATGTTGCAACATTTATAGATGTAATCTCACCAAGTCGGCCGTATGTATCTTTACCCGTCATGTGGGTGAATAAATCCCGGTCTTGCAGTCATGTGTCATCTACTATTCCTTCGGAATACCCAACATACACCTTTATAGTCACCGCATTACCAGATGACGTTTGATGCAGTCAAAGCAGCCTAGGGAAACAGTGAGTAATATGAGCTCACGGTCTAAGGACAAGGAGTCTAGGTATAGCTGTTGCAACAATGAACTAGATGACTTGATCGTGTTGCAATCCTTCGAGGAATGTCCAATCACATCATTCTCCAATGATATGATCTCGTTGTCAGTCGGCATAAATGCCCATGATCTTGAAATCTAGATCATCTTCGTGACCAACGAACTAGTATGAATAGAGGCTACTAGGGACTTTGTTGTTTCATACCACACCTGTACCAATGTTTCTACTTGGCACAGTTATAGCACAATATGAAACTATTATAAACTAATTGAGATATGATAATAAAAACCTATTTATTATTTGCCTCTAGGGCATATCTCCTTCATCAACTAGGTACAATGTACAAGTGCAATGTTGAAAGCGTTCCACATTACAACATGGTTCTGCTAATCCCCAACATATAAGTGCAAGAATATACAACATAGATGACACAATGGTTCAAGTTTATTAGGGGCAAGAAAAGTAAAGTGTGCCATCAAGTTCGTGAGAGCTTTAATCACTAGTTTTCTCATAACAAGTTTAATTCGGAAGGTAGATAAAAGCATGAATATACTTGGAATAGCAAATGCTAATAGGTAGGTATGGTGGACTCTTTGGGATAACTTGGTTTTATTTGGAGTTGGATGCATGAGTGGAACTCATACTTGGTTATGGAGGCTAGCAAAATACTGGGAGCGACCAACTAAAAGAGAAATAATGGCTATAATCATGCAAAGCGACAAAACATCATTAATTAAAGCATAAAGTGATATTACAAGTCGAAAACTAAAGGATCATAAAGGCTATGGTGACTTGGTATAGTCATAACATGGTCTGAGCATGCGCCAAGTCAACCCAAATAAAGCATCAAAAGAGAATACCACAATACTATGCTTTAACATGCTAAAACAACACATGATTCTTTCAAGGCACATTAAGCAATCTCAATTGTTTATAACATGTCATGATACAACAAAAATCACTAAGCATAAATCCAAAACAATATCAGGCATGACATGACAAAGCATAGGCCACCGTAAAAAACGAGCTCCTTTTACCACTTAAGCATGAACTTTTCCTACTCTTTTCCAATCCAAACCACACTTATTTGAAAACTAATGTTTGAAAGAGGGGGTCCAACAAATTTATTCAAGCAAACAAAAACCAAAAACAAAAACAAAGACTCTCCAAGAGCAACACAATTGTGCATGAAACAATAAAAATGAAATGTTTGGAAGAACCTGAGATTTTTATTGATGAAGAAGGGGATGCCTTGGGCATCCCCAAGCTTTGGCGCTTGTACTTCTTGGATATTTCTTGGGGTGACATGGTGTGGCATCCCCAATATTGAGCTTTAGTCCATTCTTCATCTCATTACATCATTTTTTCCTTAACACCTGAAATATTTCCTTCATACAAAATTCACATAATCTTCATTAGCAACATTAGTGTACTCAAGATAATACACCAATAAAACTTCCATTAAAACACAAGCTACTGTAGCACTTCCCTTAAAAAACTCAATTCCCCAAAGAGAACCCAAAAAGGAATCAACAAGAAGCAAATGCAAATAATGGTAGAAATCTGTCAAAACAGACCAGCAGATAGAAACCAATTTTTTCGAAGATCTTCTGTTGCTCAAATCAGAAAGTGTTGAACTAATGAAAGTTGGATAACAACCTGGGGCAGAAGCACAAAACATTACAGCTCAAACTGACGTACGGAGATTTTACACGAATTTTTACAGCGAAGTACAAAAATTTGTTTCGGGACAGCAACTTTCCCAAGCATTATTCTCTCTCATTAGAGGTTACTTTTGGCACAAAAAGCAAATAAAAAGGATAAGGAAAGGTTATTACTGAAGCAATAACTTCCAAGACTCAACTAAAACTTTTGGGTTATCTCCCAATAAGTAGTTTTCTTTAATGTCTTTAAGTTAGGCATAGGATCAAGATTCAAGTATTTTCGAATGAATAAGCATTAAGATCAATACCATAAATATCTTTCTTTTTCAAGGCTTCATGCATTCCTACAAGTTTTTAACTGAAAAGCTTCCATGGAAAGATTTGTTTTGGTTTCATAGGCATGAACACAAGTGTTCAAGGTCGACCCCCACTTAACCATTACTCATCTTTCCAATCACTTTCCTTTTTAAAAACGTTTTTAGGTAACAAGTACAACTAATTTTTTTTGTAATTCGCATTCCCTATCCATACTAAGATAGAGAACAACTTAAAACTGAAAGTAAAACCTACTTAGAGATAAAGAAAACAAGTGCATACAAGAATATTCACCCACACGCTATTGCTCCCCAGCAACATCGCTAGAAAAGGTCTTGATAACCCACAAGTATAGGGGATCGTGTGTAGCCTTTTCGATAAGTAAGAGTGTCGAACCCAACAAGGAGCTAAAGGTAGGATAAATATTCTCTCAAGTTCTATCAACCACTAATACAACTCTATGCACACTAAGCGTTTGCGTTATCTAGGAAATAAAACTAGAGCAACAATAAGAGTAATAGAGATAGCTTTGCATGATAATAAATAACAAGAAAGTAAAGCTAGTTGCTGCAACAATAAAATACACTAAACTAACAGAACCATGAGTGTGGAATAGTGGTGGTAATTGTGGTGGCTTTGTCCAAGTTTAAATAGCGAATAGATTGGGTTCATTGTCTTCGATGCAGTTTTCTATGTGGGAGAGGCTAAATATACATGCGCTTCACTACTTGGAATTACATGTACTATATGATTGGATTGTTAGCAAACATCCATAAGTACTAATCAATGCATTATGGTTTCCCCAACCATAGCCTTAAGTTTAATGGTCCTCTTACTCCCACACGCAACGCTCCGTTCAAGGCCCTCGTGTTTCTCACACTCCCAGAGAACTTCCCCCTTCCTCTTACACATACTATAAACCCTATGATGTTTAATCCATGCACGCACAAATATAATGGACACCAAAGGACTGTACCATATCAACATACAACTCTAATGAACCAAAGACGTTCAACCATTCAATCTAAGAACAAAGAAACTATGCAAACATGACATAGATCATAGAATTATAACTTATAGCATCAAACACCATGTTTACATAGGACGGTACAGAGGTGTGTGGGAGGATGAACCACTGCATACTAGGAGGATTAGGTGATGGAGATGGCAGTGAAGATGGTGAAGATGGTGAAGAGGGCGGCGGCGGTGCGGGGGACTCCTTCCCCACCACCGGTATCATGGGGGATCACCGCCCCTTAGCCCCTTCCTTCATGGCTTCTTGGGAGCCCTCCCCCATGGATATGCGATCCATGGGGGAGGCAAAAATGTGGCTTTGGTGGCTGCAAATTCGTGGGTGGAGATGCCCTGGGCGAATTAGGTTTCCTCCCTTTATATAGCTTCTCGGATTCCTGTCACCCCATCTTGGCCTGTAGTAAATCGGGCCTAAAAGGCCCGTCCAGACTCAGAATCAGCTAAATTTTATGTCCAGAACGTTTGTCATGAAAAACAACTTTGTACTTGAAGAGTTTTCCATTTGACGCTGTCTTCGACCCAAAACATGACCATATTCAAAAAGAGTTTTGAGACAGATTTCTGAAAAAATCCCAATTTGACTCCAACAAGGTTTCCACTTGTATTCTTGGTAATTCCTACACATCAAAGTGTAAAACAAGAACATTGTGCACTTTTGCAACTATTAGTAGGTTAGTCCAAATAAATCATAAACTTTATACACAAAAGGAGTGTGAAAAGCATATTATTAGCATAAAACCATCAAAAATTATAGATACGTTATAGACGTATCAGGTTCCTTTCCTACCGCGTTCGTAGCTCCTTCCCGGAACAGGGAGTAACTTGTCACAATTCTTACACTCTGCAGAGGTGCGTCACTTTTCCCACAAGATACCATAAGCTTTGTTGCACAACCGGGAGTATGTCCCCGTTCAAACTTCCTTGGTTTGAGGACCAACTTAAGATCAAAGCCAATCGCTGCCCTCTCCACGACCCCATATGTTTGCACGATCCTCTAGGGCTAACTACACCTTCATTAAGCCGCCAACTAGGGCCAGCTATAACCATGGGGAATTCCCGAAGACTCTATGAGCTGGTGATGCCCCTGGAGGTCTGGCTATACCTTTGGCAGCCACTCATAAATAATTTAGACACCAAAATTATGGGGCCTAAGGGTGCCCACCCATATGTTGGATCCACACCAGGAATCCCAACGTCACGATAAGGTCCTCTTTCCTCCATATGAAAGGAAGAAGATACAACTGACGTCTCTGTCCCATTCCAAATCTCATGGTTGACGCGTAATATACGGTGCTAGAATCACTAGAGACATTGGTTGTTAAGTCCTAGATGATACATTACTGTACAATGGCGTTTCCATTGCCAGTTATTATAGATTAGCTAATCACCCTGGATCAGTAACCAATATTTCCAGTTAATTGTGAAAATAGTGTTTTCGACCTTTTTGAAATGCAGGTGATGACACATTTGAGTTATAAGCATAGAAAATAATCAAAGGAAATGAGCAAGTTGTGAACTTGCCTTTTGTGATTACAAGATTATGCACTCATGGTCTTCAAGACAATAGAAGATCAAAATTCTATAAATAGCATCATTGGTCCGGTAAGGACTAATGTTTAAAGAAGCAAAATGCAATGATGCATAAGTAATGTAATGCGGTTTGATAAACGCGAAACCTCGAAATAATCGTATCCGATTGAGGGTTGGGAGTTTGTGATGAGTTCTTTGGAATTTGTTGCACTTTTATACTAGCTTCACACTTGTGCTTCTTATTAAGGCTTGTGAGAGTGTGTGAAACAATATGTAAATACAACAAGTAATATGCAATACTAAAACATTTAAATGGGTATGGTATCTGAAATATCTCTTAAACAAGATTAAGACTCCATTAGAGCTTTTAAATAGGTGTTCAGGGATTACTTTTAATGTTTCTTAAAAGAACAACTTTTGAGGAAGGATTACTTTTACAAAGTAAAAACTATTCAAACTTAAAACTGATACTTTAAGGTTTTCTTAAAATTATGAGTACTAAAGTAGAAAACAATTAGTATTGTTGAGTAGCTATTCTACTAGTAAATGGAGACTTTTAACACTCCATGAAGGTGAAACAAAAGTATTATGCATTGATAGAAGTGGTGTTTTCTTGATTTTATAAGTGGATAGAATCACTTACTTATTATAGAATTAATACTCATTTCTATGAACATGGGAATGGCATCATGTTAAATACTTACAAACTTTCCTTAGCCTTTAGAGTGGATTCACAGATTTGTAAAAGAATTAGTATTCAAATCTTGATGATTTTATAATTGATAAAATATTTTTGGAGAGCAAGACTTACTTAATTGTAAATGGTAATTTTAGTGAGTACATGTTAAATGGGTTAGACTTATCTTAACTGCATTTAAACACAGCTTGCATTTATTATTACACTTTTAAACTTTAAACAAATAATGCTAAAGGTAATAGTAAGTATTTATATATTTTTAATGAATTAAAATAAAAGGAAAGAGTTTAAATAATTTTTTTTAGAACTTTACCTTTTATTTTACTTCAAAAGTATGAGTTGATAATTTTAGTGTGTAGATTTCACTTTTGTGATCATTTTGGTATATTATAAGTATTTTTGTGATTTTTAAATCATAAGATATGATTTTTTAGAAGTTTTATCACTTTATAAATACTAAATAAATAATAAATATTAGTTAAGGGATACAAAAATAATTGAAACAAGTTTTTAAATATACATTTTGTTTTTATAAGAATTTTGGTATATTATTTATATTTTTCTCATTTACCAATATAAAAATATGAATTTTCAAATTATTATTACTTATAAAATCTTTATTAAATAATATTTATTTAAATAGTTAACACAATAATATTTGTTAATAAAGTTAAATTATAGATTTTATTTTTCTTAACATTTTGATATATAACATGTATTTTTATGAATTATAAAACAAAAGGTATAGAATTATCAAGATTTAATCATTTAATTAAATTTCTCGAATTATATTTATATTAAACTTATTTGATTTTATCTAATTACTAAAAAAACAATACTTTTATACTAGTACTAACCCGAACTGCAGTCTCAAATAGGTGGGCCATTGGCCACATCGACGAGTAGATGATGATGAACACTATCGTATGCGGTCTCATAAGCGGTCAATGAAAAATAGGACACGATTTGTCCGACGGTGACGGCGCCACGGTGAGCAGCCACTGACACGCCAGCGAACAGAGGCTACAGAGAGGCTCGCAAGCTCACCGTGGTGATGTTGGGGACACTGAGGAGATCGGAGGAAGTCGGAGACGACGACACGGATGACGGCGGACCTCGTCGGAGTCGAGGAAGAAGACGTCCCGGGGCTCGATTCCTGGACCCCAGTTTGATTCCTTCGGTGAGGCGACGTAGTAGATCATGGCGGAGCTCTTGGGCCACTTTTCCGGCCACGGGACGGATCAGAGCGTTGGCAATTTGGGGTGGCCGAGGGCTAGGGTTTCGGCCATGTGCAGTGAGAGGAATAGAGAGCATGTGCGAGAGGGAATGGATGAGGATGAGGACGGGGTATGACACGGTGGCATTCTTATCCCTCCCAGTGATCGCAGCACCGATCTTGGCGCTCGCCGGTGACAAGGAAGCGGCCACCGACCTGCTTCGGTCGTTGCGCGAGGTGGACGGTGGAGATAGGTCGGGTGAAAGGGTATTCGGGTCGGGCTGCTACTAGGCCGTAGCTGAGTGAGCGAGGATTTCCGGAGGGTGCGCATAGGCGGCAGCTAACACAGAGACGAAAATGGGCCATGGGCTGAACGACTGGCTGCCCTTTTTCCTTTTTTATTTTAACTCCAGTTTCTATTTTCTTTGCAATTTATAAATTCACTTCTAATTCGATTTCTACAAAGAGTTAAAATGTCCAGAAACTTTATAAGTCATGAATATTATTGTTTGTAGAATTTATAATCATCTTCTCTTATTTTTTTATTGAGCAACAAAATATATTCATAAATATATGAAAAGTCCTTTTCATTAGGAAGTATTAATAGAGATTAGGGTTTTAGGGATTTTCTTCCTATAAGAAGATCTTATAGAAATTATTCTAGCTTCACTTGATAATTTGAATGGTACTAGTTTGAGATGTGTATTCATGTATATAGAATCTTGTTCCTACTTATCTTCATAAATGATTTACATATATACATAAGAAGGAATTAATCTTTGTGGTTTATAATGGGATGATATAAGTTTCATGGTCCTCCATATTTGGTGATTTGCCAAATCCAATTCTACTTGATTTGTAGATTTTAGAATTACCACAAAACACTTACCTAATGTGAACTTGATGGTTCTATGAGATTAGGTTCTTCATCTTGGTTTAAGACAATAAACTAGACAAGGCTTCTCAAACACTCACTTGGTTCTCTAATTACCTCTTAAACATTTCATTTGACTAAGAGATATTATCCATTGGATTCTAAGGTCTTGAATAATACAGTAGACATGGGTCTTGTCATGGCTTGATATCTTCTTGGTTAAGGCTTCTAAAGAATCCTTACCTTGATACCTCACCAAGGTTATCTTTAGATAAGGAATTCCTTTCCTAAACATACTTCATATATCTTTCTTATCTTATTCGCAAAGATTACAACTTCCTGAATAAGACAATCATATGATTCCACCATATCCATCATCACATGATGACATGGTCATGCCACTTCAACATTACTCCATTCTTACTCCTAGTATATAACTCCTCTTAATTAACTACCATTGATGCACCTATCAATGTAGCTACTGCTAAGTCCATCTATTAACTTCCTTAACTTCATCTTGCAACTACTTCCAAGGTTTGCAAGACTACAATCCTTTGAAATAGGTATAGTACTACTCCCATATTACAAGTTGTCATTATATTAACTTGGTTAAGCTACTATGCCTCTAACTACTCCATACAACTCATCAAATACTTCACCATGCTCTAGCTTGACTTCTCATGATCAAGCTAGATGATTCAGCTGACTAATACTTGCCTAACTTGGTATATTCATAACTCTTCTTCAACACCTAATCACCTATTCTCAAGTGACTTGAGAATAATGACCACCATCATTTGATCAAACAAAGCTTAGGCTTCTAATTGTCTGATCAAGATCTATACTCAATTAAATAGGAAACTTGTATTAGTCTCTCTATAGACTTATCTTGTTAAGAAAGCTTATTCTAAGTCTATATCCACTTGTCCTAACAAGATTGTTATCTAATGTACTAATACTACTAGCTTTCTCATAGCTCCTTAATTACTAGCCCAACCCTTGAGTTTTGGGTACTGCTTCTAGTTAACTCATGAGGTGAGTTAACTCCTCCAACATCAAATGGTTAGATCTCCACTAAGGATCACATTCCATTGATGATGGTACACTCAACCATATCTAGTTCTTCCTTCAGATTAATTTACTTAAGGCATTTGGAAGGTCAACACAATAGGGCAAAGGCTATGAGTCAATAAGTTCTAGGTCAAGAATTGATCACACACATTGATGATCAATAGACACTAGGATTTGGTTAAATAGATATGGAACCTCTTGACATCATATTAAGAACATGTGCTGGATGGTCTTGGCTTGACTTTCCATTCCTACTCTATTTGTAATTAGAGTAAATGTTCAAGAACTACCATGATACCCATGGTAGGAATAAATATGGCATACAAGTGTTTCAACATTTAGTAATAGAGTTTCTTTTACTTAAGTTATAAGCTTAGCTTGATATACAGAGTTTATGGTAGGTAATATCTTAATATCATCTTTAGAATATTAAGTATTCATCCTTGAGTTGTGGTATGGAATACCATGTAATGATCTCTAGAAGATCAACTGCTCCTTATTAAGGAGTGTGTTGTGACTTAGTTTTATTACATTTGATCTATCTTTAGATCAAATTATATTACCCAAAGATAAGGTTTTAGCAAACTTCATATTGAAACTGATCGCAGTCAACTTGATGATTTACTTCAGTTCCACCAAGTCAATAGAAGCTTCAATCACTTTGACAAGTTTTATTTAAAAGCGCGAAAATTATCCGGATTTTCTATGCATGAATGCAATGCACACACATGTGTTCAGCTTATTTCTAAGCTCTAATGCTGGGGTGTTACAATCTAATAGCATTTATGGGGTAATTACACCATAATAAGCAAATCCCCAATTGAAGCCATTTTCATTGGAGGCATCAACACGCATAACGACCAACGGTATGGTCGGGGCATGCCCGTACTGTCAGCCCGTACTACCTACCAGTGCCTTCCCTATATCAATACAAGCAACTTTCATAAAAGAGAAGAGATGAGAAGAACCACAGAATAGAACTTACAGCCGCCACAAGAAATCTGGAGGAAGAGATCAGATCTGAAAGAGGAGAAGAACTTCCCCTCGTTCTTCGACGATCTACAACCTCAAAACCACACATTCCACCTTCACCCCATCATTACTTAGAGAGAGAGATGGGCACTTGTAAGATTAGGGTTTGATACTTTGATCTACCCTTGGTTTGTATTTTGGATCTTTAAATTGCTATTATGGTTTGCTACAATAACTTTGAGATGATTTCTATTTGTAATTCAATTATGCCTTTGATCTTTCTACCTCTTATGTCTAAGTAAATCCCCATAAGCATGGAACATGTAGGGGATTGGTGATATGTGATGTGCCTATTTTATTTCCATTCATTTGTGATTGTTGCAATGCTTATTTAAAGAGTGAGAATGAATATATATGTGTGCATAATGCTTGTTATCTAATTTAAGGGCCCAGGTAACATGATCGAAAGATCTCATAGGTATGAACTTGTATGCTAGTAATTCGGCGACCCCTGAGTGACACGGTTGATATCAAAGAAGAGCTAGCACTACTCGAGGACAACAAGGAACCATCAAGATTAAAGCCTTGATCCGGTTGAAAGACCTTAATTAATGTGCTAACCATGGCCGTGGTAACAGGTAGATGGATCATTGAGATTTGGAAGAATTGGCCATGAGGACTCCTAGTTGGTATATGGGTTGCTTTCCTACTTTATAAATAAGAATTATCATTATCACTTATTCCGCTTACTCCATGTGGCACTTTTACACTCACCATGAACTGATTCTCTCCGTGCCTAAGTTCTCATCTGCAGGACCTATATACATCTTCCACATCTTTACTTTTATGCAATTTACTTATTTCCTAAGAAAGTTCCTCTATATTTTATTAACCACTTCCATCGTCAACATTTGCAGTCAATTCACTCAATACTTGTGACACCTTGGGTGTGACAGAAGCACCAGATAAAACACTTTCCTAGGCTCCTCGTTGGGATCGATATAAAAACTGGAATTAATACTTCCACAAAAACATTCTATGATGAACATGTGCACTTTCAGGCCATCATATACGCTCATGGGTTCTATCCTATGTATCACACGAGCGGGGGCTGAGCACGGTGCCTATGCCCGGGTCAATCCCAGTAGCACAAAGCTCAAGTGACCGAGATTTGACTCGCGAGCCTGCTACCGTGCACTTCACCTCATCAAGGTCCTTGGTTCTTGATCTCCTTGTGTGACACACATGTGTGAACGGATTAGTGCATGCAGTCATTCTATTTGCAACTCTGTGGGCATGCCTATGTCACGAAAGCAGGATGCAAAGATAACACCTCAAGGAGCCAGCAAGAAGCCTCATGATAGGTACTTCCCGAGGTCTCACAAGATGTCCTTGCAAAGCCTCACAAGAGGTCCTTCACGAGGTATCATAAGAGGTTCTCGCTAAGCCACACAAGAGGTCCTCGCCAAGCCTCACAAGAGGTCCTTCACAAGGCCTCACAAGAGGTGCTCGTTGAGGCCTCATGAGAGGTCCTCGTCAAGCCTCACAAGAGCTCCCTCGCACGGCCTCACGAGAGGTCAACTCCAGGCACGAGCCCCGTAGAACACAATTCACAGGAACAACTCCTTGCCAAAATCTAAGTACAAGCTACACTTTGCTCCTCTTCTCTCTGCTTTGTCACCCTATACTTCACGAGCCTTATCTCTATCTCTATGGATTGCTTGCACGCCAAAGGGGGTGACAAGTGACGAGCTTGCGAGCCATCTCAGCCACCACACAAGGTCAGGATCCCACTGGCCTTGTTCACTTGCACGATCCCAACATGCCACTAACTGGTGTGCTCACGCTCGAGGGGTGGTCACTGACGAGGTAGAGTATGTACAACGCTTGAATGCTAAAGGAGGACACGCTTGATGAGCTCGTGAGCCAACTCATCCACCCACGAGGCATGGCACCTGCTAGCCTTGGTCGCTCGCACGAGCTAAACATGCCAGTGACTAGTGTCCTCGTGATCGGGGGCTAGCCCCTGATGATATGTAGAGGAGCTGAAACACATGAGGAACTGAAATGGGGCTTCACGAGGAACCGAGAAGCAAAGGGCTTGAGAACAAACACATTGCAAACTGTAAAATAATTACATTGCATTAAGAGGCCCACTAGGGAAATGTCTTAACCAGCATACATTTGCTATGATACATAGGATATAGGTTTGTCCTTCACGGGCCATGCACACCTAGCGCCTACCCCCGAGGAGGCATTTTCCTCGAGCTCCTCGTCCTCCTCACCGCCGAGAGCTTCACTCAAGATCTCCACGAGCTCATCATCTATTTTCCACTCATAGAGCGTGAGGAGGGCATCAACGTGCTCCTTGGCTTCTGACGTGAGCTTGATGGCGAGGCTGGGCTCCATGGGCTTCACCGCCATGGCAAAGTTGAAGTTCGAGTCAGCGTGAAGGAGGTTGCTGAAGATGCGTGTTCCTGTGATGTTGTTGGCAAAAACTCTGTGTGTACCAACTCATTGGGACTCCAAGTGCAGAGTGTTGTAGCAAGCGTATTTTCCCCCACAAGGATGACTCAAGGGTTTATATCAAACTCTCGGGGAATTAGCTTAGAGATTTATTATTCCTCTCCTCTTCAAGCAATCTACAAAGCAAAGTTTTGTCTTGTGTCCCCAACTCCACCGTGTGGTTGTCAAGCAAAAGGTTTCGTATTAATAATATGAAATAACAAAATAAATAAAGTAAAGTAAAACAAATAAAAATAGGCAAGCAAGACAATAACAATAAAAGATAGTTGTTTTGGGGTTTTGTGTGTGTTTGCAAGTGAAGAAAGTATTTTTGTATTTTCGAAATAATAAATTACAGAAAATATAAAGTGTGATAGTGGTGTTGGAAAGGTGTTTCTAATGGTTTAAAATGGACCAGGGTTCATGGGTTCACTTGTCTACTCTCTTTTTGGGCTGCAATGGACACAAACAATTCATCAGAGACATAATATTGGTGGAACTTGTCCATGTGTTTGATAAGCATTCATATCGGTATCACATCTTAACATAGAGATGATGCAACACATCTCTCTTATACTCCTCAAGGAAGGGAAAACTCCAAGCAATCTTGAATTAAGAATCAACAGAGTATAGCCTTAGGTAATTTGACATGATGTTGAATCACAAATATGCTACCTTTACCAAACAAGATTATCTAACTATCACCAGATAACTATAACACATGGATTCACTTTATCCCTAGTGAGGTAGCAAAATAAAGGTAAATATCATAGTAGATCTTGAATTTATTGTCAATATTCAATCACTACCACCATGCTACTCCATCTAATACACACTTCTCCCCACAGACGCTCTTGCATACAAGTTGGATCAGAACAAGTACTTAAGCACAGGGTACATGATATGCATCTATCAATACATTTTGCACATAATAGGTTCTAATCTCATATATCAAATCATAAAATAAAGATCCACCACATAGCAATTACAAATATGACCATAATCATGTTGGGAAGCTCATATGGTACTAGATCTATGAAGAACAGGAGAGAAAAAAGAGATCAAGCTACTGCCACAAACCCATAGTCCATATGTGGACTACTCCCTCTTCATCATGGTGATGATGATGGAGACGTTGGAGAAGGTAGAGATCCCTCCGACGGTGGTTCCGGTGGAGTTTCCCCCTCCAATCTTCATTGGTTCTAGATCTATTTTGGTGTTTTGGTGTTTCTATGGCGCCTCCCTCTATGAACTCCTGAGGGGCCCTTTATATAGTGGTTTTGAGGTCATATGAAGGCGGCGTTCAAAAGATCGAATTGAATCTATGGTCGGGGAGCGAAAGGGCATGGGTGGCGCACCCACCCTTACTAGGTGCTCCACGTGGGCCCTTTTGGCCCTCCTGGCTCATCTGGTGAAGTCCAAGTGCTCCAGGTGCTTCTCTTGATGAAATATTGAGGCTCCCAAAAACCTAGCTCCATTTGACTTCATTTAGGTCCTTGGAAGGCAAAAATACACAAAAGTTTTTTCCTGTCCTGCAGAGTTATAAACAATAAAGGGGATCATTGGTAAATGCCCATAAATCAATGTAAAACATGAATATAACAACATATATGTAGCAAATATTTGGAATTCATAGCAACAAACTACAAAGTTCATGTATGCATTTTACATGTATCAACATCCCCAAGCTTAATCTATGCTTGTCCTCGAGCATGATGGTGATAAAACTAACATGGGCTTTCGAGTTTGGTGCTTCTTTTCACTAGTATGCATCAAAAAAATGTTAAATAGTTTAATGCTTAAGAGAATAACAACAAGTAAGCATATCATAAAGTGATACTCCTTACAATGTCATACTTGATGTCAACCCCCAGATTTTTAATCCCAAATGCCTGTTATGCCATACATCGCAATCCTAGGATTACCATTTTTGCGAGACATAACAGATTGGATATCACAGTACATCATCCATTACAAACCATAATAAGGTCTTACACAAATAAAGGATCTCATGATCCAGTCTTAGTACAATCAAGTAGCAGAATAAATAGCGTAGCGGTGGGGTCCATCTTCAGAGTCACAAGCAATGCTGATGATGGGAGATGATCCTAGTTGTCATAGCCGTCCTGCTGTCCTCCTTCAGGGTAGTCCTCCTCATAGTCTGGCCATAGGAATAGCCAGGGACAAAGCCATGAGTACTCTTTAAGTACTCACAAACTATCACTAACAAGTAAGATAGTTCTAGTAGGAATGCTAAGTTCTAAGTTTATTTGTAAACTTAAGTTTGAAACCAAAGCTGAGTTTAGAAACAAAGAAAGATAAAAATAAAGATTGAAAACACCTAAGTGGGAACTTAGTTATCATAGTCACAACTCTGTTGTGGTCAAGTCATGTCACAATTCATTTCATAAGTCATTTTTAAAACATCTGACAACGGAACAGTATGGCCACTCCAACTGTCCATAACCGTGAACGCGGCTATTCGAATAGTTTGACACTCTTTCACCACAAGATTTGATACATCTATCAGGGATAACCCTGAATCATCATACTTAGTATGGAGATAATCAAACATAACCTTTCCCTTACACACGCTAGTATAAGCACCTCTCCTATGAGTATGGGCTCCCAGCCATGACCACCTGTCATCCTGGGCACTGCATAGGTGGACAACATTGAGAGGTAGCCTCAGCTCAAACCTCTCCCGCGAGGTAACTAATACTAATGCATATAAAATTCCAGCTAAGCCTTACCCAATTCAGGTATTGTGGTTGTCCGGTAAAATTGGAATGGTATCGCATCCGAACCCAACCATCAGTTTTTGTAAAAGGGCTAAGGCTCATGCCTTAACATTTTTATCATCATCATAAACCATTTGTGTTTCTCAAGACATGTCAAAACATTTCAATAGAATGACTCATCATTCCAAGGTTTTCACAAGTCATTTTCACCAAGTATTCTCATCTAAAGTGATCAAATTTTGGTTTAGCTCTAAACTACTAAGTTAAGAGTGTTCACTAATGTGGGTGCTAATATCAATCTCATGCCATAGAATGACATCTTAGTCTAACTAGATAGGTCAAGTTTTATACTCTTTATGCTACCTTTAGACAAAGTAAAGGACTTTAGTAAAGTAAAGGAAGTAAAGCTTGTAAATAAAACTTGGAGTAGGTATAAGTCGAAAGGTATAACCAAAGCATGCCTAATGCATCTTTCTTAGGTTATCTTTCTTAATTCTAGCTTGCTAACAATAGCTTGCAAGGGTGATCTTGCATTGTTAATGATGGCTTGCCTTGGTTGGTGGAGTGGTTGAAATTCTCTTCTTCCTCCTCTTGGTAGAACTCCTCCCCCTTGTAGACTTGGTCGGTACTATTGTCTATAAATACATACAGAATACACAATCACCAAACAATACTTAACTAGTCTACTTAGCACACTAAGGCACATATTTGATGATCTATTATCATCACAAACATCACAAGGTTTAATGAACTAGTTTCCTTTATTTTATTTGAGACAAGTAATTTCTACTCGTTGAAATTAACTAAGATTTAATATTCTCCAATTAAAATATGGGATCATGTGGACACATGTCATCACCACATATTCTAATATATGGTAATGTGATTTAAATGTTGGATCACATTTTAATAAGTTTAAGTTTAATATTTAATGATTTAAAGTGACTAGAAATGCATATATAACATTATTTTGGTACTAGTCCAAAGCCACTGCATGCAAACCTTAATATTATTACATATTCAGATAGGTATGGTTAAATGAGATTTTTGAGAGTCGGAATGAACTCAAAAGCTATTATGGTTTATTTTAGAAAAATGTTTGAATGTGCAAAATCTTATGTCTTGTTATTTTTACTAGGAGCGATCTCTAAATCTAAATGATTTAAATCCCACGGGCTTGGATAGAGATTTTCATTAGCTTTCCAACAAAATTGGAATCACTCAATTTGGATTTGTAAAATTCCCTGAATTGATTTTCAAACTAAGGGACATAACTAAGCCTAAGTCTAAAAAGAAAAATCCTAATTTGAATTAACTAGGTCACGCGGGAAACTAATTGGGCCGACCCAGATTAACTCCACGGCGCTAAGGGCTGCTGACAGGAGGGTCCACCTGTCAGTGGGTCATTACACGCGAAGCGGTACGGGGCGATAAGGACCACAGGATTAGAACTAGATCTAACGGCTCACGGTCGTCGTCGACGACGAACACGTCGCCGGCGAGACTGAACCCTAGCGGCTCGGTGGGGGTGCAGTGGGGATGTATCAGGGCTCCAGCTAGTGCAGTGAGGCGAGCAAATGAACGAGACGTCGATGGCGGGTGTAGCATCCTATCTGTCTAACATATGTAATGCTACATGGTCTAGTAATATAATGGCTACTTCCTACATATAATTGTTGCATCATAATTATATCATGCTCATGTCATCATGCCACCTTGCATTTGAGCATCATATAAAACCCTTTTTCTTTGGTTCTTCTCTCATATGCATTATTAATTGTATTTTCCTCTTGATATTGTTTTTGGCTATTGATATATTGTTTAATGCCCAAGTTGAGTTGGGGGCATATCTTTTATTCAACTCCACCACCTTTCTTTGTCACCACCTTATTATTCCACCATCCTAATTACCATGGGCTTTTATTTTATTTTGGCATTTACTCTAGGTCATGTGGGGTGGGATGGATCTAATTCTAATTCCTTTTGCTTGGCCTTTTGTAGCATCCCAATTGTCTAACAATTGCAATGCTACTAGCCTAGTCTATATAATGGCTACTTCCTACATATAGTTGTTGCATCATCATTATATCATGCTCATGTCATCATGCCACCTTGCATTTGAGCATCATATAAAACCCTTTTCATTTGGTTCTTATCTCATATGCATTGTAAATTGTATTTGCCTCTTGATATATTGTTTAAATGCCCAAGTTGAGTTGGGGGCATATCTTTTATTAACTCCACCACCTTTCTTGTCATCACCCATCATTCCACCATTCCACCATATATGAGCATTGCAACTTATTTGGTTTTACCTCTAGCTCATATGTGGTGTTGTGTATCCAATTATTTCTCCACATGCTCTCATATATGCACCATATTGTTTCCACATTATTGGTTTATGAGAGTCACATGGCCACCTTTGCATGCCTTGTGAGTGGAACCCTAATTCTAGCTTCCATATGTGTTGTTTTGGGGTTAATATCATGTTGGGATATTTTGTGGGCTTATTAAATACCTAGTGGCACATACACACTAGCAGGTCCCATTTTATTTCAGATATGGTCATCTCCAACTACTCCACATGGGGCATCCTTCCACTTCTTCTAGTTTGGCTTATTCCATATTTTTTTGGGAATGCATGGATATAAATGCCATGGACATTTATTTTGTTTTCACAAGATAAAACCTAGCATTAATGGTTATGCATGGGCCATGCAACCATAACCCTTGGCCTTCTTCTTTTGTTTTGTTTTATTTGTTTGGTTGGAGCTTGGTTTTAAATTGTTTTGTTTTATTTGTTTGGTTGGAGCTTGGTTTTAAATTCAACTAGGTGCTCCTTGTTTTGGATCTCTTAGACCATATTTTAAAAACTACCTCTTTGGTTTGGCTAAGTCAAACCATCTCTAACCCTAATCTCTCTTACCTCTCCCTTTTTCTATCTCTTACCCTAAACCATACCCTCACCTCTCCTCTCTTTACCATCCTCTCTAACCCTAAGCCAAACCCTAAACCGAGCCCCCTTTCTCACCCGAGCCTAGCTCCAAAACCCTAACCCTATCTAATCTCATCATGCCCCACCTTGCTCTCTCTCCCCCTTCCCTTTCTTTGGCTTCAAGACAAGAAGAGGAAAGAAAAAGAAAGCCACCCGATCACCTCCTCCTCTCTTTTGCAAACCACCACCACCCCATGTGCCCTCCCCTCTCTCCCTTATCACCTCAACCACCCAGGAACCCTAGGGCAAGATCTGGACGCCAGGCACCCTGCCTTCCTCCCACCTTCCCCCCCAGGAGCAGCCATGGCCTCCCCATGCCGAACCCTAAACCCTAGACATCCTCTCCCTCCTCACGCTCAAGCTTTCCAAGGCGATCAAGGAGCTCGAGGGCTTGCCTCATTTCCTACATCGCCTCGCTTCGCCACACCTCACGAGTCCGCTGGCTCCGGCACGCCGAGGCCACGGAGCAGACGCTCATGGACCTCGGCCTCGACTCGATCCATCCATCAGGCGCCCCGCAAAAACCACTACTAGAAAATCGCGTTGTTTTTGTGCATTGCATCATCATGACCGCATGATCATGTCATTATGCCACCTTGCATTTGAGCATCGTCATGTCATCTTGCATTTGTTTGCATAAAACTATTTTCGAAAAACCTGTTTTCGTTTTCTAAACGCCCCGTCTTGATTTCAAATTAAAACCCGGGTCTCCGTGGTATTTTGTTTTGTCTACCCACGGGTTGAAAAAGCCCCGTTTTAAATAAATAAAATGTTTTATTATTTTTAGGGGGCAGCCGAACCGGGCCGATCCGACCCAGTCGGCCACCCCCAGTACAAAACCAGAGCTGTCTAAACCTAATCCAAATCTTTTCTACTAGAAAACCTACCCTAGTCATCTACCCAGCCCCTTCCACCTCACCCCGTCCTATCGCAAGCCGCCACCTCATCTCTTCCCCAACCCCAGCCACTCCCAGCCCTCCACCTCACCTCCCTGTTCCACCTCACCCCTGGACCCCCCAAACCGCACCCACCCAGGCTTCCCCGCCGCCACCTGGGCGCGGCCCCCACCACCCCGCAGCCCCACACCACCTGTTCCACCCACTCCCTGGTCCCACCCCGCAGTGCCCCTGGCCACCTCCCCACCAACCCGACGCCACCTGCCTCCCCTGGACCCGGCCCCACCTGCCCCGGGCCCACCCCGCGGCAACCGCCCCCAGGACGCCCCCGCACGTCTCTCCTTCCTCCCCTCTGCCCGATCCCCGCCGCCCCCGCTCCTCTCTCCCCACCCCGCTCTCTCCGTCGGGCCCGCCTTCCTTCCCCCGTCCTCCGCCCCCGCGCCCCCTCGGCCTCGCCTCAGCCGCGACCGTGCCGCCGGCCTCTGCGTCCCCCTCCTCGAGCAGAGCCCCCGCCGCCCCTGACCGTCTCCCCGGCTCGCGCGCCCCGCGCCTCCCCTTCGCTCCTCCTCGCCCGCCTGCGTCGTCGACCGAGCCACCGTCGCCGCCCTCCCGCCGTGGTTGGACCTCGCCGACCCGTCGCCGGCCGTCAGCGACCAAGCCCCACCGCCGTTCTGCCCCGGTCGCCCCGTCTCCGTCCCTGCCGCCGGCCTCTCTCCGCCCCGCCGTTCTGCCGTCTGACCCGGCTCGGGCCGCGGGTCGCCGCCGCCTCGGCCTCCTTCTCGCGGGCATCCCCGCCTCCGCTCGTCGGTGGGGCCTCAAGCTCGCCGGCACCCTGGGCTTCTGCCGCCCTCCGTCCTAGGTCGAGTCCCGCGCGCCGCCGGCCCCTGCCCTGCTGCCTTCCTCCCGGCGCCGACGCTTCCCTCCCTGGCGTCCGAGTCCCTCGCCGCGGAGCCGGCCTCCGACCTCCTCGAGCACGTCTCCGCCGAGCGTTGCCTCTGTTTTGGCTAAGGCTAACAGGATGTCACGCTTTAGTGGTATTTCTGCAGGTGTCCATGGCCAAGACGTTTTCCTCTGTTGTTTTGTTCATCTCTCGTCCAGATAGTCTGACGCGGCCAGGTGTAGCGAAGTGGAGAGGTTATGTTGCGACACTGAAGTTCTGTGCAAGATCTTCGTCGACCGTGTGTATCGTGTAGCGCCAAGATCTTCGGCCTTTCCGAGAACCCGTGCCATCCGAAGTCTGGATCCATGCCAACTCGAGTTCGACAACATGGATCCGCTGACCGAGACCCCGTACACGAAGGCTTTCGACGCGGAACACCAAGGTCTCCTTCCCGAAACGCGATGAACTTCTTCGTTAACGACGAGTACTTCACCCCGGACGCCAAGTCCGACCGGACCCGAGGGACGAAACCGAAGATCTGGACCCGAAGACCGATCCCCGAAACCCTGAGTGCGCCGACGACCAGATCTCCACGGTGTAACGACAAGACCGACGACAAGGACCGATGACCACGGATGCGACAAGATCGTCGCTCGGACGCCAAGACCGCCACATGGAATGATAAGCGCTTCATCTCGGATACGCCAAGTACTCCCTCGAGGACGCCAAGTTCTTCTTCCCGAACGCCAAGACCGACCCGATACGAGGACCCGACAAGATCTTCGTGACGACAAGATCGGCACCGACCAGGGCAAGCCCGATGCGCCCCCGACGCCGAACCAAGTCCTTCGACAACCTCTGAAGACCGATCTCATCGAA
Source organism: Avena insularis (assembly GCA_023614405.1). Lineage (NCBI taxonomy): Eukaryota > Viridiplantae > Streptophyta > Magnoliopsida > Poales > Poaceae > Avena > Avena insularis. The sequence continues at coordinate 289,933,277 of CM042694.1, forward strand.
CCGAACCTTGTCTTCCCGTCGAACCCTGAGACCGGACCCCGAATCCTCGGTGAACCCCAAGATCGCCATTCGATGTGATTCCCTATCCGAGACCCCCTATTTTTATAATATATGACATTTTACTTGTTGCATATCAACTTGCTGCATTCAATCATTCATGTCGCATACATGTGTGTGGTTTGGGGGCCTTATGCCGATTCACCTCATAATTAAATATGGGGTCCATATGCGGACTTTTTCTAGTCTAATATTGGCTCCATTTAAATTGGTGTAGCGAACCGATGCCATGTTTCGCCCTGTTAATCCAACACTTAAATTGTGGGATATCTAAACAACTTGAACCACCTGAATAAATGTCGGGACCCCGGTTCCGCTTAATATTGCCTAATTGCATCGCATGCCTGCCATGTCATACATCATGCATGCATCATGCCCGATCTTTTGCCGTAGTATTAAATAGTGCATCCGGTGTTTATTCTAGTGTTTTGGTTCTTCGCGGATTAGGCCGATGAGTTGATGCGAGTGTCGACCCGATCTTCGGATGAACCTTTGGCAATGTTTTCAGGCGAGCAATCTCCCCCTTTCTACCTATCTTACTTTTATAGTATTTATTCCCTCCTGTTGATCTATTGCTATCTGTGTTGCGATGCTCTAGTTTTCGTGCCCGTGATATTCCTTGCAGCCTTATATTGCCATGGACACATCCTATTACCTGTTGTTTGGTAGATAGTTGGACTTGCGCGTCATAGTCACTTGCTCAAGTGCTGTTGTGTGTCGCCAAGTACCACAGTTGTTGGAGTATGGCCGCATGTTTAATGTTGGAGTTGATCAAGACTTTAATTACTCTTTAATAACTAAAATTGAAGTAGGTAATGCAGAGGCACCGGTGGGTGATAGACAATATTTGGTTTCCGACCGCTCACTGGTGTCCCGTAGGACCCCGAGTTCTTGACACCTGTTCCGAGATCGAGCGCGCTAACCACAGGTGGGGTGTGTGGGCACCCCCATCGATTAGTACCTGATTTCAAAGTATTGTACCGGGGGCCACAAGTAGTTTGGGGCTTTATTACTATCCTGTACTTATGCCATGCTTTACTGCTTTATTTAAATTGTGCGAGGTACTGCACACTGTACTGTTTAGGATTGCGGAGTGTTTTCGCGGTATCGACAAGACCAGTCACACTTTCGGGTTCCTCGTGCATCGCCATTGGCAAACCCCGAGTCCGTCTCAAGACCGGCCGACTTGCTATGGGTAGCTTAGTGGGGTGGCCCCCATGTACTTACTCTGGGTCTAGGAAACGTCATGACTTAGGCCCCGCCGACATACCGATGGGTGTATGTTAATTGATCTGGCAAAAAGGGTCGAAGTGCGTGTGGATACTTTGGTGCACCCCTGCAGGGTTAAATCTTTTCGAAAAGCCGTGTCCACGGTTATGGACGACTTGGAGCACAGTTCTCGATCATAGACAACTATAACTAAAGTTTACTGTTATAATTTGACTTGTATCCGATGTGACTAGTAATCAGCTCAACTACAACGGAATGGCTAAATAAAAGTACCAACAACTGCTGGGTTTTGGGGTATCTCATGCTAATTGTATTTGACTAGTAAGTGTTGCAACTACAACGGATTGGTTAAATAAAAGCGCCTTTGCTTATTTTATCGGGATGACTATCTATACTTGACTAGTAATTGCTGCGATAATCGAATAAATAAACCGCCAACCTGTGAGTTCCTCGGTTGACTTCCTCCTTTGGTGTCGAGAAATACCAGATGGGTATGTTTGGTAGTATCGAGGATGGTTCGAATAGGTCTTTCTTATCCCTCTCGATAGTAAGCGGTTATATCGAGTCTCTATAGGTTGTTTAGTACATCTTTGCCGCTTGATCCACCATACCTATGTAGGCGAGGACGCGAATTCTAGCCTCGCCGTGTCTTGGCCTCGATCGACCGCTCTCTCTTTTTCCTTTGCCCTTTGTCGGCACCCTTTTGTTTAAGCAGCTTTGAGATCGACGTCGTTAGCGAGGTTACCCTTCCGCTTTGGCTCGGGGTTATGGACGCCATTGGCTATTCTTCAGGGCTCTTAGCTCAATTTGCATCTTGTCCGTACTCGGACGCTCTATCGTTTCAAGGTGATTTGGATCTTTGTCTTGTATATCTGTATTCTTGACTCTCTGAGTCGCTGTTGTATATATATCTGTTCTGTGGGTCCCATCGAGGACTGTTGTGTAATGTTATTACTTTGTTTTCCACCCGCACGAAAGTGCCTGGTGGGCGTCCTTGAATCGTTTCTATGCGGGTTTGGCGGGAAGCGCTAAAACTTGCATAGGGCCAATTCGAGGGTGTTACATCCACCTCCGGTCCCAGCGACCACACCGATGAGCTCCTGGTGAGCCTCTCAACCCCCTTGACATGCACGTTCCCCTCCTACCGGCCCAGACGCGCCGGACACTCCGTCGAGCGCGCTCCGTGCGTCGCCGCCCTTGACGTCTGCCGAGTCAGTCTGCAGCGTGCAAAGACCGCTTCCCTCGTCGTCTTTCGTTTTTGCGGCGTGGCGAGATCCGCCGCCGTTCGGTCGCCCTCGACGATCAAACACCGGCCGTTCCCCAGATTTCTGCAGACGACGCTAAGCGGCCAAGAACGCCGGCGTTTTCGTGGAAAGGCCCTCCCTTTTCCTCGCTAAACGCGGTCCCTCATGGCCCCACCAGCCTCGTTTTCCTCTTTGCTGAAAACCCCGGAAAACCCAGACCATCACGGACCAACCCCTCCCTGCGCCTGGGATCGCCCACGTGTCCAACACACGTTGGCTGTCTGTATTGTATGACCACAGGACCCACACAGCCGACCATTGTGTGGCGGCGATCATGATGACAAAAGCTTTTCTGCGCGCTGTTTCGCCAAGTCAGCTCGGCCCCAGCTGTATGTGACTATGGCTAGACCTGGCTGAGTAACAAAAGTATTTCTGTAATCTGTTTAAATTCAAACTTTTTCAAAATTATTTTAAATTCAAATTTATTTCTGTTTTAAATAACTCTTGGAATATAAATCCAAATAATACATATAATATATGTTTTCAAATCAGAAAAATATGATAAATTCAAATATGCCATCCAAAATATATTTTGGACACTTTATTTTCCAAGTTGATTAAAATTACAATAAAATGCCCTTTTTCCTTATTTAATTAATAACTTTTGTTTTATAACTCCAAATTTAACAAATAATATGTCTAAAACGATTAGCTCGACGAGACCTTTCTGTTGATGCATTCCATGTTTTGATTTGAAGCATGCATCATATAAATATAAAGTATACAGCAACTAATATGGGAATAAAATGAGGCTAAAACTCTATAAAATGGTTTATTCTTGTATTTCACACCTAACCCATGCCATGCTTCTTTAATGCCATGCAAATTGTGCATCATTCATCATGGCATGATTGTTTGCTTGATGCATTTATTCATATGCTTGTGCACTTTATTTATGTTGGCCCTTGTTTGTTTGGTTCTTCTTCGAATAGACGCTGAGCAAGGGATATATCAAGAGAACCAGGAGCACTACCTAGATCCTTCTCTCGCTTCAACTGAGCTGCCAGGCAAGCACTACCACATGCTTGCATACATATAGTACCTATTGCCTCTATCTTATTCTTGCATCATTGAGTTGCGATTGCATTAAATTGAATCCCAAGTATTGCATAGGCTTTACTTTTAAACCCCACCGAAGCTTGTTCCTCCATCCCATGAGCCATTACTACAGGAGTTGTTTGAGCCATGCGAGTCGTAGAACAGCATGTGTAGGGTATGTGAGAGTCTGATGGAAAACGAGGTACCTAAACAACTTAACCTGAGTAGTAATGGGATAACTAATGAAAGTGGCATCGGTGAGCCATATTCGCTATTTGGTTTTTCAGGCTCACTTGTGTCCCGTAGGACCCCGAGTACTTGATTCCTGTTCCTTGAATATTCGCTATCCACATCCGGAGGCTTATGAACCCCCGAGCTAGAGCTTGATTCATTCTTATTTCTTGGGGCCACAAACTAGTTTGAGGTTTTATTTACTATCCTGTACTTATGCCATGCTTTATCGCTTTATTTAAATTGTGCGAGTAACGCACCTTTGCTTTATTTAGGAAAGCAGAGTGTTTTCGCGGTGTCGACAAGCCCAGTCACATTTTCGGTTCCCGATGCTCACGCCAATTGGCGCAAACCTTGAGGCCGTCTGAGTCAGCTAACTTCGCTATGGGTAGCTTAATGGGGTGGCCCTCAAATATTTCTGAATCTGTGATCGCTTTGTCGTGGCGCCTCGTTGGGTTTTGATTTGGTTTTCGAGGCATATCAGTGTGTGTTGCTATTTGTGCACCTGCTAGGTAAAACTTCTCAAAGCCGTGTCATGGTTATGGACGACTTGGAGCACAGCTTCTCGATCATAGACAAGCATAACTAAAGGACCGCTTTTAATTTGACTAGACTAGGTACGACTAGTAAATAGTGCAACACTCATGGAATGGATAATAAAACGCCAGCGGATGGGGGTTGTTTCGTCCGCTTCCTCGTCGGTGGCGAGGAGGAGGATGGATCTGTGGATATTACCGTTATAACTGTTATAACTGTTGTTATTAATTCACGGACATCCGTCTATCTCGGTTAGGCGGATGGTTAGCGATATCTAGAATTGTTAGGGTTTATCTTTTTGCAATTCGTCACCCTGGTTGTGTCCCCTTTAGAGGCATAAAGACTTGCCGAGTACCCTAGGGTCTCACACGATAAATTATTGGTTCAGATGAACAGGTACCTCGCAAGATGGATTTGGGTGGAAGAGAGACGATGTGGGCAACGATCATTGTGTAGAGATTCCGGAACGGGATCCGTGAGATCTGTATGGATGTGCTTATTTATGGGGCATCTTATGCCGATTTGCTTCTTATCCGCACTTTCGGATTTGTCATCCGCTTCCGATACTCGATGTTTGATGTATGAGGAGATATCCTAAACTATTATATCTATCTAGGATATTTGGATCTTGCCGTATGGCGTTGCTATATTTCCTTTCTTTTTAGATGGAATGGCTCTGATGTACTATTGTATGGTGGCCAAATGGTCGTTGTCTGTCTAGCAAATATTTTTGGCAGATATGCATACTAGGGAAAAACAAAACGCGAGAGTAGGACTGCTTCCACTTTTCTTCTTACCCAACCACCACCCTTTTCTGGTAAGGAAGTGTAACGTTTTCAATCCTCTTCTTAAAATTCAAACTAGGATTCACGTGTTCTGGGTTTCCGTAGTACCATAGAAAGTGTGTGTGAGTGTGTGTAATTCCTTGTCTATCTGTTGCATCCTTTTTGTTATCACAATCTGCCTTTGGTTATCAACTATTGGTACATTCCATACTGACAGGTTTTTGAAAACCGGTGCGATCTATCTGACTCCTTGTTAACCGGTGCCATCTTCTTAAGGGTGTCCTTCCTTCTAGCAACTCCACATTCTGTGAAAGCATCTGTTGCTAATCTCTATCGGATAAGTGATTTTGCGCATCTATTGGTATTTTAATGCCGAAAAATGCGGAAAAATTTTCTTTGATACATCTGTGTTTCCACACTCCTTTCCAGTCGTGTGTGAAACATTATCTATCTTTCTTTTATCAGCATGTCCATGCTAACTCGTTCTTTTGTCACCGGCGCTTAATCCTGGAGTTTCTTTTCATCTCCTTTTCTCTTGGGCTAATTACATAACGTGTGTCGATCCGATGCTGGTGATTGTAATTTGGCTCTCGGCATAGCTATATTCCACTCATGATAAGTGTCGATTGGAATATGGAAAAAATGCTATCAACCGTCACCATCTGGAGGATACGGTTATCTCCTGTGATTTTGAGTACACCGTGATCATATATATGCTTTTTCAAGCATCTTTGGCAATCCGGAGTTTCTCAAGGCACTACGGTGGTCTATCATCTGTTCATCATGCTGCACATCTTTTTGAACTCCATATCTGCAAAATTCTCTTGGAGACGAGGGAATCGCATCTTTTCGTCTACGATGGCTTTGCTTAAGATATGAGCTATCATCTTTTCTTTATCCAAGATCTCTTTATCTCTGTAACCGGTGATCCGATCGACAATGTGAACCAGGTGTCATCTCTTTTTCTTCTGAAGGACCAGATAATCCATTCTTCTAGTGCATCTTCTTCAACACGAACCCGTGCTCTCAATATTGATCTTTCTAAGAGCGTTGAGCTCAGGAAGTGCTCGAGCATTTGTTCGTTTCTCTCGCCTTTTGAACTTGATATTCTGGGAATATCTTGTTAATCCATGGTGGTATATGTTGATAATATGCTTGCCTATCCATATCAATGAAAGGACATGGAAGTTCATCTGTGTCTCTTTCTCTCAAGCTTCGTGAGCACTGCCTGTGTGCAAAGTCTCAAAGTGAGAATTCTGACTTTTTGAAGTCACCTATCTCGGTCACGTCCTTCTGCTAACTAGATCTATTCAATTTTGGAATCAGCAAGTTCATTGTTAATTCCATCTTCCATCTTCAATCAAACCCGGAGTTTTCCTTGTTGGCGAGTTATCATCGTCGTTCCGCCGAAGATTTTCCTCAAGACTGCTAAATCTTTCTCAATCTTTTCAAGAACAACCTGGAGTTCTTTTCACCTCTACCTCGTTAAGTAATCTCTTGAAACCCTCTCGTTCTATCATCTATGCTAAATCCACCGGAGGCCATGAAGACCTTCCAGATCTTGTTTTCCTTCCGTTCAAGTTGGTGCTATATTTTTTGTAGCTGTTGAATCTTGCAGTTGTCTCCGTGATCTTCCTTCATATCTTTCCGGTGGCTTGGCACTTCAGACATGACGACAACATCATTAACCTTATCTATCTTGAATCCGGTGAATCGTTTGCATCTATCCTTGTTTTCTAACGAAGTTCCATGAGCTCTTCTTGTCAATACCTTCAGTCTGTTTCGGTAGTTGGGTTGCATGGTTTTCTTATTCTTGTGCGGAGTAATGCTTTGAGTGCGGGATGGAGTAGATACCATACCACTACTCTTATCATTCGCTCTTGTACATTGAATTTGTGAATTAATGTGATTTCACTCATTCCACGGAAGTTAGAAGTGGCCTTTATCCCTCGATACTTTTACTTCCGTCTTTGTTTTTCCGGAGTGCTCTCTCGAAGAAAATAATCAATAATCTCTTGTGGTGATCTCACCCTTTCTACACGGAGCAAAATCCTCAATTATCTGGTGGAAACAAACGCAAACTCTTTTCTATCCTCGTCTTTCTACCGGTGCTCGACATCCTCAAACAAGATGGAAGGAAACTATCTCTCTCTTTGTTTCATCAATCCTTTTTCTGTGGTAAAGCCAATTATGGTTGAGGCCATCAGCCGCAAATCTATTGCGTTAGCCTCAAGGCTAAAGAAAGCAATAAGTATCTCAGCTAAAAATTCCAGATCCTCTATATTCTTTGCTTCTCAGGATTCCACCATGATCTAGCTTCACATCCGTCTCTGGAAGTTATATCCGCGCACCTCAATTGCGTGATCCTTTGGGTCTTAACGGCGCAAGAAGAATCTAATCCGACGATGTCTAACTAAATCTTTCTGTTGATATCAAGGGACTCTATTGTTTGAAGGCAATATTGTTTCCGAGCTTCATTTCTCAAATCCGAGAGAAATTACGATGCTATTGTCATAGTAGTTCAAAACCTCTCCAATCTAGCTCTTTTCTTCCGGCGAGACGAAGATTCATCCTCTCTAGTACCGGTAAATCTTTAATCTTAACGGTGTGCCTCTCTATATCCATGATACATCATCTTGTCCTTTCTTTCACAAGTGGTTCTATTCTTTTATCATGTTCTTGAGAAAACCGGAGCTATGTCCATTCTATCCTTCTTGTCTCACGACAATCCTTCAGCTCTTCTAACCCTTTGTGTCTCAAGCATAACGCAAGACTCGCAACAAGTCTAGCAAGTTTTGCAAGGTGTAGTGGTTGCACCATTCCGTTGTTCATCAACTTGTGAACGTGAGGGACACCTTCGTTCGAACACCCGCCTCTCCTTGTGTTGTTTTCTTTTTCCTAGGAATCTCGGGGCGAGATTCTTGTTTAGTGGGGGAGAGTTGTAGCATCCCAATTGTCTAACAATTGCAATGCTACTAGCCTAGTCTATATAATGGCTACTTCCTACATATAGTTGTTGCATCATCATTATATCATGCTCATGTCATCATGCCACCTTGCATTTGAGCATCATATAAAACCCTTTTCATTTGGTTCTTATCTCATATGCATTGTAAATTGTATTTGCCTCTTGATATTGTATTTGGTTCTTGATATATTGTTTAAATGCCCAAGTTGAGTTGGGGGCATATTTTTATTAACTCCACCACCTTTCTTGTCATCACCCATCATTCCACCATTCCACCATATATGAGCATTGCAACTTATTTGGTTTTACCTCTAGCTCATATGTGTTATTGTGGATCCAATTCTTTCTCCACATGCTCTCATATATGCACCATATTGTTTCCACATTATTGGTTTATGAGAGTCACATGGCCACCTTTGCATGACTTGTGAATGGAACCCTAATTCTAGCTTCCATATGTGTTGTTTTGGGGTTAATATCATGTTGGGATATTTTGTGGGCTTATTAAATACCTAGTGGCACATACACACTAGCAAGTCCCATTTTATTTCAGATATGATCATCTCCATCTACTCCACATGGGGCATCCTTCAACTTCTTCTAGTTTGGCTTATTCCATATTTTTTTGGGAATGCATGGATATAAATGCCATGGACATTTATTTTGTTTTCACAAGATAAAACCTAGCATTAATGGTTATGCATGGGCCATGCAACCATAACCCTTGGCCTTCTTCTTTTGTTTTGTTTTATTTGTTTGGTTGGAGCTTGGTTTTAAATTTTTTTGTTTTATTTGTTTGGTTGGAGCTTGGTTTTAAATTCAACTAGGTGCTCCTTGTTTTGGATCTCTTAGACCATATTTAAAAACTACCTCTTTGGTTTGGCTAAGTCAAACCATCTCTAACCCTAATCTCTCTTACCTCTCCGTTTTTCTATCTCTTACCCTAAACCATACCCTCACCTCTCCTCTCTCTTTACCATCCTCTCTCTAACCCTAAGCCAAACCCTAAACCGAGCCCCCTTGCTCACCCGAGCCTAGCTCCAAAACCCTAACCCTATTTAATCTACCGCGGTCCCACCTTGCAGCCTCTCTGCCCTCCCCCTTCCCTTTCTTTGGCTTCAAGACAAGAAGAGGAAAGAAAAAGAAAGCCACCCGATCACCTCCTCCTCTCTTTTGCAAACCACCACCACCCCATGTGCTCTCCCCTCTCTCCCTTATCACCTTAACCACCCCAGGAACCCCAGGGCAAGATCTGGACGCCAGGCACCCCGCCTTCCTCCCACCTTCCCCCCCAGGAGCAGCCATGGCCTCCCCATGCCGAACCCCAAACCCTAGACATCTACCTCCTGGCCTCGCCGGCCCGAAGCTTTCCAAGGCGATCAAGGAGCTCGAGGGGCTTCGTCCACTTCTCCTACATCGCCCTGCACCGGCCACACCTCGCCGGAGTCCGCCAAAGCTCCCCGGGCACGCCGCGGCCACCGGAGCAGACGCCCGCGGGACCTCGGCCTCGACTCCGATCCGCTCCACCTCCGGCCCCAGCGACCACACCGATGAGCTCCTGGTGAGCCTCTCAACCCCTTGACATGCCCGTTCCTCCTACTGCCCAGACGCCGGACACTCTGTCGAAGGCCGGCAGCCATCACGCGACGTCTGGCGTCGAGTCTGCGTCAGCTCGACCGCAGACCACCACCCTGTTCTCGCTTCGCCCCGCCATAACCCGCCTCGTAGTCGCTCCCTGCGAAACTTGTAGCCCTCGTCCCTTGTCGTCTTTCGTTTTTTACGTGGCGAGATCCGCCGCCGTTCGGTCGCCATCGTCGATCAAACTCCGGCCGTTCCCCTGTTTTCTGCAGACGACGCTGGCCGATAGTCCGGCTGACGTTGCTGAAAGGCCCTCCCTTTTTCCGCTTAAACCGCGGTCCTCAACCCCACTCGCCACCTCGTTTTCCTCTTTGCCGAAACCCCGGAAACCCAGACCATCACGGACCAACCTCCTCACGCTGGGATCGCTTACGTGTCCAAGACACGTTGGCGATGTCTGTACAGGCCCCTGCAGCCTGGACCCACTTGTTTACCATCGTGGTCGGGCAAGTCATGTGACAAAAGCTTTTCTCACATTGTCAGCTCGGCCCCAGCTGTCTGTGACTATGGCTAGACCTGGCTGAGTAACAAAAGTATTTCTGTAATCTGTTTAAATTCATACTTTTTCAAAATTATTTTAAATTCAAATTTATTTCTGTTTTAAATAACTCTTGGAATATAAATCCAAATAATACATATAATATATGTTTTCAAATCAGAAAAATATGAGAAATTCAAATATGCCATCCAAAATATATTTTGGACACTTTATTTTCCAAGTTGACTAAAATTACAATAAAATGCCCTTTTTCCTTATTTAATTAATAACTTTTGTTTTATAACTCCAAATTTAACAAATAATATGTCTAAAACGATTATATCGACGAGACCTTTCTGTTGATGCATTCCATGTTTTGATTTGAAGCATGCATCATATAAATATAAAGTATACAGCAACTGATATGAGAATAAAATGAGGCTAAAACTCTATAAAATGGTTTATTCTTGTATTTCACACCTCACCCATGCCATGCTTCTTTAATGCCATGCAAATTGTGCATCATTCATCATGGCATGATTGTTTGCTTGATGCATTTATTCATATGCTTGTGCACTTTATTTATGTTGGCCCTTGTTTGTTTGGTTCTTCTTCGAATAGACGCTGAGCAAGGGATATATCAAGAGAATCAGGAGCACTACCCAGATCCTTCTCTCGCTTCAACTGAGCTGCCAGGCAAGCACTACCACATGCTTGCATACATATAGTACCTATTGCCTCTATCTTATTCTTGCATCATTGAGTCGCGATTGCATTAAATTGAATCCCAAGTATTGCATAGCCTTTACTTTTAAACCCCACCGAAGCTTGTTCCTCCATCCCATGAGCCATTACTACAGGAGTTGTTTGAGCCATGCGAGTCGTAGAACAACATGTGTAGGGTATGTGAGAGTCTGATGGAAAACGAGGTACCAAAACAACTTAACCTGAGTAGTAATGGGATAACTAATGAAAGTGGCATCGGTGAGCCATATTCGCTATTTGGTTTTTCAGGCTCACTTGTGTCCCGTAGGACCCCGAGTACTTGATTCCTGTTCCTTGAATATTCGCGCTATCCACATCCGGGAGGCTTATGAACCCCTGAGCAGAGATTGATTCATTCTTATTTCTTGGGGCCACAAACTAGTTTGAGGTTTTATTTACTATCCTGTACTTATGCCATGCTTTCGCTTTATTTAAATTGTGCAGTCTTTGTCTTTATTTAGGAAAGCGGAGTGTTTTCAGCGTGTCGACAAGCCCAGTCACATTTTCGGGTTCCCGATCGTTCACAGCCAGGCGCAAACCTTGAGGCCGCCTCGAGTCATTAACCGCTATGGGTAGCTCAATGGGGTGGCTCCACGATATATTTCTGAATCCGTGATCGCTTTGTCGTGGGCCTCGTTGGGTTTTGATTTGGTTTTCCGAGGCATATCGAGTGTGTGTTGCTATTTGTGCACCCTCGCAGGTAAAACTTTTCGAAAGCCGTGTCCGGTTATGGACGACTTGGAGCACAGTTTCTCGATCATAGACAAGCATAACTAAAGGACCGCTTTTAATTTGACTAGACTAGGTACCTGACTAGTAAATAGTGCAACACTCATGGAATGCATAATAAAACTGCCAACGGATGGGGGGTTGTTCGTCCGCTTCCTCGTCGGTAAGCGAGGAGGAGGATGGATCTGTGGATATTACCGTTATAACTATTATAACTGTTGTTATTAATTCACGGACATCCGTCTATCTATGGTTAGGCGGATGGTTAGCAGTATCTCTAGAATTGTTAGGGTTTATCTTTGCTGCAATTGCGTCACCCTGTGTTGTGTCCCCTTTAGAGGCATAAAGACTTGCTGAGTACCCTAGGGCCTCACACGATAAATTATTGGTTCAGATGAACAGTACCCTCGCAAGATGGATCTTTGGGTGGAAGAGACGGACGATGTGGGCAACGATCATTCGGTGTAGAGATTCCGGGAACGGGGATCCGTGAGATCTGTGGGCGGGATGTGCTTATTTATGGGGCATCTTATGCCGATTTGCTTCTTATCCGTACTCGGATTTGTCTTCCGCTCGCCTACCGATGTTTGATGTATGAGGAGATATCCTAAACTATTATATCTATCTAGGATATTTGGATCTTGCCGTATGGCGTTGCTATATTCCTTTCTTTTAGATGGAATGGCTCGATGTACTATTGTATGGTGGCTTGCATACATACTCATTTGTGTATGTAGTTGATCCTTCGCCGATTACGCCGCCGTTCTTGTCCCGATGTTTGGAAATGGTTGGGACGGCCGAAAGGTCTACCTGTGAGTGGCATTTGGGCCCCACCGTACTATTTCAACCATTTCTGCTCATCCAGGCTTGTAACTAGGAGCGTAATTCACCGAGGTAGTTACACCTTTATTCCACATTTTGGGAATGCATAATAATAATGCCATGTTATTATTATTGTTTTCACAAGCATAGACATGGACATTAATTATTGTGCATGGGCCATGCAACCATCACCACCATGTGTTTCTCTTTTGGTTATTATTTGTTTTTTTAAGTGGACCATCTTCTTGAGCTCTCTTTTTCTCTAAACCCCTTTCCACCTTGATCTTGTATCTTTGCCATGTGCATCAATCCTTCTTCCTCTTTTTCTCTCACATGTGCATGCATCCATGTATGGACATGTGGGACCTTTCCCTCACCTCCCTTCTCTCAACATGTCGAGGCTGGCCCTCTCCCTCTCCCTGCCAGCAGGTCCCACCAGCCGCTCTCCCTCCAACCATGCCGAAGCTAGCCCCAACCCTAGCCATCTACCCTCCTAACCGAGCTCCACCCGACCCTCTTCTTCTCTTTCTCTACCTCGCTCTCTCTCTGCCAGAGGCCCCCACCAGCCGAGCCTGTCCCTCCCTCTCTGCTGGCCCACCTGCCATGCCCCTGCCTGGCTAAGCCGAGCCCCAGCTCGTGCACGCGAGGAGGAGGAGGAAAAGGTGGCCGGGGACACCTTTATCTCTACCCCACTCCCGCACGTCACCCCATCCCCCTTCCCTATATACTCCTTCGCCTCACGTGCCCTGGCATCGCCAGATCCACCCCAGGTCCCTGCCTCTCCCCTCCTTCCTCTCCACCGACACATCTTCCCTCTCGCCGGTCACCGCCAGTACCGCCGCCGCTCCCTCGTTCCAGTGGTCATGGTTGACGTGGAGGTGGTCAAGGAGTCCGAGGAGGTTCCCCTGCTTCACCCAGTACGCGCCAGTGAGGAGGAGAAGGCCACCACTGCCGCAGTACGTCGACGCCCCGACGAAACCCTAGGTCGGCGGCCGCCAGCCTCGTCGTCGCCCTGCTGCGCCCCAAGCCGATCCGCCGCCGCCAACCTCTCCGCGGTGAGTCCCTCTGCCGCCCAGACAACCTCCGCCCCACCGTAAAACCCTAGCCGCGGTAGACGTTTCGCCGAGCACTCCCAGTACGCTGTGGTCGCGCGTGTTTGCACGTCGCCGCATCACGCAACGACCTATCTAGCGCCTGCCCGCTTCCCTGTCACCATCCCTCGCTCAGCCGCACTGGTTACCACCGCCGAGCGCGAGCCCCAGGTCCCCAGATCGAATCCCCATCACACAAGGCGCCATTGCCGCCATGTCGCCGTCGCAGAACGAGAAGAAGAAGAAGAATGCCACATTTGCAATTTCCCCCTAGCCTTTTGGTTTCCTAAACCCGCGGTCCAACCGAGCCCCACCAGCCAGCCTCTGTGAGCTTTTTGCAAAAATCACCCCGGCTTTCATAGTCTCAACCCGCTCTCCAGCTCACCCCCCACCTGTCAGTCTCTGCGAGTTCCGCCACTGGCACATGGGCCATAGCCCGCTGGCCCACCTGTCATTCGCGATGGCTATCTAGACCCAGAGTGAGAAAAGCCGCGGTTGTGCAACGTTGACCACTGGGCCCAGTTTGCGCCGGCCCCATCCGTCAGTGGCTTGGGCTAGAATATTCCGGGTGTAAAAAGTCCTGGCGATTTCTGTTAAAATAAATATGATTTCAGTAAATGTTCAAATTCAAATTCAAATCTGTTTTTAAATAACTTTAATATTATAAATCCAGATAATACAAATGATATATGTTTTGGAATCATAAAAATGTGAGGAATTCAAATATTCTATTCAAAATAATGTTTGAGCACTTTAATTTTTCGAGCTAATTAAAATTACAATAAAATGCCCTTTTCTTAATTATTTAATAACTTTAGTTTTATAACTCCAAATTTAACAAATAATATGTCTAAATCGATCAGCGCGAGGAGCCCGTTCTAGCTGTGCATTCCTTGTTCTGCATTGCATCATGCATCATATAAATATAAAGTATACAGCAAGTGTTATGAGAGCAAACCGGAATAAAAACTCAATAAAATGCTTTAATCTTGTACCCCACACCTCACCCATGCCATGCTACTTTATTGCCATGCAATTGTGCATCATTCATCATGGCATGCTTGTTTGCTTGTCGCATTTCAATACATATGCTTGTGCACTTTATTTATGTTGGCCCTTGTTTGTTTGGTTCTTCTTCGAATAGACGCTAAGCAGGGGATATATCAGGAATCCCAGGAGCACTACCCAGATCCGACTCTCGCTTCAACTGAGCTGCCAGGCAAGCACTACCACATGCTTGCATACATATAGTACCTATTGCCTCTATCTTATTCTTGCATCATTGAGTCGCGATTGCATCAAATTGAATCCCAAGTACTGCATAGACTTTACTTTTAAACCCCACCGAAGCTTGTTCCTCCATCCCATGAGCCATTACTACAGGAGTTGTTTGAGCCATGCGGGTCGTAGAACAGCATGTGTAGGGTATGTGAGAGTCTGATGGATAACGAGGTACCTAAACAACTTAACCTGAGTAGTAATGGGATAACTAATGAAAGTGGCATCGGTGAGCAATATATGCTATTTGGTTCTTCATGCTCACTTGTGTCCCGTAGGACCCCGAGTACTTAATTCCTGTTCCTTGACTATTCGCACTATCCACATCCGGGAGGCCTTATGGACCCCCCCTGAGCCAGAGCTTGATTCATTCTTATTTCTTGGGGCCACAAAGTAGTTTGGGGCTATATTACTATCTTGTACTTATGCCATGCTTTACTGCTTTATTTAAGATTGAGCGTGGAGCACCTGTACTGTTTAGGACCGTGACACGTTACCAGATCGACAAGCCAGTCACATTTTCGTTCCCATCATTTACCGTCGACACAAACCCCAGGTCCGTTCGAGCCGCCAACTTCGCTATGGTAGCTTAGTGGGGTGGCCCCCTAAAACATTTCTGAATCCTATGGTCGCTTTGTCGTGAATGCCTTGTTGGTTTTGATTTGGTTTTTCCGAGGTTGATCGAGTGTGTGTTACTATTTGTGCACCCCTGCAGGGTAAAACTTTCTGAAAGCTGTGTCCGCGGTTATGGACGACTTGGAGCACAGTTTCTCGATCATAGACAAGTATAACTAAAGTACCGCTTTTAATTTGACTAAGTACTTGACTAGTAAATAGTGCAATACTCATGGAATGGTTAATAAAACTACCAACGGATGGGGGTTGTTCATTCCGCTCGCTGGTGTTAGCGAGGAGGAGGATGGATCTGTTAATTATACTGTTATAACTGTTGTTTCTTAATTCACGGACATCCGTCTATCATTGGTTAGGCGGATGGTTAGCGAGTATCTATAGACTTGTTAGTTATTATCTTTTGCTGCAATTGCATCACCCCAGGTATATGTCCCCTTTAGAGGCATAAAGACTTGCTGTGTACCCCTAGGGTCTCACACGATAAATTGTTTGATTCAGATGAACAGGTGTATTCGCAAGATGGATACTGGGTGGAGGAGACGGATGATGTTGGCAACGATCACTCGGTGTAGAGATTCCGGGAACGGGGATCTGTGAGATCTGTGGGCGGGATGTGTTTATTTATGTGGCATCTTATGCCGATTTGCTTCTTATCCGTACTCGGATCTTGTTTTCCACTTCCGCCTGATACTCTGATGTTTGATGTATGAGGAGCTACCCTAAAATATTACCTCTATCTAGGACTTTTGGATCTTGTCGTATGGCGTTGCAATATTTCTATTTCTTTTAGATGGAATGGCTCTGAGGACTGATGTATGTGGTTTGCATACATACTCATTTGTGTATGTAGTTGATCCCTTCGCCTGCCGATTACGTCGCTCGTTCTTGTCCTGATGTTCTGAAAATGGTTAGGACGGCCGAAAGGTCTACCTGTGAGTAGCCCTTGGCCCCACCGTATTATTGTAACCATTTTCGCTCATCCAGGCATGTAACTAAGAGCGTAATTCACCGAGGTAGTTACAGCAGGCTCAGGCGAAGTCGTGGCAGAGGCTGAGGTGGACGAAATCAACGACAACGTCTCCTCCTCTGCTACGGCGGTCTCCGGCTCAATTTCGGCAAGAGGCTGCTCGAACTACTCCGACGAGAGGTGGGGAAGGACTGGTGGAGAGAGGCGAGTTGAATGGTGTGGCGATTGAGGCTAGGGAAGGCCTCCTTATATAGACTCGAGGAGGGGACCAAAGGGGCAACGGCGAGCTCGTCGGTGACGACAATACAGGGTGCTATCGGCATGGGAGGCGTAGGCGGATGGTGCCTTGCCTCCTGGTGGTCCGCTATGGCTTTATGGCGCAGCTAGGGGTGGTGGCAATCGGCCGGGAGTGTCGCGCGCTCTGGGAGACAGAGGTGGTGCTCGACGTGGTTCCCGGTGAGTGTGGGTTGAGCAGCGGGTTACGGTCGTGTCTGGCGGGGTGAGGGGGTCGAGGCGGAGCGGCGCACGCGGTCTGTGGTCAAGGCGCGGTCTGGGGCATGCTGGCGGTGAAGGCGCTCTGGCGTGCTCTGGCGTGGCGCAGAGAGGCATGGGCGCGAGCGAGTGGAGGTGGTCCAGCGGCTGGCTATGGCCGTGGGGTGGACAGGGGAGTGCGGTAGGGTTGGGCAGACCTAGTGGAGGTGCTGGAACGGCACGATGCGGTCTGGGGAGCGTTTCCCATGTTCAGCCGATGGTGACCAAAAATGGGCGGCGCGACACTACTGCTCTAGGCCGGTTAGTAGCTTAGTTATTGGCTGGTTAGAGTTAGGGGATACAAGGGGACGAAATGGAGGCCAATTACTCGACAAAGCATTGATCCATCAATAGTGTTTGTTAGGCAGAAAATTTGTGCATGCCACCTGTTCGACCAAATGGCCGCAAGAAGAAAACTTTTGAATTTTGAGATGAAATTTTGTGGAGTGGTTTGTCACATGCTTAAACATCTGTGGTTGCTAGGATTTGTTAAATGGATTTCATTTGAGTGGTTTTTCAAAAAAGTGTGATCTAGACATATGAAACGGATTCCATTTTCAATTGTCATTTAAAATTAGAGTTTTAATTGCTTTTGGGAGATCACAAAGTGGGCCTTGGCACATCACTACTTGTACTAGCAAGGGGTGCAAAGATCCACAATTATCTCTATTGGAAATTGAGTGCTAGGAACACCCAAAGTGGGCTAGGTGATTAAAATGGCAAAAGTGACCATTTCCTTTATTTAATTCTTTTTTATTTCTTTTCCTTTGGTTTTTGCTTGGGAATGATCTAGATGATGTGACATTCCTCATAGAACCATTTTACAACTATTAGAACAAACAATCATGGCATTTCAAACAACTCCTATTTTAAATGCACAATCATATGAATGCTTAAAGATTTTAAATGGAAAAAGGTTTTGTTAACCCTAAATTGGGTAGATTTGATCTTGATTAACCTTGATTAAAGTTTTGGGATGGTACAAACCTTACCCCCTTAAACAAAATCTCTTCCTGAGATTTAAGAAAGAAAACTAGGAGCTAAAGAGATCTGGGAACTCAGTCCTAATGTAATCTTCTCGCTCCCAAGTGGCTTCTTCTTCGGTATGGTTGCTCCATTGGATCTTGAGAAATTTGATACTCTGGGTTCTGGTGGTTCTGTAGGCTTCCTCCAAGATACGAATGGGCACTTCACGATACATCAGATCCTTGTTGATATCAACAGCTCGGTGATCGATGTTCTTGAAAACTTCGGTCTTCTCTGGCACTTCTAGGCATTTGTGAAGTAACGAGATATGGAACACATTGTGGATGGCTGACATCTCTTCTGGTAGTTCCAGTTGATATGATACTTCTCCTCGATGGTTTAGAATCTTCAAGGGCCCGATATATCTGGGGGCTAACTTTCCTTCCAGACTAAAGCGTTGAGTTCCCTTCAATGGTGAAACCTGGAGATATACAAAATCTCCGACATTAAAAGTCAGGTCTCTCCTTCTTTTGTCAGTGTAACTCTTTTGTCTAGATTGGGCGGTCTTGAGGTGCTCATGGACTTTGTGAACTTTCTCTTTTGCTTCCCGGAGAATTTCGGGTCCAAAGATCTGACTCTCTCCTACTTGCGACCAATTTAAACGGGTACGACACTTTCTTTCGTATAAGAACTCAAATGGTGCCATTTGCAAACTGGCTTGGCAGCTATTATTGTATGAGAATTCTGCGAAAGGCAGACAATCTTCCCATTTTGATCCATATTCTAACACACAAGCTCTCAACATATCTTCTAGGATTTGGTTGACTCTTTCAGTATGTCCATCGGTTTGCGGGTGATAAGCTGTGCTGAAGTTCAACTTGGTTTCTAATCCTTCTTGGACTTTCGACCAAAATCTCAAGGTAAATTGGGTTCCTCGATCTGATACTATGGTCTTGGGGGTTCCATGCAAACTGACGATTCTAGCAATGTACAACTCTGCTAGCTTCGAACTTTGGTAGGTTGTCTTGACAGGTATAAAATGAGCTACCTTAGATAGTCTATCAACGATGACCCAGATTGAGTCATTTCCCCTACTAGAAGTAGGCAAACCAGTGATAAAGTCCATTCCAACGAAAACCCATTTCCATTCCAGAATCTGCAATGGTTGCAACAGTCTTACAGGTCTCTGATGTTCCGCTTTGACTCTCTGACAGATATCACACTTGGCGATGTAGCTTCTGATTTCTCTCTTCATCTTGTGCCACCAAAATTGCTCCTTCAAATCCTGATACATCTTGGTTCCTCCGGGGTGGATAGAATAAAGAGTATCATGAGCTTCTTGCATGATAACCTGCTTCAGTTCTGAATCTGCTGGCACACCGATAATTCCTTTGTACCACAGAACTCCTTCTTCGTCTTCGGTGAATCCAGGTACCTTTCCTATACAAATACGACGTTTGATTCCGTCGATACTTTCATTTCCGTTCTAGGCTTCCTTGACTTGGCTAATCAAAGTGGGTTGAAGTTCAAGGCTAGCTAAAAATCCTTTGCTAACTAGCTCAGTTCTAAACTGCTCCAACTCCTCATGCAAACTTGGTTGCTTCTCCTTGATCATAGTGTTTAGCCTAGACAGCAATCTGCTAAGAGCATCCGCTACCACATTGGCTTTGCCGGGGTGATAGTGAATGTCAAGGTCATAATCCTTGATTAACTCTATCCATCTCCTTTGCCTCATATTCAGCTCCTTCTGAGTGAAAATATACTTCAAGCTTTTGTGATCTGAGTAAATCTCACAGCGATTACCCATAAGATAATGACGCCATGTCTTCAAAGCTAAAACTACAACTGCTAACTCAACATCATGGGTATGGTAGTTCTGCTCATGCTGCTTCAGTTGTTGAGACACATACGCGATGACTTTGCCTTCTTGCATCAATACACATCCGAGACCAATCTTGCATGCATCACAATACATATCAAATGGCTTCTTGATATCTGGCATGATCAATATTGGGGCTGAGATCAATCTCTTCTTGAGCTCTTGGAAACTTGCTTCACATTTGTCGGTCCATTCGAACTTCTTGTCCTTCTTCAGCAATTGGGTCATGGGTCTTGCAATGCTCGAAAATCCTTCTACGAACTTGCGGTAATATCCCGCTAATCCGAGAAATGCACGGAATTGGGTTTGAGTGATTGGGCCTTCCCATTCTTCGACATCTTTGATCTTGGCGGGATCAACAGCGACTCCTCCTGCAGACACAATATGTCCGAGGAATCCTCCTTCTTTCAGCCAAAACTCACATTTGCTGAACTTGGCATACAACCGATGCTCCCTAAGGGTTTCAAGGATGATTCTCAGATGTTGATCATGCTCTTCTTCTGACTTAGAGTAGATAAGGATATCATCGATAAACACAACGATAAACTTATCCAGAAAATTCATAAAGATCTTATTCATGAGATTCATGAAATAAGCAGGGGCATTGGTTAATCCAAAATACATGACCGTATACTTGTATAATCCATAACGAGTAGTAAAGGTGGTCTTTGGAATATCCGTTGCACGAATCTTAAGTTGGTGATAACCAGTCCTAAGATCAATATTAGAGAACACATTTGCTCCAGTCAACTGATCAAATAGATCCTCTATCTTTGGCAAAGGGTACTTGTTCTTGATTGTGACATCATTCAGTTTCCTGTAATCTATGCACAAACGGTTGCCTCCATCTTTCTTGTCGATGAATAACACTGGCGATCTCCATGGAGATGCGCTTGGTTGAATCAAGCCTGTTGCCAACATAGCATCCAACTGCTTCTTCAATTCCACTAACTCTGAGGGGTTCATACTATATGGTCTCTGGGCTATGGGTCCGGTTCCGGGGATTAGTTCAATAATGAACTCAATATCCCTATCCGGGGGCATACCGGGCAATTCATCTAGGAATACGTCGGGGTATTCGCAGACTACTTTGACTTGGTCAATGGTGGGTAGGGCTAGACTCTTGTTGCACTTGAATTCATGGGGCAAGGTTTCAGATATATGCTCTACTTAGACTCCAAAGCTACTGGTCATGGTGATGGCTTTCTTGGCATAGTCAATCAATCCTTTATGCTTTTAATCCAATCCATTCCTAGTACTACTTCCAAACCTTTGGTTCCAAGTACTGTTAGATTGGCATAAAAATCTATCCCATGTATTCTGATAGGCACAACTTTGCAAATTTTTCTAGCTTTTGTAGTTGAACCAGGGATTTGAACTATCATGACATGCTTCAAGTTGGTTGGGTGAATCTTACTAGTGCACGCAAATTCTTCGGTGACAAATGAGTGCGATGCTCTAGAATCAAACAACACTCTTGCTAAAACTGAGTTGATAGAAAACATACCCAACACTACATCTGGCGCTTCTTGGGCTTCCTCGGTGTTCATGTGGAAGAGATGGCCGTTGCGATTGTGAGGGTTCCCTGGGGCGAATCTTCTTCCTGGCTGAACACGACGCTGCTGTTGAGCTAGGGCATTCACATTGGTAGTGGCGGCAGTCTTCTTGGGGCACTCATTGGAATAGTGGCCCTTCACTCCACACTCGAAACAAGTAATCCAGGACTTGTCTTTCGCTGCCACGGGCACAACATTGCTTCCAGTTCTGGGTGCAGTGTTGTTGTTGTTGTTGGGAGGTGCACGGATGAAATTGCTGGAGTTGCCTGGGTGATTGTTGTTTCCTCTGGACTTCACATTTCCTCCGCTACGGTTGGGGTATCTTGGGCAAGACATTGGGGGTCGATTGTTCCCTGGGGCATATCCGGCAGATGGGTTGGGACGGTACTTCTAGTGACAGTTGGATCCATCTTGGTGCATCATTTGATGTTTGCGGTTGTCGTTTGCTTGATTAATCTTCCCTTCCATCTGAATGGCAGAGTCGACTAGCTCTTCGAGATCCTCGAAATGGATGTTGACGAGGACAGTCTGCATCTCATCGTGCAGTCCGTTCAGGAATCTCCCCTTCTTCTTGGCCTCCGTGTTGATCTCATCAGGTGCATACCTTGCGAGGGACAAGAATCTGTCACGGTACTCCACTATAGTCATTCTGCCTTGCCTCAATTCTCTGAATTCATCGCTCATCCTGGTTACTAGACCCTGCGGCACGTGGGTGCGGCTGAACTTGATTTTGAAGGATTCCCATGTCATCACTTGACCATGGTTCATTGTGCGGGTGCTGTTCCACCATGCTCTTGCATCTCCTGCCAAATAGTGGGTGGAAAAAAGAACTTTCTCGTTTGCATCCACTCCGGCAACTTCTAAGTTGTTTTCATGGTCTGTAACTAATCATCAGCATCCAGCGGGTCTTCAGACTTGCTAAAGATTGGGGGATTGGTATTTTGGAAGTTTTTGAGTTTGGATCCATGATGATCCTGATTTCCATGGTTCTGATATTTGTGAGCCATCTGGGCGATCTGTTGCAGTGTTGCTAGATGAGCTTGGCGCTCTGCCCTACTAGCTTCACATTCTGCAATGAGAGTCTGCAGAATCTGCAGCATTGGGTCTTGCGATGAGTTTCTCCCTCCTTGGTTTCCACGAGTCATCTGAAGATTGAGATAGATAAAGGGGTAAGAGGGAAAGTTCTAAGGTTCATGGTTTCGATTTTCAAAGCTAAAACTTTGAGTTTGACTGAGGTTTTTCCACTAACTTCTTTTCATTCATTCAAGAAAAGCACACGATACAAACTCACACACACACCACAACATCAAAGGAAAATAGATGGTTTTAAGAACCATTCTGCAAGCTATGATACAATGGGACCGATACTCCTCACTCTACGATAGTGCTCTAGTGCATCTACTAATCATCGCTGAAGTCAGAGTCATCATCGTCGGTGTAGAAGTCCACGGCATCCTCCTCCAGATAGTCATCATCATTGCTGAGGTATGAGTCAATATCCCCTTGGATATCTTCACCTTCCTCTTCTTCTTCCTTTGCTGCAAGCTGAGCTTCTTGCTCCTTGATGGTCTTCTCGAGGTCGTCCACCTTCTTGCGAAGACGATCGATGGTGTGATCCTTCTTTGCGCGTTGACGGCAAAGAGACTGGCGATCCTTGACTAGCAGTGAGAAAGTCTGGGCCTTCTGGG
Organism: Avena insularis; assembly: GCA_023614405.1. Taxonomy (NCBI): domain Eukaryota; kingdom Viridiplantae; phylum Streptophyta; class Magnoliopsida; order Poales; family Poaceae; genus Avena; species Avena insularis. The sequence continues at coordinate 289,956,448 of CM042694.1, forward strand.
CGGCAAGGGTGAGGTTGTGGTTGCTGAACTCTCTAGCATTGTCCAACTCCTTCTGTTTGTCGTACAGCAGGAAGTCGAGGTTCTCCACTTGACGCTTCAATATTGGGTGACTTGGCATCTCTAGCGGCATTCCCATGGAATCACGCCTTGCATAGTGAACAAAGCGGGTTCCTTGGATTAGGTTGACACTCTAGGTGCAAAGACCTGCGAGAGCTTCATGCATTGCCTTGGCTAATCCATTTAGCCAGTTGTTCTCTCTCACAGAGAACTGAATCCTCTCGGATATTGGTGCTTCTAACTTGCCTCGAAGATTACCAACTACTATCCATTGTAAATCTCCTCCTAGGGGACCATTGAGTTGAGCTCCAAGAAATTCCGGATGAGGACGCTCCAAGTACTCAGACAGTGAATCAAGATCCCTCTCGAAGATCAGTTGGCCTTCATTGCCCAACTGGTAGAACTTGATGTACTGAACTTCCATCTACAAGAATTTAGGATGAGAAAGTTAGTGAAGTGATCAAGTGTGTCAAAGTTTTATGTAGTAATGTAAGAATTTCGAGGAACATGAATTTTTTTTGAGAGAAAGAAACCCAAGGGTAAGAGAGGAAATAGTTTTCACACATACTCACTTTGGTTTTGAAACTAAGTTTTTGTTTTGGACGTCCATTCTAACTAGGGTCTCCTATGGTCAGGATGGATCTGATACCAACTTGTCAACACCTGGAGTCCCAGATGCCTATTATGACATACATCGCAATCCCAGGATTACCATTTTTGCGAGACATAACAGATTGGATATCACAGTACATCATCCATTACAAACCATAATAAGGTCTTACACAAATAAAGGATCTCATGATCCAGTCTTAGTACAATCAAGTAGCGGAATAAATAGCGTAGCGGTGGGGTCCATCTTCAAAGTCATAGGCAATGCTGATGATGGGATATGATCCTAGTTGTCGTAGCCGTACTGATGTCCTCCTTCAGGGTAGTCGTCCTCATAGTCTGGCCATAGGAATAACAAGGGACAAAGCTATGAGTACTCTTTAAGTACTCGCAAACTATCACTAACAAGTAAGATAGTTCTAGTAGGAATGCTAAGTTCTAAGTTTATTTGTAAAGTTAAGTTTGAAACTTAAGCTGAGTTCAGAAACAAAGAAAGTTAAAAATAAAGTTTGAAAACACCTAAGTGGGAACTTAGTTATCATAGTCACAACTCTGTTGTGGTCAAGTCATGTCACAATTCATTTCATAAGTCATTTTGAAAACATCTGACAATGGAACAGTATGGCCACTCCAACTGTCCATAACCGTGAACGCGTCTATTCGAATAGTTTGACACTCTTTCACCACAAGATTTGATACATCAGTCAGGGATAACCCTGAATCATCATACTTAGTATGCAGATAATCAAACATAACCTTTCCTTTACACACTCTAGTATAAGCACCTCTCCTATGAGTATGGCCTCCCAGCCATGACCATCATCATCCCGGCACTATAGGTGGACAACATTGAGAGGTAGCCTAAGCTCAAACCTCTCCTACGAGGGAACTAATACTAATGCATATAAACTTCCGGCTAAGCCTTACCCAATTCAGGTATTGTGGTTGTACGGTAAAATTGGAATGGTATCGCATCTGAACCCAACCATCAGTTTTTGTAAAAGGGCTAAGGCTCATGCCTTAATATTTTTATCATCATCATAAACCATTTGTGTTTCTCAACACATGTCAAAACATTTCAATATAATGACTCATCATTCCAAGGTTTTCACAAGTCATTTTCACCAAGTATGCTCATCTAAAGTGATCAAGTTTTCGTTTAGCTCTAAACTACTAAGTTAAGAGTGTTCATGTCAACACCCGGATTTTTAATCCTAGATGCCCATTATGCTATACCTCACAATCCCAGGATTACCATTTTTGCGAGACATAACAGATTGGATATCACAGTACATCATCTATTACAAACCATACACAAGGTCTTACACAAATAAGGATCTCATGATCCAGTCTTAATACAACAAGCAGCGGACATAAAAGATAAGCATAGCGGTGGGGTCCATCTTCAGGGGCACAGGCAATGCCGACGAAGGAAGATAGTCCTAGTTATCATAGCCGACCTGCTGGCCATCATCTTGGTAGTCTCCTTCATAGTCTGGCCATGAGAATAGCCAGGGACAAAATCCATGAGTACTCTTTAAGTACTCGCAAACTACCACTAACAAGTAGTATAGTTCTAAGTTAAAGTGCTAACTCTATGTTTAACTATAAAGTTAAGTTTGAAACCTAAGCTGAGTTCTGAAGCAAAGAAAGATAAAATAAAGTCCTAGAATCACTTAAGTTGGGAAGCTAGTGCCATAAACACAACCCTGTTGTGGTCAAGTCAAGATTCATCATTCCTTTCATAAGTTATTTTGAAAACATCTGACAACGAAACAGTATGGCCATTCCAACTGTCCATAACCGCAGACGTGGATATTGGAATAGTTTGACACTCTGCAGAGGTGGTACACTTTCACCACAAGATTCGATATATCTATCAGGGATAACCCTGAATCATCAGACTTAGTATGTAGATAATGAAACATAACCTTTCCTTTACACACCCTAATATAAACACCTCTCCTATGAGCATGGCCTCCCAACCATGACCATCTGTCATCTTGGGCACTGCATAGGTGGAAAACATTGAGAGGTAGCCTCAGCTCAAACCTCTCACGCGAGGGAACTAATACTAATGCATATAAACTTCCGGCTAAGCCTTACCCAATTCAGGTATTTTGGTTGTACGGTAAATTTGGAATGGTATCGCATCCGAATCCAACCATTAGTTTTTATAAAAGAGCTAAGGCTCATGCCTCAACATTTTGATCATCATAAACCATTTGTGTTTCTCAACACATGTCAAAACATCTCAATAGAATGACTCATCATTCCAAGGTTTTCATAATTCATTTTCACCAAGTGTTCCCATCTAAAGTGACTCAAGTTTTTATATACTCTAAACTTGTCGTTGTATTGGGAACGGCAGTACCTAAAAAGGTTAGATAGAGGTGTGGGGACTAGCAGGAAAGCTAACGACAGCGTCCGCAGGCGAGATTGGATACGAGCGAGCGTGGCGGGATGCAAGAAGTACCCAGGTTCGGGGCCCTCGTGGCGAGGTAAAGCCCTACTCACCTCGATCGACTAAGTGAAATATCGAGCTACAAGTGCTCCTCAAGCTGTATCCTTTAGCTCGCCTTAAATGAACGATACCAACCCTTTCTCGAGGCCTCCCTCTCCTTATATAGGAAGAGGCAAGGGTCTCACTGCTAATCCTTTGGCGGGCCTGACGGGTCCCGGCTAGTCATCTGATGCGGCATGGTATGTCACATCGGTGTATGAGCGGTATGGCTGTCGCAGGCACAGTGGACGCCGTGCGAGCCCGTCGTCAGCACAGGCCACTGTTCCCCCGTCAGCCACGCCAAGTCTTCGGTACGGGCGGGTGGTTGCCCGTCTTGTCGTCGTGTCCCTCTGATTGGATCCGGCTACGTAGTTGTATCCGGCTTCCCCTCCAGGGTCCGGCTACTGGGTGATAGCCAGTCCCTCCTACCCTGTCCGGCTGCATCTGGTCAGCCGGCCGATACCGACTGTCCTGTTTCTTACTCGGGTGGGGTATCCGGGGATCATCCCCCTGACACTAGCCCCCGAGCGCGTGTGGATTCCGCCCTTGGGCGAAATGCATGCGCGCTCCCTTCTGCTTTCGAATTTTGATCCGGCTGAGTCTGGCGGTTGCGCTACCCGTGACGTCAGTGCTGACGCCGGCCATGCGCGCACGCGCCATCATTGCTCCGCTGTCGCTCCTTCTCCTCAGCCGGACATGGCAGCTGACCGTGGAGCCTGGTGTGGCTCCTACGTCACCGAGGACCAGATCATAAAGTCCCACGCGACCCGCGCCCTTCCGCCGGCGGAGGAGGTGGCGGTGCGGTTGGCGTCGGCGGGGGAAGAGTCGCCGCATCCGGCGGAGGGGGAGCGCGTGATCTTCCTCTTGCACCTGGCACGCGGGTTCGCACTGCCGCTGCATCCCTTCTTCCTCACATTTCTGGCCTTCTTCGACCTCCGCCTCCACCACCTCGGCGCCAACGCCATCGGAATGCTGGCGCACTTCATGGCGTTCTGCGAGAGCTACCTCGGGATCCAGCCAGATCTCGGGCTCTTCTATCGGCTCTTCCGAGTTCGGCCGCAGGTCCAGTACACGAAGGGCCCGCTAGTCGTCTGTGGCGGCGCCTCCATTTACTCCCGCTCCCAATCCGGCTACCCGAAGTTCCTGCTCCAGGACACAGTATGGCTGTGGCAGGAGTCGTACTTTTATGTCAAGAACGTCACCCACGTCGACCGGATAAACCTGCCGGCCTTCCAAGATGTCGAGTCCAGCCGGCAAAACTGGGACTTGAAGGTCTACGGCGACAAGGCGGAGACGGACGCGATGCTGGCACGCATGCACTCCCTTGTCACCTGCCAGCTGACCGGTCGGGACATCACCCTTAGCTGGATGTCCTGGCTGATGATGCCGCTCCAGCAGCGGGCACACAAGATGTGCTTCTACTCCGGCCGGCTGGACCCGACCCGGCTATCGCGCCGCGATCCCTGCTACCACAACTTGAAGGAGTGGTTGTGGACGATTAGCAAGGAGCGGCTGCCGGAGAACTGGAAGTTCAGCCTGGCGCCCTACAGCCGGGAGAACCGCGCGCCCCGGGTAAGTTCTTGTAGCCGGAATTTTTGCTTATTCCCCTGTTACTTCCTTGTTCTGTCTGGCTTACCCTTTTGCGTTTGCTAGATCTTCCCCTGCATCCTTCGCGAGGAGGGCGACGCTCCTCTCGAGGTGTTCGCGCCGGACTTGCCTGAGCCGCGCGCTCGGTGATCCGGCGAGGAATCGGATGGGGACGACGATGCCTTCCCCAGACGGAACGACGAGCCGGACACCGACCCGCACGCGGTGGTGCACGAGGAGGAGGATGCCGGGCCAACCGCGGAGCCAGCGACGTGCTCCGCGGCGGACGGCGAAGCAGGTGGGAGCGGCTCTGACCATTCCGGCTCCCGCCGGCCTGCGGCGGAGGAGACGGCTCCGAAGAGGGGCCGAACCAGCACCCTGCCACCAAGCCGTCTTGGCCAGAAGAAAGGGCCACCCCCAGTTGTGCCGGGGTACGTTTTTCTCCCTCCCCCCTTGGTGCTTGTTTGTTTTGCTTTGTCCTTGTTTTTCTGACTTTAGCCTGTTTTGCTCGTCTTTTCCTCTTTCTCTTTAGCGCACTGGTTTCTTTCGGCGCCCTTGAGCCAGCTCGGGCCTTGCCGGTCGCCGCCTCGCGCCCACTCCTCCCCTTCCTCTGAGGCGCAGCCTCCTTCTCCTCCCCATGCCGAGCCGGCTGCCCCCTCCCAGCCGGAGGGTCCCCCGCTGGAGGGTCCCCAGCCAGAAGGCTCCTCCGCGGGCGCGCGGGGGGCTACTGGCAAGGAGCTTGTCGTGGTAGGCGACGACGACTCCGACGAGGTGCTCGGGGAGGAGTGGCAGACATCGGTGCTCGCGGCGAAGGAGTCCTTGGCCGTCAACGCCATGGACGACGATGCCTCTTCCGCCGCTTTGCTGTTGGATCTTGCCGCCACGCTCGAGCTGGCAGTGAAGGAGATCTGGCTGCTTGAGGCCACAGCCGGTGGGAAGCCGGAAGCGAAGCTTCGCATGGGGACCTCCCAGAGTAAGCCCGCCTCATCCGTCTGGCTTTTTTTTTAATAGTCGGCTTCGTTGCAGCTGTCCTCGTGTGCGCCCAGCGTGAGATCGATCGCTTGAAGAAAGTGAACGACCGGCTGAGCAGGTCCAACTCCACGATGCGCTTGTAGAACAAGGACTGGCACGTGCGAGTAGACGACTTGGAGGCTACCGTCAAGGAGCGCGATGCCTCGCTCGCTAGCCGGGCCGAAGCCCTCTCCCTTCTCGAGGCCCAGAACAAGGACCAAGAGAAGGAGATAAAATGTCTAGCGGTTAAGGAGAAGGCGCTGGTGGAGGAGCTGATGCAAGTTGGCCACACTGCCAAAGGTGAGTTCTTTCTTCCGTCTTCTTTTCTTTCCGGATCCGGTAGCCGGATTTGACTCCTATTTTCTGATAGCCTTTTACCGGCATAGAACCTGCGGCCTACAACGGCTGCGGAGAACTGGTGGTGCTTGCCGACGGCTCAGGAGCTTGCCGTTCTTCTTGGCGAGGAGGCCGTGAAGCTTCGTCAGGCGGCGCGGGACATCTTCTCCTTTATGTGGCCGGATGCTCCGGTTCCGGAGACGATGGCGCAGCTGGCGGCGAAGGTGGGAGAGGTGCCGGCTGCGGTGGACCGGCTGCGGGATCTGGCAGCGCGGGGTGGAGCGGAGATGGCCCTGGCGCTGATGCTTTCCGGGTACAAGGATGCTCGCGTCGAGAAGATCGACGGGGGCTTCCGCGCCGGAGCCGATCTTGCCGCTATCCGGCAAGCCCATCCGGAGCTTCGCGGGTCCGCCATCAAGATCGCCGACTACGTGGATCCGGACGAGGTGCTCACCGACTCGGAGTCCCCCGACACTCCGGATGCGGAGTCCTCGGTGCCGCCGCCCGCCAGCGCCGGGCGAGCAACGCTGGGCTCGCCCCGCCTCCGGCATCGCCAGCCGAGGGCGTCCCCACGGCAAAGGCCTGCCGTTTAAGCTGTTGCTCCGGGATGCCAGTGTATTTGTCTTGTTTTGATTATCGTAAAACTTATGCATGCATGGCTATCTTTGATGCCGGGTAACTCTCGGGAGCTTCGTCTCCCTTTTGCTTGTTAATATTGAATTCTTGGGTCTTCCTTTATTTGTGTGTTGCGTTTTCCTTTGATATCTTTGCGGCTTGCTTCGGTGACCTATCGGCTACGCTTTTAGCGGATGAACTACACCTCGGTGGGGGCGCCCGCACCCACTAGGTGTAGCCCGAGATTCAGATGGTACGTGGCAGGTGCTTCAAATCTTCCTTGTTCTTCCCCGCTCTTCTAACTTCATCCGACTGGCCTCGCCCCAGTCGGTTGCTTTCGTCGGATGGGCGCCTTCAGCCGGGGGAACCAACATTCCGATGGCGAGCGGCGTGGCAGTGCTTGAATCTTTCTTGTCTTTATTGCTCCGCCCTTGCCCTCACAGGCTCGGCTGCCGGCTAAACTCCCTTAGTCGGCCAGGAACTACAAGATTCCACTGGGGGCGCGCGAGCGCACCCAGTGGGTGTAGCCTCCAAGATTCGGAGCGCTTGATGAAGGCAAGGGCTTCGAATCTTCTTTCCTTCTCCTGAATTCCGAGTCGAAGTAGTTGGACAAGAACGCACATGTGCATGCACGTACATCTTCATAGGTTAATAGGTTAGTCCGTCAAATCGTAGCCGGAAAACAGCTTATATTTTCAAAAACCGGCTTGCTCCTTTCTAGGCGCTTAGTCGCTTTCTCGTGTGTTCTGCTATTTTCGCTGCGTCCTTGCCGGGCAGCTGGGTTGCGGTCTGCAGCCAGAATCGAAGGGAGCTGACAGTACATTACACATGGTACTAGCGGCTTAGCGGCTGGATTGGTTTGAGCTAGTTGCTGGGACGGGACGCCCGATCTGTCGCGCATCTTCCCCGTTTTTCATGTGGGATGCCTCGGGCTTTTGCTCTTGCTAGCCGGACAGCCGGGTTGCGGTCTGTGGCTGAGACGAAGAGTGGGCCTCTGACATCATCGCACACTACTCAGCCGGTTAGTTGGCTTAACAGGCCGGGCCAGCCGGCGAGCCCCCGGGTAGGGGTAGCCGGAGCCGGAAAGATTTTTAATCGGAGAATAGGTACGCACACATTTTCAGAAGGAGCCCCCGAGATTCTCGTGGGAGTCCGCATTTTTATTTATGAGGTTTTCGGGATACATACACTGTTTGGCGACTAGGTGTAAAACGGGCGCAGCAGGGCCGCGTTCCACGGACGTTCGGTCTCCTCGTCCGATTTGTCCATCTTGTTCTTATGGCTGCTCTTTGGCGTCGATGAGGTAGTAAGAGTCGTTGGGCAGCGCCCGACTGATGATGAAGGGGCCCTCCCAGGGTGGTGATAGCTTGTGCATGCCCTTCTTGTCTTGCACTAGCCGGAGAACCAGGTCACCCTCGCGGAATGCGACTGGGCGAATCCGGCTGGAATGGTAGCGGCGTAGTCGCTGCTGGTACAGGGCGGATCTGTACAGGGCCAGCTCGCGGGCCTCCTCCAGGAGATCTACCCCGTCCTCCCACGCCTCCCTGTTGGCCTGCTCGTCGTAGAGGAGCTTGCGGGGGGAGTCGAATTCGATGTCGGCGGAGAGGACGGCTTCCGATCCGTAGACCAGGAAGAACGGTGTGTAGCCGGTTGATCTATTCGGTGTGGTGCGGAGGCTCCACAGCACAGCCGGAAGTTCTTCGATCCAGCATCCAGGTGACCGCTCCAACGGCTCGATGAGACGTGGTTTGATGCCGGCTAGCACCAAGCCGTTTGCTTGTTCGACCTGCCCGTTGGACTGTGGGTGCGCAATGGAGGCGAGGTCTAGCCGGATGCCCTTGTTGCTGCAGAACCGGGCGAAGGCCCCTTTGGCGAAGTTCGTGCCGTTGTCGGTGATGATGCTGTTGGGGTAGCCGAAGCGGTTGATGATGTCGGTGAAGAAGGTAACAACCGTCGCCCCGTCCAGCTTCCAGATAGGCTTGACCTCGATCCACTTTGTGAACTTGTCCACCGCTACCAGAAGGTGGGTCATTCCCGCGCGAGCTCGCTTGAAGGGCCCGACCATGTCGAGGCCCCAAACCGTGAAGGGCCAGGTGATCGGTATGGTCTTGAGCACCGAGGTTGGCATGTGCCTGAGCTGCCCGAAGCGTTGGCATCCCTTGCACACGCGGACCAGCTGCTCAGCATCCTCGAGGGCGGTGGGCCAATAGAAGCCGTGGCGGAACGCCTTGGCGACTATCGCCCTTGACGAAGCGTGGTGCCCGCACTCGCCCTGGTGGATGTCCTTGAGTAGCCGGTAGCCTGTGTCTACGTCGACACATCTTTGGAAGATACCGGATACACTGCGCTTGTATAGCTCGCCGTTTATGATGGTGTATGTATGCGCGCGGCGTCGCATTTGTCTGGCCTCCACCTTGTCATCCGGGAGCTCGTTGTTGGCGATGTAGTTCATGAAGGGCTGTGCCCAGGATGGCACTTCTCGGATGACGAGGACGCTCCTGTCGTCCGGCTGTCGGGTGTCGGTGGGCCGTCCGGGTGGGGTGTCCAGGGCAGCAGCCCCTGAGCCACTGGGCGACCCGGTAGCCCCCGGGTCCTGCGAGCCGGAGGGCACCGCCTGGCCGAAGTTGGCACGAGTTTTCTTCTTTGGTGGCTCCGCCGGCTCCGCCTCCGCTGCCCCGGCTGCCGGGACGCTCCCGCCTGATGATGGAATCTGATTCCGGCGACGGGTCGATGGATGGCTTGCGTAGGTGCTCCAGGGAGACCCCTGGTGGGATGGCCTGCCCGGTGGACCCTATCTTGCAGAGCGCGTCGGCTGCCTCGTTGTTGGTGCGGGGGACGTGATGAAATTCACATCCGTCGAAGGAGGAGCTGAGCTTCTGGATGTGGAACCGGTAGAGGGCCATGTTGGCATCTCTAGCGTCCCATTCCCCGGATACCTGTTGTACCACCAAGTCTGAATCGCCGAAGCACAGGATCCGGTTGATGCCGATTTCCTTGGCCAGCCGGAGCCCGTGCGCCAGTGCCTCGTATTCGGCTACGTTGTTGGAGGCCTTGAAGTGGATCTGCAACACGTACTCCAGCCGGTCTCCCTTGGGCGAGGTGAGCACGATGCCGGCTCCCAAGCCCTCGAGCATCTTCGACCCGTCGAAGTGCATCCTCCAGTGGTCCGAATCCGGAACCGGTGGGAGATACTGGGTCTCAGCCCAGTCGATGAGGAAGTCCGCCATCGCCTGTGACTTGATCGTGAGCCAGGGCTCGTACTGGATGGAGTAGGCGGCGAGCTCGATGGCCCATTTGGCGACCCGGCCGGTGGCGTCCTTGTTGCCGATGATTTCCGAAAGTGCGATGCACCGACCTTGATCGGGTGCTCCTGGAAGTAGTGCTTGAGATTCTTGCCTGCTAGGTAGACGCCATAGCACATCTTTTGGTAGTGGGGTAGTTCTGCTTGGAGAAGGAGAGAACCTCGCTGAGGTAGTAGACGGGCCTCTGAACTTGCTGAGCCTTGCCTTCCTCAGGGCGCTCCACCACCAGGACGACGCTGACGACCCGGCTGGTGGCTTCTATATAGAGCAACATCGGCTCCTTGCTAGCCGGTGTGGCTAGAACCGGCGCCGTGGACCGCATGCGCTTGAGGTCGTGAAACGCGGTGTCGGCCTACGAAGTCCAGGAGAACTTGTCCGTCTTTTCATTAGCTGGTACAACGGAAGTGCCTTCTCCCCACCCGGTGGCAAACGTCGAGGGAAGCCAGGCATCCGGTGAACTTCTGGACTCCAAGCAGGTTCTTGGGTGGTTGCATCCTTTCGATGGCCGCGATCTTCTCCGGATTTGCCTCGATGCCTCGCTGAGATACCAGGAAACCGAGTAGCTGGCCGGATGGTACTCCGAAGACACATTTTTCTGGGTTCAGCTTCATCTGGTACTGGCGGAGGTTGCCAAATGTTTCTCGCAGATCCTCGAGGAGGGTGCGCTTTTCCTTGGTCTTGATGACTACGTCATCCATGTAAGCGTGCACGTTTCGGCCTATCTACGAGTGCAAGCATTTCTACATACATCGCTGATAGGTGGCGCCTGCGTTTTTTAGGCCGAAAGGCATGGTTACATAGCAGAAAGCCCCGTAGGGGGTGATAAATGATGTCTTAATATGATTAGCCGGGTTTAGCCGGATCTGATTGTATCCGGAATAACAATCTAGAAAAGACAACAAGTCACAGCCGGCCGTGGAATCGATGACCTGATCGATACGGGGCAAGACGAAGGGGTCTTTTGGACATGCTTTGTTCAGGCTGGTGTAGTCGATACACATGCGCCAGGTCTTGTTCTTTTTCAACACCAGGACTGGGTTCGCCAACCAGTCCGGGTGGTATACTTCCATAATGAACCCAGCTGCAAGGAGCCGGGTGATCTCGTCACCGATTATCTTTCTCTTCTCTTCTGCGAACCGGCGCAGAGGTTGCTTGGCCGGCTTGGCCTCCGGACGCACATGAAGTGAGTGCTCGGCGAACTCCCTCGGCACACCCGGCATGTCCTTGGGGGACCATGCGAAGATGTCCCGATTCTCACGGAGGAAGTCGACGAGCGCGCCTTCCTATTTGTTCTCTAAGCCGGCACCAATGGTGACGAACTTAGTCGGGTCGGAGGGGTCGAGCAGGATCCTCTTCGTCTCCTTTGCCGGTTGGAAGGCTCCTTCTCCAGCCGGTTTGCTGCTAGCTAGGATGTCCTGCTGGGCCATGGCCACATTGCGTATGATCGCGCGCTTTTCTTCAGCTACGATGAGGGCCTCTGCTAGTTTGGAACTAGCTGAGGCGCACTCCATCGATCGCCTGAAGCAGCCGGCGACAGTGATCACGCCGTGGGGTCCTAGCATCTTTGTCTTGAGGTATGCATAGTGGGGGACGGCCATGAACTTGGCGAGGGAGGGGCGCCCAAGGAGAGCGTGGTAGGAGCTCATCAAATTTACCACCTCGAACCAGATTGGTTCGCGGCGGAAGTTCTCCTCGGTCCCGAAGATGACGTCCAGCTGGATTTTTCCCAGCGGGCCTTGAGCTGGCAATGACGCCGTGGAACGTCGTGGTAGTCGGGCGCAGGTCGCTTTCGCGAATGCCCAGCTTCTCCAGCGAGGACTGGTAGAGGAGGTTGAGGCTGCTGCCTCCGTCGATGAGGACGCGCGAGAATCGGCAGGTGCGCGCGTTGGAGACGATGAGGGGGTCGAGCACCATGGCGTAGCCCCCGGGAGTCGGCAGGTGCTCCGGTTGATCTGCCTGGCTCCAGGTGATGGGGGTTTCCGACCAGTTCAGGTACTAGGGGACCGGGGAAACGATGGCGTTGACCTCCTTGGAGCGTCGCCTGCGGCTGTGCTTGTCGTCCTGCTCCGTCTCGAAGATGTGGTAGGCGGCATGCGGCTGGGGGTAGCCGTTGTTGTTGTTGCCGCTGTTGTCGCCGTTACCATCATTACCGGCTCCCCTAGCCGGTGGTGGGGGTCCACCCGGTGGGGGAGGCGGGAGACGAGGCTGGTTGCCCTGGTCCTTTAGCTGCCGAGTCCAGCTGCAGTTCCGGGTGGTGTGCGTAGCCGGTTTGAAGGGACCGCTATGCCACTTGCACGTGCCGTCAATCATCTGGTCGAAGGTGAGCCGGGGCTTCTGCCTTCTTGCGTCGTTAGCCGGTGCGTCGGGCGCACCCTCTACGGCATTGACCTGCCGCGCGTGGTAGCGAGGCTTCTGTTGCCTGTCTTGGCGGTCCTCGTGGAACCGGTTGTCGTTGCCGTGGCATCTAGAGGATCCGGCTTCACCAGCAGGATTGCTCGGACGGTCGCGAGCCGGCTCCGTGGGAGTCGGACGGCCTTCCGCGTTTACTCGGAGGGGCTCCTTCATGGCGGCATCTGCCATGGCGTACTGGTCGGCAACCGTCATGAGCTCCGCCATGGTTTTCGGCTCGTCACACAGTAGTCGGTGGCCAAGCATGGTGCCCTCTCGGCATCCTTCGATGAAGAAACCAATGGCCTGGCTCTCCAGGATGCCCTCGCAAGTGTTGCGGAGCTCCGTCCACTTGGCGAGGTACTCGCGGTCGGTCTCGTGGTCGCCCTGGACGCACAAGGCCAGGTCGCGCGGGCGCCACAGGAGCTTATGCGTGCCGTTGAAGTTGCGGACGAAAACCTTCGAAATCAGGCCAGGCGTTGATCTTTGTTGGGCGAGGCTATTGAGCCAGGTCCTTGCCAACCGGTTAGCATGAGGGGGCGTAACGCACGGCTGTGCGCTTATTCCGTGGCGATGCCCTAACGTGGCGTGGTCGGTCAACCAGTCTTCCGGCTTCATCTGCTTTGTCGTGCCAGGGTGTCCACAGGCGGGAGAATTTATCCGGAAACGGCTCGTTCCGGATGCGGGGTCCGAAACAAACCGGTCCAGTAGAATCTTCCTCCTCCGTGACGCGCGCTTGAGCGAGCAGCTCGATGTGTTCGCGGGCATCCGAACAATCCGGGTTGGGCGCGCCCACCCGGCCCGAGAGGCGGGAACCGGCTGGTCTGGGTGCTCCCGCTGGCGGGGGTGGAGGTGGCGGGTTGATGTTGACCGTCTGCTCCTGGCGCGGCTGGCCCCTGTTGCCGGAGCTGCGACGCCTGCCGCGGGCCCTAGCCGGCTGAGGGGAGGACGCCTGCTGCGTGTCACGTGGTGCGCCCCTACTGTTGGCGGGTAGCCTGCTTCCTCTGGAGTAGCTAAGGTCCTCCTGCGTCTGCCGGTTGGCCCTGGCCTGCTTTCGTCCATGACGGAGGAGCTCTGAGCGTGCTGGCGGGCCCGCTCCTCGCCCTCCAGGCCAGGTAGTTCCTCTGCTGCGGCTCGCGCCTCGCGCAAGTTCTTGATGGGCGTGCTGTAGGTGGGCCGTGTAGGGGCAGGCGCGGGATCCGGTTCTCCGTCCTTCTCCATCCTGCCGCCTAGCTCACCGCCTCGACGTCGTACCTGGCCGCGCCGGCTCGGCTCCACGGTAGTCGGGGTGAGGCCGTGCGTGCGGTCATACTCGCGCCTGGCGATCTCCAGCTGCTTGTGGGCTGCTGCCAGCTCCATGGCCTCCTGGAGGAGGATCTGTCTCTCCATGGTGAAGTTGGCCTCCTTCTCCTCCGGGTTGTCCCCGAGGGTAACCGGCCTCAGGAGCCGATCAATGGCATCCTCGATCGGGTTCCGAGGCTGCGAAGGAGCGGAAGTTCCGACCTCGTCCACGCCTCGGTCCCGCGGTCGGTGGGTCTGCGAGCTGGATCCGGCCATCATGACCTCCATGCCGCAAGGTGTGGCGGAGGTGGCACCGCCTGAGCATGGCGGCCCCGCGACAGAGACGACTTCCCTAGGGAAACTCTCCGGGATGGTGGTGACGTAGACGGGGAGATCGCCGAATAGCAAAAAGGTGTCGTTTGCCGGGAAGGAAGTTCCGGCGAAGCAGGAGGCGTTGTCGATGATGCAGTCGAACTTGCCAAGCATAAGCACCAGGCCGGAGGCCACGCGCTCACCGGCTGAAGTACGGGGTCCCGTGCAGAACGTGACTCCGGTCGAAGCCATCTGCCCCACGGTGGGCGCCAGCTGTCGTTGTATTGGGAATAGCAGTACCTAAAAAGGTTAGAAGGAGGTGTGGGGACTAGCAGGAAAGCTATCGACGGCGTCCATGGCGAGATTGGAATCTGACGGCGTGGCGGGGCATAAAGAAGTACCAGTGTTCGGGGCCCTCGGTGAGGTAAAGCCCTACTCTGCTGATCGACTAAGTGAAATATCTGAGCTACAAGTGCTCCTCGAGCTGTATCCTTTAGCTACGCCTTAAATGAACTGAGACCAACCCTTTCTCGAGGCCTCCCTCTCCTTATATAGGAAGAGAGGCAAGGGTCTCAGCTTGGCCTAATCGGTGGCAGGCCCGCAGTGGGTCCCAAATGGCTAGTCATCTGATACCGGCATGGTATGTCACATCGGTGTATGAGCGGTATGGCTGTCGAGGCACAATGGACGCCGGCGAGCCCCGTCGTCGGCCTGACCCTTTGTTCCCCGTCAGCCAAGCCAAGTCTTTGGTATGGGGTGGTGGTTGGCCTGTCGTCTGAATGCAATCGATACGCACGTCGCACGTCGTCCTGTCCCTCTGATTGGATCCGGCTACGTAGTTGTATCCGGATTCCCCTCCAGGGTCTGGCTACTGGGTGATAGCCGGTCCCACCTACCCTGTCCGGCTGCATCTAGTCAGCCGGCCGATACCAACTGTCCTGTTTCTTACTCGGGTGGGGTATCCGGGGATCATCCACCTGACAAAACTACTAAGTTAAGAGTGTTCACTAAGGTGGAAAGATGGGATCAATCTCATGCCATAGAATGGCAACTAAAATTATCTAAAATAGGTCAAGTTTTATACTCTTTATGCTATCTTCAAAACAAGTAAGGGTCTTTGTGTAAAGTAAAGGAAGTAAAGCTTGAAATTAGTACTTGGGATAAAGAATAGTCAAAGTAGTTTAACCAAAGCATGCCTAAGGCAGCTTTGCTAAACCATCTAGTTTAAACCTAGCTTGCTAATAGTAGCTTGCTAAGTATAATACTTGCAAGTGTTATCTTGCCTTGGTTGGTGCAGTGGTTGAAGTTGTCTTCCTCCTCTTGGTAGAACTCCTCCTCCTCGTAAGCTTGGTCGGTACTATCTTCTATAAATACATATGGTATACACAATCACCAAACAATACTTAACTAGTCTAATTAGCACTCTAAAGCATACATTTGATGATCTATTATCATCACAAGCATCACAAGTTTTATTAACTAGTTTCATTTATTTAAGAAAAGTAATTTCTACTCATTGAAAAATTAACTAAGATTTAATATTCACCACTTAAAATATGGGATCACGTGGACACATGTCATCACCACATATCTTAACATGTGGGAATGTAATTTAAGGGTTGGTTCATAATTACTTTGGTTTCAGTTCATTATTTAATGATTTAAAGTGACTAGAAATGCCTATATAGCATTATTTTGGTACTAGTCCAAAGTCACTGCATGTAAACATTAATATTATTACATATTCAGATAGGTATGGTGAAATGTGATTTTTGAGAGTTTGAATCAACTCAAGAGCTATCTTGGTTGATTTTATAAAAATGTTGCATGGTGCAAATGCTTCTGTTTTGTTATTTTTACTAGGAGAGATCTTTAACTCTAATTGAATTAAATCCAACGTTCTTGGGTAGATCTTTTTAGTAGCTTTCTAACAAAATTGTAATCACTTCATTCGGATTTGTAAATCTCTCTGAATTGAATTTCAAACTAGGGAACAGAACTAGGTTTAAACTAACAAGAAAAATCCTAATTCAAACTAACTGGGTCGCACGGGAAAGCTAATGGGCCGGCCCAGTGTGGCATCCCGCAAAACCACTACTAGAAAATCGCGTTGTTTTTGTGCATGGCATCATCATGACCACATGCTCATGTTATCATGCCACATTGCATTTGAGCATCGTCATGTCATCTTGCATTTGTTTGCATAAAACTATTTTCGAAAAACCTGTTTTGTTTTCTAAACGCCCCGTCTTGTTTTCAAATTAAAAATCTGGGTCTCCGGAATAATTTGTTTTGTCATAGCGCAGCAGTTTGCAAAAGCCCGTTTTAAATAAATAAAATGTTTAATTATTTTTAGGCGTAGGCCGATCCGACCCAGTCGGCCACCCCCAGTACAAAATCAGCCTGTCTAATTCCTTTTCCTACCTAACCCTAACCTACCCAGTCCCCAGCCACATCACCCCACCCAATAGCCAACCGCCACCTCACCACTCCCTTCCCCCAGTCACTCCCAACCCTCCACCTCACCTCCCTGGGCCACCTCACCCTGGACCACCCCACGCGTGCCCCAGAATCGGTCCATCCTCCTGCCTCCTTTTTTTCCCGCGCGGGCCCTACCCCGGGGTGGACATGCGCGCCACCCGCGGCACCTGCCACACCCCCATGCCACCTGGTCACTGCCCAGGCCCACTCCTGGCCCCCCCCCGTCTCTCTCCCCCGACCCCCCGTCCACGAGCCGCCCCCACCAACCCACGCCGTCTCCGCCTCCCTCATGGGCCAGCCGCCGCCTCCTTCCTCCTTGCCAACCGCCGCCGTCCTTGATCCGGCCGTGTCCTCCATCCGGCCTACCCCCCCCCCCCCCCCCCCGCCGTCGGGCCGCCCCGCCCCCCTTCCGCCTCTCCCTTCTCCGCCTACCCGTCCTCCTCGCCTCCGGTCTTCCTCGCGGCTCCGGCCTCCCCCGCCGCTCCTCCTCTCGCCGCCCCATCGGCTCGGCCTCGCCCGCGTGCGCATGAGCGCAAGTCTGCCGTCGCCGCTGCTGTCATGTCGCGCGGGCCTTCGGCACCGCCCACATCGCCGCCGATCTCGGAGATCCGGCCGCGCTCGGCGCCGCTCACCCCGCCGCCCTCCTCCGACCGTCGCAGACCCCCGCCTCCGCGCCCTCTGCCTCGCCGGTCCCGCGCCGCCCCGGCTGCCTCTCCCGCTTGCGAGCCCGTCGCCCTCCTCTGGCCCGACCCTCCTCCCGGGCTCCTCGCCGCGCGGGCCGTGCCCGAGCTCACCGCCGCCATGCTCATGGCCGCTGCAGCTGCGCATCCCGCGCATCCTCCTCGTCCCGCATTTGTCTCCGGCCGCGCAGCTTCCCGACCCATGAGCCGTGCGGTCACCTACCCTGCTTGGGTATGCTCCTGAGGGTGCTCCTCGTGTTGCAGTGGTTGTGACTGCCTCTGGTAATAAACATACATGCTGGCTACTGCAGATGTTCAACAGGCCTATAGCGGTTTCAAAGCCCGTTGAAGAAGAAGTCTTCAATTTTGCTCTGTTGCATGGTGTAACACAAGCCCGTCTTCGCAAGATCTCCGTCTTCGCAAGTTCTCCGAGCCCGATGAACCACGTTAAGAACCCGCGTGCTCCGAAGACGGTGGCTCTAGACGAACCCTCTACAAGATCTTTGTCACGGAAACCCCGATGCCTTCGTCACGGAGCACCGGTGATGCCGTCACGAACCCGAAGCTCTCGAGCCCTTCTACACGGATCCATTGGCGAACCCCCGAAGACCGATCCCGCACCCGGCGCCACGCCAAGTGCTCCTTCCCGGAGTCCGAAGGCCAATCTCGCCGAGACCCCGAAGAACGACCCCTCGAACCCCTCCGAACCAAGACCTCCGACCATAATGTGTGATGCCCTTTCCAGGCCCCATTATTTTATAATATGATATTATCAACTGCTGCATATTAAATCATTCATGTCGCATACATATCCGTGGGTGTTTGGGGGTGTTTCGACGATTCACCTAAATTAAATATGGAGGCCATATGCGGGCGAATCTAGTCTAATATTGCCTCCATTTAAATTTGTGTAGCGAACCGGTGCCACTATTTGACTTGTTCAGACAACATTTAAAGTGCGGGGTATCTAAACAACATGAACCTTCTACATAAATGTCGGGACCCTGGTTCCGCTTAATATTGCCTAATTGCATCGCACCTTTGCCATGCCATACATCATACATGCATCATGCCGATCTTTTGCCTTAGTAATAAATAGTGCATCCGGTGTTTCTTCTAGTGTTTTGGATCTTCGCGGATAAGGCCGTTGAGTTGATGCGAGTGTCGATCCGATCTTCGGATGAACCTTCGACAATGTTTTTCAGGCGAGCATCTCTCCCTTTCTACCTATCTTACTTTTATAGTCTTTATTCCCTCCTGTTGATCTATTGCTATATGTGTTGCGATGCTCTAGTTTTCGTGCCCGCGATATCCCTTGCAGCCTTATATTGCCTTGGACACATCCTATTACCTGTTGATTGGTAGATAGTTGGACTTGCGCGTCGTAGTCGCTTGCTCAATTGCTGTTGTGTGTCATCAAGTACCTCAGTTGTTGGAGTTTTGCCGCATGTTTACTGTTGGAGATGATCATGGCTTCAATTACTGTTTAAGAACTAAAATTGAAAGTAGGTAAATGCAGAGGCACAGGTGGGAAATAGATGTTATTTAGTTGTTAACCGTCCACTTGTGTCTCGTAGGACCCCGAGTTCTTGACACCTGTTCCGAGATCGAGCGCGCTAACCACAAGTGGGGTGTATGGGCACCCCCATCGATTAGTACCTGATTCCAAGTACTGTACTGGGGGCCACAAACTAGTTTGAGGTTTTATTTACTATCCTGTACTTATGCCATGCTTTTCTGCTTTATTTAAATTGTGCGAGTCACACTTTGTCTCTTTAGGAAAGCGGAGTGTTTCATGATGTCGACAAGCCAGTCTCACTTTCGGGTTCCCGGTCGTTTACAGCCATTGGCAAAACCACGAGTCCGTCTCGGAGACCGGCCGACCGTTGCGGGTAGCTTAGGGGTGGCCCCATGTACTTGCTTTGGGTGGGAAGCGTCATGACTTAGGCCCGCCGACATCTTGATGGGTGTATGTTAGCGATCGGCAAAAGGGTCAAGTGCGTGTGGATACTTTGGTGCATCCTGCGAGGTTAAATCTTTTAAAAGCCGTGTTCGCGGTTATGGGCGACTTGGAGCACAGTTCTCGATCATAGACAACTATAACTAAAGTTTCTTGTTATAATTTGACTTGTATCCGATATGACTAGTAATCAGCTCCACTACCACGGAATGGCTAAATAAAAGTACCAACAACTGCTGGGTTTGGGATATCTCATGCTAATTGTATCTGACTAGTAAGTGTTGCAACTACAACGGATTGGTTAACTAAAAGTGCCCACTGCTTATTATATCTGGATAACCATCTATACCTGACTAGTAATTGCTGCAACGATAACTGAATAACTAAAACTGCCAACGGTGTGAGTTCCTCGGTTGACTTCCTCGTTTGGTCTCGAGGGGGAAATACCAGGATGGGTATGCTTGGTGATAGTTTCAGGTTGGATCCGGATAGGTCTTTCTTATCCCTCTCCGATAGCCGTCAGTTATATCGAGTCTCTATAGGTTGTTTAGTGCATGCTGCACTGCTTGATCCACCATACCTATGTAGGCGAGGACCGAATTCTAGTCTCGCGTGTCTTGGCCTCGATCTTGACCGCTCTCTTTCTCCTTTGCCCTTTGTCGGCACCCCTTTTGTTTAAGCAGGTTTGAGATCGACGTCGTTAGCAGGGTTACCCTTCCGGCTTGGCCTGGGCAGGGTTATGGACGCCATTGGTTATTCTTCAGGGCTCTTAGCTCAATTTGCATCTTGTCCGTACTCGGATGCTATACCATTTTAAAGGTGATTTGGATCTTTGTATTGTATATCTGTATTCTTGACTCTTTGAGTCGTTGTTGTATATATCTGTTCTGTGGGTCCCATCGAGGACTGTTGTGTAATGTTATTGCTTCATTTTCCACCCGCATGAAAGTGCCTGGTGGGCATCCTTGAATCGTTTCTATGCGGGTTTGGCGGGAAGCGCTAAAACTTGCATAGGGCCGATTCTGAGGGTGTTACACCCAGGATACATGCCAGCTCGGTGACGAGAGGGTCCACCTGTCGGTGACTCATAACGCCAAGCGAGGCGATATGGGTCATTAGATTAGAACAGGGATCAACGGCTGGGGATCATCGTCGACGATGGCCCTGTCGCTGGCGAGATCTTACCCTAACGGCTCAGTGGGGGTGCTCAGGGGGCGTACCAGGGCTCCAGCGACGATGGCGATGGAGGCAAACGGACTGGTGGTCAACGACGAGCTCAGGGACGGTCGAGGCAGCTCCGGGGGTGGTCGCAATCAGAGGCGCCCTTCTCCGCCTGAGGCGGCCTGCTCCGATGCAATTCTAGCGAACGCCTGCTCGCCTTGCTCCGGCTAGAGGTGGGGAATGGTCAGTGAGGTGAGGGGAGGTGAGTGGTGTGCTGCAAATGGCTGGGGAAGGCCCCTATTTAGAGGACGACAACGCGAACGAGAAGGATGGGCAGGCGACTCCGGCGAGGGCTGCACAGCGTGCTAGCTGCGTGGCTCGAGGTAGGGGGTGGTCGCTGGTCTCCTGGCGGTGCTCTACGGGATCAATGCAGGACTAGGGCGGTGGTATGCGGTCGGGCGGAGCTGGCGCTCTGAGCGGTAGAGACGGCGGTGTCCACAGCGAGCGGTGGCTATGAGGCATTGGACGGCGAATGGGCGTGTCTGCGATGCTCCTGGGGTCGTGGCGGAGCGGTGGGCGCGGGCTGTGGTCGAGCGGTGGCTTGTGCATGCGTGTCGGCATGGCGCATAACAGCAGCGTCTGTGGCGGTTCCTCGGTGGTCCACGGTCTGGCTCGACTCGGGGAGGGGACACAGAGTGGCGGTGAGGTGAGGGCTAGCTCGTAGACATGGTGAGAGAGAGGGAGATGGTCTGCTGTGGTGAGGGCAAGGTTGGCCGGTGAGTTGGTGCTCGGCATAGCTTGGCCTTGCCACTAGGGGGTAGGAGATGGGTTTAAATGGCATGGTTAGATCATTTGGGGACAAAGGGAGGTTTTTGAGGAAAATTGGGTGCAACACCCTGTTGCAAATAGTGAGCTATGTTTAGAGTTTAAACCCTGCCTGCCAAGTGTTTGATGAAATGGCCGCAAGAACTTGCTTTTTGAATTTTGAAAAGATTTTTGGTGGGTGTGCTAGTACTAAGCTTGAGACTCTGTGGGTGCTTGGGTTTTGAAATTTGAGCTTGTTTGAGTGGTTTTTGAAATAGTGGGATCTTCCCATATGAAATAGATTCAATTTTCAAATGTCAATTAAATTTAGTGTTTGAATGTTTTTGGCATATCATAAAGTGGGCCTTGGTACAACATTATGTGTACTATCAAGGGGTCCAAAGATCCACATTTGTTTCTGTTAAGTTTTGAATACTAGGAATAGCCAAAGTAGGCATGCTGATTAAAATGGCACAAATGACCATTTGCTTCTTTTATTCATTTTGATTTGTTTTTCTTTGGTATTTGTTTGGGGATGATTTAGATGATGTTTATTTCACCTAATAATCATTTTACAAGCAATGGATCACTTAAACATGGCAATTCAAACAACTCCTATTTTTAAATGCACACACATATGAATGCTTTGATAATTTCAATTGAAAAAGTTTTTGTTAACCCTAATTTTGATGATTTGGATCTTAATAACCTTGGATTAAAGTTTTGGGATGTTACAAACCTTCCCCCCTTAAACAAAATCTCATCCCGAGATTTACAAAGAAAACGAGGAACTAAAGAGATCTAGGAACTCTGTCCTAATGTAATCTTCTCGCTCCCAAGTGGCTTCCTCCTCGGTATGGTTGCTCCACTAAATCTTGAGAAACTTGATACTCCTGGTCCTGGTGGTTCTGTAAGCTTCTTCTAAGATACGGATGGGCACTTCACGATAGGTCAGGTCATTGTTGATCTCTACAGCTCTGTGATCGATGTTCTTGAAAACTTCCGTCTTCTCCGGCACTTCCAGGCATTTGCGAAGTAACGAGATATGGAACACATTGTGAATGGCTAACATCTCTTCAGGTAGTTCCAGTTGATACGATACTTCTCCTCGACGGTTCAGAATCTTGAAGGGCCCGATATATCTAGGGGCTAACTTTCCTTCCAGACTAAAGCGTTGAGTTCCCTTCAATGGTGAAACCTGGAGATATACAAAATCTCCGACATTGAAAGTCAGGTCTCTCCTTCTTTTGTCAGCGTAACTCTTTTGTCTAGATTGGGCGGTCTTGAGGTGCTCATGGACTTTGTGAACTTTCTCTTCTGCTTCCCGGAGAATTTCGGGTCCAAAGATCTGACTCTCTCCTACTTGCGACCAATTCAAAGGGGTACAACACTTCCTTCCGTATAGGAATTCAAATGGTGCCATCTTCAAACTAGCTTGATAACTGTTGTTATATGAGAATTCTGTGAAAGGCAGGCAGTCTTCCCATTTTGATCCGTATTCCAACACACAAGCTCTTAACATATCCTCTAGGATCTGGTTGACTCTCTCAGTCTGTCCATCAGTTTGCGGATGATGCACGGTGCTAAAGTTCAACTTGGTGCCTAATCCTTCCTGGACTTTCTGCCAAAATCTCGAGGTAATCTGGGTTCCTCGATATGATACTATGGTCTTGGAGGTTCCATGGAGACTAACAATCCTAGCAATGTACAGTTCTGGTAGCTTCGCACTCTGGTAGGTAGTCTTGACAGGTATGAAGTGGGCTACCTTGGACAGTCTATCAACTATGACCCAGATTGAGTCATTTCCCCTACTAGAAGTAGGCAAACCGGTGATAAAGTTCATTCCGGAATCCCATTTCCATTCCGGAATCTGCAATGGTTGCAACAGTCCTGCAGATCTCTGATGCCCTGCTTTGACTCTTTGACAGATGTCACACTTCGCGATGTAGCTTCCGATTTCTCTCTTCATCTTGTGCCACCAAAATTGCTCTTTCAAATCTTGATACATCTTCGTTCCTCCGGGGTGGATAGAATAAAGAGTATCATGAGCTTCCTTCATGATAACTTGCTTCAGCTCCGAATCTGCTGGCACACAGATATGTCCTTTGTACCAAAGAACTTCTTCTTCGTCTTCAGTAAATCCAGGTACCTTTCCTGTACCAATACGACATTTGATACCATCGATACTTTCATTTCCCTTCTGGGGTTCCTTGATTTGGCTGATTAATGTGGGTTGAAGTTCAATGCTAGCTAAGAATCCTTTTGCTAACTAGCTCAGTCCTAAACTGCTCCAACTCTTCATACAAACTTGGCTGCTTCTCCTTGATCATGGTGTTAAGCCTGCACGGCAATCTGCTAAGAGCATCCGCTACCACATTGGCTTTGCCGGGGTGATAGTGAATGTCAAGGTCATAATCCTTGATTAACTCTATCCATCTCCTTTGCCTCATATTCAGCTCCTTCTGAGTGAAAATATACTTCAAGCTCTTATGATCCGAGTAAATCTCACAGGATTACCCATCAGATAATGACGCCATGTCTTCAATGCCAAAACTACAGCTGCTAATTCCAGATCATGGGTCAGATAGTTCTGCTCATGCTGCTTCAGTTGTCGAGACAAATACGTGATGACTTTGCCTTCTTGCATCAATACACATCCGATACCAATCTTGGATGCATCACAATATACATCAAACGGCTTCTTGATGTCTGGCATGATCAATATTGGGGCTGATATCAATCTCTTCTTCAGCTCCTAGAAACTGGCTTCACACTTGTCAGTCCATTCAAACTTCTTGTCCTTCTTCAACAATTGGGTCATGGGTCTGGTGATGCTCGAGAATCCTTCGACGAACTTGCGGTAGTATCCCGCTAATCCGAGAAATGCACGGACTTGGGTTTGAGTGGTTGGGGCTTCCCATGCTTTGACATCTCTGATCTTGGCGGGATCAACAGAGACTCCTCCGGCAGACACAATATGTCCTAGGAATCCTACTTCTTTCAGCCAAAACTCACACTTGCTGAACTTGGCATATAACCGATGTTCTCTCAGGGTTTCTATGATGATTCTCATATGTTGCTCATGCTCTTCTTCTGACTTGGAGTAGATAAGGACGTCGTCGATAAACACAACTACAAACTCATCTAGGAAATTCATAAAGATCTTATTCATGAGATTCATGAAATAAGCAGGGGCGTTGGTTAATCCAAAAGACATAAATGTATACTCGTATAAACCATAGCGAGTAGTAAAGGCGGTCTTCAGAATATCCGTTGCACGAATCTTAAGTTGGTGATAACCAGTCCTAAGATCAATCTTTGAGAATACCTGGGCTCCAGTCAACTGATCAAATAAATCCTCTATCTTTGGCAAGGGGTACTTATTTTTGATTGTGACGTCATTCAACTTTCTATAATCTGTACACAAACGGTTGCCTCCAACTTTCTTGTCGATGAATAACACTGGTGATCTCCATGGCGACGCGCTTGGTTGAATCAAGCCTTTTTCTAACATAGCATCCAACTGCTTCTTCAGTTCCACTAACTCTAAGGGGTTCATGCTATAGGGTCTCTGGCTATGGGTCCGGTTCCGGGGATTAGTTCGATAATGAACTCAATATCCCTATCCGGGGGCATACCTGGCAATTCATCTGGGAATACGTCGGGGTATTGACAGACTACTCTTACTTGTTCAATGGTGGGTAGGGCTAGACACTTGTTGCACTTGAATTGGCGAGGTAAGGTTTCAAATATATGCTCTACTGTTACTCTAGAACTACTGGTCATGGTGATGGATTTCTTAGCACAGTTTATCAGTCCTTTATGCCTTGACATCCAGTCCATACCTAGTACTACTTCCAATCCTTTGGTTCCAAGTACAATTAGGTTGGCATAAAAATCTATCCCATGTATTCTGATAGGACAACTTTGCAAATTTTTCTAGCTTTTGTAGTTGATCCAGGGATTTGAACTATCATGACATGCTTTAGGTTGGTTGTGTGAATCTTACTAGTGCATGCAAATTCTTCGGTGACAAATGAATGCGATGCTCCCGAATCAAACAATACTCTTGCTAAAACTGAGTTGACAGAAAACATACCCAGCATTACATCTGGAGCTTCTTGGGCTTCTTCGGTGTTCATGTGGAAGAGACGACCGTTGCGGTTGTGAGGGTTCCCTAGGGCAAATCTTCTTCCTGGTTGAACACGACGCTGCTATTGAGCTGGGGCATTCACATTGGCAGTGGCTGCAGTCTTCTTGGGACACTCATTGGAGTAGTGACCCTTTACTCCACACTCAAAACAAGTGATCTGGGACTTGTCCTTTGCTGCGACAGGCACAACATTGCTGCCAGTTCTGGGTGCAGTGTTGTTGTTGTTGTTGTTGCTCTTGGGAGGGGCACAGTTGAAATTGTTGGCATTGCCGGAGTTGTGATTGTTTCCTCTGGACTTCGAATTCCCTCCGCTACGGTTGGGGTAGCTTGGGCGAGACATTGGGGGTCGGTTGTTCCTTGGTGCATATCCTGGTGAGGGGTTGGGTCGGTACTTCTTGTGACTGCTGGATCCTGATTGATGCATCATACGACGTTTGCAGTTGACATTTGCCTGATTAATCTTCCCTTCCATCTAAATGGCAGAGTCGACTAGTTCTTCGAGATCCTCGAAATGGATGTTGACGAGGACAGTCTGCATCTCATCATGCAGTCCGTTCAGGAATCTCTCCTTCTTCTTCACCTCTGTGTTGATCTCATTAGGGGCATATCTTGCAAGCGATAGGAATCTGTCACGGTATTCCACCACAGTCATTCTGCCTTGCTTCAAGTCGCGAAACTCATCTCTTAGTCTAGTGACTAGGCCTTGCGCCACGTGGGTGCGACTAAACTTTGTTTTGAAAGCTTCCCATGTCATCACTTGACTATGGTTCATATTGCGGATACTAGTCCACCAAGCTCTTGCATCTCCTGCCAGATAGTGGGTGGCGAAGAGAACTTTCTCATTGTCATCAACTCCTGCAACTTCTAAGTTGTTTTCCATTGTCTACAACCAGTCATCTGCATCTACTGGGTTTTCAGCTTGGTTGAAGATTGGGGGATTGGTATTATAGAAGTTTTTGAGTGTGGACCCATGGTGATCATGGTTTCCATGATTCTGGTTGTTGAGGGCCATCTGGGTGATCTGCTGCAATGTTGCTAAGTTGGCTTGGCACTTTGCCCTGCTTGCTTCTCTATCTGCGATGAGATTCTGCAAGATCTGCATCATTGGGTCTTGCGACGAGCTGCTCCCTCCTTGGTTTCCACGAGTCATCTGAAGATTGAGGTAGATAAAGGGGTAAGAGGGAAAGTTCTAAGGTTCATGGTTTTGATTTCAAGCTAAAAACTTTGAGTTTGACTCAGGTTTTGCAACTAACTTCATTTCATTCATGCAAACAAACACACGATACAACACACACCACAACAATCATAGGAAAAACAGATGGTTTGAAGAACCCTTCTGCAAGCTACGATACAGTGGGACCAATACATCTCATGCTACGATAGTGCTCTAGTGCATCTACTCATCGTCGATGAATTCAGAGTCCTCGTCATTAGTGTAGAAGTCCACAACATCCTCCTCCAGAAAGTTATCATCATTGTTGAAGTAAGAATCCATGTCTCCCTGGATGTCTTCATCCTCCTCTTCTTCTTCCTTTGCGGCAAGCTGAGCTTCTTGCTCCTTGACGGTCTTCTCGAGGTCGGCCACCTTCTTGCAAACACGGGCGATGGTGCGATCCTTCTTTGCATGCTGGCGGTGAAGAGACTGGCGATCTTGGACAAGCAGTGCGAATGTCTGGGCATTCTGGTCGGCAATGGCACGGTTCTGGTTGGCTAACTCCCTGGCATTGTCCAGCTCCTGCTATATGTCGTGCAGTAAGAAGTCAAGATTCTCCACATGACGCCTCAACTCTGGGTGACCTGGCATCTCCATCAGCATTCCCATGAAGTCACGTCTTGCATAGTGAGTAAAACGGGTTCCCTGGAGTTGGTTCACACTGACGGCACATAGACGTGCGAGAGCTTCATGCATTGCCCTGGCTAATCCATCTAGCCAGTTGTTCTCTCTCACGGAGAACTGGATTCTCCCGGATGTTGGTGCTTCGATGCTTCCTCTAAGATCAGCGGTGACTAGCCATTATAAGTCTCCTCCTGGGGGTCCTAGAAGTTGAGCTCCAAGAAACTCCGGATGCGGGCATCCCAATAACTCTGACAGTGAATCCATATCCCTCTCGAAGATCAGTTGACCTCCGTTTCCCAACTGGTAGAACTTGCTGAACTGAGTCTCCATCTATAAGAATTAAGGATGAGGAAATTAGTGAAGTGATCAAGTGTGTCAAATTTTAAGTAGCAATGTAAGAATTTTGAGGAACATGACTTTTTGAGAAAGAATGAATTCCCAAGGATAAGAGAGGAAATAGTTTTTCATAAATACTCACTTTTGTTTGGAAATTAAGTTTTTGTTTGGACATCCATTCTAACTAGGGTCTCCTATGGTAAGGATGGCTCTGATACCAACTTGTCAACACCCGGATTTTTAATCCCAGATGTCCGTTATGCCATACCTCGCAATCCCAGGATTACCATTTTTGCGAGACATAACGGATTGGATATCACAGTACATCATCTATTACAAACCATACATAAGGTCTTACACAAATAAGGATCTCATGATCCAGTCTTAATACAACAAGCAGCGGAAATAAAAGATAAGCGTAGAGGTGGGGTCCATCTTTAGGGGCACAGGCAATGTTGACGAAGGCAGATAGTCCTAGTTATCATAGCCGTCCTGCTGGCCATCATCTTGGTAGTCTCCTTCATAGTCTGGCCATGAGAATAGCCAGGGACAAAAGCCATGAGTACTCTTTAAGTACTCGCAAACTACCACTAACAAGTAGTATAGTTCTAAGTTAAAGTGCTAACTCTATGTTTAACTATAAAGTTAAGTTTGAAACCTAAGCTGAGTTCTGAAGCAAAGAAAGATAAAATAAAGTCCTAGAATCACTTAAGTTGGGAAGCAAGTGTCATAAAAACAACCCTGTTGTGGTCAAGTCAAGATTCATCATTCCTTTCATAAGTTATTTTGAAAACATCTGACAACGAAACAGTATGGCCATTCCAACTGTCCATAACCACGAACACGGCTATTCGAATAGTTTGACACTCTACAGAGGTGGTACCCTTTCACCACAAGATTCGATACATCTGTCAGGGATAACCCTGAATCATCATACTTAGTATGCAGATAATCAAACATAACCTTTCCTTTACACACCCTAGTATAAGCACCTCTCCTATGAGCATGGCCTCCCAACCATGACCATCTGTCATCTTGGGCACTCCATAGGTGGACAACATTGAGAGGTAGCCTCAGCTCAAACCTCTCCCGCGAGGGAACTAATACTAATGCATATAAACTTCCGGCTAAGCCTTACCCAATTCAGGTATTGTGGTTGTACGGTAAATTTGGAATGGTATCGCATCCGAATCCAACCATCAGTTTTTATAAAAGAGCTAAGGCTCATGCCTCAACATTTTCATCATCATAAACCATTTGTGTTTCTCAACACATGTCAAAACATCTCAATAGAATGACTCATCATTCCAAGGTTTTCATAATTCAATTTCACCAAGTGTTCACATCTAAAGTGACTCAAGTTTTTATCTACTCTAAACTACTAAGTTAAGAGTGTTCACTAAGGTGGAAAGATGGAATCAATCTCATGCCATAGAATGACATCTAAAATTATCTAAAATAAGTCAAGTTTTATACTCTTTATGCTACCTTCAAAACAAGTAAGGGACTTTGTGTAAAGTAAAGGAAGTAAAGCTTGAAATTAGTACTTGGGGTAAAGAATAGTCAAAGTAGTTTAACCAAAGCATGCCTAAGGAACCTTTGCTAAACCATCTAGTTTAATCCTAGCTTGCTAATAGTAGCTTGCTAAGTATAATACTTGCAAGTGTTAGCTTGCCTTGGTTGGTGCAGTGGTTGAAGTTGTCTTTCTCCTCTTGGTAGAACTCCTCCTCCTCCTCGTAAGCTTGGTCGGTACTATCTTCTATAAATACATACGGTATACACAATCACCAAACAATACTTAACTAGTCTAATTAGCACTCTAAGGCATACATTTTATGATCTATTATCATCACAAGCATCACAAGTTTTATTAACTAGTTTCATTCTTTTTATTTAAGAAAAGTAATTTCTACTCATTGAAAAATTAACTAAGATTTAATATTCACCACTTAAAATATGGGATCACGTGGACACACATCATCACCACATATCTTAACATGTGGGAATGTAATTTAAAGGTTGGTTCATAATTACTTTGGTTTAAGTTCATTATTTAATGATTTAAAGTGACTAGAAATGCCTATATAGCATTATTTTGGTACTAGTCCAAAGTCACTGCATGTAAACCTTAATATTATTACATATTCAGATAGGTATGGTGAAATGTGATTTTTGAGAGTTGGAATCAACTCAAAAGCTATCTTGGTTGATTTTATAAAAATGTTGCAAGGTGCAAATGCTTCTGTTTTGTTATTTTTACTAGGAGCAATCTTTAACACTAATTGAATTAAATCCAATGGGCTTGGGTAGATCTTTTCCGTAGCTTTCTACCAAAATTGGAATCACTTCATTTGGATTTGTAAATCTCTCTGAATTGAATTTCAAACTAGGGAACAGAACTAGGTTTAAACTAAAAAGAAAAATCCTAATTCAAACTAACTGGGTCGCGCGGGAAAGCTAATGGGCCAGCCCAGTGACACATGGCCTGTGAGGCTCGGTGACAGGAGGGGTCCACCAGTCAGCGGCTCATAACACGCGAAGCGGTACGGGGCGATATGGGTCGTTGGATTAGAACGGGGATCAACGGCTGGGGATCGTCATCGACGACAGACCTGTCGCCGGGGAGCTCTAACCCTAACGGCTCAGTGGGGGTGCTCAGGGGCGTACCAGGGCTCCAGCAACAACGGCGATGGGGGCAAACGGACTGGTGGTCGACGGCGAGCTCAGGGATGGTCGAGGCAGCTTCGGGGGTGGTCGCAATCAGAGGCGCCCTTCTCCTCCTGAGGCAGCCTGCTCTGGTGCAATTCCGGCAAATGGCTGCTCGCCTTGCTCCAGCTAGAGGTGGGGAATGGTCAGTGAGGTGAGGGGAGGTGAGTGGTGTGCTGCAAATGGCTGGGGAAGGCCTCTATTTATAGGATGACGACACGACCAAGAAGGATGGGTAGGCGACTCCGGCGAGGGCTGCACAGGGTGCTAGCAGCGTGGCTCAATGTAGGGGCGGTCGCTGGTCTCCTGGTGGTGCTCTACGGGATCAATGCGGGATTAGGGGCGGTGGTATGCGGTCAGGTCGGGCAGAGCTGGCGGAGCTGGCGCTCTGAGCGGCAGAGACAGCGGTGTCCACGGCGAGCGGTGGCTATGAGGCATTGGACGGCGAATGGGCGTGTCTGTGGTGCTCCTGGGGTCATGGCGGAGCTGTGGGCGCGGGCTGTGGTCGAGCGGCAGCTTGTGCACGCGTGTCGGGCGTGGTCCTCTAGCGCGTGCTCGGCATGGCGCAGACAGGGAGTGCGCGGCGGTTCCTCGGTGGTCCACGGTTTGGCTCGGCTCGAGGAGGGGACACAGAGTGGTGGTAAGGTGAGGGCTAGCTCATAGACATGGTGAGAGAGAGGGAGATGGTCTGCTGCGGTGAGGGCAAGATTGGCCGGCGAGTTGGTGCTCGGCATGGCTTGGCCTTGCCACTAGGGGGTAGGAGATGGGGTTTAAATGGCATGGTTAGATCATTTGGGGACAGAGGGAGGTTTTTGAGGAAAATTGGGTGCAAAACCCTGTTGCAAATAGCGAGCTATGTTTAGAGTTTAAACCCTGCCTGCCAAGTGTTTGATGAAATGGCCGCAAGAACTTTCTTTTTGAATTTTGAAAAGATTTTTTGTGGGTGTGCTAGTACTAAGCTTGAGACTCTATGGGTGCTTGGGTTTTGAAATTTGAGCTTGTTTACGTGGTTTTTGAAATAGTGGGATCTTCCCATATGAAATAGATTCAATTTTCAAATGTCAATTCAATTTAGTGTTTGAATGTTTTTGGCAGATCATAAAGTGGGCATTGGTACAACATTATGTGTACTATCAAGGGGTGCAAAGATCCACATTTGTTTCTGTTAAGTTTTGAGTACTAGGAATAGCCAAAGTAGGCATGCTGATTAAAATGGCACAAATGACCATTTGCTTCTTTTATTCATTTTGATTTGTTTTTCTTTGGGATTTGTTTGGGGATGATTTAGATGATGTTTATTTCACCTAAGAATCATTTTACAAGCAATTGATCACTTAAACATGGCAATTCAAACAACTCCAATTTTTAAATGCACACACATATGAATGCTTTGATAATTTCAATTGAAAAAGTTTTTGTTAACCCTAATTTTGATGATTTGGATCTTAATAACCTTGGATTAAAGTTTTGGGATGGTACAGTTCACTAATGTGGGGTGCTAATATCAATATCATGCCATAGAATGACATCTAAGTCTAATTAGATAGGTCAAGTTTTATACTCTTTATGCTACCTTTAGACAAAGTAAAGGACTTAAGTAAAGTAAAGGAAGTAAAGCTTGTAAATAAAACTTGGAGTAGGTATAAGTCAAAAGGTATAACCAAAGCATGCCTAATGCATCTTGCTTAGGTTATCTTTCTTAATTCTAGCTTGCTAACAATATCTTGCAAGGGTGATCTTGCATTGTTAATGATGGCTTGCCTTGGTTGGTGAAGTGGTTGAAATTCTCTTATTCCTCCTCTTGGTAGAACTCCTCCTCCTCGTAGACTTGGTCGGTACTATCGTCTATAAATACATACGGAATACACAATCACCAAACAATACTTAACTAGTCTACTTAGCACACTAAGGCACACATTTGATGATCTATTATCATCACAAAAATCACAAGGTTTAATGAACTAGTTTCCTTTATTTCATTTGTGACAACTAATTTCTACTCATTGAAATTAACTAAGATTTAATATTCTCCAATTAAAATATGGGATCATGTGGACACATGTCATTACCATATATTCTAATATATGGGAATGTGATTTAAATGTTGGATCACATTTTAATAAGTTTAATATTTAATGATTTAAAGTGACTAGAAATGCCTATATAGCATTATTTTGGTACTAATCCAAAGTCACTGCATGCAAACCTTAATATTATTACATATTCAGATAGGTATGGTTAAATGTGATTTTTGAGAGTTGGAATCAACTCAAAAGCTATTATGGTTGATTTTAGAAAAATGTTTGAATGTGCAAAAGCTTCTGTCTTGTTATTTTTACTAGGAGATATATCGAACTCTAAATGATTTAAATCCCACGGTCTTGGATAGAGATTATCATTAGCTTTCCAACAAAATTGGAATCACTCAATTTGGATTTGTAAAACTCCCTGAATTGATTTTCAAACTAAGGGACAGAACTAAGTATAAGTATAAAAAAAAAATCCTAATTTGAATTAACTGGGTCGCGCGGGAAACTAATTGGGATGGCCCAGATTCACTCTGCGGCGCTGAGGGCTGCTGACAGGGGGATTCCGCCTGTTAGTGGCTCATTACATGCGAAGCGGTACGGGGCGATAAGGACCACAGGATTAGAACTAGATCTAACGGCTCACAGTCGTCTTCGACGACGAACACGTCGCCGGCGAGACTGAACCCTAGCGGCTTGGTGGGGTGCAGTGGGGACGTACCGGGGCTCCATCTAGTGCGGCGAGGCGGGCAACCGAACGGGATGATGACGGCGGGCTCAGGCGAAGTCGCGGCAGAGGCTGAGGTGGACGAAATCAATGGCAACGTCTCCTCCTCTACTGCGGCGGTCTCCGTCTCAATTACGGCGAGAGGCTGCTCGAAGTACTCTGGCGAGAGGTAGGGAAGGACTGGTGGAGAGAGGGGAGTTAAATGGTGTGTCGATTGAGGCTGGGGAAGGCCTCCTTATATAGGATCGATGAGGGGACCGAAGGGGCGACAGCGAGCTCGTCGGTGATGATGATACAGGGTGCTATCGGCATGGGCGGCGTAGGCGGACGGTGGCTTGCCTCCTAGCGGTCCTCTACGGCTTTATGGCGCAGCTAGGGGCAGTGGCAATCGGTCGGGAGCGCCGCGCGCTCTGGGAGACAGAGGTGGTGCTCGACTTGGTTCTCGGCGAGTGTGGATTGAGCGGCGGGTTACGGCTGTGTCTGGCAGGGTGAGGGGGTCGAGGCGGAGCGACGCACGCGGTCTATGGTCGAGGCGCGATCTGTGGCATGCTGGCGGTGAAGGCGCTTTGTCGTGCTCTGGCGCAGCGCAGAGAGGCATGGGCGCGAGCGAGTGGAGGTGGTCCAGGGGCTGGCTATGCCCATGGGGTGGACAGGTGTGTGCGGTAGGGTTAGGCGGAGCTAGTGGAGGTGCTGAAACAGCACGGCACGGTCTGGGGAGCGTTGCCCATGTTCAGCTGGCAGTGACCAAAAACGGGCGGCGCAGCACTGCTCCTCTAGGCCGGTTACTAGCTTAGTTATTGGCTGGTTAGAGTTAGGGGAGAAAAGGGGACCAAATGGAGGCCAATTACTCGACAAAGCATTGATCCATCAATAGTGTTTGTTAGGCAGAAAATTGGTGCATGCCACCTGTTCGACCAAATGGCCGCAAGAAGAAAACATTTGAATTTTGAGATGAAATTTTGTGGAGTGGTTTGTCACATGCTTAAACATCTGTGGTTGCTCGAATTTGATAAATGGATTTCATTTGAGTGGTTTTTCAAAAAGTGTGTTCTAGACATATGAACCAGATTCTATTTTCAATTGTCATTTAAAATTAGAGTGTGAATGCTTTTGGGAGATCACAAAGTGGGCCTAGGCACATCAGTACTTGTACTAGCAACGGGTGCAAAGATCCACAATTATCTCTGTTGAAAATTGAGTGCTAGGAACACCCAAAGTGGGCTAGGTGATTAAAATGGCAAAAGTGACCATTTCCTTTATTTAATTATTTTTTATTTCTTTTCCTTTGGTTTTTTCTTGGGAATGATCTAGATGATGTGACATTCCTCATAGAACCAGTTTACAACCATTAGAACAAACAATCATGGCATTTCAAACAACTCCTATTTTAAATGCACACACATATGAATGCTTAAAGATTTTAAATGGAAAAAGTTTTTGTTAACCCTAAATTGGGTAGATTTGATCTTGATTAACCTTGATTAAAGTTTTGGGATGCTACACTTGACAATCCAATGTTTATAATGTCTAACACAAATGAATATATTAAGATGAGGCAATAGTGCATTCTTCGCATAGATAAAGTATATATATAGTGGCCGTCCTATGGTTAGAATATTTGGCAAAGGAGGTTGGAAGGAGTGTGTGGCTGGCAAGTAGGGAATATCATATGTGAGACACCAGCTATCTTCCAAACACTATCCATTAATTTTATGGTTGAAGCATAGTTCATTATTAATGTTTGGTTGCATTGCCCCTCATTACCTGATTCTTTTTGGCATTCTTTTTTTGGCACTTTTTTCTTCATTCCTCTTTTTTCTGTGTCACTTTTTGCTTGTTTTGATTGTTGGGAAGGCCTAGACTATGCATAGTATCTCTTCTCACCTTTTTATAACATATAATTACTTGGAGGGTTTTTGCCCTCATCTTAGCGGTGGTACCCTTCTATGGAGGGTTTTTTCTCTCATCTTTTGACGTATGCATCCTATTATTGCTTTTTGGGAAGGGTACTCTATGCCTAATGATTCCATGGTCACTCCATGACTAACTTCTCCATGTCACCTATACCCATAATAATAGTATTTGGAAAGTAAATAATGTCTCACACATGATAGTATACTTTGGGATATAGCCTAGGATATTTGGGTAGGTGTTTCCTATATAAATGTTAAGTTTGTTTTGCTAAAGGAGGTTGTTTCAATATGGTGGGGCTAGCAATAGTAACAATTTTACCTTCTAAAAGAATGCAAAGTTCCCATAGTACTAAGTCATTTCTAGAACTCAATATAAGCATTGAACATCATTTATGTTGAATATAAGAACAAACACAAGATGATACTCTTATAAGCCATTACTTCTTAAAGCATATGAACATTCCAACTTAAAGCAATAACATGCATAGTGTGGGTTTCCCCTTTTTCTACTTCAAGCAAGACATTCAATCAAGCATGGCATTCAATCATCGGATACTTTATTTCAGTAGCTCTTTTTTAAGCATGCAACATATCTATCATGGTGGTCCTATTTATTTCCAGACATATGAAGAAAAACTAAACAAAGACTCTCCGAGTTTCTATGATCATCCTATGTTGCTCAAAAAACAAAGTTTAGAAGTTCGCAAACCGAGAGTTTAATAGGTCCAATGGGGTGCCTTTAGAGAAGTGTTTTGAGTGTTCAAAATCTTCCTTCGCATGAAGTTCTTTGATACATTTTTCAATTCTTTCTTTTGCTGAATTAAGTATCATTATTATACCATCTACTTCCCTATCATTTCCTCCGTAAGTGCCAAAAATATTTTTAAGAGCAAGGGTTGACCCTACAGGTGAGCATAAAATGTAACTTCCTCTGTAGCTCTATCCAAAGCATTTTTTGTACCATCCATATAATCCATAATAAAATAAAAGGTTCATATTATTCTCCCCACAAGGAATAGGATCCTCGCTATGCATTTTTTTTATTCTTTCCCAAGCATATCTTAGTGTTTCTCCAAAGTGTTGTTTAAAGTATTAGCATTCTTAGGAAGGATTGGTCCGATTTGGTCCATAATGCTCAAGTTTGCAAATAAGGTTGATACTATTTTTTATGTGTTTTTGTGTTTTAAAAGAAAACTAAAAAGAGATAGACTAAAAACAAGAACAAAGAAAATTTCTTTGAAAATCTAAATAAGAAATAAAAACTCACAATAGTGCAACCTCCCCAAGCTTAGGTGTTTGCACAAAGTTGGTGTTGACAGTGTCAGAAAATGTTCTAGCAGTTGAAGTGGGAACCGTCTTGTGCTCCCAAACTTGATGAAGATACTACTGTGATGTCCTCTTGCAGTTCCCGAGCAACGATGGCAGAAAATATTCTTGATGGCAACAACTCCGTGTGTAGTAACTCGTTGGGACTCCAAGTGCAGAGTGTTGTAGCAAGCGTATTTTCCCCACAAGGATGACTCGAGGGTTTATATCGAACTCTCGGGGACTTGGTTTAGAGATTTATTCTTCCTCTCCTCTTCAAGCAACCTACAAAGCAAAGTTTTTTCTTGTATCCCCAACTCCACCGTGTGGTTGTCAAGCACAAGGTTTCGTATTAGTAATATGAAATAACAAAATAAATAAAGTAAAGTAAAACAAATAAAAACTAGGCAAGCAATACAATAGCAACAAAAAATAGTTGCTTTGGGGTTTTGTGTGTGTTTG
Organism: Avena insularis; assembly: GCA_023614405.1. Lineage (NCBI taxonomy): Eukaryota > Viridiplantae > Streptophyta > Magnoliopsida > Poales > Poaceae > Avena > Avena insularis. Next base: position 289,993,001 of record CM042694.1, read on the forward strand.
CAAGTGGAGAAATTATTTTGTATTTTTGAAATAATAAGTTGCAGAAAACATTAAGTGTGATAGTGGTGTTGGAAAGGTGTTTCTAATGGTTGGGAAAGTTTCTAATGGTTGAGAAAGCAATAATAAGTTGTAGAAAACATTTTTGAGTTCACTTGTCTACTCTCTTTTTGGGCTTCAAAAGACAAATAATTCATCAGAGACATAATATTGGTGGAACTTTGTAATATCCCAGGATTAGCACCTAGAAATAGGGAGGCCACATGTGTGTGCATTGCATTCATGCATAAGAAAATCCGGGAAATGTTCGCGCAAAACTAAAAGAGCTATAGAGGGATCGAGATCTCTCTTATTCTGATGGAAACATCTGCGCAAGTGCTAAGGATTTGAACATGACCTCTACTGTACTTTTGTAACACCCCAGGTTTGGACCATACCTGGTGATGCTACCACACTATCTAAATAACTCCAAGTATAGGAAAAGTTATAAATTTGGGCAACACCTTCTTTGTTTATAAGGACATCCACGACATGCAGTTTAAGAATTTTCATCAGATATCATCAATATGGTTCACAACTCAGCTAGAAGATATAGAGATAACGACCCGAGCGGCCAAAGGCACACACTAAGATAATCCTGGAATATGAAAATAAACAAACTTGATAGGCAACTAATAGACTAGGACGACTAGATGATTGTTCTCTAAGCATTGTCTATCAATGTGATCAAGTGATGTGGTAGATGTACTACACCCGTCTCCCATGCATATGTTGCTTACTTAGTACCTAAAAACCAAATGAAACCCCAAGAGTGAGTATAAAAATACAGCAATTACAATTAGAACAGTAAGAACAATGCGGACGATTAACCATAAAAGAATACCGATGATCTCATTGTCATAATGAAGACTGAAACCAAATATCTAAATATGTCGCCAGGACTAGCCCACGAGCTAACAATACTCACCGAACTTAGTTCGGAACTAGCTGCTCGGAACAGTCTCTCATCGGACTAACATGACAAGAATAGCCATTGGACTAGCCCACAAGCAAACAATTCTCACCGAACTTTATCGGAGTAGCCACTTAGAACAGTTTCTCACCGATTTAGCTCGAAAAAAATAAGAGAAATAATATATTTAAACATGGCATGATAAATTGAAGAGAAAGAACCCAACAAGTGAATCGAATTGGACATGGGAACCTCGAATCAAAGAAGAACAATCAACCAAACAATCACACAATGGACGAATATACATAATACGGAACAAGAATTCGTCATGCACTTGCCTTAACTTCGATGTTCAGCAGTCGAATTTATACGGCACTAGAAATCGTCACACCTATGGATGAAACCACACTCAGAAATTATATACCACGATAAGGCAACAACAATACTTCTAAATCCTACGCACTTGTCGTTTTAATGAGAATTAACCATCATGCCCCATATACATGTTTCTATTTAAACAACATGAGCTCTCCCCGTATAAATATGCAACGGGTCTGTACACAAAGTAGCATGTTTAATTGAGCATGTATTATCCCGGTATTACAGTGTTGCTGATCAGATAACTCTACTAATTAATTAGAGGCGATTGATCTTGATTTACCTAAGGGGCAAAACTAGTTTAATCCGTGCCACTGTTACTGTTGGTATGGAGTAAATTATAACGTTACTGTTGGTACCTAACGATTATGCCTGGTCCAAAGTTTTAGCTAATTTATAGATGAGACATTGATCGGAAGCCCTGACGTGCAGACTATAAGATTCAATTAGAGAGAGAAATACTAGAACTTGGTTGCATCGATTAGACTCAGATTTGTAAACCCAAAACCAGCAGTAATTAATAGAGCTACTCATCTAGGATTAGGAGTAGACTCGATGATTAGAATATTACCCTCAACCAAATTTTGGGACTGACGCAAAAGCTGAACAGCTGGTGGTACGTGCGATCCATGACAAGATCTAATCAACTGGTCTGGAGCGTACAGAAGACTACGTGATCATCAAGGAGGCAAACAAACCGTTGTGGGATCAGCACCTCTAGCGCGACGTTCCCTTTGTTATAGTGTGAAGAGGACTCTAATGAGGCTCCAGTCAGCAACCTGAAACATCAGCATCACTCCGTCAAGGCTCCGGTCACCGACCGGCGGTGTTGGCGGCGTAAGCCTAAACGGCAGGGACTGGGGATTGGAGCGACGGACGTAGAACCAGAACATCATCAACGATCCGACCAATGTTTCGTGGTGGTATAAATTGCTGGCGGCGGCCAATACTAGGGTTAGGATTTGGTTCTCGGGTGGGTTATGAAGATTAAAAGGAGGCTGCTAGTCAAAGCAACGAAGAGAGGGAAAAGATAGCAGGGCCTGTTGCTGTACTTAGTGGGCTTAAGTTTTCTAATTCTCCAAAATGCATGTAAGCTCAAACCAATACCTCAAAGTCCATCGTGGTCGACATATCGAGGAATAATGGATTTTATTATTTTCTAGAAGGTCAATTATGTGTCAACTGTATTCCGGCTTGATACAAATTTAAAATTTTAAAATCTGGGGTATTACAACTTTTGTGTTTTGGGGAAACAATTCAGTTCATATTTGAATTTCAAATTTGAATACCTTGGAATTTAGAATATTCCAATATCTAGTAAAGAATATTTAAAGAATAAACTAATACCAAGAAATGAAATAGGAAATAGTAATACAAGTATTACATTGCCTTGCAAATAAGAAGTAAAAAGAGAACTTGAAATTACAAATGGAAAAGTAAATGTTATTACATTAATAAAAGGATATAATGTTCTTTACAATGTTTAAGAATAAAAGAAAGTTACAAAAAGAGTAAAAAAAAAATCTAAAGTATTCCTTGCCTATTTCTTGATTCTTATTTTCTTCTTCACCTTGATTCTTGTAAAACAAAACAAAATAGAAGAAAATATATTTTAGCAAAACAATTCTAGTAACCATACAAAGGGCATGATATTGAAATTAAATTTGTAACTAACTACATCTTCCTAGGAATCAAGAAATTGTTTACAGCATAAGCACAAGTACTAGTACAATCAAAGTAACTATAGAGGCAGTGTAAGAATAGTGTTGAATTTAGGATTCAATAACATTTATACAAGTAACCCCATAGTAGTATCATGCCAAAGCTATAGCCAAAGTCACACATGAGAAAACTCTAATTAGGGTTAGCACTGAGAGAGGAGGAAAGGTCACCTTCCTCGTGACGAGTCGCTGCTCATCGTAGAAGAACCAGAGGTAGTGTTGAGAGAGGCGGTGAAGGTTAACACCGCGGCATGGCGGCACGAGGAGCACTACAACGCTCAACTTGCACCGAGCCACACCACGACAACCTCGTCAGCACCAGAGTACATGACCACTAGCGAAAGCATCCGTAGGGTCGCCGGAGCACAGCAAGACTGCGGCATCCGAAACCCTAGCGCCACAGTAACAAGAAGGGCGATAGAGTAAGGGTCGAATCCTAAATAGAATTGGACAGAGAAGAAGAGCGGGACATGGCGGTCCTTTAATCATAGACGACGGCGGTCAGAATAACCAGGCTCACCAGAATCTGGCGAGGGTAGCGGCGGTCGCCAGTAAGAGAACGAGAGGGGGAAGAGGAGACCCTCAAGGGATCGGGTGGGGTGTGAGTTGGGTCAGTTTGACCGACCTAGTACCTCAAATGGTCCAGCTTAACCCAATCCCAGTGGGCTAAACCCACTTTAAAACAAACAAAATAAGCAAGGGAGAAATACAAATTACAAATATACCCATGTGAATACTTTCAAAAAAATAAAAATATAGAAAAGTCCTAAAAATACATATGATATATCAAAATGATCACAAAAATATAACCTTACTTGTTTGAACTAAATAAAATACAACTAAATATTAAAGCTACTAAAATCCTCAATGAGATATAACAAAATAAGGAAAAGTCCTAAAAATCAATACAAATCTTTTGTGTGTATAAAAATAAAGGGATTTCTATTTTCTTGCCCCTGGTTCGTTAGTTGTACTTAGTTTTCCCTAGTCGCTTAACTTTTCCCCTCCCTCTATTCTAAAGCCATCGCAGGCACTTAGACAGAGGGATGCCGACAGGTCAAAAGCTTGACCGTTACATGCTGACTGGTGGGACCGCATTGGGGCAGGTCCTGTCGTGGACGTTACATGCTAATGGGTGGGGCCATGATACACGTCGGACCATCCACCCATCTCTCGCAGACTTGTGGGCCCCTTTTTCCTGATTGTGTGACCAGTGTAGCCAATGACAAATGGGATCGTTCTATGGGGTTGTCAAAGCCAATAACCGATGGGGCCATCATGTGGGGCTGGAGGGGGGATTTGCATATTTTCCTTGTTTTACTTTGCAACTTGCATATTTGCCATTTTGTGTGTCACTGGCATATGGTGATCATATGGCAAATATGAAAATTTGAAAGAAAAAGTTTGGCAGGTATGCAAAATTGGCAAATATGCAAAAATCTCGGAGCAACTACTCCCGCAAACATTGACAGGTGGGGTCGTGTATGACACGTGAGGTCGGCTCTCTGTCTCATCCGCTCCCTTCCCCTAGCCTCGAGCAGCTCCTATACCACCGGTGGACAGAACAGCCATCGTCGGCACGTCGGCGCGTCACCGGGTCCTTCCTACGATGGCATCAGACAGACTGTCGTGCTGCACCTCAACCACAGCTCCAACACTTGTTTCGTACCCACGCATTGTACATGGAGGCAGTATCGAATGCATGCAAGTCCGCCGCCCACGACGACCGGGATTTTGTTCCGCCACCATAGCTCGACGAACAGTCGCAGCAATTGCTAGTAGTGCTTGGTAAGACCTTCACTCCTACTCCGCCCACCCTAATCGATTCGATTCCCATATTTTCCTCGATATTGCAGGTGCAAATTAGTCCTCAATGTCTGGTCATAGCGGGTACACTGGAGAGGGCGGGGAATCGATCATGTCGTGGCCACATTCTCCTTTTCCTACCACGTCGGAAGTGCATATAGCTCCTTATTTTTGTACTACCATTGAATTTGAAGTGCCGCCATGGCTTGTCGGACTGATTTCAATTGGGTTTGCTTTGGCATTTTTATAGTGTGCTATGCAGGCCGATGATCCATGGTACATCGCATACCAAGATGAATCAACCCAGTGGTCTAGCCAGAGGATGGATTTGGAGGAGATGGTTGCCAATTTAGCTGATGAATTGGCCTATAAAAACCTGTTGCTATTCAAGCTGAAGCATACTATCGAGGAAGAAAAGAAGATTCAGAGCTTATTCGCAAAGAGAAGTTAACACTTGAGGTTGATCTTGTCGTATCTGATCAAGTGGTAGAAAATATAAAAATGAACTTCAAGTGAAGGGGAGGAGAATAGTAGATTCATGTGGGCAATTTTAGTAGTTTTTGTCCCTGTCCTAGTAGTTACAGTATACAGTTGTGGTGAAGGGTGGCACATGTAATTATTAGTTTAATAGATAGCTAATTTAGAGAGTAGAATTGGTATTCAATGGATGGGTGTGAGTTTATGCTAATTTAGTCACTTTGCGGTCCCAAAGTTGTCGAGAGAATGCATTGCAGGGCCCGAGTTGCTTGCCATTGGATCTAGGAGTCCCAAAGTTGTCGAGAGAATGCATTGCATGGCCCGAGTTGCCTGCCAATGGATCTAGTGGTCCCAAAGTTGTCAAGAGAATGAATTGTGGGGGCCGAGTTGCTTGCCATTGGATCTAGCTGCACATAGTTGGTGTGCCAAATGCCTAGAGGGTCAAGTTGGGGCCCTATCAGTTTTGACCGTTCTGTCGCTGCCATCGTGCCTGCCATGTAGACTTGCAGCGTTGGCAGCAGCATCCATTTCCCGTTCCAAATTAGTGGCTGAGATTGTCAAAGAAAGTACTACTCTCTCCGATCCAAATTAGTTGACTCAAATTCATCAAGATACAAATGAATCTAATACTAATTCATGTCTAGATACAATCGAATCTAGACAAATCTAAATCAACTAATTTTGGTCAAAGGGAGTACTACTTATGAATCAGCTTTAGAGCATCTCCATCGTCCTCATAGCTCAAATACATATCAATTTTGATTCAAATCATACATATTTCAATCAAATTTATACAAGCCCACCAGAGATTGTCAAAGCAAGTACTACTACTTATGAATCAGCTTTAGAGTATATCCACTGGTCTCATGGCTCAAATACATATCAAAATTATTCAAATCATACATATATTTTACGTCATGGAATTTTGGTTCAAATTGGGATCAAATTTGTCCCAATTCTAAGTGGACGGTGAGCTAGCCGCCCTCCCTGTCGTATGTGTACTCCAAGAAGTATGGGCAAAGTGATCCCATCCATCCGTCCACGAGGTACATCCGGCCTTCACCGTCAAAATGCACCTCGACGTGCCAGCCATGGCCGCGGCCTGCCTCCCACAGCTTCGGTTCACAAGGGCTTGATCTACACCGTTGTAGTGATGTTGCGGATGATGGCTTCAATCATCATCGCATTGATGTCCACTATCAACACCATCATCGTTGCACTGATGTTGCGGATGATGGCTTCAATCGTCGTCGCATCTGAGGAGGTGAATGGAACTGAGACAGATAGAGACAGAAATTTCAAACACTTAGATCCTCACCACCGCACGCCGTTCCAACCGCCACGCTTAGATCCGCGCCGCCGCATGCCGTTCTGACCCCACGCTTAGGTCCGCGCCATCACACGCCGTTCGTACCGCCACACTTAGGTCCGTGCCGTCGCACGATGTTTGGACCGCCATGCTTAGATCCACACTGTCGCACACCATTCGGATCGCCACACTTAGATCAACGACGCTGCTTCCCGTTCGGATTACCGCACCGCCGTATGTCGACAAGGAAAGGGAGGGAGAGACATCCAGCCCATCGAGCTCTCCTCTCCATACTGGGTAGGTGCGCTCAATAGGAGAGAGATACCTCCTGCCCATCAAATCATGATGTATCCAACGGTGGTTGGCCAAGATCCGTGTGACATACATCTCGACCAATCAGAGCACAGCCAAACTGAGTGCTAGTTGATGCGGCTGGTATACGTGTGATAGGGGAAGGGAGGAGAGACATCTAGCCTGTTGGGCTCTCCTCGCCGTACAAGGTAGGTGCACCCATCGGGAGAGAGAGAGAGACCTCCAGCCCATCGGATCATGATGTATCCAATGGTGGTTGGCCAAGATCCGTGTGACGTACATCTCGACAAATCAGAGCGCGGCCAAACTGAGACAGGAGAGAGGGGAAAGTGAGGAAAACTTTAGCGGGAGGGGAAAACTAAGTAGAGCTAAGGAAAACAAGGGCACTCAGATAAAAAAATGAGTAAGGGATATTCAAGCTTTTGGCATAAAAAATGGAAAATGTGTTATTTGGATAAAATAATCCACCTTGGCCGACATTATGTTGTTTGCAACTCAAAGATATACAAGTGTTCCAAATTTGACCTCATTTAGACAAAGTATGTTTTGGGATGGGTTATTTTGGAGGTTGATGGAGTAGAAAGCCATGCATCTGCATAGCTAGTAGCTCATTCCAAGAAGGGTTTAAGAAGTGGTTTAGGGGATAGGTCCATTTCTCTTTATTTCCTTTTCCTTTATTATTCATGCTAGGTTGTAGGTAACATAACAGGACTGCATGCAAAGGTTGCACTATGTTTTAACTTTTTAGGGTTAAACTAACCCTGAAATCTTTTTTTCAATTTAATCACTTAGAAAAAGAAAATGTGGCTGATTACAAGTAAATCCAAAATTTTCAATTTCATATGGTAAATCAATCCAAGATACACAAGTGTGCCAAATTTTGGATCAATTAGTTAACGTTTGCTATGGTTTAAGCCATAAACTAGCTATACCCCATGTGTTGACCACATGTCGAGGGCAAAACTGAGCAGTGCTAAGCAACTTGGTGGATGACCATATAAACTTGCAATAACACATACATTATGGGATTATCCAACATACAAACTTGGGAGCGTCACACTAGTTCGAATCAATAAAAAAATTGATAGTAGTTCAAATTCATCATACATATTAAAATTAATAATTCAGATTCATTTTTTCTCTTGCTCCTAGTGTTTTTCACTGGAATATTCTCGGAGTTCACCACCTTACTCTAGGTGATGCTAGCTGGAATATTCTCGGAGTCCACCATCAGCTTCTTTCGATTGTTCCATTTGTTCTTTTTCTCTGCATCCAATAAATCAAGTGCTTCAGTCTGTCGTACAATTGGTTCAATCACAATTCGATTCATTGGTTCATACGGTTCAAAATGCATTGGCATCATTTCTTCAGTATCCTCTTGTGTAATTCCTTTATTTTTTAACTCTGCTTCCAATAAATAGATTTCTTTATTCCCTGCATCTAATGAATCAATTGCTTTAATCTCCCATGCATTTGGTGCAATCTCCCGTGCATTTGGTTCAATCTCCTCTCGATCCATTGGTTCAATCTCCCCTGCATTTGGTTCAATCTCCTATGAATTTGGTTCAATCTCCTATGAATTTGGTTCAATCTCCTCTTGATCCATTGGTTCAATCTGCAATGTATCCATTGCTTCATTCTCCCCTTGTTAAAATTCTTCATTCTCATATGCATTTGCTGCTCCCGCCCGATCATCCATTCCATAAGCTAGGTCCACTGCATGTTTACAAAGTCTAGCAATGTTCCCTAGGATCCCACAACATTTGCACTTACACCTTCGATGTGGTGAACCACCCTCTGCACTAGCTCTCATCCTATTCTTCATGGGCCTACCTACTGGTCTAGTAAAAATTGGACTGTATAGCTTGAAGCCTGGATCCACTTCCATCTATTGGTCTTTTCCCAACAAAGCTGGAACATTTTGAGCATATTCTTCCCTAAATTTGGCAATGGAGAAATACTTCGACACGTACTGATCAACTTCACCATCTTCACCTCCTAAAACACCAATGAAAAATAATGCATGTATGTAGGGTTTTCCACGGAACTACCATTGCCTGCAATGACATGTCCTATCAACGAAACTCACTAGATACCTCCATTGCCTATGTTTACTGTTAGTGTACGTTACCTCAGCCTCCATTCCTCTTCTAATGCATTTCATCTTCAATTGTTTTTCCCTGGCATGCAAAGCCTTAATCAAAGATGGGATGATGACATGGCCAACATATACTGTTGATGCAATTATTTGATGGAAATCGATCTTTATCATGATCATCTGCCCAATCTTATCAAATATTTGCCACGACATAAGCCCTTTCAATGACTTGAACTTTGCATTGAAACTCTCTGCAAGGTTACTTGTTACATAGTCTACCTTGCAAATTTCATTGAATTGTCTTCTTGACCACACCATTCCCTGATGTGCATCCAAGTACTCCTTCACCATAGGTTTTTGTTTATACAACACTTCCAAATGATACAGATGCTTCATCAACCTGCATGTGTATGAAGTTGGCCATAGGTTGTCAGTATAAACTTTACCCTTGAATTTCTTTGTAAAATTATGCACTAAGTGTTGCATACATTCCCTATGCTCCACTCTAGGGAATACTGCTTCTACAGCTTTCTCCAAACCTTTGCAAGCATCTGTGTGGATAGTAAGTCTAGGTGGATGACCTATAAGGTCGCGCATATTCTCTAGAAACCAAGTCCAACTTTAGTCTGACTCAATCTCCAAAACTCCAAAAGTAATAGGGAACATCCAATTGTGGTCATCAACTGCAGTAGTAGCTACTAGCTGTGCTTTAAATCTACCATGAAGAGGTGTTGGATCACGGCCAAATAAGGCTTACAACCATCCAGAAAACCTTGCCAGCAAGCTTTGAAACAAACAAAAGCCCTTCTAAAGCACTGCTTCTCCATTGTCTTCCCCCTTATTTTGTACTGAACTTTATGCATGTCTATATGTATAACACTACCTGGACTAGCCATCTCCACTTCAGCTTTGAAGCTGTAAAAAACTAAAAACTTTCATTCCATGGACCATTGATCCTATCAAGAGCCATTTCCTTTGCATAGAACATCCTCATGTAAGGTACTGTAATATTAAACTTTTTAGAAACTTCTTTTATGAGCGTTGTTGCACCAAGTGATGGGTTCGCTCTCATCCAATCCATCATTGCATCTTCCAACCACCTAGTCGTTGCTACTTTTGTTTTGTCCTTTGGCTGCCCCCTTGAGTTGGACAAGAATGTTCAAACTGGTTACTTTTTATCTGAAACATAATGAAAATGTCAGGTGCAGTTAACAAACTCTACACAATGATCTAAAATACACAACTGGTTGTAATTCCTAAACCAAGCTGCTCCTGAGCATAGTGGATGCATGCATCCTCCACCTACACCTCTTGTATGTGCACTTCACTATGAATCTTGCTAGATCACTCTTAATAACATCATAATCATTATTGGTGTGGATGCAATATGTAGTTAGGACATTACGACAGTCCCGCATTGTTCAAATATGGTGCCTTCTGAAATCTTAGGATCGTTCCTGTCCTACTCAATTACTGGCAAGTCCTCACCATCGTACTCGGCTAAAACGAGATTGTCATTGTTCTCCTTGTTCTCTTTGTCATCAGTGTCATCAAATATGGCACCGTGGGCCATTTCCTCCGTGTATTGATCCTCTAGTGCCTGTTTACTGAATCTATCTACTAGTTTAGGAAACATCAACTCATCCCCATCATCTAGTGGAGGCGCTCCCTCGTCAGGATCTGCTTCATCCTCCACATCGGTCGTACGAGCGATTTGGGTTACACTCACAGTGCAAACATATGGTACTACTGTGGACCTACAAGGAGTACGGGGGCACACACTATTAGCAGAGACAGCAGAGACACATGATACCCGACGACCTGATGATGCTTGAGCACCAAATGATGCTTTAACCCTCTTTCCCATGTGTTCAACTTTAGGTTGCACATGGAGACAAATTCGACTAAAACGTTTGGCAGCATTCAAAGAGAAAAACATTACCAGATCAGCTTCGCTAGTTAGTGGGAGCAATCTTTGCTTGCTAATGTTGAAATATTGCAAATCAACCGAATCACCATTGCTCCAGGGTAATTTAGAATAGATTTTATCTTTCAAATCTCTAAGAGTTATGGAGGTTGCAACTACCGCTGGGAAGTAAAATCTAGAGAGATACTGTTCACAACCACGAATTACGCTAGTATCCAGTTTAACCGCCAGCCAAAATCCCAGCGCTCGATCAATCCTATTCGAAAAGCAAGGCAGTTAGTTGAGGACCAGCGATTCACGCTCAATTACTGCCTATAATAAATCCACAAAGGGAAACGATGCTTACCCAAATGGAATCCATGCGTTAGATCCCTTCGATTCCACCCAATCTTCTACGCTCTCGACGGGGAGGACCGCTACACCAGCCGGTGTTGCATACTATTCCACGAAAGGGGTAGATCTAGAGGGGGCGGGAGTGGAGCTTGAGATGGAGTGGGCTCCACGGCTAGGGGGAGGGGTAGCTCAGGGGCCGAGGATGACATAAGGTAGCAGGGCACAATGGAGGGGGAGCAGAGGGGTGGTGTGGGAGCTGTTCCAGGCTCAGGGGAAGCGAATGCTTTGGGTGAGCGAGAATGGCTGGTCCAACGTGTCTCCATGCGGCCCCATCCTTCACCACGTATGCAAGACCCATCCCAACATGGCCCCACCCTTCACCACGTATGTATGACCCGTCCCAACACGACACCACCCATCAGCATGTAACGGTCGAAGCCACATAATGTAACGCTCAACACACGAACCGCCCCAATACGGTCCCACCGGTCAACATGTAATGGTCAGGCCTTTGACCTGATGGCATCCCTCTGTCCGAGCGTCTGTGAGGGTTTCAGAATAGAGGGAGGGGAAAAGTGAGAAAAAGTTAAGCGACTCGGGAAAACTTAGTACAACTAACGAACCAGGAGCACGAAAATAGAAATCCCTTCTATTATTTAAAAAAATGCTAATTATAAAATACCAAGTCATTATATGATTTATAAATAAATAGTGTTATAATTGACTTTATAGTCATTTTTATTTTATTTTAATAAAATAAATATATTTTATATTATCTTTTATAACTTAGAGTAAATGCATGTTAGCTTTACTTAACTACTTAGATTTATTAAAAATATTGAATGTATTTTATTTTATCACCTATAAATTCAAATAGATTCCTTTTAACTATATTTAAGTATTTAGAATTAATTGCCTAGAATAAATTGATACTCTTTCGTTAGTAATTGTAAAGATGAAATATTAATACTTTAAAAATTACTTTTACCTTTATAACTTGAGTAAAACATGCAAACAAAGCTAAAATATCCATTCTACTTAGATAAAGCTATAATATTTATTATTTTTCAACAAAATCACCTTTAGATATTTATTTGTTTATAATACAAATTAGGATGTATTATACCAAAAGAACCATATTGAGTAACTTACAAATATAAAATCCAGCCACATATCTTTGAATCCTTATCTATATCAATTTAATATCTAAATTATTAAACTTGATTATAATCTTGTCACTTAGAAGATAAAATCTAGCACCCTTCTGACTAAAGACAAATGATCTTGTAGCATTGATTAGGATTAAGAAAACCCCAGACCTTGGTCTAAAATACCATAAACATTATGTCTTAAGTTTATTCATGTTTTCATAGTTAACTTTGGTCTGTTATAAAACCAACCCCAAAAGTATGAGAACTCAACATCAATTGTAACTATTAGAAGCCACAACCTTAATCCCAGAATTATTCAAGGTTGATACACTTCTTATAAACAACATTTTCTTCAAGTGTTATTATTTTTTCCACTTCAAATGACAACTCTATAATAATTCCTTCAACTCTTAACAACTCAACACGTGAACTTTCATCCTAGTTACCAGATGATAATTAACCCTAATCTTAGATTGCTCTGTACTCTATTTTTATATCTTGTATGTTAAGACTTAAGTTCTTTATGAAAATATTTGTTTGTGAGGTAAAATTGAAGATAAACCAAATCTTAAAGTAATCACCTAAGTTCAATTCACTTATACCATTGGGGATCCACTTTGGGAGTTTTATAAAATGCATCGCATTACTTATGCATAATAGCATATTGCTTCTTTAAACATTAGTCCTTCCCGAACCAATGATGTTGTTTTCAGATGTTGAATCTTCTATTGTCTCGAAGACCGCGAGTGCATAATCTTGCAATCACAAAAGGCAAGTTCACACTTGCTCATGTCCTTTGGTTATTTTCTATCAAATATTTGTAAATCCACTAATTGTCATCACCTGCATTCCAAAAGGTAAGAAAGCTCTATTTTCATAATTATATGATTATGGGTTATTTACCAAATGGTAATAACCTACTATTACAGATCCGGTGGTAAAGGAAGATAATATCTAGGAGTTAATCAACCATTGTCGCCAGTGATTCTGACGTTGTATATTATGCGTTAACCATGAAATGTGGAATGGGACGGAGAAGTCAGTTGGTTCTTCTTCCTTTCGCATGTCAATAGATGACCAGGTCATGGCTGTAATTCTCCATGAGAATTGGCGGCATATGGGTGGGATCCCTCAACGTCTCACGGCATCTGGTATCTATGAGGGTTGTATGTCTTAGGCTGTCATTGGAAACAAGTTTATCTTAGGTCTGATGTGCAATCCGGTGGGCATGTGGGGTCGCAAAGAAGGGCAGTCATTAACTTGGATCATCTACTGGGCCCCACACCAAAGGAAGTGTGGACGGGAAAGATTGCCCAGTTGTGCAACAAGGATTTGATCTCTTATGGGTAAAGTAACACACCTTTGTAGAGTGTCAGAATTGTGACATGTTACTCCCTATTCCGGGAAGGATCAACGAACACGGCAGGAAAGGAACTCCATGAAGTTCTGGTAAACCTGTGAAGGCTGATGGACATAGCTTTTCTGAATAAAAGCAACCTTTGAAGAAATGTTTAGGTAAACTGATGACCCACAAGTATAGGGAGTGTATCGTAGTATTTTTGATAAGTAAGAGTGTCGATACCAACGAGGAGAATAAGGTGTTGACAAGTGGTTTGGATCAGGAATTCTCTGTAAATACTTAGCAAACAGATTTTTAGGGTTTTTTAATAATGTAGATAAATAAAGTGTGAGTAAATAAAAGATAATAATAATAATTGCAGCAAGTGGCCCAATCCTTTCTTTAGCAAAGGACAAGCCGGTTGTATTACTTAAGATGACCAAACATTCTCGAGGACACATGGGAATATTGTCAAGTGCTTTCTCTTCATATAGTTGATTAATCTTCTCTGGTTGAATAAGTGTTGTGTGGGTGGACCTATGCTAATGTACTGATATTCATAGGACTAATACATACTTGTGATTATACCCCTTGAAAGCATCTGCAACTACAAGAAAGTAATTAAGATAAAAACCTAACCACAACCTTAAACTCTAAGATCCTACGCTCCCTTATGCAAAGATTTCCTAATAGAGGTTCAGGTTTCTGTCACTCTGGTGTAACTACCTTGGTGAATTACGCTCCTAGTTACAAGCCTGGATGAGCAGAAATGGTTGAAATAGTACGGTGGGGCCCAAATGCCACTCACAGGTAGACCTTTCGGCCGTCCCAACCATTTCCAAACATCGGGACAAGAACGGGCGGCGTAATCGGCAGGCGAAGGGATCAACTACATACACAAATGAGTATGTATGCAAGCCACCATACAATAGTACATCAGAGCCATTCCATCTAAAAAGAAAGGAAATATAGCAACGCCATACGGCAAGATCCAAATATCCTAGATAGATATAATAGTTTAGGATATCTCCTCATACATCAAACATCAGAGTATCAAGCGGAAGCGGAAGACAAAATCCGAGTACGGATAAGAAGCAAATCGGCATAAGATGCCCCATAAATAAGCACATCCCGCCCACAGATCTCACGGATCCCCGTTCCCGGAATCTCTACACCGAATGATCGTTGCCCACATCGTCCGTCTCTTCCACCCAGTATCCATCTTGCGAGTGTACATGTTCATCTGAACCAATAATTTATCGTGTGAGACCCTAGGGGTACTCAGCAAGTCTTTATGCCTCTAAAGGGGACACAACCTGGGGTGACGCAATTGCAGCAAAAGACAAACCCTAACAATTCTAGAGATACTCGCTAACCATCCGCCTAACCAGAGATAGACGGATGTCCGTGAATTAATAACAACAGTTATAATGGTAATCTTAACAGATTCATCCTCCTCCTCGCTTACCGACGAGGAAGCGGACGAACAACCCCCCATCCGTTGGCAGTTTTATTATCCATTCCGTGAGTGTTGCACTATTTACTAGTCAGGTAGCTAGTCTAGTCAAGTTAAAAGCGGTACTTTAGTTATTCTTGTCTATGATCGAGAAACTGTGCTCCAAGTCGTCCATAACCGCGGACACGGCTTTTAGAAAGTTTTACCTGAGGTGCACAAATAACACACACTCGATATGCCTCGAAAAACCAAATCAAACCCAACGAGGCGTCACGACAAAGCGATCACAGGATTCAGAAATATTTGGGGCCACCCCATTGAGCTACCATAGCGAAGTTAGTGACTCGAGACAGCCTCAAGGTTTGCGTCGATGGCTGTGAACGATCGGGAACCCGAAAATGTGACTGGGCTTGTCGACACCGAAAACACTCCGCTTTCCTAACGATGCAGTGTGCTCCTCGCACAATTTAAATAAAGCGATAAGGCATGGCATAAGTAGGATAGTAAATAAAACCTCAAACTAGTTTGTGGCCCTCAAGAAATAAGAATGAATCAAGCTCTGGCTCAGGGGGGTTCATAAGCCTCCCGGATGTGGATAGCGCGAATATTCAAGGAACAGGAATCAAGTACTCGGGGTCCTACGGGACACAGGTGAGCCTGAAAAACCAAATAACAGATATGGCTCACTGGTGCCAATTTCATTAGTTATCCCATTACTACTCAGGTTAAGTTGTTTAGGTACCTCGTTATTCATCAGACACTCACACACCCTACACATGCTGTTCTACGACTCGCATGGCTCAAACAACTCCTGTAGTAATGGCTCATGGGATGGAGGAACAAGCTTTGGTGGGGTTTAAAAGTAAAGGCTATGCAATACTTGGGATTCAATTTAATGCAATCGCGACTCAATGATGCAAGAATAAGATAGAGGCAATAGGTACTATATGTATGCAAGCATGTGGTAGTGCTTGTGGCACTCGATTGAAGCAAGTGATGGATCTGGGTAGTGCTCCTGGTTCTCTTGATATATCCCCTGCTCAGCGTCTATTCGAAGAAGAGCCAAACAAACAAGGGCCAACATAAATAAAGTGCACAAGCATATGAATTAAATGCATCAAGCAAACAATCATGCCATGATGAATGATGCACAAATTGCATGGCAATAGGTAGCATGGCATGGGTGAGGTGTGGAATACAAGAAGAAACCATTTTATTGAGTTTTGGCCTCATTTTATTCTCAATTAAGTTGCTGTATACAATATATTTATATGATGCATGCTTCAAATCAAACCATGGAATGCATAAACAGAAAGGTCTCGTCGAGCTAATCATTTTAGACATATCATTTGTTAAATTTGGAGTTATAAAACAAAAGATATTAATTAATTAAAATGGATGGGCATTTTGTTGTAATTTTATTAAACTTGGAAAATAAAGTGTTCAAAATATATTTTAGATGGCATATTTAAATTCCTCATATTTTTCTGAATTCAAAACATATATTATTTGTATTAATTGGATTCATATTTGAAAAGTTATTTAAAAACAGAATTTAATTTGAATTTGAAATAATTTGAAAAGATTTGAATTAAAACAGATAAGCAGAAAAACCTTTTCTTACTCACTCATACCTAGCCCCAGACACAGACGGGTGGGGCCGCGCTGAGCTGGCGGTACTGCGCGCGCGAAAAAGCTTTTACACCGCGGCTTGACCTAGCCACCGTCGATGACAGGTGGGGACACGGCAGGCGCAGGGCCACACGCGGGCGCGGCCAACGTGTGCCGGACACGTGGGCGATCCAGGCGCGCTGGGAGGGGCTGGTCTGTGATGGCCAGATCTTTCAGGGGTTCTCGCGCAAACTAGCAACGAGGCTGACAGGTGGGGTTCGGGGAGCGCGGGTTTAGGCGGGAAAAAGGGCAGGGGCTTCTGCGCAAAACTGCCAGCGGCTGCTGCTGCGCTGCTGACGAACTCTGCACTGACGGCGGCGGATCTGGCCTGTTCCAACGACGATGGCGACGAAACCGCTGGGCGGAACACGTTGCGGTAAAAACGAAAGCTGAAGAGGGGACCTAGGGCTACGTCTTTCGTTTAGCGAGCTCGCACGGAGAAAGGCTGCAGCGCGCGGGGCAGGGCGAGGAACAGAGGCCGACAGAAACTGCTGCTTGCTGGCCGACGCAAGACGCCGGCGCGATCGGCAAGGACAAGCGTTAGTGCTGACGCGGGCGGCGATGATGCAAGGTGAGAGGGGGCGGGAGACGATGTCTAGGGGGTCGATGGGCTCACCAGGGACGCGTCGGTGTGGTTGCCGGAGCTGGAGGTGGATCGGATCTGGCGGTGGGCTCGCGGACGTCCTCGTCGGCACCTCTCAAGACGGTGGCTCTGGCGACGCCCGTGAACTCCTGTTGCCCGCCACGGGCGTCGAAGAGGAAGCAGAGGGGGGTCCCGGTACTCCTGGTACGGCTTGGCTCGCTCCAGCACGTCTAGAGGAAGAAGTGGCCAAGGCTAGGGTTTTGGGGCATGGAGGTGGCCATGGCCATGGCTAGGAGGTTGGGGAGAGGAAGGAGAGGGTCTGGGGCTTCCTAGATCTCGATCTGGTGGTCATGGTGAGCTGGGGTGGTTGGGGTAGAGAGGGATGGAAGGAGCACATGGGGTGGTTGCTTGAAAAAGGTGAGGAGGGTCTCGGGCTAGGTCTCTCCCTCCTTTACTTTTCTCCTTGTCTTGTAGCCAAAGAAAGAGGTGGGGGAGGGCAGAGAGGCTGCAAGGTGGGGCCAAGGTGAGGGAAGGAGAAGAGAGGGTAACCGAGAGGGGAGGTGATCGGGTAGGGTTTGGTCTCGGGTTAGGTTGAAAGGGGTGTGGTTTAGAGAGGGGGTAGATTTAGGGTTTAGGTCTAGATGGGGGTATGGTGTATGGTGAGGATGGGTAAGGTTTATGGTTAGAGCTAGATGGGGGTAAGGTAGATTAGGGTTTTAGAAAGAGAGAGATGTGGTGTGGTTCCCTTTGGACAAGACCAAGCAAGACCAAAACAAGCTCAAGCAAGAAATGGCCAAAAGAGAGACGGAAAGGAAGGTGGTGATGGGGGATGGAGATGATGATGAGGTTTAGGTAAGATCAAAATAGATCCAGCCCAAAGAGAGGGAGAGAGAGAGAGATCTAGAGATGATCCATTTTAAAATCCAATAAAATCCAAATGACAAGCAAAAAGGTGGTACTTGCATGGCCCATGCAAAATATTTATTGCCATGTTGACTATTGTGAAAACAATATTATCTCATGGCATTATTATTATGCATTCCCAAAATTGGAATAAAAGCCAAGCAAAAAGAATTAAAAAGGATGCCCCATGTGGAATAGATGGAGATGACCAAGTTTGAGTAAAAATGGGACTTGCTAGTGTGTATGTTCCACTAGTTGATCAATAGTCCCAAACTATTCCAACCTGAGCATAATTCCATGATAAACCATATGGAAGCTAGAAGAAAGGTTCCAACTCACAAGGCATGCAAAGATGGCCATGTGGCTCTCCACATATCCATATTGTGAAAACAACATTATTGATATATGAGAGCATGTGGAAAAAGAACTGGATCCATCCCAACCCACATGAGCTAGAGGTAAACCCAAATAAAGTGCAAAGCTCATATTTAGTTGGATGGTGGAATTATAAGGTGGTGAAAGAAAGGTGGTGGAGTTAATAAGAGATATGCCCCCAACTCAACTTGGGCATTATACAATATATCAAGAACCAAATACCATATCAAGAGGCAAATACAATTAATAATGCAGATGAGATAAGAACCAAATGGAAAATGGTTTTATATGATGCTCAAATGCAAGGAGGCATGATGACATGAGCATGATATAATGATGATGCAACAATTATATATTTGAAGTAGCCATTATATAGACTAGGCTAGTAGCATTGCAATTGTTAGACAATTGGGATGCTACATCTGGCAACCCCACGATTAGTAGCCAAATACACAGTGCATTCCCCTAGGCCCATAAAGGTGAAGTATCATGTAGTCGACGCTCACATGACACCACTAGAAGAATAGCACCACAACTTAAATAGCAAACCACTAAATCTTTCTCAACAGAATTCCACTAGTAACAACATGACTTATCCCATGTCCTCAAGAAATAAACGAACTACTCACGAGACATCATATGGATCAAGATCAGAGATGAAATAATGATAAGTAACAATCTGAACATGAACAATAATTCAATGGTTCCACTCAATAGCATCAACTATAACAAGTAATCAACATCGGGAAATTTCCCCTAATAACTACACAAGATTCAACCCAATTGTTACAGTGGTATAGAGTGGTGATGATGGTGCCGATGGATATGATGATGGAGATGATGATGATGATCTCGATGAATTCTAGCTTGATGACGGTGTTGATGGTGATGATCTCCCCTCACCGGGAAGGAATTTCCCCGGCAGATTTCTGCCTGCCGGAGAGCTCTTTATCTCTCTGAAGTTTGCACCCTGCATAGGTGGCGGAATCTTTTTGTGGTCGCCCCCCGAGTCTTAGGGTTTCGAGGGGATTATATACGCCAAAGGGTGATGCCAGAGGTGGGCCAGGGTGGGCACACCACCTGGTGACGCGGCCAGGGGGACCTGTGCCAGGGGGTGGTGTGGGCCCCCTGTGGCCCATATCCACTCCTCCTTCTGGCCTCCTTCGCCTTCTGGAAAAATAGGAATTTCCATATATTTTCTGGGATTTTCTGATCTTCGCGAATATTGCATCTGGACAGTGCTTTTTCCATCAGAATCCTAACTCTAGTGGTTCTTCCTCCAAAAGTCCTCAATCATGCAAAAATAGATGAAATAACATAAGTATCATCTCTCAATATGAAATATATCAATGAATAACAGTAAATTATGATATAAAATAGTGATGCAAAATGGACATATCAATTCCCCCCAAGCTTAGACCTCGCTTGTCCCCAAGCGAAAACTGGGCTTAATAAACACGACCACAAGTTTATGGAGTGAAGTGTCGATAAAGAGAATACAGACAAGAAGCATCAGATTCATCAATACACAAATCATAATAGAAAACAACTCACTATTATATAACTTAACTTGCAATGAGTAAGGGAAACACAATAAAGATACACAAAGTAAATCATAATTGGTAATGGCAAACTTTGTTCTTGGTCAGAGAATGGTTAACAAATTGCAGGAGTCAAACATAATGGGGTTTTCAATGATAGCTTTCAAAGTAATATTCACTCATATAAGAGCAGTGTGCAAAACAAGGAACATAAGAAACATGATTGAATAAATCATCATATGGATGATTGAATCACACCAACTCAAATGCTTGCTTGAGATAGAAAGGAATAGGTTTACTGACTCAACTAAGAAGTAAAAGGAAGGCCCTTCGTAGAGGGAAGCAGTGATTTCAAGTTTCATAAAGAGCCTCCAAAAATTATGGTACTTATTAGCTTTCAGCTCTCATTGCCCCTATCATAAGCATCTTGAGGTGATTAAGGCTAATGTGAGGGAAAATATGAGTTATATGCTTGACAAATTATAAGTTAAAAGTCTCATGCCCCTTGAGTACGAGTACCAGACCTCATGCTTCTCAACTTTGGTCTCCAGTAAGTTCTTGTCATTGTAAGTGTATGTGTATCATAGAGAACCTCCAACGGGGTACCCCTTGCCCCATGACACAGGAGCTATCCCATATCAAAATGACAAGGCAACAGTCAGTGAGATCCTCAGCGATCTTTTTATTTGCTATTTGCATGGGTTTTTATTGAGGATGCTTCATAGAATGCCACTATGGTTATGCTGGAAGTTTCCACCATGATTAGGCATGGCTTAGGCTAGCCGCCCAAGCGTTTCTCTAACACATGTACAAACTCCATGAGCTTACAAGCTCCCATTTTATTTCACACCAGCGGTATCCATAAACAAAATAACATGATATCAACTAAATAATAAGTGCAATGTTGAAAGCGGACCCCATGATGACATGGTTTTGCTAACTCCCAACTTATAATTTACAAGCATACAAGCTTCATAAGATAGTCACAATGGTTCAAATTTATTAAGTACAAGAAAATAAAGTGTGCCATCAAGTTTGTGAGAGCTTTAATCACTAATTTTCACATAACAAGTTTAATTTGGAAGATAGTTAAAACTCGATAATTTACCTGGAATATCAATAATGCTAATAGGTAGATATGGTGGACACAAATGGCATAGGTTTTAGTTTAAGGATTGGATGCACGAGAAGCATTCCCTCTCAGTACAGGTTTTTGGCTAGCAAGGCTGGGTAGCAAGCACAAGAGTTGAACGAAACAAACAAACATACAATTGATAGAAATAATCATGCAATCTTCGAAACACAAAAGATCTTCACTAGAGAATACTAAGCTTATGAGCCAATCAAGAAAGAAAGATAATGAAATTATATTTCTAAAAGTACTTTTCTCTTTTCGATTCAATCCTCAAATAGTGTTGCTACTGACCAGCGCTAGGTTTTCCAAAACCAACTAAATTTACTTAATGATCCCAAAGTGATACCAATACTAACAACAAGATCAATCATATAACAGAAATTGCAAACTAAAATAAGATGTGCAAAAAGTAAATGATAGAACTTCTCATTAATATTCCATAACGGCAACTCACACCAAGGGATACATAGATAACTAACTAGAGGAGAGATACATCCACAATGCAAACCAACCTATACGATAACTTCTCTATTCATGATACGACTCTACTAAAAAGGTAAAAAGATGAAAGATAATGATATGATACCGCGACACTCCCCCAAGCTTGGAATCAAACCAAGGGATGCCAAAACCTGATGATGAATTACTCCTTCGGTGGTGGTGGTGTTCTCTCGTCATCATCCGACTTCCAAGGTAAAGGATCCCCATCAACAAAGGACATCTTGGTTTCCAATATCCTGAAACTAGCAGCAGAACATATGTGTTTAAACCTAGCCTCGTACTCACAGTTTTGATTTTGCATGTCGTAGAGCTGTGCTTGTAGTTGGTTGGTTGTTCGATGGAGTGAGAGAATTTCATCCCTAAGCTCAGCAGTCTCCTTCTTGTGCTTGGCGATGAGTTCTGAACTTATCTTATGGATGATGTCCACTCCGCGTTCTGCCATCTTCTTATCCCTAAAGACTTCTTGCTCTAGTGCCTCCATCCTGTCCTCCAGACTACCTTCTCCTTTAGGGCCCCGAACCTCTTTTATCTGTAGCTTCCCATCTTCGAGCAACAACTCCTTGGGGTGAATCTTCAACTCATACATGTATGGGTTGATGATGTCCATGGAGGAATCCTCCTTGGGTGATCCAGAGGAAGACACTATGGCTCCAAAACTGAGAATCTACCTGTCAGAAACAGATCGAAACGAAAACACAATGAGAACACGATATACGGATGTCGAGGGATCCGGGGGATTATATTTTACAAAGTTTAACAACAAAAGGAAGGTACTGGGAGAAAATGGGTCGGAGACGGGCTCCGGGGTGGCCACACCCCCTGGTGGCGTGCCCAGGTGGGCCCGCGCCATGCGGTGGTGTGAGCCCCCCGGGCTCCGTTTCCGTCCCTTTTTCGACTCATTATTTTCCATGTTAGATAAAAAAATGCAAAAATATAAATTGAAAAGTTTTTCGAGGACCTTTTCTTACCAGAACTGTTGCCTATTCGAAAACGGACTCTGCAGGTTTCTGAATTTGGTCTTTAATAAATTCTTCCGAAGTCACCACTTGAATAATATCAATATCTTCATTTTAAGAATCTTCAAAAATATAGTGCTTGAGTCTTTTGACCATTCTTCATCTTATTACATCATTTTCTCCTACCACTTGAAAATTTCTTTCATACAAAACTTCACAAAATCTTCATTAGCAACATTAGTGTATGTAAGATAATAAACCTTTAGGTTCAATTTCAACTGAAATCCATCAAAACATAATATGTTGTAGAAAATCATTTCGAAAGCCCAAAAGAATTCAAAAAGGAAATTGATTTAAGAGGCAAATGCAAAAATGGCAGAAATCTGTCAAAACAGACCAGCAGGTAAAGATCAATTTTTTAGAAACTCTTCTGTTTCTCAAATCAAAAAGTGCAAAACTAATGAAATTTAAATAATAACCTGGGGCATGCACACAAAAAATTACAGATCCGTACGGCGTTCCGGGATTTTTCACGATGTTTTATGGTGAAGCACAAAAATCTGTTTTGGGACAGCAACTTCCCCAAATCTTACTTCTCTCTCATTAGAGGCTGATCTTGACACAAAAACCAAACAAAAATGATAAGGAGAGGTTATTATAGAAGCAATAACCTCCAGGACTCAAATAAACAAAAACTGAAAGCAAAAAATATAATGGGTTATCTCCCAAAAAGCTCTTTCTTTATAGCCATTAAGATAGGCATGATAAATTTCAATGATGCTCACATAAGAATATGAATTGAAGTAAAAGAGAGCATCAAGAAGCAAATATACACATATTTAAGTCTAACCCACTTCCTATGAAAGGGAGTTTTGTAAGAAAATAAATTATTGAAACCATAGGCTACTAGCATAGGAAGGCAAAACAAGTGCAACATAAAGACTTTCAGCATAAAGCGAGGAAACATAATATTATTGAGATGCATAGAAACATTTTCCCTCTCTCATAATAACTTTCGGTATCATAAATAAATTTAACGATATAACTATCACATGAACCATAGTAGCAATGATCACTTATTTTGACAGAAAACACAGGGACACTAGCTTTCCTAGTTCTACTAGGATGAAACAATATTAGAAGTATCCTTACAAAAGATAATGTGTCCATCTTCTACATTTTAAGTGACAAGGTCTTTCACAATTGCTACTGCAGGTTCAACTTCTATTTGTTCATCAGGTTCTACAACTTTCTTTGTACTTTTGTTAACCATACTAGTTATCATAGAATGCTCCTTTACCTTAACAGGGAAAGGTATTTTGTCGATGTAAGGTTCAGGTAAAATATGATCAATGGTGCAAACTTCAGTATTTCTAGTAGGAACACAATTAACAATATCTTTATATGGCTCATGATACTTGTTCCATTTCTTTTTAGGAATTTCAATATAAGAGGCAAAGGCCTTAAAACAATTTGCAATACTTTGAGAATCAAGACCATAAGCAACACTAATATTATGAAAGTCATCAGTTCCCATAAAAGATTTAATGCATTCATAATCATAATTTATACCTAACTTTCTTCCTTTATCATTCTCCCATGCTTCAGCATTGTCTTGAATACGGTCTAGAAGATCCCATTTATCTTCTTCTTTCATACGTGTAAATGATCCAGCACAAGAAGCATCCAATAGATCCTTATCATGAAAAGAAAGCCTTGCATAAAAGTTATTGATAATAATATTATTAGGGAGCTCATGAATAGGACATTTGAGCATTAGTGACTTCAATCTCCCCAAGCTTGGGCAGTACTCTCTACATTACGAGGCCAAAATTTGTATATTTGATTCCGATCTTTATGAATCTCACTAGGAGGATAAAATTTGGAAATAAAGAGAGGTACAATTTCCTCCCATTCAAGAGATTGGCCATTCTTTAGCAGCTTATACCATTCCTCAACTCTTCCTTTCAATGATATAGAGAATAACTTTTCTTAACTTGATCCATTGTAATTCCTGTACACTTGAACAATCCGCATAATTCATGTATAAAAAGCAAATGATCACCAGGATGGACAATTCCATCTCCAAAATAATAGTTATCCATAACAAGATCAACAATTTTTGTAGGTATTTTAAAAGGATCAATTTCAGCAGGTGGTGGTTCATCTACTACCTTAGTAGTGGTAGTAGCATTCTGAAATAATAAATAAAGTGAATTATCCATATTGAAAATAAAGTAATGAACAGAAATAAACTATACTCATAGTAGAAGTTTCCTTTACCAGTTCCACTATTCAATAGCGCTTCACTCCCCGGCAACGGTGCCAGAAAATAGTCTTGATGACCCACAAGTATGGGGCGTCTATCGTAGTATTTTCGATAAGTAAGAGTGTCGAACCCAACGAGGAGCAGAAGGTGTTGACAAGTGGTTTGGATCAAAAATTCTCTGTAAATACTTAGCAAACGGATTTTTAGGGGTTTTTGATAATGCAGATAAATAAAGTGCGAGTAAATAAAAGACAATAATAATAATTTCAGCAAGTGGCCCAATCCTTTCTTTAGCAAAGGACAAGCTGGTTGTATTACTTAAGATGACCAAACATTCTCGAGGACACATGGGAATTCCGTCAAGTGCTTTCGCTTCATATAGTTGATTAATCTTCTTTAGTTTGCTAAGTGTTGTGTGGGTGAACCTGTGCTAATGTACCGACTTTCCTAGGACTAATACATACTTGTGATTATACCCCTTGCAAGCATCCGCAAGTACAAGAAAGTAATTAAGGTAGAAACCTAACCACAGCTTTAAGGTCTAAGACCCTGACATTCCTTGTGCAATGGTTTCCTAACGGGGGTTTAGTTTTCTATCACTCTGGCAACCCCTACGATTAGTAGCCAAATACACAATGCATTCCCCTAGGCCCATATAGGTGAAGTGTCATGTAGTTGATTAATATTCTCTGGTTGAATAAGTGTTGTGTGGGTGACCTATGCTAATGTACTGACCTTCCTAGGACTAATACATACTTGTGATTATACCCCTTGCAAGCATACATAACTACAAGAAAGTAATTAAGATAAAAACCTAACCACAGCCTTAAACTCTGAGATCCTACGCTCCCTTATGCAAAGGTTTCCTAACAGAGGTTCAGGTTTCTGTCACTCCGGCAACCCCACGATTAGTAGCCAAATACACAATGCATTCCCCTAGTCCCATAAAGGTGAAGTATCATGTAGTAGACGTTCACATGACACCACTAGAAGAATAGCTCCAAAACTTAAATATCAAACCATTAAATCTTTCTCGACACAATTCCACTACTAACAACATGACTTCTCCATGTCCTCAAGAACTAAACGAACAACTCACGAGACATCATATGGATCAAGGTCAAAGATGACATAATGACAAGTAACAATCTAGAAATGAACAATCATTCAATGTTTCCACTCAATAGCATCAACTACAACAAGTAATCAACACCCGGAAAGTTTCCCCTAAGAACTACGCAAGATTTAACCCAATTGTTACAGCGGTACGGAGTGGTGATGATGGTGCTGGTGGAGATGATGATGATGATCCCGATGAAGCCTAGATTCATGACGGTGTTGATGGCGATGATCTCCCCTCTCCGGGAAGGAATTTCCCCGGCAGATTTTTCCCTACTAGAGAGGTCTTTCTCTCTCTGCAGTTTCCACCCCGTAGAGGCAGCGGAATCTTTCTGTGGTCGCCCCAAAGTCTTAGGGTTTCGAGGGGATTATATACGCCAAAGGGTGATGCTAGAGGTGGGCCAGGGTGGCCACACCACCTAGTGGCGCGACCAGGAGGACCTGCGCCAGGGGGTGGTGTGGCCCCCCTGTGGCCCATATCCACTCCTCCTTGTGGCCTCCTTCGTCTTCTGGGAAAATAGGAATTTCCATATATTTTCTGATCTTCGCGAATATTGCATCTAGATAGTGCTTTTTCCATCAGAATCCTGACTCCGGTGGTTCATCCTCCAAAAGTCCTCAATCATGCAAAAATAGATGAAATAACATAAGTATCATCTCTCAATATGAAATATACCAATGATTAATAGTAAATTATGATATAAAATAGTGATGCAAAATGGACGTATCAGTATCATAGGGGCTCAACATTCTCTCTTTGTGGGTACACGGATTCAGATTGGGCTCGTGATAAGGATGATAGAAATTGTATATCTCTCTCCACCGCCAAAGCTGAATATGTGGCAGCCGCTAGTGCATGCACTCAATTTTTATGGATGAGACAAACTTTATAGGAATATGGTGTCCATTGTGACAAAGTGCCTCTTTTATGTGACAATGAAAGTTCTATCAAGATTGCCTACAACGCGATGGATCATACAAGGACAAAAGCATATTGAGATTCATCATCATTTCATTAGAGGTCATGTTGCTTGGGGAGATATTGAGCTATCTTATGTGTCAACCAAAGACCAACTTGCCGATATATTCATGAAGCCACTTGATGAAGCAAGGTTTGTGGAGCATGCTTTCTAGGATAGCTTTCTATCATTCTAGATTCTGCTGTGGGGGGTGCATTTAAGAGTAAAACTATGTCTGAAGCTAAAACTATCCTAGAAAGCATGCTCCACAAACATAGTCAATGGCATACTGAAAGAGCACCAAACCCATCTAATAAAGTTAACTCCATTGAAGAAATAGACTCCATGGGAAGTAAACTTGATGCCATATTTGCCTACATATCTAAGCAAAATACCAATAATATTCTCCTACAAGAACTAGTAACAAATACCAATGAAAGTGTAGATGTAAACTACATAAGAAACTTTGGTAGTAATGGATATGGGAACAACTATGATAACTCATATGGTAGGCCACCTTTTGTTCCTAATAACTATGCTAGTGGTAGTAATGCTCCTAATGATTTAGAAAGCACCATGATATCCTTTATAGCCACTCAAAAGGAACTTAACAAGGAATTTATAGCTAAGTTTGAAAGAAAAGATGCTTTGTTTGAAAGCGTAGATCTCCTAACACAAGAAGTCATAGCATTTAAAAATCTTATTCAAGCTCAAAAGAACCATGAGGAAACAATCAAATATGTGCAAGAAGTGATGGATAAATCATGGGAAACTCTTAATATGATGGAGGAAAATGAAACACTAATGATATCAAATGATAAACAAGTAGAAGAAGTCAAGATGCTAAGTCAAACAAAAGAACATCTACTTGATCTTGATAAATGTAGCTTGCATGAACTCATTAACTTGTTGCAAAAAAATTCTAATGATCCATCCTTTAATGGTCATCAAGCAGGATTTGGTTCATACCTAGCAAATTATGTTATAAAAGAAGAGATTGAAAGATACAATAGAGAAGCTATGGTACCACCTAAGCTTGGGGATGTATTGATCCCCAAGGTATTAATCACAATTGGAAAAGAGACACATCATGCTATTCTAGATTTAGGATCTAGTGTCTCAGTTTTATCTAAAGATCTATATGACTTACTTGAATTGAAACTAAGAAAAAATGCTCAATAGATCTTTTACTTGATGATGATTCAACTAAACATGCTCTAGGAAAATTACAATATATTATGGTTGAATTACATATGAAATTTGTACCTGTTGATTTTATTGTCATGGATATGGGGAGAAATACCTCAAGTCCTATAATACTTGGTAGACCTTTCATGAGAACCACATGTGCCGTCATTGATGAAAAAGAAGGAAATGTGAGTTTAAATTTCCTCACAATAAGTGCATGGAACACTTTACAAGGAAGAAGGAGGTAGCTAATAAGCACAAGCTATCCCATGAGTTCCACATCACCTATACCAAGTAAGTAAAGCCTAGCTATATGGCTATAAAGAGAGCGCTTTGCGGGATGCAAGCCGGTTATTTTTCTTTTAGCATTTTGGTTTTGAGATCTTTATGTAGAAAGAGAGTTTTTTTTTGGTTTTATTTCTGTAGATTTTAATAAAGTACCAAGTGTAACCTATTTTGGATGTTTTAAAAGTTTCTAAACATATGGAGTAGCAAATTTCTGCAGAACAGTTTTTATTGCGTGAATTTTTTGTTTTTTTCTGTAACTCTGATTTCTCTCATATTCATACATAATTTAAAACTTCTCATCCTCTATATGCACGAAATTTTTATAAAATTCTTGGCATGTCTGATGGACGAAAAAAAGATCGTTTTAGTGTTGCTGAAAATCTAGACAGATTCTGCCATGTTTTCTTTTAACCATTCCCAAGTATCTTAAAATGATTTTTTTGCATCATATTCTATGCTAGGGATATGTAGGAACATTATATGATTTCTAGAAAATTTAGAAAGAATTTTTTATTTGATATATAGGCAGCAACTATTATATTCTTATGCCACTAATGTCACCTCTCAGAAAGAGATGGGAGAAAAAGTTTTGTGTTGAAGTTTTTTGACAGAGAATAGAGGAACACCACACCAAGATCAATCTAAGTATGGTTCAAACCATATGATTGGGGATGCCCAAGGCACCCCACTGGACCAACTGAACTCTCGGTTTGCAAACCTCTAAACTTTGATTTTTGAGCAACATAGAACTATCGTAGAAACTTGGAGTGTCTGTTTTGTCATTTTACTTTTTGTTTTGCATTGGAAAGACCACCACCACAAGTATTACAAATGTTTATTGTTAGATACTAAAAATAAACTCTACCGTAATGATATTAAAACTGAAAAATAATTCCATGGAATAAAAGAAAAGGGGAGATAAAAACAAAAGCTGAAATTCATGTTGTGTCTAGTTCTTAAGCTCAAGTGTTTTATATGAAGCATGATCTATTTTATGCCTATTAATTTGTATCATTTTCTTGTGCATATTTATTTTCATCATTAATAAGCAAGGTGAGAAAATAAATGTTGACATTATGAACTAGATGGCACACTCTTTAGATCTCTCTTTGCTAAGCCATTTTCTACACAAGCTAAGACTTGTTCCAAACCCCTTAAAACTAGATTAGGAATATCTACCTATTTGTGTAAAAATCTAATTTCAAGTATAGTATGTTTGTTATTCCTCCAAACATTCTTAAAAACACCCTTTTTCATATATTTTAAAGCTCATGAGAAAGTAAGGTTTGGGGTGATACCACTATGGAAATTTTTGTGCTTTACATCTTATTAGTTGTTGTTGGCTAAACCATGCTGGTATGGCACAAGATTTCAATGTTGAATGTTGATAATTAATCATGTTTAAGTTCTACCTATGGATTGCATTGATGTTAAATGAAGTGTGCACACTAGAGTAGGCATGCTGGTATAAAACGCTCCTGAACCGCTAGCCAAAGCCATGCATGACATGGTGGAAACTTACAACATGATGATCCTTGTTGATATGATTCATATGTCTATTTTTCTTGTCTTCTGAAGTAGAGATACTGCCCCTACCACCTTGAAGATAATCAAGGAATTATATTAGCTTTTATGCTAAAATAAGCAAATAAATAAATGCCAAAAAGGGGGCATATAGCTACACAAGAGGCAAGAGGTACTTTAGTGATGTGGTTTCACAAAACTAACATGAGTATACAATGACATGCCTAAGGTGAGTAGCATGAGGAGTGCAAGGTCATAGACTAGGTGCATGAAACAATCAACTTGTAAGATGTTTAGCACATAAACCATACGATGCTTTAAAACAAAGTGAATAAAAAGCTGCTGGGAACCCCATCCTTATTAGTATTGTTGACATGAATTACATAGCTCAAAATTCTTTTTTATTATTATTTATAGAGGATTGACATATGTATTCAATGCTTACTTTCGGTACGGGATGCAAAACATCTCAAGGGAAGACATAAAACTAATAAGTGAGTCTTCCAATCAAGGGCATGAAACTAAGAAGTAGCACAAAAATAAAGGAATGAACACCAATTCCAATCATGAAAATATTCTCTTATTCTTTAGGTTCATCAAAGTGTGCTTGAAGGTTTGTTTTGTTCATCATTTGTTTAGCATATTTATGGATGTGTAAAAGATACAACTTGATAGTACACTTGCATATTATGTTTCATTGAAAGGAATTGAGCCTATGAACTCTACATGATAATGAAGGAAGCAAAGGTAACAAACTCCAAAGTCCATGTTTAGTTTTATCACCTTCATGCTCGAGGACGAGCATAGGTTAAGCTTGGGGATATTGATGCATGTAAAATGCATACATGAACTTTGTAGTTTGTTACCATATTTTCCCACATATTTGCATCATATATAATGTTATATCCCTATTTTATATTAATTTTTGGGGATTTACCAATGATCCCCTTTATTTTGATTATAACCCTATAGGGCAGAAAAACACCATTTTCAATTTTTGATGTTCCGGGACCTATACAAACTCAAATGGACTTGTACTTTTGGGAATGTCAATATTTATCCACGAGAAGCATCTAGAGCACTAGAATCTCACCAGGAGGACCAGAAGAGCCCAGGTGGCGTGCCCAAGCCTGGTGGGTGCACCACCCATGCTCTTTACCTCCCCGACCGTCCGATCGCCTTGATTCTTTCACCCACGGAGTTCTCTTGACCAAAAAATCCCTATATAAGGACCCCCGGGGCGTTCTCAAAACAGAGGCGATGGGAAGCAACAAGAGAAACCAGAGACAAAAACACCACCAGATCTAGCGAAGATTGGAGGGGGAAAAGCCGCCGGAGCCACCTCCACGGAGATCTCCACCCTCGCCAACATCTCTAGCTTCATCACCATGATGAAGAGGGAGTAGTCCACCTCCGGGCTATGGGTTTGTGGCAGTAGCTTGATCTATTTCTCTCTTGTTCTTCATAGATCTAGTACCATATGAGCTTCCCAACATGAGTATGGTTATATTTGTAATTCCTATGTGGTGGATCTTTGTTCTATGATTTTATATTTGAGACTGGAATCTATTTTGTGTAAGATGTTTTAATAGATGCATATCATGCACCCCGTTCTTCGTTGCTTGTTTTGATACAACTTGTATGCAAAAACTTGTATGGGGAGAACTGTGTGTTAGATGGAGTAGCATGGGGGCGAAGATTGAATTGTGATACATAATATTCAAGATCTGCTTTGGTTTTTACCTTTATTTTGTTGCCTCGCTAGGGGTAAAGTTAAATCATGTGCTATAGTCATCACGTGACAGTGTGATTACATTGTTAAATCAAGGTAGCATATTTTTATTTCAAACATCATATAATATTTTTTAAAGCTATACTCTGATTTGTTCTTAAATCAAGATTGCATGGAGATTTCCCTTTCTTGAGGAGTATAAGAGAGAGATGTATTCCATCTCAATATTAGAATGTGATGCCCATATTAATTTCTTTTATCAAGCACTTATAGAATTTCCATGAATATTTAGCATTGATGAACTATTTTGTGATCACTACAACTTAATAAGAGAGTAGACAAGTAAGCCCATGAACCCTGGTTCGATTTTTATCATTAGAAACACCTTTCCATTGCATCTAATATCCTTTATAATTTCTGCAATTTATTATTTCGAAAATACAAAAATATTTTCTCTAGTTGCAATCACTTATAAAAACCCAAAAACAACTCTACTATCTTCCATATCATCGAGTTTGCATTACTTTACTTGATTTACTACCTTTATTTCAGTTTACATTTTATTTTATTTCATATTACTAATACAAAACTTTGTGCTTGACAACCACTTGGTGGAGTTGGGGACGCAATACAAATTATTTTACTTTATAGGTTGCTTGAAGAGGAGAAGGAAAACATCCTTCCATAACCAATTCCCCGAGAGTTCGATATAAACCCTCGAGTCACCCTTGTGGGGAAAAGAAGCTTGCTACAACACTCTGCACTTGGAGTCCCAATGAAAAATGGCCATATTTGTTGCCATCAAGTCTATCAATAGAATCCATGTAGGATAGTAGAATTTTATCGTTAGTTGATAACGATAGACAGCATAATTAAGATCATTAGAATATGCGTAGATGTAATAGGGAGCAAATCATGTGGGATTCACTTCAGAATTCTACATAAGGGAATGGAATAGTGAGATAATAAGAAGAGTCATCATGGTGAGATTAGCTCTTAAATCATGATGAATAGGTAAATGTAACAAGATCATGGTGAGATTAGCTCCAAAACCATGATAAATGTGCAATAAGGACAAATATTTAGTAAATAATCTTAAGATAGAGTAAGAAAAGAACAAGGTAGAATCATGAGATAAGTCATAAAGGTCACATATGTTCAAGAATGTTTAGTCTTGAGGTATGAAGTTCAAGTTGGTTAGTTTTCTCGTGAAATCATGTGAGGATAGTTTACCATAAAATGGAAGGTAAGTGGTAATGAGTAATTCTAAAAGCTAGGTATTAAGTTCGTCGTAACCACTTTGAGACCATTTGTTCAATGTTTATTCCTTTGCAACTGAGCAGTTGGAGTAAATATTGAGGCAAACAGTAGTTTGACATATAAGTTCTAAGTATACGATGTACACCTATACTAGGAGGTGTCATATACTACACATATAAGCTTTAATTATAGAGATGTTTTACTCAACTCTTATAATTCGGGCTTAGGATAATATGTGTTATATGTACGACATTTGGATTTCTTGGTTTTTCTTGGTTCTTATTGGTTGACAAGATCTATACATGAAATTTGACTTGGTTCTTCTCGGTTGCCACACCATTTGATGTTCTTCTTCTTCCTCCTCTTCATCATCGAATGAGAACTCTTCATGTGTTATCAATGCAATGTCAACTAATATCTTGTTGGTGGTATTCTTCTTGATGAAAGGCTTCTTGAAAGGGGCCCTTGACTTTTTCTTCAATATAAGTACACCACCATGATATTCTCTCTTCTCATATGGACTTTCGGCAACAAAATGGTAGCGGTCTCCACAGTTGAAGCAAGTTGTCAATCTTGAACCATTTTCTTTTCTACCATTTGGGTTGTTTCTTTGTTGAATCTCCATCTTGGCCTTGGCAGGATCTTTCCAAAAATTCCTTGCATAGAAGGCCATGTATTCACCATGAGCAACCTTGACATCTTCGGGGTGGCTCATAGCAAGAACTTCATCACTTCCTTCATCTTCCTCATACTCCACAACCTTGGCCATCAAGGCAAGCTTAACGCCATTACTCATTCCAAGGGCACGAGCACATGCATATTTGGCATTCTTGGCAGCAACCTTGAAGGTGGACATCTCTTGCATAACTTCATTGGAGGTCATGAGACGGTAATTCTGTCTTCCTTGAGACTCTTCAAGTCAGTGGGCTCAAAGGGCATGAGCACACTCACATATTTCCTTTTTATCCAAGCATCATCCACATGAGAGGCACCAACATTTCTAAAGGCGGTGGCAGTGGAGTTGAGTCTTCAATACATATCTTGATGGTCCTCACCATCTTTCATATAGAAGCCTTCGGCTTCATTGCTCAAGGCATCATATCGCATCCCAAGCTTCCTTGGAGGTGTTGAGGTGCTCAATGTGAGGGAAATCTTTTGGTCCCATGCCAAGTTGAATCATGTGCAAAGCGGTGGCATTGAGTTGACTATTCACCACTTCTATTCTTGTCAAGTTGGTTGGATCCTCAATTTTGAGTCCTTCTTCAATAATATTCCACAAGTCAATTCAAGAGCTGCGCACATGAGATTTCATCAAAACTTGCCATTGAGAAAAGGAATGTGTAGCTAGCATATGTGGGTCACCTCTATTACAACATGTTCGAGCCACACATCCACAACTAAATTGGAGGCTCCCGAATCCAAGCAAGCTACCACAACAATCAAAGACAAGCTTGTAAGAACCAAATCAAGGCCTAGGGTTTCCAATGAAACCCTAGAGCAAGGGGCCCTCAAGTGAATGAGGGGGAAATGAAGATCTATCTTGGTGAAGCTGTAGATCAAGGCCTCCTCCTTCGATTCCCCAAAGATCAGAGACTTTGGGTGGTTATAGAGGGAGATCTTTGAGATTTGGTGGCTCTAATGGGGTGTTATTCTTTTCTGCAACGAGCAGCTGGAGGTAGGGGATGAAGTGCCCTATTTATATCCCCACAGATTTCTGACTGTTTTCTGCCTATTGGGGAGTTTCCACACCGGGAACTCCGGTCTACACCGGAGATTCCGGTCTGACTCTGGTCCATCTCTGGACCACCAATCAGAATGTCCTGGGCCTGGTCTTGACGCTCCCTCTGGAGATTTGGCAAGGACTCCAGACCTGAGCACATTAGAGACTCTGGACTTTTCACACCAGAGATTCTGGTCTATTAAAATACACCGGATATTCCAGCCAATATCCAGCCTATCTCCAAACCCCTAGTCAGTCTGTCCCTGGGCTTCATCTTGGATTCACTCCAGAGATTTGAGGTGAAACTCCAGACCACACCGGAGACTCCGGTCTTTGCACACTGGATACTCTGGTCTAGACTTTCCAGGAAACTTTGGTTTTAGCCAGGGATTTTTCCACTATGACACGAACTTTTCTCTTTTAAGTAGATTGACTTGGCAATATTAACACATTCTAAAATGATCCACAAGTTGTTAACGAACACCAAAACTGATTAATACAATAAATGTCCTTTCAATCTCCCCCTTTTTGGTGTCCGATGACAACAAGAGGTTTTTCATGAAATTCTTAAAGATAAGAAACATAGCTATGCTCCCCCTAACGATGTGCATCAAGAGATACATGTAGTGTAATGCATATTAGATAATAGAAGATAAAGGTTCACATAGCCTGGGCATAGTATGTCCATAAACACAGTAGATAGTATCACAAGAACCAAATAAAGCAAATGTTTGAATTTAAGATAACAACATAGGCAAATATGAAGCAACGAAATACCCAACCCATGCAAATCCCGGATGATCCTAATAGACATCTTCTCCCCCTTTGGCATCGAAACACTGAAAGGGAAAGTCCAAGCTATCTCCCCAAAGGAATCACTCAGAGTCATCATCGCCGTCATCCTCATCCTCGTCATCCTCATAATCATCATCAACACCTAGAACCTAGGGGCCTTTGCCATGAGGGAGAGAGAAGGAAGTACCCTCAGAAGCAAATCTAGATGTGACCTCTGAGAAGGTCTTCCAATCAACTAAGCTATCATTCATTGCATTCCAAGCACCAAAGGAGAGCATGTGATGTAAGTCTACAGACGGTTCAGCCCCATGCTTATCTGTGTATTCGGTCTCCCTTCCTCTTCTTCCTCTTCTCTTTGATCCTTGATTTCCTTAAGGAGCTTCTCAATTATGCGGTTTCTCTTATAGGAGGCATGCTATTCCTTGTGAATGTCCACATTCATGCAGCATAGTGTCTTCTCCCAGAATGATGCCTTCTTAACCTTATCCTGAAAAAACTCACGTGTGACAGGTGCCATAGGAGCATTGGAGGCATTCTTCCTCATAGATCCCCTTGGAGTGGGAGCCTGCTCAGCCTCAGAAATCTCATTATCTTCACTAGCATATGGCTGCCTAGGAGTTGGGCCCATTCTCCCTTTCTTTTGGAGAGCCACAGAGACATACTTGTCGTGGTGGTGTCACGGCAGATGCCATGGATAGGCTAAAGGTGGGGCCAATATGCACTAGAGGAATCCAGGGAGGGATAGTGTGGTGATTCCACACACAGATGCTTTGTATTCTCCAAGCTAGATGAGTTTACAAGTGCTCCTTGAGCTGTATTGGGGAGAGGAGGAAGAAGGGACACTCTTACTCTCACCACTATCTATCTCCCAGGAACCAACTACTCAAATGCCAACCAACCCCCTTCTACAGAGGCTCTAGCGCTCCTTATAAAGGGGAGGCTAGGTCTCCAATTAGGGCATACGTGGAGGCATATTCCTAGGAATATGCCTCTTGCCAAAATAGCAAACCGACCGGATCACTTTTCGCCATCGTAAGCCATGCAGAGGCTACGTAAGCCTCTGTGGCGCCAGCGTCATCCGACACAGGGCGCGTCACCCTTGTCGGCCACGCCTCGGTGGTCCTTCCCTCTGTCCGCTTCGCTCATGGTCCAGCGTACAGTGACCACCTTTTGAGCAGCGAGATACCTTCCTCCTCTTGCAAGCCTGATATAACCCGGATCGTACCTGGTTAATCCAGCCCTGTGGGTACCTGCATACAAGTTATAAAATACCTGCCAGCATACGACATACGTCGGCCGGGACTCATTTGGGCAGACATCCTCTGGTCCGGGTTACACCATGATTCGGCCTGCCTTGAGGTGACTCGGCTAGCATTCGCTTTGACCTTGCCATACCTCGGCTAACTCGGCCTCTATAACCCGACGTGACCCTACCCGGGGGTATCCCCCCAACATTAGTCCCCGAAGCTGGTGCGGTCTTAGTAGCGTCAGCCGCTAAGGCCATGGCAGGTTCAATTTACCGAGCCTTTTGCTCCTTTTTTCGAGTTACCTCATAGTCCGGATTTCTTGGGCTAACTTTCCCTTGGAACATTCCGAGTTTTCACTCGCTGGCCGGGTCACCCTTTAGTTATCCGGGTTATCCTTCCTTCTCTCATATGCTTCCCCACGTCCCACGTGGTGGGTAATCATTATGTGGCCTCATTTTAAGGGTTTGCGCCAGTTACTACACTTATTGTCAGGTGTTACTGTTGCACATGTCGCGTCGTGACTGCCTCCTCATTAACTGTATCACCACGTCGCATCGTGGGATCCCCTGTGCCCAGTGGCCCTTCCTGTGGCTCGCCTCTGATCGGCTGATCCGGGTAATACACGGCCACACCATGTGGCCTCGATGCACAACGCGATCCCACTACCCCCACTAGGGCGTGGTTAAATAGGGGAGGGGGCGCGTCCCTTGGCCACTTTCCACTTCTCGCGCCCCTTTACCTCTCTGCCCTTTCTTCTTCCTAGCGACAGCGCCGCCGCCGCCGCATCTGCTTACCAGCACCGCCGCCGCACCATGCCTTTTCGCACCTGCATCGCTGCCGCTCCCACACAGCTCCCCCGCCACTTGTACGCGCCAGTCCAAGGTTCTGCCCCCCACCTCTGCTAGGGCTGGTGAGGACAGCGATCTAGATATGACTGAAGAGGAGCTCGCTGTCGCGGAACATGAGATGGAGGAGGAGGCGGAAAACATAGAGCGTGACGCCTGGGCTGGTTCCTGGGTGTGCCAGGACGACCTGGACTGGCTCTACCGCACCCGCCGCATCCCCGAGGGCGTGATTGCCCGCCTCGCCTCTGAGGAGCTCGCGCCCTCACCCAATCCGGGTGAGTTCGTCATGTTCCTCTCCCATTTTCAACGCGGCTTCGGCCTCCCCGTCAGCGATTTCTTCCATGACTTCCTCAATATCTATGAACTTCAACCACACCATCTCCCGGCGAATGCCATCACATCCCTTTCTTCCTTCGCCTCCACCGTAGAAGGATATGTCGGATTGTGGCCCACTAAAGAGCTCTGGATCCGGTTCTTCGG
Organism: Avena insularis; assembly: GCA_023614405.1. Taxonomy (NCBI): domain Eukaryota; kingdom Viridiplantae; phylum Streptophyta; class Magnoliopsida; order Poales; family Poaceae; genus Avena; species Avena insularis. Next base: position 290,031,348 of record CM042694.1, read on the forward strand.
TCTACAAAGGAACGTGATTCCGAATAAACTGCTTGACCCGGAGGACAAACATCTGACTCAGTTCGGTGCTGCCTCTATTTGTCCCTGGAAACAATCCGTCTTTCCCCGGGTCACGAGGCTTGATTCATGCAAGGGCTGGGCCCAAACTTTCTTCTATGTCAGAAATGGCACGAATGAAGATCTGATCCGGCTGCGCCCCTATGCTCCGGGTCCTCCTAATCCGGATTTGTGGGACCGGGTTTCCAAGAAACCCACTGTCTTGGCGAATCAAGTCAACAAGCGGTTCCAGGAGCTGAAGGATTCCGGGCTGCGCAACGAAGATGCAATGATCACTTTTGTCCGCAGCCAGATCTCCCCTCTCCATAAGCGCACACACAAGCTTTGCCACATGAGCTGGCGCCTTGACCCCAACCGGACCTCCTCTTTTGAACTGAACAACACTGAGATATTCCACCGGGTCAAGGCCCTTTTCACGACCGATAAAAACTTCTCCGCTGATTGGGAGTGGGGGATAGAACATTTCTTCCAGGACAAGCCTCCTCCTATGGTAAATCTCGTGATTCAATCTTTTTCCGAGTTACATTCTATGTCGGATTATGTTGTTTATCTGATCCTTTTGTATTTCCTTCTTAGATGTTTCTTCAGCAAACCCTCGAAGATGGAACCAAGCCTTCGCTCAAATGGGCGAAGGATCGACTTGTCTCGGACGAGGAGGAGCCGGATCAGGAGATGTTCTTGCCATTCCTCGATGCAACTAAGCGACACACTGGTAACTTTTCTTCCTTAAGAGATTGGCTTGATGATGAAGATGATTCCGACGTTGAGGTGATGGAAGCATTTGACGTTGTACCCCTTTCTTATGCCTTTCCGGCTTCAGCTAACCCGGCTGGGCAGATCCACGAAGATCCTCCTCTTGCCACGGGTGAGCCGGTCCCAGCCGCTTCTAAGAAACGGGCTGCCACTTCTGCTGCTTCCTTCGGACCTGCCAAAACGACCAAGAGGAGGAAGAAGTCCGCAGATAAGACCGCCACCAAGCCTCCGACAAAAGCCATAGTCCGGAGAGCTCGAAAGCCCAAGGAGCCCTTGACTTCTGACGAGTAAGTCATTTCTTCCTTTGTCTAATTCTTTGCTTCATGCTTTGCTATTCATATGATTTTCCTTGGTTATAACTTATTATTCGTTGTTTGATTCGGCAGGGCTATGGTGGAGGTTCCTCAGAGCGGATCTAGCATCGCTTCGACTCTCCGGCATACCCCATCTCCCCCTCGTGGCGATGATACACGCCTGCTAAGCCCCATTCAGGATGGTTTAGTGGCTGCTCCAGGTTCTAGCCCACCTCGTCCAGAGGAGGGCAACCTTGGAGTAGGGGGAAGTGGCTCTGCGGAGGCAGCGGATGCTCCCAGCTCCTCTTCAGCTCAGCCGCAACCTGCCACCTCCGAGGTACCCACAGCACCCCCGCCAAAACCAGCACCAACACCAACAGAAGCATCATAAGTACAAGTAGCAGCACCAACTCCTTCTGCCTCGTTCGAGTCTTCCAAGACTCGGCGACAAGGCCCAGTTAGCACCAAGGCTGCACCCAACACCAAATCCGCAGCTCAAACTTCAACCTCTCAGCAGCAGCCTAAGGCCAAGAAAACTTCTGACGCCGCCAGGGCAGCATCCATCGAGGCTGGACAGTGCACGCTCGCGTCCATGCTTCCGAAGAAAACTCCACCGAAGAAAGATGCCCCCTCCGGGTCAGCTAGGATGCAACTTGCATTGTACACCAGCCCCGCTGCTGCCCAAGTGGAAAGGAGGGAGGCCCACGCCAAGGGTTTGATTGCGCCCCATATGCTTAGTGGAGAGCGCTATCCTCTAGCCCTAATTGAGTTCGTCAATAACTAGAACAAGGCAGATTTCGTCAATAACGACGATCTCCCGGAGAAGTTTGGGCCTGTCGAGTTTGCCGCACAAATGAACACGGCCGCCAAGGCTATCAACCTTGCCGGCCGGATGATGGAGGTACGCTACTTTGTCTTTTCTTTAACATGTACTAGTGCTTAGTGATATAACCATTAGTCCCCGAGCCTCCGGGGGAGTAACTTGTTACTCGGTCGGATGCTCCTTAAAGAACTAGTGTAGCTCCTTAGTAACTTCGGATATGCACACACCTAGAGCCAGGTTAAGTTCCACTTGGCCCGGATCTTGTACACTTTGAATATGCACACACCTAGAGCCGGGTTAAGTTCCACTTGGCCTGGATTTATACACTTCGGATATGCACACACCTAGAGCCAGGTTAAGTCCACTTGGCCCGGATTTTGTACACTTCGGATATGCACACAACTAGAGCTGGGTTAAGTTCCACTTGGCCTGGATCTTGTACACTTCAAATGTGCACACACCTAGAGCCGGGTTAAGTTCCACTTGGCCCGGATTTTGTACACTTCGAATATGCACACACCTAGAGCCGGGTTAAGTTCCACTTGGCCCGGATCTTGTACACATCCAATATGCACACACCTAGAGCCGGGTTAAGTTCCACTTGGCCCGGATCTTGTACACTTCGAATATGCACATAATTAAGTCAAATTTGCTTTTCTCAGGTCACCACCAATCGTTGGAGTGCTGAGTTTCAGCGCCTCTTGGACACACACAAAGCGCTGCGCTCGAAACATTCTGCACTTCTTGCTGAGTTTGAAAAGAGGGGTAAGTTTTCTCTTTGCCTTCTTCCTTATCCTTCCTTGCTTTTCTGCCGAACTAATCTGTTATTCGGATTGGACAGCCGAAGTGGAGGCCGAAAACACCATCATGAGGAAGAACTTGGATCAGATAAAAGGTAAGTCACTTCGGTTACTTAATTTCTGTGCTCTCTTCCCTTTCTCCTGAGCTCGGAAAATATTCATACCTCGGCTTTGCCGGGTCAACAAACTATTTCAGCATCCCTTGAAGATAGTGTGCCCATGCCTGATATGATGCTGCATTTTCTCAAACAAGCAGGGCAACACCAGGCCGAACTTAAGAAGAAGGATGATGAGCTTGCCCAACTCCGAGCCAAAGATGATGAAATTGCCAAGCTCAAGGCCGAGATGAAAAAGCTTAAGGAGCTCCATAAGGTTGAGATGAACATGGCTGGCCAAGATTTCACTGAGGAGCAAGAACGCATCAAGCTTCAACTCACAAAAGATCAAGAGCTACTGAAGGAGGCCGATGTCAAGCTTGAATCAACAAATGCTGAACTGGAGATACTCCGGAAGAGGCATGCTGATTGCACCATAGAGCTGACCCGGATCCATAGTCATATCTCTCGTAAGTTCTTTTCCTTCAGCCGACATGAATTTCTCCGGGTCAACCTCCTTTACTTATTTCACTTGTCTTGTTTTCAGGCAAATTCCCAGAGGGTAATGCGATTGCGGCTACTGCCGTTGCCAAGTTCCGCCAGCAGAGGGGTACTCCAACTGGTCCTGGATCTGAAACCATTCCCTTTGACATGGAGGACTTGCTGGTCAGCCTATCCTCTCGCCTTGAGATTATAAAAAACTATGGTTCGGATATCCTAGACACAACCGTCCTGATCTTTCACACCCTTTGGACTCAAGAGGATGTTCCGGTGGGATCCATTGCCTTGATCAACAGATTGATAGATTGTGAGACCCACCTTGACCTCTGGAGGAAATCCACCGCATGCACCGGAGCTGAAACTGTTCTCCACTTCGTGCTCATATGGTTTGAGAAAATAAATCTGAATCTTTTCGAGCGCTTGCGCACTGGATCAAGGTGGTCAAGTGATCTGGATTGGATAGCTCGGCGCAAGGCTTGCGCCCATAACCTCATTCAGTTTGCCCCCATCCATCAATGGATCGAGGGACCAAGATTTCTTGGTGTTGTTGACGACGAGTATGTCGAAGATGGTTTGGATGAGGAGGAAGAGGACGAAGCCTCAGACGTCGACGAAAATGAAAATGACGATGAAGCTGAGGCTAGAGTTCCACCTGCTAGCGCTGAGTTACCTCCTCCTGCTGCTCCTTGAGCACCCAAAAAACACTTTGAAATTTATCAGATCCTCGGTATGCCGGGTGCAGATGTATTAAGCATACTGATTATGTTTTGCTACCAAGTTATTTATGCCGGATTATCTTGGGCGTAGTCCCCGAGTTTCATTTTCTTGTTCCTTGGTAGTTGTTCTTAAACTCCATAATACCGCTGGTAGTTCTTCTATCTAGCACCCCGCTGATCTTTGCAGTGGCTCAATGAGCCGGGGTTTCATCCTAGATAATACTAATCCGTTGGATCTCTCCACTTGTCCGTTCGATACGAGGTGGGCTACCGAGGCAACGTCCAGCTGGATCTTCTTATCTCGGCAGAATCATGCAAATGCTCCTTCAGCAAAATTGGTGATGTTATCTGTTATGATACTGTGAGGATAGCCATATCTCAAGATGATATCTTTGAGGAATGTCACTGCTGTAGCTCCATCACATTTTCTTATTGGATTTACTTCAATCCACTTTGTAAACTTGTCAACCATGACCAAGATATGGGTCATGTTCCCTCTCGCCGGCTTAAATGGGCCAACCATATCCAAACACCATATAGCAAATGGCCAGGTAATTGGTATGGTCTTGAACTCCGACATTGGCATGTGTGTCTTGGTAGCATACCTCTGACATCCGTTGCATTTTCTTACTAGATCTTCTGCTTGTTCCAAGGCACTTGGCCAGTAGAACCCATGCCGGAAAGCTTTTGCCACTAAGGCTCTAGATGAGGCGTGATGCCCACATTCCCCTTGATGTATATCTCGGAGGATGTCAAGCCCTTCTTCCGGGTCAACACACCGCTGCAGGACATTCGTGACACTCCTCTTGTATAGTTCGGCATTGATAATTGTGTATGCCTTTGCGTGCCTCTGAATTTGCCTAGAAAGCACCTCTTCACTGGGCACAGTTCCATCCTTCAGGAATTGAAATATGGGCAGTGCCCAAGCTAGTATAGCTCGCACCGGAAACACATCCTCATCAATTTCCATTTGATCCACCAACATAACCTCGGCAGGATCGCGCTGCACAGTCCCCGGGTTCTGCGAAGCAGTCCCCGGGTTTCCTGAACCACTTCCCACATCAATGTCCATGGGTACAGCTCCAGACTCCAGGTCTGCCGGGATGAAAATTGAGTCGGATTCCGGGGATGGCCTGATAGATGGTTTTCTGAGGTGCTCTAGTGCTACACCCAGCGGAATTGCTTGTTAGGTTGATCCGAGCTTCGACAATACGTCGACAGCCTCATTTTCCACCTGAGGTACATGGTGAAATTCGCATCCCTCGAAGTATCCCGATATTTTCTGCACATGAAACCTGTAAGATTCCATGTTTGCATCCAAAGCATCCCATTGCCCTGAGACTTGCTGAACCACCACATCTGAGTCACCGAAGCACTGGATCTGACGTATTCCAATTTCTTTTGCCACTTTGATCCCATCCACAAGTGCTTCATATTCTGCGACATTGTTCAATGCTGCAAAATGGATCTGCAACACATACTTCAGCTGGTCGCTCTTGGGTGAGGTAAGCACAACTGCGGCGCCTAACCCGGTTTTCTTTTTTGACCCATCAAAATGCATTCTCCAGTAGTCCGGATCTGGCAATGGTGGCTCATATTGCATCTCGGCCCAATCTACGAAAAAGTCGGCCACGGCCTAAGACTTGATCGCATCTCTCCTATCGAATTGTGGAGCATAAGGAGCTAGTTCAATTGCCCATTTTGTGATCCGGCCACTTGCATCCTTATTGCTCATTATCTCAGATATGGGGGCTTCACATATCACTATAATTGAGTGTTCTTCAAAATAGTGCTTCAGCTTCTTTGCTGCCATATATACACCATATGCCATTTTATGATAGTGAGGATAGTTCTGCTTTGATGCTGATAATACCTTGCTCATGTAATAGAATGGCCTCTGCACCGACATACCCTCTTCGTCGTGCTCTACCACTATTACTGCACTTACAACTCGGTTGGTTGCGGCTACGTAGAGCAACATTGACTCTTTTGATAGTGGAGAGGCTAATATTGGTGCAGTGGCTAACATTTTCTTTAGTTGAATGAAGGCTTCATTGGCCTGCGGCGTCCATACGAATTTGTCTGACTTTTTCATTAGTTGATAGAGAGATAATGCCTTTTCTCCCAACCGACATATAAACTGACATAAGGATGCCAGGCAACCAGTGAACTTCTGGACATCGTTAAGACACTTCGGCAATTCCATTCTTTCTATGGCTCGGATTTTCGTTTGGTTAACTTCGATACCTCGGCTGGAGACAAGAAATCCGAGTAATTTTCCAGCCGGGACACCAAAGGTACACTTCTCCGGGTTAAGCTTCATTCGGAATCTCCTTAGGTTCGCGAATGTTTGCCTGATATCGTCAAGGAGCGTTTTGCTTTCCTTGGTTTTTATAACCACATCATCCACATATACTTGCACATTTCCACCAATTTGATCGTGCAAACATTTTTGCATACATCTTTGGTACGTTGCCCCTGCATTACGTAAACCAAAAGGCATGGTGCGATAGCAATAAGCCCCATACGGGGTGATCAACGCAGTCTTTATTTGATCATTCGGGTTTAGAGGTATCTGGTGGAAACCAGAATATGCATCTATGAATGACAACAGTTCACACCCAGCAGTAGAATCTATGACCTGATCTATCCTTGGTAGTGGGAATGGATCTTTGGGGCACGCCTTATTCAGGTTCGTGTAATCGATGCACATACGCTAAACCACTGCTACATTCGGATCATCTTTCTTCTTTTCCACAAGCACCAGATTAGATAGCCAATCCATGATAAACCCAGCTGTGAGGAGCCGAGCTATCTCATCCCCAATGACTTTTCTCCTATCTTCGGCGAAGCGGTAGAGAGGTTGCTTCACCGGCTTTGCTTCGGGTCTCACATTCAGAGAGTGCTCGGCCAACTCCCTCAGAACACCTTGCAAGTCCTGTGTGGACCAAGCAAAGATATCCCGATTCTCACGGAGGAAGTTGACGAGCTCGCTTTCCTATTTGTTAGTTAACCCGGCACCAATCGTTACAGTGCGCTCTGGGAATAGATCATCAACAGGTACTTTCTTTGTATCCTTTGTTGCTTGAAATGAGACACTTCAATGCGGGTTACTTAGCGCCGGCATATACTGATGTGCGGATTGAGCCAATGCCGCTACTTCCTAGATCTTTCTCTTTTCTTGTGCGATCACAAGTGACTCGGCTAGGTTAGACTCGGCTGGCGCACACTCAATGGAACGTCGGAAATCTCCTGCTATGGTAATTACTCCATTTGGCCCGGGCAACTTCATCTTCATGTAACTGATGTGACAACTTTCCATGAATTTGTTTAGGGCTGGCCTGCCGAGTAACGCGTGATATGCGCTTTCTAAGTTGACAACCTCAAACTCCAAATTCTTAGTTCGGCAGTTATCTCGTGTGCCGAATAATACGTCAACCCGGACCTTGCCAATGGGTTCACAGGAAATGCCTGGCACAATACCATGGAAAGTTGTCCTCGTGGCCTGGAGCATGTTCTCCGAGATACCCAACTTGCGCATGGTATCCACGTACATGATATTGATGCTGCTGCCATTGTTAATCAGTACCTTGGAAAATCTCACATTGACATTTGGCCCGATGAACGTTGGGTCCAGCACCAACGCATATGAACCAGGGCTCGGCATAAGCTTGGGATGATCCTTGATACTCTAGGTAATTTCCTGATCCGACCAAGGCATATACCTCGTCACTGCCAGCATAACCGCATTCACTTCCATATGTCGGCGTTGCAAGCTCTTTCTATTTGTTTCTTCCGTGGTAAACACACAGCAACTCTGGTGATGCTCTCTGTATTCATTTCTCCCCTCATTTTCGGGGTACCTTTGATCTGGTTGATGCTGATTTTCCACCTGATGCACTGCATCCCTTCTCTCCTGGTTTTCATACCTCGTCGGAGGTGGTGGCAACATTAACTATTGCGTGTTCGCTCTAGAGAGCAATTGCTGCCGGGGTAACTCCTGCCGAGGTTGATCGTTCCGAGGTGCCTAAGCATTCCCCAAACCACTTTGTTCAATATTCCTCATCCACTCGCATTGTCGAGTCGTGTGACCCGCCGGGTTACTCGGATTTGGCGTGTGAAATTTACACGGCTGATCCAGCATTGCCTCATACGTATACCTCGGCCGATCTTTCTTTTCTTGCCACTGTTTCTTCTGCTCTGGTGTCCAAGTTTTCTTGCCATCGTTTCTCGGAGTCCATTGTTTTCCTCCAGTTTTCTGATGCTGATTACTCCCTGCTTCGGGTTGATCTTGATTTACATCAGCAACTTGTTGTGAACCGTACCTGTAATCCGGTGTATCATCTCTTCTCTTACCCCGGTAGTCATTCCGCCGGGATGATCTGGCTCCATCTCGCTGGTAGTACTCCTCATTTGACTCGTTTGGCATAAGCCTAGGTTGAGTCGGATCACCCAAAGCATATGAATCAGCAATCCGGATTGTCTCTGCCAGTGTAGTTGGCATATCCCTTTGTAACCTTTGCCATAGCATACTTGCATATCTACACCCTTGTGCAAACCAAGCTATTGCCTGTGACTCAATCACGCCCTCACATGAGTTTCTCACGGTGCACCATCAGGCCAGGAACTCCCTGTCTGTTTCATTTGGTCTCTATTTGCACATTGCTAAGGTCTGTGGCCTATTCTGCCTCTGATACGTGCTCAAGAAGTTACTGACAAACATTTCCTCAAAATCAATCCAACAGTTGATACTTCCGGGCGGTAAATTGTTTAACCATACCCTTGCTGGCCCCTCCAGCATCTGAGGCACGTATCTCACAGCCCATCTCAAGTTGCATGTAGCAATTTTCACGGCCGTTGCGTAGTTGATCAACCAATCCCCCGGCTTTGTGCTACCGTCATATGAGGTAATTGGAAGTTAGGTACTAGAGGCTCTTTCATGATCCGGGGCCCAAAGCACACTGGACCCGGAGGACCTTGCCCCTCAATCTTCTCCGACCTATAGAGCCGATCCAGTTTTAACTTGGCGTCGTCGGGCATCAAGTTCCTACTTCCCAACCATGACCCTATCACGTGATAGTCCGGCCTAGGGTATCCTGCGTTCACCATTTCCGAATCACCATCATTGTATCTATCTTGCTCTTGTGGAGCGCATCTCTGTTGCATACCTTGGCCGGCACTTCGCTCTTGCCGTGGTATATTCCGCTGCTGCGGTTGCCCTGCACCCGCCGAGTTGTGCTGTCCGGCATTGCCGTTTACAGCTTTTCCCTGACCAGCATTGCCTTGGTCGCGGTTACCTCGTCCAGCTTCACCTCAGCTGACACTCCGTCAATCCTCGTTTCCCTGCACTGCTTTTCCTTTCCCTGCCCCTGCCGAGTCATAGGGGACTATCTGTTTGTTTCTCCTCGCTGAGGTTACCACTTCCTATCTTCTTGGGCCACCATGAGGGGATGATGCAGCTCCAGCAGATTTCTCCGGGTTACCTACCGCTGAATAAACGACTTTGGAAGCCCCAGCTCTAGCCGGGTTAGCCCTGAGCAACTCTTCATTTTGTCTGTTAGCGATCCGAACTAACTCATTGACCCTCTCCTGCTGTCTTTTCCGGGCTTCACCCGTCAAACCCTCTAACTCCGATGCAGCTCCATCCGCTGCTCTGAGGTTCTTTGCCGGGGTACTGTACTTCGGCAGCTCCATGGACAAAATGTTCTCTGACTCCTCAACTCTAGTATCACCCTCTTTGTTCATTTCACTGATGAGGTTTCTCCCCTTTACTTTTACATCATCTACCTTATTCGGCTTTGCGTACTCGTGTAGTGTCATGTTCAATGACTGCTGAGCCGCAGCTATCTTTTTTGCACCTTCTAGTATTTTCTGCCTAGTTTCTTCTAACTCGTCCTGTGCCTGAGCCGGATCTACCGCTGGTGCTATGGGGCTCTCTAGGCTATCTATCGCCTGCTCTAGCAGGTTCTCTGGCCTCTCTAGTGGAGGACCTCTACTTTTCCTTGGTGCCTTGGGTGTTACCTCCGCATCTGGTGCTGGATCCTTGCTCGCGCCAGCGCCAGGCGCCGTCATCATCACTTCGGCGCGGTCAGAGGAACGAGTGATACGCGCCCTGTGAGCCGCGCTAAGGGGTGGCTTGCCTCCCTCGACGACGTGCTGCGGGTGGACGCACGACGCATCGACGGCGACGTAGATCTTGTGAGCGCCAAACTTGACGAAGAGGCCGTTGCGCGGAAGAGGTCGTTTGCCGAAGCAGCCAGCATTGTTGCTGATGAAGTCCAGTGCTCCAAAGCGTTGAACGAGCCTAGAGACGATGCGTTCACCGTTGCCGATGAGGTTTCCCGTCCGGATCTTCACTCTTGGTAGCGCCGCTAGCCCCACGGTGGGCACCAACTGTCGTGGTGGTGTCACGGCAGATGCCATTGATAGGCTAAAGGCGGGGCCAATATGCACTAGAGGAATCCAGGGAGGGATAGTGTGGTGATTCCACACACAGATGCTTTGTATTCTCCAAGCTAGATGAGTTTACAAGTGCTCCTTGAGTTGTATTGGGGAGAGGAGGAAGAAGGGACTCTCTTACTGTCACCACTATCTATCTCCCAGGAACCAACTACTCAAATGCCAACCAACCCCCTTCTACAGAGGCCCTAGCGCTCCTTATAAAGGGGAGGCTAGGTCTCCAATTAGGGCATACATGGAGGCATATTCCTGGGAATATGCCTCTTCCCAAAATAGCAAACCGACCAGATCACTTTTCGCCATCATAAGCCGTGCAGAGGCTACGTAAGCCTCTGCGGCGCCAGCGTCATCCAACACAGGGCGCGTTACCCTTGTCGGCCATGCCTCGGTGGTCCTTCCCTCTGTCCACTTCGCTCATGGTCCAGCGTATAGTGACCACCTTTTGACCAGCGAGATACCTTCCTTCTCTTGCAAGCCTGATATAACCCGGATCGTACCTGGTTAATCCGGCCCCGTGGGTACCTGCATACAAGTTATAAAATACCTGCCGGCATACGATATACGTCGGCCGGGACTCAGTTAGGCGGACATCCTCCGGTCCGGGTTACACCGTGATTCGGCCTACCTTGAGGTGACTCGGCCAGCATTCGCTTTGACCTTGCCGTACCTCGGCTAACTCGGCCTCTATACCCCGGCGTGACCCTACCCAAGGGTATCCCCCCAACAATACTCCACAAGATTACGAGGAAGAGCAAGAGTTGAAGCATGAGACTATGAGTTGATGAGCCCCGTCACTAGAGCTGCATATGGGGAGATTTTCTGAAGAGAATGGCCTGGTGCATCTCCTAAAAAATGAAGTCCATGATGTCGATAGTGAAATCTGCAGCTGTAGGGCCAACACAATACACCTTGTGAGCATGGTGGAGCAAGTTGACTAGGCCACACCTAATAGCATCATCATTTCCAGCACTTGGGGAAATGGTGTGGCGAAATATCCTCAACAGCAAATTGTGGAGAGGCTTGAGTCCCTTGGACCCCCGAATAGTGCCATCCTTCCCATAGAGAGGTGCTAGCTTGTTTTTGCTTTCTCCAAGAGCAACATCATGCATTCGGTGGCCAATAGGAACAGACATGCCACTGAAGGTTTGGTGAATGACTCTGGCCTCATCATGATCAAATACAACAGTGGCATAGAATTGTTGAACCAGGCTAATGTTGTAGTCCTCATGGAGCTCCATAAGGTTGTGCAGCCCAAGCTTCTCAGTGACCTAGAGAGCATCTGTGAATTAGTCATTGGCATGCATGAAGGGGAAGTCCATATACCGTTGTGGACAAACTGGGGACTTGGTGAGCTTGTGATAGATATCTGTCATGAATACATTTTGCTCCTTCCTCCAATAACATGGGTCTTCGCTGGTTCTTAGCGAGTCATAGAACCTTGTCTTGCATAGCTCACAGTATTCTTTCTTTGACATATGGGCAAGAGACTGCAAGCATGGCATACTTGGCCCTTTTGGCACGGTTTTCTTCCTCCGCTCATGGTTCCTTATCATATATTCAGCATCTCTGGCCAGATGCCTCCGAATAGACGGCGGAATAACATACTATCCAGCTTCCTCATCAAACTATGGGTCCCCTCTTTTGGACTTGGCTTTGGTGCGACCACGACGAGAACCAGACCCTCATGCGAATCTATAAAAGGGGGATAGCATGGAGGTGAGCATATATGTCCCGGAGATAAAACAAGACCCTCAAGCCCTTATAGGATGTGCTAGAAGTAATCCACACCAGAGTCTCTAGTGTGCAACACCGAAATCTCTAGTCCAGGCTGGAATCTCCGGTCTGGAGATATCGGGTTGCACATGGAGGTTACGAGAGGCATTAATTCTAGTAGACCAGGCAAGGAATCGAAGCTATTGTGATAGTAGTGCACGTAGACATGATATTCCAGTGGAAGAATCGGTGCATTGCTCAAAATAAATGAAGGGGATGAACCCTAGGTCCATGGTGAGAGAAACGGTATTAGATCTGTCCATTGGAGAGATTCCATCGAAGGGGAACGACCCAACGGTGGAGAGGGTGGAGGTGGCCGGCGGAACGACGGATCCCAACGGCTTCAGGGCCCCCGGGCAGCAGTTTTGGAGGAGGAGGTGATGGGTGTGAGGGTGGAGGACGAGGTGGAAGAAAGAGTTCTGTGTGCCTCTTTCACCCCAGCTTCCTTTAGTCACTTCCCGAAACCGTCCCAAACCGGAGACTCTGGTCCTCTTCAACCAAAACTGCCAGTTTCAAGTGTATGGGGACATATATGATTGAGAGAAAATTTTGTAAGAAGGGAAAAGGCTTGGGTTAAGATGCCAAACTATGAAGAACTAAGAATCAGTGAAACCCAAAATAAATATCCAGTAAAGCTCAAATTTACTCAAAAGAAGAACCAACTCTTCACAACAAAGAGGGCGGTGGCCGATGCCACCATGTAAGAGTGCGAGGCATGCCACCGCGAAGAATTATCCTTGGGTTCCTAGCTACTACTCATCAATGAAGCTTACATATCACAAAATGATATTAAGATAATTGATTTTCTTAATTTTGGCATTATGGGGGAGGGATAGCCCAATAGATTAGGACCGCACTCCCCCTATCTCCATGCCTGCACATAAACTAAATATGAATCAAAATATAGGTGAGTATGCAAGATGATCAAGTCAAACTTCTTGAATCTATGATATTTAGTTCATTCCTCAAATAGAAAATCCTTGCTTCATCAAGTGGCTTCATGAATATATCGGCAAGCTGGTCTTTGGTTGACACATAAGATAGCTCAATATCTCCCCAAGCAACATGATCTCTAGTAAAATGATGATGAATCTCAATATACTTTGTCCTTGTATGATCCACCGGGTTGTAGAAAATCTTGATAGAACTTTCATTGTCACATAAAAGAGGCACTTTGTCACAATGGACACCATATTCCTTTAAAGTTTGTCTCATCCAAAACAATTGAGCGCATGCACCAGCGGCTGCCACATATTCAGCTTTGGCGGTGGAGAGAGATATACAATTTTGCTTCTTGGAGGACCAACACACCAAGGACCTACCAAGGAATTGGCAAGCTTTGGAGGTTGATTTTCTATCATCCTTATCACCAGTCCAATCTGAATCCGTGTACCCACAAAGAGAGAATGTTGAGCCCCTATGATACTGATACGTCCATTTTGCATCACTATTTTATATCATAATTACTGTTGTTCATTGATGTATTTCATATTAAGAGATGATACTTATGTTATTTCATCTATTTGTGCATGATTGATGACTTTTGGAGGATGAACCACCAGAGTCAGGATTTTGATGGAAAAAGCACCATCCAGATGCAATATTCACGAAGGTCAGAAAATCCAAGAAAATATACGGAAAGTCCTATTTTTTTCAAAAGAGGAAGGATGCCAGAAGGAGGAGTGGAGATGGGCCACAGGGGAGCCGCACCACCCCCCCGCGCGGGTCCCCCTGGCCATGCTACCAGGTGGTGTGGCCACCCTGGCCCACCTCTGGCATCACCCTTTGGTGTATATAATCCCCTCGAAACCCTAAGACTCAGGGGAGTAACCACAGAAAGATTTAGCCGCCTCTGTGGGGTGGAAACTGCAGAGAGAAAAAGAGCTCTCCGGCAGGCAGAAATCTACCGAGGAAATTCCTTCCCAGAGAGGGGAGATCATTGCCATCAAAACCGTCATCAAGCTAGACTTCATCAGGATCATCATCATCATCTTCATCATCATCTCCACCAGCACCATCATCACCACTCCGTACCGCTGTAACAATTGGGTTGAATCTTGTGTAGTTCTTAGGGGAAACTTTCCTGGTGTTGATTACTTGTTGTAGTTGATGCTATTGAGTGGAACCATTGAATTATTGTTCATGTTCAGATTGTTACTTATCATTATTTCATCTTTGATCTTGATCCATATGATGTCTCGTGAGTAGTTCGTTTAGATCTTGAGGACATGGGAGAAGTCATGTTGTTAGTAGTGGAATTGTGTTGAGAAAGATTTAATGGTTTGATATTTAAGTTATGGTGCTATTCTTCTAGTGGTGTGATGTGACCATCGACTACATGATACTTCACCTTTATGGGCCTAGGGGAATGCATTGTGTATTTGGCTACTAATCGTGGAGTTGCCGGAGTGACAGAAACCTGAACCCCCGTTAGGAAACCTTTGCATAAGGGAGCATAGGATCTCAGAGTTTAAGGTTGTGGTTCAGTTTTTATCTTAATTACTTTATTGTAGTTGCAGATGCTTGCAAGGGGTATAATCACAAGTATGTATTAGTCCTAGGAATGTCAGTACATTAGCATAGGTTCACCCACACAACACTTATTCAACCTGAGAAGATTAATCAACTATATGAAGCGAAACCACTTGACAATATTCTCATGTGTCCTCGAGAATGTTTGGTCATCTTAAGTAATACAACAGGCTTGTCCTTTGCTAAAGAAAGGATTGGGCCACTTTCTACGATTATTATTATTGTATTTTATTTACTCTCACTTTATTTATCTGCATTATCAAAACCCCCTATAAATCCGTTTGCTTAGTATTTACAAAGAATTCCTGATCCAAACCACTTGTCAACACCTTCTTCTCCTTTTTGGGTTTGACACTCTTACTTATCAAAAATAATATGATACACCCCCTATACTTGTGGGCCATCAAGACTATTTTCTGGCGCCGTTGCCGGGGAGTGAAGTTCTATTGAAGAGTGGAACTGGTAAAGGAAACTTCTACTATGAGTATTGTTTATTTCTATTTGTTACTTTATTTTCAATATGGATAATTCACTTAGTTTCTTATTTTGGAATACTACTACCACTACTAAGGTCGTAGATGAACCACCACCTGCTGAAATTGATCCTTCTAAAATACCTACAAATTTTTTTGATTGTGTTATGGGTAACTATTATTTTGGAGATGGAACTGTCCATCCCGGTGATAATTTGCTTTTTATATATGAATTATGCGGATTGTTCAAGTCTAAGGTATACAATAGATCAAGTTAAGAAAAAGTTATTCTCTGTATCATTGAAAAGAAGAGCTGGGGAATGGTATAAGCTGCTAAAGAATGGCAAATCTCTTGAATGGGAGGAAATTGTACCTCTCTTTTATTCCAAATTTTATTATCCTAGTGATATTCATAAAGATCGGAATCAAATATACAACTTTTGGCCTCGTGATGGAGAAAGTACCGCCCAATCTTGGGGGAGATTGAAGTCACTAATGCTCAAATGCCCTATTCATGAGCTCCCTAATAATATTATTATCAATAACTCTTATGCAAGGATTTCTCTTCATGATAAGGATCTGTTGGACGCCTCTTGTACTGGATCATTTACACGTATGAAAGAAGAAGCTAAATGGGATCTTCTAGACCGTATTCAAGACAATGATGAAGCATGGGAGAATGATAAAGGAAGAAAGTCAGGTATAAATTATGATTATGAATGCATTAAATCTTTTATGGGAACTGATAACATTCATAATATTAGTGTTTCTTATGGTATTGATTCTCAAAGTATTGCAAATTGTTTTAAGGCCTTTGCCTCTTATATTGAAATTCCTAAAAATAAATGGAACAAGTATCATGAGCCATATAAATATATTGTTACTTGTGTTTCTACTAGAAAATATTGAAGTTTGCACCGTTGATCATATTTTACCTGAACCTTACATCAACAAAATATCTTTCCCTGTTAAGGTAAAGGAGCATTCTATGATAACTAGTATGTCTAACAAAAGTACAAAGAAAGCTGTAGAACCCGATGAACAAATAGATGTTGAACCTGCAGTAGCAATTGTGAAAGACCTTGTCACTAAAAATGTAGAAGATGGGCACATTATCCTTTGTAAGGATACTTCTAATATTGTTTCACATCCTAGTAGAACTAGAAAAGCTAGTGTCCCTATGTTTCCTATCAAAATAAGTGATCATTGCTACTATGGTTCATGTGATAGTTATATCGTTAAATTTATTCATGATACTGAAAGTTATTATGAGAGAGGAAAAAATGTTTCTATGCATCTCAATAATATTAAGTTTCCTTGCTTTATGCTGAAAGTCTTTATGTCGCACTTGTTTTGCCTTCCTATGCTAGTAGCCTATGGTTTCAATAATTTAATTTCTTACAAAACTCCCTTGCATAGGAAGTGGGTTAGACTTAAATATGTGTATATTTGCTTCTTGATGCTCTCTTTTACTTTAATTCATATTCTTATGTGAGCATCATTGAAATTTGTCATGCCTATCTTAATGGCTATAAAGAAAGAGCTTTTTGGGAGACAACCCATTATATTTTTGCTTTAAGTTTTTGTTTATTTGAGTCCTGGAAGTCATTTCTTCTGTAATAACCTCTCCTTATACTTTTTTTGGTTTTTGTGTCAAGATCAGCCTCTAATGAGAGCGAAGTAATATTTGGGGAAGTTGTTGTCCCCAAAACAGATTTTTGGCTTCACCATAAAAAATCGTGAAAAATACCAGAACGTCGTACTAGTCTGTAACTTTTTGTGTGCATGCCCCAGGTTATTATTTAACTTTCGTTAGTTTTGCACTTTTTGAGTTGAGCAACAGAAGATTTTCGAAAAAATTGATCTTTACCTGCTGGTCTGTTCTGACAGATTTCTGCCATTTTTGCATTTGCCTCTTAAATCAATTTCCATTTTGAATTCTTTTGGGCTTTCGAAAGGAGTTGCTACAGTAGCTTATGTTTTGATGGATTTCAGTTGAAATTGAACCTAAAGGTTTATTATCTTGCATACGCTAATGTTGCTAATGAAGATTGTGTGAAGTTTTGTATGAAAGAAATTTTCAAGTGGTAGGAGAAAATGATGTAATGAGATGAAGATGGTCAAAAGATGAAGATGGTCAAAAGACTCAAGCACTATATTTTTGAAGATTCTTACAATGAAGATATTGATATTATTCAAGTGGTGACTCCGGAAGAATTTATTAAAGACCAAATTCAGAAACCTGCAGAGTCCGTTTTCAAATAGGTAACAGTTCTAGTAAGAAACGGTCCACGAAAAACAGAGAGTGTGGCCACCCGGAGGCCGGGGGGCTCACACCACCCCATGGCACGGGCCCACCTGGCCGTGCCACGAGAGGGTGTGGCCACCCGGAGGCCGTCTCCGACCCGTTCTCTCCCAGTACCTTCCTTTTGTTGTTAAACTTTGTAATATATAGTCCCACGGATCCCCCAAGGTCCGTATATCGTGTTCTCGTCGTGTTCTCGTTTCGATCTATTTCTGTCAGGAACTATTCTCAAGTTTATAAGCAAAATGGTCTCCACCAACAATAAGGGCAAGAAGCCTGTGGAAGATGATCTCCAAGACCCCAAGCAGGAGGAGGAGATTATGGTGCCCCGCTAAAACCACTACTAGAAAATCGCGTTGTTTTTGTGCATTGCATCGTCATGACCGCATGCTCATGTCATCATGCCACATTGCATTTGAGCATCGTCATCATCATGCATCTGTTTGTCTGAAACTATTTTCGAAAAAAATCTATTTTTGTTTTCTAAATACCCCGCCTTTATTTCAAATCGAAACCCCGGGCCTCCGGAATATTTTGGTTTGTCTAAATACGATTTGCAAAAGCCCCGTTTTAAATAATAAAATATTTATATTATTTTTAGGGGGCAGCCGAACCAGGCCCAAACCGGCCTAGCCGGCGACCCCCAATAAAAACCAAACAACCTACCCTAAGTCAAACCCTACCTAACCGGCTACCCTAACCGCAACCATCTCCCCCACCCCGCCTCCACTCTCTCTCTCTCTCAGCCACCTCACCCTGGCCACTCCCAGCCCTCCACCTCACCTCCCTGAGCCACCTCACCCCCTGGACACGGATCCCCACCCACATGCTGCCACCACCTGCACTTCCCCCTAGCTCCACCTGGCCCCAAATTTCCGTCGCCACCTGCCCCCTCCCGCGCCATTCCACCATCTCCCGCCCACCTGGTCGCCCCACCGACCCACACGCACACGTCCCCAGCCCCACCTGGGCGCACTCCCCGAAATGCCCCACCTGCCGCGCGCATCTCCCCGTACCCGGCCCCACCACTTCCCCGCCTGCTTTTTCCCTCCTCTCTCTCTCCCCACCAACCCCCCGCCTTCCCTCCTCTACCTCCGCGCGCCTGCTGCCGCCATCCCCGCCTCGATCCCCGCCGCCAAGCCGCCTCCTATGCTTCCCTCCTTCCGCTGCCGCCCCGCTCGAGCCCGAGCTCGCGCTGGCCCGCGCATGCATCGCCTTCCCCATCTCCCATCCACATCGCCACCCAACCATGCTTCAAACCCCCACCATCGCCTGCTCACCTCTCGCCGAACGCCTCTATCTCCGGCGAGCCACCTGCCGCCTCTAGTGCGCCCACCATCGCCGCCTCTCCGTCGAGCTCCACCACCGCCGGCCATCTCCTCCCCGTCCCCGCCTCCAGTCCGCCGCCGCCTCGAGCCTCCTCTCGCGCGCCGCCGCCGGCCCTCGCCTCTCACCTTGAGGCCGCGAGCTCCCCTCCTTGCACCGTTGACCGGCGCCACCCTCCACCGCTCGGCCTCACCGAGCACGCCTCCACCTCGACCGAGCCCCGCTTCTACCGCCCTCGCCCCCGAGTCCTGCCCCGCACCAAGCTCGCTCCAGACGTCCTTCCTCACGAGCGCCGTTGGCCGGCCTCCACCTCATCGCTGCGGCAGCCCGAGGCCTCCCTGGCCTCACCGTCTCCTCCAGCGCCTGCCTCTGACCCCCGTCGCCACCGCATCGCCATCTCCCCGGCCACCTCCTCCCGTCCGCGGCCCCGTCTCCTCTATGCAGGTTGCCGTCCCCGCCGCCGCTTTGAGCTATGCTGCCGCGCGACCCTCTGCCGCGTGCCCTCGTGTGGTTGAGGTCATGTTCTGGCCCGACCCGGCCATGCCCTTGTTCTTCCGGTGCTCCTCTTCTCTGCCTTGTTGGATTTGCTCTCTCGCCTGAGTGTGTGCTCATGTGTTTGTGCGGGCACCGAGTCCATTCAAGGTGTTACCATCCCTGCAGTATAGGGTCGGTAGGTTCTCGTTGTTGGTAGATGACCTGGCGAGCAACAAGGCATCCTTCTTGGAGATGAAGATGGTACCGAGAACTACCGTTTGTCGAGACCCGAGTTCCGCACTGACAATTGAAGTCGGAACCCCGAGCGTGCCGACATGGATCTGATGAACGAGACCCCCGTACCCGAAGGCCTCCGACACGGAACAACAAGGTCTCCTTCCCGGAACGCCATGAACTTCTTTGCGGACGCCAAGATCTTCTCCCGGAGTCCAAAGATCGAGACGGAACCTGGCACCGACACCCAAGAACCCCAACAAGTGACGCCAAGATCTACATCACGGATCCGCCGGGCGAGACCTCGAAGGCCATCGACGCGTGAAGATGTATCCTCGGAATTCCGAGGAGATCGGCAAGAACTCCTACACGGATGCCAAGACCCGAACCTGAAGACCGCCAAGATCGACACCGGAACGACAAGTACTTCACCCCGGATGCCAAGACCGACCCGATTCACGGACCCGACAAGATATTCGCGATGACAAGATCGACACCGACTAGGGCGAATCCGATGCGCCCCCTGACGCCAAACCAAGTCCTTCTTCCCGGAACGCCAAGCTCTCCTTCCATTGTCCGAGACCGATCTCGTCGATCCAAACCCCAGCTCTGGACCCGACCCCAAACCCCCGAAACCCAAGATCTTCCGTACCTAGATGTGTGACCCCTTTATCCGAGACCCCTATTTTTATAATATGACATTACCAACTGTCGCATATTAAATTGTTCATGCATGCATATCTGCCTGTGGTTTGGGGGCATTATGCCGATTCACCTCATAATCAAATATGGAGTCCATCTGCGAGATATCTTTGTCTTATTCCGGACTCCATTTAAATTGGTGTAGCAAACCGATGCCATGTTTTCTCTTGTTAATACAACATTTAATTTGCGGGGTTTCTAAATATCCGGAACCTATTAATTAATTGTCGGGACCCTGGTTCCGCTTAATACGGCCTAATTGCATCGCATCTGCATCATATCATAATCATGCCGGATCTTTTGCCGTAGTATTAAATACTGCATCCGGTGTTTCTTCTAGTGTTTGCTTCTTCGCGGATTAGGCCGATGAGTTGATGCGAGTATCGACAAGTTCTCCGGATATGATCCTTCGGCAGTGATTCCCAGGCGAGCATCTCTTCCCCTTCTACCTATTTTGCATTTATAGTCTTTATTTCCTCCTGTTGATCTATTGCTATCCGTGTCGTGATGCTTTAGTTTCTGTACACCAGTTATATTCCGTGCAGCCTCTATATTGCCTTGGACACCTCATATTACCTGTGTTTGGTAGATAGCTGGCCTTGCGAGTTGTAGTTTCTTGCTCAGGTGCGATCTCGTGTTGTCAAGTGCCACAGTTGTTGGAATGCTGGCAGATGTTTATGGTGGAGTGGATCATGACTTTAAATACAACTATTAAATTGTTATATATAACTAATGCAGAGGCATCGGTGGGCAATAGATGTTATTTGGTTCTTCCATGCTCACTTGTGTCCCGTAGGACCCCGAATACTTGATACTTGTTCCTTGACTATCGCACTATCCGCATATGGGACCATGAATCCCCTTAGCCACAGCTTGATTCATTCTTATTTCTTGGGGCCACAAAGTACTTTGGGGCTTTATTACTATCCTGTACTTATGCCATGCTTTACTGCTTTATTTAAGATTGTGCGTGGAGCACCTGTACTGTTTAGGATTGCGGAGTGTTTTCACGGTATCGACAAGCCCAATCACACTTTCGGGTTCCCAGTCGTTTACATCCATTGGCGCAAACCTTGGGTCCATCTCGGAGCCGGCCAACTTCGTTGCGGGTAGCTTAATGGGGTGGCCCCCTGAAATATTTTATGAATCCTGTGATTGCTTTGTCGTGAAAGCCTTGTTGGGTTTTGATTTGGTTTTTTCGAGGTTGATCGTGTGTGTGTTACTATTTGTGCACCCCTGCAGGGTAAATCTTTCTGAAAGCCGTGTGCGCGGTTATGGACGACTTGGAGCACAGTATCTCGATCATAGACAAGCATAACTAAAGTAGTGCTATAAACTTGACTTAATATATGACTAGTAATCAGATTCAACTATAACGGAATGGATATTAAAAATGCCAACAGCTGGTGGATCTGGGTTGTTTTGTGAGATGCTATACCTGCCTAGTAAGTATTGCAACTCCAATGGAATGTGATAAAAGTGTCAACAACTATTGGGTTTGGGATTCCTTAGGACAATTAAATCTCACTAGTAAATGTTCCAACTACAACGGAATGGTGATTAAAAACTGCCCACTACTTATGCTATCGGGATGACTCATGATATCTATATCTGACTAGTAAGTGCCGCAACAATAATGGAATGAAGAAAACTGGCAACTGTGTGAGTTCCTTGGTTTGACTTCCTCGTTTGGTCTTGAGGGGGAATACCAGGATGGGTATGAGTGGTGTTAGTATAAGGTTGGTTCCGAATAGGTCTTTCTTATCCCTCTCTAATAGCTGACAGTTGAATCGAGTCTCTATAGGTTGTTTTAGTGCATGCTTCGCTGCCGCTTCAGTCCACCATACCTATGTAGGCGAGAGCCGCCGAATTCTAGCCTCGCCGTGTACTGGCCTTAGTACTGACGCTCCTCTTTTTCCTTTGCCCTTTGTCGGCACCCCTTTTGTTTTAGCAGGTTTGAGATCGACGTCGTTAGCAGGGTTACCCTTCCATCTTGGCCTGGGCAGGGTTATGGACGCCATTGGTTATTCTTTAGGGCTCTTAGCCCCATTTGCATCTTGTCCGTAGTCGGACGCTCTATCGTGTTCAAGGTGATTTGGATCTTTGTATAGTATATCTGTATTCTTGACTCATGGAGTCGTTGTTGTATATATCTGTTGTGTGGGTCCCATCAAGGGCTATTGTGTAATGGTATTACTTCGTTTTCCACCCGCACGAAAGTGCCTGATGGGCGTCCTTGAATCGTTTCTATGCGGGTTTGGCGGAAAGGGCTAAAACTTCCATAGGGCCGATTAGAGGGTGTTACAGAGATCAAGGGTGAAGTTGAAGAGGAATTGAAGGAAGACCAGCATCCGCGCACCAGCACCACCATTGCAAGCATTGGAGGGATGGCACGTCATGTCAAGCTCAAACGGACTGCACGGATGTCCACTGGAGGGATGGTTCCGTGCCTTTAATTGGCTTCATGATCACCTCCTCCACGCACCAAGAATCCCTTCCATACCCTTATACATGAGCAGCAATTCCAAAAGATGTCTAAGGAAAATTACCCTCCAATTGGGATATGCCTTGTTCTAACCATGCAGGAAAAGAACACTTTAAGGAGGAAGAGTGGGGGAAAATCACAAGGGATAGGATTCACAGTCTGACATGATCATGAACCGCATTGAGCACAATTCGGAGTTGATTCGTACTCTCGCCTTCGAGATTGAGGATTTGAAGAAATTGATTGAAAAGCTTATCGAGAGAACACCACCACCTACGAAGGAGTAATTCATCATCAGGTTTTGGCATCCCCTTTGTTTGTTCCAAGCTTGGGGAGTGTCGCGGTATCATATCATTATCTTTCATCTTTTTACCTTTTTAGTAGAGTCATATCATGAATAGAGAAGTTATCATATAGGATGGTTTGGATTGTGGAAGTATCTCTCCTCTAGTTAGTTACCTATGTATCCCTTGGTGTGAGTTGTTGTTATGGAATATTAATGAGAAGTTCTATCATTTCCTTTTTGCACATCTTATTTTAGGTTGCAATTTCTGTTATATGATTGATCTTGTTGTTAGTGGTAACATCCCAAAACTTCTAATCCAAGTATATCAAGATCCAAATCACCCAATTTAGGGTTAACAAAAACTTTTTCCCAATTAAATAAATAAGAATGCATATGTGTGTTGCATTAATATGGAATTGTTTTGAATTGCCATGTTTGTTTGTTCTAATGGTTGTAAAATGATTCTAAGATGAATGCCACATCATCTAGATCATTCCCAAGCAAAATCCAAAGAAAAAGAAATCAAATAGAATTAATAAATGGAAATGGTCACTTTTGCCATTTTAATCAACTAGGCCACTTTGGGTGTTCCTAGAACTCAAATTCAAACAGAAAAAATTATGGATCTTTGCACCCCTTGATAGTACAAGTAAAGTTGTACCAAGGCCCACTTTGAAATCTCCCAAAAACATTCAAACTCTAATTTTAAATGACATTGGAAAATGGAATCCATTTCATATGCCTAGATCCCACTTTTTCAAAAACCATGCAAATGAATTCAAATTGACAATCCCTAGCAACCACAGACTACCAAGCAACAGTGGAGATCACTCAGAAAATTTCATTCAAAAATTTCAAAGTTTATTTCTTTCGGCCATTTTGCAAACACCTTGTGTGCACAAATCAGACAAAAATCACAAACACTATTGTGAGCAGTGTTCTGGCCAATGTGGTCTCCCATTTTGCAACCACAGCAACCCCAGTGAACCTCCTACTCGTTGCTAGCATGGCCACTCACTATGCACACGACCAAATGGTCATGGCCACTAATGCCGAGCACATTGATCACCCCCACCGTCGACAACACGCCCCTAGCGCCACTAGCCTCGCCCACCTTGTCTAGAGAAACGCCCGTGCCCCACTTCCCCCTCCAGGCCAGCCCCAGCTGGAAGACAGAGAGAGGAGGAGCCAGGAATCGCCGCACCCGGACTGTGTCTGCCATGCCGACGCCGCCCGCTGTTCACGCCCTGTCCCCGCTCACCCAGACCTCGCCTCGCTCCCGCCGCCCACCTACACGATCACCAGTGACCCAGGAGGCTAATGGACATGCCCATTCCCTCGACCGTGCCCCGTAGACGCCGGCCACCATAAAGCTCGCCGTCGACAGAAGCAGCGTGCACGCAGCAATGCTCGCTTCTCCCGACAACGTCGCACTGCACGAGCACCTCTATGACGACCGCCCAGGGAACCGCCCACCGTCCTAGCCCCCGAGCCATGCCTTTAGCCCGTTGTGCCGTCGTCTCCGACAAGCCACGCCCATGCCTCTCTGCACCCCTCGCCCCGCTATAAATAGAGAGCCTCCCAGCAGCACTTCTTCACACCATATCCCTCCACTCCACCTCAGAGAACTCCCAGAGCCCCACCGGAGCAAGCCGCAGCCCGTAGAGCCCCAATTTCACCGGAGACAGCCACGGAAGGAGGAGAAGGGCGCCACCGATCCAAGCCATCTCCCGGGACGCTGCCAGTACCAGGAGAACCGCCGTCCTCGACTCGTCGAGTTACCCTCCTCACCAACCCTCGCCGGAGCTTCGGTAATCCTCCCCAGACCCTCACCGACCGTGCTAGGGTTCCTCCTCGTCGTGCACTATTCCGGTGAGGACGATAGATGTGAGCCGTTGATCTAGGATCTAATCCTACGGTCACCATCCTCCCATACCGGTTCGGCATCCCCTGTCCCACTGACAGGTGGGGCCCTCACATAAGCCAGCCCGGGCGCTGCGCAGAGTATAGTGGGCTGGCCCATTTATTTCCCCGCAACCCAATAGATTCAAATAAATCTTTTTCAATTTTAGCTTAAACTCAATTCTGTTATTTGGTTCAAAAATCATTTCAGAAAGTTTTACAAATCCAAAATTAATGATTCCAATTTGGTTGGAAAGATAATTAAAATCTCTATACAAGCCCATTGGATTTAAAGCATTTAGTGTTATAGATCACCTATAGAAAAAATAACAAAACAGAGACTTTTTCACATTCAAACATTTTTCTAAAATCAACCCTAATAATTTTTAAGTTGTTTCCACCTCTCAAAAATCACATTTGACCATACCTAACTAAATATGTAATAATATTAAGGTTTTCATGCAGTGAATTTGGACTAGTACCAAAATAATGCTATATAGGCATTTCTAGTCACTTTAAATCATTAAATATTAAACATAAACTTTATAAAATGTGATCCAACATTTAAATCACATTCACATGCATTAGAATATGTGGTGATGACATGTGTCCACATGGTCCCATATTTTAATTGGAGAATATTAAATCTTAGTTATTTTCAATGAGTAGAAATTACTTTTCTCAAATAAAATAAATGAAACTAGTTCATTAAATCTTGTGATGTTTGTGATGGTACTAGATCATCAAATGTGTGCCTTAGTGTGCTAACTAGACTAGTTAAGTATTTTTTGGTGATTGTGTATTCCGTATGTATTTATAGACGATAGTACCGACCAAGTCTACGAGGAGGAGGAGTTCTACCCCGAAGAAGACGAGGAGAATTTCAACCACTACACCAATCAAGGCAAGCTATTATTGGCAAGCTAATACTTGTAAGCCATCATTAACAATGCAAGCTAAACCTTGAAAGCTAGATAACCTAAGCAAGATGCATTAGGGATGCTTTGGTTATACATTTTGACTTATACCTACTCCAAGTTTTATTTACAGGCTTTACTTTCTTTTACTTTACCAAAGTTCTTTACTTGTTTATAGATAGCATAACGAGTATAAAACTTGACCTACCTAGTTATACTTAGATGTCATTCTATGGCATGAGATTGAGATTAGCATCCCACATTAGTGAACACTCTTAATTTAGTGATTAGAGCTAAACCAAAAACTTGATCACTCTAGATGGGAATACCTGGTGAAAATGACTTATGAAAACCTTGGAATGATGAGTCATTTTATTGAGATGTTTTGGCATGTGTTGAGAAACACAAATGGTTTATGATGATGATGAAAATGTTGACGCATGAGACTTAGCCCTTTTATAAAAACTGATGGTTGGGTTTGGATGCGATACCATTCCAATTTTACCGTACAACCACAATACCTGAATTGGGTAAGGCTTAGCCGGAAGTTTATATGCATCAGTATTAGTTCCCTCGCAGGAGAGGTCTGAGCCGAGGCTACCTCTCAATGTTGTCCACCTATGCAGTGCCCAGGATGGCAGATGGCCATGGCTGGGAGGCCAAGCTGATAGGAGAGGTTCTTATACTAGAGTATGTAAAGGAAAGGTTATGTTTGATTATCTGCATACTAAGTATGATGATTCAGGGTTATCCCTGACAGCTGTATCAAATTTTGTGGTGAAAGTGTACCACCACTACAGAGTGTCAAACTATTCGAATAGCCACGTCTGCGGTTATGGACAGTTGGAGTGGCCATACTATTCCGTTGTCAGATGTTTTCAAAATGACTTATGAAATGAATGGTGACATGACTTTACCACAACATGGTTGTGACTATGACAACTAAGTTCCCACTTAGGTGATTTCAAACTTTATTTTATCTTTCTTTGTTTCTAAATTCAGCTTAGGTTTCAAACTTAACTTTATAAATAAACTTAGAGTTTAGCATTCCTACTAGAACTACTTTACTTGTTAGTGATAGTTTGTGAGTACTTAAAGAGTACTCATGGTTTTGTCCCTAGCTATTCCCGTGGCCAGACTATGAGGAGGACTATCCGGAAGGAGGACAACAAGACGGCTATGACAACTAGGATCATCTCCCATCGTCAGCATTGCTTGTGACACGGAAGATGGAGCCCACTGCTACGCTATTTATTCCGCTACTTGTTTGTACTATGACTGGATCATGAGATCCTTTATTTGTGTAAGACCTTATTATGGTTTGTAATGGATGATGTATTGTGATATCCAATCTGTTATGTCTCACAAAAATGGTAATCCTGGGATTGCGATGTATGACATGATAGGCATCTGGGATTAAAAATCCGGGTGTTGACAAGTTGGTATCAGAGCCATCCTGACCATAGGAGACCCTAGTTAGAATGGACGTCCGAATAAAAACTTAGTTTCAAAACCAAAGTGAGTATTTGTGAAAATCTATTTCCCCTCTTACCCTTGAGATTCTTTCAAAAAGATTCATGTTCCTCAAAAATTCTTACATTGCTACATAAAATTTGACACACTTGATCACCTCACTAATTTTCTCATCCTAAATTCTTATAGATGGAAGTTCAGTACTGCAAGTTCTACCAGTTGGGCAACGGAGGCCAACTAATCTTCGAGAGGGATCTTGATGCACTATCTGAGTACTTGGAGCGCCCACATCCGGAGTTCTTTGGAGCTCAACTCAATGGTCCCCCAGGAGGAGATTTGCAATGGCTAGTAGTTGCTGATCTTCGAGGCAAGATGGAGGCACCACTCTTCGAGAAGATTCAATTCACCGTAAGAGAGAACAACTGGATAGATGCATTAGCCAGGGCAATGCATGAAGCTCTTGCTCGTCTTTGCGCACAGAATGTCAACTTGATCCAGGGAACTCGCTTTGCTCACTATGCAAGGCGTGATTCTATGGGAATGCCTCTGGAGATGCCAAGTCACCCAGAGTTGAAGCGTCGAGTGGAGAACCTTGACTTCCTACTATATGACATATAGAAGGGATTGGACAATGCTAGAGAATTTGCCAACCACAACCTTGCCATTGCCGCCCAGAAGGCCTAGACTTTCTCACTGCTCGTCAAGGATCGTCAGTCACTTTGCCGTCAACGCGCAAAGAAGGATCGCACTATCGACCGTCTTTCCAAGAAGGTGGCCGACCTCGAGAAGACCATCAAGGAGCAAGAAGCTCAGCTTGAAGCAAAAGAAGAAGAGGAGGAAGGTAAAGACATCCAAGGGGATATTCACTCGTACCTCAGCAATGATGATGACTATCTGGAGGATGATGCCATGGACTTCTACACCGACGATGATGACTCTGACTTCATTGATGATGAGTAGATGCACTAGAGCACTATCGTAGTAGTGAAAAGTATCGGTCCCATTGTATCTTAGCTTACAGAATGGTTCTTAAAACCATCTGTTTTCCTTTCATGTTGTGGTGTGTGTGTGTTTGTATCATGTGCTTTGATTGAATGAATGAAAAGAAGTTAGTTGCAAAACCCGAGTCAAACTCAAAGTTTTAACTTTGAAACCAAAACCATGAACCTTAGAACTTTCCCTCTTACCCCGTTATCTATCTCAATCTTCAGATGACTCGTGGAAACCAAGGAGGGAGCAGCTCATCACAAGACCCAATGTTGTAGATTCTGCAGACGCTCATTGCAGACCGTGAACCTAGTAGGGCAGAGCGCCAAGCAAATCTAGCCACCTTGCAGCAGATCGCCCACATGGCTCACAACAATCAGAACCATGGAAATCAGGATCAGCATGGATCCAAACTCAAAAACTTCCAGAATACCAATCCCCCAATCTTTAGCAAGTCTGAAGACCCGCTGGATGCTGATGATTGGTTACAGACCATGGAGAACAACTTAGAAGTCGCAGGAGTGGATGCCAACGAGAAAGTTCTGTTTGCCACCCACTATCTGGCAGGAGATGCAAGAGCATGGTGGAACAACACCCGCACGATGAACCACGGTCAAGTGATGACGTGGGAAGCCTTCAAAGTCAAGTTCATCCGCACCCATGTGCCGCAGGGTTTAGTCACCCGAATGAGAGATGAATTCAGAGAGCTAAAGCAAGGCAGAATGACTGTAGTGGAGTACCATGACAGATTCTTGTCCCTCGCTAGGTATGCACCGGATGAGATCAACAGGGAGGCCAAGAAGAAGGAGAGATTCCTAAATGGACTGCATGATGAGATGCAGACTGTACTAGTCAACATCCGTTTCGAGGATCTCAAAGAGCTAGTCAACTCTACCATTCAGATGGAAGGGAAGATTAATCAAGCGAACGACAACCGCAAACGTCGGATGGTGCACCAAGCTGGATCCAACAGTCACTAGAAGTACCATCCCAACCCATCTGCCGGATATGCCCCGCGGAACAATCGACCCCCAATGTCTTGCTCAAGCTACCCCAACCGTAGCGGAGGAAATGAGAAGTCCCGATGAAACAACAACAATCACCCCGGCAACTCCAGCAATTTCAACAATGCACCGCCCAAGTCCAACAGCAACAACACTGCACCCAGAACTGGAAGCAATGTTGTGCCCGTGGAAGCAAAAGACAAGTCTCAGATTACTTGTTTCAAGTGTGGAGTGAAGGGTCACTACTCCAATGAGTGTCCCAAGAATATTGCCGCCACTGCCAATGTGAATGCCCCAGCCCAACATCATCGTCGTGTTCAGCCCGGAAGAAGATTCGCCCCAGGGAACCCTCGCAACCACAACGACCGTGTCTTCCACATGAATGCCGAAGAAGCCCAAGAAGCGCAAGATGTCGTGCTGGGTATGTTTTCTGTCAACTCAGTTTTAGCAAGAGTGTTGTTTGATTCTGGAGCATCGCACTCATTTTGTCACCGAAGAATTTGCATGCACTAGTAAGATTCACCCAACCAACTTGAAGCATGTCATGATAGTTCAAATACCCAGTTCAACCATAAAAGCTAGAAAAATTTGCAAGGCTATACCTATCAGAATACATGTGATAGATTTTTATGCCAATCTAATAGTACTTGGAACCAAAGGTTTGGAAGTAGTACTAGGAATGGATTGGATGTCGAAGCATAAAGGATTGATAGACTGTGCCAAGAAAGCCATCACCATGACCAGTAGCTCTGGAGTATCAGTAGAGCATATATCTGAAACCTCGCCCCGTCAATTCAAGTGCAACAAGAGTCTAGCCCTACCCACCATAGACCAAGTCAGAGTAGTCTGTGAATACCCCGACATATCCCCAGATGAATTGCCCGCTATGCCCCAGATAGGGATATTGAGTTCATTATTGAACTGATCCCCGGAACCGGCCCCATAGCTCAGAGACCCTATAGGATGAACCCTCAGAGTTAGTGGAACTGAAGAAGCAGTTGGATGCTATGCTGGAGAAAGGCTTGATTCAACCAAGTGCATCGCCATGGAGATCGCCCGTGTTGTTTGTCAACAAGAAGGATGGAGGCAACCGTTTGTGCATAGATTATAGGAAGTTGAATGACGTCACAATCAAGAACAAGTACCCATTGCTAAAGATAGAGGATCTATTTGATCCGTTGACTGGTGCCAGTGTGTTCTCTAAGATTGATCTTAGGACTGGTTAGCACCAACTTAAGATTCGTGCAACGGATATTCCAAAGACTGCCTTTACCACCATATATGGATTATATGAGTATACGGTATGTCGTTTGGATTAACCAATGCTCCCGCTTATTTCATGAATCTCATGAATAAGATCTTTATGAATTTTCTAGATAACTTTGTCGTTGTGTTTATCGACGATATTCTTATCTACTCCAAGTCAGAAGAAGACCATGAGCAACATCTGAGAATCACCCTTGAAACCCTTAGAGAGCATCAGTTGTATGACAAGTTCAGCAAATGTGAGTTTTGGCTGAAAGAAGTAGGATTCCTCGGACATATTGTGTCTGCAGGAGGAGTCGCTATTGATCCCGCCAAGATCAAAGGTGTTGAAGAATGGGAAGCCCCAACCACTCAAACCCAAGTCCGTGCATTTCTCGGATTAGTGGGATACTACCATAAGTTCGTAGAAAGATTTTCAAGCATCGCAAGACCCATGACCCAATTGTTGAAGAAGGAGAAGAAGTTTGAATGGACCGACAAATGTGAAGCAAGTTTCCAAGAGCTCAAAAAGAGATTGATTTCAGCCCCAATATTGATCATGCCAGATATCAAGAAGCCTTTTGATGTGTATTGTGATGCATCCAAGATTGGTATCGGATGTGTATTGATGCAAGAAGGCAAAGTCATCACATATCTGTCCAGACAACTGAAGCAGCATGAGCAGAACTATCCTACCCATGATCTTGAATTAGCGGCCGTAGTTTTAGCCTTGAAGACATGTCGTCATTACCTTATGGGTAATTGCTGTGAGATTTACTCAGATCACAAAAGCTTGAAGTATATTTTCATTCAGAAGGAACTGAATATGAGGCAAAGGAGATGGATAGAGTTAATCAAGGATTATGACCTTGACATTCACTATCACCCCGGCAAAGCAAATGTGGTAGCGGATGCTCTTAGCAGATTGCCGTGTAGGTTAAACACCATGATCAAGGAGAAGCAACCAAGTTTGCATGAAGAGTTGGAGCAGTTTAGAACTGAGCTAGTTAGCAAAGGATTTTTAGCTAGCATTGAACTTCAACCCACTTTGATTAGCCAAATCAAGGAATCCCAGAAGGGAAATGCAAGTATCGATGGAATCAAGCGTCGTATTGGTACAGGAAAGGTACCCGGATTCACCGAAGACAAAGAAGGAATTATGTGGTATAAAGAACGTATCTGTGTACCCGCGGATTCAGAGCTGAAGCAAGTTATCATGCAAGAAGCTCATGATACTCTTTATTCTATCCACCCCAGAGGAACGAAGATGTATCAGGATTTGAAGAAGCAATTTTGGTGGCACAAGATGAAGAGAGAAATAGGAAGCTACATCGCTAAGTGTGATATCTATCAAAGAGTCAAAGCGGAACATCAGAGACCCGTAGGACTATTGCAACCATTACAGATTCTAGAATGGAAATGGGATTCCGTTGGAATGGACTTTGTTACCGGTTTGCCTACTTCTAGTAGGGGAAATGACTCTATATGGGTCATCATTGATAGACTGTCCAAGGTAGCCCATTTTATACCTGTCAAGACAACATACCAGAGTTCGAAGCTAGCAGAACTATACATCGCCAGAATTGTTAGTTTGCATGGAACCTCCAAGACCATAGTGTCGGATCGAGGAACCCAATTTACCTCGAGATTTTGGCAGAAAGTCCAAGAAGGATTAGGAACCAAGTTGAATTTCAGCACCGCTTATCACCCGCAAACCGACAGACAAACTGAAAGAGTCAACCAAATCTTAGAAGATATGTTGAGAGCTTGTGTGTTAGAATATGGATCAAAATGGGAAGATTGCCTGCCTTTTGCAGAATTCTCATACAACGACAGTTATCAAGCCAGTTTGCAAATGGCCCCATTTGAGTTCTTATATGGAAGAAAGTGTCGTACCCCTTTGAATTGGTTGCAAGTAGGAGAGAGTCAGATTTTCGGACCCAACATCCTACGAGAAGCCGAAGAGAAGATTCACAAAGTCTGTGAGCACATCAAGATTGCCCAATCTAGACAGAAGAGCTATGCTAACAAGAGAAGGAGAGACCTGACTTTCAATGTCAGAGATTTTGTGTATCTCAAGGTTTCGCCATTGAAGGGAATGCAACGCTTTAGTCTGAAAGGAAAGTTAGCACCCAGATATATCGGACCCTTCAAGATTCTGAATTGACGAGGAGAAGTATCGTATCAACTGGAACTGCCTGAGGAGATGTCTGCCATCCACAATGTGTTCCATATCTCGTTACTTCGCAAATGCCTAGAAGTGCTAGAGAAGACCGAAGTTTTCAAGAACATCGATCACCGAGCCGTTGATATCAATAAGGATCTGACGTATCGTGAAGTGCCCATCCGTATCTTGGAGGAAGCTTACAGAACCACCAGGACCCGGAGTATCAAATTTCTCAAGATCCAATGGAGCAACCATACCGAAGAAGAAGCCACTTGGGAGCGAGAAGATTATATTAGGACTGAGTTCCCAAATCTCTTTAGTTCCTAGTTTTCTTTCTTAAATATTGGGACGAGTTTTGTTTAAGGGGGGAAGGTTTGTAACATCGCAAAACTTTAATCCAAGTATATCAAGATCCAAATCACCCAATTTAGGGTTAAGAAAAACTTTTTCCCATTTAAATAAATAAGAATGCATATGTGTGTTGCATTAATATGGAATTGTTTTGAATTGCCATGTTTGTTTGTTCTAATGGTTGTAAAATGATTCTAAGATGAATGCCACATCATCTAGATCATTCCCAAGAAAAATCCAAAGAAAAATAAATCAAATAGAATTAATAAATGGAAATGGTCACTTTTGCCATTTTAATCAACTAGGCCACTTTGGGTGTTCCTAGAACTCAAATTCAAACAGAAAAAATTATGGATCTTTGCACCCCTTGATAGTACAAGTAAAGATGTACCAAGGCCCACTTTGAAATCTCACAAACACATTCAAACTCTAATTTTAAATGACATTGGAAAATGGAATCCATTTCATATGCCTAGATCCCACTTTTTCAAAAACCATGCAAATGAATTCAACTTGACAATCCCCAGCAACCACAGACTACCAAGCAACAGCGGAGATCACTCAAAAAATTTCATTCAAAAATTTCAAAGTTTATTTCTTTCGGCCATTTCGACAAACACCTTGTGTGCACAAATCAGACAAAAATCAAAAACACTATTGTGAGCAGTGTTCTAGCCAATGTGGTCTATCATTTTGCAACCATAACAACCCAGTGCACCCGCTACCCTTTTCTAGCATGGCCACTCACTGTGCACACGGCCAAATGGTCATGGCCACTAATGCCAAGCACATTGATCACCCCTACCATCGACAGCACGCCCCTAGCGCTGCTAGCTTCGCCCACCTTGTCTAGAGCGTCGCTCGTGCCCCACTTCCCCCTCCAGGCCAGCCCTAGATCGAACATAGAGAGAGGAGGAGCCAGGAACCACCACGCCCGGACCGTGTCTGCCATGCCGACGCCGCCCACAGTTCATGCCTTGTCCCCGCTCACCCAGACCCCAACTCGCTCCCGCCACCCACCTACATGATCACCAGTGACCCAGGAGGCTAACAGACATGCTCATTCCCTCGACCGTGCCTTGTAGCCACCGGCCACCGTAAAGCTTGTCGTCGACAGAGGCATCATGCGCGCAGCAACGCTCGCTTCTCCCGACCACCTCGCACTGCACAAGAACCTCCGTGACGACCGCCAGGGAACCGCCCATCTTCCTAGCCCCCAATCCATGCCTTTAGCCTGCTGTGCCGTCGTCTCCGACGAGCTGCGCCCATGCCTCTTTGCACCCCTCGCCCCGCTATAAATAGAGAGCCTCCCAGCACCATTTCTTCACACCATCTCCCTCCACTCCACCTCAGAGAACTCCTAGAGCCCCACCGGAGCAAGCCACAGCCCGTAGCGCCCCAATTTCACCGGAGACAGCCGCGAAAGGAGGAGAAGGGCGCCACTGATCCAAGCCATCTCCCGGGACGCCGCCGGTACCAGGAGAACCACCATCCTCGACTCGTCCAGTTGCCCGCCTCACCAACCCTCGCCGGAGCTCCGGTAAGCCTCCCCAGATCCTCACCGACCATGCTAGGGTTCCTCCCTGTCGTGCACTGTTCTAGGGAGGACGATAGGTGTGAGACGTTGATCCAGGATGTAATCCTACGGTCACCATCCTCCCATACCGGTTCGGCATCCCCTGTCCCAAGGATAGGTGGGGCCCTCACTTAAGCCAGCCCGGGTGCTGCACGGAGTACAGGGGGCCGGCCCATTTATTTCCTGCACAACCCAATAGATTCAAATAAATCTTTTTCAATTTTAGCTTAAACTCAATTATGTCCTTTAGTTCAAAAATCATTTTAGGAAGTTTTACAAATCCAAAATTAATGATTCCAGTTTTGCTGGAAAGATAATTAAAATCTCTATCCAAGCCCGTTGGATTTAAATCATTTAGAGTTATAGATCACCTATAGCAAAAATAACAAACAGAGACTTTTTCACATTCAAACATTTTTCTAAAATCAACCATAATAGTTTTTAAGTTGTTTCCACCTCTCAAAAATCACATTTGACCATACCTAACTGAATATGTAATAATATTACGGTTTGCATGCAGTGACTTTGGACTAGTACCAAAATAATGCTATATAGGCATTTCTAGTCACTTTAAATCATTAAATATTAAACTTAAACTTTATAAAATGTGATCCAACATTTAAATCAAATTCCCATGCATTAGAATATGTGGTGATGACATGTTTCCACATGATCCCATATTTTAATTGGAGAATATTAAATCTTAGTTATTTTCAATGAGTAGATATTACTTTTCTCAAATAAAATAAATGAAACTAGTTCATTAAATCTTGTGATGTTTGTGATGGTACTAGATCATCAAATGTGTGCCTTAGTGTGCTAACTAGACTAGTTAAGTATTGTTTGCTGATTCTGTATTCCGTATGTATTTATAGACGATAGTACCTACTCCAAGTTTTATTTACAAGCTTTACTTTCTTTTACTTTACCAAAGTTCTTTACTTGTTTATAGATAGAATAAAGAGTATAAAACTTGACCTATCTAGTTAGACAAAGATGTCATTCTATGGCATTAGATTGAGATTAGCATCCCACATTACTGAACACTCTTAACTTAGTGATTAGAGCTAAACCAAAAACTTGATCACTCTAGATGGGAATACTTGGTGAAAATGACTTATGAAAACCTTGGAATGATGAGTCATTCTATTTAGATGTTTTGACATGTGTTGAGAAACACAAATGGTTTATGATGATGATGAAAATGTTGAGGCATGAGCCTTAGCCCTTTTATAAAAACTGATGGTTGGGTTTGGATGCGATACCATTCCAATTTTACCGTACAACCACAATACCTGATTTGGGTAAGGCTTAGCCAGAAGTTTATATGCATTAGTATTAGTTCCCTCGCGGGAGAGGTATGATATGAGGCTACCTCTCAATGTTGTCCACCTATGCAGTGCCAAGGATGGCAGATGGCCATGGCTGGGAGGCCAAGCTCATAGGAGAGGTGCTTATACTAGAGTGTGTAAATGAAAGGTTATGTTTGATTATCTGCATACTAAGTATGATGATGGTTATCCCTGACAGATGTATCGAATTTTGTGGTGAAAGTGTACCACCTCTACAGAGTGTCAGACTATTCGAATAGCCGTGTCCGCGGTTATGGACAGTTGGAGTGGCCATACTGTTCCGTTGTCAGATGTTTTCAAAATGACTTATGAAATGAATGGTGACATGACTTGACCGCAACATGGTTGTGACTATGAGAACTAAGTTCCCACTTAGGTGATTTCAAACTTTACTTTATCTTTCTTTGTTTCTGAACTCAGCTTAGGATTCAAACTTAACTTTATAAATAAACTTAGAGTTTAGCATTCCTACTAGAACTACTTTACTTGTTAGTGATAGTTTGCAAGTACTTAAAGAGTACTCATGGCTTTTGTCCCTGGCTATTCCCGTGGCCAGACTATGAGGAGGACTATCCGGAAGGAGGACAACAGGACGGCTACGACAACTAGGATCATCTCCCATCGTCAGCATTGCCTGTGACACGGAAGATGGAGCCCACCGCTACGCTATTTATTCCACTACTTGTTTGTACTAATACTGGATCATGAGATCATTTATTTGTGTAAGACCTTATTATGGTTTGTAATGGATGATGTACTGTGATATCCAATCTGTTATGTCCCGCAAAAATGGTAATCCTAGGATTGAGATGTATGGCATAACAGGCATCTACGATTAAAAATCCGGGTGTTGACATTAGTATTGGTATCACTTTGGGATCATTAAGTAAATTTAGTTTGTTTTGGCAAACCTAGATCTGGTCAGTAGCAACACTATTTGAGGATTGAATGGAAAAGAGAAAAGTACTTTTAGACATATAATTTCATTATCTTTCTTTCTTGATTGGCTCATAAGGTTAGTATTCTCTAGTTAAGATCTTTTGTGTTTCCAAGGAACATTGCATGATTGTTTCTTTCACTTGTATGTTTTTTTGTTTTCTTCAACTCTTATGCTTGCTACCCAACCTTGCTATCCAAAAACCTGTACTGAGAGGGAATGCTTCTCGTGCATCCAATCCTTGAACTAAAACCTATGCCATTTGTGTCCACCATATCTACCTATTAGCTTTATTGATATTTCAATTAAATTCTCAATTTTTATCTATCTTCCAAATTAAACTTGTTATGTGAAAATTAGTGATTAAAGATCTCACAAACTTGATGGTACACTTGATTTTCTTGTACATAATAAATTTGAACCATTGTGACTATCTTATGAAGCTTGTATGCTTGCAAATTATAAGTTGGGAGTTAGCAAAACCATGTTATCATGGGGTCCTCTTTCGACATTGCACTTATTATTTAGTTGATATCATGTTCTTTTGTTTATGAATGTCGGCAGTGTGAAATAAAATGGGAGCTTGTAAGCTCATGGAGTTTTTATATGTGTTAGAGAAACGCCTAGGCGGCTAGCCTAAGCCATGCCTAATCATGGTGGAAACTTGCAGCATAACCATAGTGGCATGTTATGAAGCATCCTCAATAAAAACCTATGCAAATAGAAAATAAAATGATTGTTGAGATGCTCACTGACTGTTGCCTTGTCATTTTGATATGGGATAGCTTCTGTGTCATGGGGCAAGGGGTACCCTGTTGGCGGTTCTCTATGATACACATACACTTACAATGACAAGAACTTACCGGAGAACAAAGTTGAGTAGCATGAGGTCTGGTACTCATACTCAAGGGGCATGAGACTTTTAACTTATTATTTGTCAAGCATATAACTCATATTTTCCCTCACATTAACCTTAATCACTTCAAGATGCTTATGATAGGGGCAATTAGAGCTGAAATATAATAAGTACCATAATTTTGGGAGGCTCTTTATGAAACTTGAAATCACTGCTTCCCTCTGCGAAGGGCCTTTCTTTTACTTTTTACTTGAGTCAGTAAACCTATTCCTTTCTATCTCAAGAAAGCATTTGAGTTGTTGTGATTCAATCATCCATATGATGATTTATTCAATCATATTTCTTGTGTTCTTTGTTATGCACACTTCTCTTATCTGAGTGAATATTACTTTGAAAGCTATCATTGAAAACCCCATTATGTTTGACTACTGCAATTTGTTAACCGTTCTCTGACCAAGAACAAAGTTTGCCATTACCAATTATGATTTACTTTGTGTATCTATATTGTGTTTCCCGTACTCATTGCAAGTTAAGTTATATAATAGTGAGTTTTTTTCTATTATGATTTGTGTATTGATGAATGTGATGCTTGTTGTCCGTATTCTCTTTATCGACACTTCACTCCATAAACCTGTGGTCATGTTTATTGAGCTCAGTTTTCACTTTGGGACAAGCGAGGTCTAAGCTTTGGGGAGTTGATACGTCCATTTTGCATCACTATTTTATATCATAATTTACTGTTTTTCATTGATATATTTCATATGAAGAGATGATACTTATGTTATTTCATCTATTTGTGCATGATTGATGACTTTTGGAGGATGAACCACCGGAGTCAGGATTCTGATGGAAAAAGCATTTTCCAAATGCAATATTCGCGAAGATCAAAAAATCCCAGAAAATATATGGAAAGTCCTATTTTTCTAGAAGACGAAGGAGGCCAGAAGGAGGAGTGGAGATGGGCCACAGGGGGCCCACACTACCACCTAGCATGGGTCCCCCTGGCCACACCACCAGGTGGTGTGGCCACCCTGGCCCACCTCTAGCATCACCCTTTGACGTATATAATCCCCTCGAAACCCTAAGACTCGGGGAGCGACCACAGAAAGATTCTGCCGCCTCTGTAGGGTGGAAACTGCAGAGAGAGAAAGAGCTCTCCGGCGGGCAGAAATCTGCCAGGGAAATTCCATCCTGGAGAGGGGAGATCGTCGCCATCAACACCATCATCAAGCTAGACTTCATCGGGATCATCATCATCATCATCTCCACTAGCATCATCATCCCCACTTTGTACCACTATAAAAATTGGGTTGAATCTTATGTAGTTCTTAGGGGAAGCTTTCCCGGTGTTGATTACTTGTTGTAGTTGATGCTATTGAGTGGAACTATTGAATTATTGTTCATGTTCAGATTGTTACTTATCATTATTTCATCTTTGATCTTGATCCATATGATGTCTCATGAGTAGTTCGTTTAGTTCTTGAGGACATGGGAGAAGTCATGTTGTTAGTATTGGAATTGTGTTTAGAAAGATTTAATGGTTTGATATTTAAGTTGTGGTGCTATTCTACTAGTGGTGTCATGTGAACGTAGACTACATGATACTTCACCTTTATGGGCCTAGGGGAATGCATTGTGTATTTGGCTACTAATCATGGGGTTGCTGGAGTAACAGAAACCTGAACCCCCGTTAGGAAACCTTTGCATAAGGGAGCGTAGGATCTCAGAGTTTAAGGCTGTGGTTAGGTTTTTATCTTAATTACTTTCTTGTAGTTATGGATGCTTGCAAGGGGTATAATCACAAGTATGTATTAGTCCTAGGAAGGTAAATATATTAGCATAGGTTCACCCACACAACACTTATTCAACCAGAGAAGATTAATCAATTATATGAAGCGAAAGCACTTGACAATATTCCCATGTGTCCTCGAGAACGTTTGGTAATCTTAAGTAATATAACCGGATTGTCCTTTGCTAAAGCAAGGATTGGGCCACTTGTTGTAATTATTATTATTGTCTTTTATTTACTCGCACTTTATTTATCTGCGTTATCAAAAACCCCTAAAAATCCATTTGCTAAGTATTTACAGAGAATTCCTGATGCAAACCACTTGTAAACACCTTCTGCTCCTTGTTGGGTTCGACACTCTTACTTATCGAAAATACTACGATACACCCCCTATACTTGTGGGTCATCAGATACCACACACCATAGTTTGGGGTATGAACCAAATATCAAAAGATTCTTTTGACCGCCATCAAGTGGATTTCTTTAGGAGCCACTTGATATCTTGCACACACACTCCTATACTTAACACAGTATTGGGTCTAGATGCACATAGGGTAAAGCAAAGAACTAATCATGGATCGGTATACCTTTTGATCCACATCTTTACCATTTGGGTTTAGCTCAATATGAGTCTTTGTTGCCATGGGAGTAGGAGCTCCATTTAGTTCTTTCATGTTGAACCTCTTGAGCATGTCTTGAGTATATTTGGCTTCATTGAAGAAGGTTCCTCCCCTTATTTGCTTGATATCGAAGCCAAGGAATACCCTCAACTCTCCCATCATAGACATCCTGAACCTAGAAGTCATAAGCTTTGAGAATTCATCATTAAAAGCTTTGTTAGACAAGCCAAAGATAATATCATCAACATATATTTGGCAAAAGAAAAGTTCCCATTATCCTTCTTAGTAAAAAGAGTGGGATCAATTTTCCCAACCTCAAATCCACGGTCTAACAATAACTCTCTAAGGTGCTCATACCATGTGTGTGGAGCTTGTTTAAGTCAATAAAGAGCCTTAACAAGATTGTATATGTGGTTTGGGAAGTTGGGATCCTCAAATCCCGGGGGTTGCTTAACATAAACCAACTCATGCAATGGACCATTTACAAAAGCACTTTCCACATTCATTTGTTGTAATTTAAAATTACGATGTGAAACATATGCAAGAAGGATACAGATGGACCCAAGGTGAGCCATGGGAGCATAGGTCTGTCCATAATCAATGCCTTAAATTTGTGAGAACCCTTGATCTACCAATCTTGCTTTGTTCCTCACAACAATTCCATGTTCATCTTGCTTGTTCTTGAATATCCATTTAGTACCAATGACATTGCGGCAATCTTCGGCCTTTTCTACTAACTTCCGACTTTGTTTCTCTCAAAGTTGTTGAGCTCTTTGTGCATGGTTTCTAACCAACCTGAATATTCAAGATCTTCCCACACTTTCTTGGGCTCCACTATGTATATATGAGCTTGATGCTCACCAAAATGCTTCAATTGAGCTCGAGTGGACATGCCACTCCTTAGATCACCAAGAACATTCTCAAGAGTGTGGTCTCTTCTTTCCAACATTCTATCCACTCTAGTTTTGCGACGAGTTTCGATCTTGATGTTGTTCCTTGTGGGGATCTCTTCATCATTTTGGGCCTCGCCTTGACCTTCAATTTGACCTTGGTCAACAATTTGTTCATTTTCATCAACATGAGGTACATGTTGATCTTTGTATTGATCAAGCATGTTACTTGAAAGGCTTTGAGATGATCTTGCAGACGACTGAATGAATATGCCTTGTGCAACTGACTGTGCAGGGCTAGACAATAGGGTCAATGGAGAGATTGGACAATCTAGCCTTGAGCTTCCAACCTGATGAACTTGGTGAGGGTTCTCAGCTCGTCTTTGGCTTGGGTCATCATTAGCCTTAATAATAGGAGCTTGTTGAAGTTGTGAGATGAGGCCTCCACATGAGGAGAGCATAGTTCTTCTCGATACGCCACAAGGGGTTCCTCAACGGGGCGGATGAATCCCGCACCCATTCTTCTTATGGAATCTTGAGGTATTTCATCATCTACATCACAAACATCAACACGCCCTGCTTGGCGGCCATCATATTCTTTGAAAACCACACTACAAGATTCTATGACAATTCCATAGAGTTTATCATAGATTCTATAAGTGTGGGAATCGAGTCCATAGCCAACAAAAATACCCTCTAAAGCTTTGGAATCAAATTTGGACAAATGAACACCTTTTATGAGATAGAAACACTTACAACCAAACACCCGGAAGTATGAAAGATTGGGCTTGTTACCGCTAAGTATTTCATATGGAGTCTTGATCAACTCTTTGCGGAGGTAGAGCCGGTTTGATGCATGCCATGCGGTGGAGATTGCTTCATCCCAAAAATTGTATGGGACTTAAACTTAGCAAACATGGACCTTGCCATATCCATTAATGTCCGGTTCTTCCACTAGGATACACCATTTTGTTGAGGGGTGTATGCAGCGGAATATTGATGTTTTATCCCCTCATCAATAAGAAATCCATTCAAGGTGTAGTTCTTGAACTCGGTGCCGTTGTCACTTCTTATCACTAGAACAGGCACATTGTATTGACGTCGAACCATATTGACAAAGTCGATAAAGTATTGTTGGGTCTCACTCTTCAACTTGAAGAAGTATACCCATGAATATCTTTAGTAGTCATCGATAATCACCAAACAATATTTCTTCCCACCAAGACTTGCATGAGATGGAGGACCAAAGAGATCCACATGAAGGAGCTCCAAGATCCTCTTCGACTTTATAATGTTATTTGGCTTGTGGGGCGAATCATGCATCTTTCCGCCAACACAAGTCCTACAAACACGATATGAGATTTTGACTTATCGGCATATGTGACGGTTATATGATCTTGATTTTCCCTTATCTTCGTCATTATTTCCTTGCTTCCGGTCATATGACTTGTGCAACCACTATCAGGCATCCACTTTGACCCGCCAGAAGCATAGTTCTACAAGAGATCAAACTAGTTTTCAGGTACCCATTTTCAATGGGTCCTCTTTTATTAGTGATAAGGGTCTTGGGAACCCAAATAGACCAAGCAATATAATCGTCAAGTGCACCAACATATTGTGCATAAATATCACCATAATAATCATGTATTAAGACATAGTAAGGTTTAGCACTTCCCGGAAAGTCATCTTGTGACATAGTTGAAAGATCGCGGATGTCGCCTAGAGGGGGGTGAATAGGTGATTAAAACTTCTACGAGATGGGCTTAACAATGGCGGAATAAAACTAGCATTTTATTTTTTTAAGCACAAAGCCTAGATATACTAAGGTTCACCTATGTGCTCCAACAACTTATGCTAAGCAAGACAACAAATAATATTATAGCAATATAGATTACTTCAAGCATGATGGCTATCACAATGTAAAGTGCATAAGTAAAGAGATTGGGTATAGAGATAAC
This sequence comes from Avena insularis, assembly GCA_023614405.1. Classification (NCBI taxonomy): domain Eukaryota; kingdom Viridiplantae; phylum Streptophyta; class Magnoliopsida; order Poales; family Poaceae; genus Avena; species Avena insularis. The sequence continues at coordinate 290,074,459 of CM042694.1, forward strand.
GAGGCACGCGGGGACAGCGATATTTTACCGAGTTCCTCCCAACAAGGGAGTACGTCTCGTTGGAGGGTGGGCGGTACTAAGACCACCAACTCCACAAAGGCCTCACCCTATTCTCCCAAGCACCCACCACGCGGGCAAGCACCCGTTCGACTATGGGACACTTGAGTGTGGTCACCGAACCCGTACAAGATTGGGGCTATCTCCACAACTCAATTGGAGGCTCCCAATAATCGCCACCAAGGCCTCAATCTTGGGGGAGCTTCACAACTTAATTGAATACCCCAAGACCACGCCACAAAGGCCACACAACCGTCTAGGGTTCCAAGAACCCAAGAGGGACAAGCTTCAATGAATATCACTGAACAAATCCTCCCGAGAGAACAAAAACCGATGTACCTAATGCAAAAGGCAAGAACACCACAAATATGCCCCAAATCTTCACTCTCAAGTTCCAACAATGCTACTAAAGCACTTGGGGGAACAAGAGAGGAAGAACACAAAAGGGGAACACAAAAAGCCCCAAAGATCTAGATCCCAAAGATTCACTCACAAAGAGTTGATTTGGTTTGGTCAAGATGTAGATCTAGATCTCCTCTACACTCCTCTCAAATATGGGCAAGAATCATTGGAGGGAAGAGTAGAAATCAAGCCAAGAGATTGAGTCAAATAGACAAAAGGCTTGAACAAATAGTAGGGAAGAACTAAGTAGTCAAAATAGCAAAGGAGGCTTTAAATAGAAGGAGCCATTTCCTGCTCATTGGGGCAATGCACCTGCCAGGGCCGGTAGTACCGGTTTGGGCCGGTACTACCGCCCGGCGGCCCAGCAGTGGGGAAACATAGCAGCGATCGAGCCAGAATAGCTAGCAGCGAGCAGGGGCAGTAGAGGATCGGGCTCCAGGCGGAAGGGCGAGCGACATGCGAGCGAGAGCGAGCTGCGCGCGCTTCCGCCACATCCTAGCTCGCGAGCAGCTGGCGTGACCCAGCAAGGGAACTAGGGTAGGCCCAGCAAGCGAACGCGAGGGAGGCGGGGCCAGCTGGGCGAGCGAGCGGGAGCACAGAAGTCAACACGCAGGAAGAGACGGGCATGACACGCAAGCGAGCAGATCGGGCGGCCGAGCGCAGCGGGAGCGAGGAGGGGGAGAGTGCTAGGCGAAGCGGCTGGGAAGGCAGCGGCGAGGCGGGTACTGGGCGGTGTGCCGGCCACCACGGGCCGAGGAGGCAGAGGAGGGCGGTTCAGACGATGCAGTCTGGGCAGTAGTACCAGGAATGACCTAGAAAACAGATTTTCCTTTTTTCTTTTTAAATACAAAAAGGCAAATACCCCAAAAATCATAACTTGGGCTAGGAGACTCTGATTGCCCTGAATCCAATTGCGTTGGAAAGAGGACAACAAGATCTACCCAACTAAAATATTGGATATCACCAAGTGAGAGGGTATCAAGTAGTATAATGTGAGATACCTCACTCGGTGAGAATCAGGAAAACCCCAAAGATCAAAATCGCAACAAGATATAAAAGGGAGATCCGATTTTGATGAATAAGAGCTTGTTATAAAGATTACCACAAGCTCTATATCCTCACATGGATAAGACAAATAAACAACCAAATACGATGATGCAAGTATGCAAAGGTTTAAGCTCTCTCCGAACGATCTGATCGAGTTACTCACTCGAGAGCCCCTCTTGATAGTATGGCTATCTATCCTAAACCCGGTCTCTCAACTACCAACACGAGACCGGAAAAAGGGAAAACCTATCAAGAATACAGTTGCCTTTAGCATCCTTTGACCTTGTCTTCATTGATCTAGAATCACCGAGGATAGCAAGCATCAAACATGAGATCTTCTAGGGATGACGCATTTTGAGCTTGCACAACGCAACTTCTTCTTCATATCTTCCACCTTGGAGCCAACACATACTCCAAGCGATTCCAATGGACAAATCCTACAAGTAAACCTTAATACACACATTAGTCCATAAAGATTGTCATTAATTACCAAAACCACACATGAGGGCCCACATGCTCTTTCAATAGTTTTGCCACTTATGGTATTACTACCCATAATGGTTTTGTCTTTTGCTTGTGTGGGCCTGGCCTTCTTCTTCTTGTTCTTCTTCTTCTTGGCCTTGGACACATAGCCAAGACCTCTTTTAACATTATTTGACCTTTGCTTACTCAATAGGTCATCAAGAGACTTGTTTCCTTCTGGGAAGGTAGCCTTTGCAAGATCCCCTTCAACCTAGCAATTTCTTCAATGATGTTCATAGTACTAGAGGGAATGAAAATACTAGGTGAAGCAACATTAGTCAATTGAGTTTGAAGATGTTCACGAGACTTTGTGAGAGTCAAGAGTGCACTTTCCAAGGCCTTGTGAGCCATATTAAGTTTCTAAAAGTCCTCAGCAAGTTTTTCATGAATAACCCCAAACTCAATCTTGTCCTTTTTAGCCTTTTTATACTTAGAAATGGCATGATCACGTTCCTTAATGAGATTAGCAAAAATTATATCATTTACCTCATCGAGGCCTTCAAGTTTTCTTCAAGAGACTCCCTAGTCTTTTGCTCTTATTCTAGTGCATTAGTTAAAGCATACATCTCAAGAATGTGCTCTCTCCCAAGTTTGCATCTCTCATCAAGAAGCTCTCGTGTGTGGGAAAGTTTATTCAAGAGATTCACAAAATGCTTCTTGTGTTCTCCTTTCAAGTTAGTCATATGAACATCAAAAGAAACTAATTCCTCCTTCACCTCAAGAGTTATATCATCATTTAATTCATCATTGATCATAGAGGTGGGGAGAGGAGAAGATGATACCTCCGAAGATCTTTCCATAAGTCAAGTGACATTCTTGTTGGATATATTCTCATTTGGAGAGTCGAAGAGTGAGAAGGTGGGTGTAGAGGTGGTGGAGATGGCTACCACACCATTTGATGTTTCTTCTTCTTCCTCCTCATATTCATCATCGGATGAGAACTCTTCATGTGCTATCAATGCAATGAAAGCTGATTTCTTGTTGGTGGTATACTTCTTGATGAAAGGCTTCTTGAAAGGGGCCTTTGACTTTTTCTTCAATATAAGTACACCACCATGATCTTCTCTCTTCTCATATGGAAATTCAACAACAAAATGGTAGCGGTCTCCATAGTTGAAGCAAGTCCTCAATCTTGAACCATTTTGTTTTCTACCATTTGGGTTGTTTCTTCGTTGCATCTCCATCTTGGCCTTGGCGGGATCTTTCGAGAAATTCCTTGCATAGAAGGCCATGTATTCACCATGAGAAACCTTGACATCTTTGGGGTGGCTCATAGCAAGAACTTCATCACTTCCTTCATCATCCTCATTCTCCACAACCTTGGCCTTCTAGGCAAGATTAACGCCATTACTCATTCCAAGAGCACGAGCATGGGCATATTTGGCATTCTTGGCAGCAACCTTGAAGGAAGACATCTCTTGCATAACTTCATTGGAGGTCATGAGATGGTAGTTGTGTCTTCCCTGGAGACTCTTCAAGTCAGTGGGCTTGAAGGGCATGAGCACACTCACATATTTCCTTTTTATCCAAACTTCATCCACATTAGAGGCACCAACATTTCTAAAGGCAGTGGCAGTGGATTTGAGTCTTCGATACATGTCTTGATGGTCCTCACAATCCTTCATATATAAGCCTTCGTCTTCATTGCTCAAGGAATCATATCTATTTGTTCTCATGCTCTCATTTGCAACAAACAAGTCAATGATAACATCCCAAGCTTCCTTGGCAGTGTTGAGGTGCTCAATGTGAGGGAAATCTTTTGGTCCCACGCAAGTTGAATCATGTGCAAAGTGGTGGCATTGAGTTGACTATTGACCATTTCTCTTCTTGTCAAGTTGGTTGGATCCTCAATTTTGAGTCCTTCTTCAATAATATTCCACAAGTCAATGCAAGAGCTGCGCACATGAGATTTCATCAAAACTTGCCATTGAGCAAAGGAATGTGCAGCTAGCATAGGTGGGTCACCTCTATTATTTATATGGGGATGAGGGATCGGGGGGTCGGGAGAGTACCATCCGGGAATCGCATGGTGCTCTTCCTTCCCATCACCCCTTTTGGTGGAGGAGTTAGTGGCAATATGTTCATCCCCCACTACTTCACCCGTTGGCTTAGCCGAAGCATTCGCCTTCGGGATTGGAGGTGGTTCCTCTTGAGAGGGAGGTGTTGAGGCTGTCTTTTCCTTAACAAGTTGCTCAACTAGTTGACACAACTGTTGGATTTCATTGCCCAAGGAAGAGATCAAGATTGTTTCCAACTTCTTGAGATCTACCATGGTCACCGAAGTGCTAGCCTCACCCTCTCCATCTCCCTCCGGGTTAGCCATACACTCTTAGGCGGTTAAGCCCGAATAAATAGAAGAGGCTCTGATACCATTTGAAAGGATCATATGGGCACCTAGAGGGGGTGAATAGGTGCTACTTCAAATTTTACTCCTTTTCAATTTAGGGTTTGACACAAAAGGTAAATTCTCTAGATATACAACTAAGGTGAATTTACCTGTATGTCACACTAGCACAACTAACTAAGCAAGAGCAATATATAAGTAAGGTACAGTAAAGGATAGAAGTAACCGAAATGAAGCACACAGAGACACAAGGATTATTTCTCATGGTTCCTTCCTTTTGAGGGGAAGTACGTCTGTGTTTGACGAGTGGGTGGTACCAAACCACCAACGCCACGAGAGGCCTCCCTTGTTCTCCGGTGAACCTCACCCCAAAGGGATCGATTCACGCTTCCACTATATCAACAACCTTCAAGGTGGTACCCGGTACCCTTACAACAAGTTCGAGGCACACATCCACAACTGAATTGGAGGCTCTCGAATCCAAGCAAGCTGCCACAACAACCAGATATAAGTTTGTAAGAACCAAATCAAAGCCTAGGGTTTCCAATGAAACCCTAGACCAAGGGGCCATCAAGTGAATGAGGGGAAATGAAGATCTCTCTTGGTGAAGCTGCAGATCAAGGCCTCCTCCTTCGATTCCCCAAAGATCAGGGACTTTGGGTGGTTGTAGAGGGAGATCTTAGAGATTTGGTGGATCTAATGGGAGTGTTATTCTTTTCTGGAACGAGCAGCTGGAGTTAGGGGATGAAGTCCCCTATTTATATCCCCACAGATTTTTGACCGTTTTCTGTCCGTTGGGGAGTATCCACACCGAAAACTCCGGTCTACACATCGAAAACTCCGGTCTACACCAGAGATTTCGGTCTGACTCTGGTCCATCTCTAGACCATCAATCAGAATGTCCTAGGCCTGGTCTTGACGCTCCCTCTAGAGATTAGGCAGGGACTCCGGACCTGAGCATACCGGAGACTTCGGACTTTTCACACCGGAGATTCCGGTCTGTCAAAATACACTAGAGATTCCAGCCAATATCCGGCCTGTTTCCGGACCCCTAATCAGTCTGTCCGTGGGCTTCATCTTGGATTCACTCTAGAGATTTGAGGCGAAACTCTGGACCACACCGGAGACTCTGATCTTTGCACACTGGAGACTCCGGTCTGTACTTTCCAGGAAACTTCTATTTTAGCCAGGGATTTTTCCACTATGACACGGACTTTTCTCTTTTCAGTAGATTGACCGAAAAAATATTAGCATACTGTAAAATGATTCTCAAGTTGTTAACGAACACCAAAACTGATTAAGACAATAAATGTCCTGTCAATTGCGTTCGATCGCAGTGCATGGGACGGTCCGCTGGCAGTGCACTGTCTACACACTGCCTTTTTGTATTGCATTGCACTGCTTCAGTTGCAGTGCACGATGAGGTATCCTGGCAGTGCGCTGCTCGTGCACTGACCTTTTTGTGCTGTGTTGCACTACCTTTGGTCGCATTGCACGAAGCAATGTCCTGGCAGTGCCCCAGCCGTCCATTGCTCTTTTGTTCTGTGTTGTACTGCCCTTCGATTGTACTACACTTGTTTTCTCTTTTTCTCTTTATTTTTTCCAAGGTAGTGCACTCTTTTTTTTTTTCTGCTCGTGCACTGTCTTTTCCTTTTTAATATTATTGTTTGCAATCTTTACATGCATGGTACCATTTTACGGCTAGAAGAGGAGTGGGAAAAGGTGGAGCGAGAAGTACTCTACGCATGCACCATGTCCTCATGCGCCATGCATCCAATCTTGCTTGCGCGCATGTACCAGACGATAGGTCCTGCTCGCACGCCATGTAGTGAATTGCACTCGCGTGCATGCACCGGCCAGGACAGTTCCTGCGCATCACGTGTGGTCATGTGTCGACTCCGCAGAAGAGCCGCGCGTTGCTCGCTCGGCGCGCGCTTGTGAGAGGGTACACTCCCGCTAGTCCCTCCCTGATTTGAGTAATGGTTTATGAAATTTACCATGGATGTACATAAATGTGTGGATATACCGTTGATTTCCTCCGTGAAATCATAAATAGGTATGAATGTAAGACTTGTTTAGAGCAATGTCCTAACCATGGAAACCATATAGTAGTATATATGGAGTTAGAGAGTGTTAGAAAAACCCAAGGGTGAGGGTGAACAATGAAGAAGCACCGAGATTGATATATAGAGTAAAGTTAAGGAGAAATCCAAAACTATGATTCAGATAGACCTTATTTTCATAAGGTTAATTGTAATTATTTCATAATGGGACTCTCAAGAGTATGAAATTATGGAAATTGAGATTTATACCTCAAGACAGTAAGAGGAAGACCTTCAGCCTAACAATGAAAGGAAGTTGGAGGAGTAATGAAGAAGTTGTTAAGGAACCTACTAAATCCTAATAAGATTAAAATCTCAAAAAAGATAAGGTAGTTTAACCTTGAGAGCCCAAATAGAAGGTAACCATAAAAATCAAAATGCTCTTAAGTTTGGGTATAGACTACCAAAATAGACCTGTAACGAGGAATAGGAAACCATGAGTGATTTGGACTAAATAAGTCCAAAACATTCTTAGCAATTAAGCCCTAAGGACTAAGTATACCATAAATAGGGAAATATTAGAGCCAAGGCTATCGTTGGCCGAAGTCTAAACCAGGATCTTACCCTAGTGAGACTTTCACCTAGACATTTTTTAAATAAATGTCTGAATCCAATGATGCTCAAGAAGACCTAATCAGAGCAGGAGTGTGGATTCAAAGGAATCACGATGTCGAAGGACCATTTTCAAGACAAAAAAGGATCCAAGGAAAAGCTTGAATGAAGATACACCAATTATCTTCATCATGGATTTAGAGAACTACAATGGTCTAGCGAGGTCTATCCTACCTTCTGAAACGTAAGAGAGTACAAACTTCAGGGACAAAGTTGATTTTAAGGGGAGACTGTAACATCCCAGGATTAGAACCTAGAAATAGGGAGGCCACATGTGTGTGCATTGCATTTGTGCATAAGAAAATCTAGGGATTTTTCGCGCAAAACTAAAAGAGCTATAGACATATCGAGATCTCTCTTATTTCGATGGAGACGTACCCGCAAGTGTTAAGGATTTTGACATGACCTCTACTGTACTTTTTTGTTTTGGGGAAACAATTGATATTTGAATTTCAAATTTTAATACCTTGGAATTTAGAATATTCCAATATCAAGTAAAGAATATTTAAATAATAAAGTAATACCAAGAAATGAAATATGAAATAGTAATTAAATAAATAGAGGAATACTTTATTAAAGGATAAAACAAACAATTATTGTAATACAAGTATTACATTGCCTTACAAATAAGAAGTAAAAAGAGAACTTGAAATTACAAATAGAAAAGTAAATGTTATTGCATTAATAAAAGGATATAATGTTCTTTACAATGTTTAAGAATAAAATAAAGTTACAAAAGAGTAAAGAGAAAATCTAAAGTACTCCTTGTCTATTTCTTGATTCTTTTCCATCTTCACCTTGATTCCTGTAAAACAAAACAAAAATAAGAAAAGAAAATAAGAAGAGAATGGGTTAGTGTTAGTGGTTTAGCTCTCAGCGTGAATAGTGAATTACATTGTTAATCATTTCATCACAGAGCATGTTTGAGAGGGGCAAATTTCACCAAAACAAATAATATTTGTTCTTATCAACAATAGTCTCAGCACAACATCATGGACAAAGAGGGCAAGTTTCACCAGCCAAGTAGATACTAATATGTAAATCGTCAGCAAAAGATCTAGGAGTTACTTGATCACATTCACAAGAGAAATATCTCTATGCAAGGAAACTTGAACCAACATAGGTCCCACCTACAAGCAGTATACACAACACATGCACTAGCATGTGTTGTCAACATAGTAGAGAGAGCAACTACCATTTGAGGCAACACAGCCGTGGTACAGCCACAGGGAACACCATAGCACATCTATCATCCCATTATTCTTATAAGAACACCATTGTTCTTGTTAGAACATCACCAAGATCTTCATAGTTAATTTCAAAGATCAAAGGAGATGTGGGTAACATCATAAGAGCAAGCAATAGTAGGTCAAGATTTCCAGCAGTCCAAAGATCACACACAAACAACTGGTTGGTACCAGAGCTACGTAGTACTAGTTCTTATCATTTCAAGCAAGCTAATTAGTTAGGAAGCGAAAGCTCTCAGTGTAGCATAGAACAGCTATGCTAGGATCATCATAGAGCATAATTGGATCTCAACTTATGCATCATTGGCAGGGGCATAGCAGTAGATCATGCTGATTAGATCCACTGTTGTGCACACACCTCAAGGGGGCACCATAGCAGTAGAACTAATGGCAACAGAAGCCACTAAGTTATTTAACACAATAAACAAATGGTGAAACATTAGTATCTGTTCTCATCAGATTAGCTTTGTTTCAACTTGATCATCTCTGACAATCACATCATATCCATTGAGACCTTTATTGTGTACACTCGAAAGAGACATCACGGTAACATGATATCAACAACTGAAGCCATCAAAATAAACTAGCAAAAGGAACTCAGGTACTCAAGCTATTAGAAGTTAAAAATAAAGCATTTCTCTAGTCATATTTTTGCTAGAGATCATTTTAAGAATTTTGGATATATCCGATAGGAAACAAATATTGTCACTGAACCATAGGTTCAGTTCATCATGTCAAACGTAGTGCTTGAACCAGATCATGTATGTACAAGATTTAGTGATCTATAGTAGAAGTCAAGAGCTAAAGAAATATTCAGGTGGTCAAACCAAACATATCTTACACATTTGTTCATATCAAAGATATAACCTGAATCACCTCATCAATTGATCAATCATAGAAATGGGGAGGATGTACAAGCTAAGAAAACAAAACAACTTTCCTAACACTAGAATAAATTCTAGGAGGCCAGAAGGGGTCACTATAACTATATGAACCTCATATCTAGTTAACCAATAATATTATATGATCATGAAATCGTTTCCATCTTACAAACCTCACTTCTAGCAACTAAATATCACAAGCCCTCCAATATATTTCAGCAAAACAATTCTAGTAACTGTACAGAGAGCATGATACTGAAATTAAACTAGTAACTACGTACATCTACCTGGGAATCAAGATATTGTTTACAGCACAAGCACAAGTACTAGTGCAATCAAAGTAACTGTAGAGGTAGTGCAAGAATTGTGTTGAATTTAGGATTCAATACCATTTATACTAGCAACCCCATAGTAGTATCATGCCAAACCTACAACCAGAATCACACAGGAGAAAACACTAATTAGGGTTAGCACTGAGATAGAAAGAGAGACAGGGAGGACGAAAGGTCAACTACTTGGTGACGAGTCGCTGCTCGTCGGAGAAGAAGGCGAGGTAGTGTCGAGATAGGTGGCAGAGGTCAACACCACGACACAGCGGTACGAGGAGCACTACAGCGCTCAACTCGCGCCAAGCCAAACCGCGACAACCTCGTCAACACTAGAGTACATGACCAATAGCGGAAGCATGACAGGGTCACTGGAGCATAGTAGGACTATGGCGTCCGAAATCCTAAACCTATAGTACCAAGAAGGGCAACATAGTAAGGGTTCGAATCCCAAATCGAATTGGTCAGAGAGGAAGAGCGGGACATGGTGGTCCTTTAACCATAGACGACGGCGATCAGAATAGCCAGGCTCACCAGAATCTGGCGAGGGCAGCGGCGGTTGCCTGCATGAGAACGAGAGGGGGAAGAGGAGACCCTCAAGGGATCGGGTGGGGTGTGAGTTGTGTTGGTTTGACCGACCCAGTACCTCAACTAGTCCATCTTAGCACCATCCCACTAAGCCAGACCCACTTTAAAACAAAACAAAATAAGCAAGAGAGAAATACAAATTACAAATATACCACTATGAATACTTTCAAAATCCTAAAAATACATATGATATATCAAAATGATCAAGAAAATAATCTCTACCTAAGAAAAATATAACCTTACTTGTTTCAACTAAATAAAATACAACTAAATATTAAAGCTACTAAAATCCTGAATGAGATATAACAAAATAAGGAAAGGTCCTAAAAATCAATAAAAATCTTTTTTGTGTATAAAAATAAATCAAGTATTTTATAAAAATGCTAATTATAAAATTCCAAGTCATCATAGGATTTATAAATAAATAGTGTTATAATTGACTTTATAGTCCTTTTTCTTTTATTAAAATAAAAGAAATATATTTTCTCTTATCATTTATAACTCAGAGTAAATACATATTAGCTTTATTTGAATACTTAGATTTGTTAAAAATAATGAATGTATTTTATTTTACCAACTATAAATTCAAATAAATTCCTTTTAACTTTATTTAAGTATTTAGAATTTATTGCATAGAATAAATTGATACTCTTTCATTAGTAATTATAAAGATGAAATTTTAATACTTTAAAAATTACTTTACCTTTATAACTTGAGTAAAACATGCAAAGAAAACTAAAATATCCATTCTACTTAGATAAAGCTATAATAATTATTATTTTTCTCAACAAAAACACCTTTAGATATTTGCTTGTTTATAATACAAATTAGAATGTATTGTACCAAAAGAACCATAGTGAGTAACTTAAAAATATAAACTCCAGCCACATATCTTTGAATCCTTAGCTATATCAATTTAATATCTAAATTATTAAACTTGCTTATAAGCTAGTCACTTAGAAGATAAAATCTAGCACCCTTTCGACTAAATATATATGATCCTATAACATTGATTAGGCTGAAACCCTAGACCTTGGTCTAAAATACCATAAACATTATGTCTTAAGTTTATTCATGTTTTCATAGTTAACTTTGGTCTGTTATAAAACCAACCCCAAAAGTATGAGAACTCAACATCAATTATAACTACTAGAAGCCAGAACCTTAATACCATAATTATTCAAGGTTGATACACTTCTTATAAACAACATTTTCTTCAAATGTTATTCTATTTTCCACTTCAAATGACAACTCTATAATAATTCCTTCAACTCTTAAGAAGTCAACGCGTGAACTTTCATCCCAGTTACCAGATGATAATTAATCCTAATCTTAGATTGCTTTGTACTCTATTTTTATATCTTGTATGTTAAGACTTAAGTTTTTTATGAAAATATTTGTTTGTGAGGTAAAATTGAAGATAACCCAAATCGTAAAGTAATCACCTAAGTTTAATTCACTTATACCATTGGGGATCCACTTCAGGAGTTTTATAAAATGCATCGCATTACTTATGCATAATAGCATATTGCTTCTTTAAACATTAGTCCTTATCGGACCAATGATGTTGTTTTCAGATATTGAATCTTCTATTGTCTCAAAGACCGTGAGTGCATAATCTTGCAATCACAAAAGGAAAGTTCACACTTTCTCATGTCCTTTGGTTATTTTCTATCAAGTATTTGCAAATCCACTATTGTCATCACCTGCATTTCGAAAAGGTCAGAAAACTCTATTTTCATAATTATACGATTATGGGTTATTTACCAAATGGTAATAACCTACTATTACAATTCCGGTGGTAAAGGAACATAATATCTAGGACTTAATCAACCAATGTCGCTAGTGATTCTTGCATCGTATATTACGCATTAACCATGAGATTTGGAATGGGATAAAGAAGTCAGCTGGATCTTCTTCCTTTCGCATGTCAACGGATGACCAGGTCATGGCTATAATTCTCCATGCAAATTAGTAGCATATGGGTGGGATCCCTCAACATCCCACGACATCTGGTATCTATGAGGGTTGTACGCCTTAGGATGCCATTGGAAACAAGTTTTATCCTAGATCTAACATGCAATCCAACAGGCATGCGGGGTCACGAAGAAGGGCAGTGATTGGATTGGATAATCTACTGGCCCCCACACCAAAGCAAGTGTGGATGGTAAAGATTGTCCGGTTGTGCAATAAGGATTTGATCCCTTATGGGTAAAGTAACGCACCTCTATAGAGTGTAAAAATTGTGACATGTTACTCCATGTTCCAGGAAGGAGCTACGAACGTGGCAGGAAAGGAACTCCATGAGGTTCTGGTAAACCTATGAAGGCTGACAAACATAGATTTTTAGAATAAAAGCAACCTTTGAAGAAATGTTTACGAAAACTTGTATAGCCTACGACCTATGGTCTGTGGCTATAGATAGTGCATAATACACTCCTTTTTAGTGAACTTGCTGAGTACGCTCGTACTAAACCGTACCTTCTTAACCCTTGCTAGATTCTAAAACCGATGAGGACGACATCAACACCAACTGATGCTCAAAGTAATCATCATTAAAAGCTCAAGATCTTCAATGAAGTCAATGGAGACAACACATTCATCAACTGAAGTGAAGACAAAGTTACTGATTAGATAGGAGTATAATATCTAGCCAAAGAACCTACTTCTATAGAGCAATGCAATAGAAGCAATTGCAAGACATATAGTTATATACTAGTGTTATTAGTATGATATTTATAAGTTGTTATTTCTGATTCTTCTTTGTAAGAAGTTTCTTTCTCTCTCTATAACCTAGAATATTCTCTAGATATTTTGTAAAGAGTCGAGTTGTAATCTATAGGCATGTATTGGACCTGCTATGTTTCTGTTGTACCACTCAAAGGGATGTAATACTAGTGGAAAGGTGTTTCATTGGTGTTATGTCAGCAACTATAGTGTACTATATCATGAAGTGGTATGTTGGGTCACCGCAAACTTCTACATGTGTTTGATAAGCATTCATATGGGCATCATGTCCTAACATAGAGATGATGCAACACATCTCTCTTATAGTCCTCAAGAAAGGAAAAACTCCAAGCAATCTTAAGTTAAGAATCAACAGAGTATAGCCTTAGGTAATTTGACATGATGTTTGAATCACAAATATGCTACCTTGACCAAACAAGATTGTCTAACTATAACACGATAATTATAGCACATGGATTCACTTTATCCCTAGTGAGGCAGCAAAAGAAAGTTAAATACCATAGTAGAGCTTGATTATGTTGTCACTATTGAATCACTACCACCATGCTACTCCATCCAATACACACTTCTCCCCACGCATGCTCTTGCATACAAGTTGGATCAGAACAAGTACTTAAGGAAGGGGTACATGTTATGCATCTATCAATCCATCTTACACATAATAGGTTCCAATATCATATATCAAATCATAGAATAAAGATCCACCACATAGGAATTACAAATATGACCATAATCATGTTGGGCAGCTCATACGGTATTAGATCTATGAAGAAAAAGAGAGGGAGATAAAGATACTGCCATAAACCCATACTACAGAGGTGGACTAATCCCTCTTCATCATGGTGATTATGGTGGAGACGTTGGAGAAGGTAGAGATCCCTCTGCCGGCGGCTCCGGTAGAGTTTCCTCCTCCAATCTTCGCCAGTTTTGGCTCTATTTTGGTGTTTTGGTGTTTCTGTGGCGCCTCCCTCTAGGAACTCCCAAGGGGACCTTTATATAGTGGTTTTTAGGTCATACAAAGGCGATGGACAAAAGATCAAAGAGATTCGACGGTCGAGGAGGGAAAGGGCATGGATGGCGCGCCCACCCTTACTAGGCGCTCCACCTGGGCCCTTTTGGCCCTCCTAGCTCATCCAGTGAGGTCCAAGTACTCCAGGTGCTTCTCTTAAAGAAATATTGAAGTTGCCGAAAACCCAGCTTTCTTTGACTTTGTTTAGGTCCCTAAAAGGCAAAAATACACAAAATAGGGTTTTCCTGTCCTGTAGAGTTATAAACAAAATAAATGGGATCATTGGCAAATCTCGATAAATCAATGTAAAACATGAATATAACATCATATATGTAGCAAATATCTGGGAATTCATAGCAACAAACTACAAAGTTCATGTATGCATTTTACATGCATCAGATGCCCAGCAGCTCGCGACACTCCTCCTTGACGATGCCATCCAGATCCACCACAGCTGCCTTCAGCTTCTCGATGATGGAGGTGAAGAGTTGGAGGAATGCCGTTGGGTTATCATCCATGAGGCTTGATGGCACGTGGATGTCACTAACACCAAGGCGCTCGATGGCAGAGGCTGCACGCCTGGCAAGAACATAGAACATCTTGCACTGCTCATTCTTCAGCACGCCCGTCTCCAGCTTCTCCTGTCAAGCCTTCTCGACAAGCTCGGAGACACGGCCAACCTACATCTGCAACGAGGCAAGCTCCTCCGCGAGCTCCTTCATGAGCCGGCCGACCTAGGTAACGGCTTGATTCTTGGATCGAGTGACCTCCTTGAGGCTAGTGTGGACACCTTGGAGCTCCTCCTCTAGTCTCTACTTTGCCTCCTCGAGATCCTTTTGCCTCATGACAAAGCGGTTCTCCTAGAACATCACCTTCCCGTGATAGTCCTTGCGGACCCTCTCAAGGTACTCGGTGAACTTCGGGGTGAGCTTATCTTGCACCTCCTTCCCCTTCTACTCGAGCTTGGCATTGACCATCATGATGTTCTCATCAAGCTTGATCTTAGGGTGCGCGAGATCCTGCTGGACAACTATAAGCTGGTCCTCCACCTTCTCGATACAGGAGTGCTCCATTCTAAACTCGTTCTTGGCAAGGCTGGCCTCGTGGGAGGCCATATCCTTCTCGAGCAGCTAGAGATCCTGCCACTGGGAGGACACCTCCCTCTCGCGGGCGTTGGCAGATGCCAAGCGGGTGGCAAGGGCCTCCTCACGCTCTGCCACTTCTTTGGCTTGTTCACAAGCCGCGCTGAGGATGTTGTACACTCGATGATGGTTCCGTCATGTATCTCCTTCACCTCGCGGCGGAGGCGAGTGGCCTTCTCGTCCCTTCGTCCGGCCTCCACAGCCTCATGGAGCATGTACCATGCCTCCGTGAGGCAATCGCACTCCGCTGCCATCCGCTCCTCCTCCTAGGACAAGTCCGTGCCGAGCTTGTCCAGGCCCACATGCGTGTCCTGAATGGGAGAAACAGTAAGGCATGCCCGTCCACCGGTTCCCCCTGACACCTGCAGGATCCACATCGCCTGGTCCGGCCCGACGCGGTTCGCCACTAAGCTTCACGAAGGCCCGGGGTCTTGCCCCCTCTTGATGAAACCTCCTACGCTCCCTGTGCGTGTCATGAAGCACTGGGGGATAGCACAAGCCCCCTCACCATCCAGCTTGGGCTCCTCTGGTGCCTTGGCCGTCGCAACACCTTCCTGGGCCACTGCGTGCTCCTCCTCCGTTGCACCCGCCTCCTACGTGGCCCTTATCTCCTCCCTAGCGCGTGCCTCCTCCATGGCGTTTGTCTCCACCCTAGTGCATGCCTCCTCCGCGGCTCACTCCTCCTCTGTAGCATGCATCTCCTTGTGGTGATTTCCACCTCAGTGCGCACCGCTTCTTCCGGCCACTCCTCCATGATGGGCGCGATGGGCGACAAAGGCCACGGATAGGGCGGCGCCGTATTCACGGCCATGCTGCCTTATTCAATAATCTCCATCATGAAGGTCGCCTCCACGGATGTTACAGATGTTGTATCCATGTGAGAAGTGCCGCTCTCAAGAGTTGTCGTTGTTGTATCTAGCAGTGCGGGCATCGCTTCTCTTGCAGCACCATCCGTGGGGACAACCCCTGACGCTGGGTGTGGTTCAATGGATATTTTATCCCTCACGGATCTTGACGCTTTGCGCGCCTTCTTCCCCTTCTTATTATTCTTCAGGGGGGCCCTGCGGAGCGCCTCAGAAGTTAGATCCAAACAAGGATGGAACCAAGAAAAACCACATCGAAGGAAGAGAGCACTTACTCATCAACGATGGCCTAGTGCCCTTACTTTATTCCCTTGGAGGAGCTCACACCGCTTTCGCCAGCGATGACCTCCTCGTGGAGCCCCCCTCGTGAGGCTTTCCGAGGGCCTCACCATTTCCCTCGTTGTGAAGCTCGCCAAGGGCCTGGCCGTCGTCCTTCTTGTTATCCTCAAGGACACACTAGGAAGGCATGACCAAAAATTCATCTGCACCGCCCTCGTCCTCAGAGGCAGGCGCCTTCTTGCACAGTCTCTGCTTGCACCAGGGAGGCTCCTCTCCTCCTGCGGCGGCTCTCTGTGTGGCCTCCTCCTCCTCTGCAAGGCTGGATTCGGGGGCCAGAACCTCGGGATCCAGGCGCTCCTCTTCATGTTCCTCTTGGCGCATCCCTCACGCATCAAACTCAGGCATCTTCATGAGGATCGCGGTCCTTTGCTGCTCTGACCGGTGATACAATAGGAGGACCCTCTAGGAGGGATCAAACACCTCCTCCTTAGTGAAGAGTATCTTCATCATCTCCGTGATGATGTCTGGCACAAGGACGTTGGGTTGGAGCTTCATCCGGTCATTCTCTCTAGTAGGACCACATAGCCTCTTTATGGGCATGCAGAGGGGAAAGCACCGATGGATGTATTCCCTGGCAAAGATTTGCCCCATTGGGATAGTGTTGCATAGGGCCTTGAGGCACACCGTGGTCATGTTGTCCGCCTAGACGAAGAACTGTGTGCTTCCCCATCTAGAGGTATTCACAGATGGTGTCATTGTAATCTCGAATAGCGGATTCGCCTCATGGGCGTCCATGTAGACCCATCGCACGTGATAGTCCTCCACCTTCTTCGACCACAACATGGGGAGATACACGAAATCCATCCTATCAGTAGCATGGACGGATACACACTTGGAGCACTGCTCCCCGGCGGTGATACGCAGGGTGTAGAAGTGGCAGAACAGCACCACTAAGGGCCTGATGCCAAGAAAGGCCTCGTTGAAGAAGGTGAAGATGGCGATGGTGGTTATGGAGTTGGACTGCAGGTGTAGCATGTGGATCTCTTAGTGCTACAATATCGTGAGGAATAAGGAGGAATGGAGGCACCATGCTAGCCTTGACGGTGTGGAGGAAGAAGGGGTACGCTGTGGATTGTCGCGCTTCTCCGCACCGTGCCAAACTCTGGTGGGACCCTGCTCATTCTCTTTCCCATTTTCAAAGGCCCTCCGTGTTGCAGATCCTCGATCTCTCCAGAGCAGGTAAGGGGCCCGCCTACACCACCTCCTCATCTTCCTTGGGGGCCTTTCCCTTATTGGGCGCCATCGGTCAACGAGGGAAGTTTGGGGAGAAATGCGCGATCCTGGAAGAAGATGATGAGCAAGCTTGAAGAGGATAAGTGGCGGTGGAGAAGAAGAGAAGAAGAGACAACTACTATTGTAGGTTCTTCTTTTAAAGCACGTCAAGTAGTTACCGAGGTGCAGTCTTCATTGCGACGGTTTCCTAATCCAACGGAGCACATTATCCTGCTGTTTGGTCTCCACGACCATGATGAGCATGCCCACGGCCGTGTCCAGTCACGAACCGTCGACTAGGCCCAACAACTCTTAGGTCCCCTGCCCCTTTACCTTCAAGACGCATGCGTTCTAGGTGACCGGGGGCTACTGTTGGTCTAGTGGGAACTAGGGTACCATGAACCGCCTGCTATTGTACCCTGACGGCAAGAACAACTACATCACCATGGGAAGCCACCGTCGTGAAGCCCGGTGCTTCCCAAGGAATGACCCTCACGGAGCCCCCTACACGGGGCACGGACCTCGCGAGGCCTCCCTTGTTGGAAATATGCCCTAGAGACAAATAAGAATATGGATTATTACCATATTTCACAAAGTTTATAATTAGGTTTTATATCATGCTATAACTACATTGAAATAAAATGTCAATACACGTGTGATATGTAAACAACCAGGAGTTCCCGGTGAATCTCTAGTCACTGGGTCATTGGTCAATAGATGATCAAGGTTTCCTGATCATGTGGCATTTATGCTAGTTGACAATAGAGTCACCTTATCAAGAGAATGGGATGATGGGCATACCCAATCTAAGCATCATAACATGATCATGTCACAAATTTCAAGTTGCGATGATTAGGAAATGTAGTGTCTTATTCCTCAGACCGTGAGACTATATCAATCACTGTCACCCGAGATTGCCTTGATATCATCAAACGTCACTTGGTGAAAAAGTGATCGTAAAGGTGTGTTCAGGTATTTAGAAGGGCATGTAGAGGCCTATGTGTCAGGAGCGGGATTTTTCTATCCGCATGATGGAGAGAGACTCAAGGGCCCACAGGGAGAAGTTATATCCAACAGCTGCGCAACATATGACTAGGTCACGGGGATATCACTTGTAGAACGAGTTAAGTAGCATTTGTTGATAACGATATTGAACTTGACACGGTGATATCATTGATTAGATCTCACATAATGCAAGTATTGAAGAGACAAAAGGAATAACATATTGCACGCATGGTTCAACGACAAAGATTTCGTGGAATGCACAGGGGTCATCATGGGCATCTAGGTCCTGCTGTTGATCATTGGTATGAGAGGGATCTCGACCATGTCTAGAGTGTTCCCAAACCATGGGGTGTGACGCTTAAGGGCTTGATGATGCTCGGAGATCATTCTAGTATCGTCGGAATCACCAAAGAAAAGAAAGAGAGAAAACCGGAAGTGTTCCGGGTAAGTCCGGAGGATGTCCGGAGTGGGATGGAAGGAGTTCCATAGTCACGAGGATTGAATAATATGTAAGTAAATGTTAAATATTGATTTAATCAATTATTTATATTTATTTAATAAAATAAAATGAATTAAAATGGTCAAATTCACTATTGGTTCAAAATCCCTAAGGAAGAAGGCCCAAGAGGGAAAAGACCAAACGGGAGAAAGGGAGGAGGGCTTCATGGGCCCCATGCACCTGCCGGTGGGGCCCATGAGGGCCTTGGCTGGCCGGCCACCCCTCCTCTCCTCTCCCTTGTTTAGTCCAACATGGCTTAGCTAATAAGCCATGGGATCCCTTTTCCCCTATATATTGAGAGGTATTTTGAGAAAATAAATACACCAATAATGAATAAAAGGTTTCCTATCTTTTGGGGAGACATCAAGTTGATCCTCTCTCTCTCCCGTGACCTCTATCCCAAGTCCAGACTGTGGCAATAGGAGACTTCTTCACCGTGGAGCACCATCATGCAACAGGAATCAGATCCAGAAGGTCTACTTCCGCCACTGATGTTGGATCGGAGGAGCGGGAGTCATCGTCAGTAGGGATGCAGGCGGCCGGGCCAGCGGACGAGGCGGACAGTCCGCCAGAGTTTTCATGCCAACAAATTGACGAAGGCTGACGTGTAAGTACTGATTACTGCCATAGCTAATTAGGATACAGGTTTTGATTAGCGGACAGGTCAGGACGTCTAGGCGGACGTCCTCCTACATCCCTAATCGTCAGGCACCGGACATGCGCAACTCCCCACGAGGTGCTTCACTTGTGGCACTAGGAGTTATTAGAGTCGCAGGAGCCGTCGGACTTCAACATGACCCCGAGGTTGGAGTCGGTACGACTACATCAACCACGTTCTCTTCAAAGTTGACAACGGTTTTTGGTCTTCAAGGGTAAGTTTCTAAAAGCCCCTCCCGTTACTGCATTACTAATAGATAGGTCCTGGCATTAGGGTTCTTGGTGTAGGAAAAAATTATTGTTTTCAGGCGTGAACCCCTATAGTGGTATCAGAGCTAGATCTATGCATAGTATTGCTAGTACGGGTAGAACACACGAGTTGTAACGTGTGAGAATTCATCTTACAGTTGTTACCCTCCCACGTGTACTTGTGCATACCGCAGTAATTCTTGATGAAGCGGCCCCCAACCGACTTTATGCGTTCATTCGCGAGACTGGTCCACGCTTGACTTACGGCTTGTACCGTATAAAGTGGCTTTGGGGGTGTCTGTCTCTCTCGCATTAGTTGGTATGCCATTTACAATGGATGGCCCGAAGGGGTATACCATAGACAACTATTTAATCAATGTTGTGGTTGAAGTTCATAGGTAAGAACGGTTCTTGCGCAAAATCCCTAACAGCCACGTAAAACATGCAAAGATAAAGTAGAAGCGTTTGACTTTGTTTTGCAGGGGCGTTGTGATGTGGTATGGTCGTAGTCAAGGTAAAATAGTTTGTTTTCTATTTCTAAGTAGTAGTAACGGTCATCATGATGGTCGATTACAACAACAGAGACGCTGGTACCCTGGTGCCCATGGCACCAGAACCCTGGCACCGGACCCGGAGACGCAGGATGGAGATCGCAGCGCGAAGGACCATATCGCATCGCATTTACATATGATGTTTATTGTTTGTGTATCTTGTTGTGTGCTAGTATTAGATACTCGACGGTAGCCTAAATCAGATGATCCCTAAAACATAATACCAATAATAGTGTTCTCCCTTAGTGTGCACCACCAAGAAAGTTCTCTATTATGAGGCACATCGTGACGATCGTGTGTTAGACATATCTGCGTTCGCATACGGTGGGTGTAAGCCATGTTGCATGACAAATACATGTAAGGTTAAGTTGGCCCTCCTAGCATGTACAGACATGGCCTCGAAACACAGGATGATCTAAAGATCGAGCACGGGTCGCATGAATGATGTGATCGACGTTTTGGCATCTACCTTTGCAACTATATCACCGTCTGTGACGATCGGGGGCGGTGTAGTGAATAGGGACCGTGTAATCACTGAAACCTTTTTGGGGGTGATAGTTTTAGTGGAGTTCTTTATAAACACAATTTAAATTGAACTCATATAATTATAAACTTAGTCTAAAATCCTTTTGCAATTGTAAGTGTAGAAATGGTTCGCCGTCAAGCTTCTTTTGAGATTGCTGAATGGGTAGTTGCTGAAAAGCTCAAATGAGATGGATCAAACTTCCTTGAGTGGCTTGTGCGTCTAAATGACCTCCTTAGTGAAAACAACATGGTTGACTACAGACGCTATGCGCTGGATCTAGATGAGCTAGATCACTATGACACCCCACGACAGCGAGAAGACCGCTATTATCATCCAGAAATGTCCACTTACATTCAAGTGATAATGCGTTATGGGATGGAGGACGAACAACATCCGCTCATGGGTGATCTTGACCCACATGGGATGGTGGATCAGCTGAGAATGGAGTTCGTAAGCCAGGTGCGCATGTGGAAACACGAGTTGCTTGGAGATTTCCTTTCCATAAAGATGGAGGAACTCGCTAGTCTAGAGAGTCACTTGGAGCGCATGAATGATGCGTACATGAGACTTTTATACTATGTGGTTCACTGGATGACTGATTCCTTTGCAATAGGTGTGTTGCTACGATCACTGCCGCCCAGCTACCAAGGGCATGCCAAGACTTGCATCATGAGAGGTGATGGGGAAACACAGGATTTCCATGAGTTCATAACACATTTTAGGAATGTGAAAGTTGAACCCATTGCTGGAGAGGTCATCGATGACGAAGGTATATATGATATACAATTTTATAAATGTTATAATCTTGCAAACACTTGTTGCAGTATTGAAGTAACTAATACTTGTTCTGTTTTGTGAAAACAGGTCCTTCTGCATGAGAGCTGCTTGCTGGAGAGCAGGTGACATTGTGTGTTAATGGCGAGCATGATGATGATGCCCGACGACACTCTCCCTCGACATTTATCATTTAGTTTATCATTTTGAATAATTATTGTAATCGATGGAGTATGAACTTTATTAGCATGTCTTGCACCTCGCGAAAGAGTTATTCGTACGAGTTTGTAACAAAACAGTTGTTCAACTTTTATGAATGATTTCTATTCGTGTTCATATGTTTTTCGATTATGTGTGAATTATTCGTGTTGTAAAACTAATTGATAATGCATGAACATTTGTAAAATATTGAAATGCCTTGGGAATACCCAACTTAATCATATATTCATTTTGAATGAAACGATTATTTGAAATTCAAAAGTTATGTTGATAGTATGTGAAGATTGCAAATATTTGATCTCTAGTCACATACAAATCATGCCCACACTCAGCAAGATAACTAAAACACCGTGTATTGTATGAATACAAAGTGTTTGATGAATTATTGAAAGAAAATACATATTCGATGTACCGTATTTCAACGAAGTGGTGATTATCATTTTGTAGTTGTTGAATCTTGTAGAAGAGTTTACCAAATAAAACATAAGCGTGAAACTATTTGATATGATCAAAGAATTTCAGCATCAAAGGGTATTGAAGATAAAATAGAATCTAATTACCATGATTTGATCAATAGTAATGAAATTCGATGTTATAAGATTGGCATAAGAACTTGTGAAATGCAATGCATTTTGATACATTGAAGTGCAAAAGCATCACAATGTGATATTTGATATTAAGTGGGTAAATAGGTGGCGCCAGATAAATTGTTGCAGTGTTAGTGTGAAGACCATTAGTTGGAAATGGCGAACACTCATTTAGAATAAAGTAAACCATCTGAAATTCGTGAGATTAGCACCATATCTTGTATGGATTGTCGTGAAAACTTTGGAGTTATTCGATAACACGAAAGCAACATCAAACAAGTCCTTGTAGGGTATTCATTGGAAACTTTGAAAACGAAATCCATGACTGAAAACCAAAAGAAAGGAAAAACTATTATTGCTGAAACTTTGGTGCATTCTCGAGGAAATGTGTTCTCAACAATGAAGTTAATGGAAGAAAGTGAAAGCACGATGAAGGTTTATGACCCTGCATCAGAATGACGAGAAGCGCAATGGAACATGTTCCAGGACGCGTCTCTTTACATAAAGGAAAGGGTCAATCATAACAATCATTGTGTTTTACCCACTTGTGATTTTACTAAATGAAGTAGGTTTCGTAAATATGCCCTACACCTTGTGTGGGGATATTTTTGAATCACTTGTTACATTATCCGAACATGACATACCTATGAACTACAAAGGAATTGATGGTAAACTAAAATTACGAGAAATCCCTGAAGTAAGTTTCACTTAAGATGAAAAGTAAAATATTACTGAATCTTGACAAGTAAAGGGGTTACTTGATATTTCTGAAAGACTGCAAGGTCATACGGAATAAGTAAAATATAAAGCACGATTCACCGTGAATAATGTCTTGGGTGAATTCAAAAGAATTTGATTCAGAAGTGCTAAAGTCTAGTGGATTTAATACTAGTAAAGTACTAGAGTATCTTAAAAGAAACTCTCAATTTGTTAATTTATCAAGGGATTTTGAAGTCATTCAAAATATTGAGAAGATATGAAATTTGCATGAAATTGAGTGGGAGCTAGAGACTCTTCCTGAATTAATAAGTGAATGACATATTTTTGGGTGGGAGCAATGTAAGTTTCAAAGTCAAATATGTAGGTGACATATTTTGAGTGGGAGCTTGACGTAAATTCTTATGTGTAAATGACACATTAAGAATGAGAGAACAAGTACTGATAAATATTTATTATAAGGGTAAAGTTGAAAGAGAATATAATACAATATTATGTTGGAATGTATTCCTAAAAGAGATTCTGAAGTAGTTTCGGAATAGGAATTGATTAAGTTGGTCCTTGATCATTCACATTAGGAACAACATTGAGTACAACATCAATGGTTAAAACAAAGGAAATGATGATCATCATCCACTATGTTTTGACATAGGTTCTATATTAAAAACCATGATGAGAACTCAACATAATGTGATCCAAGAAGAAAAGTTCGGAAGTGATTAAATGTGAATCGCTGAACATTGAGCTGAGTTTGTACACACTATCTAATGAGAACAGTAGACATGATTTTCCCAGATCCATGAAGGATGACATACCTTAAAGCATAAAGCGTTATGCTATAAAGGCGTATGTTAAACTTAAAAGATTGGAAATCTCTGCATTTAAGAATATCAACTTAAGTCAAAGAGGAAGCATGGTGACGAACATCGAAAATTGCACATGGTGCACTAGTGTTTTGATGACTATATTTAAGTATAATGATATTGCCTAATGTCATGTATAATGTTGTGGCTAGATAAGTTCGTCTTCTCATGGAGGGTGTGTCCCAGGGCATAGTACCCATGAGAAAGTTCACATTGACTGGTCTAACATCACTGCTGGCTCCTAGAACCGACCTGGCTCTATTGCCATAACTACTGTACATACACAATATGTTATCATAAGATGATAAAGTATTAATGTCAATTAAGGTGACATTAGTAAGATGCAAAGGATATGGGGATGTAAATTCCAGACCCTAGACTCAACCTCTTCCATGAACAAGCATGATCAGAAGTGCCATGTTATATGGTGCTGATGATTAGTAAACAAATGCAGCAGGTTTATTTATACTCTAGTGCAAGTGGGAGACTTTTGGAAATATGCCCTAGAGACAAATAGTAATATGGATTATTATCATATTTCACAAAGTTTATAATTAGATTTTATACCATGCCATAACTGCATTGAAATGAAACGTCAATACACGTGCGATATGTAAACAATCAGGAGTTCCCGATGAATCTCTAGTCACTGGTTCATTGGTCAATAGATGATCAAGGTTTTGTGATCATGTGCCATTTATGCCAGTTGACAATGGAGTCACCTTATTGAGAGAATGAGATGATGAACATACCCAATCTAAGCATCGTAACACGATCATGTCACAAAGTTCAAGTTGCGATGATTAGGAAATATAGTGTCTTGTTCGTCAGACCGTAAGACCATATCAATCACTGTCACCCAAGATTGCCTTGATAGCATCAAACGTCACTCAGTGAAACATTGATCATAAAGGTGTTTCTAGGTATTCAGAGGGGCATGTAGAGGCCTATGTGTCAATAGAGGGATTTTTCCATCCGCGTGATGGAGAGATACTCAAGGGCCCACTCGGAGAAGTTATATCCAACAGCTGTGCAGCATGTGACTAGGTCACGGGCATATCACTTGTCGAAACGAGTTAAGTAGAATTTTTCATTAACGAGATTGAACTTGACATGGTGATTTCATTGATCAGATCTCGGACAATGCAAGTATTAAAGAGATAAAAGGAATAACATATTGTGTTCATGGTTCAACGACAAAGATTTCGTGGACTGCACTAGGGTCATCATGGGCATCCAGGTCCTGCTAATGAGCATTGGTGCAAGAGGGATCTCGGCCATGTATGGAGTGTTCCCGTACCATGGGGTATCACGCTTAAGGTCTTGATGATGCTCGAAGATCATTCTGGTGTCATCGGAATCACCAAAGAAAAGAAAGAGAGAAAACCGGAAGGGTTCCGGGTAAGTCCAGAGGATGTCCGAAATGGGCTGGAAGGAGTTCCATGGCCATGGGGGTTGAATGATATGTAAGTAATTTTTAAATATTGATTTAATCATTTATTTAATAAAAATAAAAGGAATTAAAATGGTCAAATTCACTATTGGGACAAAATCCCTAAGGAAAAAGGCCCATGAGGGAAAAGACCAAAAGGGAGAAAGGGAGGAGGGGCCACATGGGCCCCATGCACCCGCCGGCGGGCCCATGAGGGCATTGGCCAGCCAGCCACCCCTTCCCCTCTTCTCTCCCTTGTTTAGTCCCACATGGATTAGCTAATAAGCCATGGGATCCCTTTTCCCCTATATATTGAGAGGTATGTTGACAAAATACATACACCAATAATCAATAAAAGGTTTCCTCTCTTTTGGGGAGACCTCCAGCTGATCCTCTATCTCTCTCTCGTGACCACTGTCCCTAGTCTGGACTACGGGAACATGAGATTTCTTCACCGTGGAGTGCTGTCGTGCTACGAGATTCAGATCCAGAAGGTTTAGTTCCGCAACTACTGGATTGGAGGAGCAGGAGTTATCGTCAGGCACTGGACATGTGTAACTCCCCACGAGGTGTTGCACTTGTGGCACTAGGAGTTTTTGGATCCGCATGAGTTGTCGAACTTCAACACGACCCCAAGGTCGGCGTTGGTACGACTATATCGACCATGTTATCCTGAAAGTTGAAAACGCTTTTTGGTCTTCAAGGGTAAGTTTCAAAAAGGCCCTCCCACTACTACATTACTAATTGACATAGGTACAGTTACTAGGGTGCCTATGATTTGCTACCCTGGATGTATAAAAGTCTTACAACCCATGAAGAATCAAGTTAATGGCCCAAAAGGAGCAACCGACAAAGGCTTTAGTTTTATTTGGAAAGAAAACAAAGGACCGACATCGTGTTGGTATTGTAATTACGCATATGTAACCTATCCGCATATAGCTTTGATACCTCGCCTATTATATATAGGACGGGAGAAGCCTAGGCGAGACCACCGAAAAATCCCCAAGCAATTTGTAATAGTGTGATTCACCAAATATTCAGGTGACTTTCACTCCATTGTTCTCCTGATAACCGATGAAATCCCCAGCGTTCTCTTTTCTGCAAAACCCTAAGTCCTTCTCCAAGGACATTGCCGAGGTCACCCCTCGTCAATTGGCGCCGTCTGTGGGAAATCTGAATGCTGGAACCATGGATTCGGTGGACCACTTTTTTCCAAGCAGCAACCCAACAAAAGCACATCCACGCCTGCCCACTCATGTGTTAGTACCCGCCAATTTCAACGGCGGATCCAATTTAATTATCGAAAGCTTCCACTTCCAAGTAGAAGACCCCCAAGAACCACACCCTTCGGCCCTGATTACATTAGAACCGTTAGTGGAAAAGTCTACGCCTATGGCGATACCAACATCATCTATCGGATCCTCCATGGAAGTCATGGCACAGATCGAAGCAGTCCAAGAAAACAAGCAAGACGAAACGGATCTGGGGGATCTTGATGGTCCTCACGACAATCTCTCTTTCGGATCAGACTCCCAACTAATTCCACCACGCGGAACAAGCCTAGGAAACTCTGAACCCTAGGAAAGCAGCGAAAGCATTGGGATAAGGATGGCGGAAATCTACCCAGAACAGAAACCAATGGACTTCACTAGTCCACCCGATAGTGTCTCCCTCAGTTCAGACGATGACGACACCAACCATGCATGACACGCCACCAAGTGTACATGGTCAATGGGAATACCTCGACACCGTGTGATTCTAATGGTAACCCTATCCTCGACCCCAATGATATTTTATCAGATGACAATGCAGGAAATCGTAGGAACAAAGGGAACCACGGAAACGGAGAAGAAATAGCAGACAACCGCATAGTCCAAGGAGGAGGAGCAGAACCAAATGGAGAAGAGAGGGGAACTCTTTGGCTACTAGCGACTACATGGCAAAAAGCCAGGGAAGCAATTTTGGGTGAAGTTCCGATGACATTCGACGCCTCACATGAATATTTATTAGCATATCAATATTTGCTTCACCACAAGAAGAGAGACCTACTAAGAATGCATAGGCAACTCGATGAAAGAAAGAGGTTAGCCGACGAATCCAGCTTATGATGGGCACAACTAAGCTCACCACCAAGAAGGGGAGAATCTCGATTATAGAACATCCCCGAAGCAGAAAGAAGCAAACTGATCCGAGACCTTGGTCTATCATTTATGTCAATAGATCAAGCAGGAAACATCAAGGCAAAAACGGCTCAAGCAGCAATTGTAGCCGCACAAACATATCTGATCACAACTCAACCTGCACCCAACGATCCTCGTGCAGCTCTCCACCGCTCCGCCCTGATGAACCTTGGCATGGTAGGAGCATCTCTCGCACAAGCAGAACGGGTAATCACGCATCAACTCGACAGATCCCCACACCGTCACAGCAACCCTTGGCAAGCGGGTCACACCCGGCGATCTCGGTCGCCACATCAAGCACATCTTTCAGGACCGGAGCCGTGAAGTAACACAAGAGGCGAGAATACGCAACACAGGAACGATGAGGCAAGAGATGAAAACCGCAACCAAAGATACCATGACGGCGATAATCAAGACAACTACGAGTTATGTGGAGCCAGCTGCTTCACTCAGCGGATTTGCAAAACCTCAGTACCCAAGGACTTTAAACTTCCACACGACCGCCAAAAGTACGATGGACTTCAGAGCCCAAAGCTTGGCTAGGAGATTATTTGGCCACTGTCAAGTTACAGGACGGCTCCACATCTACCACAATGCAAAGTTTACAATTGCACAATACCGGCGCCGCAAGGTCATGGATCAGATAGCTACCCGGAGATTCCATTTGCAGTTGGAACGATCTCGAGGATAAGTTCATCCGACACTTTCAGTCCACATTCAAACGACCCACATCTTTAGAGCAGTTGTGGGCGTGCAAGAAGAAGCCTGGAGAGTCAATAAGAGCATTCATCTAGTGATGGAACATCATCAAAAATTCAACCGAATCCATATCTGACGAAAGAGCCATCGATGCCTTCAATGACGACCTCCGTCACCGAGAATTCATAGAAGAACTAGGGCGAGTCAAACCCAAGACAATTTCACATTTAATGGACATAGAAAATCGCTGGGCTGATGGAGAGGACGCTCTACATAACAAACAAACACGTTCACCAGAAGAAGATAGGAATAAACACGGCAATGATAGATGACGAAGAAACAACGACGGAAACACGGGACCAAGTTACATCGCAGCCAGTTTTTTGGGTGAAGGCAACAACATGAACAACGACTACAATAGCGGGTACCACCATAACAAGGACGAAGTTGGAGGAAGCCAATCAACGCAATGATACTAACCAAGAGCTCGGGACCCACCCATGTCCACAATGCAAATATTGGAAGGACCCTGTAATATGCACTTTTATGTTGACTCAGCAGGAAAAAGACAATCCAACCACCTCATGAAAGTGCCGAACATTCTTAAAGATGCAAGAGCTATGCAATGCAAAGGCGACCGAAGCAGCAAAACAAGGATACACATCCACACCTGGCACTTTAGCCATCGGCGCACCACTACCACCAGTAGGGCAACCGCAAAACACAACTGATCAAGGCAACGAATACCCTAGGTCAAAGGGGGCAATGTCAATGATTCAAAAAGGGTGTCCATCCAACAGGATCCAGAAGCTAATCACAAGACAAGTCAACATGGTAGAGATGGCTCCACCAGCCACTCCTAAATATCTCCATTGGTCAGAACAAGAAATCACATTCAACAGAGCTGATCACCCACTTCGAGTACCACGACTGGTTCACTCGGTGTTGATAGTTGAAGCACAAATTGGTGGGTTCGACATGAGCAAGGTCTTCATGGACGCTGATGGCCCAAAATATATCAAGCTCGTTGGGGAACCCCAAGAGGTTGGTATGATGAGCACAGCAGCATGTTTTCCCTCAGTTATGAAACCAAGGTTATCAATCCAGTAGGAGCAAGGAAACACCTCCAAGGTGTTGCTAGCTGGACTTTGGCAGGGCGCACTACCAGTGCCAGCAGCAACGTGGAAACCTGCATAACACAACCACAGAACTCTGCCCCCAACTTACAGTGAGATTGTCAATCTCACCGGTTTTGCTGAAAACAAAGGATTAACCGTATTGTGTGGAAGAAAGTAATACTTTGCAGAAAGTAAACAAAAAATAGTAAACAGTTGTAGATTGATGATAAAAGAAAGGACCGGGGTCCATAGTTCACTAGTGGTGGCTCTCCTTAAGATAGATGACATGTTGGGTGAACAAATTACAGCGGGGCTATTGACAAACATCGAGAAAGCAATCATGCAAATACTACTCATCTTGACTCTTTTGAGATTTTATTGGGCATTACAACATTATACATAGACCGTAATCCAACTGCATCTATGACTAATAATCCACCTTCAAGTTATCATCCGAACCACCTCTAGTATTAAGTTGCAAGCAACAGATAATTGCATTACGCATTGCGTGTAAAGTAAACAATACAATTGTTCTATGAACAAAGGATTGCTGTTTTCTCCCTAGTAGCAACAACACATCTAGTACCTTAGAGATTTCTATCACTTCCCCAGATTACTAGAGGCATGAACCCACTATCGAGCATAAATACTAACTCTTGGAGTTGCTAGCATCTACTTGGCCAAGATAGCTACTAACAACGGAAAGCATGCAAGATCACAAATAACAAAGACATGATAGAATTAATAATCAATCTAAAATATCATCTCAATATCCATCAGATCCCTGCAAACACAACATGTATGATCACAAACAGATGATCTTGATCATGGACGGAGCTCACAAGATCTAGACATGATAGCACAAAGGAGAAGAACCAGCCATCTAGCTACTACATGGACCCGTAGTCCAAGGATGAACTACTCACGCATCACACCAGAGGATTGCATGGTGATGAAGAAGGCCTCTAGGGTGAATTCTCCCCTCCGGCAGGGTGTCGGGAAGATCTTCAGATCCCTCCCGATCTAGGGATAGAGATAACGGCGCCTACAGACTCTTTCGTGGAATTTTTGATCGGGGACTTAGGGTTTGTGTATTGGAGGCATCTTATAGGCGAAAGGGGAGGCCAAGGGGGTGCCCGAGGTGGCCAGACCACCCCCTGGCACGGGCCAGGCCTAGCCGTGCGCCCCCCTGGCCCCTCTCTGTCTCGTATTCTTGCTCCGTGTGTCCCTCGGTGAAAAACCGAGTTTGGCTTTTGTCCTGTCCAATTCCGAGAATATTCATTTTCTGACTTTCCTGGAACCAAAAACAGCAGAAAACAGGCAGCTGACACTATGGCTTTTGTTAATAGGTTAGTCCAAGAAAGTTTATAGAAAGTACTCCAATGTGTGGACAAAACATAAGAAAGTAGATAAAACCAAGCATGGAACATCAAAAATTATGGATACGTTAGCAACGTATTAGACACAGGAAGCAGCATAAACTTGATCTATGCCGAAACACTAAGGGCAATGAACTACCCCTTGGTAAATTTGGCACCAATAGAAACATCCTTCCACAAAATAGTATTAGGTAAATCCAAAATTCCTTTAGGTAAAATTTTCCTTGATTTCATTTTTGGATCCAAAGAAAATTTCAGGCGGGAAAAGCTTGAGTTCAAAGTCATGGACTGGCCATCACAGTATCATGCGATCCTAGGACACCCAACTTTCGCACTATTCATGGCAGTCCTGCACTATGCATACTTAGTCATGAAGATGCTAGAACCAAAGGATATCATAACAGTAAAAGGAAACTTCACCCATTCTGACAATTGCGATCGAGAGTTCAATAAAAAATTTGAATCTTTCGAGATGGCAAGTGAATTCGAGCAGCTCAAAATGTCAGCAACTGCAGAACCTCTGGCAGTAGCGCGTGTCAATCCCGATCAAGCTTTCGACACCGCGAAAGACACAAAAGAAGTACCGATCCACCCTACCGACTTGAAGAAGATGACATTCGTGGCTTCCAATCTTGGTCCCGTGTAGGAAAGCGCGCTCATCAAGTTCCTCCGTGAGCACTAGGAAATCTTCACATGGCTACCTTCTGACATGTCCGGAATTCCTAGGGAACTCACTGAGCACGCATTAAATTTGGATCCAAAAGTGAAACTGGTAAAATAGTCGCTTCATTGTTTCGTAGAGCCAAAGCACAAAGCTATTAGAAAACAGCTACATCGCCTTACTGATGCTAACTTTATAAAGGAACTGAAGAAAGTGGAGTGGGTCGTTAACCCAGTATGTGTCCCAAAGAAAAATACCAAAACGCTACGCATGTGTATTGACTTCACCACACTAAATAAACATTGTCCAAAGGATCACTTCCTACTTCCATGAATCGATCAAATAATCAATGAAACCGCGGGATGTTAACATCTTTCCTTTTTGGATGCTGATACGTTGGAAACATATCTATAATTTTTGATGTTCCATGCTTGTTTTATATCTACTTTCTTATGTTTTGTCCACACTTTGGGGTATTTTTACATATTTTCTGGAACTAACCTATTAAAAAGATGCCACAGTGCCTGACGAGGGTTTAACTCATCAATGCCCATTGTTATGGACTTGGGTTTTGGAGAAGAGAGGAGCACTAGAAATCTCGGTACGGCTAGCAAACAAGCACACAGGTGACACGAGGTTTACCCAGGTTCAGTCCTCGTAGAGGACTCTACTCCTGCTTGTCTGCTCTTGATTGATGATGATCCGAAGGATTACAATGTCACTGATGGCGGTGGATGCGCAAATTGGATCTGGCGTATGGTAGATCGTAGATCTATCTATTGAGGGAGTCGCGATGTCTAGATCTATTGTGGCGTAGCATGGGAGATCGTAGATCTATCTAGTGGGGGAGAGTATGCCTTCTCGTTGGACCCTCCTAGCCTTTATATATGAGGAGGCTAGGTCTCAGGTACCAATACGAGTTGGTTACAAGTTAGATTAGAACTCTAGTCTTGAGCTTTCCTTGTCTTGTACGTTGGGAGTCGATGTCCATATGGGCTTCATATCAGTCGAACCGTCATGGGCGTCATGGACCTGTGCAGGTCGTCGAGTGCGCCTTCCGTCGAGCCGCACCAGGTAGTCTGTAGTCGAGTGCCTATTGGGCATACCCATGTCAATAGCCCCCGAGTGTCCATGTGAATCGTAGATTCGGATGGAGACTCAGAAGTCTTGATCTTTGCATTAGGATGTCGGAGTCGACAATTGTGTCGAGTGCGAAGCACTTCACCCGGAAGTACATCGAGTCAGTCGAATTTGTAGTAGTTCATAGGGATGATGGTAAACGTGCCTGGTGTGCTCGGTGGATCGAGACCAGTTAATTGCTCTAGGGCAAAAACAACGCCACCTACTCAAACTCGAGTCCCCGGACTCGAATCCGGAAATTGCTGGCGTAATTCGACTCAGGCCGCGGAGGTCTTACATGAGTCGAATTCTGTGTAAATGTGAGCACTCGACGCGTCCGTCAAGGCTTATTCATCGTACATGTAGGTACGGATTATTTCTGGTAGAGCGCAGCAGATGCGTTGCCAGGCCTTATTCAGGTTTTATCTTCACGCTGTAAGCGCGGCATCCGAATTTTGTCATCGCGGAGATGATTCGGGTGGCCCAGGAGACGTAATCTCTTTGTAGGGGAAATACGTGGCAGAGTCGCCATAACATTCGAGTGTGGATGTTATCGACACACAGTACGATCTACAAGCAAAAATAATCATAGGGTGCGCGGCTAGCGCTCCCTATGGGAGTAGCCCCCGAGTGCCTATTCGAGTCGTAGACTCGAGTGGGGACTATAAGTATTTTGCGACTGTTGTCGTCTTTTGCTTGTTTCAGTCGAATATGCTTTCACCGCTCCCTATGGGAGTAACCCGAAGCCCACAATCGAATCATAGATTCGAGTGAAGGGTTTTCATAACGCTTGGATATCTTCACAAATTTCTTCAGGTGCGCGGCCAGCGCTCCCTATGGGAGTAGCCCCCGAGTCTTTAGTCGAATTGTGGATTCGAGTGAGGATTCAGAGCGTGCCACTCGAAGATCTTGTATATGCACATTCAATGCTCCAGTTTGGAGTAGCCCCCGAGTGTCTGGCGGAGTCGTAGACTCGAGTATTGTATCTTGTAGATGCAGTCGATAATCATGCGAGGAGAAACCACTGATCCGGAAGTGCATTGAGTCAGTGTCTCACGCATAAGGAGCCAGGAGTCGACGATGTAGTCAAATTCATGCAACAATTAGCTCGGTGAGTCGACGATGCAGATGGAGTGGACGAAGTCGCTTCTATCGGGTGCGCGGCCAACATCACATGTGTGTAGCATCAAGCGATGCAACCTTTCGAGGAGGGACTCGACTCGGGTCTTGAGTGTATGTCATAGCCAGTTGTTTTGTCGACTCCTATTGGAGGACCCGATATAATAGCTCGACGTAGTCGACATCCTTGCAAGCTGCATAAAATATTAAGGAATTTTGAAGTACTTGTATCTTGTAAAGAATAGTTGTATGGTGGATTGTAAAGTAAGATTCTGGTGCCAATCGAGTTGACACTTTTGCACTGCATGCTAGGCCTTTTCGTTAGCCTGATTACCCTTAGTCTCAGTACCTTGCCGAGGTACTCAGAGTTCAAGGATTCGACGATCAGGCAGAATCATCTACTCGGGCTGTCGCGTATGAGGTGCTCGAGTGCGTGGAGTCGATGGCACATTAGGTTACTCGAAGAGGGCGCAGCCCCCGAGTGTTTCGAGTGCGATTTAAAGTAAGAAAGAAATCATTTGTGAGTAGAGAACTTAGCTTTGTTGGTTGTCAACGAGGTGAACGTGTCGGGTGAGCCGATGCGATTGGTGGATCGCGGGAGCCGATGCGACCGGCGGGTCACAGGAGTCGAAGATTGTAGAGGCTCACAGTCGTGGGAGTCGAGGGAGCCCCCGAGTCGAATATCGTAGCGGGTTGTTGAAGTTGAAGACCGCAGCGGGTCATCGGAGCGGAGGGAGCCCCCGAATCCCCGAGTCGAATATCGTAGCGAATCACTAGAGTCGAAGACTAGAGTTGACGTGGCAGCGAGTCACGCGGCGGACGTAGTCGACGCGCTGGATCGGAGTCGCGTCGTGATGACGAATTGCCGTATATGAAGACTATAATGGGCCACAGTAGTCGAAGACCGTATCGGGTCACCTCACCCGAAGACCGCAGCTGAAGACCGCAGCGAGTCGCGTGATGGAGTCGAAGACTCAGTAGATGGGCGGAGTCGGAGACCGTAGTGAGTCACCGTAGCCGAAGGCGGTAACGGGCCTCGCGGCGGAGTCGACGGAGCCCCCGAGTGTAGATTCGATGTTGTCGATGTAGTCGAGGCGGCGTTCGAGAGACGATGCGGAAGACCGGAGTCGATGTGGCAGCAGGTCGCTGATGCCGATGGCGGTAGCGACTTGTCGTAGCCGATGACAGCAACGGGTCTTCACAATCGAAGACCGTATCAGGTCGCCGTAGTCGAAGATTCGGCCGGTCACACGGCGGAGTCGCCGCAGCCCCCGCCTGTAGAATTGATGTGGTCGTGTAATCGAGGTCGATGGACCGGAATCGTCGTGGTAGAGGGTGGCCAAGATTGAAGCCAATGTGGCGGCGGGTCACCTGAGCTGATAGCGATAGTGGGTCCATGCAGAAGCTGCCGAGTAGCAGACGTGGAGGCCGCCAAGTTGTTGATGAGGGAGTCGCCGAGCTCCCGAGCCAAGCAGTGAAGTCTATGTCTCCAATGTACACACGAGTCAGCTACGCGTACAGGCTGGTGGTCATCTTGCCGAGGGAGCTACTTTAGTAACTCGCCGTGCAGCTGTAGTAGTTGTCTCGGGTGCGTTTTTCCTTTTCTGGTTTGAGTCAGTCCGATGCGCCAAGTATCAATCAGCTGACTTTTCCAAAAACATGAGTGGCCTGGTGTCGTATGTCTAACATGAGAACGACTCGATCCGTGAGCTGTTGGGTCCCCAAACCATGCGAGAAACTCCTGATCACGGCCGCGGTTAACACGATGTCTATCCTTCCAACGAACGATCTTGTACAAAGCAACCTGGAAGCCAGCGTTGCTCCCTCCGGGGACGGTTGAATCATGAACTTTACAATAGTGTTGGTGAATAAAACGATATGGCCCCATCGTTGATGGAGTCGAAGGCCGGACGCATGACTGGCGAGTGGCTGGTGACGTCGACGGCGCCGAAAAGGAGATGGTTCTCCGAAGCGGACGAGTCGAAGATTGCAGGTGTTGGGGCCGTCGAGATCGCAACATCAGCGCTCCTAGTTCCCACAGATGGCGCCAATTGACGAGGGTTTAACTCATCAATGCCCATTGTTATGGACTTGGGTTTTGGAGAAGAGAGGAGCACTGGAAATCTCGGTACGGCTAGAAAACAAGCACACAGGTGACACGAGGTTTACCCAGGTTCAGGCCTCGTAGAGGACCCTACTCCTGCTTGTCTGCTCTTGATTGATGATGATCCGAAGGATTACAATGTCGCCGATGGCGGTGGATGCGCAAATTGGATCTGGCGTATGGGAGATTGTAGATCTATCTATTGAGGGAGTCGCGATGTCTAGATCTATTGTGGCGTAGCGTGGGAGATCGTAGATCTATCTATTGGGGGAGAGGATGCCTTCTCGTTGTACCCTCCTAGCCTTTATATATGAGGAGGCTAGGTCTCAGGTACCAATACGAGTTGGTTACAAGTTAGATTAGAACTCTAGTCTTGAGCTTTTCTTGTCTTGTACGTTGGGAGTCAGTGTCCATATGGGCTTCATATCAGTTGAACCGTCATGGGCGTCATGGACCTGTGCAGGTCGTCAAGTGCGCCTTCCGTCGAGCCGCACCAGGTAGGCTATAGTCGAGTGCCTATTGGGCATACCCATGTCAGTGCCAGATGCCTGTTTTCTGCTCTTTTTGGTTTCAGAAAATCTAGTAAGGAAATATTCTCGAAATTGGACCGGACAAAAGCCAAAGTCAATATTGTACCCGAAGCAACATGGAGTCCGGAGGAGAACCAAGGCGGCCACACCCTAGGGTGGCACGGCCAGCCCTAGGCGCGCCGCCACCTGGTGTGGCCCCCCTGGTACTCCACCGACCTTCCCCCTTCGCCTATAAAATTCTCCTAGGACGAAAACCCTAAGTACCCGATCAAAATTCCACGAAAGAGTCTGTAACCACCGCCATCTCCATCCCTAGATCGGGAGGGATCTTAAGCTCTTCCTGGCACCCTGCCAGAGGGGAGAGATCACCCTGGAGGCCTTCTTCATCACCATGCCTGCCTCTGGTGTGATGCGTGAGTAGTTCATCCCTGGACTACAGATCCATGTAGTAGCTACATGGTTGGTTCTCCTCCTTTGTGCTACCATGTTTAGATCTTGTGAGCTCCGTTCATGATCAAGATCATCTATTTGTAATCTTACATGTTGTGTTTCCGATGATCCGATGGATATTGAGATGTTATTTCACATTGATTATTGATTCTATCATGTCTATGTTATTTGTGATCTTGCATGCTTTCCGTTGTTAGTAGCAACTCCAAGAGGGGGTATTTATGCTCGATAGTGTGTTCATGTCTCTAGTAATATGGGGAAGTGACAGAAATCTCTAAGGTACTAGATGTGCTGTTGCTACTAGGGAGAAAACAGCAATTCTTTGTTCATGGAGCAATCGTATTGTTTACTTTACACACTTTGCTTAATGCAATTATCTATTGCTTGCAACTTAATACTGGAGGGGGTTCGGATGATAACCTGAAGGTGGATTATTAGTCATAGATGCAGTTGGATTACGGTCTATGTATAATGTTGTAATGCCCAATCAAATCTCGTAGGAGTCAATATGATTAGTATATGCATGTATGCTTTCTCGGTGTCTGTCAATTGCCCCGCTGTAATTTGTTCACCCAACATGTCATCTATCTTAAGGAGAATCACCTCTAGTGAACTATGGACCCTGGTCCATTCTTTTACAATCAATCTACAATCTATTTACTGTTTACTATTTACTTTCTGCAAGCAATTACTATCTTCCACACAATACGTTTAATCCTTTGTTTTCAGCAAAACCGGTGAGATTGACAACTGTAAGTTGGGGCAAAGTTCTGTGGTTGTGTTGTGCAGGATTCCAAGTTGGAAACAACACCTTGGAGGTGTTTCCTTGCCCCTACTTGTTCGATAACCTTGGTTTCATAACTGAGGGAAAACTTGTTGCTATGCTCATCATACCTTCCTTGGGGTTCCCCAATGAGCTCGATATATTTTGAGCCATCAAGCCTTTTTTATGGCGCCGTTGCCGGGGAGTCAAGGCATCTTCACAAGGGGAGTCCCTCATAAGCAATCACTTTACTTTGTTTTTTTGTTTTTCTTAGTTTATTTCTTCTTTGTTTGCTTGTTTCTTTTATCAAAAACACACAAAAATTAGTTGTACTAGTTTTCTTCTGAATATTAAAAACACACAAAAAATTCTATCTAAAATTGCTATTATGTCTAGCATTGCTCCGATCACTATGTCGCATGAGGAAATGATTTTTACTTTCAAACAAGGAATTGAAGAGAGTTTCAAAGAAGCTTGGTCTAGAATCTCTGATTTACATGTAAAAACTGAACCTAAAATGACTCTAAGCTTTTTTCTTAGCAGTTTTTACTTTGGAACTGCTCTTTGCTATAGATATGCTTTGGATGCTGTAGTAGGAGGAGATTTCCTCCAATGCAATGAGGGTGAAGCTTTTAATGCCATAAAAACTTGGTTGCAACATATGGCTTGCCTAGCAAATCTGATTGCTCCATTATTAACATTATGGCTAGATTGAACACTCTTGAGACCAACACAGCTAGTTTAAAAGAATGCTATAACATGCTTAGAGAACATCACGAATATGTTCCAATAAATTCCGAACCTTCAAAATGGCTTCCTACAGTAAAAATTGTCACAAATAATGAAACTTTTTATGCCCGTTGTGATATCATGTCTGAATTCTGTCTTATGCCTAAAGATATCTATGAATCTTTGAATCTTTGGGGACTTTCTGAAGGGGGAGAAGAAATATCTCTTACTAATAATGCCACAATATTACCCATTGGAATAGCTGAAGGAGTGTTTACAAAGATTCTAGGGAAAGTGGTGTCTACTGATTATTTTGTTATTGAATGTGTAGGAAAAGGACAAATTACACTTGAAAGATCCCTACTAAAACTCCTTGGAGCAATAATAGATGTGGAAAAGGGCATCATGCATTTTGCTTCTCCACCAAACAATCATACGTTCCCCAAGGATAAGGATAAAATTAAGAGAGGTAAGGGCAAGAAATTTGGTTTTAATGCTTCTTCATTTGAAAATACTTGATTCTTGCTTCTTATGCCTAGCTCAAAGGCGTTAAAGAAAAGCACTTATTGGGAGATAACCCAAATTTCTTTAGGAATCTTTTGTTGAGTCTTGGAAGTTATTGCTTTAGTAATAACCTCTTCTTATCATTTTTGTGTGGTTTTTGTGCCAAGAGTAACCTCTAATGAGAGAGAAGTAAGATTTCATAAAGTTGTTGTCCCGAAACAGATTTTTGTGCTTCGCTGTAAAAATTCGTGAAAAAACTCTGTATGTCGGATTGAGCTGTAAGTTTTTGTGCTTCTGACCCAGGTTGTTATCCAACTTTCGTTAGCTCAACACTTTTCGATTTGAGCAACAGGATGTCTTCGAAAAATTGGGTTGTACCTATTGGTCTGTTTTGACAGATTTCTGCCATTATTTGCATTTGCCTCTTAATCTCTTTCTCTTGGAGTTCTCTTTGATCACTTGAACTTTTTAAAGGAAGTGATACAGTAGATTGTGTTTTAATGGAAGTTTTACTTGTGTTGGAACTGAACCAAAAAGACTTGTTATCTTGAGTACACTAATGTTGCTAATGAAGATTGTGTGAAGTTTTGTATGAAGGAAATTTTAAAGTGTAGGGAAGAGTAATGTGATAAGATGAAGTATGGACAAAATCTCAAGCTTGGGGATTCCACCCGTGTCACCCCAAGAAATATTCAAGAAGTACAAGCGCCAAAGCTTGGGATGCCCAAGGCATCCCCTTCTTCATCAATAAAAATCTCAGATTTCTTCCAAACACTTCATTTTTATTGTTTCATGCACAATTGTGTTGTTCTTGGAGCATCTTCGTTTTCGTCTTTAGTTTTCGTTTGCTTGGTTTGCTTAAATAAATTGGTTGGACCCCCGCATTCATACATAGTTTCAAATAGGTTGATTTGGATTGGAAAAGAGTAGGAAAGTTCATGCTTATAAGTGGTATAAAAGGAGCTTGTTTTTTACTGTGGCTTAGACTTTATCATGTCATGCTTGATATTGTTTTGACTTTATGCTTAGTGATTATTGATGTAGCATGACTTGTTACAAACAATTGATATTGCCTAATGTACCTTGAAAGAATCATGTGTTTTTTAGCATATTAAAGCATAATATTCTGGTATTCTCCTTTGATACTTTATTTGGGTTGACTTGGCGCATGCTCACACCATGATAAGACTATACCAAGTCACATTAGCCTCTATGATAATTTAGTTTTCAAATTGTAATATCACTTTATGCTTTAATTAATAATGTTTTGTCGCTTTGCATGATTATGGTCATTATTGCTCTCTTAGTTGGTCGCTCCCAGTATTTTGCTAGCCTCCATACCAAGTATGAGTTCCACTCATGCATCCAACTCCAAATAAAACCAAGTTATTCCAAAGAGTCCACCATACCTACCTATTAGCATTTGTTATTCCAAGTATATTCATGTTTTTATCTACCTTCCAAATTAAACATGTTATGTGAAAATTAGTGATTAAAACTCTCACGAACTTGATGGCACACTTTACTTTTCTTGCACTTAATAAACTTGAACCATTGTGCCCATCTATGTTGCGTATATGCTTGCGTTCTGTAAGTTGTGAATTAGCAAAACCATGTTATCATGGGGAACGCTTTCAACATTGCACTTTATTTAGTTGATATCATGTTATTTTGCTTACGGATCCCGGCGGTGTGAAATGAAAGGGGAGCTTGTAAGGCTCATGGAGTTCATATATGTGTTAGAGAAATTCCTAGGCGGCTGGTCTAAGCCATGCCTAATCATGGTGGAAACCTGTAGCGTAACCATAGTGAGCAATCTATGAAGCATCCTCTATTAAAAAAACCTATGCAAATAGGAAAAAAAGAGAGAAAAAAGAAAAAAAGAGCCTATGCAAATAGGAAATAAAAGGATTGCTGAGATACTCATTGTCTGCTTGCCTTGTCATTTTGATATGGGGATTCTTCCGTATCATTGCGCAAGGGGTACCCCATTGGCGGTTCTCTATGATAGACATGTACTTACAATGACAAGAACTTACCTGTGACTAAACTTGAGTAGCATGAGGAACAGTACTCGTAAGTAAGGGGCATGAGATTTTCAGCTTATAACTTGTCAAGCATATCCTCATATTTGTTCACTTTAACCTTAATCACCTAAATATGCTTATGATACGGGCAATGAGAGCTGAAAACTAATATGTACCATAATTTTTGGAAGCTCTTTATGAGACTTGAATCCCTGCTTCCTTCTATGAAGGGCCTTTCTTTTACTTTTTATGTTGAGTCTCCATCTTCTATCTTTATGCACCTATTGAGAGAGCATAATGGACATTCTTAGTTTAATGTGCATTGTCCCAAGACTTGTTAATTGATTCATAACTTTGATATTGCTTGTTCTTAAACTATTTGTATCTAGTCACTCTTATGAACTTTGAAGGTGTCCTATGCATTTATGTTTTGATACACTATGAGGGACAAGCTGAATACCATTCTCATTATGTTTTCTATATGTGAAACAAACAAACATCTTTCAAAGCATTGTTATTCATGAATCTTTTGTTTGTACCTTTTCATGTTATAACATAGTTGCTATGTCTTATTGTTAGAACTATATCTTTCATGCTATGTTAAAATACTATGATCCCAGCTATGAATGTTTTACAAATACTTTGATCAAGATTATGATGGTGCATGTCACCTCAAAAATTATTATTTTTTATCACTTACCTACTCGAGGACGAGCAGGAGTTAAGCTTGGGGATGTTGATCCGTTGGAAATGTATCTATAATTTTTGTCCACACTTTGGAGTATTTTTACACATTTTCTAGAACTCACCTATTAACAAGATGCCATACTGCCAGTTGCCTATTTTCTGTTGTTTTTGGTTTCAGAAAAGCTAGTAAGGAAATATTATCGTAATTGGACCGGACAAAAGCCAAAGTCAATATTTTACCCGAAGCAACACAGAGTCCGGAGGGGAGACGAAGAGGGGAACCAGGGCGGCCACACCCTAGGGTGGCACGGCCAGCCCTAGGCGCGCCACCACCTGGTGTGGCCCCCTGGTACTCCACCGACCTTGCCCCTTTGCCTATAAAAGTCTCCCGAGACAAAAACCCTAAGTACCCGATCAAAATTCCACAAAAGAGTCTGTAGCCGCTGCCATCTCCATCCCTAGATCGGGAGGGATCTTAAGCTCTTCCTGGCACCCTGCGGGAGGGGAGAGATCACCCTGGAGGCCTTCTTCATCACCATGCCTTCCTCCGGTGTGATGC
Source organism: Avena insularis (assembly GCA_023614405.1). Lineage (NCBI taxonomy): Eukaryota > Viridiplantae > Streptophyta > Magnoliopsida > Poales > Poaceae > Avena > Avena insularis. Next base: position 290,116,607 of record CM042694.1, read on the forward strand.
ATCAGTAGATCATCCCTGGACTACGGGTCCATGTAGTAGCTATATGGTTGGTTCTCCTCCTTTGTGCTACCATGTTTAGATCTTGTGAGCTCCGTTCATGATCAAGATCATCTGTTTGTAATCTTACATGTTGAGTTTGCGGGGATCCGATGGATATTGAGATGCTATTTCAGATTGATTATTGATTCTATCATGTCTGTGTTATTTGTGATCTTGCATGCTTTCCGTTGTTAGTAGCTATCTTGACCGAGTAGATGCTAGAAACTCCAAGAGGGAGTATTTATGCTCGATAGTGGGTTCATGCCTCTAGTAATCTGGGGAAGTGACAGAAATCTCTAAGGTACTAGATGTGCTGTTACTACTAGGGAGAAAACATCAATCCTTTGTTCATGGAGCAATCGTATTGTTCACTTTACACACTTTGCTTAATGCAATTATATGTTGCTTGCAACTTAATACTTGAGGGGGGTCGGATGAAAACCTGAAGGTGGATTATTAGTCATAGATGCAGTTGGATTACGGTCTATGTATAATGTTGTAATGCCCAATCAAATGTCGTAGGAGTCAAGATGATTAGTATATGCATGTATGATTTCTCGATGTCTGTCCATTGCCCCGCTGTAATTTGTTCACCCAGCATGTCATCTATCTTAAGGAGAATCACCTCTAGTGAACTATGGACCCTGGTCCATTCTTTTACCATCAATCTACAATCTATTTACTGTTTACTTTCTGCAAGCAATTACTATATTCCACACAATATGTTTAATACTTTGTTTTCAGCAAAACCGGTGAGATTGACAACCTCACTGTAAGTTGGGGGCAAAGATCTGTGGTTGTGTTGTGCAGGATTCCATGTTGGAAACAACACCTTGGAGGTGTTTCCTTGCTCCTACTGGTTCGATAACCTTGGTTTCATAACTGAGGGAAAACTTGCTGATGTGCTCATCATACCTTCCTCTTGGGGTTCCCCAACAAGCTCGATATATTTTGAACCATTAGATGCATATTCAAGATACCACCAGATTCATATGAAGGAGGAAGATCAGGAGAAAACAACATTTATTACACCTTATGGTGTATTCCGTTACACAACAATGCCCTTTGGCCTCAAGAACGCCGCAGCAACTTATCAACGGATGATGCATAATTGCTTGGGAAGCCAAATTAGCACAAACGTACAAGTATATATTGATGATGTTATAGTTACAACAAAGCAAGGATCTCGAGGAAACATTCAAAAATCTCGACAAAATTTTGCATCAAATTAAACCCGACGAAGTGTTCCTTCAGAGTCCCAGCAGGGTAACTCCTCAGATATCTAGTATCAGCAAGAGGAATCGAGGCCAATCTCGAGAAAATCCAGGCAATTATGACAATGAAAAAACCAACGAATCTACGAGGTGTATAGCAGTTGGCTGGGCGAGTGGCGGCGCCAGCCGTTTCATTGCTCAATTAGGAGAAAAAGCACTACCGTTTTACGCTCTTATGAGGAAGTCAGATAAGTTTGAATGGACTGAAGAAGCTCAGCACGCCTTTGAAGACCTCAAAAATACGCTTTCGACATCTCCCATCATCGTGTCTCCACGAGAGAAATAGCCATTACTTCTTTACATCGTCGCCACAAATCAGGTGGTCAGCACAGTTTTGGTTGTAGAGCAACCCGAAGAAGGAAAAACCCATGGTGTCTAGAGGCCAGTTTATTTTTTGAGTGAGGTCCTCTTGCCATCCAAACAAAGGTAACCACATTACCAAAAATTGGCATATGGAGTATTCATGACATCACGAAAGCTACGCCATTATTTTTCAGAACATCTGATCATAGTGGTTAACAAAGCACCTCTGTCGAACATCCTCAATAATCCAGAAGCAACTGAGTGTGTCTCCCTATGGGGCATTGAGTTGTGCCCTCGAGATATCACATATGAGAAGCATAAAGTAATTAAGCCACAAGTTCTGCCTACTTTCATCACAGAGTGGACCGAGTTACAATGTGAGGTTCCACCTGATCTTTCTAGCGACTGGACGATGAACTTTGATGGATCAAAAAGAATGGAAGGAGCATGGGTAGGAGTCATACTAGTATCACCACAAGGCGACAAGATGCAACATATACTTCGGATGAGCTTTGCAAATGCATCCAATAACAAAGCTGAGTACGAGGCCTTTTTGCATGGCATGCGAATGGCCAAAGCTTGCGGTGCAGCTCGCCTCAAAATTTTCGGTGATTCCAATCATGTAGCACAGCAAGCAATGCACAAGTGCGATGCTGTCAGTGATAACATGATTGCCTACCACGATCTATATAGCATCATGGAATCTCAATTTGATGGATGCGAAGTATCGCACATAGGAAGAGCAAGCAATGAAGAAGCTGACAATTTGGCAAACATCGAGTCCCTATGCTTACCAGTGCCACCTGGAGTTTTTGGGAAGAAATAACTGAGCGTTCTATCAAAGCAAAAAGAGTTTCTGAGGTCATAGCACCCAAAACAGGGAAAAAGAGTAAGCCGTGAAAAGACTCGGGGGCTCCATCAGCCAGCACAAGCAAAAAAGAGGCCATTGAAGAAGAAACAGAAATTAATGAGGTCATGATAATAGAACCTACATGGATGCAGCCATACATATCCTATATGACTCGGGCAGAACTACCCGAGGATGTGACAGAAGCCCGGCGAATCACTCGAAGATCGAAAGCCTTCAGAATAATCAAAGGAGAGTTATATAAAATAAGTATTTCGGGTGTGTTGCAGCGATGTGTCACACCCGAAGAAGGAAAAACTATACTCAAGAACATACATGAAGGAGTTTGTGGCCATCATGCTAGCAACCGAGCAATTGCTGCCAAAGCATTCAGGGCAGGATTTTATTGGTTCACAGCAGTTCAAGATGCAAAAGATATAGTCAGAACATGTGAAGCATGTCAACGATTCGCGAGTTAAACCCTATACCCCTAGCTTGGCCCTTCGCTCAATGGGGACTTGATATGGTGGGTAAACTTCACAAGTCATCTCCAGGAGGACATGTCTTTCTTCTAGTAGTAGTCGACAAATTTACTAAATGGATTGAAACAATGCCGATCACCACTCAGGATGGAACTTCGGTTGTGAATTTTATAAAGTCCATAGTATTTCGGTTCGGCATGCCAAACAGCATCATTACAGACAATGGAACCAATTTTACTTCGAATGAGTTTAAGGAATACTGCCAGGAGATGGGTATCAAGGTAATCTACGCCTTAGTAGCTCACCCGCAAACCAATGGACAAGTGGAAAAAGCCAATGGCCTAGTAACTGCTGGCCTCAAGAAAAGGCTACTAGCACCACTCGATAGAGAAAAAGGAGCGTGGGTTGATGAGTTATCATCTATTTTGTGGAGTTTGTGAACTACCCCTAATAGTTCGACACGAGAAACACCCTTCTTTCTAGTCCACAGCGCTGAAGTCGTCCTTCCAGTCGAAGTATCACATGAATCTCCTAGAGTAGCCGCATATGGTGAAGAGGAATCAAGAGAAGCACTTAAAGATGATGTTGATGCACTCTATGAAGCTCAAGATGAAGCCCTATAGAGAGCTACTATATATCAGCAAAATTTGTGCAATTACCATGGCCGATGATTGCGACCTAGGTCCTTCATAGTAGGAGACCTAGTTCTTCACCTCAAACAAGATGGGCACCGAAAGCTGGAATCACCTTGGGAAGAACCTTACATTGTTACAGAAGTTATCCCTGGAGGAGCATATCGGCTACAAGACAAAAAGACAGGAGTCAAATATTACAATCCATGGAACGTTGCACAACTACGATGCTTTTACGCTTAAGATCTTATGTTTACTTACAACACAATAAGGCCTATGGCCTGGCTTTCAAGCCAAAAATATCTAGGCCAACAGCCAGGCGGAAATCCAACAAAACAATGTGTCATCGGTTTCGCCATGTATAAAAAAAAGATAAGTTCTCCATACCTTGAGTTTTGGTTATTTATATCAATTTAGAAGATTTATACTTCTAATCAAACTAACAACAATTATGAGCCTATGTCCAGATACACGCATCCGAACATAGCCTTGGGGGCTACTCCCATCGGGAGCGCTGGTGCGCACCCGATAGAAAACAAATTATGCATATCAAGTAAAGACCATCATCGCCTAAAAACCTATGAGTCTTACCTTTATGTATCCTCAAAAGGTTACTCCTATCGGGAGTTTCATAAAGTATCAAAATATCTGATAAAATTCAGAAATATTGGCAGCATAATAAGGTAGCCGGCAAAATCAATATATAAGAAAATCTCAGATTGCACTCAAATGCGACAAAACTCCAAATGCCATGTTCAAAAAATATGAAGGTAAGACCCTAGGATTCGTCCTGTGTGGACTGCTAATCACACAAGAATGCGCTCTGCCAGTAATATATCCATATCTATGATACGATGAAAAATCCCGACGGACGCATTGAGTACCCGATAAAATAGAAATGGGATTCAGTATTCAATAAGACCTCAGCAGCCTGAACTGAATTACGCCAGTAATAAATTCCGATTTCAGGCCTGGGACTTGAATTTTATGTAGAACAACCTTGCCTTTACCTAGGAGCAATTAACCGATTCCTGATCTATCGGATGCATCAGGCTCGTTGTACCAAATCCCTATAAAACTAAAAATAGTAAAAACAAAGGGAAAAAAATTGAGTATATCTTTGAGACTCGGCCCGAATCTATGGTTCGGGTAGAGTCTTAGGGGCTACTGACATAGATATAGTTACTCGGGTGCCTATGTGTCATTGTATTGGGAACGTCAGTACCTAAGCAGGTTAGATAGAGGTGTGGGGACTAGCAGGGAAGCTCTCGACGGCGTCCGCAGGAAGTACCCAGGTTCAGAGCCCTCGTGGTGAGGTAAAGCTCCTACTCCTACCGATCTGACTATGAGTAGTATACGGGCTACAATCGCTCCTCGAGCTGTATTCTCTAGCTACCACCTTAAATGCACTGAGACCAACCCTTGCTACGAGAGCCTTGCCTCTCCTTATATAGGCAGAGAGGGCACAGTCTCACTGGCCAGTCCGGCTGGCAGGTCCCACAGGAGGGCCCCAGCCGGCTGGTCATCTACAATATCTGGTACACTAACATCCTATCAGGGTACATGCGGTAGGGTAAATCGTGGATGCAGTGAATGTAAATGCGAGCCTTTGTTCCCGCGTCACCCAGCAAAGTCTTCGGTATGGCCGTGTAGTTGCGGGTCTTGTCATCGTACCAGGGCGTACCATGCACTGTGAAGCACGTCGCTCTGTCCTCCTGATTGAGTCTGGCTACGCTGATGTAGTCGGTCTCGTGCCTTGCTGCTCCTCGTGGTTCCGGCTACAGTAAAGTAGCCGGTATGACTTGCTCGTGTCCGGCTGCGCTCAGCCAGCCGGACGCGAACCGACTACTGTAGTTCTTGTTCGGTTGGGGTATGCGGAGGTCATCCCCCTGACCCTAACCCCGAGCGCATGTAGATTTCGCCCTTAGGTGAAATGTGCACACGCTCCTCTCCAACTTTGAAATTTCTGGCCAGCTACATCTGGCGGTCGCGCTACCTGTGACGTCAGTGCTGACGCCGGCCATGCACGCACGCGCCATCATTGCACTGCAGCGGGCAGTGTAACGTCCCGTCGCACGTCGCGTCGGGAAACTGCCGCCTGCCTCTTCGGTTTCCGCTCCGGGATCTTCTGCGCATCCCGCGCCTCTACAAGGGATCATGTGCAGTGGGGAGGGTGGGGTGCGGCTCGATGGACGCCACGTGGCACCGTGGATGGTTCCTCTTCCGGGTATTTAAAAGGTCGCCCGGGGGAGGGCAGTTCCCCCCTCCGCTCGCTGCCTCCCAGTCTTCCCCTGCGCCCTTGCCTTCTCTCTGCCTCGCTTGCTACTGCCACTGTAGTTCACCGCGCCGCCCATTTCACGTCTTCGGAGACACGGGCCACCGCCACTCCTCAACCGGTGCGACACCCAGTGAGCCGGAGATGGCTGCCGAGCGCGGCGCGTGGTGCGGCTCCTCCGTCACGGAGGACCATATCGAGAAATACCGCAACAGCCGCGTACTGCCGCCAGAGACGAAGGTGGTGGTGTGGCTGGCACCGGAGGGGGAGGAGTGGCCGCATCTGGTGGAGGGAGAGCGGGTGATCTTCCTGTCGCACCTCACCCACGGTTTCGCGCTGCCGGTGCACCCCTTCTTCCTCATGTTCCTCGCCTTCTTCGACCTCCACCTCCACCACCTTGGTGCGCACGCCATTAGGATGCTGGCGCACTTCGAGGCCTTCTGCGAGAGCTACCTCGGGATCCAGCCGGATCTGGGCTCTTCTGCTAGCTCTTCTGCGTCTGGCCGCAGGTCCAGTTAACCCAAGGGCAGCTAGTGATGTGCGGCGGCGCCTCCATCTACTCCCGCACGCAGACCGGCTACCCCAAGTTCGAGCTAGAGGACACAGTGCGACTTTGGCAACAGTCGTACTTCTATGTCCGTAACCTCGGCGACATGGACCGGATCAATCTGCCAGCTTTCCAGGACGTGGAATCTAGTAGGCAGCATTGGGACTAGAAGAGCCATGGGGAGAAGGCGGATTCGGACGCCATGCTGCAGTGGATGCGCTCCCTCATCACTGCCGGCTTGACCGGCCTGGACATCACGCTCAGCTGGATGTCCCGGTTGATGATGCCGCTGCAGCAGTGCGCACACAAGATGTGCTACTACTCCAGCTGGCTGGACCCGACCCGGCTGTCCCGTCGCAATCCCCGCTACCACAACTTGAAGGAGTGGGTGTGGACGATCACGAAGGAGCGGCTGCTGGAGCATTGGAAGTTCGGGCTGGCTCCCTACTGCAGCGACAACCGCGTGCCCCGGGTAAGTCTCGCTAATCGGTTTTCTTTCTTGTTCTGTCTTTTTATTCGGTTAACCCTTGTCTTTTTTCTTTCGCGGACATTCCCCTGCATCATCCGGGAGGAAGGCGAGACCCCCTCCAAAACTTCACGCCTGACCTCGCCGAGCCACGTGCTCGCCGGTCCGGCGAGGAGTCGGATGGGGACAGCGACGTCTTCCCCAGCCGGAACGATGAGCCGGCTCACGACCCCCATGCGGAGGTTGATGAGGAGGAGGAGGCCGTGCCAGCTCCTGAATCGACTCGACGCCGCGCAACGGACGGCGACGCCAGCCAGTCGAGCACTGGTAGGAGCGTCTCTAGCCGGTCCGGTGCCGGCGGGAGTGGCTCTAACCAGTCCAATGGGGGAGGAGGCGGGTCCAGTCGGCCTGCCGTGGAGGAGTTGGCCCCCAAGAGGAGCCGGACCGACGCCCTTCCGCCCAGTCGCCTTGGTCGCAAGAAGGGGCCGCCCCCCGTGGTGCCGGGGTAAGCTATCTGCTGATCCTTACGCTCTTTCCTCCTTTCTTTGTACAACTTTTTCTGTCTTTTGCTTATTTGCTTTTGTTTCTCTCTTGCTTTCTGTTGTCTAGCACGTTGGTCTCCTTTGGTGCCGCGAGCCTGGCGTGGGCGCCCACTAGCTCGCCGCCTCGCGCGTCAGACACCACGCCAGCCTCGGCTACCTCTGCTCCCCCTCCTTCGCCCAGGGCACCATCTCCGCCCCCGCCTCAGGATGATCCGGCTATCGCAGCAGAAGCAGGGGACGCTTCGCTAACCACAGTGCTGCAGCCGGAAACGGCCGTCCCACAAAGTGGAGGTAGTTCCCCCATGGCGGCACGGAGGGCCTCCACCGGCAAGGAGCTTGTGGTCGTCACTAACGACAACTCTGATGATGAGTCAGGGGAGGAGTGGCGGACGGCGGTGGCAGAGGCGAAGGAGTTGCTGGTCGCCAACGCCATCAACGACGACGCCTCCTCTGCCCCCTCGCTGGCGGATCTTGCTACCACCCTCGAGCTGGCGGTGAAGGAGATCCGGCTGCTCGAGGCCGCAGCCGGCGGCAACCGGACCCTGGAGCAGAAGCTCGCGACTGCCAATGGGACCTCCCAGAGTAAGTCCCTTCATCCGGATTCAATTGCCAAATACTTTCGTCTTTCTCCTCTTCCATTTTTTTGCTGATAATCGGTTTCCGCAGCCATCATGGTGTGCGCTTAGCGGGAGATCGATCGTCTGAAGAAGGCAAACGACCGACTGAGCAAGTCCAATTCCACGCTCCGGTTGTAGAATAAGGACTGGCACGCCAAGCTGGACGCTCTGGAGGCCACCGTCAAGGAGCGTGACGCCGCCCTTGCCAGCCGGGCTCAGGCCTTTGACCTCCTCGAAGCCCAAAGCAAGGACCAAGAGAAGGAGGTCAAGCGGTGATGGCTCGGGAGAAGGCTCTAGTGGAGGAGCTGATGCAGGTTGGGCACACGGCCAAGCGTAAGTTTTTCTCTGACTATCTTCATCTCTCCGGATCCGGTAGCCGAATTTGACATTCCTTTTTTCTGACAGCATTTTATCCCGACGTAGACCTGCTGGCGTATAACCGACTGCAGGAGAACTGGCCAGGGGAGCAGCCGACCAACCAGGAGTTGGTCGTCCTCCTTGGCGAGGAGGCCGCCAAACTCCGCCAAGCGGCTCAGGTGATCTTCACGTTCCTGTGGTCGGACGCGCCGGTTCCGGAGACGATGGCGCAGCTGGCAGCCAAGGTGACAGAGGTGCCGGCTACCATCGATCGCCTAAGGGATCTGGCGGTGCGAGCCAGGGCAGAAATGGCCTTGGCCCTGATGCTTTCTTGGTACAAGGACACCCTTGTCGAGAAGATCGACAGGGGCTTCCGTGTCGGCACCGACCTCGTCGCCATCCGCCAAGCCCATCCGGAGCTCCGGGCCTCCACCATCAAGATTGCCAACTACGCGGTTGTCGACGAGGTCCTCACCGACTCGGAGTCTGTCGGGACGCCTGATGTGGAAGCCTCGTCGCAGCCGACTGGCAGGGACATCGGAGCCGGATCTACCAACGCGCCTCCTCTGCCTCCCGAGACCGCCTCCAGCCAGGATCCTCCCATGGAAAGGGCCCTGCCGCCTAGACGTAATCCTCGGAATGTTGGGTGGACTTGTATTTATTTTGCTTAGTTGAACTTTGTCGTGTGTGCTGGCTGTCTCTGACATCGGGTGAACTTATGGGAGCTTTGTCTGCCCTTTTTTATCCAACCACACTATTTGGCTTGCTTCCAACTTGTGATTTTTTGTATGCTTCGAAGTTCTGATATTTTGCCGATTGACCTTATCCGGCTACCTTCACTCGGCTGAACGCCTTTAGCCGGGGGAACTCCAACTCCAGTGGGGGCGTGTCAGCACACCCACTGGGTGTATCCCCCGAGATTCGGAGTAGCTGGCGTAGCCAGGTGCTTTGAATCTTCTTCTTTCTTTTCTTCAAGTCCTTAGCACCGTCCGTCTAGACGCCTCTAGCCGGCTAACAGTACCGGGAGATATCCAGCTGAACGTCTTTAGCCGGGGGATCCTCAACTCTAGTGGGGGCGTGCTAGCGCACCCACTGGGTGTAGCCCCCGAGATTCGGAGTAGCTGGCGTAGCCAGGTGCTTTGAATCTTCTTCTTTCTTTTCCTGCCCTTGCCCTCACCTGGGCTCCAAATCTCTGGCTAAACTCCTTTTAGCCTGTCGGAACTACATGGATCCATCGGGGGCGCGCGAGCGCACCCAGTGGTGTAGCCCCCAAGATTCGGAGCGCTTGATAAAGGCAAGGACTTCGAATCTTCCCTCTCCTTGCAATCCGACTCGATGTAGTCATACAAAAACAAACACATATGCATACCCATTCATTAATAGGTTAGTCGGTTAAGGTAGCGCCTATTAGCCGGAAGGCAGTTTTAGTTTTTCAAAAACTAGCTTGTGCTTCTCTGGACACTTAGTCATTTTCCCGTGCGCTCTACTGTTTATGCTGCGTCCTTGCCAGGTAGCCAGGTTACGGTCTGCAGCCGGAATCGAAGGGAGCTGAGAATACATTGCACACGGTACTGAAGGCTTAGTAACCAGATCATCTCAAACTAGTTGCGAGGCCGGGATGCCTGATCCATCGCATCTCCTCCCTGTTTTTCATGTGGGATGCCTCAGGCTTTTGCTCCTGCTAGCTGGACAGTCAGATTGCAGTCTGTAGCTAAGACGAAGGGTGGGCCTCCGACATTGTCGCACACTACTCAGCCGTTTTGTTGATTTAGCAGGTCGAACCAGCCGGCGAGCCGCCGGGTAGGGGTTGCCGGAGCCGGAAAAACTGAACCGGAAACAAATACACACAAATTTCTAGCAAGGAGCCCCCGAGTATCTCATAGGGGTCCGCATTTTCATTCATAGAGTTTGCGGGATACATACACTGTCTGGTGACTAGGTGTAAAAGGGTGGAGCAGGGCCGCGTTCCAGAGGCGCTCTCTCTTCATCCGACTTGTCCATCTTGTTCTTGCGCGGCTGTTGTGCGTCGATGAGGTAGTAGGAGTTGTTGTGCAGCGCCCGGCTAATGATGAAGGGGCCCTCCCAAGGCGGCGATAGCTTGTGCATGCCATTCGTGTCTTTCACCAACCGGAGAACCAGATCGCCCTCCCAGAATGCGATGGGGTGGATCCGGCTCGAAATGTAGTGGCGTAGGTGCTGCTGGTACAGGGCCGATCTGGACAGTGCCAGCTCACGGGCCTCCTCAAGGAGGTCCACTCCATCCTCCCGCGCCTCCTGGTTTGCTTTTTCGTCGTAGAGGAGCTTGCGCAGTGAGTCGAACTCGATATCCATAGAGAGGACGGCTTCCGAGTCGTAGACAAGGAAGAACAGGGTGAAGCCGGTTGACCTATTCGGCGTGGTGCAGAGGCTCCACAACACAGACGGAAGTTCCTCGATCCAACATCCAGGTGATCGCTCCAAGGGCTCGATGAGGCGCGGCTTGATGCCGGCTAGCACTAGGCCATTTGCCCTTTCGACTTGCCCGTTGGATTATGGGTGCGCGACGGAAGCGAGGTCTAGCCGAATGCCCTTGTTGCTGCAGAACCAGGCGAAGGCCCCCTTGGCGAAGTTCGTGCTGTTGTCGGTGATGATGCTGTTGGGGTAGCCGAACCGATTAATGATGTTAGTGAAGAAGGTGATGACTGTCGCCCCGTCCAGCTTCCGGATAGGCTTGGCCTCTATCCACTTTGTGAACTTGTCTACCGCCACCAGTAGGTGGATCATGCCTGCACGTGCCCGCTTGAAGGGACCAACCATGTCAAGGCCCCAGACAGCAAAGGGCCATGTGATCGGTATAGTTTTGAGCACCGCAGCCGGCATGTGCCTGAGCTACCCGAAACATTGGCACCCATTGCACGTGCGGACTAGCTGCTCGGCATCCTCGAGGGCGATGGGCCAATAGAAGCCGTGGCGGAATGCCTTGGCAACTATTGCCCTGGATGAAGCGTGATGTCCGCACTAGCCCTGGTGGATGTCCCTAACTAGCCGGTAGCCTGTGTCCACATCGACACACCATTGGAAGATGCCGGATACGCTGCACTTGTACAGCTCCTTGTTAATGATGGTGTACGTGTGTGCGCGTCGCTGGATTTGCCTTGCCTCCACCTCGTCATCCGGAAGTTCTCCATTGGCGATGTAGTTCATGAAGGGCTGCGCCCAGGATGGTATCTCCCGGATAGTGAGGACGCTCTCATTCTCCGGCTGAGGGATGTCGGGGGGCAATCCGGATGAGGTACCCGGAACGGTAGCCCCCGAGCCGCTTGATGAGTCGGCAGCCCCTGGGTCTTGCGAGTCGGAGGGCACGTGCTTGCCGGAGTTGGTGCGACCGTTTTTCTTCGCGGGCTCTGCCGGTTCCGCTTCTGCCGTGGCATCAGCCGGAATGCTTCCCGCCCAGATAATGGAATCTAACTCGGGATATGGTTTGATGGAGGGCTTGCACAGATGCTCCAAGGAGACCCCTGGTGGGATCGCCTGCCTGGTGGATCCGATTCAGGCGAGTGAATCGGCTGCCTCGTTGTTGACGCGAGGGACGTGATGGAACTCACATCCGTCGAAGAAGGCACTGAGCTTCTGTACGTGGAACCGGTAGAGAGCCATGTTTGCATTGCGGGCATCCCACTCTCCGGATACCTGCTGCACCACCAAATCTGAGTCGCCGAAGCAAAGGATCCGGTTGATGCCAATCTCCCTGGCTAGCTGGAGGCCATGCACCAGCGCCTCGTACTCGGCAACGTTGTTGGAGGTCTTGAAGTGGATTTGGAGGATGTACTCCAGTTGGTCTCCTTTGGGCGAGGTGAGGACGATGCCGGATGCCAAGCCCCCGAGCATCTTCGAGCCGTCGAAGTGCATCCTCCAGTGGTCCGAATCGGGAACCAGTGGGAGGTATTGGGTCTCGGCCCAGTCGACGAGGAAGTCTCCCAGAGCTTGTGACTTGATCGTGAGCCGGGGCTCGTACTGGATGGAGTAGGCGGCGAGCTCGATGGACCACTTGGCAACTGGTACTGACGAAGGTTGCCAAATGTCTCTCCCAAGTCCTTGAGGAGGGTGCACTTCTCCTTTGTCTTGATGACGACATTGTCCACATAGGCATGCACGTTTCGGCCGATCTGCGAGTGCAAGCATTTCTGCATACATCGCTGATAGGTAACGCCTACATTTTTCAGACCGAAAGGCATGGTTACATAGCAGAAAGCCTCGTACGGGGTGATAAACTATGTCTTTATCTGGTCAGTCGGGTTTAGCCGGATCTGATTGTAACCGGAGTAACAATCCAAAAAGGACAGCAAATCGCAGCCAGCCATGGAATCGATAACTTGATCGATACAGGGCAAAGCGAAGGGGTCTTTCGGGCACGCCTTGTTCAGGCTGGTGTAGTCGATACACATGCGCCAAGTCTTGTTCTTCTTCAACACTAGGACTGGGTTGGCTAGCCAGTCCGGGTGGTACACCTCCATAATGAACCCGGCTGCAAGGAGCCGGGTGATCTCGTCACCAATGATCTTTCTTTTCTCCTCTACGAACCGGCGCAGAGGTTGCTTGACCGGCTTGGCATCCGGCCGCACATGAAGTGAGTCCTCGATGAACTCCCTCGGCACACCTGGCATGTCCTTGGGTGACCATGCGAAGATGTCCCGATTCTCATGAAGGAAGTCGACGAGCATGCCTTCCTATTTGCTGTCCAAGTTGGCACCAATGGTGACGAACTTGTTTGGGTCGGAGGGGTCGAGCAGGATCTTCTTCGTCTCCTTTGCCTGCTGGAAAGCTGCTTCTCCAGCCGGCTTGCTGCTGGCCGGCATTTCTTGCTAGGCCATGGCCACATTGCGCATGATCACGTGCTTCTCTTCGGCTATGATGAGGGCCTTTGCCAACTTGGAGCCGGCTGAGGCGCACTCCATCGACCGCCTAAAGAAGTCGGCGACGGTGATCATGCCGTTTGGTCCTGGCATCTTCGTCTTGAGATATGCGTAGTGGGGGACGGCCATGAACTTGGCGAGGGTGGGGCACCCGAGGAGAGCGTGGTAGGAGCTCGACAAGTTCACCACCTCGAACCATACCGGCTCGCGCCAGAAGTTCTCCTCGGTCCGGAAGATGACATCCAGCTGGATTTTACCCAGCGGGGCACAAGCCGGCTCGGCAGTACACCATTGAATGTCGTGGTAGTCGGGCGCAGGTCGCACTCGCGGATGCCAAGCTTCTCTAGCAAAGACTGGTAGAGAAGGTTAACGCTTCTGCCTCCGTCGATGAGGACGCGCGAGAAGCGGCAGGTGCGCTTGTTGGAGACGATGAGGGGGTCAAGTACCATGGCGTAGCCCCTGGGATTCAGAAGCTCATTCGGCTGATCTTCCCGGCTCTAGGTGATGGGGGTCTTTGACCAGTTCAGGTACTGGGGGACTAGGGAGATGATGGTGTTGACCTCCTTAGAGCGCCACCTGCGGTTGTGCTTGTCGTCCAGCTCGGTCTCAAAGATGTGGTAGGCAACGTGCGGCTGGGGGTAGCCGTTGTTGTTGTTGTCGCTGTTGCCGCTGTTACCATCATTACCGGCTCCACTAGCCGGTGGTAGGGGTCCACCAGGAGGGGGCGGGGGTAGACTTTGTTGGTTGCCTTGGTCCTTTAGCTGGCGGTCCAGCTACAGTTCCGGGTGGTGTGCATAGCCGGCTTGAAGGGACCACTATGCCACTTGCACGGGTCGTCAAACATCTAGTCGAAGGTGAGCCGCGGCTTCTGCCTTCTTGCATCATTGGCCAGTGCGTCGGGCGCGCCCTCCATAGCATTGACCTGCCGCGCGTGGTAGCGAGGCTTCTGCTGTCCGGCTTGGCAGTCCCCATGGAACTGGTTGTCGTTGCAGTGGCACCTGGAGGATCCGGCTTCTCCGGCCGGATTGCTCAGACGGTCGCGAGCCGGTTCCGACAGAGTCGGACGCCCGTCAATACTCACTCGGAGGGATTTCTTCATCGCGGCATCTGCCGTGGAGTACTAGTCCGCAACCATCATGAGCTCCGCCATGGTTTTTGGCTCGTCACACAGTAGCCAGTGGCGGAGCATGGTGCCTTCTCGGCACCCCTCGACGAATAAGCCGGTCGCCTGGCTCTCCAGGATGCCCTTGCAGGTGTTGCGCAGCTCCGTCCACCTGGCGAGGTACTCGCGGTCTGACTCGCGGTCACCCTGGACGCACAGGGCCAGGTCGTGCGGGCGGCCTGGATGCTTGTACATGCCATTGAAGTTGCGGATGAACACCTTCTCAAAATCTGGCCAGGCGTTGATGCTGTTGGGCGCGAGGATGTTGAGCCATGTTCTCACTGACAATGTTAGCATGAGGTGGACGTAGCGCACATCTATGCACTTGTTCCCATGGGCGATGCCGACTGCTGTGGCGTAGTCGGTCAGCCAATCTTCCGGTTTCATGCTACTGTCATACTTGGGGGTATCCCTGGGAAGGGTGAACTTATCCGGAAACGGCTCGTTCCGGATGCAAGGTCCGAAACAAACCGGTCCAGTGGAATCTTCTTCTTCCGTGGCACGCGCTTGAGAGAGGAGCTCGATGCGGTCGTGGGCATCCGGACAATCCGGGTTGGGCGCTCCTACCCCCGAGAGACGGGAATCAGCAGGTCGTGGCGCTCCGGTTGGTGGAGGGGGAGGCGATGGGTTGTTGTTCACCGTTTGCTCCTGGTGTGGCTAGCCCTTGTTGCCAGAGCTTCAACGCTTGCTGCGGGCCTTGGCCAGAGGAGAGGACGTCTGCTGGGTGTCACGGGGTGCGCCCTTGCTGTTGCCGGGTGGCTTGCTTCCCCTGGAGCAGCTGGGGTCCTCGTGCATCTGTCGGATGGCATCAGCCTGCTCATCACCCTCCATGTTGGGAAGTTCGTCTGCTGCGGCTCACACCGACGCAGGTTCTTGATGGGTGTGCTGTATGTGGGCCGGATGAGAGCGGGTTGCGGATTCGGCTCGCCATCCCTTTCCATCCTACCACCTAGCTCACCGCTCCGGTGTCGCACTTGTCCACGCCGGCTTGGCTCCGCGGTAGCCGGAGTGTGGCCGTGCGCGCGATCGTACTCGCGCCAGGTGATCTCGAGCTGCTTCCGGGTCGCAGCCAGCTCCATGGCCTCCTATAGGAGAAGCTTCCTCTCCATGGCGAAGTTGTCCTCCGCCTCCTCCGGGTTATCCCCGAGGTTAACCGGCATGAGGAGCCGGTCGATAGCCTCTTCCACCATGTTCCTAGGCCACGGTGGAGCAGAAGTTCTGACCTCGTCCATACCCCGCTCCCGCGGTTGGCGAGGCTGAGAGCTGGAGCCGGCCATCATCACCTCGACGCCACGAGGAGCGACGGAGGCGCTGCTACCGAGGTGCAGCGGCTCCGTGACGGAAACGATCTCCCTAGGGAAACGCTCTGGCATGGTGGCGATGTAGACGGGGAGGTCGCCGAAAAGCAGAATAGAACCGTTTGCCGGAAACGTGGATCTGGCAAAACACGAAGCATTGTCGATGACGCGGTCAAACTTGCCGAGCATAAGCACTAGCAGGGAAGCTCAGGTGGGATTGGATACGAGCAAGTGTAGCGAGACACAGGAAGTACCCAGGTTCGGAGCCCTCATGTGAGGTAAAGCTCCTACTCCTCCGATCTGACTATGAGTAGTATACGAGCTACAATCGCTCCTTGAGTTGTATTCTCTAGCTAACACCTTAAATGCACTGAGACCAACCCTTGCTACGAGAGCCTTGCCTCTCCTTATATAGGCAGAGAGGCCACGGTCTCACTAGACAATCCGGCTGGCGGGTCCCACAGGCGGGCCCTAGTCGGCTGGTCATCTACAATATCCGGTACACTTACATCCCATCAGGGTACATGTGGTAGGGTCGTCGTGGATACAGTGAACATCGTGCGAGCCTATCGTCAACGGCTGGCCACTGTCCCCGCGTCACCTAGCAAAGTCTTCGATATGGCCGTGTAGTTGCCGGTCTTGTCATCGTACCAGGGTGTACCATGCACTGTGCAGCACGTTGCTCTGTCCTCCTGATTGAGTCCGGCTACGCTGATGTAGCCGGTCCTGTGCCTTGATGCTCCTCGTGGTTCCGGCTACCGTAAAGTAGCCGGTATGACTTCTTTCGTGTCTGCTGCGCTCGGCCAGGGGAATATGAACCTAACCGTAGTTCTTGTTCGGTTGGTGTATCCGGAGGTCATCCCCCTGACACTATGATTTGCTACCCTGACTATATAAAAGGCTTACGACTCATGAATAATCAAGATGATGGCCCAAAAGGAGCGACCGACAAAGGCTTTAGTTGTATTAGGAAAGAAAACAAAGGACCGACATCATGTTGGTATTGTAATTATGCATATGTAACCTATTCCCATATAGCTTTGAGACCCGACCTATTATATATAGAACGGGAGAAGCCTAGGCGAGACCACCAAAAAATCCCCAAGCAATTTGTAATAGTGCGATTCACCAAATATTCAGGCGACTTTGACTCCATTGTTCACCTAATATCCGACAAAATCCCTAGTGTTCTCTTTTTTGCAAAACCCTAAGTCCTTCTCCAAGGATATTGCCGAGGTCACCCCTCATCACTAATAGATAGGTCCTGGCATTAGGGTTCTTGACATAGGAAACATTTATTGTTTTCAGGCGTGAACTCCTACATCCCTCGTGAGGCAACATCTCCTAAAGCCTCCTTCGCATAAGGAGCACCCCCGCGAGGATCCCCTCATGGGGGAGCAGCACATAGAGCGCCAATATCTCTACGACCAGTCAAAAGATGATGTCTACGATAAGGCATGCCAAAGCTAGCATGGTAGAAGGATGATTCCTCCTCTTTGCAATAAAGGTGGCACGTGCGTCTCCTAGGATCAAAGGGTGGCCGGCAGCTGCTACCACCAAGGAGGATCCCAAGACTTGCCTCTTTGGTGCAAGGAGACCTTGGCCATTGCAGTGCTGCAGAGGAGGACGTCATCAGCGCAACCAATGTTCCTGCCATGGACCATGCTTTATCTGCCATGGACCAAGTCCATGCTAAAAAGTAGAATGTGCACCCGTACCTTCTCCTGTCACATTATGACAACCCTTACCGCCAATTATTCTGGGAAGATGACCAACGCAGCTATAAGAAGGGTAGTGCTGCCAGCATAGAAGGGACCCTGGAATCCCCTTTGCAAACCCTAGAGATATGCTCGCTTGATCTGATCGGAACACAAACTCTTGTACTATAACCTCGCCAAGCATTGCAAGCAATCCACACAAGCAGGAGTAGGGTTTTACACCACACAGTGGCCTGAACCTGGGTAAACTCCTCGTGTTTTCTATCCTGTGTGTTTGCTTGTCCATCGCCAAGGTCGCCGAGGGTCCGAAGCTTGCGTGTTCAGCCCCCTGTGTTCGAAACATCCTACTTGCGAGATACCCTGGTTCCTTTGCGCACACAAATCTCCAACAAACGTGGGCAAGAAGACCATGCCAATTGTAGGGATTGGCTGGACTCTTCTGCTCATTTTCGATGATCATATTGTGCATGATCACAGAAGCATTCATCACCTCCCACATTTGATATTGAGACCAGGTAAGAGTAGGGTACCTTACAACCGCAATCGATATTGGAGCACACCAAATGCATGCTCCACACCCTTCGTGCAACTCTTATAGCACGAAGCAAAATGACACTTTGGCGGAATCACTGGATTGGGGATTGTCTTGACAAATGTTGTCCATCTTGGATAGATGTCGTCTGCTCGGTAGTACCGTTCGGTATATGGATGGTCACTGATCTCATAGTTGCAGGCTAGAGCATGATCTTCCATCAGTTTGGCGAACAACGGAGAGGCCTGCAGCACATTGATATCATCATGCGATCTAGCCATGCCAAAGAAAGCACGCCAAATCCACAAGTCTTGATCTGCATAGCTTCACGAACCACGCTGTAGTAGCCATGGTGCCCTTTGTATAGACCTTTCCAAGCAAACGGGCAATTTCTCCATGACCAATGCATGCAATCGATGCTTCCAAGAATTCTAGGAAATTCTCTCGCTACATTTTGTTCCATGATTCTACCAGTCTCTACTTCATTTGGCCCTCTCAAATATTCATCACCAAACTTCTCTGCAAAATTTGTACATGCATTCAATGGTTGTGGACTCTCTCATGCACAGGTTCTCATCTTTTGAATCTTCCAGCTCTCCATATGCAAGCAACCTAATGGCGGCGGTGCATTTCTGAATTTATGAGAAACCTACCATGCTGATGATGTCATGCTTTAGCATGAATTATTCATCGTAATCTATCATGCCATGAATAATCTCCATGAACAACTTCTTTTTCATCCTAAACTGCCTCTGAAAATCCTTTAGGGTATATTATGCATCATCCGCAAAATAGTCAGTGTAGAGCATGGTATGCCCCTCCATCCTCTGCATCGACTTCCATTTCCTTCTCCCAAACCTAGAACCACCACGCTTTGGACCTTCTTTCTCTTCCTCGGCGATTTGCATCCGTCAAAGACAAGCAAGGATTGACAGGTTCTCCTGGATGTTGGTGTCGGCATCATCATCCTTCATCATCAACTGATGGATTATCACCTCGTCCTTGTTGTCCATCAGAAAGAACTATGGAAAATGTAATATCCAAGCAAACAACCAAACACCTTGCATGCAAGGCAAGCGCAAGGGGTGGCCGAAGCGTTCGAGCCTTCACGGCTTGCGGTATACAGCGGCGATATGGCCGGGGACTAGGGAGAAGTGTTGGGATAGAGGCGTGGGCACATACCAGTGTCGAAAATAGGTTGTGGCCACAGGGATTTGAGGAGGGTGAGTGGGAAGCGCGTCAAGGAAGAGGTGATTTGGCAGTAGTGGGGGAGAATGACTCTGGTAGGTGGTACCTGATTGCCTTTTCCTATGCCACGTCTCCCGTGTGGTGCGCCTGACGCGCCCACAGTGTCCCCTGTGTAGTCAGGATGACATCGACGCGTCAGACGGTGTATTGGGCCATGATGGATGGAAGCGGCCTTTGGGCACGCGACTGGGCGTTTTTTCTGCTCGACATGCCCCAAGGCCGTTGGGGGACGTGACTGGAGATGCTCTTAGAACACCCAAATGGACAAAACATTTGGGTCGGCCCATGGACAAGAAATTAGTCGCGGTCCGGCCTACTGGGCCAGTGCACTCAGTGGCACGACTCATTCGGTTCATTGCCTAGACATTTTTTCCTCATACAATTTAATTAATTTAAAAACATAATTTACATAGACAGAAAAGACCAAAACAAAATCCTAGCTATGAGCGCTGCTGGTGGCACCGTAGCCAGCTACTCGTCGTCGTCCATCAAGAGGTCTTGTACGGCGGCGGTGTCTAGGGGACATTTTGTGCTCACGCAAACTACACTAGTGGCGGTGGGCATCTACTGCCCAGGCCACGCGGCCTGTGGTGGCGCATGTGGTGAAGGTGGCCCTGGCGTTGAAAGTGGCAGCTCTACCTGGTGCGCTGCCACCATCGCAGAGAGTTGGACGACGTCGTCAAGTCCCTTCCAAGTCCAGAGAGCGTCCTCATCATGCTTGGAGAGCTCGATGGCATGTTGTGTGTCCTTGTCCTTGTTGTAGCTTGGTGGCATGGCGAGCTTGTCCTCCTACTTCATGACAACGCTCATGTCATCACTACCCTCGCCGTTATCAGAGTCGTCATCGTCGAAGTCTGCGGGTAGATTGTGGTAATCAACTCTCGGATGGAACTCCCCCATAACAAGCATGCCCACCACACGTTGTGATCCTAGGCGAGGAACTGCCGCCAGAAGTCCTTCCGGTGGTACCCGCAGTTATACCGCAGAACCGATGAGAGTTGTGAGATGCGGCAGCATATCTCCGCTTCTAGCGCCGACTCGTCTTGGGGCGGAGGCAGCACCGACACTCTAGAAGTGTTGAGGTGCGAGCCGACAAGAAGGGAGATGTCGTGGTGGTCCCATCCCCCTCGTCTCACTGCTGCTGGAAATTATGCACCGACAATGCCGACAGCCGTGTTCCCGTCGTTTGGGCGCATGCCGCACCATGGGCACAGATGCGAGTGGCCCCACAAAATCTTGCGCCCGTGGAGGTGGATCCATCAGGCAACGGTTGCGGGAAGGCTATGGCGAGAGTCAGGGGCACCGTTGGCCCGAGGACGAGACAACCTCATGGTCATTGGTCGTCTTCTCGGGCCAAGACCGTATCTTCATGGCGATGGCTGGGTGAGGGGGAATGCTTGGCTAGAAGTGGCAATGGCGTTGCCGCGGTGTGGGAGGAGACGGGCGCAGGGTCAATATAAGAAACCCCGACCATCAATGTCGGCGTAGAGTCTAGCAGATTCGGCATCAATGGCCATGGCTGCTTCCACCGGAAAACCTTCCGACGACACGATCACTGCCACATGGGTCCGTCCAGATGCATTCGCGGCTCAAATTTGGTGGGAAAATGGCTCATGCCGGACGTGTCGGTCTGTTTAGGTCACACCGCTGGAATGTACGCGCCATGTCCTCCTATTTGCGGACCAGTTCGAACCCGCTCAAACCAACTAGGACGTGCGGTGCTGGAGATGCCCTGAGTAGGGGCGATCTTGGGCTCATGGAATGTTGTTGTTAGGACAAAAAATCCAAGTTGGTTTCTTTTTTCATGCAAAGGAAAACTCACATCATATTTCTTTTTTCACGCAAAAGAAAAATCATGCCCTAGCTACATGAGCTGTGTGGGAAGTCGGCTTCCCCTGTATCGATGGTGCATCAGGAGGTGGACTCGCTTGGATCCTCGACGACGGGTTCCATGCCACCACTGGTGGATCCTAGCGAGCCATCTGACATTGTTGACTCCGAGTCTCTCTTTGTGAAAGAGCTTTGCGACCTGCTGATGAGTTTGGAGACAGCCAACCATGGGTCTGGTAAGGAGATTTCTTGCCTCTTGGTTGGGAAGGCTCCGGGGGGCAAGATCACGAAGGTGAAAGAGTATCTCAGCAACAAAGGGAAGAAGAGTGACACCACAAGGAAGGCGTCTGCAACTGCTCGATGGATGGTTCTTATCTTTTCAAGTTGTCATGTTTTGTTCATGTGTTCTATGTGGGAGTTTCTTTGTGTTGTCGTGATCCACCTATCGAGAGTTCGCACTTGTAGTAGGTTGAGAGAGTTGGTTGGTCTGCCTAGGCCGTTAGGGAGTTGCTTGCTTTGGGAGTAGTCTACATGTGATTTTCTTCTAACAGTTTTCGTCCGGTTTTCCATTAATTAATTGAACAATTATCTTCTACTTAATTAATAGATAGAGGCAAAGCTTTGCCTCCCTTTCAAAAATAAGATATTTCTTTAGTATTAAATTAGTTGACAGTCAACATCCGACACATCACAAACGTTCAATCTT
Organism: Avena insularis; assembly: GCA_023614405.1. Classification (NCBI taxonomy): domain Eukaryota; kingdom Viridiplantae; phylum Streptophyta; class Magnoliopsida; order Poales; family Poaceae; genus Avena; species Avena insularis. The sequence goes on from CM042694.1 coordinate 290,138,374, forward strand.
TCATCGGTGGATTATATCTCCCGCATGTTTAATAGTCAAAAGTTGTCCAACTATTTTGGTCTGATTCGACAAGAGGACAATCGAAACACGCATAGCGGCGCGACCCAAATGGGCTGACATGTCTGGACCTACCTATTCCCGTTCTAAATCTAGGCTAGGAATTCGTCCATATGGACGCGCCACAAATTGCACATGTGTCCTCCCGTGATCATTACGGGCCCGCCTGGCAGTTGACAAAAATAATAAGTAGATTTTTTCATTGATTAAAAAGGTTGCCATTATATGATTTTGCAGAATCTGAAACTACGCCGGCGGCTGTCAAAAAGGTTGATGGCCATCTTGCGCCCTATGATGGCAGCGTCTACTCCTCCTCGTCCTGCGCAGCGGCGTGGATGGAGGGGCCGGCCTCGTCGATACTCCCCCTCCAGACGCGCAACCATGATTGCCGCATCCATCTCCTCCTCCACCATGGAGCGGCGTCGTTGGTTCCTAGCGGCTGTCCTATGGGCTCTGTCCCTCTCCTCCGGCTGCCTCCGGTGCTCCTGCCTCGCCACCATCTCGGCGTCCCACCGCTTCCTTGCCTCGTGCGCCACCAAGTTAGTCTGTGCCGCCACGAACACCTCCATCTCCGCATTATCGGCGTCCACTGTTAGATAGATCTCTAACGTGACTGGGCCCAACGGCCCAGCACGCTCCCTAACTGCGCCCTGATCGGGGGCGCCCATCCTTATCTAGGACGGTGGGCCCCTGTCGCCAGCGCTATATAAAGTGGTGGGCAGCCGGCAGCACGACCTACGAGGTTAGCCGTGCCCTAGCCGCCCCACCTACAAGCCAATCCGATCTAGGCTAAGCGCTGCGCCGACGGGAAGCTCCACCGCCGCCACACTCACCCCCTACCACCCATGGCCAACGACGGAGGTTCTAGCTCCGGCACCAGCTTGGGGATTCCCTCTGGTTCGTGTTTGTCGAGCCAGGGAGCAGGTAGAGTTCATCTCGGTTCTCTCTCTCTCTGTTCTCGATCTACAAAGGTGATGTATAGTGCTACTGTTAGATCTAGACTAGATCCGTGGTAAAGTCATTTTAACATTGGTATCAGAGCCATGGTTTTAGTTGCTAGATTTTACAGTGCTTTTTGTAGAAAGTAAAAGGTTCAAAAGCAAAGATTTAGATCCAAAGTGCGCCTGCCCTATGGCCGCGCCGTTCCTCTCGATCTAGATGGGCATCCATTGTGGAGACATCTAGAAGAAGAACACACCCTTCGGGGCAAGGCAAAACCCTAGATCTAAAGTTCCAAAAGATCCCGAATGCAAGTCCTAACCCCATAGATCCCCAAAGAAAAACAAAAGGGTCCCCTCCGGCCATCGCCGGGAAAGTCTCCGCCCCACACCTCGGCCACTTGACGACGGTGCACCCACTCTCGGGTGGATGCACACATCGGCAAGGAGCAAGGTGGGGGGCGCCGCCGCAGTTTCATTATGGACCAAGTAACAAAAAAAAAGGGAGCGAAAAGGCTCCACCGCCGCCCCTCTTGACGGTGGTGCGCCCACCCTCGGGTGGGCCTTGCAAGGAGAACGAGGGGGCATGGCTCACCGGAGCAAACAGAGAAGGGAGGGGCGCGCGATAGACGCGGCCACCTCGCCTTGTACTCGGGCGGACCAGACCACCTCTCCAAGGAAGGGGCGCGGCCACCTCGCCGCGGGAGGGGCTCGGCCACCTCGCCAAGGGAGGGGCGCGGCCACCTCGCCGCGGGAGGGGCTCGGCCTCCTCGCCTCGGAGCTCAAGTGTCTCCTCGCCGGAGCAGCTGGAGAGGGGCGTGGCCGTGGCCACCTCCTTCACCTCGGCCGCCCAGGAAGACACGGCCTGAGCCAGCGCCACCGGCCGACCAGCAGGGGCTACTGCAGTTAGCGCGGGCGCCCTGATCGAGATGGGCGTGACGCAGTGTCCATGGGCTGCCATGAGGACAGCGGCGCCATGGCCCTTGTGGTGCCTGTGGCGGGTGAAGGGGGAGAAGTGGGTTAGGGTTTTTTTTTTGGGGGGCTGGCGGCTGAGGGGGGTCTTATAGGCCCGAGACGCGTGGCTGACCGTCCGATCTAGGTCAGGCCGCGTGGACGGCCAGGATCGTCTTGTGGGAGCGCGAAGGGCCAGAGCCGTTCTTGGCCAAGGGCCAACATCTTTGGCGGTTGGCGAATTGCTTGGCCGCTTAGCCATCACGCCAGCAGCGATGGTGTATGAACTACATGGGCAGGGCAGGCGAGCCGTTGGCGGGCCAGCCGCTCTAGCGCCGCCGTGTGAGATAGCTTGCCTGTTGGGCCAACGTGGGCCGCACAGCACAGTTCAGTTTTCTGTTTTTTCATTATAGGATTGTTTTTTAACTGTTTTGCTTAGTTTTAAGCATATTTTCAGTATAGTTTTCTCTAGTCATTTTATTTTATGCATATTTTGACTAGAGAATGATGTAAAGGCAGATTTTTTATGTAAAGTTCAAAGTATAAAGAAAGTTATTATTAAGTTTCCGCTGCAAATGTATGGTTTAAATTGCATCAAATGCAATGAAAGTTGATTAAATCTTGACATAAAGATGTGATTAAAGTGATTATGCCTCATGCTATTAATTGACCAACGTTATTAATAATCATGACCATAATCTTTTTCCTATTAAGTATTAAAGGTGCATTTAAATTTATTTCTGCCCAACGGTGATGTAATTTTAAATAGCACGAAACGATTGCATGCTTAATTTATACCAACGTTGAATTAACGCATACAGTTGTTTTACTTGGTGATCTCACATCTTTTGTAATTTTCAGGAGGTCTCAACCTCATGGCATGTTTGAAGGACATCCCGCTCCTAAGGGGGGACAACTACTCCGAATGGAGGAAGAAAGTTGACTTGGCGTTCGTGTAGGCCGAAGTGGATTGGGTGGTTGACACCAAGCAACCAGTCAAGCCCGATGACCCGGTCAGAAGTCTTCTTGAGAAAGTCTTGACTTTGAGAAAGGAAGAGGGACCATGCTCCATTGGAGCTGGCCTACTCTATTGATAACTGTAAATGGGTGAATGCCAACAAGAAGACTCGGCTTTCAGAAGAACACAATTGAGAACGCCATAGTGGGCTCAATTGGAGAGTGCTACCGTATGCAGTATCTCGCCAAGATAAAGAGCCAGTCTTGGCTCTTCAAAGATATCACGACCTAGTTGTTAAAGCAGCTGGTTACTGAAAAGTACACGGGAGGACCCCACGGAATAAGAGAGCACATCTTGAGGATGTCAAACATGGCAGCAAAGCTCAAGCCCATGGATGAGGACCTCGAGCTAAAGCCAGCACTCTTGGTGCACCTTGTGATGGCCTCACTTCCACAGCCTTTTGAAAACTTTGTAATAAACTATAATATGTCCCCTGAAAAGTGGGACATAGAAAAGACCATTGGGATGTGCTCCCAGGAAGAGGAAAGGCTGAAAGCCCTTCACGGCGGTTCTCTGAACTTCGTGAAGGACAACAGGAAGAGAGGCTTCACAGGTGGCAACCATGGTGGCTCACCCTCCAAGCCCCATGGGAAGGGCCCAATGCAGCACCAGTACCAGCATCACCAGTCCACCCCTGGGGAGAAGGATCAGTGCCATCACTGCAAAAAGACTGGGCACTACAAGAAGGACTGTCCAGTTTGGCTAAAGTACATCATGGCCAAGAATGGTAAAGATATTGTTTCATTTGTTAATGAATCTTTGTATGAAAAGTTTACTAGATCCACTTGGTGGATTGATTCTGGAGCAACTGTTCACGTTGCCACGAACACCTCCATCTCCGCATTATCGGCGTCCACGTCTTCCTGCCTGGCCTCATGCGCCTCCGCCTGCGCATTTGGCTGCCGCAGCCTTCCTCTCGGGGAGGATCGACATCAAGCCTGGCACTCGACGACCATGAACTGGTGGATAGATACATCACAGTGGGCGGTTTGGAAGGATGCGAACAGGGCCCGCCGATCGTCGTTCACCCCCTCGACGTCAACCTTGTCATCGAAATATGAAAAGGAATATGAAATAACGCACAGTTTTCAAGAATTTAGAACTTGTATTCTTTTTTACTTGTATATCAGTCCACCCACAAATGACAGTTGGAATATGAAAAGGATTGGCGGCACATGGTGAAGGCAAAATGTTCGTCAAGGCTGAGAAGCTCAGACCAATGAGTTATATCAACACAGGAAAAATATAACAAAAACACATCATGTTACACTTAGAATCGTGTTTTGCTGACAGATGAAAACACCAGCTCATTCCACTGCATCAAACCAAAGCCTCTCACGGACACATCGCATTCTGCTCTTCGCGTCTACCAACGAAACAAGCGCTGCACAATTTCGAGTGGTAGTATTAATTTCAAGAAATAAAAGAATGGAGAAAAGCAATTGAGAAGTTTTGTCGTCAGCGGGTAAAGGTCAACAAACTACAGCGAAGAATGCTGCATTTTGTTCTGTCGTGTATTTTTCTTGGTTACCTTGCATTTCTTCTGTTTTTTCTTTTCAATGTATGCAAGGATCTCCCGTTGCCGCTCAAGAGTCTCCTGCAAAGCCTGCAAAAACACATCAAAGCATCTTGCTTTAGTATTTAAAATATGCAGAGCACCATATATTTCTGCAGTAAGAAATAACTTTTCAGCAAGGTGGAAATGAAAAATCACCTTCTTGGTCAGTGCAAGTTCCTCTTCCAGTGCACTAACCCGGCTGGTTGCAGCCTTCAGCATCTCCTCCTTATCCGCAGGCATTTCCGCTGGCTTTGCAAGGAGTGCAAGGACCTTCTCCTCAAGATCAGCAAAGCGCTTTGCAGCAACAGCCTCAGCCGATATCTTCGACCGCTGGCGTGCATAAATTGTCGTTGTGCTATGGGCTCCAGTTGTAGCAGTGCCTATGGCAGCGCCAATTACCTTCCTGGGCATGTTACGGCTCACACGGAGCATCGTCGCGATGCTCATCACAAGTGTCATGATGCCACCAAATAGTGGGGGATTGGATCCATTAGAGGCGTTTGCAGCAGCTGGTGAAGAGCATTATTTTGGTCAGTGGGAATGGTACAGTAGTTTTTTCATCACAAGGTTGTCAAGGTGAAGAGGTGGTATTAACCTTTAGTGAGGGCAAGCTTCTCGTCGGGCAACCCCTTGCTCTGGCATATGGCATCTATGGCCTTCTCGACCATTTGAACATCACAAGAATATGGTGACCCTAGGTTCTGAATATTTTTATAACAATTGTAACTGTTGTGGATATGTGTGGGGAGAGTTACATATATCCTAGCTTTAAGTGTAGGACAATTTTGGGCCTTAAGATCCCAATTACAAACATAGCATCAACAAAACAACTGCTTGTGAACATAATTAGATTGACAAAACTGGAATAGCAGTCAAATAATTTTCTCTAAGAGATGGAACTAAAAAGCACACCTAAGTTCGGATGTTAAAAATTCTACTCTAAACTGTCCTATTTGCATGATTTAACACTCATAAGTATTAATTAAGTTATTCATATCTCTCATATGTGTGAAGTAACATGACTTACAGGAAACAATGTAGGAAGAAGTTCCTCATGAACAGGTGACAACTGAGGATGCTCAATTAGGGCACGTGAGGCTTTGCTCCGCCGTTCGTCTTCTCCGTTGAAAGGATCTTGCTTCTTTATAGAAAAAACAACATCTGATGGATAAGTACTATTTTCTGATACGTTGAAAAATATGTTAATATGACTGCCTTCCTGCAAGGGTGATCTTGTTTCCACTACCTTCTTGTAAATGGTGTCATCTGCACAAATCATTTTCTCTTCAGTATCAAGAGATTCCAGATTGAGCTTTCCACACCTCCCGGCACCAGTTTGAACCAGCTTCACATTAAAGTATCATATAAACACCTAGTTCCTTGTTTTTTGTAATTCGATGCTCTATTTAAGGATAACATGGTGATGCCAAAGAATTAGGTTGGAGTTTACCTTCATGATTTCAGGATTCTTCCATGGGCCCTTGTCAGCCTTCATGCAACCACCTTCGCACTGGCAAGTTCCACCAAAAAACTCTGGCAGCTCACTGAACAACCAAAAAAATATAGGCAGTTATTGTATTAGAAGTAGCTTAGCAGTTTAATCATGTCCATAAACCATAAAGACAAATTAGAGCATTGCTTCTCACCTGGCATCGATGATTTCGAGAAGCTTACTCTGGTACTTGTTACCTAATACCTAAAGAAATGCACATTCCAGGGAGCAATTCTGTTAACTGAAATGGGATAAATAAAATCAAGTTACAGAGCCAAATCATCAGAGACGAAAACTAACGTGGATCTTTGCAGTGGTCTTTGGGTCAAGGAAACTCTTTACTGTGCCCCAGAGGATTCTGAACCCTTGGCCTGCATTAATGATGAACATCCGGGACAGTGTCTGGGACAAAAATTATATAACCGACAACATAAGAACTTGTTAGAAAACCCAGCTCAAACTTTTTTGCATGAGCGTAATGAACTGTTTGTCATCTGGAGTTCTGGATTACCTCTGGGTAGTTATCACCATCAATCTTCTGAAGCAGACCGATGAGGTCCCTTGCAGCTTTGCTAAATTGTTTCATCCCCTGAAAATGTTCCTCCCCTTAATAAGCCATAGTAAGACTGCAACAGTCGAACAAACTGTGCACCTGTGGTTCGATACATACCACTCCTTGGACATCAAGTATGGTAGTGCTCTGGTCAATATGGCGCTTGGCAGCTACTGAGCAAGCTGGAAACTTATCGGCAAAGTTCTTCTCAAACTCCTTGACATGGTTTTTGACAAAACGTTCCATTGTGGTAACCTGCATTAGCTTATTGACATCGATCTGTCCAAGCCGTTCAATGTAGACAGGCCTGCCTTCCTTATCCACCCCATGGTAGCCTTGAGGGTAGCATTCTGCAACCTTATCAGTTTCTTCGAATTCGAAGCCCTAGCATGAGATTTAGGATAAAAATGTGACGGTAGTTCATGAACTAGCATAATATGTTTCAATCCAAATGGGATTAACCAAACTAATACAAGGAAGCTGTAATTACCTCTAGAAGGGTATCTGTGCCGAACTCCTTTCTCCACTGCAGCATATCAGCCCACATTTGCTTTGCCTTCTCAACGTCAAATTTTCTTGCCTTCAAAAACCTACACCATCATACCATTCAGTTAGTAATACTGCTCCACATTAAAAATGCTAACATGGTGTGCAATTATCAGATATATAAAACACCTAAGCATCATGTGGTATTCATCATGCTGCGATGGTAGAAGCTCTTCGAGGACAAGAAGCTGGCGGAAGGCATCTACAGCCTGCACCTCCTCAGGGTCGCGCTCATCCTCAATTGAAATGGACATCACCTTGCTGATCCTCCTCCCCTTCTTCATGGAATGCCTCAGTTTTTGTGAGGCGTTCATCGCTTTTTTCTTCAGCGACGCAATCCTTGCTTTCTTTTCATCTTCTGAGTATTCCACATTGGATTTCCTCTTCTCTTCATAACTTGCATCTAAGGCTAGTACCATCATATGTACATTAGTCGGTTATATGCATAGACTTAAATTTGGTTTTTAAGAATCACGCCGTTTTTTTACCTCTACTCCCAAAAAAACATAAATTTGGTTTTGAAGAATCATGCAGGAATATGGTTATTGCAAATGATTTGCATTCTTACCAGAGCTTAGATGGTGCTCGGGAGGTCCTGACAGGACTTCTGTCATGTCTGGCACGCCCTATCTGGACCTGTTCAAGATAGGATAGGTTTGTTTATATATTTCTGCACGATAATATTTAGTCAGGGCTCAAGGTTTATTTGTTCCCTAATTTTCATTGGAAAGGGCTGCGGAATAAACAATATATTAATCTTTGTTGCTGCTTTTCCTGAAACGTGAATGCCATCATGCTCGTACGAAATGGCCAAAAATAGAAAAAATAAGTAAGGTCTCTATTGTCATCTATGTGACTACTATTCTCGAACTTGTAGTACAAAACAGGTTCAAAATAAAAAGGACAAGAAATCAGCTAATGAAAAACAACTTTATCTGACAAAAAAATTCCAAAGTCTACAATGCGTGCCTAACAATGCATCAATTCACCACCTGGCCCGATAACATTTTGGAGGCCAGAAAAGAAAATTAACATGATCCAAACCACACTAGGAGCATATCTATCGTTAATTCCGCCCAATATCAGAACAAACATTGTAGGCAATACGAGACAGTTCTAGGGAGACACATAAATGCAGGCAGGAATGCAGCACAGGAACGAATGCAATTGGAGCACCACATACCAGAAAAGATGGAACAAATGAAGGATAACAGGACAGGGAGGGCAGCAGGCTTACCTCCGGGCGGAGGCTGAAGGAGAGAGGTGAGGGAGATGGAGATGGAGAGGGGGCAAATGGAGGGAACGGGGGGAGGGCGTTAAAAATAGACTTGTCTGGCTCTGGGGCTGGAACTCTCCGCGAGGGACGCACGCCAATTATGAGTGGGCCGCACGACGAGAGGAAGCCGGCGTCCGGTGCTGTTTCGGCATGGGGAGGTGGGCGTCGCACGGTGTCACCGCTGGTTTTGTTCATGCACACGTGGCTACGCTCTGACTGTCTATCGGGGATTTAACGTGAGGTCTCTGATTTATTTTCCAGAGTAGCGGGCCTCGGGATATTAAGCATAGAAGCGGCCCACGCGGGAGAAGAGACCTATTGGACAACCGAAAACAATAAAGATGCGCGATCGGATGGCTGAAATCATGAGCCCACGAGAGAGCTCCTATTTGACTCAGTTTTAATATCCCTAATATCAATTAATATTTATTCATTTTCTTCTCCCGTGACTGGCCGCTGGAGCCGCACGAAGGAACCAAGGCCTGCCGCTCCAGCACGACGCGGCGAGCTGGCGGTGCCACGTATCGAGGCCCGAGCGTGAGCGCCCGCTGAACTTTCGGATCGGATCGGATCGGCAGCTGGTTCTTTGCTCCGCCACCGGCCGACGTGGCGAGATTCGTCTACACCGCGCCACCACGAGGCAGAGGATCGTCACCCACTTGTGCCACTCCTGCGCCCTTCCGCTCCCCACTTTCAGTCTGATCTGACGCCAGCGCCGCCGCCATTGCTGGTATAGCAAGCTCATCATCACCAACTCTCCCCTCAATTTCGCCGGCGAAACTAACACCGCCGACTGTCGAGATCGGGCCCCGCCTTGGAGGGGGAGGCGAGCGGGGCGGCCGACCCGGGCACCAAACTAGGTACTGCATGCAGTGGCGGGGGAGATCATGTGGCAGCGCCTTTGGGACAGGTCGGGAGCCCATTTTTCCGGTAAACCGTTCACAAAGATGAAGGACGAATTGTTTGTTAATCTGCCGCTTCCTCGTGGGTTGGGACTTGGCCTTCTTTTGCCCTTAGCTAGCTTGGGCCTTTCCTTTTTTTTGTTTAAATAAAAGTATTAATTGGGACCAGTGGGCTGGGAGCTGCTATTTCACGCTCGACGGGTTTGCCTCTCTTATGTGGGTCAGGCCCAAATCACTTTATTAGTTCGTTCTGTAGTTCTGGATGTTTTTCTTTTTCACCTGTGCCGCTTTCTTTTCTCTCATCATTTATAAACGGTGTCAGCCGGTTAAATCTATCCACAAGTGCAGTTCTGTCAAAAAATGTGAAAAATGTTCAAAATCAAAAATAATTCAAATTTAAAATTGTTCAAATTCATAATTTGATCAAATTTGAAAAGTGTTCAAAATCGAAAAACTTTCATATATAAAAACTGTTCAAATTCAAAAATTGCACATATTAAAAAAGTTAAAATTTGAAAACTATTCAAATTAAAAAATGTTCACATTCAAAAACTGTTCTAAAAAAAACAGCCCACGGCCTAGAAAATACAACAGATGATGCACGCGTTCCCGGGAAATCCCCCTCAATGCTCAGTGGGGTGAGCCATGGAGTTTTTTTTAGAGAAAGCCTTGTGGCACTTTATTGATTAGATAACAAGATTACACCATTTAATACAAATGGTGATATGGGGCGGCCTGATCTTCTCAATAAACATGGTGAATGGCGATGATGACGATAGTAGATAACTTGTATGACCCTCATGAATTCTTCGGCTAATTCCTGCTGCCAGGCACAACAACTCTCAACCCTTGTGGATATTCACAACTTCACACACTTGTACACATAGCCGCTGACCACGAAGCGGTATTGCAATCTACTAATTCTCAATGGAATAATATATCACACTCAAACTTGCAATTAGCTAATTCCTAATGGTATAACTAATCACACTTGATTATAGTGTCAACACACCAGATCGATACAAATTGGTGTTTAGTATTTCAGAGTTTCGCTTGTAGCAAAACTATATAGAACCTATGATTTATTTTAACATGGCCTTATCTCTATTGTGGCGTTCCTAATAACTTATATGGAAGGGGGCGGCCAGCTAACCGTGGACTTGACTCGATTTGACTTAGACTAGATACAAACCGACCCAAACATGGGTCTGGCCAAACGGGTACACATACCCACTTGTGGTGGCACGCATTGGACCCATGTAGGTGTGTCATGTGCTTCCTTGTTCGCCACCTGGCAATCTCCTTAAGGCTGGATCTCCTCCTGTTGTGGTGTGCCTGCACGCCTCCTCTCCTCCCTCGTGCACACATTGGTGATCCATGCTTGTGTCTCCTCTTGCCGCATCTCTTCTCCTCTTCGTACAATGCTTGTGTTGTCAACGAACCTGACCATACATAAATGCATAAATTTATGCAGTATAAAGTTCTCATTAAGTAATACATCAGGTTCAGCTAAGAGTGAGTTCACATGTTGTTCAAGTAGCTTTGCACAAGCCCTTGTAATGGGTCCAATCCTTATCTCATTGGACTTGTTCTTCGCAGCAACATCTTCTTCTTCAATAGGACCTCATCATCTCCCCTTTAAAAGGCGTCGACCTCGACGCTCCAAGGTCTTCTCCATAATAAGATGTCAAATCAACAACATTGAAACTATTACTGACACCAAACTCAGTTGTAGGAAGATCTATATTGTATGCATTATCATTTATCTTGGAAAGCACGTTGTAAGGACCAGCACCACGTGGAAATAACTTGTATTTGCGTAGCTATGGAAACCTATCCTTGCGAAAATATACCCAAACCATGTTGCCTGGCTGAAAGAGCACCTCATTGCGCTTCTTGTTAACTCTATCAACAATGTTCGTGTCCTTCTTTTCAATATCTTATTGAGTCTTCACATGTATCTTCCTCACAAAATCTTCCCTCTTTGATGCCTCCATGTTTACTCTCTCTTGTATGGGTAGAGGAAACAAGTCAAGTGGAGTAATGGGTTTGAAGCCATATACCTCCTCAAAAGGGAACATCTATGTAGTAGAGTGCACCACCATGTTATATGCAAACTCAACATACGGCAAACACTCCTCCCACATCCACAAGTTTTTCTTAATCATAGCACACAACAATGTGGATAGCGTGCGATTCACCACCTCCTTCTGACCATCAGTTTGGGGATGACATGTTGTGTTGAATAGTAACTTTGTCCCCAGCTTTCCCCATAATGTCTTCCAGAAGTATCTCATAAACTTCACATCACGATCAGAAACAATTTTCTTGGGTACGCCATGCAAGCGTGCAGTGTCCCTAAAAACAGATTAGCAATATGAGACGTATCGTTGCTTTTGTGGCAGGCAATAAAATGTGTCATCTTAGAAAATCCGTCCACTACTGATGGCTCCAAAAATAGCCATCTTCCACCATGTTTAAACATTGTTTTTATTCAAGCAATTGACAAGAAACTCTCAATCCTTGCCACTAATGACTAATAATTGCAAAGATATGAAAACCTTGCTTTGAATTATGTTGTGCAGGAAATCACGCTTTTAATATGAAATCAGGAGTAATAATGAAGGTTTTTGAGGAAGTCCACACGACAAAGTAATTGTCGAGTCAAATCCAGGTGTTAGAATCCGTAACGACCATTGATAAGGCAGAGCCCGCCGGTATCGTCCGCCCGTACCATGTGGTGGCGGCTCTGTCTCGTCAAACCCGACAACTTTCGTGAAGACACCTATATATTTTAAGGTCTCAGCTGCCACGCAGAAGGCTGCCATTCCTAGATTGCATCACAACACCACCAAAGGAGATCCATGCCATTGTTCATACATCCATCATCCATCCCCTCCATTAGCCATAGCCATTGCTTTGTACTTTAGATCTCCTTGTGATTTGGCGACCATTGTAAGAATATTTGATTTCAATCTAAGTATTTTGCACAATGTTTTCTATCCTTGATCTTATTATTATGAGTGAGTAGTTCTCACGGGCTATGGGTTGGGGAGAAACCTCGCAGCAATTATGTTCATCTAATTCATGGGAGCATTGTGTATTGTTTGAAATAACAATTTGTATCTTTTGTTTCTTGTCTCGATATGTGGACTTGTAGGTACCCAAGATCCCATATATTTATAAATTCTTGAGGTGAGATACTTGGCTAGCGGCGATCTCATAGGAACCCCAATGATAGAAAGGATAGTATGGTCTTTGCTTAGCGCCCTATTCGGGATCACAACAACATCACCACTTAATGCTTTGATCTGTGTTTTACACTTAATAATCATTTGTAGCCCGTTGCTTTGTGGTGCACTCAGTTGGATTAAAAGACTTTTGCTATGCCCGCTGCATCACGGGGGCTCTAGTATATTAGGATGTGTTGCCCACAAGAGATTATAACTATTAGAACTTTACACATGACTGTGCTTATTATTATCTTTTATCACATGTGATGTGCATCTGCAGGTGGATCTTCAACCCTGGACTATCTTCATCCATTGATTCAACCCACTATAAAAGTAAACTAGATTGGTCTGGTAAACAAAGGTAAAACGAAGGAACAAAGTCTTGTAGATGTGTCCTTTTTATTTCGTTTTAGCATTGTTTTCCAAGGTTGGATTAAGCCTAGGTCTTTTAGGGGAAAAAGCTATTATAATACATCCGTGAATCTGGATCGAAGGTATCAACCCTTTTTCTAGCGTCGTTGCCTGGGAAGCAATTTCGCTATCCTAGTGAGGTCACTAGAGACCTTGTTCTTAGTTTTATTATTGTTTGTAGTTTTATTCTTGTTGTTAGTTTACTTTCTAGTTATCTATTTGAAAACCCAAAAAAATAGTTACTTGTTTTTTTTATTTACTTAAAAATACCAAAAATATAAAGAGCCATGGCCCAAAAGAGACTTGGGGAGTATGCTACTCCCACTGATAATTTTATTCGTGCACCTATCACTTAGCCCGTTGTTGATGCATAAGCATATTAAATTAAGTCTAAACTTTTAAGTTTGGTTCAGCAAAACCAATTTGGAGGCTCATCTTCTGAGGATTCAGGTTTGCACTTAAATACTTTTACTGAAATTTGCGACATGATGTGTATTAAGGATGTAGATCCAAATGCTGTTAAATTAAGGTTGTATCCTTTCTTTCTTAGAGGAAAGGCTAAGGACTGGTTGCTAGCTCTACCTATGGGCAGTATTAAATCTTGGGAGGAATGCACTAATATGTTTATGACTAAATTTTTTCCTCCAGCTAAAACTATGCAACTAAGATCCAACATTACAAGCTTTAGACAAGAAGATCGCGAGCCACTAGTTCTTGCATGGGAAAGGATGACAGAAGTCATAATGAACTGTCATATTCATAGGGTGGAAGAATGGCTTATATTACATTTATCTTATAATGGCCTTAACCCAATGTCTAAGTCTATGCTAGATAGTGCAACAAGAGGAACAATCATGGGAAAGGAAGTGAGTGTTGCAAAGAAATTACTTGATGATATGCAAGACAACCATGCCCAATGGCATGTGGAGAGAACCTCGAAAAGAGTGAGTTTAATCACCGAGGTAAACAATGAAGAGCTTACATCTAAGATAGACCAGTTACTCAGCATAGTAAAGGGTAAGGAAGATACCCAATTTAATGCTATCGCTACCGATGCTAATGATATTAATTTTATCGCTTGCACTCCTTATAATCCATGGAAAAACAAAATTATGCTTCTAATGTTCAAAAGCATTATTCTAATCCTGCAGGAGCTCCTTACAATAATTATGATAATCATAATGGAGCAAATCATGGCAATCTCTCATTTGATCAAACTATTAGAACTTTTATGCAAGCTCAAACCGAGAAAAATAATATGCTTATTAAAATCACGGAGAACCATGAGAGTAGTATAGGAGAATTATCTAACCAAGTCGTTGCAATTAGAAATGATGTGCAGGCTCTACAAGAAAGGACAAAGACCGTGGAGGCTCAATTGGGTAAGGTAGCGGAGAGCCAAGCTCTCATACTAGCAAAATTTGCTGGGAAGCCTGAGCCAAATCTGGTAGAATCCCTCCAAGATGATAAGGGTGGTAACAAATAAAGAGAAGTCCGAAGAGCTGGATTATAGCAACGCACAAACACCAAAATATACCATGGAAGATCTACTAAAGATGATCACCGTAAAGAATCCTGGTATATAATAAGGTAATGATGCTATGTACCAACAATTTATTCAACAAGTAGCATCTAAATTTCGTGATTTAGAGATGGAGTATAAGAGACTAGCTGATAAGCTTCCTGCTAAGTTAGATGATATATGTGAGCCTACTATTAAAATTAAGGTTGGGTCAATGAGATATCCGCACTTTGTGATCTTGGTGCAAGTGTCTCAACGATTTCCAAAAGCCTAATTGACAAGTTAAACTTGGGGCCATTTGCAACTACTGAATTAAGACTCCATTTAGTGGATTCAACTTAAAACAAGCTATTGGGATAAAGGAAAATATAGTTGTTGAAATTAAAGGTAGTCCTGCGCTTATTGATCTTGTTATTGTGGACATGCCTGAAGATCCCATAGCACCTATAATCCTAGATAGGCCCTTCCTAAGAACTATTAAAGCACTAATCAATTTACATGAAGGGAATGTGAGAATAGGACTACCATGTAGAGATCCTTTTATAGTATACTTCCCTAGGAAGAAGAAGGCCAAGCCTAATGATGACGATGGTACAATTACTTTGAAAGCCAATTACGTTGGAGTGGGTATTCCACTCATTAAACCTAAATGATCACCATCTGGGTCAAGCTAATTGACCTTAACTAGAAGCGCTTCATGGGAGGAAACCCATGTGAAATAGAAGTTTTTACTCTTGTGTTAGTTTTGTTTTGTTTGTTTGTTTTGTTTCGTTTTTGTTTTTAATAAAGAGTGTTCAAGAAGACCTTTGGAGAGAGGAGAAGAAATAAGGTAATCCTCAATCTTTTATTTTCACTAACACATGGCCTAAGAAGTATTGCTGATTTTTATGAAGTCTATTTGCTGTTATTTTGTCCTTTGATAAGATGTGTAAAGACGCACGAAACTACTAATCAAATTCTTTGAGTTTTTAAGCTCACTGGCCGCATAACGACCAGTGGTACGTCCAGAAGGGACCGTACCATGTGCCCGTACCATCTCGATGCATTGGAAAATAGAAACTTTGATTTTTGTCATAGGACACAGGGGTCATAACGACAACTTGTACGGGCGGACGCACCGGTACGGCACGCCTGTACCGTATCCTCGAGTAAAACTTTGGATTTCAGGCAAAGGAACTGAGCGCATAACGACTAGTAGTACGGGCGCACGTGACCGTACCGCGCGCCCACACCGAGTGCACCGCCGGAAGGGATTCGTCACCCCCAAGGTATGTCATATGGTATGGGCGGGCTCTGGCCATACCGCCCGCCCGTACCACATACGCGGCCGCCATAACACCACGAGGAGGTAACCTAAAAATCCCCAATACACAAATTCTCTCTTTCTTCTTCGTCCAAAAAACCACCTCCATTGGATCTTCAAATTTACTCAATCTTTCTTTGTTTCCTTGCACCTAATCGATCTAAGGTATGATTCTCCTCCGACCTCCAACTTATTTGTACCAAAGCTTCACTCAATCTTTCATCATTGTCAATGTAGACTTAGGTCTTGTTCTTGATCTAATCTTGATATTGAGCATGCTTAGTATTATTTTAGGGGAGTTTGTTTTGTAACTAGTGTAGAGGATCACATATTCTATGTTTCTATTGGACTAAAAATTTAATTAACAATCTTTATTTATTTTGTTTTAGATGAATACGAGGAACCGTACACGTGTGATGGCTGCGGAACCTTCCGCACCACCTGTTGATACGTTGACCCCCAAGTCACTTGGTATCGAGTTCACCGAGGAGTTTCAGCTGAACCATTTTGACCGTCTCAAGCTTCGAGAAATCAAGTCCACCAAGTGGGTGTGTCTATATATCCTGAACCAACTTGGTATTCGTGCTGATTTTGATTTACTTTGCAACAATTCTGGTTTGTATGACTTTGTCTTCCAGGATATCGCCACATATCGCCGCTTGACACTTGAGTTCCTCAGCACCTTGACATATACGATGTGCTCTCACTATTGTTTTGGGGATCAAATGCCTAGAGTTGATGCCATCAACTTCCATCTTAAAAGCTGTGAGTACTCCTCAACACTCGACCAATGGGCTCAATGTTTTGGGTTTGCCAACAACACCACTGACATACGCTCCACCACCTTTGTTTTAAATCCCGCACCTTGGCAGTACTTTAATTTAATGAGAATTCGTGGAAACACATCCAAGGGAACCAAATTGATCATCTTGCTATTCATTATTTGTTTTATGTTAGTGCTAACACCTTGCAGGCACATGGTGAGTTTACTAGAGTCAATGAGAAGGACATGATGGTCCTCGTAAAAGTTGCTAGTATTAAGTGTAACTTAACGCCAAATTTGGGCACTGATAGCTATAAGATTCGACACATTTTTGATGGCTTTTATTGATGGTTTTCATCCAGATTTGATCGTTTTCTGGCTTTACCTAACGCTAATACTTCAGCAGCAAAGAAAACTTGGTTTTTAATGTGTGTTTTAGGTTCTGAACGTCAATAGAAGGTTTTAACTAGAGAAACACAATATTCTGGAGAAAACAAGCAAGTCTCACTTTGGAAGCACGTTAGGGGACCTCACATAAGCTTTAATGAGCAACTATACAGCGGGAATATGTTTTTGGCCATATAGTTCCCACCGTATACTTGCCGCCGCCTCTGGCTTGTCAAATGGGACAACTTCCATGAAGGGACCCAGGACGAAAACACAACACATCAGCCGCCACACCATCCAGAAGGGAGAAAGAAGAGATCTGGAGAAGAAGGATAAGGCGTTCTTCATCTCGCTCCACGATCTTCAACCTCCTAGCCACAACGCCTCCATAGCCACCACTTGTACTTGAGATAGAGAGGGATCTCCACCTTGCAAGACTAGGGTTTGAGATTGTTTCTTCCCATCTTGAATTGTGTTGGATATTTTTCTATTCTTATTGTGGATCTCCATGGTAATACCAAGACGAATTCCCTTTATTTGATTATATTGATGATCCGTTCTTCTCTCATGTGTGAGTAATTCCCTTGGGCGTGGGAGATGTAGGGGATTGGTGAGATGTGATGTGCCTTCATATATTTTCCATTAGTTTGTGATTGATTCTAATTACTATATTATGTGTGCTTGATTATCTATGGGATGCCTAAAGCTTGTTGTCCAATTAAGGGCCTAGACAACATGATGCTTTGTTCTACATAGATAAGATCTTGTTTGCTAGTGGACCAGCGACCCCAGGTGACACGGGGATATCAATGGAAAACTAGTAGACTCGAGGATAACGAGGAACCACTGTGCTTATTACATTAGCCCGATCCAAGGAGCTTAATCGCTAAGCGACCTGAAGGGTCTTAATCGTCTAGTGTCTGACCATGGTTTTGGTAACAGGCTAGTAGGATTATTGAAGTTGGGATGAAATATACCAAGAGGAGTTCCGGCTAATTATGGGTTGCTCGCCTACACATATATTTATCAGATTATAATTGTTACATTTATTATTCATCCACCTGGCACAGTCACTATCACCATGAACTGAATCTCCCCGCGCCTTCTTTTGCCATCTGCAATAAACAACAAACAACCAAGTCGTTCTTTACTTTTATGCTTTATATTTCTGAAGTTTACATTTTAGTTCTATTTAAATACATCTCATTTAATCAAAACCCATTCCTATTTCAACACTTGCAGACAATTCACTCAAAGACCTGTGATAACTTCCGGTGTGACAGTGACTTCACCCATAAACACTTACCTTTGGGCTCCCCGTGGGATCGATATCTATACTTTGAAACTAGCTACAAACAATCTGTGCTCTTGAAGACATCAAGCTATTTTCTGGCGGCGTTGCCGGGGAGCTAAGCGCTAAGTTTTTGTCTTTTGACTTTTCAGGTGTTGCTACTACAAAATGTTCTCCCTAGGAGACAAAGGGTCTACACACTCTGGTAGGACCTATCTACCGGATTACATTGAGCGCGTGCCTGCTCAAAGGCCCAAAGAAATTATTGAAATACTTTTTAAGATCAAATAAAGTTGAAGTTGAAAACCTGAGTGATATTATGGAAATCATGTCTATTTATAGGACAACTCCTATGAAACCTGAGAAAACTCTCAGGGAATAGAGTGCTCCAAGTTCTGAATTTCTTAAACAACCAATAGAGTTCCCTAATCTTGGAGTTAGAGAATATTGATTTGATGGTGGAATTATTAAAATTTTGCAGGAGAAAGCTTTCAGTGGAAGGGAAGATGAAGACGCAGGAAGACATATTAGAGATAACATCGCTCGGACCAAAAGGTTTGACGAGAGACTTTTCTCATTTTAAATTATTTCGTTGGTCTCTTAAAGGTAAAACTCTAGACTGGTTATATTCTGTCCCTCGCCATTACATTAAATGTTGGGAAAACTGCATTGTTAAATTCATAAACAGGTTTAATCCTTTTAAAAAGGTAACTGAACTAAGAAAGAATATAGGCAACTTTAGTGAGAATGTGGGAGAAAACTACCCACAAGCCTGGGAAAGATTCTTTGGAATGATCAATAGTATTCCTAATCATGGCTACTCTAAATCAACTATTTGCCGTTTATTTTACCACGGTCTTAATACTCAATGTGGAGAATTGCTTGACCTCTCAGCAGGAGGTCTATAAATACTCTAACTATTAAGGAATGTTTGGAATTGATGTCTACTAGGGCTAAGAATGATTCTTTATATAATCCTAATTTTGGCGCTAAGCTAGAAAGTGGGATACTTCGGATAACTCTTGATCTTATACCCGAGGTACGCAAAACAATGAAAGAAAAGGTATACCTTCTAAACTTGTTAAGAAAAACAAAGTAGATTTGTTACAAGTTTTAACTGAAGAAAATGGAACTAGAAAAGTTTTGCAAGAATTAAAACATCGACAAGTGAAATCTCATAATAACTTGCATAAGCATTTCCAAAAACACAAAAAGATTTTGGCGGAACTCACTGAAAATTATGATGAGATTGGCCAAGAAATAAAACTATTTCACAAGTATCTTAGTATGATTGAAACCCAGTGTGAACAAATAGCATCTAGCTATCAAATTTTTCTTCGTGATGATAAAGATATTTCTGTTTCTACTAATGTTGTCACAAGAAGGGGTGCAGCTGTTACAGGACCCTTAGGACCACCAGAATATGAAGCTGAAAAGAGCGAAAGGAAAAAGCCTTGCTCGAAGCAAGCCAAGAAGATGATACATTGGTGGATCCTCAAGATGAGACTGAAACACAAGATCAAACCAAGGAGGACCAAAATGATGCACAGGATGACCATGATGACTCTGATGCAGAGATGGTTGATCCAAGAGAAGATAAATAAATAAGCAAGGAGGATGAAGTTGTTGTAGTAGAAAAGAAGAAAATCCATAAGCAACAACAAAAGAAAGCAACGAAAGAGCCTGACCCCCACAAAAGGTAAAAGACAAGAGTAAGTCAGGTGAGAAAAAGCTTCCTTATCCAGATAGAAAAAAGAAAGCACCGGATCAGGTAATTTATAATTCTTTCACAAAGGCACTTAGTGAACTTTGTCTAGAAATTCCATTTGCGGATGCAATCAAAGTTCCTACTTAGTAAATTCCTCCGTGACATTCTTAGTAGAAAGAAAGAAATTACTAAAACTATTTCCATGGTAACTAGTTATCCTGCTAATGGGAAGCTGTTGTCTAAGTCTGGAGATCCTGGAATACCAACTATTTCATGCTCAATAGGTAAAACTGATATTCACAATGCTTTGTGTAATCTAGGAGAATGCGTTAGTTTAATGCCATACTCCCTCTATAAAAGGTTAGGATTAGGGGAGTATTCTCCTACTACTATCACTTTACAGATGGCTGACAAGTCCACTAAACAACCCGTTGGTATGATTGAGGATGTTTTACTTAGAATAGATGAGCATGTTATTCCCACTGATTTTATCATTCTTGAAATGCCAGAAGATGAAAAATTATCTATAATACTCGGAAGACCTTTCCTTAGTACTGCAGGTGCATCAGTAGATTGTGCTGAAGGAAACATAATCTTCAATTTTTATGATGCTACAGTCATCCGGTATTTTTCAAAGAAGCTAGAAGCAGGATAAAGATATGTTCTATTGGCAAAACGAGTTCATGTGGTAAGTTCCTTTGATAAGGGGCAACCCAAGGTAAGAATTCGAGAAGAGAGAAGAGGTTGAGTTACTCAACCATTCTTAATAAATGCTTAATGGCAATCAACCCACCTCGTCAATTAAGTAGATTAGAGAATAAGAAGTTTGTCGCATTCCTACCACTTTTTCACATACATTCTTTCGGAAGCGCGCCCGTGAACATGCAGATGTCAAAAAGTAGTAGAAACGGAGTATAGAATAATAATAAGAATAAAGTTTGAGTTTTCCATTTAAAGAAGTTAAAATTTTGCTTTTAATATGCTAATGTTGGTCGACAGTTTTTACTATCAATTTTCTGTTAAAAATAAGGTATTTCACTAAGTTTTAGGATAAGAAGGTATCCTCGAAGAAATAGATATTTTTTTATGATTACTAATGGTTTAACGACCAACTATACGTCGGGAATAAAAATTCTGGCCGTATAGTTCTGGTCGTATAGATATCTTTGTCATCAACAAATTTTCTTTGAAGACACAAAGAGTTTAACGACCAACTATACAGCGGGAATAAAAATTTCGGCGGTATAGTTCCGGTCGTATAGATATTGATGCCTTCATACAAAATTTTCTGAGAGGTACTGAGAGTTTAGCGACTAACTATATGGCAGGAATAAAAATTCCGGCCGTACAGTTCCGATCATATAGATATCGATGCCTTCGTACAAAATTTTCTGAGAGGTACTGAACGTTTAACGACCAACTATACGGAGGGAATAAAAATTCCGGCCGTATAGCTCCGGTCGTATAGATATCGATGCCTTCGTAGAAATTCATTCCAAAAGTACTAAGAGTTTAACAACCAACTATACGGCAGGAATAAAAATTCCGGCCGTATAGTTCTGGTCATATAGATATCGATGCTAATTTTAGAAATTTATCTCGAGAGGCAAACAGTTTAACGACCAACTGTAGGGTGGGATCATTGTGATCTGGCCATATAGTTGCGTCCGTATAGCCATTTTATGTATAAAGAAACCCTAGTTGGTGGCGCCGCCGCAACTATACGGGCGGAACAACATCACCCGCCCGTATAGTTCCGGTCGAATAGTTTAGTGCGAGCACAAAATCGCACTGTGGGGGCTAGGTCTTCCTCCTCTCCTTATTATTTCTCTCATATTCTCTCTCCATACCTCTCAAAATCCACCTAAAACTCTTGATTCTTCGCGGATTTTGTTTGGTTGAGTGGGGGAATCAACAGATCGGTATGTTTCTCTCCCTATCCATGCTTTATTTTCAGATTTCCATGGTTGAAACTCTCACATTGATCTAGTAGATGAACTCAAGCCTATTTTTTCCCCATTAATTTCTCATGTTAGGACTGAATTTTCCACGTAGAATCGTTCATATATCATGTAGAAACTATATGCCTAAGGTTTTATGGTGAAATGTTTCAATGCATCACGATGAACAAAATCGGTAACCTCTTTCGTTCGAGCAAGCACCAACGAGGTGAGGGCTCGAGCTCGGGGTCCCGAGCCCCACGCAACTCCAAGTTGGACATTGTCTCATCGAGGAGGGTGCTGCCCACACATTGGGCCGACCACAACTTTCTCACCGCGGTAGGGTTGAAGGAGGATTTCAACCTCATGTGCAACATGGCGGGGTTGGCGGTACTTGGCTTTGCAAGCCACGACACCAACGCCGAGCTCACCCATGAGTTCCTTGCCTCCTTCTACGACGACCACAAGGAGAAAGGTAACATGTGCACGATAAGCTTCACCATGAACCGGTAGCACTATGAAATAAATTTCGAACAATTTTGCAATGCTTTCAGCTTCCCTCATGTTCGGGACCATACTGTTACTAACCTCTATAACATCACAAGTGGAGAGACTTGGGAGGTTATTTCTGTTAATGGTGGCAAGCAATTTTAGCAAAAGAAGATGTCCACCATTCAGAACCCAACCATCCGCTACTATTGTCGTGGAAATTGCCACGACAGTCGCTATAGTAGGCAGCGATTGATTGAATCGGGGGCGAGAGCTGGAGGCCATCTGCGGTGCGAGATGGGGGCGGATGCACATGGATTTATCCAGGTTCGCCCCCCTAGAGGGTAAAGACCTACTCCTGCTAGATTGGATTAGTAGAGAGCGAGTTATAATGGCGGCGAGCTCGGCGTCTAAGCAGCGAGTCACTTGATGGGGGTGTATGATGGAACGTAAGTCCTCAGGATACCCTAGGGAGGTTTATATATGAGGCACCTCGCTAGGGTTTACAGTTTACAACCGAACAGGATATGGATTCGAAGGCTTTGACCTAATCCGACTGGGCTTCGAGTATGCCTCTGGGCCTCCAGTCTCCAGTCGCCAGCCCTGCTCCTTAGTCACATTCCAGTCATCGTCCTGCAGGCCCACTCGTGAGACCTTTGGCCCAATCGGAACGTCCTGCTGGGCATACCCCATTTGGCATATCCCCATCAGTAGTCCCCGAGGACATCGTTGATTCAGACACATGTGGTCATTTGGCAGTCGGAGTAGGCGAGTCGAATTTGGACGCCCAGTCGGATCAGCGGTGGACTCCATCGAGACCAAGGAAATTTTCCTAGGTCCTTAGTCGCTGCTTCGGCAATGCTACCACCGTCTAGTCACTACTTCAGCGAGTGGATATGGGCCAGTTGCACGTGGGTCGAATGGAGGAGTTGGACCGCCAATTTGGTCAAACTATCCGTTGGATATTCCAATGGTAACTTCGGAGTAATTACTGCGGGTAATGGCTACCCCGAGTATGGCGGGTGGTACCTCCTTATAAGGGGAATAACAGATCAGTTCTGCAGATCCTTTCCCGCGTTGTTCATTCTTGCACATCCATTTCTTCTGTCTTCCCTTGATTCAATCCCTTCACACCGAGCGACCCCACGTCCTTCCTAATGGTGCCTCCAAAAGGTTCATGGGGGGGGGGGAATCCAAGTGCACCATGGCCCAGCTCAAATCCTTCGAGGACGCCGAAGTCCTCCGCAAGGGGAACTGGCGGATCCCCACACCTTCTGAGATCGAGCTGAAACCGTGGGCCGGCGAGTTCATTTGCTTCCCCAGTCACCTAGAGAGGGGTTTAGGGTTCCCTACCTCACTATTCTTCCGGCGTTTCTGTGTGTACTACGCAATCAAGCCGTCGTATCTTGGTCCGCACAACATCGAGCACCTAGTGATCTTTGTCGCCTTCTGCGAATGCTATCTTGGTTGCAGGCCGTACTTCCCACTGTGGTTGGAGCTCTTCCACGGCCGCATCGTACGCGAGGCGTCCAGCGGCCTAATGTTGGCGGCCGGCGGCGTCACGTTCCAATTGAAGCCAAAGGCCAAGTTTATCAAGCTTCTGCTGCCGAAGAAGGCTGCAAGCGAGTGGAAGAAGAGCTGTTTCTATGTGAAGGAGTCCACTCCCTCTAGTGAAGTAGCACTTCCCGAGTTCGCCGCAAAAAGGAGTGAACCTCGCCGGCTGGCACCGAAAAAGCTCCTCGAAGACTAGAGGATGGCCGTTGCGGAGATGATGGACCAGATCTAGAGGCTGAAGGACCAGGGGTTGTCCTCGATCAACCTCTACAACTGCTAGCTCGGGCGGCGTCTGGTTTCGCTAGCGGCTCGGCCGCGTTGGATGTATGAGTACAGTGGGAAGCACGACCCCTCCCGGACCAGCAAAGAGTCGTGGGAAGCCGAAGACTACAAGGCCACCCTGAAGAAGATCATCGATGCGGAATTTACAACCACATTGGCCTGGCTTGCCCCGTACATTCCCGTGAAGAACGAAGCCCCCAGAGTAAGTTTTCCTTCCCCAAATTTCCTTTTAGTCGCAATTTCTGCAGCGCAATTTGCAGTCGCATCGTTTGATACTTATTTGTGGTTGTTCTCAGTTGTTCCAGGTGCAGGAGGGTTGGCTCCCTCCGCTTGACGAAGGGGTCCCCCGGGAGCTCGAAGAGGCCTCCGAAGGAGATTCCTCCGAAAGCGACAACGAAGAGGGGGAGGTTCCTCCCTTAGCGCCTACGGCCCGCAAGACTCGCCCGCAGAGGCAGCGCGAGTTCGAGGCGAGTCGCAGCCTCGAAGAACACGAAGGGGGCGACGAGATCATGCAGGAGCACACTTCTCGGCGCACGGCCACGCCGGCGAAGCCCGCACGCAAACCAAAGTCGCCAACAAAGAAGCCAGCGTCGCCACTCAGGTCGGCGGTGGTGTTTGAGTCAGATGACGACTCTGATGATGACGCCCCCGAAATTTCGCACGAGATCCCGGAGGACGCGATTCCGATGAAGGGATTGGAGGATGAGGACACCAAAGCGGCGGCAGAAGTTCCTCTGGCGGTGATTGTGCCAACAGCTTCGAGGGCACCAGGCCAGGAGGCGGCTGAGGCCACGGCTTCGAAGTCGCCGCAACCTTCAGGAGCGGCCGCGTCTTCGGAGCCGGAGATTCCAGTGACTGCGGCTTCGTCATCAAGGAAGCCCGCAGTGTCGTGGGCTCCAGATGTCTTCGAGAGAGGTCTCACGCGCAAGCTAGGGCCGGAATTAGACAAGCCCGCCCACATCAGCACCGGGTTGCGCATTCTCCCGGTTGCCAAGTAAGCTTCAAATTTGTCTTTCCAAATCATGTTCCTTTTTTGTGTTCTCCCGGTTGCTGACTTTGGAGATTTGGCAGGTCTGGCATCAAGAAGATCGGTCGCCCTTCGGTGGTGAAGATTCCGCCAGTCGCCACCACAGGAGAGGGCGACCTCCCCAAGAAGAGGAAGCCTGCTAAAGACGCCGCGACTATGGAGGGCGCGAAGAAGCGGAAGGGCGGTGCCGATGATGCTATGGCGATGGATAGCGCTAAGGAGAGCGATCTTGCTGCAGTCATCGAAGAGGTGGCGGCTACATGGTCGGAGCCAGCCACGGGCGCTCCGGCGATGGAACCGTTGGCTTCGACGACCAGTGCCCCGGTTAGAGCGTCAACGACGTTTCCGCGCTTCATGGCAAAGGGGTTTCCAGGCGTGGCGGACAACCAGTCTCCACAGAGCCCGGAGATCGTTGATGAAGACATTGGGTCTCGCCGCGGGCGTACCTCCTTCGTGGTCCCTTCAACGGACGCTGGAGAACTTCACAAGATGCTTGGCGCCGCCATTTAGGTACATCCAGTCCCCAAGTGTCTAGTCGCTGAATTTCAGCGGCTAGGCACTAAGTTTCTTCTAGTCTCCAGTCCCCGAGTTCCTTGTCGCTGAATTTCAGCGGCTAGGAACTGAATTTCTTCTAGTCGACAATCCCCGAGTTCCTGGCCGCTGAATTTCAGCGGCTAGGAACTGAATATCTGTTTTGTAAGTGCTAACTTTTTGTTATTCTTGCATTGCTTGCAGAGGGAGTCGACAGATCGATAGGCCGCGAAGGAGTGTCTGGAGCGGGATCTGCGCGTGGCGCAGGAGGCAAACCGGCGACTCTAGGAGACTGTTGGTGAGTACTTGATACATTTTCAGCTACGAGCTGTCGGTGTTCCGTATTGTTGATAGTCTCTTTTTCCCTATTCAGACGGTCTTCCGACTGCGATTGCCAAGGCCCGAGAAGGGTATGTCCCAATTGCCGAGCTAGACTTGGCGAATGGGTGTATCGACTCGCTGGTCAAGGAATTGGAGGAGGCGAAGGCGACCTCAATTTCTTCTGAGGACAGGGCAAAGGCTGCGGTCGCCACGGTTGAAGAGGAGCGGAAGGCGACTGACTCGATCATCTCGGGGCTACAAAGTGATCATGCCACCCTGGAGAAGCACGTCACCGAGAATTGTCGGAAGCTCCTTGGTGAGTCGCTATTTCTTTTTTGCTTAACTTGTATGGTGAGTCCCCGAGTGGGGGAATCCATAGCGTCACTGATGTCTAAAGTTGCAGCGGTGATAGGGCAAAGCGACCCGGTGGTGCAGACCTTCAACACCTCACAGTGCGTGACTGCCGTGGTGAACGTGGCCACTGCCTCGGCGTTGTGCGTCCAGACAGTTCTTCAAGGAATGTCCCCCACTAAGGTTATTCCTGGGGGACTGGCTGAAGTGTGGCGCTATCCGGAGGAGGTACCCGGCATCGTGGAGTGGATGGCGCGTTCGGCCTTCAGGCCCGGGGCCACCACGACATTGAGCCTGGGGCTTGCTCACTTCCTCGACGACTTTGACCTCGACGACGTCACCAGCGGCTACCCTTCGGCGACTGGTATGGTGGAGATGTCAGAGGTACTGAAGCTGACCGCCAAGGCTGTCCCCTTCGCTGATCGGGTGTTGGTGATGGGAGACCTTCTGCCATACCAAGAGACGGTGGTGGCGCCTGGCAACCCCGAGCCGGAGCATCGTGATCTGAAGTCGGAGCAGCCCTTCCGATCGGCGCTGTCGACCTACCCGACGAACCCGTGGCAGCCATTCGTTCGTGTCAAGGGTGGTGTGGACGCTTCATCCTCGGGTCATGCAAAATAGACAGCCCTTTTGGGCGATTTGTAAAATATGCCGAGTGGCAACTGCTTGTAAAATGGACAATATTTTGTATGAGAGTAAGAGGAGTCAATCGACTCGCAATGCACGCTTGATTTTGTGTTGTGTTTAATTTTTGTGTAAGCGAGTCCCCGAGCGCGTCCGCCCTTTAATGGGGTATAACTCGTTTTGTATACGTGTGTATTTGCTTTGGTTTCGTTCTTTGTCTTTTGCATTTTCTGAAGGGGGTGAGTCCCCGAGTGCGAGTGGGATTGTTTGTAGGCAAGTCCCCGAGCGTAGTACTTAGCCGTTTTGGGCGCGTGCCAGTTGCGAGTTACTGGTGCATTGTTTGTAACGCGTCTCCTCCCCTAGCTCGGAGAGCCAGTCGCTAGGCGAGTCCATGGCAGCTCTCTTACTTGGTGTGTTCCCGAGCTGAGTGAGGGTTTCCATTTCGCGGGATCCCCATGCGTGGTACTTAACCGTTCGAGTCGCTTTGCACAAGGATGGGAAGGACATGTCCCTGTGAGAAGCGTATACCGGTCGTCTTGGACCGGTGGGCCAGTCGAGCTAGGCGACTCCGATGGTGGCTCTAGGTTGGCATATTCATGGACGACACAAGGCCCGAATGTTTTCGGTGCCCTTGGGCTGCACTACTTAGCCGTGTCGGTCGCTCGACCAAGGGTTGACTTCTGTGGGTAGCATATTTCTATTTATATGAGTGCGAGTGGCACAAGATTATGGCGAGTAGACACAATTTGTGTGATCCGAATGAATTTCATTATATGTCATCTGAGTACAAGTTTGAGTTCTATGTATAGAACTTTCTGAGGAGGTTTACATTCCACGGTCTCCTGACCTCGAGCTGGCCATCGCCTCGTATGTCGATGAGGTAGTAAGTGTCGTTGCCAAGGACTCTCCCTATGACAAATGGCCACTCCCATGGGGGGGGAAGCTTGTGCATGCCCTTCTTGTCCCGGGCCAGTCATAGGACTAGATCGCCCTCCTGGAAGGTGCGGGTCCGGACTCGGCGGCTGTGGTAGCGGCGGAGCCCCTGCTGGTAGATGGCGGTGCAGGAGCGAGCCAGGTCACGTGCCTCGTCGATCTGGTCGATGTTGTCTTGGCGGGCGATCTCGTTTGTCGCTTCGACGTAGTTGGCGACTCGAGGTGAGTCGTGCTCCAGATCGGTTGGCATTACGGCTTCAGCACCGTACACCATGAAGAAGGGTGTGAACCCTGTGGAGCGGTTGATGGAGGTGCGGATTCCCCATATTACGAAGGGGAGCTCTTCGACCCAGCATCCTCGGGTGCACTCTTGGGGCACTTGAAGTCGTGGCTTGAGCTCGTGGAGGACGCTTTGGTTGGCGCGTTCTGCTTGGCCGTTCGACTCCGGGTGGGCGACTAAGGCGAGGATGAGTCGTATGTCGTGCCCTTCGTAGAATTCTAGCATGGCCCCCTTAGCGAAGCTGGTGTCGTTGTCTGTTATGATGCTGTGTGGGTAGCCATACAGGTAGATGAGATCGCGTAAGAACTTGGTGGCCGTCTGGCCATCGCACTTTTTGATTGGCTTAGCCTCAACCCATTTGGTGAACTTGTCGACTGCGACCAGGAGGTGGGTGAAGCCGGATGGGGCCTTCTTGAACGGGCCGACCATGTCCATGCCCCATATAGCGAATGGCCATGTGATGGGGATGGTCTTGAGTGCCGAACCAGGGAGGTGCGTCTGGTTGGCGTACTTCTGGCATCCGACGCATCGTTGGACGATGTTGGTGGCGTCGGCATGCGCTGTGAGCTAGTAGAAACCGTGCCGCATGGCCTTGGCGACCAATGACTTGGCGCCGACGTGATGGCCATAGTCGCCGGAGTGAATGTCCTGGAGGATCTTGCGACCTTCTTCTGGTTGTACGCAGCGCTGGAACATGCCAGTCACGCTGCGTTTGTGGAGCTCGCCGTTGATGATGACGAAGGATTTGCAGCGGCGCACGATCATTCGCGCCTTCGTCTCATTGCTTGGGAGGATTTTGTGCTCGAGGAAGGCAACATATGGTGCTGTCCAATCGTTGGGCTCCACGATCATGGCGACTAGGGCTAGCTCGGGTTGTAGTGGTATCCCGATGTCGATCTCCTTCGGTGGGTAGACCGAAGCCTTATGGATGATGTCGAGGAAGACGCCCGCGGGTGGCGGTTGTCGAGCCGACCCAATGCAGAAAAGGGCATCTGCCTCCTCATTCTTGCGTCTATCGATCCACTCGACTGAATAGCCGTCGAAGTGTCCTCCCAGCTGGTCTACCGCTAGGCGGTATGCTATCATCGTCGGGGAGACGGCATCGCAGGTTCTGGCGACCTGGCCGGCGACTAGGTTGGAGTCACCATAGCACCGTAGGCGGTTTATGTTCATCT
Source organism: Avena insularis (assembly GCA_023614405.1). Taxonomy (NCBI): domain Eukaryota; kingdom Viridiplantae; phylum Streptophyta; class Magnoliopsida; order Poales; family Poaceae; genus Avena; species Avena insularis. The sequence goes on from CM042694.1 coordinate 290,167,790, forward strand.
CCTTAGCGGCCCGCATGCCATGGAGGAGGGCCTCGTATTCTGCCATGTTGTTGGTGCAGGGCTTGAAGTTGAGGTGGAGCATGTAGCGAAGCTTGTCTCCCTTAGGGGAGGTCAGGATGACCCTTGCCCCTGATACGTCCAAAACATATCTACTTTCCCGAACACTTTTGCTATTGTTTCTCTTCTATACTTGTGTGATTTGGATGCAACTAATGTGGACTGACGCTGTTTTCAGCAGAATTGCCTTGGTGTCTACTTTTTATGCAGAAAACCAACTATCAGGAAAAATCCCGGAAAATATGCCAAAAATCCTATTTCACCCGAAGACTCCAGGAGCCAGAATACGAGACGGAGAAGAGCCACGGGGTGGCCACACCACCTGGTGGCGCGGGCCAGGCCAGGCCGCACCAGGGGGTGGTGTGGGCCCCCAGGCACCCCTCGCCCTCTCTCTTCGCCTATAAGGAGCCTTCTGACCTAAAAACTTCGGGGGGTTCGATGTTTTTCCAGAAGGAGTTCCGCTCCGCCGCCACCACCAGATTCCACGAAACAGCACCAGAAACTCCGTTCTGGCACCCTGCCAGGACGAGGAATTGGAGGAGATCATCGCCATCATCATCACCATCGCTTCTCCATCGACCATCCATGTTTCCCCATCTATGAGTGAGTAATCAGATTGGATGAGATCGTTCATGTAATGGCATCAGATTGTTAGGGCATGGTGCCTAGTATCTTTTATTAGTGCTTTATGACTTTGTTGCGACTTGTTGTGCTTAATGCTTGTCACTAGGGCCCGAGTGCCATGATTTCAGATCTGAACATGTTATTGATTCATTATGATAGTATTGGTTTTGGTCTTATCTGCAAGTTGTATACACACGTTGTTGTCCGGAACCTATGGCCCCGGCGATGTAAATCGGGATAACGGAAGGGAATGGCTTTGATGTGAGGATCACATGTGTTCACGGAGTGTTAATGCTTTGCTCGGTGCTCTATTAAAGGAGCACCTTAATTGCCGATAGTTCCCTAGAGGCCCTGCAAGCGCAATGGCAGGACAAAAGATGTTGTGCAAGTTCTCATTGCGAGCACGTATGACTATATATGGAACACATGCCTAGGATTGTCTAGTACTTGGATGCTTTATCTTATTTATCTGCAATTGCCCTATGTTCTGATTGCCATGTGAATTGTCTTGTCCATGCAACGCCCATCCATCCATCCCTATGCCTACCTTTTCGAATCCCACTTTATCGCTTTTGTTACTACTGTCTTTGCTTTACTACTGCTGTTACTTTGCTATTCCTACTACAAAACTGTTGCTACTGATAAACTGCTATGAGCAAGATTGTTTTCCAGGTGCAGCTGAATTGAAAACTCAGTTGTTAAGGCTTATAAATATTCTTTGGATCCCCTTGTGTCGAATCAATAAATTGGGTTTCACTTCCCTCAAAAATATTGCGATACACCCCCTATACTTGTGGGTCATCAAGACTATTTTCTAGCACCGTTGCCGAGGAGCATAGCTTTATTTATCAAGTTGACTTGGATTCTGTATTGTTCGCTGCTATCCATCCATCATGGGTAAGTCTCGTGATGGCAAGGTTCCTATTTTACCATCCACTACAAGAAGAGGTATGGTTCTAAACACTTCTGCTGCTCTTGATTCACCGTCTGTTCTGAGTAAGTTCCTTACACCACCACATACACATGCTACACACACTGCTACTACTACTGAATCTGAAACTTCTGATACTTATGTTGCTACTTCTACTATGCTTGATAAGAGTGGTTAATTAGGTCCTTTCCTAGATGCTATGATTGCTAGAACTATAGCTGGAAATACCAAAACTGCTAATGAAGACACTACCACACTTGTTAGGTCACCTGAGTCTAGTGAGAGTTATGATATTGAAGATGGTTATGTTGAGATGACCGATGAGTTTATTAAAGAATGTAAGAACACCCAGGATAGGAGCGCTGCTAAGAGTCTCCTTGAGAGGCGTACTATTAGACCGAAATTATATCCTGCTGCTAAGTTTGCTGCTTCTCCCATAAACATTATAGATGAAGATTATGATTTCTCTCTCGATCTATCTTACATAGCTATTGTCGAGAAAGAACCTTTTTGTGGGACTAAGAATGAAAGTGTGGTAGCACATATGAATGAACTTTCTACCATGAGTGTCTTGTTTTCTGATGATATTAAGATGCGTACTTACTTTGTTGCCAAGATTTTCCCCTTTTCGCTGAGAGGAGAAGCTAAAACTTGGTTTAGTAATTTACCTCCTGGATCTATTGATAGCCCTGAGTGCTTGATTAGTACTTTCCTGCAGAAATATTTTCCTCCCAGTGCTAGACATGCTATTTTGCAGGAACTTTTTGATTTTAAACAGGGAGAAAAAGAGGTATTGCCCGAATCTTGGGCAAGGTTTTGTTCTTTGATTCATGCACAGGCTGGAAGTCCATTACCTAAGAATGAGCTTCTTGATATATTTTATAATGGACTAACCGAGGAATCTAGGACATACCTAGACAGTTGTGCTGATTGTGTTTTCAGGAATAGGACTCCTAAGGAAGCTGAGGAATTAATGGCTAAAATAAGCAAGAATTATGAAGATTGGACTCCTCCTAAACAAGATATCCCTAAAGTAATTGTACCTGAACCATCTATTCCTGTGCCTATTCCAACATCAAAGAAGAGGGGAGTTATTGAATTAAATGATGAAGTGATGAAGGAAGCTAAGAAATGTCTTAAGGAGAAGGAATTAAAGCTGCAGATGTCAAGAACTTACCTCCTATAGAAGAATTATGTAAGCCTATTCCCTACTCACCCACTATTGAGGCACACTCTCTCCAACACTTTGATGAAGGTGATATCGCTTACTCTAAACCTTCTGATCAATGCTTAGAAGAATTTGATATCTTTATTGTTAAGCAAGATAACTTTAATAAAAGGGTGCAAAATCATCTAACGGAAAACACTAGAGCTATTGTTGAGTTGAAAGATATTGTGGAAAGAACCTCTAATGATGTTAAAATGATTGTTAAACACTTTCAAATGGTTCAAACTCAAATAGATCAACTCGTTAAAGTGCAAAAAGACTTGCTAGTTAATGCTGCTAAAGAAAAACATGCTTATGAAATTACAACCAGAAGTGGTGCTGCTACCCAGGATCCTCTATATCCTGAGGGGCATCCCAAAAGAATTGAGCAGGATTCTCAACAAGCTGAAAATAGTGGTTCTACTTGTAAGAAAAGGAAAAAGAAACATAAAATTGTTGTAGAACCCTCTGAACCTGCTATAGATCCTAATAGTATATCTATCTCTGATGCTAAAACTGAAAGTGGTAATGAAGAAAATGTTGTTCCTAATGAAGAAAAATTTGAAGAACCTGAAAACCACACTAAGAATACTAAATACACCAAAGAAGATTTTATTGCTAAGAAACATGGTAGTGAAAGAGAGCCTTGGGTCCAAAAACCTATGCCATTGCCTGATAAGAAACACAAGTCAAAGGAAGATGAACACTATAATAAGTTTTGTGAGTGGATGAAGCCTTTATTCTTGCAAATTCCTTTGACTGATGCTATTAAATTGCCTCCTTACTCAAAGTATATGAAGGACATTGTCTCGAATTAAAGGAAGATCCCTAATGAAGAAATTTCTACTTTGCTTGCTAATTATTCCTTCAATGGTAAGGTTCCTAAGAAACTTGGAGACCCAGGGATTCCAACTATCCCTTGCTCTATTAAGAACAGTTATGTTAGAACTGCTTTGTGTGATTTGGGAGCTGGAGTTAGTGTTATGCCTTTCTCTCTATATAAGAGGCTTCAGCTTGAAAAATTGATACCAACTGATATATCTTTGCAAATGGCTGATAAATCTACCACTATTCCTGTGGGTATATGTGAGGATGTACCTGTTCAGGTGGCTCACAATTGCTTGATATTAACTGATTTTGTCGTGCTTGAAATGCCAGAAGATGATAATATGTCTATTATTCTTGGGAGACCTTTTCTTAATACTGCAGGAGCTGTTATTAATTGTAATCAAGGAAAGGTTACCTTCAATGTTAATGACAAGGAACATACTTTCTATTTCCCCAAGAAGATTGAAAGGACTTATGGTTTGAATTCAATTGAACATGTTGAAGGCATTCAAGTTGGATAAATATATTGTCCCATACCAAGAGAAAAATTTGAAACTATTATGATTGGGACCATTGCTATCAAGGTTGAGGTAACATAATCATTAATGGAATACAAAGTTTTGTCTCATATGCAATTGTTTTGGTAGCAAGACTTGATCAACCTTGCTAACAAAAGGATTCCATTGAACAAAACAATGTTTTCATTATGATTATCTCTGTTTATTGCATTTTAGTTTTTGTTTTCGTGTAGTTTTCTTTGTGTTGTTAGTTGCTTGCATGCTAGAACTTCTGTAGTTCTAGCCTTGTTTTTCCCTTGCATCATGTTTCCAAAGAAAATAAATCTGTCTGTCAGAAAAATCATTCTTGCATTTCTGAAAAATGCCCAAAAATAAAGTGTCTCAAAAAATTCCATAAAATTCATATTAAATTTTTACGTGAAAAAAGGGGCAGAGGAGTACCTGGGAGGTACCAGGGTGGCCCACCAGGCAGGCACACCACATGGTGGCGCGGCCAGCCCTGGGTGGCGCCATGCCCTGGTGTGGGCCACCCCTGGCCTCCCACCAACTCTCTCACCTGCCACTTTCTTCTCTCTCCCGAGTAAGCTCCAGTTCATAGCTCAAAATCGCGTTCTTGCTGTGCTTGCTCTCGATTTTTTTGATCTCGTTGCTCAGCCCATCTTTCTTGCTGAAATTTGGAGCAATTGTTCCCTGGTATGTGACTCCTCCCCTTGTCCAAGTAGATTTGTGTTTAGTGGATATGTTGAGTATTTTGCTGCTGTAGGTGACTGGTTATGAGAGCTAGTAAGCTTGTTTGATGCTTAGAGATATAGTTTGATGCATGTCTAGGCCTCTTGCAAGTCCCTATGAGTAGAATCCTTCATTATATTTACTTTGCAATCACTTGTTTAATAGGTGTTTAAATTTCAGAATACCAAGCATGAACAACCATACTTTTGGAGACATATTTGGGAGTGATGCACCTAGGAGGTCGAGGCCCTCAAGAACAGCCTCTCAAGATAGGCCATCATACAATGAAGACCTCATTGCAACCCAAATTGGCAGTGAAAGGGATGATGGGGATGCTCATCCATCCTCTTTTCCTTGTTTTATTTTCTTGCAAGCTGCAGGTATTCTTGATGATTTCTTGATACTGATTGAGAGGGTTGGTTTGACCTCATACATGCAAGATGAGAGTGCACAATATGCTATGCTCACCAAAACTTTTGTTGAGAGCTTCACGTTTACTAACACACCCTATCAATCTACTATCTCTTTTAAAATCTCTGATCTGCCCTTCACCATGCCTTTGGAGAGATTTTGCAGTATTGTAGGTGTGCGTATGACAGGGACCGTGAAGAAAATTCAAGGGCGAATCGCTGATTTGTTGGAGCTTTACCGAGGGGTGACCAATGATGATGACCGCGTAGCACAGCATGGAGAGATAAGAAATATCCAACTCCCCGCTCTTAGATACTTTGCATATTATCTTGCCACTAGTGTTTTGGGTAGGGAGAACACTAGTAATATCTCCAACTATCATTTAGCATTCCTTCCTGCTGCGCTTAACAATGACACTCAGTACAATCTTGGCTCGCTTATTGCTTGCCGCTTAGCTGCTAGGGGGCCTATCTATGGGGGCATCATTGCATCACGCATAGTCAATGCATTAGGTCTTTCAGTGGATCCCGACGATGCTATGCTGCCACCACAGAGGCTTGACCTTGTTGCCATGAAAACTCATCACTTTGTCACTGCAACCTCTGATTTGAACAATCTAGTATATAGGATGCTTTTCACTGACGGGGATGAAAGGGAGATTCTTTTGCCACAGCCTGCTTTGTTTAGTGTTCACAGGAGACCGTGGTTGCGCTCCAAGGAGGAGGTGGACGATCAGCTTCACTTGCTAGGTTTCCACGAGCAGCACCAGGAGGATGTGCCCTCCTATGATTACTCCGCACATTACAGAGGGGCGTACTCAAGCGCGCACCAGGACGAGGGGACCTCCTCGTCATACTACGGTGACACTTCATCCTAGCCAGCTTGGGATTGATACCCACTTAGGCCAAAAGCCTAAGCTTGGGGGGAGGTACGCCGACACCACACTCATCTCCATATCATGTTGTGTTGGTACTTTGTATATTCATGTTTTCGTTCTCTTTTTAGTTTTCGTTCTTCTTTGCTTTTGCTTTCTAAAACACAAAAAGACCAAAAATATTTTTGTTGTTTCTCTTTGGTTTGCTTCTTCCTTTTGCTTTGCTTGTCTTTCCCTTTTGGTTCTTGTTTAAAAATCGAAAACACCAAAAATATTTGTCGTTCTTCTTTGGTTTTTGCGAGTTTGCTACAGGGTTCGACAGTACTTAGTGGATGTTAGTTTCATATTATTATTCAAGCCACACAAGTGAAGAGCAATAATGAGGATCAATGAAAACTTGAGGCGTGGTAAGAGGCTGGTAACGAACTCTATTTGTTTTCATTTTTGTACATATACTCATCACTGTGGGCTTGCTTAGTCCGTTCAAGTAGGGTGTATGTTATCTTTGGATGCTTAGTAGTTCTTGCTTTCTTATGATTAGCTCCAGCTCGCTAATAGTTTGTAGCATGTCTGATGAATGTTTGCTTGCATTACTCTATTCATAAATTGGTATGACACTGTGGTATCCTGTAGCATCCCAATTGTCTAACAATTGTAATGCTACTTGGTCTAGTAATATAATGGCTACTTCCTATATATAATTGTTGCATCATAACTATATCATGCTCATGTCATCATGCCTCCTTGCATTTGAGCATCATATAAAACCCTTTTTGTTTTGGTTCTTCCCTCATATGCATTGTACATTGTATTTGCCTCTTGATATTGTATTTGGTTCTTGATATATTGTTTAATGACCAAGTTGAGTTGGGGGCATATCTTTTATTCAACTCCATCACCTTTCTCTGTCACCACCTTATAATTCCACCATCCAACTAAAGGTGAGCTTTGCACTTTATTTGGGTTTTACCTCTATCTCATGTGGGTTGGGATGGATCCAATTCTATTCTTCCACATGCTCTCATCTTAGCATCATGTTGTTTTCACATTATTGATATATGAGAGCCACATGGCCACCTTTGCATGCCTTGTGAGTGGAACCCTTATTCCTAGCTGCCATATGGATTATCATGGATTTATGCTCATGTTGGGGTATTTTTGGGACTATTAAACATCTAGTGGAATAAACACACTAGCAAGTCCCAATTATAATCAAATGTGATCATCTCCATCTACTCCATCTGGAACTTTCCTTTAAATTCTTTTGCTTAGGCCTTACTCCACATTTTGGAATGCATAAGAATAATGCCATGTAAATAATCTTGTTTTCACAAAAATAAGCATGGTATTAATTATTTATGCATGGCCCATGCAAGTACCACCTTTTTCCTAGCCTTTGGTTTTTATTTGAATCCTTGGGTGGTTCATCTCTCATCTATCTCTCCCTCCTTTTGGCTTGATCTTAATTTGATCTTGCTTAAACCCTAACCTCATCATCCCTCTCTTTTCTTGTCTTGATCTTGTTGGATCTTGGCATGTGCTAGGCTTGATCTTGACAAAAGCAAACCCTAGCTACCATACCACCCCTCTCTCTTCATCCCCTCTCTAAACCACACCCTAATCATCTAACCCACTTCCACCACCCACCATACCCCCTCTCTCCTAAACCCTAAACCATGACCTACCCTAGCTAACCACCTACCCTCTCTCGGCCTCTCTCCTCTCTCTGCCCTGCAGGCCCCACCTGACCACCCTGGGCCCACCTAGCTACCCCATCCCCAGCAGAAACCCTAGCCCGAGCCTCCCATCTACCCGAACCCTAGCTCCAAACCGAGCTCCCTCTCTCCTTCCCTCTCTCTTTTCTCTCTCTGCCTTAAGGGCCCCCCAGCCCGAGCCTTCCCTGCCTGCCATCCAGCCCGAGCCCCACCTGCTCACCACCTGCCTGCCTGGCCGAGCCACCTTTTTCCATCCACCCCACCTCCCGCACGACACCTCCCTCTCCCCCCTGCTTTACCACCATCCCCTGGCTCTCCTCTGTCCGCCAGATCTACCCCAGGACCTGCCCTCTCCTCCCCTTCCTCTCCACCACCGTCTACCCCCCCAACGCCGGCCACCATCGGTCTCCTCCGATCCTCCTCTTCCAGCCGGTGGCGTGGCGATCACTGGTGTCGAGGAAGGCCGGGCTCCCCACGTCACCTGTGCAGAGCAGGAGGAGCACCAGGCTGGTACCAGGCGCGCCGAGAGGCGGCCTCCCCCCTAGCTCGGCATGCAACGCAGCCATGACGCGCCCCAAGCCGATCAAGCACCACCAACCTCCCCTCGGTGAGCCCCTAAGCCTCGCTGACAACCTCGCTCTCGCTGTCGCCGTCGGTTACCGCCGATCGTTTCGTCGAGCAGTCTGTGCGCGACGTCGGCCGCAGCGTCTGCTCGTTACCGCGTCGCACAGAACCCTATCTAGCCGTGCAGCCCTCCCCTACCAGCAACCCCCAAGCCACATGGCCAGCGAAGCCTCGCTGCCAGGTCCCTGGATCGAACCCCCACGCGGCAGCGCCAGACGAACGATCGATCATGCCGTCGATTAATTCAGAGAAGAAGCAGGCGAGGCGGTGTCGTTGCGATAACCCTTTTGGTTTTCGTCTCAACCAGCGGTACCTTTTGGCCCACACCTGCCAGCCACCGGCGATCTTGCAAAAGTGACCCCTGTTTCTCTGGCCTCAACCGCGCTCCCTCGTGCAGCGTGGCGTGGCAGCCCGTCCTTGGCGTGTGGACCCGCGTGTGCTCTGGCCCCACCTGTCACTCTCTGCGGCTAGACTAGCTCGCGGTGACAGAAATTTTTCTGTGCGCCTGTGTCGTCCAGTCAGCATGGCCCCACTGGTCATTGGCTGTGGCTAGCTTAACTTGGGTATAAAAAGTTTCTATGTTTTTCTGTTTAATTCAAATCTTATCAAATTTATTTCAAATTCAAATTCAAATCTATTTTATAATAACTTTTAATTCTTAACTTCAAATAATACAAATAATATATGTTTTCAAACCAGAAAAATGTGAGGAATTCAAATATGTCATTCAAAATATATTTTGAACACTTAAAATTCCAAGTTGAGTAAAATTACAATAAAATGCCCTTTTACCTTATTTAATTAATAACTTTTGTTTTATAACTCCAAATTTAACAAATGATATGTCTAAAATGATTAGCTCGACGAGACCTTTCTGTTTTTGCATTCCTTGTTTTGTTTTGAAGCATGCATCATATAAATATAAAGTGTACAGCAACTAATATGAGGATAAAATGGGGCCAAAACTCAATAAAATGATTTATTCTTGCATGCCACACCTCACCCATGCCATGCTACTTTATTGCCATGCAAATTGTGCACCATTCATCATGGCATGATTGTTTGCTTGATGCATTTATTCATATGCTTGCACACTTTATTTATGTTGGCCCTTGTTTGTTTGGTTCTTCTTCGAATAGACCTTGGCGGGGATATACCAAGAGAACCAGGAGCACTACCCAGATCCTTCTCTCGCTTCAACTGAGCTGCCAGGCAAGCACTACCACATGCTTGCATACATATAGTACCTATTGCCTCTTTCTTATTCTTGCATCATTGAGTCGCGATTGCATTAAATTGGATCCCAAGTATTGCATAGCCTTTACTTTTAAACCCCACCGAAGCTTGTTCCTCCATCCCATGAGCCATTACTACAGGAGTTGTTTGAGCCATGCGAGTCGTAGAACAACATGTGTAGGGTATGTGAGTGTCTGATGGATAACGAGGTACCTAAACAACTTAACCTGAGTAGTAATGGGATAACTAATGAAAGTGGCATCGGTGAGCCATATTCGCTATTTGGTTTTTCAGGCTCACTTGTGTCCCGTAAGACCCCGAGTACTTGATTCCTGTTCCAAGAATATTCGCGCTATCCACATCCGGGAGGCTTATGAACCCCCCTGAGCCAGAGCTTGATTCATTCTTATTTCTTGGGGCCACAAACTAGTTTGAGGTTTTATTTACCATCCTGTACTTATGCCATGCTTTACTGCTTTAATTTAAATTGTGCGAGGTACTGCACCTTTGTCTTGTTAAGTGACCCGTTTTCATGTATCGACAAGCCAGTCACACTTTCGGGTTCCCAGTCGTTACCGGCTCCACAAACCTTGAGGCCGTCTTCGAGCTAACCGTTGCTATGGTAGCTCAATGGGGTGGCCCCCTGAAATATTTCTGAATCCTGTGATCGCTTTGTCGTGACTGCCTCGTTGGTTTTGATTTGGTTTTTCCGAGGTTGATCGAGTGTGTGTTGCTATTTGTGCACCCCTGCAGGGTAAAACTTTTTGAAAGCCGTGTCCGCGGTTATGGACGACTTGGAGCACAATTTCTCGATCATAGACAAGAATAACTAAAGAACCGCTTGTAATTTGACTAAATAACTGCCTAGTAAATAGTGCAACACTCATGGAATGGTTAATAAAACTGCCAACGGATGGGGGGTTGTTCGTCCGCTTCCTCGTCGGTAAGCGGGGAGGAGGATGGATCTGTGGGTATTACCATTATAACTGTTGTTATTAATTCACGGACCTCCGTCTATCTTTGGTTAGGCGGATGGTTAGCGAGTATCTATAGAATTGCTAGGGTTTATCTTTTGCTGCAATTGCGTCACCCCAGGTTGTGTCCCCTTTAGCGGCATAAAGACTTGCTGAGTACCCCTAGGGTCTCACACGATAAATTATTGGTTCAGATGAACAGGTACCCTCGCAAGATGGATACTGGGTGGAAGAGATGGACGATGTGGGCAACGATCATTCGGTGTAGAGATTCCGGGAACGGGGATCCGTGAGATCTGTGGGCGGGATGTGCTTATTTATGGGGCATCTTATGCCGATTTGCTTCTTATCCGTACTCGGATTTTGTCTTCCGCTTCCGCTTGATACTCTGATGTTTGATGTATGAGGAGGTATCCTAAACTATTATATCTATCTAGGATATTTGGATCTTGCCGTATGGCGTTGCTATATTTCTTTTCTTTTTAGATGGAATGGCTCTGATGTACTATTGTATGGTGGCTTGTATACATACTCATTTGTGTATGTAGTTGATCCCTTCGCCTGCCGATTACGCCGCCCGTTCTTGTCCCGATGTTTGGAAATGGTTGGGACGGCCGAAAGGTCTACCTGTGAGTGGCATTTGGCCCGACCATACTATTTCAACCATTTCCATTCATCCAGGCTTGTAACTAGGAGCGTAATTCACCGAGGTAGTTACAATTGGTATCAGAGCCATCCCGCCCTTCAGGGTCTCAGCCAAATGGTCGTTGTCTGTCTAGCAAATATTTTGGTAGTTATGTATACTAGGGAAAAACAAAACGCGAGAGTAGGACTGCTTCCACTTTTCTTCTTACCCAACCATCCACCTTTTTATGGTAAGGAAGTGTAACGTTTTCAATCCTCTTCTTAAAATTCAAACTAGGATTCACGTGTTCTGGGTTTCCGTAGTACCATAGGTTGTGTGTGTGTGTGTGTAATTCCTTGTCTATCTGTTGCATCCAAGTTGTTATCCCAATCGGCCTTTTGGTTATCAACTGTTGGTACATTCCATACCGACAGGCTTTTGCAAACCGACGCGATCTACCTGATTCGTTGTATACCGCCGCGATCCGTCTTACTCTTTGTTAACCGACGTTATCTTGTTTGGGGTGTTCGTTTCCGTAGATGCTAATCTTTAGGTTCATCTTGCGAAGAAGGTGTTGGGATATGTGTTTTACTTATTCATGTGCGGAGTAATGATTTGAGTGCGGGATGGAGTCGCGACCATACCACTACTCTTATCATTCGCTCTTGTATATTGAATTGGTAGAGTCACTAATCTTGATTCGTTAAGTGATTTTGCGCATCTATTGGTATTTTAATGCCGAAATTTGTGGAAAATTTTTCTTTGATATATTTGTGTACCACACTCCTTTTCAGTCGTGTGCGATATGCTTAATATCTTCTAGGTGCTTTGAACTTCATTGATATTTTAATATCATCTTAGTAAATTGTATCCTTTAATCTTGAGTAATTCCATCTTGGTACTATTTTGGATTATTATTATTCTCCATCATAGTACTGACTTGTGTTTTATATCAATCACAGGATGGCACCACCACGCCGTTCTGAGGAGGACATACAACCTGAACTGGGGGCAGCGTTGTCAAGCATCGCCAATGCCTTGGCAGCAATGCAGTGAGAACCAAGAAGCGTTCGAGGAAAGTGTCAGGAGGAATGAGTTTGTTCCGCTACCTCCACCTCCCAAGCGAGGAGACATCAAGAGCTTCCTGAAGTTCAACCCACGCCAATTTGATGTTTCTGATCAACCACTTGATGCTGATGATTGGTTGCGTGAGATGTCAAGGCTGCTGATAACTGCTGATGTTCCTGAGCAAGAATGGGTAAAGTGTTCTACTCACCTTCTGAAGGGAGATGCAACTCTGTGGTGGGAGAATTACCTGAAGGCAAACTGCACTGGTTTTCAGCCTACTTGGGGACAGTTCACTGGAGCTTTCAAAGAGCAGTATCTGTCAGAAATTGTCATGGAGAGGATGAAGGAAGTGTTTCTCAACCTCAAGCAGGGCAATGATAATGTCAATACCTACATCAGAAACTTCATGAACCTTTCTCGTTATGGTGGCGATGAGATCTCTGATGACAAGAAGAAGCAAAAGAGGTTCAGGCAAGGGCTCAATGCATCGATTAAATATGCAATCACACATGCAAGGCCGACGTCTTTTCTGGAACTTCAGCATACAGCTCTGCAGGAAGAAGCAAGTCGGCAAGTGTTTGAGGAGTCAAAGAAACACAACCGTGATGCAGCAAGCTCTTCAGCTATGTCAACTCCTTCTAAGCGTCGTGTCTGGGTTCCTAACACCCCACCGTCGCCTCGCTCCACCAAGACCTTCAAGCTACGGCAAGGCCACCAAACTTCCTCCCGCTGCTCCCAGGGGCTACAACCACCACTACCACAGGCGCTGGCGGAGTCCCTGGCTACGTTGCTCCACGTCCACCTGGTGCTTGTTACACGTGTGGAAACACTGGGCATCAAAACTGGAACTGTCCGATGAAGAACAAGGCCCTCACTCCACCACCTCCAAGATCTGCGGCAAGCTCTCCTTTGGTTCGTGCACCACCACCTCGGGCTCTCAACATCAACACCAAGCCCGGGTCTACTGTTGCTCGTGCCAACTGTATCAACGCCGCTCAAGCTGAGCATGCACCTGGAGTTGTGATGGGTATGCTTCCCGTTAACTCAGTTCCTGCAAGAGTTTTGTTTGATTCTGGTGCTTCGCATTCTTTTGTTTCGCATAAGTTTGCGCGTGAGCAAGATCTGGTTAAGGTTCCTTTATCACATCGTCTGGTGGTACAATCTCCTGGTTCAAACATGAGGGCTGCTCATATCAGCCATGGCAATCAAATTGAGATTGGTGGCTCTTCGTTCTCGGCGTCCTTAATTGTTCTGGGCAATTCTGACATTGATGTCATCTTGGGCATGGATTGGTTGATAGCAAATGCAGCTGTGATTGATTGTGCTGAACGCTCGGTTTCTCTCAAGATTCCTGAAGGCCATATAGTCTTTTCTCCAAGTCTGACTCCTGCTATCCAGCTTTTCTCTTTGGCGGCTCTGAACGATGATGCTATGGAAGCTATTCAGAGTGTTCCGGTGGTCTGTGAGTTCCCAGATGTCTTTCCTGAAGAGTTGCCAGGTATGCCTCCGGATCGTGAGGTTGAGTTTGTAATTGAGCTTGAACCTGGTACCGCTCCTATCTCCAAGCGGCCTTATAAAATGGGTCCTGCTGAGTTGGCCGAACTCAAACGACAGCTTGATGAACAAGACAAGTTGGGTTTCATTCAGCATAGTACTTCTTCTTGGGGTAGCCCAACGATCTTTGTGAAGAAGCGAGACCAGACTGATAGACTTTGTGTTGACTATCAGGCTCTCAATGCTAAAACCATCAAGAATAAATATCCCCTTCCGCGGATTAATGATCTCTTCGATCAGCTAGCTAGAGCTGTGGTATTCTCTAAGCTTGACTTGAGAAGTGGTTATCACCAAATCAAGATTCGCAAGGAAGATGTTCCTAAAACAGCTTTCACCACCCGCTATGGCCTGTATGAGTACACGGTCATGTCTTTCGGTCTCACCAACGCACCTGCCACCTTCTCAAGGCTCATGAACTCGGTTTTCATGGAGTATCTTGATAAGTTCGTTGTGGTCTATCTGGATGACATCCTAGTCTATTCTAAGTCACAAGAAGAGCATGAAGAACACCTTCGGTGTGTCCTAAACAAGCTTCGTGAGAACCGCTTGTATGCAAAGTTCTCCAAGTGTGAGTTTTGGCTGCCTCAAGTAACCTATCTTGGTCACGTCATCTCTGCCAAGGGCATTGCAGTCAATCCGGAAACTGTGAAGACGATTGTTGAATGGCTTCCTCCTGTTAATGTCAAAGAAGTGCAGAGTTTCCTTGGTTTGGCTAGTTATTGCCGTCGCTTCGTTCAGAACTTCTCGAACATAGCGAAGCCTCTTACCGATCTCCTCAAGAAAGGCAAGAAATACCTTTGGACTCCTGCATGTCAAGCAAGCTTTGAGACACTCAAAGAGAAGCTCACTTCCACACCAGTCTTGGTTCCTCCGGATACATCCAAGCCCTTCCAGATATTCTGTGACGCCTCTTTGCATGGATTGGGTGCGGTCCTTATGCAAGAAAAACAAGTTGTTGCTTATGCCTCTCGCCAATTGAAGACGCATGAGATCAACTATCCTACACATGACCTCGAGCTCGCAGCAGTTGTCCTTGCTTTGAAAGTATGGAGGCACTACTTGCTTGGCAACCGTTGTGATATCTTTTTTGATCACAAGAGTTTGAAGTATATCTTCACTCAGCCTGATCTCAACCTTCGGCAGAGGAGATGGATTAAAGCAATCAATGATTTTGATTTGACCATCAACTACACTCCGGGCAAAGCTAATGTCATGGCCGATGCTCTCAGCCGCAAAGCTTATGTCAACAACCTCATGATGGAAGAACAACAGCCTCTCTTGTGCGAGGAATTCCGTCAGCTCAACCTTGAAATTGTGGAACAAGGGTATCTCCTGAACCTTCTAGCAACTCCTCTCTTGGAAGAAAAGGTTCGCTCCTTTCAGCTTGGTGATCCGTACACAAGAAAGATCATCTCCAAACTTCAGCTCCCGAAGTATGAGTCCTTCCATGTCGATGATCAAGGCACGCTCTTCTTTGAACACCGGATGTTTGTTCCAAACTACCCGGGTTTGAGAGAGCAAGTTCTCAAGGAGGCGCATGATTCAGTTCTTTCTATCCATCCTGGCAGCACAAAGATGTACATGGACATGAAAACACAATATTGGTGGCCCGGATTGAAACGATATTGTGCCAAGTATGTCTCGGAGTGTGATGTCTGCCGCAGAGTTAAAGCTGTCCATCAGAAACCTTCCGGTCTTCTACAGCCATTGAAACCCCCGGAATGGAAATGGGAGAAAGTGGAGATGGACTTCATCACTGGTTTTCCTAGGTCGCAAAAGGGCAACAATGCAATCTTTGTTGTCATTGACAGGTTTTCTAAAGTGGCTCACTTCTTCCCCGTCAAGGAAACCATTTCTGCAATTCAGTTGGCTGAGCTCTATATCAACAGAATTGTCTCTCTGTATGGGGTTCCGCTTGAGATCAGTTCTGACCGTGGAAGCATCTTCACTTCCAAGTTCTGGGGGAGTTTCCAAAATGCTTTGGGAACAAAGTTGAACTTCAGCACAGCTTACCACCCTCAGTCGCAAGGACAAGTTGAAAGGATCAATCAGATTCTGGAGGATATGCTTCGTGCTTGCGTCATATCTTTTGGCATGAAGTGGGAAGAATGTCTTCCTTATGCTGAATTCTCTTACAACAACAGCTTCCAGAAAAGTCTGAAGATGGCACCATTTGAGGCTCTCTATGGTCGCAAATGCAGAACTCCGATTGGTTGGTCGGGTGCAGGAGAAAGAATATTGTTTGGCCCTGACATTGTAACTCAAGCGGAGGAGAAGGTGCACATCATTCTTGAAAATCTGAGGATTGCTCAAAGTCGCCAGAAGAGCAATTATGACAGGAAGCACACGGACATGGAGTATGTCCCTGGTGATCTCGTTTACCTTCGTGTCACTCCCATGAGAGGCACGCACCGCTTTGGTATCAAAGGAAAGCTGGCTCCTAGATACATCGGTCCTTTCAAAATTCGTGGAAGAAGAGGAGAAGTTGCTTATGCTCTTGAGCTCCCGGAAAAACTCAAGGTCCATGATGTTTTCCACATCTCTCAGCTCAAGAAGTGCTTCAAGGATCCCGACAGGACCGTGGATCATGAGCTTATCAATCTACAAGAAGACCTGTCTTATCAAGAACACCCCACAAAAATCCTTGAAGTCACAGAAAGAAGGACTCGCAACAAGTCCATCAAGTTCTGCAAGGTGCAGTGGTCGCACCATTCTGTTGATGAAGCCACTTGGGAACGTGAAGATGAGCTCCGTGCCAAGTATCCTACCCTCTTTGTGTCTTCTTCTTCCTAGAATCTTGGGGCGAGATTCCTGTTTAGTGGGGGAGAGTTGTAGCATCCCAATTGTCTAACAATTGTAATGCTACTTGGTCTAGTAATATAATGGCTACTTCCTATATATAATTGTTGCATCATAACTATATCATGCTCATGTCATCATGCCTCCTTGCATTTGAGCATCATATAAAACCCTTTTTGTTTTGGTTCTTCCCTCATATGCATTGTAAATTGTATTTGCCTCTTGATATTGTATTTGGTTCTTGATATATTGTTTAATGACCAAGTTGAGTTGGGGGCATATCTTTTATTCAACTCCATCACCTTTCTCTGTCACCACCTTATAATTCCACCATCCAACTAAAGGTGAGCTTTGCACTTTATTTGGGTTTTACCTCTAGCTCATGTGGGTTGGGATGGATCCAATTCTATTCTTCCACATGCTCTCATCTTAGCATCATGTTGTTTTCACATTATTGATATATGAGAGCCACATGGCCACCTTTGCATGCCTTGTGAGTGGAACCCTTATTCCTAGCTGCCATATGGATTATCATGGATTTATGCTCATGTTGGGGTATTTTTGGGACTATTAAACATCTAGTGGAATAAACACACTAGCAAGTCCCAATTATAATCAAATGTGATCATCTCCATCTACTCCATCTGGAACTTTCCTTTAAATTCTTTTGCTTAGGCCTTACTCCACATTTTGGAATGCATAAGAATAATGCCATGTAAATAATCTTGTTTTCACAAAAATAAGCATGGTATTAATTATTTATGCATGGCCCATGCAAGTACCACCTTTTTCCTAGCCTTTGGTTTTTATTTGAATCCTTGGGTGGTTCATCTCTCATCTATCTCTCCCTCCTTTTGGCTTGATCTTAATTTGGTCTTGCTTAAACCCTAACCTCATCATCCCTCTCTTTTCTTGTCTTGATCTTGTTGGAGCTTGGCATGTGCTAGGCTTGATCTTGACAAAAGCAAACCGTAGCTACCATACCACCCCTCTCTCTTCATCCCCTCTCTAAACCACACCCTAATCATCTAACCCACTTCCACCACCCACCATACCCCCTCTCTCCTAAACCCTAAACCATGACCTACCCTAGCTAACCACCTACCCTCTCTCGGCCTCTCTCCTCTCTCTGCCTTGCAGGCCCCACCTGACCACCCTGGGCCCACCTAGCTACCCCATCCCCAGCAGAAACCCTAGCCCGAGCCTCCCATCTACCCCAACCCTAGCTCCAAACCGAGCTCCCTCTCTCATTCCCTCTTTCTTTTCTCTCTCTGCCTTAAGGGCCCCCCAGCCCGAGCCTTCCCTGCCTGCCATCCAGCCCGAGCCCCACCTGCTCACCACCTGCCTGCCTGGCCGAGCCACCTTTTTCCATCCACCCCACCTCCCGCACGGCACCTCCCTCTCCCCCTTCTTTACCACCATCCCCTGGCTCTCCTCTGTCCCCTAGATCTACCCCAGGACCTGCCCTCTCCTCCCCTTCCTCTCCACCACCGTCTACCCCCCCAACACCGGCCACCATCGGTCTCCTCCAATCGTCCTCTTCCAGCCGGTGGCGTGGCGATCACTGGTGTCGAGGAAGGCCGTGGAGCTCCCCTACGTCACCCTGTACACGGAGCCGAGCAGGAGGAGCACCAGAGCGCCGGTACCAGCGCCGAGGCCGACGCGAAACCCTAGCTCCGGTCCGTCTGCATCCTCGCCGCTGCGACGCGCCCCAAGCCGATCAAGCACCACCAACCTCCCCTCGGTGAGCCCCTAAGCCTCGCTGACAACCTCGCTCTCGCTGTCGCCGTCGGTTACCGCCGATCATTTCGTCGAGCGATGCGCTGTCGCGATGTCGGCATAGCGTCTGCTCGTTACCGCGTCGCACAGAACCCTATCTAGCCGTGCAGCCCTCCCCTACCAGCAACCCCCAAGCCACCGCAGCGGTAGCCGCCTCCGCGCGCGAGCCCTGGGTCCCTGGATCGAACCCCCCACGCGCCACGCCCGCGCCAGACGAGCATCGATCTGTCGTCAGTTAATTCAGAGAAGAAGCACAGTGCGAGGCGTGTCGTTTTGCAGATAACCCCTTTTGGTTTTCTCGTCTCAACCCGCGGTACCTTTTGGCCCACCTGCCAGCCACCCGACGATCTTGCAAAAGAGCCCCCCTGTTTCTCTGGCCTCAACCCGCGCTCCCTCGCTGTGCCGCGTGGCAGCCCCGCACTCGTCCACTGGCGTGTGGACCCGCGTGTGCTCTGGCCCCACCTGTCACTCTCTGCGGCTAGACTAGCTCATGGTATAAAAGTTTCTGTGTTTTTCTGTTTAATTCAAATCTTATCAAATTTATTTCAAATTCAAATTCAAATCTGTTTTATAATAACTTTTAATTCTTAACTTCAAATAATACAAATAATATATGTTTTCAAACCAGAAAAATGTGAGGAATTCAAATATGTCATTCAAAATATATTTTGAACACTTAAAATTCCAAGTTGAGTAAAATTACAATAAAATGCCCTTTTACCTTATTTAATTAATAACTTTTGTTTTATAACTCCAAATTTAACAAATGATATGTCTAAAATGATTAGCTCGACGAGACCTTTCTGTTTTTGCATTCCTTGTTTTGTTTTGAAGCATGCATCATATAAATATAAAGTGTACAACAACTAATATGAGGATAAAATGGGGCCAAAACTCAATAAAATGATTTATTCTTGCATGCCACACCTCACCCATGCCATGCTACTTTATTGCCATGCAAATTGTGCACCATTCATCATGGCATGATTGTTTTGTTGATGCATTTATTCATATGCTTGCGCACTTTATTTATGTTGTCCCTTGTTTGTTTGGTTCTTCTTCGAATAGACACTGAGCAGGGGATATACCAAGAGAACCAGGAGCACTACCCAGATCCTTCTCTCGCTTCAACTGAGCTGCCAGGCAAGCACTACCACATGCTTGCATACATATAGTACCTATTGCCTCTTTCTTATTCTTGCATCATTGAGTCGCGATTGCATTAAATTGGATCCCAAGTATTGCATAGCCTTTACTTTTAAACCCCACCGAAGCTTGTTCCTCCATCCCATGAGCCATTACTACAGGAGTTGTTTGAGCCATGCGAGTCGTAGAACAGCATGTGTAGGGTATGTGAGTGTCTGATGGATAACGAGGTACCTAAACAACTTAACCTGAGTAGTAATGGGATAACTAATGAAAGTGGCATCGGTGAGCCATATTCGCTATTTGGTTTTTCAGGCTCACTTGTGTCCCGTAAGACCCCGAGTACTTGATTCCTGTTCCAAGAATATTTGCACTATCCACATCCGGGAGGCTTATGAACCCCCCTGAGCCAGAGCTTGATTCATTCTTATTTCTTGGGGCCACAAACTAGTTTGAGATTTTATTTACCATCCTGTACTTATGCCATGCTTTACTGCTTTAATTTAAATTGTGCGAGGTCTTTGCTTGTCTTTGTTAGGGCCATGACCCGTTTTATTTCGACAAGCCAGTCACACTTTCGGGTTCCCGATCGTTTGACCGGCTCCACAAACCTTGAGGCCGTCTCGGAGTCAGCTAACTTCGTTGCGGGTAGCTCAATGGGGTGGCCCCCTGAAATATTTCTGAATCCTGTGATCGCTTTGTCGTGACTGCCTCATTGGTTTTGATTTGGTTTTTCCGAGGTTGATCGAGTGTGTGTTGCTATTTGTGCACCCCTGCAGGGTAAAACTTTCTAAAAGCCGTGTCCGCGGTTATGGACGACTTGGAGCACAGTTTCTCGATCATAGACAAGAATAACTAAAGAACCGCTTGTAATTTGACTAAATAACTGCCTAGTAAATAGTGCAACACTCATGGAATGGTTAATAAAACTGCCAACGGATGGGGGGGTTGTTCGTCCGCTTCCTCGTCGGTAAGCGGGGAGGAGGATGGATCTGTGGGTATTACCATTATAACTGTTGTTATTAATTCATGGACCTCCGTCTATCTTTGGTTAGGCGGATGGTTAGCGAGTATCTATAGAATTGCTAGGGTTTATCTTTTGCTGCAATTGCGTCACCCCAGGTTGTGTCCCCTTTAGCGGCATAAAGACTTGCTGAGTACCCCTAGGGTCTCACACGATAAATTATTGGTTCAGATGAACAGGTACCCTCGCAAGATGGATACTGGGTGGAAGAGACGGACGATGTGGGCAACGATCATTCGGTGTAGAGATTCCGGGAACGGGGATCCGTGAGATCTGTGGGCGGGATCTGCTTATTTATGGGGCATCTTATGCCGATTTGCTTCTTATTCGTACCCGGATTTTGTCTTCCGCTTCCGCCTGATACTCTGTTGATTGATGTATGAGGAGGTATCCTAAACTATTATATCTATCTAGGATATTTGGACCTTGCCGTATGGCATTGCTATATTTCTTTTCTTTTTAGATGGAATGGCTCTGATGTACTGTTGTATGGTGGCTTGTATACATACTCATTTGTGTATGTAGTTGATCCCTTCGCCTGCCGATTACGCCGCCCGTTCTTGTCCCGATGTTTGGAAATGGTTGGGACGGACAAAAGGTCTACCTGTGAGTGGCATTTGGCCCCACTGTACTATTTCAACCATTTCCGTTCATCCAGGCTTGTAACTAGGAGCATAATTCACCGAGGTAGTTACATATCCTCCTCTGAATGTTTCATTTGAATTGAATTGGCACATGCTCACGCATGCACATGACTGTAATAATCAGTGAAGCCTCGATGAATTATTTTGCCTTCAGGATCTTGAATCATTTTCATGCCATGATTAGTCCTGTTTTGTTGTAAGCATGATAATGACAGCTTTTGCGCTCTCGTTTGTCGCTCCCTTACTATTGCTAGCCTTCACTTCCACTGAGTGTTTTACTCATGTTTCCAACTCCCTAAACCAAATATTTCCAAAGTGTCGACCATACCTACCTATTAGCATCATTTGCTACTCCCGTGCATATTCATTATGTCTTATTTTCTTCCGAATAAAATGTTTGCTTGTTATGGGAAAACTAGTTAGTAAAGTTCTCACGAACTTGATGGCACGCTTTATTTCCTGCACTTAATAAACCTGAACCATTGTGAACTCTCCATGAAAGTTATATGCTTGCAAATTATAGGCTGGGGATTAGCAGAACCGTGCTGTCACGGGGAACGCTTTCAACACTTGTAAATATATACCCAGTTGATACCTTGCTCTTTTGTTTGCGGATGTCGTCGGTGTGAAATAAAAGGGGAGCTTGTAAGTCCATGGAGTTATGTATGTGTGTTAGAGAAATGCCTGGGCCACTGGTCTAATCCATGCTGACATGGTGGAAACCTGCAGCGTAACCATAATGATATCTATGAAGCATTCTTCTTATAAAAAAAGAGAGAGAGAGCTATTGAGAAAAAGAAAAAAAGGAGATTTATGAAAAGAGGAAAGAGAGAAAAAGCACCATTTCCCATGGTAAATAAGAAGATTGCTGAGATACTCATTGTCTGCTTGCCTTGTCATTTTGATATGGGGATTCTTCCGTATCATCGGGCAAGGTACCCGTTGGCGGTTCTCAATGATACACACATACTTACGATGACAAGAACTTACGGTAACTAAAGTTGAGTAGCATGAGGAGGCCCTCGTACTCAAGGGACTTGGGATCTTGGTTTATAGTCATCAAGCATATAACTCAGATTGGACCTCACTTTCACCTTAACCACATTAAAGATGCTTATGATAGGGGCAATGAGAGCTCAAAGCTAACGAGTACCATACTTTCAGCATTTGGAAGCCTTTCAAATTATTCAAAACCTTTTCTTCTACTTGTTGAGTCTCCACATATTCTTTGAGCACCTTCTTGAGAGCATAGTTGTCATTCTTTGTGTTTACTCCATTGCTTGATTATTTGTGTTATGACTTTGATGCTTGTATCCTTGATATCTTTACTTCTAGTCATCACTTGAACTTCAGAGGTGCCTTGATATTCATAATCAAAGGGCAAGCGAGATACCACTCTATCATACCTTTTTATGAGCATTGTAATGTTGCTTATGTTTGTGCTTCATGCTACTTATTATTCTTGAGTTGGAATCTCTTCATAGCTTGCAATGACTATTAAGTAGACTCAGTTGCATACTCTTTATTATGAACTGTCTGAGTAGTTGATCACATTGCTGAGAATATTTACATCATATGAAGCAAATGTGTTCGTGAAAGTTCTTTTATCGCACTCAGTTTTCAACTGAATTGCTTGAGGACAAGCAATAAGCTAAGCTTTGGGGGAATTGATACGTCCAAAACGTATCTACTTTCCCGAACACTTTTGCTATTGTTTCTCCTCTATACTTGTGTGATTTGGATGCAACTAATGCGGACTGACGCTGTTTT
This sequence comes from Avena insularis, assembly GCA_023614405.1. NCBI lineage: Eukaryota > Viridiplantae > Streptophyta > Magnoliopsida > Poales > Poaceae > Avena > Avena insularis. The sequence goes on from CM042694.1 coordinate 290,190,927, forward strand.
CAGCAGAATTGCCTTGGTGTCTACTTTTTGTGCAGAAAACCAACTATCAGGAAAAATCCTGGAAAATATGCCAAAAATCCTATTTCACCCGAAGACTCCAGGAGCCAGAATACGAGACGGAGAAGAGCCAGGGGGTGGCCACACCACCTGGTGGCGCGGGCCAGGCCGCGCCAGGGGGTGGTGTGGGCCCCCCAGGCACCCCCTCGCCCTCTCTCTTCGCCTATAAGGAGCCTTCTGACCTAAAAACTTCGGGGGGGTTGACATTTTTCCAGAAGGAGTTCCGCTCCGCCGCAACCACCAGATTCCACGAAACAACACCAGAAACTCCGTTCTGGCACCCTGCCAGGACGAGGAATTGGAGGAGATCATCGCCATCATCATCACCATCGCTTCTCCATCGGCCATTCATGTTTCCCCCATCTATGAGTGAGTAATCCCCCGCTGTAGGCTATGGGGATGGTAGGGATTGGATGAGATTGTTCATGTAATGGCATCAGATTGTTAGGGCATGGTGCCTAGTATCTTTTATTAGTGCTTTATGACTTTGTTGCGACTTGTTGTGCTTAATGCTTGTCACTAGGGCCCGAGTGCCATGATTTCAGATCTGAACATGTTATTGATTCATTATGATAGTATTGTTTTTGGTCTTATCTGCAAGTTGTATACACACGTTGTTGTCTGGAACCTATGGCCTCGAAGTGACAGAAATCGGGATAACCGGAAGGGAATGGCTTTGATGTGAGGATCACATGTGTTCACGGAGTGTTAATGCTTTGCTCCGGTGCTCTATTAAAAGGAGCACCTTAATTGCGATAGTTCCTAGAGGCCTGCTGCAAGCGGCAGGACAAAATATGTTGTGCAAGTTCTCATTGCGAGCACGTATGACTATATATGGAACACATGCCTAGGATTTTCTAGTACTTGGATGCTTTATCTTATTTATCTGCAATTGCCCTATGTTCGGATTGCCATGTGAATTGTCTTGTCCAAGCAACGCCCGTCCATCCATCCCTATGCCTACACTTTTCGAATCCCATTATTCGCTTTTGTTACTACTGTCTTTGCTTTACTACTGCTGTTACTTTGCTATTCCTACTATAAAAGTGTTGCTACTGATAAACTGCTGTGAGCAAGATTGTTTTCTAGGTGCAGGTGAATTGACAACTCAGTTGTTAAGGCTTATAAATATTCTTTGGCTCCCCTTGTGTCGAATCAATAAATTGGGTTTCACTTCCCTCGAAAATATTGCGATACACCCCCTATACTTGTGGGTCATCAGCCCCTGCGCCGTTGGTGTTCTTGGACCCGTCGAAAAGGAGCGACCGGTAGTGGAGGTATGGTAGCTTCTCCGACTACTGTGCTTCTTCCCAGTCTGCGAGGAAGTCAGCTAGGGCTTGTGACTTGATCGCTTTGCGGGGCTCGTATTTGATGTTGTGGACGCCGATTTTGACGGCCCACTTGGCGACTCGCCCGGTCGCCTCACGGTTGTGTATTATGTCTTGTAGTGGTGCGGAGGAGACGACCGTGATAGGGTGCTCCTGGAAGTAATGTCGGAGTCGCCGTTGAGCTCGGAATACCATGTATACCAGTTTTTGGTACTACGGGTAGCGCTATCTTGAGTCTGTCAGGACTTCGCTGATGTAGTAGACGGGGCGCTGTATGGGGCGTTCCTTGACCTCCTCCGGACATTCGACGACCATCACGGCGCCGACGACTCGATTGGAGGCCACCATGTAGACTAGCATTGGCTCTCTGTCGACTGGGGCGACGAGGAGTGGTGCCACGAGTAGCACTTCTTTGAGCGCTTTGAGTGCGTCGTCTGCCTCCGTGTCCCATTGGAACATGGGGTTCTTGCGCATTAGGCGGTAGAGGGGCATTGCCTTCTCACCGAGCTGGGGGATGAAGCGGCTGAGAGCCGCGACTCGCCTAGCCAACTTCTGGACGTCGCGTAGGCACTCGGGTTTCCCGAGTCGCGCGATGGTGTCGATCTTGGTGGGGTTGGCCTCGATGCCTCTCTTGTAGACCACGTATCCCAAGAGCTGTCCGGTTGGGACGCTGATGGTGCATTTTCCTGGGTTTAGCTTGATGTTGTACCTCCGCAGGTTTGCGAAGGTTTCGGCCAGGTCGGCAAGCAGGTCATCCTGGCGGGTGGACTTTACCACGACATCGTCGATGTAGACGTGAATGTTGCGGCCAATTTGGCTCGCAAGGCACTCCTGCATGCACCTTTGGTACGTGGTGCCAGAGTTTTTGAGGCCGAACGTCATGGCCGTCTAGCAGAAGGCGCCGAATGGCGTGATGAATGCCGTCTTCTCCTCATCCTCGATCGCCATCTTGATCTGGTTGTACCCAGAGTACGCGTCGAGGAAGCACAACGACTCTGATCCCACGGTCGAGTCGATGATCTGATCGATGCGTGGTAGGAAAAACTCCTCCTTCGGGCAGGCGCTGTTGAGGTTGGTGTAGTCGATACACATTCTCCACGTGTTGTTCTTTTTTAGAACCAGGGTTGGGTTTGCCAGCCACTTGGAGTATTTTATTGGCCGAATGAAGCCTGTGGCTAACATGCGTTGTATTTCTTCAGCGATTGCTCGGCGGCGCTCTTCATTGAAGGGCCATAGCGACTGCTTTACTGGTCGCACTCTGGGGTCGGCGTTTAGCTTGTGCTCAGTGAGTTCCCTCGGGACACCTGGCATGTCAGAAGGTTTCCATGCAAAAGTGTCGCGGTTCTCATGGAGGAACCCGATGAGCGCGCTTTCCTATGCGGGGCTCATGTGCGCCCCAATGGTGACCGTCTGCCTATAGTCGCCCAGGACGACCTCGACGGTGCGGGTATGCGTGGTCACCTCGAACGTGGAGTTCGCGGCGGTTGGCTTCTTCAGGATGGTGGGGTCGTCCTTGTTGATGTTGCCCGTGTATTTCACGAGCTCCTCCGCGTGATCAGTCTCCGCGGTGATGATAGTGTCAGCGAGCTCAGCGCCTTTGTCCTCGCATTCCACGGCCATATTGTGGTCGCCGTGGACGGTGATGATGCCGTTCGGCCCTGGAAGCTTCATCATGTTGTATGCATAGTGGGGGGTCGCCATAAATTTGGCGAACGTTTGGCGTCCCAAGACGCAGTGGTAGGGGCTATGGAAGATCACCAGCTCGAATACGATCCTTTCCATGCGGTAATTTGACGGTGTACCGAAGGTGACTAGCAGCGTCACCTTTCCGATCGAATATGCCTTCCGACCGGGGACAATGCCGTGGAAGGTTGTCAGGGTCGGCTCGATTGCTGCTTCTGGGAGCTGGAGCCTCTTGAATGTGTCCAGGTACATGATGTTGATGGAGCTCCCGCCTTCCATCAGTGTGTTGGGTAGCCAGTAGCCAGCCACCTTGGGCCTGACCACCAGAGCGACTCGCCCTGGGTATTCGATCCTGGGTGCGTGATCCTAGCGACTCCAGGTGATGCTCTGTTCGGACTAGTTGAGGAAGCGAGGGATGTCAACTTGGGTCACCGCGTTGACGGCGACTGCGCGGGCGAGGACCTTCTTCTCACGTTTGGTGCCGAGCCCGGTGAAGGTGTGTAGCGAGCCGACAGCGTTGCCAAAGCCGCCGGCATTTCAATTGTCCAGAGGCGGGCTATTGTTGAGGTCCTCCCTTGCTCGCCTTGCCTTTTCGATCTCTTTGAGAGAATGGCAGTCCGCGGTGGTGTGGGTGGCGGGTTTCCCCTCCCTGGTGTGGTAGATGCAGGGCTGGTTGAGCAGGGCAGCAGGGTCGAATTTCGGCCTTGCTGCGTTGTTAGCGCGATAATTTCCGCTGTCGCGGTAGTTTCCTCCATCACGGTGGTAGTTCTTGGAGTCGCATTGGCCGTAGCCGGCATTGGCGACGAAGTTGACTCGCCCATCCGTGCGGCGCTTGCCGGTGATGCGAGTGTTGCTGTAGCGCATGTCGCGCCGTCGTTCGCTGTCGTTGTCGTTGGTGCAGCCTCTTCCCCCCGACTCGTCGTCGGAGTCCTGGTTGGGGTCTTCCTCCGCGTAGCGCTTGACGATCTCGAGGAGGCTGGGGATGTTGTCGAGCGTCCGGTAGACCCTCTTGATCTTAGCGACTAGGGGTTCGTACCGACACACATTCTTGAAGCAATGTATCACCATGTCCGGGTGGATGCCGCAGGCGTTTATCCACAGTTCCTGCCACCTTTGATCCAGTGCCGGGTCGACTCGCGTTGTCCCTAGATGCATCGCTCCAGGTCCTCGATGGTGGAGGCGCGGGTGTAGGAACCCTCGAAGTGCCTGACAAAGGCATCCCGCATTTCCTCCCAGGAGTCGATGCTGTCGATGGGGAGAGTGTTGATCCATTGCCGGGTCGCACCCTCCATCATCAGGGGGAGGTAGCGAGCGGCTAGGAGGTCGGTGTGGCCGGCGGTTCCCATCGTCATGAGGTATGTGTCTAGCCAGACCGCTGGATCGTACGTCGGGTCGTACTTTTCGATCTCCTTGGGCGCCTTGAAGTTGGCAGGATACTTTTCCCCTCGAATCATAGGTCTAAAGAATTGGGGGCTGACTCGGCTGAGCGAGCCCCTGGGTTCAAGGTCGCAGCGGGTGCTGAGAGTGTGCCTCAAGTCGTTGGGCTGGCGCGCCCGCCAAGCCTGGTTGTTGACGATGTGCGTGCGGGCGTCAATGGGCTGCCCGTTGGCGGCGACCGTGTTGTTCACCGGTCGTAGCTCGTTTGTGGAGAGCGCGGGGTTGGCGGCTCGTGGCTAGGTCGCCAGGGGCTGCGGTGGTGGGCAGGTCACGATGTTGGCGATGGTGGGGTGACCACTTGATGCCACCCTGCTTGCCGAGGAGCAGGAATGCATCCGCCCCCGCGGGTCGACTCCCGCGTCTTGCTGCTCGACGGCCCTGGCGAGCAGGGCCTTGGCGTACTGGATCTGCAGCGCACCCTCTCCCTGGACGTTGAGGTTGGAGACTGCCGCGTCGGCTGCGACGATGTTGTCCATCGGGGTGGAGTAGAGTGGGAGTCCGTTGGCGTCACGGGCATGTGGCGAAATTATGATTCGCGGCTAGTCCGGCGGGGTGCACGACCGATGGGTGGTGGCGGGGCCCCAGTCGCCGGTACGCCGGGTGGTGGTCGATTGCTGCCGCCTGGTGGTGCGTTCTCGCAGTATTCACGCTCCACCGCACGTGCGGGGTCACTCTCTTTGTTGAAGTTTAGGACGCGGCCTTGGACATTGGAGTTCAGGAGGGTCCTGATGTGGCGCTGGTGGTAGAGCGACAGCTCCTGCGCCGTCGCCCGCTCGAAGTGGAATTTCTCGCGCTTGGCTATCTCCCTGCATGTCGCCTCCTACAGTCGCTGGCGGGCTTTCTCCACCTCCGTGGCCATGGTGGTTGGCGGGATCGGTGTGGAGAATAGATCTGGTGGGGCGGCCGTGCTGCCCGCCATGTAGATCGCATGAAGCGATTGGATCTGGCGCGGAAGTCCTCGGGCGACTCCGAGCTGGAATCGGAATCGAAGATCCCGAGGATGGAGGAGTCCTCGAAATCCTTAGGGTTGGAGACCCGCGTGATGGAGTCCTCCCATGATGCCACGGTGATAGATCCGTCGACCGAGGCAGGGGTCGCGGAGTCGGCATTGTCGTTGAGGCCCGCGTCGTCCGCGGTGGTGTTGGTCTGGGCCGCGTTGCTGGCGGCCGAGTCGTATTCGGTGACGAGGCTCCTGATGAAGCGGACCTGCTCCTCCGAGAGCAGATCGCGGTGCGGCGGTGATCCGCCAACGATCACCATCGCCGCTGGGTCGACCCTACCGGTGAAGCCGGTGAAGAGGTTGATGTAGCCGACTGACATTATCGCGTTGTGGGTGCTCGGGTGCGACGCCAGGACGTAGCTGCTGGGCAGGATCTGTAAGATCCCGCCGATGGTGATCATGCATATGGTGGCGATCGGCCGATCGATTAGCGAGTAGGGTCTCACCATAGAACTCAGGCCAGTCCGGCTGGGCCCCACGGTGGGCGCCACTATCGTGGAAATGGCCAAGGCAGTCGCTACAGCAGGCAGCGATTGATTGAATTAGGGGCGAGAGCTGGCCGCCATCTGCTGTGCGAGATGGGGGCGGATGCACATGGATTTATCCAGGTTCGCTCCCCCGGAGGGTAAAGACCTACTCCTGCTAGATTGGATTAGTAGAGAGCGAGTTACAATGGCGGCGAGCTCGGCGTCTAAGAAGCAAGTCGCTTGATGGGGTGTATGATGGAACGTAAGTCCTCAGGATACCCTAGGGAGGTTTATATATGAGGCACCTCACTAGGGTTTACAGTTTACAACCAAACATGATATGGATTCAGAGGCTTTGACCTAATCCGACTGGGCTGTGAGTATGCTTCTGGGCCTCCAGTCTCCAGTCGCCAGCCCTTCTCCTTAGTTGCATTCCAGTCGCCGTCCTGCAGGCCCACTCGTGAGACCTTTGGCCTAATCGGAACGACCTGCTAGGCATACCCCATTTGGCATATCCCCATCCACTATGCTTTGTTCCTCGCCAACACACTACTGGGAAGAGGTGACACCGGTTCCATGGCTAATACGGACATGGCAACGATCACCAAGGCTCTCTTCCCCACTTCACCACAAAGCCCCAATCCTGCAGCTCTACTCATCCAACACTTTTGCCACCAAAGAAACAAGACCAAAGGTGATATTTGCATTAGTGGATTGGTAACCCGCCTTGCCTATACATTAAATATTATACTACCTGTTATGGAACCTGTTGACGGCTCCAAACTCATGGATGTCAAGTATTTGACTGCTTGTGGCTTCCTTGGTGTCTACCATGCTAACCGGAGGCTCCGAGCATATCAATTTAGTTATCTTGGTGATGCACAGGGTGAGCAGGTTCAGTTGCCATGCCCCCAAGCCTTCTCGATTGTGGAGAAGAACACTTGTATCCTCACCAAGGACCAAGTGATGGAGATCATGGCCGAGCACCAGCCCGCCGAAGTGGAAGGTGAAGAAGGAGGACAATAGGATGAGGAGGAGCAGGAGCAGGAGCAGGAGGAAGAGCAGGGACACAACCCTGCTTGGGAGGAATAGCAGCAGCAGCAAGGTGGAGCTTGGGACCCGTGGCCCAACTAGCCACAACAAGGGTACAACTACGTCCCCTATCAGGAGTTCCAGCAGCTCAACCAGCACGTTGGGGAGATCGACCACACTCTTCAGGAAGTGAATGAAGATGTTAATACTTTGACTAACAACTTCAGTCACTTCATGACCCACTTCCCTGACTACTACCAGCAGTATCCGCACCAGCTGCCAAATGATGGCAACAACTGAGCCTAGCAATTGCCTAAGCTTGGGGGAGGTTTTAAAACCTCCAAACTTTGCATCCATGTTTTTATTTATTCTTTTGATTTATTTTATTTTGAAATTTTCATGTTTATTTTCAGTTTGGATTCCTAAACTAAAAATACAAAAAAATAGTTAGAGCTTTATTTGCAAGTTCGTTTCTTTGTTTCTCTCGAAGATTGCTTAGTTTCAGGTGATTTGGCAATATGGAAATACAGAAGGGGTTTGACTCAAATACAAGAACAAAGCAAGCAAGAGGAGGTATCACATTCCTTTCATCACCCTCTTTGCAACCTTATATTGATCCTACAATTATTTACTCGCTTGCACTGAAGTCACTCCCCACTTATATTGTTATCCTATAAATTCCATTCCTTTGCTAGTGTTTCCTTTTTAGCTTTGAAACAATGAGCAATGAACTTGGTTAAAAATACTTCCTACATTTTTACAACAAGAAAAAGCATCTGAAAGATGACTTGAGTCCATGTTTAGCCCAAAGAATTTAATTTTAGAACTACTCCATCCCATTTGAGCTTAATATAAATAGACTCGATAGTACCCTTGATTGAAGTTGTTTGATAAAATGGATGCTTCGAAGTAGTAGAGATTATGCCACTACCTTTTCTAATAATTACCGTAAGATATTGGTTTACGCGTGTCATTACAACTCTGCCGTGCTCCATGGGGAACTATTAAGTCTGCTGAACAAAGAACGATCTAAATATGGGAAACCACGTGATTTTGGCTATTGAGTTATGTAAACGTCTATAGCAGCAATGCTATGACGTGTAAAATTTTTAGTCTCCTCATGGTTTCACGTTCCAAGTGAAGTTGTATTACTCCTCTGGCCCATTATTGCTAAACAATTATTTATTAGCATGGTCACGAGTGCGCAACACAACCCCAATTAACATGTTAAAAATAGTGGCATGATTTCTCTATGAAAGAGCTAAAGTTTTTGAAAGACAAAAGAAAGAAAAAGGTGCTTTGAGAGTCTTGAAATTTTGACATGGGAGTAGATGAGTTTTCCCTAAATTAAATGTTTTGATGCCAACCTGAGTACTCTTAATTGGTTAAACAAACAAGAAGTAAAAAGTTTTCATCTCTCAACAAAGAAACGAATTTAAGATTGCAGGAATTGTGAAGAAAAGAATTTGACAAGATATACGTGGTTAGGAAGTGGACTGAGTGCAATCTTGTGAATACTTGTATGATCATATTTAAGATTGCAGGAATTGTGAAGAAAAGAATTTGACACCAATTCAAACTTGTGAGTTCCTTTATTTTCAGTCTCGAATCTCTGCTATTCTTCCTTATTTCCTTGTCATTCGAGGGCGAGCAACATCTAAGCTTCGAGGATTTGATAGCTGTGAGATTCGACACATTTTTATGGCTTTTATTGATGGTTTTCTCTCGGATTTGATCATTTTCTGGCTTTACCTAATGCTAATACTTCAGTAGCGAAGAAAACTTGGTTTTTAATGTGTGTTTCAGGTTCTGAACGTCAATAGAAGGTTTTAACTAGATAAACACAATATTCTAGAGAAAACAAGCAAGTCTCACTTTGGAACCACGTGAGGGGACCTCACAGAAGCTTTAACGAGCAACTATACGGCAGGAATATTTTCCGGCCATATAGTTCCTGCTGTATAGTTGCCGCTGCCTCTATCTTGTCAAAAGGGACAACTTCCATTAAGGGACCCAAGACGAAAACACAATGCATCAGCTGCCACACCATCCAGAAGGGGCAAAGAAGAGATCCAGAGAAGAAGGAGAAGACGTTCTTCATCTTGCTCCATGATCTTCAGCCTCCTAGCCACAACACCTCCATGGCCACCACTTGTACTTGAGAGAGAGAGGGATCTCCACCTTGCAAGACTAGGGTTTGAGATTGTTTCTTCCGATCTTGAATTGTGTTGGATATTTTTCTATTCTTATTGTGGATCTCCACGGTAATACCAAGACGAATTCCCTTTATTTGATTATATTGATGATCCGTTCTTCTCTCATGGGTGAGTAATTCCCTTGGGTGTGGTAGATGTAGGGGATTGGTGAGATGTGATGTGCCATCATATATTTTCCATTAGTTTGTGATTGATTCTAATTACTATATTATGTGTGATTGACTATCTATGGGATGCCTAATGCTTGTTGTCAAATTAAGGGCCCAGACAACATGATGCTTTATTCTACATAGATAAGATCTTGTTTGCTAGTGGACCGGCGACCCCCGGGTGACACGGGGATATCAATGGAAAACTAGTAGACTCGAGGATAATGAGGAACCACTGTGCTTATTGCATTAGTCTGATCCAAGGAGATTAATCGCTAAGCGACCTGAAGGGTCTTAATCATCTAGTGTCTGACCATGGTTTTGGTAACAGGCTAGTAGGATTATTTAAGTTGGGGTGAAATCTACTAAGAGGAGTTCCGGCTAATTATGGGTTGCTCGCCTACACATATATTTATAAGATTATAATTGTTACATTTATTATTCATCCACCTAGCACAGTCACTATCACCATGAACTGAATCTCCCCATGCCTTGTTTTGCCATCTATAGTAAACAACAAACAACCAAGTCGTTCTTTACTCTTATGCTTTATATTTCTGAAGTTTACATTTTAGTTCTATTTAAATACATCTCATTTAATCAAACCCCATTCCTATTTCAACACTTGTAGTTAATTCACTCGAAGACCTGTGACAACTTCGGGTGTGATAGAGACTTCACCCATAAACACTTACCTTTGGGCTCCCTATGGGATCGATATCTATACTTCAAAACTAGCTACAAACGATCTGTGCTCTTGCAGACATCAGAACCATATGCGGAGGAGGATTTGTGACCGTTCTTGCATGCGCACTTCACATCAACGTAAGTAACATCCAACCGTTGACAGGAAGTAACCGTCTCGGTTTTTCTACTCTAAGATCATGTGGTATAATTTATAGAACTAATGGTAGATACTTCCTTGATATACCTAGAGCGGATCACTTGATCCCAGCTCCTTTGCCTAATGGTCTATTCTCTATTGAGGATGGACGTTTGCGTTTTGACGCGCAGGTTGAGGCAGGACTACCCAATCAAGAAATACCCGTGGGAGGATGAGGAGAAGATGAAGAAGTAGAACAAGAGGAACCCGAACAAGATGTGTAACCACCAAACTACTATGCCACCTATGAAGATATCTATGCGCTCGAAAGAAACATCCAAAACATGAAAAACCTCTCCATCAACCTTTGAGATGCTTTTGCGAACCTCGCGACCCAGTTCCATAATTAGAGCAGCGAATGGAACATGGGAGATTATCCACAACCACCACAATGAGCAACAAAAGGTCTTTCAAAAGCCTGAGCTTGGAGATGTATTTCCCCGACAATTTTATTTGTGTAATAACGAGGTTGTACTCCAGCTCCTTGGGAGCTTTGAAACACTCGTGTTGGCTTGTTCCGACACTTTGCTTTTCCGTGTGCTTTCATTTTTAGTTTGCTTTTTTTTCTCTTATTTTTCTTTTCTTAGTTCCTTGCTTGGTTGCAAGTTCTTTTCTATTCTTTAATCCCTATCCTTAAAAATATACAAAAAGATTTTTCCTTTTTTCATAAATGTGGATTCACACTTTGCCTCTTTGCTTTAATATTATTATGGGAGTAATCGTGTTTAAGTTTTGAAGGAACACGTATGTCCTATGTCTCCCACTTTTGAAGTTTGAGTTGTTTATCTTAGTTGGTTGATTTGCTAAGATGCCATGCTAGTGGGAGTAATTTAATACAGTTAGAGCAAAGCTTTTTATTCGTATGATGATTAGTTGTGGAAGCTTTTGCTCTAGTTCTTTTTAGCTAACCGAGTCTTGCCTTGTAAATAATATTGCCAAACAAGTACAATAAGAAACAATCTGAAATTTATGACTTGTTTGATGAATGATTGTCTTGAGAGAATACCCTTGAAGATACTTAACCCCATAGATGTTTTGATAGTCTTGACGACACACTTGAAAGGATTTGTTTGATTGAAATGAAGTCTAGTTCTAATTGTGATACATGCCAAAGCTAACCTTGTGGATCAAACTGAGGTACTAGCATAAAAAAGAGAAAAAGTTCTATGTTTCTCATGCACACATTTGGGATGCCAACAACTCCGCTAGCTTTTGAACAATCTATGGTATAACCCCGCATTTTGGCTATGAGTTGATGACATGAGTGACATATGTGTCAATATATGGGCAAAAGTATTAGTACTCTCAAAGGTTGTGCAAGAACTTGTAAAAGAAACAGTAAATGATTCTTGAAAGAGGAAGAAAGAAAAAAGAGAAAAAGAGAAGAAAAAAATATATGTATGAAGATCCACATAACAAGTCCTTGGCATAGTCTCATTGCTACTTTATGAATTTTCTTGAAAGACAATGATTGGAATAGAAGTGTTTTTGATAGACTTGATTTATTGATGTGGGCATAAATAAGACACTTCACTGTTATGCTAGTTAGGACATGAACTCTCTTACTCAATTATTCTATTTAAAATATCCTAGTGTTCCTTTGTAAGCTGAGACTAGATGAATTGGATTGCTTGTTACCCTTCTAGTTATTTATACTTATATTAAACTTTACTTTGATTATCTTGACTTAGCGAAGCTTGTATAGTATTCTTGTCATCTCTCACTTTCATAAGCCTTTCAAATGGATGAAGTGCTAAACGCATAAGACTACCAACCGTAAGTGAATTCTTATTCTTATTGTTTCAAGTTTAAACACTAAATTCCTTCTAGTTCTTTTATTTCTTCTTGGTGGAGGCGGTCAAGGTTCGAGCTTTGGGGAGGTTGATGGCTCCAAAAATATCCATCTTCCTAGGCCTAGTTCTAGCCCATGGCAAGGATGTGCGACGGCTAAGGGCCTAGACCGAAGGGGGGCCCAAGATTTTTTATGCGCAGCAGCAGGCATGGTGCCTTGGTCGCGAGCGCTGAGCGCGAGGCCGAGGAGATCGATCCTGATTGTATCGATCGATCATGAATTAGACCTGACTCTCTGTCTCTCTTGTCTCTTGTTGTCTCGCCTCTCGCGACGCTCGCCAATACGCCCAACCCAGGTTGGAGATCACCGAGTCGCCATGACGCCGTCTCATCTATTCTGCTCTTCTCCAGGCTCTTCTCCGTAAGGGACACAATCCCTCACGGCCTCACCTAATCCTTCTAATTAATCTGCTACTCAAATCCCTTCTTAACAAAAATATTTGTCTACAATCTGCTGCTAGCGACTCAAGATTTTTTAATCCGCTGCTCTAATCCCTTCTAATTAATCTGTGGCCAGATGTCTATAAATATTTAAAAGCATATAACCACACGTTTAGCGTTATAATTTTAAAGATTACAATTTGATGTAAATTCCATCACATTAATCTATGATAGGTGTTACGATGGGGAAGCAATTGTCAGGTGCTGCGAAAAAGAAGAAAAGAAAGAGAGAGAATCAAATTATTGAATCACAAGAGGTGCTTTAAATAAGTTTTTTCCAACAAAATGTAGTGTTGATGTCAACAACAATAATCAAAGGCAAGAATCTAATCCCGGCATTTTTTTATATCTAAATATCACAATGCGTTAGTGCTTGACAATTATTTATAGACATCTCGACTATGAACATGTGGTTATATGCTTTTAAATATTTTGCAAGTGACATTGACACATATATCATCTATATATCTAGTTATACATACATATATATATTGTCATTAAGGGTCCTTTGGCCGACTTCGCCCAAGGGTCCCGAAAAATATAGAGCCGGCCCTGAATCTTCCACCACGTTTAAACATTGTTTTTAGTCAAGTAATTGACAAGAAACTCTTAATGCTTGCCACTAATGACTAAAAATTGAAAAGATATGCAAAACTTTGCTTTGAATTCTGTTGTGCAAGAAATCACGCTTTTTAATGTGAAATCAGGAGTCATAATGAAGGTTTTTGAGGAAGTCCACACGACCAAGTAATTGTGGAGTCAATTCCAGGCGTCAAAATCCGTAACCACCTATGGTACAGGCAGAGCCTGCCGTATCGTCCGCCCGTACCATGTGGCAGCGGCTCCGTCTCGTCAAACCCTACAACTTTCTTGAAGACGCCTATATATTTTGAGGTCTCAGCCGCCGTGTAGAAGGCCGCCATTCCCAGATTGCATCACAACACCACCAAAGGAGATCCATGCCATTATTCATCCATTTTTCATTCATTGTTCATCCATCCATCATCCATCCCCTCCATTAGCCATAGCCATTGCTTTGTACTTTAGATCTCCTTGTGATTTTGCAACCATTGTAAGAATATTTGATTTCAATCTAAGTATTTTGCACAATATTTTCTATCCTTGATCTTATTGTTATGAGTGAGTGGTCCTCACGGGTTGTGGATTGGGGACAAACTCGCAGCGATTATGTGCAGCTAATTCATGGGAGCATTGTGTATTGTTTGAAATAGCAATTTATATATTTTGTTTCTTGTCTCGATCTGTGGACTTGTAGGTACCCAATATCCCATAGATTGATAAAGGATTGAGGTGAGATACTTGGCTAGCGGCGATCTCATAGGAACCCCAGTGACAAAGGGTAGTACGGTCTTTGCTTAGCTCCCCATTCGAGATCATAACAACATCATCACTTAATGCTTTGATCTATTTTTACACTTAATAATCATTTGTAGCCCGTTGGTTCGTGGTGCACTCGATTGGATTACAAGACTTTTGCTATGCCCGCTGCATCACGGGGGTTCTAGTATATTAGGATGTGTTGCCCACAAGAGATTATCGCTATTGAAACTTTATCACGTGACTGTTCTTATTATTATCTTTTATCCCATATGATGTGTAGCTGCAGGTGGATCTTCAACCATGGGCTATCTCCATCCATTCATTCAACCCACTATAAAAGTAAACTAGATTGGTCTGGTAAACAAAGGTAAAATAAAGAAACAAAGTCTTGTAGACGTGTCCTTTTATTTCCTTTTAGCATTGCTTTCCAAGGTTCGATTAAACCTAGGTCTTCTATGGAAAAAGCTATTATACTACATCCGTGAATACGGATCAAAGGTATCAACTACCACAAATAGAGAATCATGGCCTATTTTTGTTTTAGGCAAACCTAGTACAAAATGCTTATATCTTCCTATGGTGTAGTAGGCGCGGGTAATGAAGTATAAAAACCACGAGGTTTCAACTTAGGCTTGGGCATGTTGCATGTAATACATCGTTTCACTAACCTGTCCACATCACACCTCATTTTTGGCCAATAAAAGTGATCAACGAGCACGAGTAGCGTCTTCTCATGCCCAAAGTGACACATCAAACTGCCTGCATGTGATTCCTACAACAATAAAAAAACACAGATTATTTTGGAACACATAGCTTGCTAGCACGAAACAAAACTATCATGGATGTGATATTTATCCCATGCTTTCCCATTAGTGTACAAGTTATATGGTGCCGCAAAAGCATGATTAGTAGCGTACAACTCATGCAAACTCACTAAACCAAGAACTTTAATATCTAGTTGTGTTAACAACATGTTTCTAGATAGAGCATTAGCAACTACATTATCTTTACCCTTCTTATGTTTATTTATGTATGGGAAAGACTCACTGAACTCAACCCACTTAGCAAGATGCCTATGCAAGTTAGATTGAGCTTTCAGATATTTCAAAGCTTCATGATCAAAATGTATGGTAAATTCTTTTGGTCACAAATAATGTTGCCAAACCTCAAGAACTCTAATAAGTGCATAGAATTCTTTATCATAGACGGGATAATGCAACCATGCACTACATAGTTTCTCAGAAAAATATGCAATAGGATGACCCTCTTGCATCAACACACCACAAATTCCTATGCCACATTCAATCTCAAATTGCTTATTAAATCTGGTAGTGTAAGCAATGATGCAGAAGTTAACAAACGTTTTACCTCATCAAACGCATGGTCTTGGGATGCACCCCATGCAAATTATAGACCTTTCTTAGTTAGCTCATTTAAAGGTGCATCAATAGTACTAAACTCCTTCAAAAAACATCTATAGAAACCAGTAAGTCCATGAAAACTTCATACTTGAGCAACATTCATGGGAGTAGGCCAATTCAGAATAGCTTAAATTTTAGACGAATATACCCACAAATATGACCTTGTCTTTGCAAAATGTGCACTTCTCAAGATTACCATACAGTTTAGCATCACACAACACCTGCAAAACTTGTCTAATATGATCACTATGCTCAGATTCATTGCGACTGTAGATTAATATGTCATCAAAATACAAAACCACAAACTTGCCAGTAAAATTTCTCAACACATGTTTCATTAATCTCATGAAAGTACTAGGTGCATTAGTTAACCCAAACGACATGAATAACCACTCATATAAACCAAATTTTGTTTTAAAGGTTTTTTTCCATTCATGCCCTTCCTTCGTCCTAATCTGATGATAACCACTGTGAAAATCTATCTTAGAGGAAAAAGCAGCACCACTCAATTCATCTACTCCCTTTGATCCATAATAAGTGTCGCTCATCTAGTACAAAGTTTGTACTAGCTTAGTACAAAATGAGTGACGAGGGTTTAACTCATCAATGCCCATTGTTATGGACTTGAGTTTTGGAGAAGGAGGGAGCGCTGGAAGCATCAATCGGCTAGCAAACAAGCACACAAGGACGCAAGGTTTAACCAGGTTCAGGCCTCGTAGAGGTCCCTACTCCTGCCTGTCTGCTCGTGGAATTAACAGAGGAATCGAAGATTACAATGGTGCGTAGATGCAATCTGGCAAGGGTTGTGGAAACTAGGGTTGCGTGTGTCCTCCTCACCGCCCCCTCCTAGCCTTTATATAGATAGGCTAGGTCTCGGGTGAGTCGAGTCGGTTCTGAGTTAGGGTTTTCCCTTTAAACTTTCTATCTTTAGCTTCTTCTTGTTCCGCAAGCAATTGAGAGTCCATAGGTTACTCGAGTTCTCCATTTGGGCCTTGGCAATGTCATGGGCTTCCGCTGTATTCAGGCCATATATACCAAGCTCGAGTACCTGTAGAGTATACCCATGTCAGTAGCCCCCGAGTGTCCAGTGGAATCGTAGATTCGACTGGACACTTTATGAAGCCTTTCGAGTGCATGACTGAGTATTTTTTTTCGACTGATCTGTTTGTGTCATAAGGATTGTTGATGTGCGTGCCTAATTTTACCGATGTATCGGTATCAGTTAACTACCTTAGGGTAAAACAACACAATCTACTCGAACTCGAGTCCCCGGACTCAAATTCAGAAAAGTGCTGGTGTAATTCGACTCAAGCCGCGGAGGTCTTACAGGAGTCGAATTCTAGTATATGGGTGTGAGCACTCGACGCGTCCGTCAAGGCATGTTCATCGTTCCTGTAGGCACGGATATATTTCTGGTAGTGGGCAGCGAATGCGTTGCCAGGCCTTATTCAGGTCTTGTCTTCACACTGTAAGCGCGGCATCCGAATTTTGTCATCGCGGAGATGATTCGGGTGACCCAGGAGACGCAGTCTCTTTGTAGGGAAAAATCATGAGGCGGTGTCGCCATAAACTTTGAGTGTGGATGTTATCGACACATAGTACGACGTACAAATAATCATAGGGTGCGCGACCAGCGCTCCCTATGGGAGTAGCCCCCGAGTGCCTGGTTGAGTCGAAGACTCAGGCAGGGACTAAAGAACTTTTGCGATTGTTGTCGTCTTTTGTTTGATGGTTTCAGTCGAATTTATTTCCGGCGCTCCCTATGGGAGTAACCCATGTCCATAGTCGAATCGCAGATTCGAGTGATTGGGTATGCTTTGAATATCCATATTCCTGCAGAGGAGAAAAGGAAAAAGAAAAATTCGTAGGGTGCGCGACCAGTGCTCCCTATGGGAGTAGCCCCCGAGTGCTTGGTGGAGTCAAAGACTCGAGCAAGGACTCAAGTAGTCGAAGTCTTCTGCTGCTCAATTTTTGATGACATCAGTGCTGACGATGTGATGATCTCAGTTGCCCGCGTGAGCGGGTTTGACGAGACGTGACGAGCGGTGGGTCCCATTTTCTGACCCTGACTTGACCAGGCATGCGTAATCTTTGTTTTAACTACGCCTCCTCGATTTCCGCGCGTAATGGGGGTAGTGGGGACGGTTCGTGCTTCAGGTTCTCCACGTGTCGATCACGATGGGCGCCACGCGTCTGATAGGTTTTCTGCTGGCCATTGGATTACATCTTCCAGGGGGTTAAGTAGCAGTGTTGCAACGGTAATTTTTCCCATCTGCTCTTTTCTTTGCCTTTGACTTCATCTCCATTGTTGCTCCTCTCTGCCTCCGAGAGTTTGTTCCGTTCACGGTGCTGGACCAACTCCGTGTTTTCCCGAGCTATTTTCTTCGCTCTCATCGCCACCACAAGATGGGGAAGAAGAAGGGAGGTGCCGCCGCTGAGTCCGCCACCACTACTGTCACTTCAAAGAAGAAGGGTGGCTCCACCGCTGCGGGCACCAGCACCGCCGTCGCCGGGAAGAAGAAGGGCACGGGCACTCACGTCACCAATGGCGCGTGGCGCGCGTCCATTATCAGGTCATCTGAGCTTCGTCTCCTGTGCCAAGACGGAGTTCTGTCTCCCGCGGTCGGTGACTCGCGAGTCCCAGGTGGTGAGGTAACCCCTCGTCCTCCTGCTGGTTTCCGGGTGATGTTCCTAGCGTTCATCATCCGCGGTCTTTCTCTGCCCCTGCAGCCTTTCTTCAGGGGCCTCCTTTGTTTCTATGGGCTCTAGTTGCACCAGCTATGCCCCAACTCCATCCTCCATATTGCTTGTTACATTACACTTTGCGAGTGCTGGCTTGGAATCGAGCCACACTTTGGTCTCTTCAAGCGTCTCTTCAAGCTAAAGCGCCAGTCGGCGTCTGGCTCAGTAGTCTATGATGTAGGAGGCTGCGGTATCCACGTCGACTCCTCCGTCACGTATTTTGACATCAAACTCATGGCGTCCGTCCAAGGGTGGAGGGACAAGTGGTTCTACATCCGCGAGTAGAAGGCCGATGGAGACCACTTCGGACTCGCGCCTTTTGATCCTGTAGCGCCGTGCAAGAGTAGGCGCTCCTAGAAGAACGTGGTGATGCCCGACGAGTCTGAGGAGACAGATGTGCTGTACGAGCACGTTTGCGACCTCGAGATTCGGATGGGTAAAGAAGAGGGAGGCTTCGCCCTTATTCACACGTGGTTGCGCCATCGCGTCCAGCCCCTGCAGGCCAGAGTCCACCCTATGTTCCAGTGGGCTGGCGCGGACGATGTCACTCGCGTATCTGCCGATGGCATTTCCGCGAGTGAAGTAGATAAAAGGGTGCGACTGGTCACCAAGTACACCGCCAAGGATGTGCTCCCCAGTGAACCAGTCGTACCTCCATTCGATGCTGCTAATCCTCCTCTTGAGGTACGGTTGTGCTATGAAGTAGCTTTGTTTGGCGAATGCTTCTTTTTTCTTGACTTGTGCTGACTTGTTTCCTGTATGCAAGATTGTAAGGTGTCTCCCTGTATGCCCCCTCTTCCCGAGGGGGTTATTCCTTGTGAAGCTTTAGAAGAGGACGAGTCTGAGTCGACCGTCCCTTGTGAAGAGGAGGAGGAAGCCCCCGAGTCTAGAAGTCTGGATACTCGCAAGCGTTCGCGCATCGAAGATTTGGATGCTTCATCTCCTTCGACTCCAGAAGGCCCAGCTATTGGTGCGGAGTCGCCGATACCTGCCGTTCCTGTGAGTGTTGTGGCGCCATCTTCCCGCAAGAAGATGCGGCTGCCGAAGGAGTCGTCGTCGGAGTCGGAGGGCCAAACCTTTGATTTTGACAAGTTTGATTGGTAAGTATATAATTCTTCTCTTGGTTCTTTTTTGGATTTGCATTTTCCTGGGTTTGGTTTTGTGCTACAGTCAACCGGCGTCGTCATCTTCTGGCGACATCCAGTTTTTGAAAGAATCTGGAGTCGTGGACTCCAAGGCCAAGGAAGTGGCTGAGCGGACTCCTTCCCCTCCATTGGCGGCCCACTCTAGGCACAATTCATCAAGTTCTCCACACGACGTGGAGCACTAGATGGTTGTCCGTATGACTGCGCGTCAATCGACTTCGGAGTCACTGGAGGATCACGTATGTGTGATGTTGCTTTTTTTGTTTTTTGCAGTCGAATTTATCATCCATACCATCTGCTGATCTTTTGTTGTTTCTCCTGTAGCAGCTCATTGTGAAGGAAGCTGCTCGCCTAGCGGAGCAGGTGCTTGCAATGGGTCGCTAGCATGCAATGCTGGACAACCACCATCGCGTGGTTGAAAGTGAGTGTTTTTTGCTTCTTCTTCTTCTTCTTCATCCCTGTGATATACTCGGCTGACGATCTGTCTTTGTTTGTTTCACAACTGAGCATAATGCACTCCTTCGTGATGCCGCTTCCCTCGAAAAGGCGATCACCGCGGCGGGGAAGGGTCGCGATGAGGCAGTCGCGGCGCTTGACGAATCTCGGAAACACAAAGAGGATTTGCGCGCCTCCATCGTGTCTAGGGATAAGTTGTTCGAAGAACAACTCTTCTCGATTGCCAAAGCTCTTTCAGGTAATCCTTCATCTGGATTTCCTTCGTGTCCCTTCTTTCGAATTTTTTATTGTGCTAACTTTTTGTGCCAACACTTTTCTCTTGTGTAGATGCCGGCGGTCTGAGCTTCGACGCCCAGGTGCTCTGTCGTGATGATGCCTTGGTAGGTGCCGTCGTGGCAGTCGAAGATTGCAGTGCTTCCATCCAGGGGACGCTGATCAAGGCCAAGTGCGTACTCAGTCGCCTCCGTGAGGAGCTGGCGCCCAAAGCTGAGTTAATCGAAAATGTAGATGATCCGGTGGAGTCCCTTGCTGGAGGCATTCCTGCAGGCTTCAAGAACTCACTCTGTGCGATTGGTGCTTCTATGTCACTCGTGATGGTTCAAGCCCATGGAGTCGAGGTTGATCCTGTTGTGGTCTCCAAGGCAATGCCTGTCAGCACGGATGGCCAATAGGTAGTTTTTGATCCTTTTGCAACTGCCTGTGGCAAGTATGGGCTGCAGCTAATCAACACAGTCACGAAGTACTCTGAGGAGCTGCAGCGAGCCAAGAAGGCGGCGAAGGCTGTGGCGTCAGGGGCCGGTGGGAAGTCTGTGGCGTCTGATACTGCCACAGACTCGATGAGGCCCACGAAACTGAAGTCTAAGTCGAAGAAGCTGGTTGCTCCTCAGTAGTCATATTTGTAATAGTTAATAGCTTGACCCCTTTTGTCTTGAACATGCCGTTGGCGGGTGTATCTATTGATATTTTTTTATGCTTGAATGCACTTTGAGTGTTTTCCCATGTATTGCTTGGTCTTCTTATTATCTCTTGCTTGGCTTGTGATAGGGCACATCGAGTGGTTGTTCGAGTGAACCTCAGAATATGCCATCCACTGATGATACCTTAGCACAGTCGCGCTAAAGGGTGGATGAGCTGTCTCTGCTCTCACGACTCCGTGACCGCGTGAAGCAGTTGGAGCGCGAACTGCCCGTGCTCCGTGGTAACTCGGATGTATGGAAGTTGAGGGCGGAGAAGGCCGCTGCCCGAGAGCAATATCTGCTAGGGGAGGTGACGCAGCTAGGCGACCAATTCAAGTGTTAGCTTTCTTCTTCCTTATCTTTTCTTGTAGCCAGTCGCGGTAGTTCATTGTCTTCATACTTTTGCCTTTGCTTGGTATAGTTGTTAGTGCATGCCATCCACAAGATGAGAAGGACAGGATTGCCGTTCGCATGAATGACCTGACCCAAGAGCAGCTTCGGTAGTGGGTATACAGGTGGATCATGATCGCGCAATCGCACTGGCGACCCTGCAGGATCGTGCCTCATGAGTGCTTCATTTCCTGAAGAAATCGCAATCATGCTTAAGGAATATCTATCAGATGATGTTTCTGCTGGACGTTGTTCCATCGAGCCTGCTGGCCCTTCTTGCAAAATTTCAAGACTTGAGTGCAGTCCGTGAGTGTGTACGGAAATAGTTAGTGGCTGGTGCCAAGGCTGCTCTGTCGCTGGTGCGACTGCACATGCCCGATGTGGATGTTGCAGCGATTGCTGCTGGACCGCCAGCGCCGCCAGCAGGTTTGACTTGGAACATGGTTCCTCACTACTAGGCGGTGGATCGCCCAGCGGAGGAAATTGTCGACTTCTTTGAGGAGCAGACAAACGTTCTTTTATTGCAAGAGTAGTTTAGTTTGTATCCTGCACATAGTTGCACCAGTGTTGTAAAGTTCATATATATGCTGTGTATAATTGATTGACATTGATGTATATAAAGAGCTTGTTAGCTCGTATGTTTTGCGAGTGCGTTGCACTATGCAATTCCTTTTCATTAGCCTGACTTGTGTTTATCTCAGCACCTTGCCAACCTGTCAGGTGCATTGCAACTGGGTTGGTGTTTGTCAAGGGTTCGATTAGTGCGTCAGCTACTCAGGATATCGCGTTGGTTCGTAGAACAAATGTGTATAGGGTGGCGCAGCCCCCGAGTGGATAAATTGCAAAAAATAAATAAAAGAACGCAGAGTTTGGGGTACTTAGCTTTATTTATTCGTAGGATAGTACGAGGTACAATGTGTGGCTAAGTAGCCTTGGCCGAATAGCCTTATTTGCAATGTAAAAATAAAAGACGACTAAGGGTAGAAGCGCAACATTCCAGGGGTTGGAGTACGCGACTCCTGTCTCGAAATCTTTAAGGCGATAGGCGCCACCTGGGATTACTTCTATAATCACGTACGGTCCCTCCCAGGGGGACTCGAGCTTGAGATGCCCTTGTTGTTTCAGTCGCAGGACCAGGTCTCCTTCGACGAAGGACTTGGGGCGTAGCCTTCTGCTGTGGTAGTTGCGTAGGTTCTACTGATAGATCGTTGATCTTTCCGCGGCGATTTCCCGTGCCTCATCAAGGAGGTCGACAAAGTCTTCGAGTGCAAGAGTTGATTCCTGCTTGCTGTAAGCGAACACTCGCGGTGCTTTGTATCATACCTCTGTGGGTAGCACCGCTTTAGCACCGTGCACCGTGAAGAATGGGGTGTAACCCGTGACACTGTTTGGGGTTGTGCGTAGGCTCCAGAGTACTGATTGCGGCTCGTCTGGCCAGCATCCTGCGGCTTGTTCGAGTGTCCTAAGGAGTCGCTTCTTGATTCCACCACAAACGAGCCCATTGGCCTTTTCGACCTGACCGTTGGTCTGTGGATGAGCTACGGAGGCATAGCTTATGTTGAGTCCCAGGTTCTCGCAGAATTCTTGGAACTCCTTGGAGGTGAAGTTCATCCTGTTGTCCGTGATGATGCTATGTGGCACTCTGAAACGATAGACGATGGACTTGAAGAACTTGACTGCGCTGGCTCCTGACTGATTAGTCACCGACATGGTCTCTATCCATTTGGTGAATTTTTCGACTGCGACCAAGAGGTAGACGTAGCCTCCTCACGAGGACTTTGGGAGCTTGCCGACCATGTCGAGTCCCCATTGCACGAAGGGCCAGGCCAATGGAATTGGCCAGAGCTCCCCGGCAGGTGCGTGTGGTTTGTCCGTGAATCGCTGGCTAGCGTTGCATTTTTGGACGATGTCCTTGGCATCACGCATGGCCGTGGGCCAGTAGAATCCAGCTCGTAGAGCCTTGGCAATGAGGGCGCGAATGCCGGCGTGGTGTCCGCAAGTCCCCTCATGGATGTCAAGGAGAACAGCTCTTCCATCAGCGTTTGAGACGCACTGTTGGAGTACTCCTGTGATGTTGCGTTTGTATATTTAGTCGTTGATGACGGCGAATGCCTGGATCATCGTGTGATTTGTCGCGCGTCAGTCGGGTCGTCGGACAGCCTCTTGCTGAGAAGGTATGTGATGTACGGTTGAGTCCAAGATGGCTCGATCATCATGACACTCATCGGTCCTTCGAGACCTGTGTCAAGCTCCAGGTCGTCGGGTGCCATTCGCTCATTGGGCGGTGCAGCCCCCGAGTCTGTTGTTGCACTTGTTTTATTCGCTATGGCCTTCGGCTTGATGGAGTGTTCGTAGATACGCTCGAGAAATACCCCAAGTGGTATGGGGGCGCAGGTGGAGCCAATGTTGGCGAGTGCATCTGCCTCTTTATTGCTTTCGCGGCCTATGTGCCGCAGCTCGCAACCGTCAAAGTCCCCTTCGAGTGTGTCGTAGAGGTCGCGGTAGGCGATCATATTGTCGTTCAGTGTGTCACACTCGTGCATTGTCTGGTTGACGACCAGCTTGGAGTCGCCATATATTATGAGCCTCTTGGCGCCGCACGCTTTTGCCATCCTCATCCCGTGTAGCAGGGCCTCGTATTCAGCTTCGTTGTTTGAGGCGGTGAACTGCATTCGCAGAATATACTTCATCTTGTCTCCCTGGGGCGATGTCAGTATGACACCTGCGCCAAGTCCGTCCTTTCGCTTGGATCCGTCGAAGTGCATTGTCGAGAGGTAGGACATATCTGGTTTTTCAGGGAGCTAATTCTCCATCCAGTGCACGAGGAAGTCAGGGAGAACTTGCGACTTGATTGCGTCGCGCTTTTCATATGTAATGTCTCGTGGAGACAGTTCAATTCCCCAAAGCGCGACTCGTCCGGTGGCGTCAAGATTGTTGAGGATATGTCCAAGTGGGGCATCATTGACCACCACGATTGGGTGTTCCTAGAAGTAGTGGCGCGGTTGCCTAGCTGTCATGAAGATGCCATATGCGAACTTCTGGTAGTGCGGGTACCACTACTTTGTTGGCGTTAGTACCTCACCGAGGTAGTAGACTGGGTGCTGTACCCCGTGGACCTTGTTTTCTTCGGCTCGTTCTACCACGAGCACCGTGCTGACCACCTGGTTAGTGGCGGAGATGTACAACAATAGTGGTTCTCTTTCGCGTGGGGTCACCAATACTAGTGAGGTGGACATCAGATGCTTGAGATCTTCAAATGCTTCATGTGCCTCGTTGGTCCATTCGAACTTGTCAGTTTTGCTGAGAAGTTGGTAGAAGGGCAGTGCCTTTTCGCCCATTTGGTGATGAATCGTTGGCCTTGGCGATTCTTGACTAAAGCTGCTGGACACCTCTTATGTTCTTCGGCTTCTCCATGGCAGTATGGCTTTTATTTTCTTCGGGTTCACCTTGATCCCTCTCGCGAAGATGAGATACCCGAGTAGTTCCCCAGATGGTATGCCGAAGGCGCACTTGTCCGGATTGAGCTTGATCCGGTAGCGGTCGAGGTTGGCGAAGGTTTCGTGTAAACCATCGATTAGTGAAGCTTCCTCTTTGGTCTTGATTATGATGTCGTCAACATATACTTGGATGTTGCGACCAAGTTGGTTCTTGAGGCAAGCCTGCATGCACCGCTGATAGGTTGCTCCTGCATTTTAGCCCGAAGGGCATTGTGTTATAGCAGAACACACCAAAAGGCGCTATAAACGCTGTTTTCTCTTGATCCTCCTCCTTCATTCGAATCTGATTGTAGCCTGAGTAGGTGTCGAGGAAGCAGAGGCGCTCACATCACGTGGTGGAGTCGATGATCTGGTCAATTCGCGGCAGTGGGAAGTGATCCTTTGGGCAGTGCTTGTTCAGAGAGGTAAAGTCCACGCACATCTGTAGGATATCCGTGTACTTTTTTGGTACTAGCACAGTGTTGGCGAGCCAAGTGCTTTCCTTGATCTCGCGTATGAATTTGGCGTCGAGGATTCTGTTGATCTCCATTCCGACCACTTTTGCTCTTGGCACAGACAGTCGCCGAATTGTTTGTTTGACTGGTCGTGCGTCTGGGTTGACATAGTGCGTGCTCGGCGAATTCCCTAGGAACTCCTGGCATGTCCGCTGGACACCAGGCAAAGATTTCCCAGTGCTCACGGAGGAATTTGACGAGCGCGAGTTCCTATGCGGGACTCAAGTTGTTGGCGATGAGGGCCGTCTTGGCGGGATCTGATGGGTGGACCTGCACTTTCTTCGTGTGCACTGATGAGTAGAAGGACAGGTCGGTGAACTTGGCCGGCTCAGGGGAGGCAGACTGTTGTTTGTCGACTCCTTCAATCTTTTGAGTTCTTTCTGCATGCCGAAGGACTGGGAAATTCTGTTGAATTCCCTGTCGCAACTGTCAGACCTCTCGAAGCTCCCATTGATTGTGATGATGCCGTTGGGGCCTGGCATTTTCATCTACAGATAGGCGTAGTGTGGCACTTCCATGAACCTAGCGAACGCGACACGTCCGAGGATGCAATGGTACTGTGAGGGCCAGTCGACGACTTCAAAGTCGATGCGTTCGCGTCGAAAGTTTTTCAGCGTGCCGCAGATGATGTTGAGGTTGATTTTGCCAAGGGGGTATACGCCCTTGACTAGGACGATGCTGTGGAATGTTGTGTCCGAGGCCTCTAGGCAGGTCAGAGGGATCCTCATTGCTCGCAAGGTACTTGCGAGAACATGAGGTTAATGCCGCTTCCGCCATCCATGAAGACGCGACTCATGTCGAAGCCTCCAATTTGTGCCTCGAGTACAAGGGGACAATGGCCTGGACGAGGTACTTGGCGCGGATGGTCGCACTTGTCGAAGGTGATACAGGAGTCGCTTCCACTGAGGTACTCAGTGGTGGATGGTGGTGAGTTTGTCGCCAAATTGACTTGGTGAGTGATGGCCTTTTACACTCGATTGGAGGGGCAGCCCTTTTGGATCATCATGGTGCCCATGGCCCATGGGTACGGCTCGACTCCGTGATGCTGGTCAGGCGCAGCTGTGGTTGGCGGTGGTCCGGGTGGTGGTGGAGGAGCTCCATGTGCCACAGCGCCTGGGGTGGCCCCATAGCCCCTGTTGACCGCACCGCGATTCATCCGAGCCAGACCCTCATGAAGTTTGAAGAACTCGCGACAGTCCTTGAGAAGGTGGCTAGATTCCTTTTTGCATCATGCTTGTCGATGTAGAAGTGCACGGTGCATTGCCCGGACAGCTTATCCTCAATGGATGTTGCGGGTGCCTCGTCGTGAGTGCGGTGCTGCCACATTTGCGTGGTTTTTCCGGAGTCGTGGTGTCCACCGCTGCGGTAGCCACTGTTGCGGTTGTCGTCACGTCTATCGGTGTAGCCGGCTGCGACCATGTTGACATCGTCGCGGTCATCGTAGATGTGCATTCGACGTTTGCTTCGGCGATCGCGTCAGCGGTCGAGTTCTGCTTCATCGTTGGAGTGAACGCGATTTTTCACCGAATCTTCTCCATCTGCCCACTGATTCGCGATTTCCACCAGGTGGTCAATGGTTTTGGGCTTCGAGCGGCCCAACTCCTCCCTGAGCTCTATGCGATGAACGCCGCCATTGAATGCGTCAATTGCCTGGTCCTCCGAGATATTTTCCGCGGAGTTCTTGATGATGGACCACCTCTGGATGTATGAGCATAGCGATTCGCCCGACCTTTGCTGGCAGCATCTCAGCTCTTTGATTGATGCGGGCCTTATGTAGGTGCCCTTGAAGTTACGCACAAAGATGTAGACCAGCTCATCCCAACTGCGAATGGATCCGCGTGGGAGGTTACTAAGCCAAGCTCGGGCGGCGCCCTGCAGCTGTAGCTGTAGGCATTGCATGGCTATGCTTTGACTCCCTCCATGGAGCCTGACGGAGGAGATGTGGTCTTCCAACCAGATTTTCGGGTCCTGCAGGCCATCCAACTTTGGGTTTTCCGATGGGAGCTTGAACCCCTTGGGCATTCTCTTTTGCCTGATGGCCCTGCTGAAGCATCTGGCGCCACAAACTCCACGTCTTTGTCTTCTGAGTCAGTTGATCGGGCGCGTCGCGCCCTTGACTTGTCAATCTTGCGATGCGTGATGTCATCATGTGCGTCGTAGTCATGGTCGTGTTGCCGTGAGCGGCAACGTCGAGACAGATCGTGACTGTCGTCGCTGCATGAGGGCGAGGAATAGCGTTTTGCCAGAGCCTTGTTTTTCATCGGCTCCAGCGTTGGCTCTTTGTCGAGAGCAGCCTTGATTAGCCCCAAGCCCGCGATCGTTGATCGGTGCATGGCAGCTCGAGGATCTCCAGCTGGCGGCTGGTTATTGAGGAGGTAGATGGCGGCCGCCGTTACCGTAGCTTGCGGCGTGTCGTGGTGGTGTCACGGCAGATGCCATGGATAGGCTAAAGGTGGGGACTAATACACGCTAGGGGAATCCAGGGAGGGATAGTGGAGTGATTCTCAACACAGAAGATTGTATTCCTTTCAAGTTTACAAGTGCTCCTAGAGCTGTATTGGCGAGAGGAGGAAGAAGAAGCTCTCTTACTCTCAACTACCGTCCCCCCTAGCATCTTAGCGAAATCTGTATCGAAGAAAGACCAACCAAAACTAGAACTCAACCCCTTCTACGGGAACCCTAGCCTCCCTTATATAGAGGGGGCTCGGTCTCTGCCTAGGGCATACGTGGAGGCATATTCCTAAGAATATGCCTCCTCTCAAAGTAGTAACCCGACCGAGGTGCTTTCCCCCCGCGTCATACATGCTTTAGCTACGTGAGCCTCTGCGGTGCCCGCGTCAGCCGACACGGGCGTCGTCACCCATGTCGGCTATGACCCGGTGGTCCTGCCCTTGCTTGCTTCGCTCATGCAGTGCGTACCGGGCCTTCTTTTTGACCAGAGAGATTCCTTCCTTCTCCCAGAAGCTAAACGGGACCCGGATCATGGTAGATCCGGCCACACCTGTTCCTACATACAAGCTAAACAAGCACTTCCGACTTACTCCTTAAGTCAGCTGAGACAATGTTAGGCGACCCCCCTTGGTCCGGGTTTCTCCGTGATCCGGCCTGCCTTGAGGTGACCCGGCCAACATCCGCTTTGACCCTGCCGACCTTCGGCTAACTCGGCCTTTATACCCCGGAGTGACCCTACCCGGGGGTATCCCCCCAACATTAGTCCCCGAAGCTGGTGCGGTCTTAGCTGCCTTGGCCGCTAAGGCCACATCAGGTTTATTTATGTTTGAGCCTTGTGTGTTTATTTCCGGGTTAGCTCTTTATCTCGGATTATATGGATTTATGTTCCCTTCGCACGTACCAAGTTTTCACTTGCTGGCCGGGTTACCACTTTGACTCGGATCTCATGGTTTTACTTTCCCTTTGCACATTCTAAGTTTTTACTTGCGGTCCGGGTTACCATGGTTTAATCCGGTCCTTGCTTCCTTCTCTCATACGCCAACCCACGTGGAGGCTAATCATTACGTTGCCTTATTTTAAGGGCCTGCACAGTAACCGCCGTAGTAATTGTCAGTTATCACTGTGCGTGGGTCACGTCACGCCTGCCTCCTCGTTTACCACATCTGTGCGTCACGTCACGCCTGCCTCCTCGTTTACCGCATCTGTGCATCACGTCACGGGATCGCTTCTGCTCTGTGGCCCTCTGTGTGGCTCCTCTACGATTGGCTGAGGCGTGTGATACAAAGCCACACCATGTTGCTTATTGGCAGGGCGCGATCCCACTCACCTTCTCAGGGAGTGGTTAAGTAGCAGAGGGGCGCACCCCTTAGAATTTTCCCTCTTCTGCGCCCCTCTGCCCGTTGCTCTTCTTCTTCATCTTCCTCGCGACCGCGCCGCCGCCAGTGCCCCTAGCAGCAGCGCCGCCGCCGCACTCTTCCCTGTGCCTCTACATCACAGCCACCGCTGCGCAACTTCCTCGCCACGGGTCCTCGCCAATCCAGGCCTCATATCCCCGCCGCCGCCAGCGCCAGCGAGGGTAGCAACTACGAGATGACGGAGTAGGAGCTCGTTGTCGCCGAGCAAGAAATGGAGGAGGACGCCGCTGCGGCGGACCGTGGCGCGTGGGCCGGATCATGGGCCTGTCAAGATGACCTTGATTGGCTCTACCGGACCAGACACATTCCTGTCGGCGTCACCGCTCGTCTCCCCTCCGCCGAACTGGCCCCCTCACCCAATCCGGGTGAGTTCGTCGTGTTCTTGTCCCACTTTCAACGAGGATTCGGCCTGCCGGTGAGCGATTTCTTCCGAGATTGGCTTAGCACCTACCACCTGCAGCCGCACCATCTTCTAGCCAATGCTATCACCTCTCTCTTTGCCTTTGCTTCTACGATCGAAGGCTACACCGGACTGTGGCCCACGAAGGAGCTGTGGATCCGGTTCTTCGGCCTTCATCGTAACGTCATCCCCAATATCCAAGTTGAATCCGAGGACAAGCAGCTCACCCAATTCGGAGCTGCGTCCATCTCACCCCGGAGGACTTCCATTTTCCCCCGGGTCACTGGGCTTGACTCCTGCAAAGGATGGGCCCGGACCTTCTTTTATGTTCGGAACTCGGGCACCGAAGATTTGATTTGGTTCCTCCCCTACACTCCGGGTCCACCTGATCCGGAATTCTAGGAGGAGGTCTCCAAGAAGCCCACGGCTCTGGCAAACCAAGTTAACAAGAGGTTCACGGAACTGAAGAAACTCGGATTTCGCAACGAGGATGCTATGATCACGTTCGTGCGCAACCGAATCTCTCCCCTCCATAAGCGCACCCACAAGGTGTGCCACATGAGTTTCGGCCGCGACCCCAACCGGACCTCCTCCTTCGAGCTGAGCAACACGGAGATTTTTCGCCGGGTTAAGGCTCTCTTCACCACCCCCAAGGATTTCTCCGCCGAATGGACGTGGGGAATTGAGCACTTCGTGTGACAGGCTCCCTCCTTGATAAGCTTCAGGGCAAACTTATTTCGGATCAAATATGTGTCAGTTTTTGTTGTATATTTGACTCTGTTCTTCATGCTTTCTCTCAGCTGTTCCTTCAGCAAACTCTGGAGGATGGTACGGATCCGACCCTTAAGTGGGCGCCGGACCGAGAAATCCTGGATGAGGAGGAGCCGGACCAGGAGATGTTTCTCCCTATGACCGACGCTACAAAACGACCCAGCGGTAAATTCTCTTCTCTTAGAGACTGGCCCGATGATGAGGATGACTCGGATGTTGACGTGATTGAACCTATTGAGGCTGACCCTCTTTCTTTTGCCTTTCCGGCATCAGCTAACCCCGGTGGGCATATCCATGAGGATCCTCCACTTGCTAAGGGCGAGCCGGTTCCGGTGGCGTCGAAGAAGAAGCGCGGAGATGCACCAAGTTCTTCCTCTGAACCTTCTCAGCCCACAAAAAGGCGAAAGAAGGCCGGAGACAAGACTGCCTCCAAGCCGGCAGGCAAAGCCCCGGCACGAAGGGCCCGGAAACCTAAGGAGGCCGAAACCTCGGATGCGTAAGTCATTTTTCATTGCGTAACTCACTTCTCCTTGCATCGTGGTAATTTCTCTTCTGACATTATTCTCTTCTTCAGGGCTCCGGTGGAGGTCCCTCAGAGCAGATCAAGCATCTCTTCACCACTTCGATCTGGCCCTTCTCCTCCTCGTGACGACGAGTCACGTCCGCTGAGCCCTATTCAAGAGGGTTCTGCGGCTGCTCCGGGTTCCGCACTACCTCGTCGAGAGGAACGCGACCTCAGAGCAGGAGGGGTCGGTCCAGCCGAGGCGACGGCGTCCACCACTTCGGTATAACCGCAACCAGCAGCCACCGAGTCTATCTCAACACCAGCACCAGCAGCAGTTCTATTACCAGCGACCGAGCCAGCACCAGCACTTGTTCCGGCACCAAGAAATCCAACAACAGCTCCAAGTCCAGCTACAAGAGCTCCAGTGCCAAGTTCTTCCGCCTCGTCCGAGTCATCTCAACCTCGGCGAGGAACTACACCAGCAGCTTCTAAGGGGAAATCCACTGCAGTTACTTCTTCCCAGCAAGCTAAGGGAAAAAAGGCTCTGGATGCCACCAAGTCTGCATTTGTCGAGGCTGGGCAGCGAACCCTAGCGTCGCTGCTTCCCAAGAAAGCTCCAGCAGCAAAGGATGTTCCTGTCAAGCCAACTGATGCGCAGCAGATGGTTCTGCATACCCGCCCAGCTCTTGCCTTGGTTGAGAGGAAAGTAGCGCACGCGAAGGGCTTGGTGGCACCCCATATGCCCACCGGTGAGCGGTACCCTCCGAGCCTTATTGAGTTCGTCATGAACTGGAATAAGGCGGAGTTCGTCCACAACGACGATCTCCCGGAAAAGTTCAGCCCCGCAGAATTTTCCGCCCAAATGAATACCGCCGCCAAGGCAATTAACCTCGCGGGGCGAATGATGGAGGTATGTCGTTTCTCCTTTACATGCTATAGATAATAACCATTAGTCCCCGAGCCTCCGGTGCAGTAGCTTGTTACTCAACCGGATGCTCATTAGAAAACTAACGTAGCTCCCTGTGAACTTCAAATATGCACACACCTAGAGCCGGGTTAAGTTCCACTTGGCCCGGGTCTTGTATACTTCGAATATGCACACACCTAGAGCCGGGTTAGGTTCCACTTGGCCCGGATCTTGTATACTTCGAATATGCACACACCTAGAGCCGGGTTAGGTTCCACTTGGCCCGAATCTTGTATACTTCGAATATGCACACACCTAGAGCCGGGTTAGGTTCCACTTGGCCCGGATCTTGTATACTTCGAATATGCACACACCTAGAGCCGGGTTAGGTTCCACTTGGCCCGGATCTTGTTCACTTCGAATATGCACACACCTAGAGCCGGGTTAAGTTCCACTTGGCCCGGATTTTGTACACTTCGAATATGCACATACCTAGAGCTGGGTTAAGTTCCACTTGGCCTGGATCTTGTATGCTTCGAATATGCACCAAGCTAATTTTACGCTGCTGTACTTTTTTCAGGTAACTACCAATCGCCGGAGTGCTGAATTCCAACGTCTGCTGGATACCCACAAGATGCTACCCGCAAAGCACGTTGCACTTATTACAGAACATGAAAAGAGGGGTAAGTTTCTCCCTTGGCACTTCTCCGTTTTTCTTCACCTTCTTCTGCCAAACTAATCTCCTCATTCGGTTTCTGCAGCTGGGGTGGAGGCTGAGAACAAGATCATGCAGAAGAACTTGGAGGAAATCAGGGGTATGTCCTCTTTTTATCCGACCTCGTAGTGTTTTCCATTTCCTCTTCTCCTTGGCTCGGCAAACATTCACTCCTCGGCTCTGCCGGGTCAACATACTATTTCAGCATCGCTTGAGGATAGTGTGCCCATGCCTGATATGATGCTGCTTTTTCTCGAACAAGCAGGACAACATCAAGCCGAGCTGAAGAAAAAGGATGATGAGCTCGCTCTCCTCTGGACTAAGGACAACGAGATTGCCAAGGTCAAGGCTAAGATGGAGAAGATGAAGGCCCAACACCAAACCGAGCTCCAAAAGGTTGGCCAGAACTTCACAGAAGAGCGTGAGCGCCTTACTCTCCAGATCTCCAAGGACCAGGACCTACTCAAAGAATCTGACATCCAGCTTGGGTTGGCAAACGCTGAGCTTGAGCAACTTCGCAAGAGACGCGATGACTGCATCAAGGAGTTAACCCGGATCCTCAGCCACTTATCACGCAAGTTCCTTCCGACCTACTTTTCCGGGTTGCTTCATATGTCTTTCCTTTACCTTCTTCCCTTGTCTGGCTTCCAGGAAAATTTCCTGAGAGCATCACTATTGCAAGCACAGCAGTTGCAGATTTTCGCCAAGCGAGGGGTACTCCTGCCTCTCCTGCTGGTGAGGAGGTTCCTTATGACATGGAGGACCTGTTGGTCAGCTTGTCATCTCGCGTGGAGATCATCAAGAATTACGGCAAGGATATCCTCAATGTTGTAGTTCGCATTTTCAACACGTTCTGGCCCGGAGAGAGTAGCCCGGAGACCACCGCGATTCTCATCGAGAAGCTAATGGAGACTGAGACCCAGCTCGATCTCTGGAGAGAATCCGCTGGGCGTGCCGCAGCTGATACTATCCTTCACCACATACTCACGTGGTATGAGAAGATCGACCTCAGCCTCCTTACACGTCGGCGCACCGGATCCAGATGGACAGATGACCAGGAGTGGGTAGCTCAGCGCCAGGCTTGCGCCTACAGCCTCGTCGAATATTCTCCTATCCATGACTGGGTTGAAGGACCAAGCTTCCTAGAATCCGCTGGGGACGAGAACACTGAGAATGCTGAAGATGGGTCGGATGAGGACGAATAAGGTGATGCCTCAGATATTGAAGACAGCGACGAGGACGTCGAACTTCCTCCTCCTGCTGCTCCTTAGGTCAAAAAACTTGAAAATTTATCAGATCCCCGGTATGCCGGGTGCAACTGTATGCTGTATATGTGATATTTTCCTACTACGTTTCTATGCCGGATTAACTTGGGCGTAGTCCCCGAGTTTCATTTTCTTGTTCGTCCAACCCTCTGGCTCGGTCCGTGTCTACCTTGATTCGGTTTTACGACTTACGAATCCGAGCTTCAAAAATTGTTTTAACAATACTTAGAAACTTTTAGGCTTAGCTCAAAATAATTCAGCATAGTAACTTGAAAATAAATACAGGGTTAGTCCGAAAAACAAATGTTAGCTCGAATAAATTCGTTTCCTTAGTCGTTTTTCATGTGCTACGCAATTCCAAACTTGTTCTCTTGCTTGCCATGGAGCCAATTCTTGTTGGACAGCAGCAAGTCGAAGAGTTGGGTTTTTAGTGCTCACACATTACTAATCCGGGTTAAGTAGAACAACTTATTCCAGCTAACGTACGAGAGATAACAACAATAATTATTAAGGCAGTCCCCGAGTTACTGCTCGAGGCGCTGCTATTTCATTGATAAGCTCATTGCCGACATACATACGGACATATGAGACGACTCGGATACATACACTTCTTAGCTAAGTGTAGAAGGGACGAAGTAGTGCTACATTCCATGGTCGCTTAGATTCCTCTCCGGACCTGACCGCCTTGTTCTTTTCCTGTGGCTTTGCATCTATAAGATAGTAAGAATCATTGTGCAATGCTTTGCTCACAATGAATGGCCCTTCCCATGGGGGGGATAATTTATGCATGCCAGTAGTACGTTGTACCAACCGGAGCACCAGATCGCCTTCCCGAAAGACTTGGGGGCACACTTTCCGGCTATGATAGCGTCGGAGATTTTGCTGATATATGGAGGATCTGGACAGTGCCAATTCTCTCGCTTCTTCCAGCAGATCAACATCATTTTGCCGGGCTTCTTGCACTTTGGCTTCTGTGTATTAGGTGACCCTAGGCGAATCATGCTCTATGTCGGCTGGTAATACAGCTTCTGCCCCATATACGGAAAAAAGCGTATAGCTTTGTTGATCGATTCGGAGTTGTTCTTAAACTCCACAGTACCGCTGGTAGTTCTTCTATCCAGCACCCCGCTGATCTTTGCAGCGGCTCAATGAGCCGGGGTTTTATCCCGGATAATACTAATCCGTTGGATCTTTCCACTTGTCCATTCGATGCGGGGTGGGTACTCAGGCTACGTCCAGCCGGATCTTCTTATCTCGGCAGAATCGCGCAAATGCTCCTTCAGCAAAATTTGTGCCATTATCAGTTATGATACTGTGAGGATAACCGTATCTCAAGATGATGTCTTTGAGCAATGTTACGGCCGTAGCTCCATCACATTTTCTTATAGGCTTCACTTCAATCCATTTTGTAAACTTATCCACCATAACCAAAATGTGTGTCATGTTTCCCCTTGCTAGTTTGAACGGGCCAACCATATCCAAGCACCATACGGCAAAGGGCCACGTAGTTGGTATGGTCTTGAGTTCCGACATTGGCATATGTGTCTTAGTAGCATATCTTTGACAACCATTGCATTTTCTCACCAGATCTTCCGCTTGTTCTAAGGCACTTGGCCAGTAAAATCCATGCCGGAATGCTTTTGCCACTAAGGCTCTGGATGAAGCATGATGGCCGCACTCTCCTTGGTGTATATCTCGGAGGATGTCAAGCCCTTCTTGCGGGTCAACGCATCACTGGAGGACATTGGTTACACTCCGTTTGTACAGCTCGGAATTGATAATTGTGTATGCTTTTTCTCTCCTCTGAGTTTGCCTGGCTAACACCTCCTCAGTGGGTAACGTTCCGTCTTTCAGGAATTGGAATATAGGCAGTGCCCAAGCTGGTATCGCTCGTGCAGGGAACACGTCCTCATCGATTTCCATCTGATCCACCGACATAACTTCATCCGGATCACGCTGAGCAGTCCCCGGGTCTAGCGAGGTAGTCCCCGGGTTTGCTGATGCAGTCCCCGGGTCTCGCGTGCCACCTCCCGTGTCAATGTCCATGGGCTCAGCTCCGGATTTCGTATCTTCCGGGACATAGATCGAGTCGGTTCCTGGGGACGGCCTGATAGATGGTTTTCTGAGGTGTTCCAATGCTACACCCGGTGGAATTGCCTGTCGGATCAATCCGAGCTTCGACAGCATGTCGGCAGCCTCGTTTCCACTCGGGGTACTATAACTACCTCGGTGAATTACGCTCCTAGTTACAAGCCTGGATGAACGGAAATGGTTGAAATAGTACGGTGGGGCCCAAATGCCACTCATAGGTAGACCTTTCGGCCGTCCCAACCATTTCCAAACATCGGGACAAGAACGGGCGGCGTAATCGGCAGGCGAAGGGATGAACTACATACACAAATGAGTATGTATGCAAGCCACCATACAACAGTACATCAGAGCCATTCCATCTAAAAAGAAAGGAAATATAGCAACGCCATACGGCAAGATCCAAATATCCTAGATAGATATAATAGTTTAGGATATCTCCTCATACATCAAACATCAGAGTATCAAGCGGAAGCGGAAGACAAAATCCGAGTACGGATAAGAAGCAAATCGTCATAATATGCCCCATAAATAAGCACATCCCGCCCACAGATCTCACGGATCCCCGTTCCTGGAATCTCTACACCGAATGATCGTTACCCACATCGTCCGTCTCTTCCACCCAGTATCCATCTTGCGAGTGTACATGTTCATCTGAACCAATAATTTATCGTGTGAGACCCTAGGGGTACTCAGCAAGTCTTTATGCCGCTAAAGGGGACACAACAGGGTAGCGCAATTGCAGCAAAAGATAAACCCTAACAATTCTATAGATACTCGCTAACCATCCGCCTAACCAGAGATAGACGGATGTCCGTGAATTAATAACAACAGTTATAACAGGTAATATTAACAGATCCATCCTCCTCCTCGCTTACCGACGAGGAAGCGGACGAACAACCCTCCATCCGTTGGCAGTTTTACTATCCATTCCGTGAGTATTGCACTATTTACTAGTCAGGTACCTAGTCTAGTCAAATTAAAAGCGGTACTTTAGTTATGCTTGTCTATGATCGAGAAACTGTGCTCCAAGTCGTCCATAACCGCGGACACGGCTTTGAAAGTTTTACCTGAGGGTGCACAAATAGCAACACACACTCGATCAACCTCGGAAAAATCAAATCAAAACCCAGCGAGGCATTCACGACAAAGCGATCAGGATTCAGAAATATTTCAGGGGCCACCCATTGAGCTACCATAGCGAAGTTAGCTGACTCGAGGCGGCCTCAAGGTTTGCGTCGGTGGCTGTATTTGGGAACCGAAAATGTGGTGGGCTTGTCGATACCGCGAAAACACTCGCTTACCTAAGCGATGCGTTAATGCAGTACCTCGCACAATTTAAATAAAGCAGTAAAGCATGGCATAAGTACAGGATAGTAAATAAAACCTTAAACTAGTTTGTGGCCCCAAGAAATAAGAATGAACAAGCTCTAGCTCAGGGGGGTTCATAAGCCTCCCGGATGTGGATAGCGCGAATATTCAAGGAACAGGAATCAAGTACTCGGGGTCCTACGGGACACAAGTGAGCCTGAAAAACCAAATAGCGAATATGGCTCACCGATGCCACTTTCATTAGTTATCCCATTACTACTCAGATTTAAGTTGTATAGGTACCTCGTTATCCATCAGACACTCACAAACCCTACACATGCTGTTCTACGACTCGCATGGCTCAAACAACTCCTGTAGTAATGGCTCATGGGATGGAGGAACAAGCTTCGATGGGGTTTAAAAGTAAAGGCTATGCAATACTTGGGATTCAGTTTAATGCAATCGCGACTCAATGATGCAAGAATAAGAAAGAGGCAATATGTACTATATGTATGCAAGCATGTGGTAGTGCTTGCCTGGCAGCTCAGTTGAAGCGAGAGAAGGATCTGGGTAGTGCTCCTAGTTCTCTTGGTATATCCCCTGCTCAGCGTCTATTCGAAGAAGAACCAAACAAACAAGGGCCAACATAAATAAAGTGCACAAGCATATGAATTAAATGCATCAAACTAACAATCATGCCATGATGAATGATGCACAATTTGCATGGCAATAGAGTAGCATGGCTTGGGTGAGGTGTGGGATACAAGAATAAACCATTTTATTGAGTTTTGGCCCCATTTTATTCTCATATTAGTTGCTGTTCACAATATATTTATATGATGCATGCTTCGAATCAAACCATGGAATGCATAAACAGAAAGGTCTCGTCGAGCTAATCATTTTAGACATATCATTTGTTGAATTTGGATTTATAAAACAAAAGTTATTAATTAATTAAGGAAAAAGGGCATTTTATTGTAATTTTAAACAACTTGGAAAAAATAAAGTGTTCAAAATATATTTTGAATGGCATATTTGAATTCCTCACATTTTCCTGATATGAAAACATATATTATATGTATTATTTGGAGTTATATTTTAAAAGATATTTAAAAACAGATTTGAATTTTTAATTTAAATTAATTTGGAAAAGATTTGAATTAAAACAGATTACAGAAAAGCTTTTTGTACTCAGGAACAGCTAACCCCAGCCACTGACGGGTGGGGCCAGTGCTGACTGGGCTCCACAGCGCACGGAAAACATTTTTCACCGCGGCCTAATCTAGCTCAAGCGAATGACATGTGGGGCCACGGCACACACGGACCCACTCGCGGGCGCGCCAGCCGGGGCGTGACACGTGGGGCATCCGTGGTAGCGCGGGTTAAGGCCAGAGAAAACCGAGGGGCTTTTCTGCAAGATTGAACGGCGGCTAACTGGTGGGCCAAAAGGGTTCCGCGGGTTAAGCATAAAAACTAGGCAGGGGGTTAACTGCAAAAGCGGCGACGTGTACTGTGCTTCTTCCTCTGCTCTCTGCCGATCGATCGGTGCTTTCGGCGGGCTCGATCTGGGTTCGAACCAGCGCTGGCCACGCGCTGTGATGGGCGGAGCCGCTGCGGTAAACTAGGGGTTGTGTCGTGGGGCTACGCGGTGAGATGAGGGATACGCGAGTCTGAAGAGCAGACGGCAACCTGCCGCACAGGACAGAGGGCGTTCGTCGCCGGGATCCGCTCGTCTAGGAAGAGAGAAATAGCGGGAGAGTGCCAGAGAGGTGCAGCAGCTCACCGGGAGGATGTTGGTGCGGATGGTTCGCGCAGAGGAGCTAGCGATCGGCGACGAGGCAGACGCCGAGCGAGCTAGGGTTTGGCGTCGGCGGCGGCGGCGATCTCCGGTTCTGGCCCTTCTCCTCCTAGCTGGCGGTACTGGTCGATGCAGGGGAACGTACTCGACTTCCTCGACAGCCTCCACGCCACGCTCGCCTGCTGGTTCGAGGAAACGACGACGACACCGACGATGACCGGCGATGGTGTAGCCGGTGGTAGGGGAAGGCAGGGAGAGAGGGGCGGCCTGGGGAGATCTGGGGACGCAGAGGTATCGTGTGGGAGGAGGAAAAGGTGAGGGGGGAGGCGTGGATGCCATATGGGAGCAGGTTGGGGATAAAGGTGGCTTCGGCCACCTTTTCTCCACCTCTCCTCACGTGCTCGGCTGGCTCGGGCAGGGCAGGGCAGGTAGATGGGGACGTCCAGGTGGGGTAGGGTGAGGCCAGGAGGTAGGGCAGGCTCGGGCGAGGGGCCACAAGGCAGGGAGAGAAGAGAGGGAGAGAGGGTAGGCTCGGGTTGGGTGGTGGTATCCTCGGGCTA
Organism: Avena insularis; assembly: GCA_023614405.1. NCBI lineage: Eukaryota > Viridiplantae > Streptophyta > Magnoliopsida > Poales > Poaceae > Avena > Avena insularis. The sequence continues at coordinate 290,230,099 of CM042694.1, forward strand.
GGGTTGGCATTAGGGTTGGGGTAGCTAGGGTTGGGGTGGTCAGGTGGGCTCGCTGGGTGGGGCCAGGGGACCATGTGGTGAGAGAGGAGAGAGAGGCCGAGAGAGAGAGAGGTGGTGTAACATGCTAGGGTTAGGGTTTAGCTTAGATGGGGGTATGGTTAGAGAGGATGGGGTATGGTTAGATGGGTAGGTGATGGTTTAGGGTTTAGAGAGAGAGATAGATGGAGTGGTCCTTTATGACAAGATCAAGCATGCTCTAGACAAGCTCCAACAAGATCAAGTCAAGAAAAAGAGAGGGATGTGAAGCTAGGGTTTAAGCAAGATCAAAATAGATCAAGCCAAAAGAAAGGATAGAGATAGAGAGAGAGAAATGATGATCCACTCAAGATTCAAATAAAAACCAAATACTAGAAAAGGTGGCACTTGCATGGCCCATGCAAAATATTCATTGCCATGTTGATTCTTGTGGAAACAATATTATTACATGGCATTATTATTTTGCATTCCCAAAATTGGAATAAAGGCCAAGCAAAAAGAATTAAAAGGATGCCCCATGTGGAGTAGATGGAGATGACCATGTTTGAATAGAAATGGGAATTGCTAGTGTGTATGTGCCACTAGATGCTCAATAGTCCCAAAAATATCCCAACATGGCCTAATCCATAATAATCCATGTGGAAGCTAGGAAAAAGGGTTCCACTCACAAGGCATGCAAAGGTGGCCATGTGGCTCTCATATATCAATGATGTGAAAACAACATGATGCTAAGATAAGAGCATGTGGAAATAGAATTGGATCCACACCAACACATATGAGCTAGAGGTAAAACCAAATAAGTTGCAATGCTCATATATGGTGGAATGGTGGAATGATGGTTGATGACAAGAAAGGTGGTGGAGTTAATAAAAGATATGCCCCCAACTCAACTTGGGCATTTAAACAATATATCAAGACCCAAATACAATATCAAGAGGCAAATACAATTTACAATGCATATGAGAGAAGAACCAAATCAAAAAGGGTTTTATATGATGCTCAAATGCAAGGTGGCATGATGACATGAGCATGATATAATGATGATGCAGCAATTATATATATGAAGTAGCCATTATATAGACTAGGCTAGTAGCATTGCAATTGTTAGACAATTGGGATGCTATAACTCTCCCCCACTAAACAAGAATCTCGCCCCGAGATTCCTAGGAAAAAGAAAACAACACAAGGAGAGGCGGGTGTTCGGAACGAAGGTGATCCTTGCGTTCCCAAGATGATGAAGAACGGAATGGTGTGACCACTACACCTTGCAAAACTTGCTAGACTTGTTGCGAGTCTTGCGTTTTGCTTGAGAAACAACGGTTAGGAGAGTTGAAGGATTGTCGTGAGACAAGAAGGATAGGATTGACATAGCTCCGGTTTTCCCAAGAAACATGATAAAAGAATAGAACCACTTGTGAAAGAAAAGACAAGATGATGTATCCTGGATAAAGAAAACACACCATTAAGATTAAAGATTTACTGGTACTAGAGAGGATGGATCTTTGTCTCGCCGGAGGAAAAAGAGCTAGATTGGAGAGGTTTTGAACCACTATGACAATAGCATCGTATCCTCTCTCAGATTTGCGAAATGAAGTACGAAAACAATATTGCCTTCAAACAATAGAGTCCCTTGATATCAACAGAAAGATTTAGTGAGACATCGTCGGATTAGATTCTTGTTGCGCCGGTAAGAACCAAAGGATCACGCAATTGAGGTGCGCGTATATAACTTGCAGAGACGGATGTGATGCCAGATCTTGGTGGAATCCCGAGAAGCAAAGAATATAGAGGATCTGGAGTTTATTGTAGAGATACTTATTGCTTCCTTTAGCCTTGAGGCTAACGCAATAGATTTTCGGCTGATGGCATCAACCATAATTGGCTTTACCACAGAAAAAGAATTGATGAAACAAAGAGATAGATAGGTTCCTTTCAACTTGTTTGGGGATGTCGGGCACCGGTAGAAAGACGAGGACAGAAAAGAGTTTGCGTTTGTTTCCACCAGATAATTGAAGATTTTGCTCCACCTAGAATAGACAGACCACCAACACGAGATTATTGATTACTTTCTTCGAGAGAGCACTCCGGAAAAACAAAGACGGAAGTAAAAGTATCGAGGGATAAAGGCCACTTCTAACTTCCGTGGAAGGAGTGAAATCACATTAATTCGCCAATTCAATGTACAAGAGCGAATGATAAGAGTAGTGGTATGGTAGCTACTCCATCCCGCACTCAAAGCATTACTCCGCACATGAATAAGAAAACCATGCAACCCAACTACCGAAACAGACTGAAGGTATTGATAAGAAGAGCTCATGGAACTCCGTCAGAAAACAAAGATTGATGCAAACGATTCCCCGGATCCGAGATAGATAAGGGTGATGATGTTGTCGTCATGTCTGAAGTACCAAGCCACCCGAAAGATATGACGGAAGATTACGGAGAAGAACTGCAAGATTCCACAGGCAAAGAAAAAGATAGCACCACTGGAACATAAGGAAAAACAAGATCTAAAAGGTCTTCATGGCCTCCGGTGGATTGAGCATAGACGATAGAACAAGAGGGTTTCAAAGATTACTTGACGAGAACGAGGTAAAAGAACTCCATGTTCTTCTTGAAATGATAGAGAGAGATTTAGCAGTTTTGAGGAAAATCTTTAGCGGAACAACGATGATAACTCACCAACAAGGGAAGACTCCGGGTTTGTTTGAAGGTGGAGGATGGAATTAACAATGGGCTTGTTGATTCCAGAATTGAAGTGATGTATTTAGCAGAAGGACGTGGTCGAGATGGGTGACTTCCAGAAGCCAGAATTTCCACTTTGAGACTTTGCACACAGGCAGTGTCCTCGAAGCTTGAGAGAAAGGGGACACAGATGATCTTCCATGTCCCTCCATTGACATAGAATAGGCGAGCATATCATCAAGATATACCACCACAGATTACCAAGATATTTCCAGAATATCAAGTTCAAGAGGCGGAAGAAACGAACAAATGCTCGAAACATTTTCTGAGCTCAACGCTCTTAGAAAGATCAATATTAAGAGCACGGGTCCGTGTTGAAAAAGATGCACTGGAAGAATAGATTATCTGGTCCTTCGGAAGAAAAGAGATGTCAACTGGTTCACATTGTCGATCGGATCACCGGTTACAAAGATAGAGAGATCTTGGATAAAGAAACGATGATAGCTCATACCTTAAGCAAAGCTATCAGAGACGAAAAGATGCAATTCCCTCGTATCAACGAGAATTTTGCAGATATGAAGTTCAAAAAGATGTGCAGCATGATGAACAGATGATAGACCGCCGTAGTGCTTTGGGAAACTCCGGATTGCCAAAGATGCTTGAATATGCATAGATATGATCACGGTGTACTCGAAATCACAGGAGATAACCGTCACCATTTGGAGGATAGAGTTGATAGCATTTTCCATATCCCAATCGACACTTATCATGAGTGGAATATAGCTATGCCGAGAGCCAAATTACATTCACCAGCATCGGATCGACACATGTTATGTAACTAGCCCAATAGAAAAGGAGGTGAAACAAACTCCAGGATTAAGCGCCGGTGACAAAAGAATGAGTTAGCGTGGACATGCTGATAAAAGGGAGATAGATAATGTTTCACACACGACTGGAAAGGAGTGTGGAAACACAGATGTATCAAAGAAATTTTTTCCGCATTTTTCGGCATTAAAATACCCATAGATGCGCAAAACCACTTATCAGGTAGAGATTAGCAACTGATGCTTACACAGAATGTGGAGTTGTTAGAAGGAAGGACACCCTTAAGAAGATGGCACCGGTTAACAAGGAGTCAGATAGATCGCGCCGGTTTTCAAAAACACAAGATGGAATGTACCAACAGTTGATAACCAAAGGCAGATTGTGATAACAAACTGGATGCAACAGATAGACAAGGAATTACACACGCACACACACACTTTCTATGGTACTACGGAATCCCAGAACACGTGAATCCTAATTTGAATTTTAAGAAGAGGATTGAAAACATTACACTTCCTTACCAGAAAAGGGTGGGTGGTTGGGTAAGAAGAAAAGTGGAAGCAGTCCTACTTTCACGTTTTGTTTTTCCCTAGTATACATAGCTACCAAAATATTTGCTAGACTGACAACGACCATTTGGCTGAGACCCTGAAGGTCGGGATGGCTCTGATACTAATTGTAACTACCTCGGTGAATTACGCTCCTAGTTACAAGCCTGGATGAACGGAAATGGTTGAAATAGTACGGTGGGGCCCAAATGCCACTCACAGGTAGACCTTTCGGCCGTCCCAACCATTTCCAAACATCGGGACAAGAACGGCGAATCGGCAGGCGAAGGGATCAACTACATACACAAATGAGTATGTATGCAAGCCACCATACAACAGTACATCGAGCCATTCCATCTAAAAAGAAAGGAATATAGCAACGCATACGGCAAGATCCAAATATCCTAGATAGATATAATAGTTTAGGATATCTCCTCATACATCAAACATCGAGTATCAAGCAAGCGAAGACAAAATCCGAGTACGGATAAGAAGCAAATCGGCATAAGATGCCCCATAAATAAGCACATCCCGCCCACAGATCTCACGGATCCCCGTTCCCGGAATCTCTACACCGAATGATCGTTGCCCACATCGTCCGTCTCTTCCACCCAGTATCCATCTTGCGAGTGTACTGTTTCATACGAACCAATAATTTATCGTGGTGAGACCCTAGGGGTACTCAAAGAAGTCTTTATGCCGCTAAAGGGGACACAACCTGGGGTGACGCAATTGCAGCAAAAGATAAACCCTAACAATTCTATAGATACTCGCTAACCATCCGCCTAACCAGAGATAGATGGAGGTCCGTGAATTAATAACAACAGTTATAACAGGTAATATTAACAGATCCATCCTCCTCCTCGCTTACCGACGAGGAAGTGGACGAACAACCCCCCATCCGTTGGCAGTTTTATTATCCATTCCATGAGTATTGCACTATTTACTAGTCAGGTACCTAGTCTAGTCAAATTAAAAGCGGTACTTTAGTTATGCTTGTCTATGATCGAGAAACTGTGCTCCAAGTCGTCCATAACCGCGACACGGCTTTAGAAAGTTTTACCACTGCAGGGTGCACAAATAGCAACACACTCGATCAACCTCGAAAATCAAATCAAAACCCAACGAGGCATTCACGACAAAGCGATCACAGATTCAGAAATATTTGAGGGCCACCCCATTGAGCTACCATAGCGAAGTTAGCTGACCAGACGGCCTCAAGGTTTGCGTGGTGGTAAACGATCGGGAACCGAAAATGTGACTGGGCTTGTCGATCTGGCGAAAAACACTCCGCTTACCTAAAGACAAAGTGCGACTCGCACAATTTAAATAAAGCAAGAAAGCATGGCATAAGTACAGGATAGTAAATAAAACCTCAAACTAGTTTGTGGCCCCAAGAAATAAGAATGAATCAAGCTCGCTCGGGGGTTCATAAGCCTCCCGGATGTGGATAGCGCGAATATTCAAGGAACAGGAATCAAGTACTCGGGGTCCTACGGGACACAAGTGAGCCTGAAAAACCAAATAGCGAATATGGCTCACCGATGCCACTTTCATTAGTTATCCCATTACTACTCACATTTAAGTTGTATAGGTACCTCGTTATCCATCAGACACTCACAAACCCTACACATGCTATTCTACGACTCGCATGGCTCAAACAACTCCTGTAGTAATGGCTCATGGGATGGAGGAACAAGCTTCGGTGGGGTTTAAAAGTAAAGGCTATGCAATACTTGGGTTCAGTTTAATGCAATCGCGACTCAATGATGCAAGAATAAGAAAGAGGCAATAGGTACTATATGTATGCAAGCATGTGGTAGTGCTTGCCTAGCAGCTCAGTTGAAGCGAGAGAAGGATCTGGGTAGTGCTCCTGGTTCTCTTGGTATATCCCCTGCTCAGCGTCTATTCGAAGAAGAACCAAACAAACAAGGGACAACATAAATAAAGTGCACAAGCATATGAATTAAATGCATCAAACAAACAATCATGCCATGATGAATGATGCACAATTTGCATGGCAATAGAGTAGCACGGCATGGGTGAGGTGTGGGATACAAGAATAAACCATTTTATTGAGTTTTGGCCCCATTTTATTCTCATATTAGTTGCTGTTCACAATATATTTATATGATGCATGCTTCGAATCAAACCATGGAATGCATAAACAGAAAGGTCTCGTCGAGCTAATCATTTTAGACATATCATTTGTTGAATTTGGATTTATAAAACAAAAGTTATTAATTAATTAAGGAAAAAGGGCATTTTATTGTAATTTTAAACAACTTGGAAAAAATAAAGTGTTCAAAATATATTTTGAATGGCATATTTGAATTCCTCACATTTTCCTGATTTGAAAACATATATTATATGTATTATTTGGAGTTATATTTTAAAAGATATTTAAAAACAGATTTGAAGTTTTAATTTAAATTAATTTGGAAAAGATTTGAATTAAAGATTCTGAAAAAGCTTTTGTACTCGGAACAGCTAACCCACCATCGACGGGTTGGGCCAGTGCTGACTGGGCTCCACAGCGCACGGAAAACATTTTTCACCGCGGCCTAATCTAGCTCAAGCGAATGACATGTGGGGCCACGGCACACACGGACCCACTCGCGGGCGCGCCAGCCGGGGCGTGACACATGGGGCATCCGTGGTAGCGCGGGTTAAGGCCGGAGAAAACCGAGGGGCTTTTCTGCAAGATTGAACGGCGGCTGACTGGTGGGCCAAAAGGGTACCGCGGGTTAAGCATAAAAACTAGGCAGGGGGTTAACTGCAAAAGCGGCGACGTGTACTGTGCTTCTTCCTCTGCTCTCTACCGATCGATCGGTGCTCGGCGGTATGGCTCGATGCAGGTTCGAACCATGACGTACACGCAGCGCATGTGGGCGGAGCCGCTGCGGTAGGCTAGGGGGTTGTGTCAGATGGGGCTACGCGGTGAGATGAGGGATACACGAGGTACAGAGAACAGACGACGACGAACCTGCCGTGCACAGAGGGCGTTTGTCGCTGGGATCCGCTCGTCTAGGAAGAGAGAAACAGCGGGAGAGTGCCAGAGAGGTGCAGCAGCTCACCGGGAGGATGTTGGTGCGGATGGTTCGGGCAGAGGAGCTAGCGATCGGCGACGAGGCAAGGCGAGCTAGGGTTTGGCGTCGGCGGCGGCGGTGATCTCCGGCTCTGGCCCTTCTCCTCCTAGCTGGCGGTACTGGTCGATGCAGGGGAACGTACTCGACTTCCTCGACAGCCTCCATGCCACGCTCGCCTGCTGGTTCGAGGAAACGACGACGACACCGACGATGGCCGGCGATGGTGTAGCCGGTGGTAGGGGAAGGCAGGGAGAGAGGGGCGGCCTGGGGAGATCTGGGGACGCAGAAGTATCGTGTGGGAGGAGGAAAAGGTGAGGGGGGAGGCGTGGATGCCGTATGGGAGGAGGTTGGGGATAAAGGTGGCTTCGGCCACCTTTTCTCCACCTCTCCTCACGTGCTCGGCTGGCTTGGGCAGGGCAGGTAGATGGGGACGTCCAGGTGGGGTAGGGTGAGGCCAGGAGGTAGGGCAGGCTCGGGCTAGGGGGCCACAAGGCAGGGAGAGAAGAGAGGGAGAGAGGGTAGGCTCGGGTTGGGTGGTGGTATCCTCGGTCTAGGGTTGGCATTAGGGTTGGGGTAGCTAGGGTTGGGGTGGTCAGGTGGGCTCGCTGGGTGGGGCCAGGGGACCATGTGGTGAGAGAGGAGAGAGAGGCCGAGAGAGAGAGAGGTGGTGTAACATGCTAGGGTTAGGGTTTAGCTTAGATGGGGGTATGGTTAGAGAGGATGGGGTATGGTTAGATGGGTAGGTGATGGTTTAGGGTTTAGAGAGAGAGATAGATGGAGTGGTCCTTTATGACAAGATCAAGCATGCTCTAGACAAGCTCCAACAAGATCAAGTCAAGAAAAAGAGAGGGATGTGAAGCTAGGGTTTAAGCAAGATCAAAATAGATCAAGACAAAAGAAAGGATAGAGATAGAGAGAGAGAGAAATTATGATCCACTCAAGATTCAAATAAAAACCAAATACTAGAAAAGGTGGCACTTGCATGGCCCATGCAAAATATTCATTGCCATGTTGATTCTTGTGGAAACAATATTATTACATGGCATTATTATTTTGCATTCCCAAAATTGGAATAAAGGCCAATCAAAAAGAATTAAAAGGATGCCCCATGTGGAGTAGATGGAGATGACCATGTTTGAATAGAAATGGGAATTGCTAGTGTGTATGTTCCACTAGATGCTCAATAGTCCCAAAAATATCCCAACATGGCCTAATCCATAATAATCCATGTGGAAGCTAGGAAAAAGGGTTCCACTCACAAGGCATGCAAAGGTGGCCATGTGGCTCTCATATATCAATGATGTGAAAACAACATGATGCTAAGATAAGAGCATGTGGAAATAGAATTGGATCCACACCAACACATATGAGCTAGAGGTAAAACCAAATAAGTTGCAATGCTCATATATGGTGGAATGGTGGAATGATGGTTGATGACAAGAAAGGTGGTGGAGTTAATAAAAGATATGCCCCCAACTCAACTTGGGCATTTAAACAATATATCAAGACCCAAATACAATATCAAGAGGCAAATACAATTTACAATGCATATGAGAGAAGAACCAAATCAAAAAGGGTTTTATATGATGCTCAAATGCAAGGTGGCATGATGACATGAGCATGATATAATGATGATGCAGCAATTATATATATGAAGTAGCCATTATATAGACTAGGCTAGTAGCATTGCAATTGTTAGACAATTGGGATGCTACAGGTACATGGTGAAATTCACACCCCTCAAAGTAACCAGATATCTTCTGCACGTGAAATTTGTATAGTGCCATGTTTGGATCCAAGGCGTCCCACACTCCAGACACTTGCTGCACCACCAAATCTGAGTCGCCAAAGCATATTATCTGACGTATGCCAATCTCTTTTGCCACTTTGAGCCCATGCACAAGAGCCTCGTACTCAGCGACATTGTTCGATGCCGCGAAATGGATCTGCAATACGTATTTTAGCTGGTCCTTCTTTGGCGAGGTAAGCACAACCCCGGCGCCTAATCTGGTTTTGGTTTTCGACCCGTCAAAGTGCATCCTCCAGTAGTTCGGATCTGGTGGCGGTGGTTCGTATTGTACCTCGGCCCAATCTACAAAAAAGTCCACCACAGCTTGAGACTTGATCGCTTCTCTTCTGTCGTATTGGGGCGCATAAGGGGCTAGCTCAATTGCCCATTTTGCAATTCTGCCACTCGCATCCTTGTTACCCATTATCTCGGATATGGGAGCTTCACATATCACTTTGATGGGGTGCTCCTCAAAGTAATGCTTTAACTTCTTTGCCGCCATATAGACACCATATGCCACCTTTTGAAAGTGCGGGTAGTTCTGTTTTGAGGCAGACAATACCTTGCTCAAGTAATATACTGGCCTCTGCACCGAATTACCCTCTTCATTGCGCTCCACTACAATCACTGCACTTACAACTCGGTTGGTTGCGGCTATGTAGAGCAACATTGGCTCCTTTGATAGTGGAGAGGCTAACACTGGTGCAGTGGCCAACATCTTTTTTAAGTGGGCAAAGGCTTCATCGGCGTGTGGTGTCCAAACGAACTTATCCGACTTTTTCATGAGTTGGTAGAGAGGCAATGCCTTTTCTCCCAGCCGACATACAAATGGACTCAACGATGCTAGGCACCCAGTGAACTTCTGGACATCGTTAAGACACTTCGGCAGCTCCATTCGCTCAATGGCCCGAATCTTAGTTGGATTAACCTCGATACCTCGGCTGGAGACGAGAAATCCGAGTAATTTTCCAGCCGGGACACCGAAGGTACATTTTTCCGGGTTAAGCTTCATTTGGAACCTTCTCAAGTTCGTGAATGTCTGCCTGATGTCGTCAAGGAGCGTTTTGCTTTCCTTGGTCTTGATAACCACGTCATCCACGTATACTTGTACATTTTGACCTATTTGGTCGTGCAAACATTTTTGCATACATCTTTGGTACATTGCACCTGCATTACGTAAACCGAACGGCATAGTGCGATAGCAATAAGCCCCGTACAGGGTAATAAACGCAATCTTTATTTGATCATCCGGGTTCAGAGGTATCTGGTGGAAACCAGAATATGCATCAATGAATGACAACAGTTCACATCCTGCGGTTGAGTCTATGACCTGATCTATCCTCGGCAGTGGAAATGGATCTTTTGGACACGCCTTATTCAGGTTCGTGTAATCGATGCACATACGCCAAACCACTGCCACGTTCGGATCGTCCTTCTTCTTTTCTACCAGCACCGGATTAGAGAGCCAATCTGGATACAACACCTCCATGATAAATCCTGCTGCTAGTAACCGAGCTATCTCGTCTCCAATGACTTTTCTCCTATCCTCGGCGAAGCGGCGGAGAGGTTGCTTCACCGGCCTTGCTCCGGGTCTTCCGTTCAAAGAGTGCTCGGCCAACTCCCTCGGAACACCTTGCAAGTCCTGTGTAGACCAAGCAAAAATATCCCGATTCTCACGGAGGAAGTTGACGAGCTCGCTTTCCTATTTGTCAGTTAACCCGGCACCAATTGTTACGGTGTGCTCCGGGAACATGTCATCAACTGGAACCTTCTTGGTGTCCTTTGCGGCTTGGAATGAAACGCTGCCATGCGGGTTACTCAACGCCGGCATATCTTTGCTCTGGATTGAGCTAATGCCGCCACCTCTTGGATTTTTCTTTTCTCTTGCGCAATCACAAGTGACTCGGCTAGGTTAGACCCGGCTGAGGCACACTCAATGGAACGTCGGAAATCTCCAGCGATGGTAATCAATCCATTTGGCCCGGGCAACTTCATCTTCAGATAACTGATGTGGCAGCTTGCCATGAACTTGTTCAATGCTGGTCTTCCGAGTAACGCGTGATACGCACTTTCCAAGTTCACCACCTCAAACTCCATATTCTCAGTTCGGCAGTTATCCCTTGTGCCGAATAGCACGTCGACCCGGACTTTGCCTATGGGCTCACAAGAAATGCTTGGTACAATGCCATGGAAAGTTGTTCTCGTAGCATGGAGCATGTTCTCCAAGATGCCCAACTTGCACATCGTATCCGCATACATGATGTTAATGCTACTGCCATTGTCAATCAGTACCTTGGAGAACCTCACATTGATGTTCGGTCCAATGAATGTCGGATCTAGCACTAGCGCATACGAACCTGGACTTGGCATAAGCTTAGGGTGATCTTTGATGTTCCAGGTGATTTCCTGGTCCGACCAAGGCATATATCTCGTCACTGCCGGCATTACCGCATTGACCTCCATATGTCGGCGCTGCAAGCTCTTTCTATCTGTTTCCTCAATTGTGAACACACAATAACTCTGGTGATGTTCTCTGTACTCATTCCTTCCCTCATTTCCGGGGTACCTCTGATCCGGCTGTTGCTGATTTTCCACCTGATGCACTGCATCCCTTCTCTCATTGTTGTCATACCTCGGCGGAGGGGGAGGCAACATTAGCTGCTGCGTGTTTGCTCCGGAGAGCAATTGCTGCCAAGGTAACTCCTGACGAGGTTGATCATTCCGGGGTGCCTGAGCATTCCCCGAACCACCTTGTTCTATCTTACGCATCCACTCACATTGCCTTGTTGTGTGACCCGCCGGGCTATTCGGATTTGGCGTGTGAAACTTACACGGCTGGTCCAACATCGACTCATAGGTATACCTCGGACGGTCTTTCTTTTCTTGCCACTATTTCTTTTGCTCTAGAGTCCATGTTTTCTTGCCATCGTTTCTTGGAGTCCATTGCCCTCCCATTCTCTGGCGTTGGTTGCTCCCTGCTCCGGGTTGATCTTGATTAACAGTTGCAACTTGTTGCGAACCGTAGCGATGATCCGGTCTATCATCTCTTCTTTTTCCTCTGTAATCGTTCCTCCGAGATGACCCGGCTCCGTCCCTCTGATAGTACTCCTCGTTTGACTCGTTTGACGTGAGCTTAGGTTGAGTCGGATCACCTAAAGCATACGAATCAGCAATCCGGATCATCTCTGCCAAGTAATTGGCATTTTCCTTTGCAACTTCATCCACAACTCGCTACCATATCTGCATCCTTGTGTAAACCATGCTATGGCCTGTGACTCTATGACACCCTCACACGAGTTTCTCACAGTACACCACCGGGTCAAGAATTCACGGTCCGTCTCATTAGGTCTTTGCTTGCACATTGCTAGGGTTTGCGGCCTATTCGGCCTCTGATATGTACTTGAGAAGTTGCTGATAAACATTTCTTCAAAATCTATCCAGCAGTTGATGCTTCCGGGTGGTAAATTATTCAGCCATACTCTGGCCGGACCTTCCAACATCTGAGGTATGTATCGTACAGCCCATCTCAAGTTGCCAGTGACAATTTTCACAGCTGTAGCATAGTTTATCAGCCAATCCTCCGGCTTGGTACTGCCGTCATACATCTTCGTGCCTCTGGGCAGCTGGAAGTTGGGTACCGGTGGCTCCTTCATGATCCGGGGTCCAAAGCACGCTGGACCCAGGGGACCTTGACATTCGATCTGTTCCGACCTATACAGGCGATCTAGTTTCAACCTGGCGTCATCCGGCATTATATCCCTGCTTCCCAATCTTGACCCTATCACATGTTAGTCCGGTCTCGGGTACCCCGCGTTCACCATCTCCGAATCACCATCATTGTATCGGTTTTTCACTTGGGGCGCACCTTTCTATTTCATACCTCGGCCGGCGCTTTGCTCTTGCCTTGGTATATTCCGCTGCTGCAGTTGTCCTGCTCCTGTGGAGTTTCGCTGTCCGGCATTGCCGTTGGCAGCGGACCGACATTGCCTTGGTCATGGTTACCTCGGCCAGCTTCACCTCGGCTCACACTTTGTCGATCATCATTTTTCCGTGTTTCTTTTTCTTTTCCTATACGTGTCGGGTCATACGGGACGATCTGTTTGTTCCGTCTGGCCGAGGTTACTACCTCTTCTCTCCTTGGACCACCATGAGGTGACGATGCGGCTCCAGCGGATTTCTCCGGGTTACCCATCGCCGAATGGACGATTTTGGAAGCTCCAGCTCTCTCCGGGTTAGCTCTGAGTAGCTCTTCGTTCTGTCTGTTCGCGATCCGAACTAACTCGTTAACCCTATCTTGCTGTCTTTGACGGGCCTCACCCGTCATACCCTCCAACTCGGATGCAGCCGCATCCATTGCTTTGAGGTTCTTCGCCGGGGTACTATACCTCGGCAACCCCACAGACAAATAGTTTTCCGACCCCTCGGCTCCATCATCACCTTCTCTATTCATCTCTCTCATGAGATTTCTCCCTTTTACTTTTACTGTATCAACTTTGTTTGCCTTTGCATACTCACATAGCGCCATGTTCAGCGACTGCTGAGCCGCGGCTATTTTCTTTGTGCCCTCTAGTATCTTTTGCCTAGTTTCCTCTAGCTCGGCCTGTGCCTGAGCCGGATCTACCACTACTGCTACCGGGTTAGCCAAGCTATCCATAGCTTCTCTCAGTACGTTCTCAGGCCTGTCTAGTGGAGGTCCTCTACCTTTCCTCGGTGCCTTAGGTGTTACCTCTGTGTCTGGTGCTGGATCCTTGCTTGCGCCTGACCCCGGCGCAGTCATCATCACTTCAGCACGGTTCGGGGAGCGAGTGATACGCGCCCCGTGAACCACGCTAAGGGGTGGTTCCCCTGCCTCGACGACGTGGCGTGGGTGAACGCATGATACGTCCACCGCAACATAGACCTTGTGTGCTCCCAGCTTGACGAAGAGGCCGTTGCGCGGGAGTGGGTGCGTGCCGAAGCAGCCAGCGTTATCGCTGACGAAATCCAGCGCTCCAAAGCACTGAACGATCCCGGAGACGATGCGTTCGCCGGTGCCGATGAGGTTTCCTGTACGGATCTTCACTCCTGCTAGCGCCGCTAGCCCCACGGTGGGCGCCAACTGTCGTGGTGGTGTCACGGCAGATGCCATGGATAGGCTAAAGGTGGGGACTAATACACGCTAGGGGAATCCAGGAAGGGATAGTGGAGTGATTCTCCACACAGACGATTGTATTCCTTTCAAGTTTACAAGTGCTCCTAGAGCTGTATTGGCGAGAGGAGGAAGAAGAAGCTCTCTTACTCTCAACTACCGTTCCCCCTAGCATCTTAGCGAAATCTGTATCAAAGAAAGACCAACCAAATCTAGAACTCAACCCCTGCTACGGGAACCCTAGCCCCCCTTATATAGAGGGGGCTCGGTCTCTGCCTAGGGCATACGTGGAGGCATATTCCTAAGAATATGCCTCCTCTCAAAGTAGTAACCGGACCGGGGTGCTTTTCCCGCGCATCATACATGCTTTAGCTACGTGAGCCTCTGCGGTGCCCGCGTCAGCCGACACGGGCGTCGTCACCCATGTCGGCTATGACCCGGTGGTCCTGCCCTTGCTTGCTTCGCTCATGCTAAACGGGCCTTCTTTTTGACCAGAGAGATTTCTTCCTTCTCCCAGAAGCTAAACGGGACCCGGATCATGGTAGATCCGGCCACAACTGTTCCTGCATACAAGCTAAACAAGCACTTCCGACTTACTCCTTAAGTCGGCTGAGACAATGTTAGGCGACCCCCCTGGTCCGGGTTACTCCGTGATCCGGCCTGCCTTGAGGTGACCCGGCCAGCATCCGCTTTGACCCTACCGACCTTCGGCTAACTCGGCCTTTATACCCCGGAGTGACCCTACCCGGGGGTATCCCCCCAACACGGCGTTTTTGGAAGCACGTTGCCACGCGTATCCACCGTCATGGAGCCGAAGTCGAGGACCTTTGCGGCTTCTACACGCTCTTGTTCAGTGAGGTGGGCCAGTCGAGATCGCCTCTTGTTAGCGATGTACTCGTTGCACTTGGAGGAGAATCCTCCGTGGGAGGAGAGCCCAGCTCGTCGGAGGCTCGACTCGTCTTCCGCCTTTTTACGCGCCTCGAGTTGCGCGAGTGTATGCAGTTGGCATTTGTATTCTTCCTTCAGGAGCCAATGGTAGCCCATCACCAGTTCTTGCAGGGATCCGAAGGGTAGAGGGTTGCCTCGTAGGGCTTCTCGGCAGCGGGACCACTCGAGATCATTGAGCCTGATCACGACACATTCACCAGTGTGCTCGTTCACCATGGTAGGGGGTTCGACTGCCCCTCCGTTGTTGACGGGGGCACCATTAGTGGGGCCGCCGTTGGGTGGTCTGCCATTAGGTATGCCACCGTTTGGCGGGTCGGTTCCATTGCCTCCATTGCCCGTGTTGTCGCGATTGGCGGAGGATTCGCCGGCGTTGATGACGGCGCACATGAAGCGGTTGGGGAAGCTGTTGCTCCCACAACTTTCAGATTCGGAGCCGTAGGCTCCATCTTCAGTTGCTAGATCGCCCGCATCGGATTCGCGAGTGCTGTCACTATCCGTATTCTCGACTGTTGTCGAGGCATTGAGCTCACTGAGGGTGCCGATGGGTGGAGGGAACCACGATGCTGGAGCAATCGATGGTGTTGTCGGCTGGTCAGGCATGCGAAGCATGCCCGTCTGACCAACTTGGAAGCGGAAGCTCCCGATCACCAGGCTAATTCCATCGCCCACGGACTCGAAAGCCGGGCGGGTGGCTGGTGTGTGGATGGTGAAGTCGAATGCACCGAAGAGCTGGCGAATTTCCGCTATTGCGGAGTTGTAGATCGTAGTTGATGGGGCTGAAGAAGCCGCAACATCAGCACTCCCAATCCCCCCGGACGGCGCCAATTGACGAGGGTTTAACTCATCAATGCCCATTGTTATGGACTTGAGTTTTGGAGAAGGAGGGAGCGCTGGAAGCATCAATCGGCTAGCAAACAAGCACACATGAACGCAAGGTTTACCCAGGTTCAGGCCTCGTAGAGGTCCCTACTCCTGCTTGTCTTCTCGTGGAATTAACAGAGGAATCAAAGATTACAATGGTGCGCAGATGCAATCTGGCGAGGGTTGTGGAAACTAGGGTTGTGTGTGTCCTCCTCGCCGCCCCCTCCTAGCCTTTGTATAGATAGGCTAGGTCGAGTCGGTTACAGGTTAGGGTTTTCCCTTTAAACTTTCTTTCTTTAGCTTCTTCTTGTTCTGCAAGCAATCGAGAGTCCGTAGGTTACTCGAGTTCTCCATTTGGGCCTTGGCAACGTCATGGGCTTCCGCTGTATTCATGCCATATATACCAAGATCAAGTACATGCAGGGTATACCCATGTCAATGAGCGAAACTTTTTGTGGATTGGAGGGAGTAGCATATATTCCAAGCATGGAATAGGATGATGATATCAAATAGTGATGTTATTTATCTCTCTACAATCTACACACATGTGCCATGTACCATCTTTCTTAGGAAATAAAATCAGAGGAATAGCACAAGGACTTAATCTCACACGAATATAACCTTTGTCAAGAAGCGCTTGCACTTGTTTATGTATTTCCTTTGTTTCTTCGAGGCTGGTTCTGTAAGGGGCTCAGTTGGGCAACGTGGTGTCGAGGATCAAGTCAATCGAGTGCTCTATGCCGCACATGGGTGTCAAACCAGCTGGTACCTCCTCCAGAAACATGTTGCTGAATTCCTACAAAACATTAGAAACACCAAGATAAAGAGGCGTCATGGTGTTAGAAACCAAAACCTCACCTTTGTACATAAGCACAAGAGGCACGGCTGTAAGATCCTCTCTAAATTTTCGCATATCCTCTTGATGGATAATATAACTAGTGAATGCATTCCCTCACTTTTCTTTTTATCACTCAGTTTGGGCTGGTGGCTCTCACTCATAGAAGTAGTAGTCTCTCGTCTATCTACATGCTCTAGATTCACTTCCAATTTTCCACTCTTACAAGTTTCCATGCTGACATAGGTTGCATATTTATCTTTCTACCCTAAAACTCCAAGGGATATGTATTAGATCCGCCATTGTGTTGCACATGGCGATCATACTACCGAGGTTGACCCAACAATAGGTGACACACCGACATTGGCACCACATCAAACTCAATGGAGTCCTTGTATGGCCCAATCTCAAGATCAACTCGCACCATGTGGCTGACTCTCATATCTCCATTGTTACTTATCCACTGAATAAAATATGGATTGGGGTGCGGTAGATCTTCAGCTTCAGCTTTACACACAAGTCCTTGCCAGACAAATTGCGATAGCTACCAACATCAATTATAACCTTGCATGCCTTTCCTAGACTAACAAGTGCTTTCATTTGGAACAAATTGCATTGCCAACTTTCATAACTAGAAGACACATTGAGCACACGTGGAGTATAAACAATAGTGGTGGGGGTGGATGGAAAAGCATCAACAACATCACTCGCATATCCCTCATCATCCCAAATCATCATCATCTCCTATCTCATACTCGTTGTCTTCATTAATAAACATCACTTTTCTATTCGGACGCTCCATCTTGAATTGGCCCTTCCCGCCACATGTATGGCACTCCATGTCCCTGTTACATGTTGTAGACATATTGGAACATGTACCACTAGCAGCGGGTGTAGATTTCTTTGCATGAGAAATGGACGAATTAGGTCTCGTCGATGCAGAAGCACAAAAATCTGAATGGGGACTAGGTGCCGGCGCACTTGCAATGAATCTGGATAGAAAACGCCCACCACTAGTAGAACGAGCCTTGAATTGAGATTCTTCGGCAAACTGTGCTTCAACTTCACGTGCATGATGTAATAGCTCATTCATATCATTATATTGATGGTGCCAAACAATGCTCTTGATATTGTACTTCATCCCATGGAGAAAACGATGCATGGTCATCTCAATGGATTCACGTACTCTAGCTCGTTGTAGAAGCATCTCCATCTCCATGTAATAGGCATCAACAATCATAGTACCTTGCTTCAATTATTGCAACTTGTCGAACTCAAATAATTGGTAGGAACAAAGTGAGCTCGCATCATCTCCTTCGTAGTTCTCTAAGTAATAATGGACAGCTCACCATCTTCTTGCCTCGTACGTACAATGTCATCCCACAAACGTAATGCATAACCATCAAATTTCAAACTAGCAAGCTTGATTTTTCTATCTTCAGTATAGTCATGGAGATGCCATAACTTCCATATCTTCAGCTCCTAGGTGAGGTATTATTCAACATCAGGACCTCCCTCAAATTTTTTATATATGGAAAACTTAGGCTTACCCAAGCCATCATCTTATGGTGCATGTGCATGAATAGGAACTCGTTGGGAATCTATGGGGGCAAATCCATGACCACGACCTCTATGAGCACAACCACGGCCTCCATGGACATCACTACATCCATTGCAAAATGCAGGGGTTGTGGCCTCATGATCATCATTGATGCTCCCATTATCATCCTCAACATGCGATTATTATTGTTGCTCTACTAGCAGCCTCAAACCATTCATGGACTGTGTCAAAGCTTGGATACTTGTTTGGATCCCCGTGACTTGTGTTTGTATAACATTGGCAATAACTTCAGTCTGTTCTAGCTTCAACTATACACCCTGGACTTCCTTAGCTATGTCATATGTGGTCTATGTGAACATGTCCTTCAAATGATCACGAAGTGCCTCATATTCATTAGAAGTAACAATAGCATCTGCCTCCTTTTTCTGGTTCACATCAACAGAACTAGAAGACATGATTAGTATGTTAGTGCCTAAAACAAAATCTGGTGGTTTGACTCTCACAACTCACTCAACTAGAAGAAAGAGGGATCTTACTGTTCCAATGTGAATTATAGAAGCTTACTAGCTTGGATTAACAGCGATGTGCATGGATGTGATGAAGTGAATACCCAGGGTATAATAAACTATCACACGAAAAACTAGGTATATGGTGGAGCTTGGTATGGATACCTAACTACACCAGAATACCATCCTAGTGGTGATCGTATGACACACAACACCCAAGGAAAACACACAGTGGAGAAAAACATGGCAAATCAACTCTGAAAAAGAGCTCAAAATTATGTATATGCTCATGTTGAAATGCACAAGAGAGACGCTAGCAAAAGCTCAGTAGTAAACAAGCACAAGATTGCTCAATCTACTAGTGTAACATATCGTAACTAGGCTTCCCAAAATTTGTTATGGAGCAGCAACTTTTCTCTCAATTTTTGTATCTCTCTTTTTTTGTACTGGAACCTTTTGGACCACTTTTATCTTTTCTCTTTTTTATAACTATTTCTATCATGGAGACAAAAAAAAGCACTTGAAGTGATATTACTTCATATAACAATACAATAATAAAAAGAATTCAAGACATTAAAATTAGGGATTTCTATCTTCGTGCCCGTGGTTCGTTAGTTGTACTCAGTTTTCCCTAGACGCTTAAATTTTCCTAACTTTTCCCCTCTCTCTATTCTGAAACCCTCGCAGGCACTCAGACAGAGGGATGCCATCATATCAAAGGATTGACCTTTACATGCTGACCGGTGGGACCGCGCTAGGGCGGGTCGGGCGTTGAGTGTTATGTTACGTGACATCGACTGTTACATGCTGACAGGTGGGGCTGCATTGGGACAGTTATTGCATACGTGGTGAAGGGTGGGGCCGCATTGGGACGGGTCTTGCATACATGGTGAAGGGTAGGGCCACATGGAGACACGTGGGACTGGCCATTCTTGCTCACCCAAAGAATTTGCTTCCCCTGAGCCTGGAACAACTCCCATACCGCCCCTCCGCTCCCCTGCCGTCGTGCCCTCCTACCTTATGTCATACTCAGCCGCCGATATGCCCCCTACCCTAGCCATGGAGCCTACTCCACCTCCAGCTCCTCTCCAGCCCCTGCTAGATCTGCCCCTTTCACGGAACAATATGCAACATCGGCTGGTGTACCGGTCCTCCCCGTCGAGCGTGGAGAAGATTGGGTGGAATCAGAGGATCTAACGCATGGATTCCATCTGGGTAAGCATCGTCTCCCTTTGTGGATTTATTATAGGCAGTAACTGAGCACGAATCGCTGGTGCTCAACTAACTACCCTTCTTTTCAAATAGGATTGATCCAGCGCTAGCATTTCGGCTCGCGGTTAAACTGGATACTAGCGTAATTCGTGGTTGTGAATAGTATCTCTCTGGATTTTACTTCCCAGTGGTGGTTGCAACCTCCATAACTCTCAGAGATTTTAAAGATAAAATCTATTCTAAATTCCCCAGGAGCAATGGCGATTCAGTTGATTTGCAATATTTCAACATTAGCGAGTAAAGATTGCTCCCAGTAACTAGCAAAGCTGATATGGTAATGCTTTTCTCTTTGAATGCCGCCGAAAGTTTTGGTCAAATTCGTCTCCATGTGCAACCTAAAGTTGAGCATACGGGAAAGAGGGTTAAAGCATCATCAGGTGGTAAGGCATCATTAGGTGGTCAGGCATCATGTGTCTCTATTGTCTCAGCTAATAGTGTGCGCCCCCGTGCTTCTTGTAGATCCACAATAGTACCATTTGTTCGCACTGTGAGTGTAAGCCAAATCGCTCGTGTGGCAGATGTGGAGGATGAAGCAGAGCCTAGCGAGGGAGTGCCTCCACTAGATGATCAGGATGAGTTAATGTTTCCTGAACTGGTAGATAGATTCAGTAAACACACACTAGAGGATCAATACACGAAGGAAATGGCCCATGGTGCTAGATTTGATGACACTGATGATGAAGAGAACGAGGAGAACAATGACAGTCTCGTTTTAGCCCAGTATGATGGTGAGGACTTGCCAGTAATTGAGTGGGACAGGAACGATCCTAAGATTTCAGAAGGCGCCGTATTCGAAATGATGTGGGACTGTCGTAATGCCCTTACTACATATTGCATCCACACTAATAATGATTATGATGTTATTAAGAGTGAGCCAGCAATGTTCATGGAGAAGTGCCCATACAAGAGGTGTAGGTGGAGGATGCATGCGTCCCCTATTCTCAGGAGCAGTTTGGTTCAGGTATTACAATCAATTGTGTATTTTAGATCATTGTGTAGAGTTTGTTAACAGTACTTGACATTTTCATTATGTTTTAGATAAAAAGTAACCGGTTCAAACATTCTTGTCCACCTCAAGGGGGATAACCAAAGGACAAAACAAAACTAGCAAAAACTAGGTGGTTGGCAGATGCAATCATGGATTGCATGAGAGCGAACCCATCACTTGGTGCAACATTGCTCATAAGAGAAGTTTCTCAAAAGTTTAATATTACAGTACCTTACATGAGGATGTTCTATGCAAAGGAAATGGCTCTTGATAGGATCAATGGTCCATGGAATGAAAGTTTTCAGTTGCTTTACAGCTTCAAAGCTGAAGTGGAGATGGATAGTCCAGGTAGTTTTATATAGATAGACAGGCATAAAGTTCAGTACAAAATAAGAGGGAATACAATGGAGAAGGAGTGCTTTAGAAGGAATTTTCTTTGTTTCAAAGCTAGCTGGCAGGGTCTCTGGATTCTTGCAGGCCTTATTTGGCCATGGATGCAGCATCGCTTCTTGGAAGATTTAAAGGACAACTAGTAGCTACTACTGTAGTTGATGACCACAATTGGATGTTCCTTGTTGCTTTTGGAGTTTTGGAGATTGATATAGAGGAAAGTTGGACTTGCTTTCTGGAGAATGTGCCCGACCTTATAGGTCATCCACTAGGACTTACTATCCACACGGACGCTTGTGAAGGTTTGGATAAAGCTGTAGAAGCAGTATTCCCCAAATTGGAGCATAGGGAATGTATGCGACACTTAGTGGAGAATTTTACAAAGAAATTCAAGGGTAAAGTTTCTACTAACAACCTATGGCCAACTTCATACACATGCAGTTTGAGGAAGCATCTATATCATTTGGAAGTGTTGTATAAACAAAAACCTGCGATGAAGGAGTACTTGGATGCACATCATGGAATGGTGTGGTCAAGAAGCCAATTCAATGAAATTTGCAAGGTAGACTATGTAACAAGTAACCTTGCAGAGAGTTCAATGCAAAGGTTAAGTCATTAAAAGGGCTTATGTTGTGGCAAATATTTGATAAGATTAGGCAGATGATCATGATAAAGATCAATTTGCGTCAAAGAATTGCATTAACAGTATATGCTATCCATCTCATCCTCCCATCTTTGATTAAGGCTTTGCATGACAGGGCAAAACAATTGAAGATGAAATGAGTTAGAAGAGGAATGGAGGATGAGGTAACATACACTAATAGTAAATATAGGCAATGGAGGTATCCAGTGAGTTTGGTTGATAGGACATGCCATTGCAGGCAATGGCAGCTCTGTGGGAAACCCTACACACATGCATTGTTTTCATGGTTGGTCTAGGAGGTGAAGAAGGTGAAGTTGATTAGTATGTGTCAGAGTATTTCCCCATTGCCAAATTTAGGGTAGCATATGCTCAGATGTTCCAGCCTTGTTGGGAAAATACCAATGGATGGAAGTGGATCTAGGCTTCAAGATATACCCTCCAGTTTTTACTAGACCAATAGGTAGGTCAAGGAAGAATAGGATGAGAGCTAGTGCATAGGGTGGTGCACCACCTCGATGACGTAAGTGCAAACGTTGTGCGATCCTAGGGCACATTGCTAGGCTTTGTAAAAATGCAGTGGACCTAGCTTATGGAATGGATGATCAGGCAGGAGCAGCAAATGTAGATGAGAATGAAGTGTTTGAACGAGGGAAGAATGAAGCATTGGATACATTGCAGGTTGAACCAACAGATCGAGAGGAGATTGAATCAAATGTAGAGGAGATTGAACCAATGGATCAAAAGGAGATGGAAGCAAATGCAGGGGAGATTGAACCAATGGATCTAGAGGAGAATGAACCAAATGTAGAGGATATTGAACCAAATGCAGGGGAGATTGAACCAATGGATCGAGAGGAGTTTGAACCAATGGATCAAGAGGAGAATAAAGCAATTTATTTATTGGAAGCAAAGTTCAAAAGTAAAGGAATTACACAAGAGGAAATTGAAGAAATGATGCCAATGCATTTTGAATCGTACGAACCAATGGATCGAAACGTGATTGAACCAATTGTACAATAGACTGAAGCACTTGATTCATTGGATGCAGAGAAAAAGAACAAAGGGAACAAACCGAAGAAGCTAATGGTGGACTCCACGAATATTCCTGCTAGGATCACCCAGAGCAAGGTGGTGAACCCAGCAAAAAACACTAGGAGCAAGAACAAAATGAATTTGAATTATTAATTTGAATTTGTACGATGTATTTGAACTACTGTCAATGTTTGTATTGAATTCGAACTAGTGTGATGCTCCCAAGTTTGTATGTTGGATAATCCCATAATGTATGTGTTATTGAAAGTTTCTATGGTCATCCACCTAGTTGCTTAGCACTACTCAGTTTTGCTCTCGACATGTGGTCAACACATGGGCTTTAGCTAGTTCATGGCTTAAACCATAGAAAATGTTGACCAATTGATCCAAAATTTGGCACACTTGTGTATCTTGGATTTCTTTACCATATGAAATTGGAAATTTTGGATTTACTTGTAATCAACCACATTTTTCTTTTTCTAAGTGATTAAATTCAAAAAAATGGTTTTAGGGTTAGTTTAATTCAAAAAAGTCAAAACATAGTGCAACCTTTGCATGGAGTCTTGTTATGTTACCTACAACCTAGCATGAATAATAAACGAAGAGGAAATAAAGAGAAATCAACTTATCCCCTAAACCACTTCTTAAACCCTTTGAAATGAGCTACTAGCTATGGAGATGCGTGGCTTTCTACTCAATCAACCTCCAAAATAACCCATCCCAAAACATACTTTGTCTAAATGAGGCCAAATTTGGAACACTTATGTATCTTTTGAGTTGCAAACAATATAATGTCGGCCAAGATGGATTATTTTGTTCAAATAACATATTTTCCATTTTAGGCCAAAATCTTGAATTTCCCTTACTCATTTTTTTATGTGAGTGCCCTTGTTTTCCTTAGCTCTACTCAGTTTTCCCCTCCTGCTAAGGTTTTCCTCAGTTTTCCCCTCCCGCTAAAGTTTTCCTCACTTTCCCCCTCCCACTAAAGTTTTACTTTCCCCTCTCTCATATCTCAGTTTGGCTGCGCTCTGATTGGTCGAGATGTATATCAAACGGATCTTGGCCAACCACCATTGGATACATCATGATCCGACGAGCTGGAGGTCTCTCTCTACCGATGGGCACACCTACCTTGTATGGTGAGGAGAGCCCGACATGCTGGATGTCTCTCCCTCCCTTTCCCTGTCGCACGTATACCAGCCGCATCAACTAGCGCTCAGTTTGGCTATGCTCTGATTGGTCGAGATGTATGTCAAACAGATATTGGCCAACCACCATTGGATACATCATGATCTAACGGGCTGGAGGTCTCTCTCTCCCGTTGGGCACACCTACCCTGTACGGAGAGGAGAGCCCGACGTGCTGGATGTCTCTTCCTCTCTTTCCCTGTCGCATGTATACCAGCCACATCTTCCTCCCCTCCTATCAACGTACGGTGGCACGGCAGTCGGAACGGCGAGCAGCAGTGTGGATCTAAGTGTGGCGGTCGGAACAGTGTGTAGCGCTGCGGATCTAAGCGTGGCGGTCGGAACAGCGAACGGTGGTGCGGACCTAAGCGTGGCGGTCGGAACGGCGTGCGGCAGCGCAGACCTAAGCGTGGGGGTCGGAACAGCTTGCGACGGCGCAGATCTAAGCGTGGCGGCTGGAATAGCATGCAGCGGTGAGGATCGAAGCGTCTAAAATTTCTGTCTCTGTCTGTCTCACTTCTATTCACATCCTCAGATCTGTCACTGATGAAAGACACCGATGGAAGCCATCATCCGCAACATCAGTGTGACGGCAGTGGTGCCGATAGTCGTCATCTATGAAATACACTGATGGAAGCCATCATCCGCAACATCAGTGCAATGACGGAGATCAAGCCCTTGTGAACCGAAGCTATGGGAGGCAGGCCACGGCTGCGGCAGGCACGTCGAGGTGCATTGCAACGGTGAAGGACGGATGTACCTCATGGCCGGATGGATGGGAGCACTTTGCCCGTACTTCTTGGAGTACACATACGGCAGGGAGGGCGGCTAGCTTACCATCCACTCAAAATTGGGACAAATTTGAGCCCAATTTGAACCAAAATTCCATGACTTAAAATATATGTATGATTTGAATAAATTTCATATGTATTTGAGCTGCGAGACCGGTGGATATGCTCTAAATCTGATTCATAAGTAGTAGTACTTGCTTTGACAATCTCTGGTGGGCTTGCATAAAGTTGATCGAAATATGTATAAATTAGATTCGATTATATCTAGACATGAATTAGTATTAGATTCATCCATATCTTGACGAATTTGAGTCAACTAACTTGGATCAGAGTACTTTCTTTGCCAATCTCAGCCACTAATTTGGAACGAGGAATGGATGTTGTCGCCAACGCTGCAAGTCTACATGGCAGCCACGATGGTAGCGACAGAACGGTCAAAATTGATAGGCCCCCAACTTGACCCTCTAGGCATTTGGCACGCCAACTTTGGGACCGCTAAATCCAATGGCAAGCAACTCGGGCCCCGTAATGCATTCTCTCGACAACTGTGGGTCCGCTAGATCCAATGGCAAGCAACTTGGGCCCCGCAATGCATTCTCTTGACAACTTTGGGACTGCAAGATCCAATGGTAAGCAACTCGGGCCCCGCAATACATTCTCTCGACAACTTTGGGACCGCAAAGTGACTAAATTAGCAAGAACTCACAACCATCCATTGAATAAAAATTCTACTCTCTAAATTAGCTATCTATTCAACTAATCATTACACGTGCCACCCTTCACCACAACCGCATCAGAATCGCTAGGGACGGGATGAAAACTACTAAAACTACCCACATGAATCTACTATTCTCCTTCCCCTTCACTTGAAGTTCATGTTTTAAATTTTCTACCACTTGATCAGATACGGCCAAATCAACCTCAAGTGTCAACTTCTCTTTGCACATAAGCTCTGAATTCTTATTTTCTTCCTCGACAGTATGCTTTAGCTCGAATATCAACAGGTTTTTACGGGCCAATTCATCACCTAAATTGGCAACCATCTCCTCCAAATCCATCCTCTGGCTAGACCACTGGGTTGATTCATCTTGGTATGCAATGTACCATAGATCATCGGCCTGCATAGCACACCGTAACGATCCCAAAACAAACCCAATTGAAATAAGTCCCACGGGCCATGGCGGCACTTCAAATTTAATGGTTGTACAAAGAGAAGGAGCTACTTGCACTTCCGACGTGGTAGGAAAAGGAGAATATGGTCACGACATGATCGATTCCTCACCGTCGCCGGTGTACCCACTCTGACCAGATATTGAGGACTAATTTGCACCTACAATATCGAGGAAGTTACGGGAACCGAATCGATTAGGGTAGGCAGAGCAGGAGAGAAGGTCTTACCAAGCACTACTAGCAATTGATGCAACTGTTCGTCGAGCTATGGCGATAGAACAAAATCTCAGTCGTTGTGGGTGGCGGACCTTCCTGTGGTCGGTACTGCCTCAACGTATAATGTGTGCGGACGAAACAAGTGCTGCAGCCATGGTTGAGGTGCATCGCAACAGTCCGTCTGCCGCCGCCGTAGGACGGATCCGGCGACGCGCCGACGTGCCGACGATGACTGCTGTGTCCGCCGATGGGATAGGAGCTGCTCGGGGCTAGGGGCTGGGAGCGGATGAGAGAGAGAGAGCTGACCTCACATGTCATACACGACCCCACCTATCAATGTTTGGGGGAGTAGCTGCTCCAGGATTTTTGCATATTTTCCAATTTTGCATATCTGCCAAAAAATTTCTTTGAAATTTGCATATTTGCCACATGACTACCACATGTTAGTGACACAAAAAATGGCAAATATGCAAGTTGAAAGGTAAAACGTGGCAAATATGCAAATACCCCCTCCAGCCCCACATGACGATCCCATCTGTCATTGGCTTTGACGGCCCCACAGAACGGTCCCACATGGCGGCACCATCGTTTGTTGGCTTCGACGGCCCCACAGAATGGCCCCATTTGTCATTCGCTGCACCGGTCACACAATCAGGAAAAAAGCGGCCCATAAGTCAATGAGAGATGGATGGCTGGTCCGACGTGTATCCTGGCCCCACCCGTCAGCATGTAACGGCCACGGCAGGACCTGCCCCAATGCGGTCCCACCAGTCAGCATGTAACGGTCAAGCCTTTGACCTGACGGATCCCTCCGTCTGAGCGCTTGCGAGGGTTTTAGAATACAGGGAGGGAAAAGTGAGAAAATGTTAAGCGGCTAGAGAAAACTGAGTATAACTAACGAACCAGGGGCACGAAAATAAAAATCCCTTAAAAGTAATAACACAAATAATGAATATAAATAAATAGAAGTTCTTATTCTTTTCTTATTCTATAATTACAAGATAAGGAGAATACAAATAAGTAAGAATTTACCAATGTTTGGGATATCGCTTATCGTTAACTTATCGGCCGGCCTCAAAATAGAGATTAATCGTTTATCGGCCGATTAATCGATTTTATCGGTTGCTCATTTATCGGCCAACTTTTTTCTAAATCTAAGAATTTAGCACATGTAAATAACTTAATATGCTATGCAAAAATTATTAGCTTGATTCCTTACGTATGATTGAATATTACTTGTAAGTAAATACAACCAAGCATCTGCACGCCAACACATAATAGTATATTACAAGGCACTGAACTTGGAATAATATATTGAAATAGTTTCACTTTCATCATCTAGGAACACGCACATGTCAAACAAAATAGGACAACAACACGCCAGCACATATTAGATAATACATAACCAGGTCCACGAAACACAAATAAATATGTTCTAACATAGTTGCATCTTGCATGACAAAAGAAACAAGGGAAATAGCAAACTACATCGTACATAGTTCTCTCATAGTCACAATCATAGTCTCATAAGTCATAACTAAATAAATTTCAGCACACAAAACTACAAAAGATAGTGGCATAGTGCTCAGATGGTAAGATTATGCATCAGCAAAAGCTTCAAGGATGGGTTGGTTCCTCCTCATCTTCATTGGCATTGTTTTGTAGGACTCCCTCATCATCGGACTCGAACTCTATCTCGTCCTCATTTATAAGGACCAGTTCCTCATCATCATCGGAAACAAATTCCTCCAGCTCATGGAGTTCTCTCACTCTTGCACTTCTACAAGGCTCTGTAGCTTCTTCATTACCTCCCACTGCTTCATTACCTTCCGTAATTGGATCCACATCTTCATCCATGTAAGCCCCATGTGCTGCCTTACATCAAGATTGCTGATTTGGTGTGGATTGTAAACAAGGTGTCACTATACCCCGGATCCCTGCAATGTGTTCCTTCATCCTAGTCACCCCTCCCGACATTTCTTTTCCACAAAGTTTGCACTTGACTCTTTGTAGATCATCCGGATTAATCAGCGCAGCAAATTCCCACCCCATATCATCTGAATTCCTCTTTAGTGAGGAACTTGCAACCTGAGATGAACCGGAAGCAGTACCAGAGGAAGCCATCTACAAAATATAAAATGGCAGCAACACAACATGTATTAGATTCGAGCTAATTAATTGAACTAGATTGCAGTAAATCGAGCTAATTACTACTTACTGGAACTAGATTCTAGTAAATCTACACTACACACTACACACATACACCAATTACTGCCATGGTTTCTATAAAATTTGATCTTGCTAGATAGAGACTAAGAGAGGGAGCAGAGAAACCATACCGTGGGTGGCCGGCGGACTGCTGCGGATGGAGGAAGGTCGTCGGTGGACAGTTTGGGCTAGAGGAAGGGGCCGGTCATCCGCCGGGGGAAGGGGTCGGCGTCGTGCTGCCGCTGGAGGAAGGGGCCAAGGTCATGCATTCGTGTTGTCGCTGGAGGAAGGGGCCGGGGTCGTGCAGTCGTGCTGCCGCTGGAGGAAGGGGCTGACGTCAATTTGTCGTTGGAGGAAGGGGCAGGGGTTGTGCTGCGCTACTTGGGGTGCTGGGAGTTTCTCCGATCGTTGTCGTAGCTACTCGCTCATTGCCATCGCTGCTAAGGAAGATGGGGAAGGGCCAAAGGGATATCCAGACGGCATGGGAGGGGGTCGGAGCTAGCTCTGGCCACCGGAGGCAGCCATGGTGGCGGAGGCGTGGTGCATCTGGGGCTGACGGCGCATGAGGCGTCTATTCCACCCCTAACCCTATGGAGAGGAACCGTCTGCGGGTGGAGGAGGTGGGCTCTTTTCAAGATTTTTCGGCCTTCAGACCCTAGCCGATTAATCGTTTTTCCCGAAAAATCGCTTGTCAGAGCGATAAATCGCCCCAAACGAGTAACACACACGATAAGGCAAAATCTTATCGGCTACCTTGCGATTCACGATTAATCTGCCGAGTAATCGGAATATCGGCCAATTTTTTGAACATTGGGATTTACTACACAGAGAAAGAATTGAAAGAAAGAAGAAACTGATACTTTATTAAACCATATAAATAGTACATTACTCTTTACAAAAGAATATAAGAAAATTACAAAATGATAAAAATAAGAACCTATACTATTTTGTAACTAAATCTTGAAGCTCCAGGATCTTCTCTATAAGAATTGTACCTGCAGATAAACAAAGAAAGAAAAATAAAAGAAATACTTACTATTAGTAGTATTGCTCTCAGTTATTAATAGTAAAGTGCACAGTTGAATTGCATCATTGAGCTAAAATACAAAAGAAAGAGGCAAGTTTCACCAAGGGGCAACATCTGTTCTTTTATTTAAAAGGCTTCAGTACAACATCCTTAGCCAAAGGGGGGCAAGTTTCACTAGAGAGATGGAAAGTTAGAAATGGTAAGTAACAACGGTAAGAGTCAAAATCATTGAGCCCATCCCAAACAGGGAAGTAGCTGACACACACATGTAGAGCTGTGTGTTGTCAGCACAGGAAGCACCGAGGGAAGGGATAAGTTCCCAGCTGCAACAGAGATAGAGCTCTCTCTCTCTAAACATGTACCACACCAGCAAAGATCACCAAGAACACCAGAGTTCCAACATTGGTACTTACCAGATCAACCACAGAGAGCCAGTAGTTAAGCAGCCAAGATGCTTACCTAAAGGAGAAGGAGGTCTGGGTGGAAAGCAAGGGCAAGCATGAGCTAGGAGAAGGAGTATATCAAGGAGGAGATAGGAAAGGCTTGTCACAGCAAGAAGCTAAGAAATCTCACCATCAACAAGCCAGAACAGTTAGATCACCATAGCTGCATCAACCAACACAATAGGTTGGATATGTTCTCAAGCAAATCATAACCTTTATCTGTTCTTATCAATTATAGGAATATGATCTGTTGGATTGTGAAGAATCCTCATAGTTACACCCAAGTGGGATGTACACTCATCACAAGAAAATAGATGGTTCACAAGTAGAATCCATTCTTTATCTTGGCACTACATCAAATCTCAGTATGGGCATTATTGACTTTAATCCAATAAAATAACAAGGCAACACATGATCTAGTGGGGGTTACCACTGTGTACCATCCAATGGGAGGCATCATAGTGGCATCTAACCCAAGATCAGTCATAATCAGATATAGGCAACTAAAAGAATCATCTTTCAAGGATGCTAGGAATCATCAACATTTACTAGTCTATCATAAGATAGCAACCTTAGGATAGTCAGATTAGAAGCAACATTCTAGTGAAAGGCTAAACCATCACTGATATACTTAGGAAATAATTTCCATATCAGGCCATCTACTATGAATAACAACCATTTATTCTCAAAGCAAGAAATACTAATCATATTCCTAACTCTTGAGTCAGGAATCATAATAAGCTATCTATCTATGATCACTTAAACATCAAATAAACATCAATACCCATAACATATACAGGATAACATTCATATATTGTCCTTTGGAAAAATATCATATTTTCCATCACTGCCAGGACAGATACAAGAAAATGAAACACATAGCTAATTAATAGAGTATCCTAGAGTCCAATTTTATGAAGGCATTAATCATAGCATAGCTAGTAACAGTATTGAGCAACACAAGCCACCGGTCAAACTACAGAATAAAACATGAATGCAACCATAGGAAATTCTTAAGTCCAATCTCACCTAAGTACCAGGAGCATACAATCTAGGCAAAGTAGAGGCCTAGAAGTGGGTACAAACTCTAATTAGGGTTACAATGTTCGTATAGTGAGGAATCCAACGAGAGGCAGAGAGAAGAGAGGAGAGGGAGAACTCACATGTAGTCCTTGCTAGGTTTAGAAGAGGAAGCATAGCCGTCAGGAAGCCACAACACGACGTCATGGTCAATATTTGCACCGTGCTAAGTCGCGCCAGCAGTTGCAGCAGCCCTGGAAGAGTGGCACCAGTGAGCACCAACCCTATACCGCAAGGGAACCACCAGGAGGGCATTGGAGCGCAGCACTGCAATGGGAGGCATAACCTAGCCACTAGTGAGGGTACGACGCAACCAAACAAGAGCCCGCACGACCAATCGAGCAGGACCGGTGGAAGCGGCATCGTCGACTCAGTCAACATGCACGGTGGCGACGACTGAAATGGCTGGAGCCAGTCGAAATTGTTAGGCGACAGTGACGATGATGCGAGGCCGCTAGAGAGGAGAAGGGCGTGCACTCGAGCGAGGGAAAGAGGTGATTGGGCCGGTTAATCAACCCAGCAGAGTGTAGTGTGGGTTAGCCTAGACCCACTGGTTTGGCCCACGGACTAGGCCCAAGTTTTAAAAAAGAAAAAAAATAATCACAGAATGGAGGATTACAAATATACCCCTCTAAGTATTTTAAATCTGGAAAAATAAATAAAAATCCTAAAAATACAAATAATATCTATAAATGTTTATAAAAATATGAACTATCCAATAAAAATACTAACTTGTACTTTAAGATGATAAAACTTAATTTTATTATTTTATAGCAATAATTACTATATGGAATTTTCTAAAAATAGGGATGATACTTATAAATAAATAAAAATCATTTTGAAGATCCTAAGTAAATACTTTATGTAATAAAAATACTAGTTTCTATATTAATTTGATAAACCTAAAATGTGTATTTGAAGACACTTATTCCTTTATGAAATTTTGCTAAAATAAGAGTAAGACTGAAAAATAAATAGAAATCAATTATAAGATTTTGAATAAGTATATTTTACTAGAAAAATGCTAAGTATCTTATTTCAAAAGGTTTTAAGATTTCTAAAGTAATAAATCTGTATTTATCTATTTTATTCAAATAATATACTTTTTCTATCATAAGCTAATTCTTCAAAATTAATTTCTAAGTAATAATAAACATATGACCTTATAAAATAGGGATTTCTATTTTCATGCCCCTGGTTCGTTAGTTGTACTCAGTTTTCCCAAACCGTTTAGTTTTTCCTCACTTTTCCCCTCCCACCATTCTAAAATCCTCACATGCGCTCGGACGGGTGGACGCCGTCAGGTCAAAGGCTTGACCGTTCCATGCTGATAGGTGGAACCACATTGGGCGGGTCCTGCGTTGAGCGTTACGTTACGTCGCCTCGACCGTAACATGCTGACAGGTGGGGCCGTGTTGGGACGGGTCCTTCATAAGTGGTGAAGGGTGGGGCCGCGTTGGGACGGGTCTTGCATACGTGGTGAAGGGTGGGGCCGCATGGAGACACATCGAACCGGCCATTCTCGTTCTGAGCCTAGAACAGCTCCCACACCGCCCCTCCGCTATGCTCCCCCACCATCATGCCCTCCTACCTAATAGCCCCTCCTACCTTATGTCGTCCTCGGCCCCTGAGCCGCCCCTAGCCCCTGAGCCCACTCCGGCTCCGCTCCCTCCCCCACTAGATCTACCCCTTTCGCAGAATAGTATGCAACACCAGCAGGTGTACCGGTCCTTCCTGTCAGCGCGGAGAAGATTGGGTGGAATCAGAGGGATCTAACGCATGGATTCTATCTGGGTAAGTATTGTTTCCCTTTGTCTATTGATTATAGGCAGTAACTGTGCACGAAACTCCGGTGCTCAGCTAATTTCCTTCCATTTCGAATAGGATTGATCGGCATTTTGGCTGGCGGTTAAACTGGATACTAGCGTAATTCGTGGTTGTGAACCGTATCTCTCTGGATTTTACTTCCTAGCGGTGGGTGCAACCTCCATAACTCTAAGAGATTTGAAAGATAAAATATATTCTAAATTCTCCTAGAGTAATGGCGATTCAGTTGATTTGTAATATTTCAAATTAGTGAGCAAAGATTGCTCCCACTAACTAGCGAAGCTGATCTAGTAATGCTTTTCTCTTTGAATGTTGTCGAACGTTTTGGTCGAATTCGTCTTCATGTGCAACCTAAAGTTGAACACACGGGAAGGAGGGCTAAAGCAACATCTGGTGGTCAGGCATCATCAGGTGGTCGGGCATCATGTGTCTCTGTTGTCCTTGCTAATAGTGTGTGCCCCTGCGCTCCTTGTAGGTCCACAGCAGTACCATCTGTTAGCACTGCGAGTGTAAGCCAAATCGCTCGTGCGGCCGATGTGGAGGACGAAGCAGAGCTTGCCGAGGGAGCGCCTCCACTAGATGATGAGGATGAGTTGATGTTTTCTGAATTGGTAGATAGATTCACTAAACAAGCACTAGAGGATCAATACACGGATGAATTGGCCCACGGTGCCAGATTTGATGACACTGATGATGAAGAGAACAAGGAGAACAATGACAATCTCGTTTTAGCCAAGTACGATGGTGAAGACTTGCCAGTAATTGAGTGGGACAGGAACGATCCTATGATTTCTAAAGGCACCATATTTGAAACGATGCGGGACTGCCGTAATGCCCTTACTACA
The DNA here is from genome assembly GCA_023614405.1 of Avena insularis. Lineage (NCBI taxonomy): Eukaryota > Viridiplantae > Streptophyta > Magnoliopsida > Poales > Poaceae > Avena > Avena insularis. The sequence continues at coordinate 290,264,029 of CM042694.1, forward strand.
TATTGCATCTGCACCAATAATGATTATGTTGTTATTAAGAGTGAGCCAACAAGGTTCATAGTGAAGTGCCCATACAAAAGGTGCACGCATCCACTATGCTCAGGAGCAGTTTGGTTCAGGTATTACAACCCGTTGTGTATTTTAGATCATTGTGTAGAATTTGTTAACTATACCTGACATTTTCATTATGTTTCAGATAAAAGGTAAACGGTTCAAACATTCTTGTACACCTCAAGGGGGACAACCAAAGGACAAAATAAAACTAGCAAAGACAAGGTGGTTGGCAGATGTAATCATGGATTGGATGAGAGCGAACCCGTCACTTGGTGCAACAACGCTCATAAAAAAGTTTCTGAAAGGTTTAATATTATAGTACCTTACATGAGGATGTTGTATGCAAAGGAAATGGCTCTTGATAGGATCAATGGTCCATGGAATGAATGTTTTCAGTTGCTTTACAGTTTCAAAGCTGAAGTGCTGTACAGATAGACAGGCATACATTTTAGTACAAAATAAGAGGTAAGACAATGGAGAAGGAGTGCTTTAGAAGGGCTTTTGTTTGTTTCAAAGCTTGCTGGCATGGTTTCTAGATGGTTGCAGGCCTTATTTGGCCATGGATGCAACAACTCTTCATGGAAGATTTAAAGGACATCTAGTAGCTGCTACTGTAGTCGATGGCAAAAATTGGATGTTCCTTGTTGCTTTTGGATTTTTGGAGATTGAGTCAGAGGAAAGTTGGACTTGGTTTCTGGAGAATTTACACGACCTTATAGGTCATCCACCAAGACTTACTATCCACATGGACGCTTGCAAAGGTTTGGAGAAAGCTATAGAAGCAGTATTCCCTGGAGTGGAGCATAGGGAATGTATGCGACACTTAGTGCAGAATTTTACAAAGAAATTCAAGGGTAATGTTTATATTGACAACCTATGGCCAGATTCATACACATGTAGTTTGAGGAAGCATCTATATCATTTGGAGTTGTCGTATAAACAAAAACCTGCGATGAAGGAGTACTTGGATGCACATCGTGGAATGGTTGGTCAAGAAGACAATTCAATGAAATTTGCAAGGTAGACTATGTGTTAAGTAACCTTGCAGAGAGTTTCAATGCAAATGTCAAGTCATTGAAAGGGCTTATGCTATGGCAAATATTTGATAAGATTAGGAAGATGATCATGATAAAGATCGATTTGCGTCAAAGAATTGCATCAACAGTATATGCTAGCCATCTCATCCTCCCATCTTTGATTAAGGCATTGCATGCCAGGTCAGAACAATTTAAGATGCAATGCATTAGAAAATGAATGGATGCTGAGGTAACGTACGCTGATAGTAAATATAGGCAATGTAGGTATCCAGTGAGATTGGCTGATAGGACATGGCATTGCAGGCAATGACAGCTCCGTGGGAAACCCTACATACATGCATTGTTTTTCATGGGTGTTCTAGGAGGTGAAGAGGGTGAAGCTGATCAGTACATGTTGGAGTATTTATCCTTTGCTAAATTTAGGGCAGCATATGCTCAAAATGTTCTAGCCTTGTTGGGAAAAGACCAATGGATGGAAGTGAATCCACGCTTCAAGCTATACCCTCCAGTTTTTACTAGACCAGTAGGTAGGCCAAGGAAGAATAGGATGAGAGGTAGTGCAGAGGGTGGTGCACCACCTCGATGACGTAAATGCAAACATTATGGGATCCTAGGGCACATTGCTAGGCTTTATAAAAATGCAGTGGACCCAGCTTATGGAATGGATGATCAGGCGGGAGCAGCAAATGCAGATGAGAATGAAGTATCTGAACAAGAGGAGAATGAAGAAATCGATACATTGAAGATTGAACCAACAGATCGAGAGGAGATTGAACCAGATGCAAGGGAGATTGAACCAAATGCAGGGGAGATTGAACCAGATGCAGGGGCGATTGAACCAATGGAGCTAGAGGAGATTGAACCAAATGAAGGGGAGATTGCACCAAATGCATGGGAGATTTAAGCAATTTATTCATTAGAAGTAGAGTTCAAATGTAAAGGAATTACATAAGAGGATATAGAAGAAATTATGCCAATGCATTTTGAACCATATGAACCAATCAATCGAAACGTGATTGAACCAATTCTACGACAGACTGAAGCTCTTGATTCATTTGATGCAGAGAAAAAGAACAAACGGAAGAAGCTGATGGTGGACCCCGAGAATATTCTAGCCAGGATCACCCGGAGCAACATGGTGAACTCCAAGAATATTCCAGCGAAAAACACTAGGAGCAAGATAAAAATGAATTTGAATTATTAATTTGAATTTGTATGATGAAATTGAACTAATGTCAATGTTTGTATTGAATTTGAACTACTGTCGATGTTTGTGACGCTTCCAAGTTTGTATGTTGGATAACCCCATAATGTATGTGTTATTGCAAGTTTCTATTGTCATGCACCTAGTTGCTTAGCACTGCTCAGTTTTGCCCTCGACATGTGGTCAACACATGGGGTTTAGCTAGTTCATGGCTTAAACCATAGCAAATGTTGACCAATTGATCCAAAATTTGGCACAGTTGTGTATCCTGGATTGATTTACCATATGAAATTAGAAATATTGGATTTACTTGTAATCAGCCACATTTTTCTTTTTTCTAAGTGATTAAATTCAAATAAATGGTTTTAGGGTTATTTTAATTCAAAAAAGAAGTCAAAACATAGTGCAACCTTCGCATAGAGTCTTCTTATGTTAACTAAAACGTAGCATGAATAGTAAAGGAGAAGAAAATAAAGAGAAATGGACTTCTCCCCTAAACCACTTGTTGGAATGAGCTACTAGCTATGAAGATGCATGGCTTTCTACTCAGTCAACCTCCAAGATAACCCATCCCAAAACATACTTTGTCTAAATGACGCAAATTTGGCACACTTATGTATTTTGAGTTGCAAACAATATAATGTCGGCCAAGATGGATTATTTTGTTCAAATAACACATTTCCATTTGTTATGCCAAAAGCTTGAATTTCCCTTAGTCATTTTTTTATCTGAGCACCCTTGTTTTCCTTAGCTATACTCAGTTTTCCCCTCCGGCTAAAGTTTTCCTCAGTTTTCCCCTCCCACTAAAGTTTTCCTCACTTTTCCCCTCTCTCATGTCTCAGTTTGGCCCCTCCCACTAAAGTTTTCCTCACTTTTCCCCTCTCTCATGTCTCAGTTTGGCTAGCACTCTGATTGGTCGAGATGTATGTCACACCGATCTTGGCCAGCCACCGTTGGATACATCACGATCTGACGGGCTGGAGGTCTCTCTCTCCCGATGGGCGCACCTAACCTTGTACGGCGAGGAGATCCCGACAGGCTGGATGTCTCTCCCTCCATTTCCCTTGTTGCACATATACTAGCCGTAGCAACTAGCGCTCAGTTTGGCTGCGCTTTGATTGGTCGAGATGTATGCCACACAGATCTTGGACAACCACCATTGGATACATCATGATCCAATGGGCTGGAGGTCTCTACCTCCCTTTCCCTGTCACACATATACTAGCCGCATCTTCCTCCCCTCCTATTGACGTACGGTGGTGTGGACCTACGCGTGGGGGTCGGAACGGCTTGCGGCAGCGTGGATCTAAGCGCGGCTGCTAGAACGACGTGCAATAGTGAGGATCTAACCTTCTGAAAGACAACGACGGAAGCCATCATCCGCAACATCAGTGTGACGGTGGTGGTGCCGATAGTGGCCATCGATGAAAGACACCGATGGAAGCCATCATTCGTTCACATCGACAGTTGTGGTGCCGACAGTGGTCATCGATGCGACGACGATTGAAGCCATCATCTGCAACATCTACGACTGTGGTGCCGATAGTGGTCATCGATGCGAAGACGATTGAAGCCATCATCCGCAACATCACTACGACGACGTAGATCAAGCCCTCATGGACCGAAGATGTGGGAGGTAGGCCGTGGCCACGACCGGCATGTCGAGGTGCATTCGATGGTGAAGGCAGGATGGGATCACTTTTCCCGTACTTCTTGGAGTACACATACGACAGGGAGGGTGGCTTGCTCACTGTCCACTTAAAATTGGGACAAATTTAAGCCCAGTTTGAACCAAAATTCTGTGACTTAAAATGTATGTATGATTTGAATAAATTTGACATGCATTTGAGCAGTGAGGACGGTGGATATGCTCTAAAGCTAATTCATAAGTAGTACTCCCTCCGACCCAAATTAGTTTATTTAGATTTGACTAGATTCAATTGTATCTTGAGGAATTTGAGTCAACTAACTTGGATTGACAATCTCAGCCACTAATTTGGAATGGGGAAAGGATGCTGCCGCCAACGCTACAACTTTACCTAGCAGCCACGATGGCAGCGACAGAATAGTCAAAACCGATAGGCCCCAAGTTGACCCTCTAGGCTTTTGGCACTTCAACTTTGGGACCGCTAGATCCAATGGCAAGCAACTCGGGCCCAGCAATGCAGTCTCTCGACAACTTTGGGACCGCTAGATCCAATGGCAAGAAACTCGGGTACCGCAATGCATTCTCTCGACCACTTTGGGACCGCTAGATCTAATGGAAAGCACCTCAGGCACCACAATGAATTCTCTCGACAACTCTGGGACCGCAAAGTGACTAAATTAGCAGGAACTAACAACCATCTATTGAATAACAATTCCACTCTCTACCCCCCCTTCACTTGAAGTTCACATTTTAGATTTTCTATGACTTGATCAGGTACGGCAAGATCAACCTTAGGTGTCAACTTCTCTTTGTGAATAAGCTCTAGATTCTTCCTCGATGGTACGCTTCAGCTCGAATATCAAAAGGTATATATGGGCCAATTCATCACCTAACTTGGCAACCATCTCCTCCAAATCCATCCTATGGCTAGACCACTGAGTTGATTCATTTTGGTATGCAATGTACCATGGATCATCTGCCTGCATAGAACACTGTAACAATCCCAAAACAAACTAAATTGGAATCTGACAAGGGGTGACCTCGGCAATGCCCATGCTGATGGACTTGGGGTTTCTCGGAAAATAGAATGCTGGGGATTTCGTCGTATGTCAGGAAAACGATGAAGACAAAGTCGCCTGAATATTGAGAAAACACACTATTACAAGTTATCCTCTAGATTTCGATACCCTCGCTTGGGCTTCTCCCGTCCTATATATAATAGGGAGGGTCTCAAAGTTATATGAGGATAGGTTTCATACATGCGTGATTACAATACCAACATAATGTCGGTTCATAGTTTCTTTCCTAATACAATCAAAGTCTTTGCCGGTTGCTTTCTTGGACTATCATCTATAATCTTCATGGGCCGTAGGCCTTTTACCCAATGTTGGGTTACCAATTATAAGCTTCCGAGTAATAATAACTATGTCATACCTATGTCAGGTTGAGTCTGAAAGTTTCTTTTTCCTTTATCTTTATCGCTTTTTACATTTTGTAGGGATTTGGTATGACGAGTTTGATGCTTCTGACAGATCGTGAATTAGTTAATTGCTCCTGGGCAAAACCAAGGTTGACCTACATCAAATTCAAGTCCTCGGTCTCGAATCCGGAATTTGTAACTGGCGTAATTCAGTTCGAGCCACTGAGGTCTTACCGAATACTGAATTCCAGTTTTATATTTTACCAGGTACCCAACGCGTCCGTTAGGATTTTTCATCGTATCGCTGATACGGATTTTTTACTGGCAGAGCGCATTCTTGTGCGATTATCAGGCTACACAGGACGAATCCTGGGGTCTTACCTTCTTGTTTCTGAACACGTCATTCGGATTTTTTGTCTTGTCTGAGCGTGATCCGAGGTTTTTGGCTTTATTGGCGGTTGGCCTGCTGGGCCGCCAATCTTTCTGATTATATCAGATAGTTTTATTATTTTATACTATCTCTCGGTGGGAGTAACACCTTTTTGAGGATACACTAGTGTAAAGCTCAAAACGGTTTTTGCAATTATCAATATACTTCATACATAACTAAGTTTCTATCGGGTGCGTGCTAGCGCTCCCAATGGGAGTAGCCCCTGAAGCTATGTTCGGATGTCTATATCTTGACATAGGCTCATAGTTGTTGTTAGCTTGATGGAAAGTATTGACCTTTGGAATAAGAAGATTAAGGTACAAATAACTTATCTCTTTATATATAAGGCGAAAATCAACGATACATTATTCTTTGAGCGTATGGCTGTTAGCCTTTGTCCTGGACATCTTGGCTTAATAAGCCGAAAAGTAATTCTTATCATATTTCAAATAATCTTATGCGTAAAAACGTCGTAGCTGTGCTACGTTCCATGGATTTGAGTAATTTACTCCTGTCTTCTTGTCTTATAGTCGATATGCTCCTCCGAGAATAACTTCTGTGAGGATGTATGGTCCTTCCCAATAACTTCTTGTGACCATCTTTCTTGAGGCGAAGAAATAGGTCCCTTATTGCGAAGGACCTAGGTCGCAATCTTCTGCTATGGTAATTGCGCAGGTTTTGCTGGTACCTAGTTTCTCTTTGGAGGGCTTCATATCGAGCTTCATCAAGCGCATCTACATCATCTTCAAGTGCTTCTCTTGATTCCTCTTCATTATATGTAGCTACTCTTGGCTATTCATGTGACACCTCAACTGGGAGCACGGCTTTCGCACCGTGGATAAAAAAGAAAGGTGTCTCTTGTGTTGAATTATTTGGAGTTATACGTAAACTCCATAATATGGATGGTAATTCATCCACCCATGATCCTTTTTCTCTGACAAGTGGTGCCAGTACTCTCTTTTTGAGTCTAGCGGTAACTAGTTCATTGGATTTTTTGACCTGTCCATTTGTTTGCGGGTGAGCTACCGAAGCGTAGCTTATTTTGATGCCCATCTCCTGGCAGTACTCCTTAAACTCATTGGAAGTGAAGTTGGTCCCATTATCCGTGATGATGTTGTTCGGTACGCCAAACCAAAATACTATGGATTTGATAAAATTCACAGCCGAAGTTCCATCTTAGGTGGTGACAGGCATTGCTTCAATCCATTTAGTAAATTTGTCGACTGCTACAAGCAGAAAGACGTGTCCTCCTAGCGATGATTTGTGTAGTTTTCCCACCATGTCGAGTCCCCACTGAGCGAAAGGCCAAGCCAAGGGTATGGGATTCAGCTCAGCGGCGGGTGCTCCAGGCTTTGTTGCGAATCGTTGACATGCCTCACATGTTCTGACAATGTCTTTTGCATCTTGTATTGCAGTCAGCCAATAAAATCCTGCCCTGAATGCTTTTGCAGCAATTGCTCAGCTACTAGCATGGTGACCACAAACTCCTTCATGTATATCTTCCAGTATAAATTTTCCTTCTTTGGGTGTTATGCAACGTTGCAACACACCCGAAATACTTCTTTTGTATAGTTCTCCTTTGATTATCCTAAAGGCCTTTGATCGTCGGGTGATTCGCCGGGCTTCTATCACATCCTCTAGTAGCTCTCCTTTAGTCATATATGCTATATATGACTGCATCCAGGTTGGTTCAATTAGCATGACCTCTTCGATTTCTTGTTCTTCTTCTTCGATGGCTTCTTCTATGTTCTTGGTTTCTGAAGGAGTCCCCGGCTCTTTTTGCGGATGTTTCTTTTTCCTTGTTTTTGGTGCTACAACCTCAGAGTCTCTTTTTGCTTTGATTGATCGCTCCACTATCTCCTCCCAAAAAACGCCTGGTGGTATTGGTAAACATAATGATCCGGTGTTTGCTAGATTATGGGCTTCCTCATTGCTTGCTTTTCCTATATGTGATACTTCACACCCATCAATTTGAGCCTCGATGATGCTATATAGGTCGTGATAAGCAATCATATTTTCGCTGACAGCATCACACTTGTTCATTGCCTGCTTTGCCACAAGATTGGAATCTCCAAAGATTTTGAGGCGAGTTGCACCGCAAGATTTGGCCATTCGCATGTCATGCAACAGGGCCACATATTCCGCTTCGTTATTGGATGCGTTTGTAAAGCTCATCCGAAGAATATAGGGCATTTTGTTGCCTTTCCCTCCGTTCTTTTTTATCCATCAAAGTACATTGTCCAGGCACTAGAAAGGTCTGGTGGACCCGCACATTGCAACTCCGTCCACTCTGTGATGAAATCTGGCAGAACTTGTGACTTAATTGCTTTGGGTTTCTCATAAGTGATATCTCAAGGGGATAATTCAATGCCCCATAGAGAAACACGCCCAGTTGCTTCTGGATTGTTGAGGATGCTTGACAAAGGTGCTTCGTTGACCACTATGATCGGGTGCTCCGAAAAATAGTGGCACAGTTTTTGTGCTGTCATAAGTACCTCGTATGCTAGTTTCTGGTAGTGTGGGTACCTTTGTTTAGATGGCAATAAAACCTCGCTCAGGAAGTAAACAGGCATTTGCAAGTCATGGGTCTTTCCTTCTTCGGGTCGCTCTACGACTAGGACCGTGCTGACCACCTGATGTGTGGCAGCGATATAAAGGAGTAAAGGTTCCTTCTCTTTCGGCGACACGATGACACGGGATGTCGAAAGTGTTCTTTTAAGATCTTCAAAGGCATGCTGAGCTTCTTCTGTCCATTCAAATTTCTATGATTTCCTCATGAGGGTGTAGAATGGCAGCGCTTTTTCTCCTAACCTCGCAATAAAACGACTTAACGCCACCACTCGCCCCGCCAGTTGTTGTACACCACATAGATTTGTTGGCTTGTTCATTGTGAGGATTGCTTATATTTTTTCAGAATTAGCCTCAATTCCTCTAGCTGATACCAAATATCCGAGGAGTTGCCCTGCTGGGACTCCAAAGGAACATTTCTTCTGAATGTTTCTTCTAGGTCCTTGATCAGCGCAGATCCTTGACCTGTTGTAACTATGATGTCATCAATAGACACTTGCACGTTTGTGCCTATTTGGCTTCCCAGGCACTTGTGCATCTGTCAACACCCGAATTTTTAATCCCAGATGCCTGTTATGTCATACATTGCAATCCCAGGATTACCATTTTTGCGAGACATAACAGATTGGATACCACAGTACATTATCCATTACAAACCATAATAAGGTCTTACACAAATAAAGGATCTCATGATCCAGTCTTAGTACAATCAAGTAGCGGAATAAATAGCGTAGCGGTGGGGTCCATCTTCAGAGTCACAGGCAATGCTGACGATGGGAGATGATCCTAGTTGTCGTAGCCGTCCTGCTGTCCTCCTTCAGGGTAGTCCTCCTCATAGTCTGGCCACAGGAATAGCCAGGGACAAAGCCACGAGTACTGTTTAAGTACACGCAAACTACCACTAACAAATAGGATGATTCTAGTAGAAATGCTAACTCTAAGTTTGTTTGTAAAGTTAAGTTTGAAACCTAAGCTGAGTTCAGAAACAAAGAAAGATAAAATAAAGTTTGAAAACACCTAAGTGGGAACTTAGTTGTCATAGCCACAACTCTGTTGTGGTCAAGTCATGTCACAAATCATTTCATAAGTCGTTTTGAAAACATCTAACAACGGAACAGTATGGCGACTCCAACTGTCCATAACCGCGGACGCGGCTATCCGAATAGTTTGACACTCTGAAGAGGTGGTACACTTTTACCACAAGATTCGATACATCTGTCAGGGATAACCCTGAATCATCATACTTAGTATGTAGATAATCAAACATAACCTTTCCTTTACACACTCTAGTATAAGCACCTCTCCTATGAGTATGGCCTCCCAGCCATGACCATCTGTCATCCTGGGCACTGCATAGGTGGACAACATTGAGAGGTAGCCTTAGCTCAAACATCTCCCGTGAGGGAACTAATACTAATGCATATAAACTTCCGGCTAAGCCTTACCCAATTCAGGTATTGTGTTTGTACGGTAAAATTGGAATGGTATTGCATCCGAACCCAACCATCAGTTTTGTAAAAGGGCTAAGGCTCATGCCTCAACATTTTCATCATCATAAACCATTTGTGTTTCTCAACACATGTCAAAACATCTCAAATGACTCATCATTCTAAGGTTTTCACAAGTCATTTTCACCAAGTACTCCCATCTAAAGTGAATCAAGTTTTGGTTTTGTTCCAACTACTAAGTTAAGAGTGTTCACTAAGGTGGGATGCTAATCTCAATCTCATGCCATAGAATGGCATCTAAGTCTAACTAGATAGGTCAAGTTTTATACTCTTTATGCTACCTTTAAACAAGTAAAGGACTTTGGTAAAGTAAAGAAAGTAAAGCTTGTAAATAAAACTTGGAGTAGGTATAAGTCAAAAATGGTATAACCAAAGCATGCCTAATACATTTCATTAGGTTATCTAGCTTAATTATAACTTGCTAACAATAGCTTGCAAGGGTGATCTTGCATTGTTAAATGAGGGCTTGCAAGTAATCACTTGCATGGTTAACTTGTATAATGCTAGCTTGCTCAATTTACTTGAAGTGCTAGGCTTGCCTTGTGTAGTGAAGTGGTTGAAATTCTCTTCCTCCTCCTCTTGGTAGAACTCCTCCTCCTCAAAAGCTTGGTCGGTACTATCGTCTATAAATACATACGGAATACATAAACACCAAACAATACTTAACTAGTCTACTTAGCACACTAAGGCACACATTTTTGATGATCTAGTACCATCACAAACATCACAAGGTTTAATGAACTAGTTTCATTCTTTTTATTTGAGAAAAGTAATTTCTACTCATTGAAATTAACTAAGATTTAATATTCTCCAATTTAAAATATGGGATCATGTGGACACATGTCATCACCACATATTCTAATATATGGGAATGTGATTCAAAGGTTGGATCACATTTTAATAAGTTTAAGTTTATTATTTAATGATTTAAAGTGACGAGGAATGCCTATATAGCATTATTTTTGTACTAGTACAAAGTGACTGCATGCAAACCTTAATATTATTACATATTCAGATAGGTATGGTTAAATGTGATTTTTTAGAGTTGGAATCAACTCAAACGCTATTATGGTTGATTTTAGAAAAATGTTTGAATATGAAAAAGCCTCTATCTTGTTATTTTAACTAGGAGAGATCTCTAACTCTAAATGATTTAACTCCAACTTTGAATATAGAGTTTTTAGTTAGCTTTCCAAATAAATTGGAATCACTCAATTTGGATTTATAAAACTCTCTGAATTGATTTTTAAATTAGTGGATAGAACTAAGTTTTAATTAAAATAGAAAAACCTATATTTGAATTACTGGGTCAGCGCGGGAAACTAAATGGGCCGACCCAGTGATGCTCAGCGGCGCAGCGGGCAACTAACAAGGGGGGTCCACACGTCAGCGACACTTAAAACCCAAAGCGGTACAGGGCGATAAGGACCACACGATTAGAACTAGATCTAACGGTTCACGGTCGTCGTCGACAACGGACACGTCGCCGGCGAGACTGAACCCTAGCACGGTCAGTAGGGGTATAGTGGGGGCATACCAGGGCTCTAGCTAGTGCGGTGATGGGGGCGATCGAATGAGACGACGATGGCGGACTCATGCGAGGTCGCGGCAGGGGCTGAGGTGGACGAAATCGACGGGGACTTCTCCTCCTCTGCTGCGGCTAACTCTGGCGGAATTCCGGCGATGGGCGGCTCGAGCGGCTCCGGCGAGAGAGGGGAAATGGTCAGTGGAGAGAGGGTGTAGCATCCCAATTGTCTAACAATTGTAATGCTACTTGGTCTAGTAATATAATGGCTACTTCATAATATAATTGTTGCATCATAATTACATCATGCTCATGTCATCATGCCACCTTGCATTTGAGCATCATATAAAACCCTTTTTGTTTTGGTTCTTCTCTCATATGCATTGTAAATTGTATTTGCCTCTTGATATTGTATTTGGTTATTGATATATTGTGTAAATGCCCAAGTTGAGTTGGGGGCATATCTTTTATTCCACTCCACCACCCTTTCTTTCACCACCTTATAATTCCACCATCCCATTATCCATGAGCTTGTATTTTATTTTCTTTTGGTATTTAATCTAGCTCATGGGAGGTAGGATGGATCTACTTCTACAAATTCTTTTGTTTGGCTTGTATTCCACTTTTGGGAATGCATAAGAATAATGCCATGTTAGTATTATTGTTTTCACAAGAATAAACATGGCATTAATTATTTTGCATGGGCCATGCAAGCACCACCACATTCTAGTCCTTTGGATTTTATATGAATTTTTTTAAGTGGATCATCTCTCATCTCTCTCTCCCTCCTTTTGCTTGTTCTTGTTTGATCTTGCTAAAAGCCACCACCACATTTACCTCTCTCTCTAATCCTTTCTCCAAAAACCTACACCTAATCTAAACCCTACACCTAGTTGCCTCTCTTTCTTCTAACCCTAGTTCTAAACCCTAACCCAACCTCACCTCTCTCACCTCACCCTCTCCTCTCACCATGCCGAGCCTCCCCTTGATGGCCCCACCTGGCCACCCTCTCTCCTCGGCCCCACACCCCCAGCTACCCTACCCCAACCCTAGCACCAGCCCTAACCTCAGCCACTACTCCATCCAAACCTAGCTCCATGCCACCCCTCTCTCTAGCTCTCTCTCTGCCACCCCAGCCCCACCTGCCTCTCCTTCCTCCCTGGCCGACCTGGCAGTCTCCACCACCTCGCCTGCCACCGCCACCGCCTCGACCGAGCACGTGATCGAGAGAGGAGGAAAGGTGACAACCGAGGCCACCTTTATCCCTAACCCACTCCCCACTGCACCGCTCTCCCTCGCCTTATCTCCACCTCCCTCTCTTCGTACCTACCACAGATCCCCAGAGCCGTGCCCTTCCCCTCTTCCTCCCCCTTCTACCACACATCCACCTCGTCGGCCACCGTCGGTGCCGATCACCAACTCCTCGAATCAGGCGGCGGGCGCGGTGCTCTGGTTGACGAGGAAGGCCGTGGAGAACCCCTGCATCACCCTGTACACGCCATCGCGAAGGAGAAGCCCCGGAAACGCTGCACCCCGCCGAGCCCGACGCGAAACCCTAATCGCCGGCCGTCTGCATCATCGCTGATCCCCTGCGTCCCAAGCCGTTCCGCCACCACCGACCCACTCTCGGTGAGCGCCCGAATCTCCTAGACATCCTCGCCATCGTCGTCGTTTCCTGGTCGCGTCGTACGTTCCGTCGAACGCCCTCTGTGCGCCGACGAGCGCGTGCGCCTGCTCGCTGCTGCATCGCAGAAGAACACCTAGCCGCCGATATGTTCTGTAGCAACAAACCCCGTCTAGCCCAGTGGTTACCGCCGCCGCAAGGCCGAGGACGCGAAGTTCGAACCCCGCTGTGCAAGGCCGCTGCCAAGATTCGGCGGACAACGTGACAGGAAGAAGAACAGTAGCCGCCGCCACTTTGCACATACCCCCTTTTTCCTTTTAATTCCTCAAGCCGCACTCCTCACGGGCCCACCTACCAGTCTCTAGGTTCTTTTTACAAAAGGGTACCCAGGTTTTCGTAAACCTCAACCCGTAGTCCCCGTGGTGCCGCGTGGCACCTCCTTGGTCGCCCGCTGTCACGTGGGCCTGCGAGGCCGTTGGTCCCACCTGTCGGCCTCCTGGGCTAGCCTTCCGCGCAGTGAGAAAAGCCCCATCACGCATCGTGTCGCCCAGTTAGCACGGGTTCCACCCGTCCGTGACTTGGGTTAGTTTTCTCTGGGTATAAAAAGTTCTGCAGTTTATCTGTTTTAATAAAATGATTCTAGAAAATGTTTAAATACAAATTTAAATCTGTTTTCAAATAACTTTGAAAATATAATTCCAAATTAAACATGTAATATATGTTTTGAAATCATAAAAATGTGAGGAATTCAAATATGCCCTTCAAAATATATTTTGAACACTTTAAATTTCAAGTTGATTAAAATTACAATAAAATGCCCTTTTTCCTTAATTAATTAATAACTTTAGTTTTATAACTCCAAATTTGACAAATAATATGTCTAAATCGATCAGCGCGACGAGAACTTTCTGTTTATGCATTCCATGTTCTGAATTGCAGCATGCATCATATAAATATAAAGGTTACAGCAACTTATTTGAGGTTAAAATGTTACTAAAACTCAATAAAAGGCTTTATTCTTGTATTCCACACCTCACCCATGCCATGCTACATTTTTGCCATGCAAATTGTGCATCATTCATCATGGCATGATTGTTTGCTTGTCGCATTTTATTCATATGCTTGTGCACTTTATTTATGTTGGCCCTTGTTTGTTTGGTTCTTCTTCGAATAGACGCTGAGCAGGGGATTTATCAAGAAACCCAGGAGCACTACCCAGATCCTTCTCTCGCTTCAACTGAGCTGCCAGGCAAGCACTACCACATGCTTGCATACATATAGTACCTATTGCCTCTATCTTATTCTTGCATCATTGAGTCGCGATTGCATTAACTTAAATCCCAAGTACTGCATAGCCTTTACTTTTAAACCCCACCGAAGCTTGTTCCTCCATCCCATGAGCCATTACTACAGGAGTTGTTTGAGCCATGCGGGTCGTAGAACAGCATGTGTAGGGTATGTGAGTGTCTGATGGATAACGAGGTACCTAAACAACTTAACCTGAGTAGTAATGGGATAACTAATGAAAGCGGCACCGGTGAGCAATATCTGCTATTTGGTTTTTCATGCTCACTTGTGTCCCGTAGGACCCCGAGTACTTGATTCTTGTTCCTTGAATATTCGCGCTATCCACATCCGGGAGGCTTATGAACCCCCACAGGCGAGCTTGATTCATTCTTATTTCTTGGGGCCACAAAGTAGTTTGGGGCTTTATTACTATCCTGTACTTATGCCATGCTTTACTGCTTTATTTACGATTGTGCGTGGAGCACCTGTACTGTTTAGGATCGTGACACGTTTTTGCTGTATCGACAAGCCCAGTCACACTTTCGGGTTCCCAGTCGTTTACAGCCATCCACACAAACCCTGAGTCCGTCCCGGAGTAGGCCAACTTCGTTGCGGGTAGCTTAGTGGGGTGGCCCCCTAAAATATTTCTGAATCCTGTGATCGCTTTGTCGTGAATGCCTCGTTGGGTTTTGATTTGGTTTTTCCAAGGCTGATCGAGTGTGTGTTGCTATTTGTGCACCCCTGCAGGGTAAAACTTTCTGAAAGCCGTGTCCGCGGTTATGGACGACTTGGAGCACAGTTTCTCGATCATAGACAAGTATAACTAAAGTACCGCTTTTAATTTGACCAAGTACCTGACTAGTAAATAGTGCAACACTCATGGAATGGATAATAAAACTGCCAACGGATGGGGGGGTTGTTCGTCCGCTTCCTCGTTGGTAAGCGAGGAGGAGGATGGATCTGTTAATATTACTGTTATAACTGTTGTTATTAATTCACGGACATCCGTCTATCTTTGGTTAGGCGGATGGTTAGCGAGTATCTATAGAACTGTTAGGGATTATCTTTTGCTGCAATTGCGTCACCCCAGGTTGTGTCCCCTTTAGAGGCATAAAGACTTGCTGAGTACCCCTAGGGTCTCACACGATAAATTGTTTGATTCAGATGAACAGGTAAACTCGCAAGATGGATACTGGGTGGAGGAGACGGACGATGTTGGCAACGATCACTCGGTGTAGAGATTCCGGGAACGGGGATCCGTGAGATCTGTGGGCGGGATGTGTTTATTTATGGGGCATCTTATGCCGATTTGCTTCTTATCCGTACTCGGATCTTGTTTTCCGCTTCCGCCTGATACTCTGATGTTTGATGTATGAGGAGATATCCTAAACTATTATATCTATCTAGGATATTTGGATCTTGCCGTATGGCGTTGCAATATTTCTATTTCTTTTAGATGGAATGGCTCTGAGGACTATTGTATGGTGGCTTGCATACATACTCATTTGTGTATGTAGTTGATCCCTTCGCCTGCCGATTACGCCGCTCGTTCTTGTCCCGATGTTTGGAAATGGTTAGGACGGCCGAAAGGTCTACCTGTGAGTGGCATTTGGGCCCCACCGTACTATTTTAACCATTTCCGCTCATCCAGGCTTGTAACTAAGAGCGTAATTCACCGAGGTAGTTACAATTGGTATCAGAGCCATCCCGCCCTTCAGGGTCTCAGCCAAATGGTCGTTGTCAGTCTAGCAAATATTTTTGGTAGCTATGTATACTAGGGAAAAACAAAACATGAGAGTAGGACTGCTTCCACTTTTCTTCTTACCCACCCACCACCCTTTTCTGGTAAGGAAGTGTAACGTTTTCAATCCTCTTCTTAAAATTCAAACTAGGATTCACGTGTTCTGGGTTTCCGTAGTACCATAGAAAGTGTGTGTGTGTGTGTAATTCCTTGTCTATCTGTTGCATCCAATTTGTTATCAATCTGCCTTTGGTTATCAACTGTTGGTACATTCCATACCGACAGGCTTTTGCAAACCGACGCGATCTATCTGATTCGTTGTATACCGCCGCGATCTGTCTTACTCTTTGTTATCCGACGTTATCTTGTTTGGGGTGTTCGTTTCCGTAGTTACTAATCTTTAGGTTCATCTTGAGAAGAAGGTGTTGGGATACGTGTTCTACTTATTCATGTGCGGAGTAATGATTTGAGTGCGGGATGGAGTCGCGACCATACCACTACTTTTATCATTCGCTCTTGTATATTGAATTGGTAGAGTCACTAATCTTGATTCGTTAAGTGATTTTGCGCATCTATTGGTATTTTAATGCCGAAATTTGCGGAAATTTTTTCTTTGTTAAGTTGTGTACCACACTCCTTTTCAGTAGTGTGCGATATGCTTAATATCTTCTAGGTTCTTTGAACTTTGTTGATATTTTAATATCATCTTAGTAAATTGTATCCTTTAATCTTGGTTAATTCCATCTTGGTACTATTTTGGATTATTATTATTCTCCATTATAGTACTGACTTGTGTTTGATATCAATCACAGGATGGCACCACCACGCCGTTCTGATGAGGACATACAACCTGAACTGGGGGCCGTGTTGTCAAGCATCGCCAATGCCTTGGCAGCAATGCAGCAGAACCAGCAGCGTTTTGAAGAAAGTGTCAGGAGGAATGAGTTTGTTCCGCTACCTCCACCTCCCAAGCGAGGAGACATCAAAAGCTTCCTGAAGTTCAACCCACGCCAATTTGATGTGTCCGATCAACCACTTGATGCTGATGATTGGTTGCGTGAGATGTCAAGGTTACTGGTGACTGCTGATGTTCCTGAGCAAGAATGGGTAAAATGTGCCACTCACCTTCTCAAGGGAGATGCAGCTCTGTGGTGGGAGAATTACCTGCAGGCAAACTGCACTGGTTTTCAGCCTACTTGGGAACAGTTCACTGGAGCTTTCAAAGAGCAGTATCTGTCAGAAATTGCCATGGAGAGGATGAAGGAAGTGTTTCTCAACCTCAAGCACGGCAATGACAATGTCAATACCTACATCAGAAACTTCATGAACCTTTCTCGTTATGGTGGCGATGAGATCTCTGATGACAAGAAGAAGCAAAAGAGGTTCCGGCAAGGGCTCAATGCATCGATTAAATATGCAATCACACATGCATGGCCGGCGTCTTTTCTGGAACTTCAGCATACAGCTCTGCAGGAAGAAGCAAGTAGGCAAGTGTTTGAGGAGTCAAAGAAACACAACCGTGATGCAAGCTCTTCACTATGTCAACTCCTTCTAAGCGTCGTGTCTGGGTTCCTAACACCCCACCGTCGCTCCCGGCTCCACCAAGACCTTCAAGCTACGCGGCAAGGCCACCAAACTTACTCACTGTTGCTCCCAGGGGATACAACCACCACTACCACAGGCGCTGGCGGAGTCCCTGGCTACGTTGCTCCACGTCCACCTGGTGCTTGTTACACTTGTGGAAACACTGGGCATCAACACTAGAACTGTCCAATGAAAAACAAAGCTCTTCCTCCACCACCTCCAAGACCTGCGGCAAGCTCTCCTATGGTTCGTGCACCACCACCTCGGGCTCTCAACATCAACACCAAGGCCGGGTCTACTGTTGCTCGTGCCAACTGTGTCAACGCCGCTCAAGCTGAGCATGCACCTGGAGTTGTGATGGGTATGCTTCCCATTAACTCAGTCCCTGCACGAGTTTTGTTTGATTCTGGTGCTTCACATTCTTTTGTTTCGCATAAGTTTGCTCATGAGCATGATCTGGATATGGTTCCCTTATTGCATCGTCTGGTGGTACAATCTCCTGGATCAAACATGAGGGCTGCTCATATCAGCCATGGCAATCAAATTGAGATTGGTGGCTCTTCGTTCTCGGCGTCCTTAATTATTCTGGGCAATTCTGACATTGATGTTATCTTGGGCATGGATTGGTTGACAGCAAATGCAGCTGTGATTGATTGTGCTGAACGCTCGGTTTCTCTGAAAATTCCTGAAGGCCATATAGTCTATTCTCCAAGTCTGACTCCTGCTATTCAGCTTTTCTCTTTGGCGGCTCTAAATGCGGATGCTATGGAAGCTATTCAGAGTGTTCCGGTGGTCTGTGAGTTCCCAGATGTCTTTCCTGAAGAGTTGCCAGGTATGCCTCCGGATCGTGAGGTTGAGTTTGTAATTGAGCTTGAACCTGGAACGACTCCTATCTCCAAGCGGCCTTATAAAATGGGTCCTGCTGAGTTGGCTGAACTCAAACGTCAGCTTGATGAACAAGAGAAGTTGGGTTTCATTCAACACAGTACTTCTTCTTGGGGTAGCCCAACCATCTTTGTGAAGAAGCGAGACAAGACTGATAGACTTTGTGTTGACTATCGGGCTCTCAATGCTAAAACCATCAAGAATAAATATCCCTTCCCATGGATTAATGATCTCTTCGATCAGCTAGCTGGAGCTGTGGTATTCTCTAAGCTTGACTTGAGAAGTGGTTATCATCAAATCAAGATTCGCAAGGAAGATGTTCCTAAAACAGCTTTCACCACCCGCTATGGCCTGTATGAGTACACGGTCATGTCTTTCGGTCTCACCAACGCACCTGCCACCTTCTCGAGGCTCATGAACTCGGTTTTCATGGAGTATCTTGATAAGTTCATTGTGGTCTATCTGGATGACATCCTAGTCTATTCTAAGTCAAAGGAAGAACATGAAGAACACCTTCGGTGTGTCCTAAACAAGCTTCGTGAGAACCGCCTTTATGCAAAGTTCTCCAAATGTGAGTTTTGGCTGCCTCAAGTAACCTATCTTGGTCACGTCATCTATGCCAAGGGCATTGCCGTCAACCCGGAAACTGTAAAGACAATTGTTGACTAGCTTCCTCCTGCAAATGTCAAAGAAGTCCGGAGCTTCCTTGGTTTGGCTAGTTATTGCCGTCGCTTCGTTCAGAACTTTTCGAAGGTAGCGAAGCCTCTTACCGATCTCCTCAAGAAAGGCAAGAAATACCTTTGGACTCCTGCATGTCAAACAAGCTTTGAAGCACTCAAAGAGAAGCTCACTTCCACACCAGTCTTGGTTCCTCCAGATACATCCAAGCCTTTCCAGATATTCTGTGACGCATCTTTGCAAGGATTGGGTGCGGTCCTTATGCAAGAAAAACAAGTTGTTGCTTATGCCTCTCGACAGTTGAATACGCATGAGATCAACTATCCTACACATGACCTCGAACTCGCAGCAGTTGTCTTTGCTTTGAAAGAATGGAGGCATTACTTGCTGGGCAACCGTTGTGAAATCTTTTCTGATCACAAGAGTCTGAAGTATATCTTCACACAGCCTGATCTTAACCTTCGTCAGAGGAGGTGGATTGAAGCAATCAATGATTTCGATCTGACCATCAACTACACTCCGGGCAAAGCTAATGTCATGGCCGATGCTCTCAGCCGCAAAGCTTATGTCAACAACCTCATGATGGAAGAACAACAGCCTCTCTTGTGCGAGGAATTCCGTCAGCTCAACCTTGAAATTGTGGATCAAGGGTATCTTCTGAACCTTCTGGCAACCCCTCTCTTGGAAGAAAAGGTTCGCTCCCTTCAACTTGGTGATCCGTACACCAAGAAGGTCATCTCCAACATGCAGCTTCCGAAGTATGAGTCCTTCCACGTCGATGACCAAGGCACGCTTTTCTTTGAACACCGGATGTTTGTTCCGAACTACCCGGGTTTGAGAGAGCAAGTTCTCAAGGAGGCGCATGATTCTGTTCTTTCTATCCACCCTGGCAGCACAAAGATGTACATGGACTTGAAAACACAATATTGGTGGCCGGGATTGAAACGATATTGTGCCAAGTATGTCTCGGAGTGTGATGTCTGCCGTAGAGTGAAAGCTGTCCATCAGAAACCTTCCGGTCTTCTACAGCCATTGAAACCCCCGGAATGGAAATGGGAGAAAGTAGAGATGGACTTCATCACTGGTTTTCCAAGGTCGCAGAAGGGCAACAATGCAATCTTTGTTGTCATTGACAGGCTTTCTAAAGTGGCTCACTTCTTTCCCGTCAAGGAAACAATTTCTGCAATTCAGTTGGCTGAGCTCTATATCAACAGAATTGTCTCTCTGTATGGAGTTTCGCTTGAGATCAGTTCAGACCGTGGAAGCATCTTCACTTCCAAGTTCTGGGAAAGTTTCCAAAATGCTTTGGGAACAAAATTGAATTTCAGCACAGCTTACCACCCTCAGTCGCAAGGACAAGTTGAAAGGATCAACCAGATTCTGGAGGATATGCTCCGTGCTTGCGTCATCTCCTTTGGCATGAAGTGGGAATAATGCCTTCCTTATTCTGAATTCTCTTACAACAATAGCTTCCAGAAAAGTCTAAAGATGGCACCATTTGAGGCTCTCTATGGTCGTAAATGCAGAACTCCGATTGGTTGGTCGGGTGCAGGAGAAAGAATATTGTTTGGCCCCGACATTGTAACTCAAGCGGAGGAGAAGGTACACATCATTCTTGAAAATCTGAAGATTGCTCAAAGTCGCCAAAAGAGCAATTATGACAGAAAGCACATGGACATGGAGTATGTCCCTGGTGATCTCGTTTACCTTCGTGTCACTCCCATGAGAGGCACGCACCGCTTTGGTATCAAAGTAAAGCTGGCTCCTAGATACATCGGACCATTCAAAATTCGTGGAAGAAGAGGAGAAGTTGCTTATGCTCTTAGAGCTCCCGGAAAAACTCAAGGTCCATGATGTTTTCCACATCTCTCAACTCAAGAAGTGCTTCAAGGATCCCGGCAGGACCGTGGACCATGAGCTTATCAATCTCCAAGAAGACCTGTCTTATCAAGAACACCCCACAAAAATCCTTGAAGTCGCAGAAAGAAGGACTCGCAACAAGTCCATCAAGTTCTGCAAGGTGCAGTGGTCGCACCATTCTGTTGATGAAGCCACTTGGGAACGTGAAGATGAGCTCCGTGCCAAATATCCTACCCTCTTTGAGTCTTCTTCTTCTTCCTAGAATCTCGGGGCGAGATTCCTGTTTAGTGGGGGAGAGTGGTAGCATCCCAATTGTCTAACAAGTGTAATGCTACTTGGTCTAGTAATATAATGGCTACTTCATATATATAATTCTTGCATCATAATTACATCATGCTCATGTCATCATGCCACCTTGCATTTGAGCATCATATAAAACCCTTTTTGTTTTGGTTCTTCTCTCATATGCATTGTAAATTGTATTTGCCTCTTGATATTGTATTTGGTTATTGATATATTGTGTAAATGCCCAAGTTGAGTTGGGGGCATATCTTTTATTCCACTCCACCACCCTTTATTTCACCACCTTATAATTCCACCATCCCATTATCCATGAGCTTGTATTTTATTTTCTTTTGGTATTTAATCTAGCTCATGGGAGGTAGGATGGATCTACTTCTACAAATTCTTTTGTTTGGCTTGTATTCCACTTTTGGGAATGCATAAGAATAATGCCATGTTAGTATTATTGTTTTCACAAGAATAAACATGGCATTAATTATTTTGCATGGGCCATGCAAGCACCACCACATTCTAGTCCTTTGGATTTTATATGAATTTTTTTTAAGTGGATCATCTCTCATCTCTCTCTCCCTCCTTTTGCTTGTTCTTGTTTGATCTTGCTAAAAGCCACCACCACATTTACCTCTCTCTCTAATCCTTTCTCCAAAAACCTACACCTAATCTAAACCCTACACCTAGTTGCCTCTCTTTCTTCTAACCCTAGTTCTAAACCCTAACCCAACCTCACCTCTCTCACCTCACCCTCTCCTCTCACCATGCCGAGCCTCCCCTTGATGGCCCCACCTGGCCACCCTCTCTCCTCGGCCCCACACCCCCAGCTACCCTACCCCAACCCTAGCACCAGCCCTAACCCGAGCCACTACTCCATCCAAACCTAGCTCCATGCCACCCCTCTCTCTAGCTCTCTCTGCCACCCCAGCCCCACCTGCCTCTCCTTCCTCCCTGGCCTACCTGGCAGTCTCCACCACCTCGCCCTGCCCTGCCTACCTGCCCTCGACCCGAGCACGTGATCGGAGAGAGGAGGAAAGGTGACAACCGAGGCCACCTTTATCCCTAACCCACTCCCCCACGGTACCCCGCTCTCCCTCGCCTTATCTCCACCCTCCCTCTCTTTTCGTACCTACCACAGATCCCCAGAGCCGTGCCCTTCCCCTCTTCCTCCCCCTTCTACCACACATCCACCTCGTCGGCCACCGTCGGTGCCGATCACCAACTCCTCGAATCAGGCGGCGGGCGCGGTGCTCTGGTTGACGAGGAAGGCCGTGGAGAACCCCTGCATCACCCTGTACACGCCATCGCGAAGGAGAAGCCCCGGAAACGCTGCACCCCGCCGAGCCCGACGCGAAACCCTAATCGCCGGCCGTCTGCATCGTCGCCGATCCCCTGCGTCCCAAGCCGTTCCGCCACCACCGACCCACTCTCGGTGAGCGCCCGAATCTCCTAGACATCCTCGCCATCGTCGTCGTTTCCTGGTCGCGTCGTACGTTCCGTCGAACGCCCTCTGTGCGCCGACGAGCGCGTGCGCCTGCTCGCTGCTGCATCGCAGAAGAACACCTAGCCGCCGATATGTTCTGTAGCAACAAACCCCGTCTAGCCCAGTGGTTACCGCCGCCGTGCGCGCGCTCGAGGACGCGAGTTCGAGCCCCCGCTGCGCCGCGCCGCGCGTCCGTCAGTTTCGGCAGACAACGCGACAGGAAGAAGAACAGTAGCCGCCGCCACTTTGCACATACCCCCTTTTTCCTTTTAATTCCTCAAGCCGCACTCCTCACGGGCCCACCTACCAGTCTCTAGGTTCTTTTTACAAAAGGGTACCCAGGTTTTCGTAAACCTCAACCCGCAGTCCCCGTGGTGCCGCGTGGCACCCCCTTGGTCGCCCGCTGTCACGTGGGCCTGCGAGGCCGTTGGTCCCACCTGTCGGCCTCCTGGGCTAGCCTTCCGCGCAGTGAGAAAAGCCCCAGCACGCATCGTGTCGCCCAGTCAGCACGGGTCCCACCCGTCCGTGACTTGGGTTAGTTTTCTCTGGGTATAAAAAGTTCTGCAGTTTATCTGTTTTAATAAAATGATTCTAGAAAATGTTTAAATACAAATTTAAATCTGTTTTCAAATAACTTTGAAAATATAATTCCAAATTAAACATGTAATATATGTTTTGAAATCAGAAAAATGTGAGGAATTCAAATATGCCCTTCAAAATATATTTTGAACACTTTAAATTTCAAGTTGATTAAAATTACAATAAAATGCCCTTTTTCCTTAATTAATTAATAACTTTAGTTTTATAACTCCAAATTTGACAAATAATATGTCTAAATCGATCAGCGCGACGAGAACTTTCTGTTTATGCATTCCATGTTCTGAATTACAGCATGCATCATATAAATATAAAGGTTACACCAACTTATTTGAGGTTAAAATGTGACTAAAACTCAATAAAAGGCTTTATTCTTGTATTCCACACCTCACCCATGCCATGCTACATTATTGCCATGCAAATTGTGCATCATTCATCATGGCATGATTGTTTGCTTGTCGCATTTTATTCATATGCTTGTGCACTTTATTTATGTTGGCCCTTGTTTGTTTGGTTCATCTTCGAATAGACGGCGAAAGGGATTTATCAAGAAACCAGAGCACTACCCAGATCCTTCTCTCGCTTCAACTGAGCTGCCAGGCAAGCACTACCACATGCTTGCATACATATAGTACCTATTGCCTCTATCTTATTCTTGCATCATTGAGTCGCGATTGCATTAACTTAAATCCCAAGTACTGCATAGCCTTTACTTTTAAACCCCACTGAAGCTTGTTCCTCCATCCCATGAGCCATTACTACAGGAGTTGTTTGAGCCATGCGGGTCGTAGAACAGCATGTGTAGGGTATGTGAGTGTCTGATGGATAACGAGGTACCTAAACAACTTAACCTGAGTAGTAATGGGATAACTAATGAAAGCGGCACCGGTGAGCAATATCTGCTATTTGGTTTTTCATGCTCACTTATGTCCCGTAGGACCCCGAGTACTTGATTCCTGTTACTTGAATATTCGCGCTATCCACATCCGGGAGGCTTATGAACCCTCCTGAGCCAGAGCTTGATTCATTCTTATTTCTTGGGGCCACAAAGTAGTTTGGCGCTTTATTACTATCCTGTACTTATGCCATGCTTTACTGCTTTATTTACGATTGTGCGTGGAGCACCTGTACTGTTTAGGATCGTGACACGTTTTTGCTGTATCGACAAGCCCAGTCACACTTTTGGGTTCCCAGTCGTTTACAGCCGTCCACACAAACCCTGAGTCCGTTCCGGAGCAGGCCAACTTCGTTGCGGGTAGCTTAGTGGGGTGGCCCCCTGAAATATTTCTGAATCCTGTGATCGCTTTGTCGTGAATGCCTCGTTGGGTTTTGATTTGGTTTTTCCGAGGCTGATCGAGTGTGTGTTGCTATTTGTGCACCCCTGCAGGGTAAAACTTTCTGAAAGCCGTGTCCGCGGTTATGGACGACTTGGAGCACAGTTTCTCGATCATAGACAAGTATAACTAAAGTACCGCTTTTAATTTGACCAAGTACCTGACTAGTAAATAGTGCAACACTCATGGAATGGATAATAAAACTGCCAACGGATGGGGGCTGTTCGTCCGCTTCCTCGTTGGTAAGCGAGGAGGAGGATGGATCTGTTAATATTACTGTTATAACTGTTGTTATTAATTCACGGACATCCGTCTATCTTTGGTTAGGCGGATGGTTAGCGAGTATCTATAGAACTGTTAGGGATTATCTTTTGCTGCAATTGCGTCACCCCAGGTTGTGTCCCCTTTAGAGGCATAAAGACTTGCTGAGTACCCCTAGGGTCTCACGATAAATTGTTTGATTCAGATGAACAGTAAACTCGCAAGATGGATCTTTGGGTGGAGGAGACGGACGATGTTGGCAACGATCACTCGGTGTAGAGATTCCGGGAACGGGATCCGTGAGAGATCTGTGGGATGTGTTTATTTCGGGGCATCTTATGCCGATTTGCTTCTTATCCGTACTCGGATCTTGTTTTCCTTCACCGATACTCGATGTTTGATGTATGAGGAGATATCCTAAACTATTATATCTATCTAGGATATTTGGATCTTGCCGTATGGCGTTGCAATATTTCTATTTCTTTTAGATGGAATGGCTCTGAGGACTGTTGTATGGTGGCTTGCATACATACTCATTTGTGTATGTAGTTGATCCCTTCGCTGCCGATTCGCTTCGTTCTTGTCCCGATGTTTGGAAATGGTTAGGACGGCCGAAAGGTCTACCTGTGAGTGGCATTTGGGCCCCACCGTACTATTTTAACCATTTCCGCTCATCCAGGCTTGTAACTAAGAGCGTAATTCACCGAGGTAGTTACAGAGGGGAGTAGAATGGTGTGACTATTGAGGCTGGGGGTGGCCTCCTTATATAGGCTCGACGAGGGGACCGAAGGGTGTGGGCGGAGCTCGTCGGTGACAACGGCACAGGGGCCTACTAGCGTGGGCGAGGTAGGCGGACGGTCGGAGGTTCCCTGGCGATCATCTAGAGCTTAAAGGCGACGCTAGGGGCGGTGGCAATTGGTCGGGAGCTTCTCGCACTCTAAGGGACAGAGGCGGTGCTCGACGGTATTCCTGGCGACTATGGGTCGCGCAGTGGTGCACGGCCGTGTCTGGCGGGGTGAGGGGGTCAAGGCAGAGCGGCGTGCACGGTCTGGTGTCGCAGCGCGGTATGTGGCGTGCTGGCGGCGAGGGCGCTCTGGCGTGCTCTGGCTGCACGCAGACACTTAGTGCGCGGCGTTTCCTCGGTGGTCCAGGGGCTGGTAGTGATCGAGGGGTGGACCGTGGGCGGCGGTGAGGTGGCACCTTGCTTCCTGGAGCGGCAGAGAAGGGCTGGTGGTCTGCTGCGAGCTGCGCATGCTCGACCGGCGAGCATGGCTCTCAGGTGGCACGGCACTGCTGCAAACGGCTAAGGGGTAGCCCCTTGATGGCATGGTTGGCACTGGGGGAGACAATGGGAGAGGATTTAGGCCTTAGTGGCATTGGATCACTGCTCTAAAACAGTAATAGTTAGGCCGTTAGTTTAGTGCTCACTAAGTGTTCGACTCTATGGCCGCGAGAGACTTTTCATTGAATTTTGTGAAGATTTTTGGTGTGTGCCTTGATCTGATGCTTGGTAGACTGTGGTTGCCAGGATTTGTTAAATGGAATTCATTTGAGTGGTTTTTGAAAAAGTGTGATCTATACATACGAACTAGATTCAATTTTCAAATGTCATTTAAAATTAGAGTTTGAATGTATTTGGGAGATCACAAAGTGGGCCTTGGCACATCACTACTTGTACTAGCAAGGGGTGCAAAGAACCACAATTGTCTCTGTTGGAAATTGAGTGCTAGGAACACCCAATGTGGGCTAGGTGATTAAAATGGCAAAAGTGACCATTTCCTTATTTAATTCTTTTTGATTTCTTTTTCTTTGGGATTTGCCTGGGGATGATCTAGATGATGTGTACTTTACCTTAGAGTCCTTGTAACACCAATATATCACTCAATCATGGCATTTTAAACAACTCCTATTTTACATGCAAGCACATATGAATGCTTAAAGATTTTTAATAGAAAAAGTTTTTGTTAACCCTAAATTGGGTAGATTTTATCTTGATCACTTGGATTAAAGTTTTGGGATCTTACAAACCTTCCCCCCTGAAACAAAATCTCGTCCCGAGATTTAAGAAAGAAAACTAGGAACTAAAGAGATCTGGGAACTCAGTCCTAATGTAACCTTCTCGCTCCCAAGTGGCTTCTTCTTTGGTATGGTTGCTCCATTGAATCTTGAGAAATTTGATACTCCCGGTCCTGGTGGTTCTGTAGGCTCTCTCCAAGATACGGATGGGAACTTCACGATATGTTAGATCCTTGTTGATATCAACAGCTCGGTGATCGATGTTCTTGAAAACTTCGGTCTTCTCCGACACTTCTAAGCATTTGCGAAGTAACGAGATATGGAACACATTGTGGATGGCTGACATCTCCTCTGGCAGTTCCAGTTGATATGATACTTCTCCTCGATGGTTCAGAATCTTGAAGGGCCCGATATATCTAGGGGCTAACTTTCCTTTCAGACTAAAGCATTTGGGTTCCCTTCAATGGCGAAACCTTGAGATATAAAAAATCTCCGACATTGAAAGTCAGGTCTCTCCTTCTCTTGTCAGCATAACTCTTCTGTCTGGATTGGGCGGTCTTGAGGTGCTCATGGACTTTGTGAACCTTCTCTTCAGCTTCTCGGAGAATGTCGGGTCCAAAAATCTGACTCTCTCCTACTTGTGACCAATTCAAAGGGGTACTACACTTTCTTCCGTATAAGAACTCAAATGTGACCAATTTGCAAACTGGTTTGATAACTGTTGTTATATGAGAATTCTACAAAAGGCAGACAATCTTCCCA
This sequence comes from Avena insularis, assembly GCA_023614405.1. Classification (NCBI taxonomy): domain Eukaryota; kingdom Viridiplantae; phylum Streptophyta; class Magnoliopsida; order Poales; family Poaceae; genus Avena; species Avena insularis. The sequence continues at coordinate 290,291,829 of CM042694.1, forward strand.
TTTTGATCCATATTCAAGCACACAAGCTCTCAACATATCCTCTAGGATTTGGTTGACTCTTTCAGTTTGTCCATCGGTTTGCGGGTGATAAGTGGTGCTGAAATTCAACTTGGTTCCTAATCCTTCTTGGACTTTCTGCCAAAATCTCGAGGTAAATTGGGTTCCACGATCTGATACTATGGTCTTAGGAGTCCCATGCAAACTAACAATTCTAGCAATGTACAACTCCGCTAGCTTCGAACTCTGGTAGGTTATCTTGATAGGTATAAACTGAGCTACCTTGGACAGTCTATCAACGATGACCCAGATTGAGTCATTTCCCCTACTAGAAGTAAGCAAACCAGTGATAAAGTCCATTCCAATAGGATACCATTTCGATTTCGGAATCTGCAAGGGTTGCAACAGTCCTGCGGGCCTCTGATGTTCCGCTTTGAATCGTTGACAGATATCACACTTGGCGATGTAGCTCCTGATTTCTCTCTTCATCTTGTGCCACCAAAATTGCTCTTTCAAATATTGATACATCTTCGTTCCTCCGGGGTGGATAGAATAAAGAGTATCATGAGCTTCTTTCATGATAACTTGCTTCAGCTCCGAATCTGCTGGCACACAGATACGGCCTTTGTACCATAGAACTCCTTCTTCATCTTCGGTGAATCCAGGTACCTTTCCTGTACCAATACGATGTTTGATTCCGTCGATACTTTTATTTCCCTTCTGGGCTTCCTTGATTTGGCTAATCAAAGTGGGTTGAAGTTCAATGCTAGCTAAAAATCCTTTGCTAAATAGCTCAGTCCTAAACTGCTCTAACTCCTCATACAAACTTGGTTGCTTCTCCTTGATCATGGTGTTTAGCCTACACGGCAATCTGCTAAGAGCATCCTGCCACATTAGCTTTGCCGGGGTGATAGTGAATGTCAAGGTCATAATCCTTGATTAACTCTATCCATCTCCTTTGCCTCATATTCAGCTCCTTCTGAGTGAAAATATAATTCAAGCTTTTGTGATCTGAGTAAATCTCACAGCGATTACCCATAAGATAATGAAGAAATGTCTTCAATGCCAAAACTATGGCTGCTAACTCAAGATCATGGATAGGATAGTTCTGCTCATGCTGCTTCAGTTGTCGAGACAGATACGCGATGACTTTGCCTTCTTGCATTAATACACATCCGAGACCAATCTTAGATGCATCACAATACACATCAAACGACTTCTTGATATCTGGCATGATCAATATTGGGGCTGAAATCAATCTCTTCTTCAGCTCCTGGAAACTCGCTTCACATTTGTCGGTCCATTCAAACTCCTTGTCCTTCTTCAACAATTGGGTCATGGGTCTGGTGATGCTCGAGAATCCTTCAACGAACTTGTGGTAATATCCCGCTAATCCGAGAAATGCACGGACTAGGGTTTGAGTCGTTGGGGGCTTTCCATTCTTCGACATCTTTGATCTTGGCGGGATCAACAGTGACTCCTCCGGCAGACACAATATGTCCTAGGAATCCTACTTCTTTCAGCCAAAACTCACATTTGCTGAACTTGGCATACAACCAATGCTCTCTAAGGGTTTCAAGGATGATTCTTAGATGTTGCTCATGCTCTTCTTCTGACTTGGAGTAGATAAGGATATCGTCGATAAACACAACGATAAACTTATCCAGAAAATTCATAAAGATCTTATTCATGATATTCATGAAATAAGCAGGGGTATTGGTTAATCCAAAAGACATGACCGTATACTCATATAATCCATAACGAGTAGTAAAGGCGGTCTTCGGAATATCCGTTCCACGAATCTTAAGTTGGTGATAACCAGTCCTAAGATCGATCTTAGAGAACACATTTTCTCCAGTCAACTGATCAAATAGATCCTCTATATTTGGCAAGGGGTACTTGTTCTTGATAGTGACGTCATTCAGCTTCCTGTAATCTATGCACAAATGGTTGCCTCCATCTTTCTTGTCGACGAATAACACTGGCGATCTCCATGGCGATGCGCTTGGTTGAATCAAGCCTTTCTCCAGCATAGCATCCAGCTGCTTCTTCAATTCCACTAACTCTGAGGGGTTCATGCTATAGGGTCTCTGGGCTATGGGTCCGGTTTCGGGGATTAGTTCAATAATGAACTCAATATCCCTATCCGGGGGCATACCCGGAAATTCATCTGGGAATACGTCGGGGTATTCACACACTACTCTGACTTGGTCAATGGTAGGCAGGGCTAGACTCTTATTACACTTGAATTGACAGGGCAAGGTTTCAGATATATGCTCTACTGATACTCCAGAGCTATTGGTCATTGTGATGGCTTTCTTGGCACAGTCAATCAAGCCTTTATGCTTTGACATCTAATCCATCCCTAGTACTACTTCCAAACCTTTGGTTCCAAGTACTATTAGATTGGCATAAAAATCTATATCATGTATTCTGATAGGCACAACTTTGCAAATTTTTCTAGCTTTTGTAGTTGAACCAGGGATTTGAACTATCATGACACGCTTCAAGTTGGTTGGGTGAATCTTACTAGTGCATGCAAATTCTTCGGTGAGAAATGAGTGCGATGCTCTAGAATCAAACAACACTCTTCCTAACAACACTCTTCCTAACACATTTCCTCCGCTACGGTTGGGGTAGCTTGGGCGAGACATTGGGGGTCGGTTGTTCCTCGGTGCATATCCTGTAGAAGGGTTGGGACGGTACTTCTGGTGACTGTTGGATCCAACTTGGTGCATCATACGATGTTTGCGGTTGTCATTTGCTTGATTGATCTTCCCTTCCATCTGAATGGCAGAGTCGACTAGCCCTTCGAGATCCTCGAAATAGATGTTGACGAGGACAGTCCGTTCAGGAATCTTGATACATTGCAAATGTATTTATAATTTTTGATGTTCCATGCTTGGTTTTATCCACTTTCTTGTGTTTTGTCCACACTTTGGAGTACATTTCATATGATTTCTTGGACTAACCTATTAACAAGAGCCACAGTGCCAGCTGCCTGTTTTCTGCCGTTTTTGGTTCCAGGAAAGTCAGAACATTAATATTCTCGGGACTGGACGGGACAAAAGCCAAAGTGCCTATTTTTCCAGAAGACTCCAGGAGCCAGAATACGAGACGGAGGAGGGCCAGGGGCTGGCCACACCACCCCTAGGCGCGGGCTGGGCCTGGCCGCGCCAGGGCATGGTGTGGTGGCCCCAGGCACCCCCTCGGTCTCCCTCTTCGCCTATAAGAAGCCTTCTGACCTAAAAACTCCGGGGGGTTCGACGTTTTTCCAGAAGGAGTTCTGCTCCGCCGCCACCACCAGATTCCACGAAACAGCACCAGAAACTCCGTTCTGGCACCCTGCCGAGACGGGGAATTGGAGGAGATCATCGCCATCATCATCACCATCGCTTCTCCATAGACCATCCATGTGTCCCCCATCTATGAGTGAGTAATCCCCCGCTGTAGGCTATGGGGATTGTAGGGATTGATTGAGATCGTTCATGTAATGGCATCAGATTGTTAGGGCATGGTGCCTAGTATCTTTTATTAGTGCTTTATGACTTTGTTCTGACTTGTTGTGCTTAATGCTTGTCACTAGGGCCCGAGTGCCATGATTTCAGATCTGAGCATGTTATTGATTCATTATGATAGTATTGTTTTTGGTCTTATCTACAAGTTGTATACACACGTTGTTGTCCAGAACCTATGGCCCCGAAGTGATAGAAATTGGGATAACCGGAAGGGAATGGCTTTGATGTGAGGATCACATGTGTTCACGGAGTGTTAATGCTTTTCTCCGGTGCTCTATTAAAAGGAGAACCTTAATTGCCAGTAGTTCCCTAGAGGCCCCACTGCAAACGGGCTGGCAGGACAAAAGATGTTGTGCAAGTTCTCATTGCGAGCACGTATGACTATATACGGAACACATGCCTAGGATTATCTAGTACTTGGATGCTTTATCTTATTTATCTGCAATTGCCCTATGTTTTGATTGCTATTTGAATTGTCTTGTCCATGCAACGCCCGTCCATCAATCCCTATGCCTACCGCACTCGAATCCCACTGTTTACTACTTTTGTTACTACTGTCTTTGCTTTACTACTGCTGTTACTTTACTATTCCTACTACAAAACTGTTGCTACTGATAAACTGCTGTGAGCAAGATTGTTTCCAGGTGCAGCTGAATTGACAACTCAATTGTTAAGGCTTATAAATATTCTTTGGCTCCCCTTGTGTCTAATCAATAAATTGGGTTTCACTTCCCTCGAAAAGGCTACGATACACCCCCTATACTTGTGGGTCATCAAGACTATTTTCTGGCGCCGTTGCCGGGGAGCATAGATTTATTTATCAAGTCCACTTGGATTCACTATTTTTCAAGCTAAGTTTATTTTCTCCTTGTTTGCTTGTTTCTTTATCAAAAATACAAAAAAATTAGTTCCTACTCTAGTTGTTATTTTCATGGGTCTGTTATTGTCTTGCTTTATCATGCTTGTTGTCAATGGTTGGTTTCTTTGAAACTGAAGCTTATTGGCAAGGTGGTTTCACGGAAGATCAAAAATATTATTATAAGGAACACCGCTTGTCACAAAAAGGGAAAGACTTATGGGAACAAATTGATAGATTGTATACCATTGCTAGAAACGTGTGCTCTACTTATAATGTTACTTATTGCTGTGATGAATCTCGTTGCAGAAAGAGGTATAAACACCTCCCTTTTCAATGTGAGTATAATGATAATGATACCATATCTTCTTATGCTAAAGGAATTTATGACTTTTATGATGCGGAACAAATTGAAGAATTTATTGCTTGGAAGGGTGCTTTTGAACTTGCTAGTTTTCTTGAAAATATTGATGATTCACCTTACAAATATGAGGTTTATGGTATACTTAAATTTTGCTTTGATAATTACAAGGATGAAAATGGTTATATTCTTGAATATTTTAATAGATGCTTTCCACAAATGGAAGAGACTAATGCCTTGCAGGATCCTATGGAAGAAGAATTTGATGAACCTGAAATCTCAATAGATGAAAAAGAGGAGGAGAGTGATGAACAAAAGGAGGAAGAATGGATTAGCTACCCATTCCTACCTTCTAATGAGAGTAACTCTTTATCCCTTACATTATTTGATTGTCCTCCATGCTTACTAAAGGAGGATGAATGTTATGTTCCTGAGGATTCTTTTGAAAGTTTTTATAATAAAGCTCTAGTGCTTGTAGATCATGAAAAGCATGCTTTATGTGATAATTATATTGTTGAGCTTATTCATGAGGCTACTAAAAATTATTATGACAGAGGAAAATATGGTTGTAGAAGTTTTCATGGTATTGAAACACCTCTCTATGTGCTAAATGTTTTGAAGTTACTCTTGTTTTATCTTCCTATGCCTGTCACTTTGTTCATTGTGAATTTATTTGCATAAACGATTCCTATGCATAGGAAGTGGGTTAGACTTAAATGTGTTTTGAATTTGCTTATTGATGCTCTCTTTTACTTCAACTCTTATTTCTTATGAGAGCATCCTCTCAAACTGTTATGCCTGAAGATGATAATATGTCTATTATTCTTGGGAGAACTTTTCTTAAATACTGCAGGAGCTGTTATTAATTGTAATCAAGGGAGGGTGACATTCAATGTTAATGACAAGGAACATACTGTCTATTTCCCCAAGAAGATTTATAGGACTTATGGTTTTGAATTCAATTGAACATGTTGAGGGCATTCAAGTTGGAGAAATATATTGTCCCATACCAAGAGAAAAATTTGAAACTATTATGATTGGGACCATTGCTATCAAGGTTGAGGTAACATAATCATTATTGGAATACAAATTTTTGTATCATATGAAATTTTTTTGGTAACAAGACCTGATCAACCTTGTTAACAAAAGTATTTCATTGAACAAAACAATGTTTTCACCATGATTATCTCCGCTTACTTTAATCCATTTCAGTTTTTCCTTATGCCTAACTTAAAGGCGTTAAAGAAAAGTACTTATTGGGAGATAACCCAAAAGTTTTAGATGAGTATTGGAAGTTATTACTTCATTAATAACCACTCCTTATCCTTTTTATTTGCTTTTTGAGCCAAGAGTAACCTCTAATGAGAGAGAAGTGATGATTGGGAAAGTTGCTGTCCCGAAACAGATTTCTGTGCTTCACCGTAAAAATTCATGTAAAATCTCTGAACGTATTTTTGAGGCGTGAATTTTTGTGCTTCTGCCCCAGGTTGTTATATAACTTTCGTTAGTTCAACACTTTTTGATTTGAGCAACAGAAGGTCTTCTAAAAAATTCGTCTTTACCTGCTGGTCTGTTTTGACACATTTCTGCCATTTTCTGCATTTGCTTCTTGTTGGTTCCTTTTTGAGTTCTTTTGGGGAATTGAGCTTTTCGAGGGAAGTACTACAGTAGCTAGTGTTCTAATGGAAGTTTATTTGGTGTCAGAACTGAACCTTAAGACTTATTTATCTTGAAATGCACTAATGTTGCTGATAAAGATTGTGTGAAGTTTTGTATGAAGGAAAAATTTCAGGTGTATGGAAGGAATGAGTAATGAGATGAATGATGGACTAAAGCTCAAGATTGGGGATACCACGCGTGTCACCCCAAGAAATACCTAATAAGTGCAAGCGTCAAAGCTTGGGGATGCCCAAGGCATCCCCTTTTTCATCAATAAAAATCCCAAGTTTCTTCCAAACGCTTCATTTTTATTGTTTCATACACAGTTGTATTGTTCTTGGGGCGTCTTCTTTTTTGTTTTTCGTTTTGGTTTTCGTTTGCTTGGTTTGTTTAGTTTTCTGAATAAATTGGTTGGACCCCCTCTTTCATACATTGGTTTTCAAATAGTTCGGTTTGGATTGGAAAAGAGTAGGAAAGCTTATGCTTAAGTGGTAAAGAGAGCTTGTTTTTGACTGTGGCCTATGCTTTGTCATGCCATGCTTGATATTGTTTTGTCTTTAAGCTTAGTATTCTTTGTTGTAGCATGATTTGTTATAAACAATTGAGATTGCTTAATGTGCCTTGGATGAATCATGCGTTGTTTTAACATATTAAAGCATAGTATTGTGGTATTCTCCTTTGATGCTTTATTTGGGTTGACTTGGTGCATGCTCACACCATGTTATGACTATCTCAAGTTACCATAAGCCTTTATGATCCTTTAGTTTTCAACTTGTAGTATCACTTTATGCTTTGATCAATGATGTTTTGTCGCTCTGCATGATTATGGCCATTATTGCTCTCTCGTTTGTTGCTCCCTTACTATTGCTAGCCTTCACTTACACTGAGTATGTTTTACTCAAGTTTCCAACTCCCTAAACCAAATATTGCCAAAGTGTCCACCATACCTACCCATTAGCATCATTTGCTACTTCCGTGCATATTTAATATGCCTTGTTTTCTTCCGAATAAAATGTTTGCTTGTTATGAGAAATTTAGTTAGTAAAGCTCTCACGAACTTGATGACACACTTTATTTCCTGCACTTAATAAACCTGAACCATTGTGAACTCTCCATGAAAGTTATATGCTTGCTAATTATAGGCTAGGGATTAGCAGAACCGTGCTGTCACGGGGAACGCTTTCAACACTTGTAAATATATACCCAGTTGATAGCTTGCTCTTTTGTTTGCGGATGTCGTCGGTGTGAAATAAAAGGGGAGCTTGTAAGTCCATGGAGTTATGTATGTGTGTTAGAGAAACGCCTGGGCCGTTGGTCTAATCCATGCTGACATGGTGGAAACCTGCAGCGTAACCATAATGATATATATGAAGCATTCTTCTTATAAATCAAGAGAGATAGCTACTGAGAAAAAGAAAAAAAAGATTTATGAAAAGAGGAAAGAGAGAAAAAAGCACCATTTTCCCATGGTAAATAAGAACATTGCTGAGATACTCATTGTCTGCTTGCCTTGTCATTTTGATATGGGGATTCTTCCGTATCATCGGGCAAGGGGTACCCCGTTGGTGGTTCTCTATGATACGCACATACTTACGATGACAAGAACTTACCGGTAACTAAAGTTGAGTAGCATGAGGAGTGGCTCTCGTACTCAAGGGACTTGGGATTTTCAGTTTAGAGTCTGTCAAGCATATAACTCAGATTGGACCTCACTTTCACCTTAACCACATTAAAGATGCTTATGATAGGGGCAATGAGAGATCAAAGCTAATGAGTACCATACTTTCAGCATTTGGAAGCCTTTCAAACTTTTCAAAACCTGTTCATTTCCTTGTTGAGTCTCCACACATTCTATGATCACTTTCTTGAGAGCATAGTGGACATTCTTAGTTCTATGTGCATTGTCCCAAGACTTGTTGATTGATGCATACCTTGATATTGCTTGTTTTAAACTATTTGTATCTAGTCATTCTTGTAAACTTTGAAGGTGTCCTTTGCATTTATGTTTGCTACTCTATGAGGGACAAGCTGAATGCCACTATGTTATGTTTTCTTTATGTGAAACAAACAAACGTCTTGCAAAGCATTGTTATTCATGAATCTTTTGTTTGTGCCTTTTCATGTTGCATTATAGTTGCTATGTCTTATTGTTAGAACTTTGTCTTTCATGTTATGATTGAAGTACTATGATCCCAGTTTTGAATGTTTTACAAATACTTTGATCAATTTTATGATGGTGCATGTTACCTCAAAAATTATTCTTTCTTTTTATCACTTACCTACTCGAGGACGAGCAAGAGTTAATCTTGGGGATGTTGATACATTGCAAATGTATCTATAATTTTTGATGTTCCATGCTTGGTTTTATCCACTTTCTTGTGTTTTGTCCACACTTTGGAGTACTTTTCATATGATTTCTTGGACTAACCTATTAATAAGAGCCACAGTGCCAGCTGCCTGTTTTCTGCTGTTTTTGGTTCCAGGAAAGTCAGAAAATGAATATTCTCGGAATTGGATGGGACCAAAGCCAAAGTGCCTATTTTTCAGAAGACTCCAGGAGCCAGAATACGAGACGGAGGAGGGCCAGGGGCTGGCCACACCACCCCCAGGCGCGGGCTAGGCCTGGTCGTGCCAGGGCATGTTGTGGTGGCCCCAGGCACCCCCTCGGTCTCCCTCTTCGCCTATAAGGAGCCTTCTAACTTAAAAACTCTGGGGGGTTCGACGTTTTTCCAGAAGGAGTTTCGCTCCACCGCCACCACCAGATTCCACGAAACAGCACCAGAAACTCCGTTCTGGCACCCTGCCAGGACGGGGAATTGGAGGAGATCATCGCCATCATCATCACCATCGCTTCTCCATCGACCATCCATGTTTCCCCCATCTATGAGTGAGTAATCCCCCGCTGTATGCTATGGGGATGGTAGGGATTGGATAGGATTGTTCATGTAATGGCATCAGATTGTTAGGGCATGGTGCCTAGTATCTTTTATTAGTGCTTTATGACTTTGTTGCGACTTGTTGTGCTTAATGCTTGTCACTAGGGTCCGAGTGCCATGATTTTAGATCTGAACATGCTATTGATTCATTATGATATTATTGTTTTTGGTCTTATCTACAAGTTGTATACACACGTTGTTGTCCGGAACCTATGGCCCGGCGATGTAAATCGGGATAACCGGAAGGGAATGGCTTTGATGTGAGGATCACATGTGTTCACGAAGTGTTAATGCTTTGCTCTGGTGCTCTATTAAAAGGAGCACCTTAATTGCCAGTAGTTCCCTAGCGGCCCCGCTGCAAACGGGCTGGCAGGACAAAAGATGTTGTGCAAGTTCTCATTGCGAGCACGTATGACTATATACGGAACACATGCCTAGGATTGTCTAGTACTTGGATGCTTTATCTTATTTATCTGCAATTTCCCTATGTTCTGATTGCTATTTGAATTGTCTTGTCCATGCAACGCCCGTCCATCCATCCCTATGCCTACCGCACTCGAATCCCACTTATCGCTTTTGTTACTACCATCTTTGCTTTACTACTCTGCATTTTACTATTCCTACTACAAAACTGTTGCTACTGATAAACTGCTATGAGCAAGATTGTTTCCAGGTGCAGCTGAATTGACAACTTAGTTGTTAAGGCTTATAAATATTCTTTGGCTCCCCTTGTGTTGAATCAATAAATTGGGTTTCACTTCCCTCGAAAATACTGTGATACACCCCCTATACTTGTGGGTCATCAAATCTCTCCTTCTTAGCCTCCGTGTTGATCTCATCAGGTGCATACCTGGCTAGGGACAAGGATCTGTCACGGTACTCCACTACAGTCATTCTGCCCTGCTTCAACTCTCTGAATTCATCCCTCATTTTGGTGCCTAAACCCTGCGGCACGTGGGTGCGGCTGAACTTTATTTTGAAGGCTTCCCATGTCATCACTTGACCATGGTTCATTGTGCGGGTGTTGTTCCACCATGCTCTTGCAGCTCCTGCCAAATAGTGGGTGGCAAAAAGAACCTTCTTGTTGGCATCCACTCCTGCTACTTCTAGGTTGTTCTCCATTGTCTGCAACCAGTCATCAGCATCCAGTGGGTTCTCTGAAGTACTAAAGATTGGGGGATTTGTATTCTGGAAGTTTTTGAGTTTGGACCCATGATGATCCTGATTTCCATGGTTCTGATTGTTGTGAGCCATCTGGGCGATTTGCTTCAGTGTTGCTACATTAGCTTGGCGCTCTGCCCTACTAGCTTCACGGTTCTTAAATGAGAGTCTGCAGAATCTGCAGCATTGGGTCTTGCGATGAGCTGCTCCCTCCTTGGTTTCCACGAGTCATCTAAAGATTGAGATAGATAAAGGGGTAAGAGGGAAAGTTCTAAGGTTCATGGTTTTGATTTCAAGCTAAAACTTTGAGTTTGACTTAGGTTTTGCAACTAACTTCTTTTCATTCATTCAAGCAAAGCACACGATACAAACACACACACACCACAACAAAAGTAAAATAGATGGTTTAAAGAACCATTCTGTATGCTATGATACAATGGCACCGATACTCCTCACTCTACGATAGTGCTCTAGTGCATCTACTCATCATTGATGAAGTCGGAGTCATCATCGTTGGTGTAGAAGTCCATAGCATCCTCCTCTAGGTAGTCATCATCATTGCTGAGGTAGGAGTCAATATCTCCTTGGATATCTTCACCTTCCTCTTCTTCTTCTTTTGCTGCAAGCTAAGCTTCTTGCTCCTTGAGGGTCTTCTCGAGGTTGGCCACCTTCTTGCAAAGACGTTCGATGGTGCGATCCTTCTTGGCGCGTTGACAGCAAAGAGACTGACGATCCTTGACTAGCAGCAAGAAAGTCTGGGCCTTTTGGGCGGCCAGGGCGAGGTTGTGGTTGGCGACCTCTCTAGCATTGTCCAACTCCTTCTGTCTGTCGTACAGTACGAAGTCGAGGTTCTCCACTTGACGCTTCAGAATTGGGTGACTTGGCATCTCTAGCGGCATTCCCATGGAATCACGCCTTGCATAGTGAACAAAGCGGGTTCCTTGGATTAGGTTGACACTCAGGGCACACAGACGTGCGAGAGATTTATGCATTGCCCTGGCTAATCCATCTAGCCAGTTGTTCTCTCTCACGGAGAACTGAATCCTCCCAGATATTGGTGCTTCTATCTTGCCTCGAAGATCAGCAGTTACTAGCCATTGTAAATCTCCTCCTGGTGGACCAGGGAGTTGAGCTCCAAGAAATTCCGGATGAGGATGCTCCAACAACTCAGACAGTGAATCTAGATCCCTCTCGAATATCAGTTGGCCTCCGTTGCCCAACTGGTAGAACTTGATGTATTGGGATTCCATCTATAATAATTTTAAGATGAGAAAGTTAGTGAAGTGATCAAGTGTGTCAATGTTTTATGTAGTAATGTAAGAATTTGGAGGAACATGAATTTTTTTGAGAGAAAGAATTCCCAAGGGTAAGAGAGGAAATAGTGTTCATAAATACTCACTTTGGTTTTTGAAACTAAGTTTTTGTTCGGACGTCCATTCTTACTAGGGTCTCCTATGGTCAGGATGGCTCTGATACCAACTTGTCAACACCCGGATTTTTAATCCCAGATGCCTGTTATGCCATACATCGCAATCCCAAGATTACCATTTTTGCGAGACATAACAGATTGGATATCACAATACATCATCCATTACAAACCATAATAAGGTCTTACACAAATAAAGGATCTCATGATCCAGTCTTAGTACAATCAAGTAGCGGAATAAATAGCGTAGCGGTGGGGTCCATCTTCAGAGTCACAAGCAATGCTGAGGATGGCAGATGATCCTAGTTGTCGTAGTTGTCCTGTTGTCCTCCTTAAGGGTAGTCCTCCTCATAGTCTGGCCATAGCAATAGCCAGGGACAAAGCCATAAGTACTCTTTAAGTACTCGCAAACTACCACTAACAAATATGATGATTCTAGTAGGAATGCTAACTCTAAGTTTGTTTGTAAAGTTAAGTTTGAAACCTAAGCTGAGTTCAGAAACAAAGAAAGATAAAATAAAGTTTGAAAACACCTAAGTGGGAACTCAGTTGTCATAGCCACAACTCTGTTGTGGTCAAGTCATGTCACAATTCATTTCATAAGTCGTTTTGAAAACATCTGACAACGGAACAGTATGGCCACTAATCGTCCATAATCATGACGCGGCTATCCGAATAGTTTGACACTCTGAAGAGGTGGTACACTTTCACCACAAGATTCGATACATCTGTCAGGGATAACCCTGAATCATCATACTTAGTATGCAGATAATCAAACATAACCTTTTCTTTACACACTCTAGTATAAGCACCTCTCCTATGAGTATGGCCTCCCAGCCATGACCATATGTCATCCTGGGCACTGCATAGGTGGACAACATTGAGAGGTAGCCTTATCTCAAACCTCTCCCGCGAGGGAACTAATACTAATGCATATAAACTTCTGGCTAAGCCTTACCCAATTCAGGTATTGTGTTTGTACGGTAAAATTGGAATGGTATCGCATCCGAACCCAACCATCCGTTTTGTAAAAGGGCTAAGGCTCGTGCCTCAACTTTTTCATCATCATAAACCATTTGTGTTTCTCAACACATGTTAAAACATCTCAAGTAAAGGACTTTGGTAAAGTAAAGAAAGTAAAGCTTGTAAATAAAACTTGGAGTAGGTATAAGTCAAAAATGGTATAACCAAAGGATGCCTAATGCATTTGATTAGGTTATCTAGCTTAATTCTAACTTGCTAACAATAGCTTGCAAGGGTGATCTTGCATTGTTAAATGAGGGCTTGCAAGTAATCACTTGCATGGTTAACTTGTATAATGCTAGCTTGCTCAATTTACTTGAAGGGCTAGGCTTGACTTGTGTAGTGCAGTGGTTGAAATTCTCTTCCTTCTCCTCTTGGTAGAACTCCTCCTCCTCGAAAGCTTGGTCGGTACTATCGTCTATAAATACATACGGAATACATAAACACCAAACAATACTTAACTAGTCTACTTAGCACACTAAGGCACACATTTTTGATGATCTAGTACCATCACAAACATCACAAGGTTTAATGAACTAGTTTCATTCTTTTTATTTGAGAAAAGTAATTTCTACTCATTGAAATTAACTAAGATTTAATATTCTCCAATTTAAAATATGGGATCATGTGGACACATGTCATCACCACATATTATAATATATGGGAATGTGATTTAAAGGTTGGATCACATTTTAATAAGTTTAAGTTTATTATTCAATGATTTAAAGTGACTAGGAATGCCTATATAGCATTATTTTGGTACTAGTCCAAAGTCACTGCATGCAAACCTTAATATTATTACATATTCAGATAGGTATGGTTAAATATGATTTTTTAGAGTTGGAATAAACTCAAAAGCTATTATGGTTGATTTTAGAAAAATATTTGAATATGAAAAAGCCTCTATCTTGCTATTTTAACTAGGAGAGATCTCTAACTCTAAATTATTTAAGTCCAACGGGGTTGGATAGAGTTTTTAATTAGCTTTCCAACAAAATTGGAATCACTCAATTTGGATTTAAAAAACTCTCTGAATTGATTTTTAAACTTGTGGACAGAACTAAGTTTTAGTTAAAATAGAAAAACCTATATTTGAATTACTGGGTCAGCGCGAGAAACTAAATGGGCCGGCCCAGTGACGCTCAGCGGTGCAGGGGGCAACTGACAATGGGGGTCCACACGTCAGCGGCAATTAAAACCCGAAACGGTACGGGGTGATAAGGACTACACGATTAGAACTAGATCTAACAGTTCACGGTCGTCGTCGATGATGGACATGTCGCCGACGAGACTGAACCCTAGCGCGGTCAGTGGGGGTACGGTGGGGGCATACCAAAGCTCCAGCTAGTGCATCGATGGCGGCGATCGAACGAGACGACGATGGCAGACTCAGGCGAGGTCGCGGCAGGGGCTGAGGTGGACGAAATCGACGAGGACTTCTCCTCCTCTGCTATGGCTAACTCCGACGAAATTCTGGTGATGGGTGGCTCGAGCGGCTCCGGCGAGAGAGGGGAAACGTTCAGTGGAGAGAGGGGAGTGGAATAGTGTGGCGATTGATGCTGGGGGTGGCCTCCTTATATAGGATCGACGAGGTGACCGAAGGGTGTGGGCGGAGCTCGTCGGTGACAACAGCACAGGGGGCTACCGGCATGGGCGAGGTAGGCGGACGGTGGCCGGTTCCTTGGCGATCATCTAGAGCTTAAAGGCGACGCTAGGGGCGGTGGAAATTGGGCGGGATCTTCTCGCGCTCTGAGGGACAAAGGCGGTGCTCGACGGTGTTCTTGGTGACTACGGGTCGCGCGGCGGTGCACGGCCGTGTCTGGCGCGGTGAGGGGGTCAAGGCGGAGCAGCGTGCATAGTCTGGTGTCACGGCGCAGTCTGTGGCGTGCTGGCGGCGAGGGCGCTCTGGTGTGCTCTGGCTGCACGCAGAGACTTAGTGCGTGGCGTTTCCTCGGTGGTCCAGGGGCTGGCAGTGATCGAGGGGTGGACCGTGGGCGGCGGTGAGGTGGCGCCTTGCTTCCTGGAGCGGCGGAGAAGGGCTGTAACATCCCAAAACTTCAATCCAAGCTTATCAAGATCAAATCATCCAAAAATAGGGTTAACAAAAACTTTTCGAAAGTTAAAATAAAAGCATTCATATGTGTGTGCATTTAAAATAGGAGTTGTTTGAATTGCCATGATTGAATGATCCAATGCTTGTAAAATGTTTCTTAGGTGATTTAAACATCATCTACATCATTCCCAAACTTTTCCTAAATAAAATCAAATAAAAAAGAATTAAAAAGGAGGAATGGTCATTTTAGAAAATTTAACTCCCATGCCTACTTTGGCTATTCCTAGTACTCAAAACTTAACAGAAACAGTTCTTGATCTTTGCACCCCTTGCTAGTACACATAATGAGGTACCAAGGCCCACCTTTGGATCTACTAAAAACATTCTGTTAACTATTTCAAATGACAGTTTAAAATTGAATCTAATGCATATGCATAGATCACCCCTATTTCAAAAACCATCTATTTGAGCTCCACTTTCAAAACCCTTGCAACCAGAGACTACCTATCACTAGTGGAGATCACTCAAAAATTTTGAAAGCAAAATTCAAAACTTTCTTTCATGCGGCCAATTCATCAAACACTTGGCATGCATAATATCTACTCTAATCCTAGCTCATTGTTTACTATAGGGTTTTGCCCCCAATTGATCTTCATTTATCTCCCCTGTCCCCTCTTGATCTAACCAGAGTCTAACCACCCACTCCCCTAGCCCCTAGTGGCACGACCATGCCATGCCGAGCCGCCTCTCGTCGGCCAACCTTGCCCTCACCGCAGCAGACCGCCCCTCTCCCACTGTCCATGTCAAGGAGGTAGCTCACACCTCACCGCCACCCCCTGTCCCTTGCCCGAGCACAGTCGTGCAGTGGACCACCGAGGACAAGCCGCGCCCAGTGCCACCGCACCATGCCAGTCTTGCCCCAGGCTCACCTGCCCCGCCAGACAGACCGCCTTGGCAAGCAGCGCCGCCGCCCGCCGACTGGAGAACACCCCAGACACCCCCGCTGGCCGCCCAACGCCTCACAGCCACCGCTTGCCGTGGACACCGCCGCCTCTGCCTCTCAGAGCGCCACCTCGCCCAGACTGTGTGCCACCGCCCCTACAGCCGCATTCAAGTTCTAGAGCACCGCCAGGGAACCACACATCAATCGCCACCCTTAGCCATGCCTCTACCCCGCCGTAGCATTGTCGCCGGAGTCGCCTGCCCATCCCGCTCGGTCTCACCGTCGGGCCTATAAAAGCAGCCCTCCCGAGCCTCTTCTCTCCACACCATTCCACTCCCCTCACCTCTCTAAACCTCACCCACCTCTCGCCGGAACAAAGGGAGCAGCAGCTCGCCGGAATTGGAGCCGGAGCCGCTGCCTCTAGAGGAGAAGGGCGCCGTTGATTGCGACCACCCCAAGCTCCACCGCAACCGCACCTCGCCTCGCCGTCGTCTTCCAGTTCATTTGCCCGCCTCGCCGGTCCTGCTGGAGCCCTGGTATGCCCCCAGTAGACCCCCACCAAGCCGCTAGGTTCGAGCTCGCCGGCGACCTGTTCGTCGTTGACGACGACCCTCAGCCATAGATTCCTATTCTAATCCTACGGCCCACAGCGCGTGTACCGTTTCGCGTTTTAAGTGCCGCTGACAAGAGGGACCCCCCTGTCAGCTGAGCCCCACGTCGCGCAGCGCCACTGGGCCGGCCCATTTCTTTTCCCGCGCTAGCCCACCTATTCAAATCTGGATTTTTCTTTTTAGTTAAATCTAGTTTCTGTCCCCTAGTTTGAAAATCAATTCAGAGAGTTTTAGAAATCCAAATTGCATGAAACCAATTTTGTCTGAAAGGTATTAAAATGATCTATCCAAGCCCGTTGGATTTAATTCAATTAGAGTTATAGATCTCTCCTAATAAAGATAAGAAGACAAAAGCTTTTGCAACTTGCAACATTTTTATAAAATCAACCAAGTTAGCTTTTGAGTTGATTCCAACTCTCAGAAATCACATTTCATCATATCTATCTAAATATGTAATAATATTAAGGTTTACATGCAGTGACTTTGGACTAGTACCAAAATAATGCTATATAGGAATTTCTAGTCACTTTAAATCATTAAATAATGAACTTAAACCAAAGTAATATTGATCCAACCCTTAAATCTCATTCCCACATGTTAGAATATGTGGTGATGACATGTGTCAACATGATCCCATGTTTTAAGTGGTGAATATTAAATGTTAGTTAATTTTTCAATGAGTAGAAATTACTTTTCTAAAATAAAAAGAAAGAAACTATTGAATTAAACTTGTGATGCTTGTGATGATAATAAATCATCAATTTTGTGTGTCTTAGAATGCTATCTAGCCTAGTTAAGTATTGTTTGGTGATTGTCTACTCCGTATGTATTGTTATAGAAGATAGTACCGACCAAGCTTACGAGGAGGAGGAGTGCTACCAAGAAGAAGAAGAAAACTTCAACCACTGCACCAACCAAGGCAAGCTATTGTTAGCAAGCTAGAATTAAGCTAGATGAATGAGCAAGGATGCTTTAGGCATGCTTTGATCACACCCCTTTTAACTATTTGTACCTCAAGTCTTTTTGACAAGTTTCACCTCCCTTAGTTTACACAAAGTTCTTTACTTATGTTGAAGGTAGCATAAAAAGTATAAAACTTGACCTACTTAGAAACCTTTAGATGTCATTCTATGGCATGAGATTGAACCCATCACTTCCACCTTAGTGAACACTCTTAACTTAGTATTATAGAGTAGATCAAAAACTTGAGTCACTTTAGATGGGAACACTTGGTGAAAATGAATTGTGAAAACTTGGAATGATGAGTCATTCTATTGAGATGTTTTGACATGTTTTGAGAGACACAACTGGTTTATGATGAGGAAAATGATGAGGCATGAGCCTTTACCCTTTTATAAAACTGATGGTTGGATTCGGATGTGATACCATTCCAAATTACTGTACAACCACATTACCTGAATTGGGTAAGGCTTAGCTGGAAATTTATATGCATTAATATTAGTTCCCTCATGGGAGAGGTTTGAGCTGAGGCTACCTCTCAATGTTGCCCACCTATGTAGTGCCCAAGATGATTGATGGTCATGGTTGGGAGGCCATACTCATAGAAGAGGTGCTTATACTAGGGTGTGTAAAGGGAAGGTTATGTTTGATTATCTGCATACTAAGTATGATGATTAAGGGTTATCCCTGACAGATGTATCAAATCTTGTGGTGAAAGTGTACCAGCTCTGCAGAGTGTCAAACTATTCGAATAGCCGCGTCCACGGTTATGGACAGTTGGAATGGCCATACTGTTTCGTTGTCAGATGTTTTCTAAATAACTTGAAATAGATGATGAGCTTTGACTTGACCACAACAGGGTTGTGTTTACGATAATAGCTTCCCAACTTAAGTGATTCTAGAACTTTACTTTATCTTTCTTTGCTTCTGAACTCAGCTTAGGTTTCAAACTTAACTTGATAGTTAACTGAGATTCAACACTTTAACTTAGAATTATACTCCTTGTTAGTAGTAGTTTGCAAGTACTTAAAGAGTACTCATGGCTTTTGTCCCTGGCTATTATCATGGCCAGACTATGAAGGAGATTATCAAGATGATGGTCAGCAGGACGGCTATGATAACTAGGACTATCTGCCTTCGTCAGCATCGCATGTGCCCCTGAAGATGGACCCCACCGCTACGCTTATCTTTCATTTCCGCTGCTTGTTGTATTAAAGACTGGATCATGAGATCCTTATTTGTGTAAAACCTTATGTATGGTTTGTAACGGATGATGTATTGTGATATCCAATCCGTTATGTCTCGCAAAAATGGTAATCCTGGGATTGCGAGGTATGGCATAACGAGCATCTAGGATTAAAAATCCGGGTGTTGACAAGTTGGTATCAGAGCCATCCTGACCATAGGAGACCCTAGTTAGAATGGACGTCCAAACCAAAAACTTAGCTTCAAAAACCAAAGTGAGTATTTATGAAAAACTATTTCCTCTCTTACCCTTGTGAACTCCTTCTTTCTCAAAGATTCATGTTCCTCAAAATTCTTACATTACTACTTAAAATTTGACACACTTGATCACTTCACTAACTTCCTCATCCTTCATTCTTGTAGATGGAGACTCAGTTCGGCAAGTTTTACCAGTTGGGAAACGGAGGTCAGCTGATCTTCGAGAGGGATCTGGATTCACTGTCGGAGTTACTGGGACGCCCACATCCGGAGTTTCTTGGAGCTCAACTTCCAGGACCCCTAGGAGGAGACCTACAGTGGCTATTCACCGCGGATCTTCGAGGAAGCATCGAAGCACCAACTTCCGGGAGAATTCAATTCTCCGTGAGAGAGAACAACTGTCTAGATGGATTAGCCAGGGCAATGTATGAAGCCCTCGCACGTCTATGTACCCTCAGCATCAACAAGATCCAAGGAACCCGTTTTTCCCACTATGAAAGACGTGACTTCGTGGGAATGCCGATGGAGATGCCAAGTCACGCAGAATTGAGGCGTCAAGTGGAGAACCTTGACTTCTTGCTACATGACAGGTAGTAGGAACTGGACAATGCTAGGGAGTTAGCCAACCAGAACCGTGCCATCGCCGACCAGAAGGCCCAGACTTTCGCACTGCTCGTCCAAGATCGCCAGTCTCTTCGCCGCCAGCGTGCAAAGAAGGATCGCACCATCACCCGTCTTTGCAAGAAGGTGGCTGACCTCGAGAAGACCGTCAAGGTGCAGGAAGCTCAGCTTGCCGCCAAGGAAGAAGAAGATGAGGGTGAAAACATCCAGAGAGATTTGGATTCTTACCTCAGCAACGATGATGACTTTCTGGAGGAGGATGCTGTGGAATTCTACACTGATGATGAAGACTCCGACTTCATCGACGATGAGTAGATGCACTAGAGCACTGTCGTAGCATGAGATGTATCATCTCATTGTATCGTAGCATGCAGAATGGTTCTTCAAACCATCTATTTTCCCCTTTGATTGTTGTGGTGTGTGTTGTATCGGGTGCTTGCTTGCATGAATGAAAAAGAAGTTAGTTGAAAAAAAACCTGAGTTTAACTCAAAGTTTTAGATTTGAAAAACCCAAAACCATGAACCTTAGAATTTCCCGCTTACCCCTATATCTATCTCAATCTTCAGATGACTCGTGGAAACCAAGGAGGGAGCAGCTCGTCGCAGGACCCAATGCTGCAGATCTTGCAGAATCTCATCGCGGACCGTGAAGCAAGCATGGCCGATCGTCAAGCCAACTTAGCAACATTGCAGCAGATCGCCCAAATGGCTCTCAACAACCAAAGACATGGAAATGGGGATCACCAAGGATCCAAACTCACAAACTTTCAGAACACCAATCCCCCAATCTTTAACCAATATGAAAACCCATTAGATGCTGATGACTGGTTACAAACCATGGAAAACAACTTATAGGTTGCCAGAGTTGATGAGAATGAGAAAGTTCTCTCTGCCACCCACTATCTAGCGGGAGATGCAAGAGCTTGGTGGAATAGCATCCGCAATATGAACCATGGCCAGGTGATGACCTGGGAAGCATTCACGGTCAAGTTCAGCCGCACCCACGTGCCGCAAGGTCTTGTCAACAGGATGAGAGATGAATTCTGCGAATTGAAGCAAGGAAGAATGACTATGGTGGAGTACCGTGATAGATTCTTGTCACTTGCCAGATATGCACCGGATGAGATCAACACAGAGGCCAAGAAGAAGGAGAGATTCTTAAACGGACTGCATGATGAGATGCAGACTGTCCTCGTCAACATCCGTTTCAATGATCTCGAAGAGCTAGTCGACTCTGCCATTCAGATGGAAGAGAAGATTAACCAGGCAAACGACAACCGCAAGCGTTGTATGATGCAGCAGTCTGGATCCAGTAGTCACCAGAAGTACCGTCCCAACCCTTCACCAGGATATGCACCAAGGAACAACCGACCCCCAAATTCTCACCCAAGCTACCCCAACCGTAGCAGAGGCAATGTGAAGTCCGGAGGAAACAATCACAGCTCCGTCAATGCCAACAATTTCAACCGTGCCCCTCCCAAGAGCAACAACAACAACAACACTGCACCCAGGACTGGCAGCAATGTTGTACCTGTCGCTGTCAAGGACAAGTCCCAGATCACTTGTTTCGAGTGTGGAGTGAAGGGTCACTACTCCAATGAGTGTCCCAAGAAGACTGCCGCCAATGCCCCTGTGAATGCCCCATCTTAGCAGCAGCGTCGTGTTCAACCAGGAAGGAGATTTGCCCCAGGGAACCCTCACAACCGCAACGGTCGTTTCTTCCACATGAACGCAGAAGACGCCCAGGAAGTGCCAGATGTAGTGCTGGGTATGTTTTCTGTCAACTTAGTTTTAGCAAGAGTATTGTTTGATTCTGGAGCATCGCATTCATTTGTCACCGAAGAATTTGTATGCACTAGTTAGTTTCACCCAACCAACCTGAAGCATGTCATGATAGTTCAAATCCCCGGTTCAACAACAAAAGCTAGAAAAAAATTGCAAAGTTTTACCTATCAGAATACATGGGATAGATTTTTATGCCAACCTAATTGTACTTGGAACCAAAGGATTGGAAGTAGTACTAGGTATGGACTGGATGTCAAGGCATAAAGGACTGATAGACTGTGCTAAGAAAGCCATCACCATGACCAGTAGTTTTGGAGTAACAGTAGAGCATATCTCTGAAACCTTACCCCGTCAATTCAAGTGCAACAAGAGTGTAGCCCTGCCCACCATTGACCAAGTCAGAGTAGTCTGTGAATACCCCGACGTATTCCCAGATGAATTGCCAGGTATGCCCCCGGATAGGGATATTGAGTTCATTATCGAACTAATCCCCGAAACCGGACCTATAGCCCAGAGACCATATACCATGAACCCCTCAGAGTTAGTAGAACTGAAGAAGCAGTTGGATGCCATGTTAGCAACAGGCTTGATTCAGCCAAGCGCGTCGCCATGGAGATCACCAGTGTTATTCATCGACAAGAAAGATGGAGGCAACCGTCTGTGTACAGATTACAGAAAGTTGAATGACGTCACCATCAAGAACAAGTACCCTTTGCCAAAGATAGAGGATCTATTTGATCAGTTGACTAGAGCCCAGGTATTCTCAAAGATTGATCTTAGAACTGGTTATCACCAACTTAAGATTCGTGCAACGGATATTCCGAAGACCACCTTTACTACTCGCTATGGTTTATACGAGTATATGGTAATGTCTTTAGGATTAACCAATGCCCCTGCTTATTTCATGAATCTCATGAATAAGATCTTTATGAATTTCCTAGATAAGTTTGTAGTTGTGTTTATCGACGACATCCTTATCTACTCCAAGTCAGAAGAAGAGCATGAGCAATATCTGAGAATCATCCTAGAAACCCTGAGAGAGCATCAGTTATATGCCAAGTTCAGCAAGTGTGAGTTTTGGCTGAAAGAAGTAGGATTCCTAGGACATATTGTGTCTACCGGAGGAGTCTCTATTGATCCCACTAAGATCAAAGATGTCGAAGAATGGGAAGCCCCAACCAATCAAACCCAAGTCCGTTCATTTCTCGGATTAGCAAGATATTACCGCAAGTTCGTAGAAGGATTCTCGAGCATAGCTCGACCAATGACCCAATTGTTGAAGAAGGACAAGAAGTTTGAATGGACAGACAAGTGTGAAGCCAGTTTCCAGGAGCGGAAGAAGAGATTAATATCAGCCCCAATTTTGATCATGCCAGACATCAAGAAGCCGTTTGATGTGTATTGTGATGCATCCAAGATTGGCCTAGGATGTGTATTGATGCAAGAAGGCAAAGTCATCGCGTATCTGTCTCGACAACTGAAGCAGCATGAGCAGAACTATCCGACACATGATCTTGAGCTAGCAGCTGTGGTTCTAGCATTGAAGACATGGCATCATTATTTGATGGGTAATCGCTGTGAGATTTACTCAGATCATAAGAGCTTGAAGTATATCTTCACTCAGAAGGAGCTGAATATGAGGCAAAGAAGATGGATAGAGTTAATCAAGGATTATGACCTTGACATTCACTATCACCCCGGCAAAGCCAATGTGGTAGCGGAAGCTCTTAGCAGATTGCCAGGTAGGCTTAACACCATGATCAAAGAGAAGCAACCAAGTTTGTATGAGGAATTGGAGTAGTTCAGGACTGAGTTAGTTAGCAAAGGATTCCTAGCTAGCATTGAACTTCAACCCACATTGATTAGCCAAATCAAGGAAGCCTAGAAGGGAAATGAAAGTATCGACAGAATCAAATGTCGTATTGGTATAGGAAAGGTACCTGGATTCACCGAAGACGAAGAAGGAGTACTGTGGTACAAAGGACGTATCTGTGTGCCAGCAGATTTAGAGCTAAAGGAAATTATCATAAAGGAAGATCATGATACTCTTTATTCTATCCACCCCGGAGGAACAAAGATGTATCAGGATTTGAAAGAGCAATTTTGGTGGCACAAGATGAAGAGAGAGATCATAAGCTACATCGCCAAATGTGACATCTGTCGAAGAGTCAAAGCAGAGCATCAGAGACCTGCAGGATTGTTCCAACCATTGCAGATTCCGGAATGGAAATGGGATTCCGTTGGAATGGACTTTATCACCGGTTTACCTACTTCTAGTAGGGGAAATGACTCAATCTGGGTCATAGTTGATAGACTATCCAAGGTAGCCCACTTTATACCTGTCAAGACAACTTACCAGAGTGCAAAGTTAGCAGAGCTATACATTGCTAGGATTGTTAGTCTGCATGGAACCCCCAAGACCATCATATCAGATCGAGGAACCCAGTTTACCTCGAGATTTTAGTAGAAAGTCCAATAAGGATTAGGAACCAAGTTGAACTTCAGTACCGCTTATCACCCGCAAACAGATGGACAGACTGAGAGAGTCAACCAGATCCTAGAGGATATGCTTAGAGCTTGTGTGTTGGAATACAGATCAAAATGGTAAGACCGCCTTTCAGAATTCTCATATAACAACAGTTATCAAGCTAGTTTGCAGATGGCACCATTTGAATTCCTATACGGAAGAAAGTGTCGTACCCCTTTGAATTGGTCGCAAGTAGGAGAGAGTCAGATCTTTGGACCCGACATTCTCCGAGAAGCAGAAGAGAAAGTTCACAAAGTCCGTGAGCACCTCAAGACCGCCTAATCCAGACAGAAGAGCTATGCCGACAAGATAAGGAGAGACCTGACTTTCAATGTCGGAGATTTTGTATATCTCAAGGTTTCACCATTGAAGGGAACCCAACGCTTTAGTCTGAAGGGAAAGTTAGCCCCCAGATATATCAGACCTTTCAAGATTCTGAACCATCGAGGAGAAGTATCGTATCAACTAGAACTGCCTGAAGATATGTCAGCCATCCACAATGTGTTCCATATCTCGTTACTTCGCAAATGCTTGGAAGTACCTGAGAAGACTGAAGTTTTCAAGAACATCGATCACAGAGCTATGGAAATCAACAATGACCTGACCTATCGGGAAGTACCCCTATGTATCTTAGAAGAAGCCTACAGAACCACCAGGACCAGGAGTATCAAGTTTCTCAAGATTCAGTGGAGCAAACGTACCGAGGAGGAAGCTACTTGGGAGCGTGAAGATTACATTAGGATAGAGTTCCCAGATCTCTTTAGTTCCTAGGGACGAGATTTTGTTTAAGGGGGGAAGGTTTGTAACATCCCAAAACTTCAATCCAAGCTTATCAAGATCAAAACATCCAAAAATAGGGTTAACAAAAACTTTTCCAAAGTTAAAATAAAAGGATTCATATATGTGTGCATTTAAAATAGGAGTTGTTTGAATTACCATGATTGAATTATCCAATGCTTGTAAAATGTTTCTTAGGTGATTTAAACATCATCTACATCATTCCCAAACTTTTCCTAAAGAAAATCAAATCAAAAAGAATTAAAAAGGAGGAATGGTCATTTTGGCAAATTTAACTCCCATGCCTACTTTGGCTATTTCTAGTACTCAAAACTTAACATAAACAAATTCTTGATCTTTGCACCCCTTGCTAGTACACATAATGAGGTACCAAGGCCCACCTTTGGATCTGCTAAAAACATTCTGTTAACTATTTCAAATGACAGTTTAAAATTGAATCTAATGCATATGCATAGATCACCCCTATTTCAAAAACCATCTATTTGAGCTCCACTTTCAAAACCCTTGCAACCAGAGACTACCTATCACTAGTGGAGATCACTCAAAAATTTTGAAACCAAAATTCAAAACTTTCTTTCATGCGGCCATTTAATCAAACACTTGGCATGCATAATCTCTACTCTAATCCTAGCTCACTGTTTACTACAGGGTTTTGCCCCCAATATATCTTCATTTATCTCCCCTGTCCCCTCTTGATCTAACCAGAGTCTAACCACCCACTCCCCTAGCCCCTAGTGGCACGGCCATACCATGCCGAGCCCCCTCTCGCCGGCCAACCTTGCCCTCACCGCAGCAGACCGCCCCTCTCCCTCTCTCCATGTCTAGGAGGTAGCTCACACCTCACCGCCACCCCTGTCCCTTGCCCGAGCCCAGCCGTGCAGTGGAACACCGAGGACAAGCCGCGCCCAGTGCCACCGTACCATGCTAGTGCCGCCCCCAGAACGCACCCTATCCCAGCTCACACAGACCGCCCCTTGGTAGCAGCCCGCGCCCGCCGCTCTGCCTCGACCTGGAGAACACCCCAGACACCCCCGCTGGCCGCCCAACGCCTCACAGCCACCACTCGCCGTGGACACCGCCGCATCTGCCTCTCAGAGTTCCACCTTGCCCAGACCGCGTGCCACTGCCCCTACGGCCGCATTCAAGTTCTAGAGCACCGCCAGGGAACCACACATCGATCGCGACCCTCAGTCATGCCTCTACCCCGCCGTAGCCTTGTCGCCGGAGTCGCCTGCCCATCCCACTCGGTCTCACCGTCGGGCCTATAAAAGGAGCCCTCCCCAGCCTCTTCTCTCCACACCATTCCACTCCCCTCACCTCTCTGAACCTCACCCACCTCTCGCCGGAACAAAGGGAGCAGCAGCTCGTCGGAATTGGAGCCGGAGCCGCCGCCTCTAGAGGAGAAGGGCGTCGTTGATTGCGACCACCCCAAGCTCCACTGCAACCGCGCCTCGTCTCGCCGTCGTCTTCCAGTTCGTTTGCCCGCCTCGCCGACCCTGCTGGAGCCCTGGTACGCCCCAAGTAGACCCCCACCGAGCCGCTAGGGTTCGAGCTCGCCGGTGACCTGTTCGTTGTCGACGACGACCCTCAGCCGTAGATTCCTATTCTAATCCTACGGCCCACAGCGCGCGTACCGTCTCGCGTTTTAAGTGCTGCTGACAAGAGGGACCCCCCTGTCAGCTGAGCCCCGTGCCGCGGAGCGCCACTGGGCCGACCCATTTCTTTTCCCACGCTAGCCCACCTATTCAAATCTGGATTTTTCTTTTTAGTTAAATCTAGTTTATGTCCCCTAGTTTGAAAATCAATTCAGAGAGTTTTAGAAATCCAAATTGCATGAAACCAATTTTTTCTAAAAGGTATTAAAATGATCTATCCAAGCCCATTGGATGTAATTCAATTAGAGTTATAGATCTCTCCTAATAAATATAAGAAGACAGAAGCTTTTGCAAATTGTAACATTTTTATGAAATCAACCAAGTTAGCTTTTGAGTTGATTCCAACTCTCAAAAATCACAATTCATCATATCTATCTAAATATGTAATAATATTAAGGTTTACATGCAGTGACTTTGGACTAGTACCAAAATAATGCTATATAGGCATTTCTAGTCAATTTAAATCATTAAATAGTGAACTTAAACCAAAGTAATATTGATCCAACCCTTAAATCTCATTCCCACATGTTAGAATATGTGGTGATGACATGTGTAAACATGATCCCATGTTTTAAGTGGTGAATATTAAATGTTAGTTAATTTTTCAATGAGTAGAAATTACTTTTCTAAAATAAAAAGAAAAAACTATTGAATTAAACTTGTGATGCTTGTGATGATAATAGATCATCAATTTTGTGTGTCTTAGAATGCTATCTATCCTAGTTAAGTATTGTTTGGTGATTGTCTACTCCGTATGTATTGTTATAGAAGATAGTACCGACCAAGCTTATGAGGAAGATGAGTGTTACCAAGAAGAATAAGAAGAAAACATCAACCACTGCACCAACCAAGGAAAGCTATTGTTAGCAAGCTAGAATTAAGCTAGATGAATGAGCAAGGATGCTTTAGGCATGCTTTGATCACACCCCTTTAACTATTAGTACCTCAAGTCTTTTTGACAAGTTTCACCTCCCTTAGTTTACACAAAGTTCTTTACTTATGTTGAAGGTAGCATAAAAAGTATAAAACTTGACCTACTTAGAAACCTTTAGATGTCATTCTATGGCATGAGATTGAACCCATCACTTCCACCTTAGTGATCACTCTTAACTTAGTATTATAGAGTAGATCAAAAACTTGACTCACTTTAGATGGGAACACTTGGTGAAAATGAGTTGTGAAAACCTTGGAATGATGAGTCATTCTATTGAGATGTTTTGACACGTGTTGAGAGACACAACTGGTTTATGATGATGAAAATGATGAGGCATGTTCCTTTACCCTTTTATAAAACTGATGGTTGGATTCGGATGCGATACCATTCCAAATTTACCGTACAACCACATTACCTGAATTGGGTAAGGCTTAGCTGGAAATTTATATGCATTAGTATTAGTTCCCTCACAGGAGAGGTTTGAGCTGAGGCTACCTCTCAATGTTTTCCACCTATGCAGTGCCCAAGATGACTGATGGTCATGGTTGGGAGGCCATACTCATAGGAGAGGTGCTTATACTAGGGTGTGTAAAGGGAATGTTATGTTTGATTATCTGCATACTAAGTATGATGATTCAGGGTTATCCATGACAGATGTATCGAATCTTGTGGTGAAAGTGTACCACCTCTGCAGAGTGTCAAACTATTCGAATAGTCACGTCCACGGTTATGGACATTTGGAATGGCCATACTGTTTTGTTGTCAGATGTTTTCTAAATAACTTGAAATAGATGATGAGCTTTGACTTGACCACAACAGGGTTGTGTTTATGATAATAGCTTTCCAACTTAAGTGATTCTAGAACTTTACTTTATCTTTCTTCGCTTCTGAACTCAGCTTAGGTTTCAAACTTAACTTGATAGTTAACTTAGATTTAGCACTTTAACTTAGAATTATACTCCTTGTTTGTAGTAGTTTGCGAGTACTTAAAGAGTACTCATGGCTTTTGTCCCTGGCTATTATCATGGCCAGACTATGAAGGAGATTATCAAGATGATGGTCAGCAGGACGGCTATGATAACTAGGACTATCTGCCTTCGTCACCATTGCCTCTGCCCCTGAAGATGGACCCCACCGCTACACTTATCTTTTATTTCCGCTACTTGTTGTAATAGACTGGATCATGAGATCCTTATTTGTGTAAAACCTTATGTATGGTTTATAATGGATGATGTACTGCGATATCCAATCCGTTATGTCTCGCAAAAATGGTAATCCTGGTATTGCGAGGTATGGCATAACAGGCATCTGGGATTAAAAATTCGGATGTTGACAAGGGCTAGCGGTCTGCTGCGAGCTGCGCATGCTCGACCGGCGAGCATGGTGCTCAGGTGGCGCGGCACTGCTGCAAACGGCTAAGGGGTAGCCCCTTGATGGCATGGTTGGCACTAGGGGAGACAATGGGAGAGGATTTTGGCCTTAGTGGCATTGGATCACTGCTCTAAAACAGTAATAGTTAGGCAGTTAGTTTAGTGCTCACTAAGTGTTCGACACAATGGCCGCAAGATACTTTTAATTGAATTTTGTGAAGATTTTTGGTGTGTGCCTTGATCTGATGCTTGGTAGACTATGGTTGCTAGGATTTGTTAAATGGAATTTATTTGAGTGGTTTTTGAAAAACTGTGATCTATACATATGAACTAGATTCAATTTTCAAATGTCATTTAAAATTAGAGTTTGAATGTTTTTGGGAGATCACAAAGTGGGCCTTGGCACATCACTACTTGTACTAGCAAGGGGTGCAAAGAACCACAATTGTCTCTGTTGGAAATTGAGTGCTAGCAACACCCAAAGTGGGCTAGGTGATTAAAATGGCAAAAGTGGCCATTTCCTTATTTAATTCTTTTTGATTTCTTTTTCTTTGGGATTTGCTTGGGATGATCTAGATGATGTGTACTTTACCTTAGAGTCCTTTTACAACCAATAGATCACTCAATCATGGCATTTCAAACAACTCCTATTTTACATGCACACACATATGAATGCTTAAAGATTTTTAATAGAAAAAGTTTTTGTTAACCCTAAATTGGGTAGATTCGATCTTGATCACTTGGATTAAAGTTTTGGGATGTTACAGCATCATCCGCTGATATGTTGCTCCAATGTTCTTGAGGCCAAACGGCATTGTTGTGTAACAGAATACACCATAAGGCGTGATAAACACAGTTTTCTCCAGATCTTCTTCCTTCATCCTAATCTGGTGGTATCCTAAGTAAGCGTCCAAGAAAGAAAGACATTCGCATCTCGCGGTTGCATCGATGATTTGGTCGATTCGCGACAATGAGAAGTGATGTTTTGGGCAATGCTTGTTTAGTGTAGTAAAGTCAATGCACATCCGAAGTTCTGTGGTGTTTTTCTTTGGAACACATACTAGGTTTGCGAGCCACTATGATTTCGTTAGTTCTTTGATGAAATTGGCATCAGTTAGGCGATGGAGCTCCTTTCCAATGGCCTTGCGCTTTGGTTCTGCGAAGCATAGAAGCGGTTGCTTTACTGGCTTCGCCTTTGGATCTAGATTTAATGCGTGCTCAGCAAGTTCCCTGGGATTCCCGACATGTCAAAAGGTAGCCATGCGAAAATCTCCCAGTGCTCACAGAGGAACTCGATGAGCATGCTTTCCTAGGCGGGATCAAGGTTAGAAGCCACGAATGTTGTTTTCGTCGGGTCACCGGTGTGGATCTGTACTTATTTTGTGTCTTTTTCCGTGTCAAAAGCATGATCGGATTGACATGTGTTACTTCCAGAGGTTGTGCGTTTGCTGAATTTTTGAGTTGCTCAAACTCTGTTGCCATCCCGAAAGATTCAGAAATTTTGTTGAACTCTCAATCACAACTGTCGGCACGTGTGAAGCTTCCTTGTACCGTGATAATTCCCTTTGGTGCTGGCATTTTCATTACTAAGTATGCATAATGCGGTCCCAGGATTGCATGATATTGTGATGGCCAATCCATGACTTCAAATTCGAGTCTTTCTCGCCTGAAATTTATCTTGGAACCAAAAACAACGTCAAGAAAAACTTTGCCTAAAGGGATTTCGGCTTTAGGTGGTACTATTCCGTGGAAAGATGTTTCTGTTGGGGCGAGATTATCCAGGGGTAGCCTATTGTTCTTAGTGTTTTTGCATAGATCAGATTTATGCTACTTCCTACATCCATAAGACCTTGCTCATATCGAACACGCCAATTTGTGCTTCGACTATCAGGGCTGAGTGACCCGGTCGTGGGACCCGAAGTGGGTGATCGGCTCTACTGAATGTGATTTCTTGCTCTGACCAATGGAGATATTTGGGTATAGCTGATGTTGTTGTTTCTGCCATATTGATTTGTCTTGTGATGAGCTTCTGAATTTTGTTGGATGGATGCCCTTTCTTAATCATAGAGATTTCTCCTTTTGATCTGGGGTACTTGTTGTTTTGAGCGTTTCTGTTTTGTGGTGGTGGTGGTGCACCAATGGCTAGTGCACCGGGCGTGGATGTGTATCCTCGATTTGTTGCTTCGGTTGCTTTTGCGTTGCACAACTCCTGCATCTTTAGGAATGTTCGACAGTCTTTCATCAGGTGATTGTATTGTCATCTGCTTGCTGAGTCGATGTAAAAAATGCATATTACAGGGCCCTTGCAGCATTTGCATTGCGGACATAGGTGGGTCTCGTGCTCTTGGCTGATACCGCTGTGTGGACTGGCTTCCTCCAATGTCGTCCCCGTTCTAGCGGTATCCGCCGTTGTGGTCATTGCTTCTGTTGTTACCTTCACCCGAAATACCTGCTGCGACGTAGCTTTGTCTCATGTTTCCATCGTTGTTCCTTCTTCTTCTATCATTGCCACGTTTATCCCTATCTTCCTCGGGTGACCGTGCGCGCTTATTATGTAGCGCGTCCTCTCCATCAGCCCAGCGGTTTGCTATCTCCATTAACTATGATAGTGTCTTTGGTTGAACCCGTCCCAGTTCTTCTATGAATTCTCGGCGACGGAGGGCGTCGTTGAAGGCGTCGATGGCCCTTTCGTCAGATATGGATTCAGCTGAGTTTTTGATAACATTCCACTATTGTATGAACGCTCTTATTGAATCTCCAGATTTTTGTTTGCACGCTCGTAACTGCTCCAAGGATGCTAGTCGTTTGAACATAGAATGGAAATGTCGGATGAATTTATCTTCTAGGTCATTCTAGCTACCAATTGATTCTTCGGGTAACTGCTTGAGCCATGATCTTGCGGTGCCAGTGAGATGTAGTTATAGACTTTGCATTGCGGTAGTTGTGGAGCCACCCTGTAATTTGACAGTGGCTAAATACTCTGCTAACCAAGCTTTAGGTTCCTGGAGTCCATCGTATTTATGTCGGTTGTGTGTAAGTTTGAAGTCCTTGGGTACTAAGGCCTTGCGAATCCTCTGCGTGAAACAGCTGGCCCCGCACAACTCATGGTCATCTTCGTCATATCCATCTTGATTTCATCGGGTGCTCCTTTCATCTCTGGGTCCACTGCTCCTCTGTTGGGTGTTATCGTTTCTTGTATTGCTTCACGGCTCGGATCCTACGAGATGTGCCTGGTATGGTGATATAGACCGCCGGGTGTGTCCTACTTGCCGAGGACTATTGTGACTGCGTGGGGATCTTTGCGTGAGTCCTTCTTCTGCTTCCGCGAGTGAGGCTCCTACCATGCCGAGGTTCATCAGGGTGGAGCGATGAAGGGTTGCGCGTGGATCGTCGAGTGCGGGTTGAGTGGTGATCAGATATGTTTGCGCGGCCACAATGGCTACCTGAGTTGTTTTTTCCTTGATGTTCCCTCCTTGATCAATTGACATGAATGATAGGTCAAGATCTCGAATGATTCCACTTCTTTCTGGTTCGGGGATATTCTGTAGTCGAGATGTTGCCCTTTTGGGTGGTGCTCCTCCTGTTACACTCCTTGATCCTCGAGTAGAGCTTAATTGTGCCCATCGTAAACTAGATTTGTCGGCTAAACTTTTTCTTTCATCGAGTTACCTTTGCATCCGGAATAGGTCTCTCTTCTTGTGGTGGAGCAGATATTTGTATGCCAATAGATCCTCATGTGAAGCATTCGCTGTCATTGGGACTGCTTCTGAAATTGCCTCCCTTGCTTTTTGCCATGCCGACACTAGTAGCTAAAGTCCTTGTCTCTCTCCTGTGTGAGGTTCTCCGCCTCCTCCTTGGATTATGTGATTATCTGATGTTCCTCCTCCATTTCCGTGTTCTCCTTCATTGTCGTGGTTTCCTGCATGGTCATCTGATAAAATATCATCGGGGTTGAGGATAGGATTACTTTTTTCGTCACGTGGTGTTGAGGTATCTCCGTTGATCATGTAGACTTGGTGTCGTGTTATGCGTGGCCTAATGGCGTCGTCTTTTCCTTTTGCGGGTGTGTTAGTAGTACTCCGAGATCGTAGTTCTGGATAGATTTTCGCCATCCTTTCTTCAAAGTTGATGTTTTCACTGCTTTCTTCGGGTTCTGAGTTTGTCGGGTTTGCTTCGTGTGGTGGGATTGGCTGGTAACCTTGTTCTCCTGCTTTGATCTATGATGTCCATGGAGGATCCAATGGATGATGCTGGTACCGCTATGTGTGTAGCTTTTCCCACCGACGGTTCTGATGCGATCTGGGCCGAAGGGTGTGATTCTTGCATGTTGTCTCCTTGGAAGTGGAGGCTTCTGATGATTAGATCGGATCCGCCATTGAAATCGGCGGGTACCAATACAAGGGTGGGCAGGCGTGGATCTGCTTTCGTCGAGTTGATTCTTGGTGGAGAGCGTTCCACCGAATCCGTGTTTCCAGCGTTCAAGTTTCCCATAGACGGCCCCAATTGACGAGGGATGACCTCGGCAATGCCCATGGTGATGGACTTGGGGTTTCGCGAAAAAGAGAACTCTGGGTAATTCGTCGGATGTCAGGAAAACGATGAAGACAAAGTCGCCTGAATATTGAGAAAACACACTATTACAAGTTATCCTCTAGATTCCGATACCCTCGCTTGGGCTTCTCCCGTCCTATATATAATAGGCCGGGTCTCAAAGCTTTATGCGGATAGGTTTCATACACGCGTGATTACAATACCAACATAATGTCTGTTCATAGTTTCTTTCCTAATAGAACTGTTCAAAAAATCGTCCGAATCAACGATTAATAGGCCGATTAATCGCTACTAGGGACCTAACCGTGTCGATTACCACTAATCGGTCATGTTAATCCTTTAGCCCGACTAATAGCTCTAACAAACCGATTACTAGGTATATTTTCGATTAATTACCAAACTTGGTCAAAAAACTTGCAAAATTTTCAATGCATATCGCCCGTCCAGCCGCTAGTACGCCCCAATAAAGTAGGTTTTGTGAAGCTCCCCCTTGATTCCTGCCTCCAAGAGCTCCCCACCATCACCAACCAGTACCCTAGGTAGGTGGTGGGAGAAGATCAACTTCAGAGGTCAGAGGAGGATAAACTGAAGGAGGGCACATGGTGTCAGTTGGTGGATCCTGAGTCACTCGTGACCTTAAAGATTAGGTCAGAAAGGAAAAGCGTACATGTTTTAATGGGCTTCTCGGCTCAAAAGAAGTAGGGTCGGGAAAATAGAGGCCCATATACTATTTCTTTCTTATATACACGTGTTTTAGGTGCTAATTTACGTAGGTTGCACCGATTAATAGTCGACCGATTAAACCAGTTAATCGTCCGAATTCCGATTAATCGCTACTTCCAAGCCAACCGAACAGTTAACGATTACCGATTTCCTTACCATTGCCTAATACAATCAAAGTCTTTGTCAGTTGCTTCCTTGGACTGTCATCTGTAATCTTCATGGGCCGTAGGCCTTTTACCCAATGTAGGGTAACCAATTATAAGCTTCCGAGTAATCATACCTATGTCCGAATCAGTCCGACAGGCCATGTCAGCACTTCAAATTCAACGGTAGTACAAAGAGAAGGAGCTACATGCACTTCCGATGTGGTAGGAGAAGGAGAATGTGTCCACGACATGATCGATTCCCCACCCTCGCCGGTGTACCCGCTACGACTAGACATTGAGGACTAATTTGCACCTACAATATCGAGAAAATTACAGGAACCGAATCGATTAGGGTGGGCGGAGACATCAGTAGTACAAAGAGAAGGAGCTACATGCACTTCCGATGTGGTAGGAGAAGGAGAATGTGTCCACGACATGATCGATTCCCCACCCTCGCTGGTGTACTCGCTACGACCAGATATTGAGGACTAATTTGCACCTACAATATCGAGGAAATTATAAGAACCGAATCGATTAGGGTGGGCGGAGCAGGAGCGGAGGTCTTAGCAAGCACTACTAGCAATTGCTGCGACTGTTCGTCGAGCTATGGCGGCGGAACCAAATCCCGGTCGTCGTGGCGGCGGACCTGCCTGCGGTCGGTACTGCCCCAACGTACAATGCGTGCGGACGAAAACGGTGACGATAGGAGCCGGAGCCGTGCTTGAGGTTTAGCGCGATAGTCCGTCTGATACCGCATTAGGACAGATCCGTTGACCCGCCGACGATGGTTGCTCTGTCCGCCGGTGGGATAGGAGCTGCTCGGGGTTGGGGGCTGAGCGGATGAGAGAGAGAGCCGACGTGTCATACACGACCCCACCTGTCAATTATTTCATATTTGCCAATTTTGCATATCTGCCAAACTTTTTCTTTAAAATTTGCACATTTTTCACATAACCACCACATGCTAGTGATACACAAAATGGCAAATATGCAAGTTGCAAAGTAAAACGTGGCAAATATGCAAATCCTCCCTCTAGCCCCACCGGTCATTGGCTACGAAGGCCCCACAGAACGACTCCACATAGCGGCCCCATCGTTCATTAGCTTCGATGGGCCCACATAACAGCCCCATTTGTCATTGGCTGCACCAGCCACACAATCAGGATGGCTGGTCCGCCGTGTATCATGGCCCCATCTGTCAGCATGTAACGGTCAAGGCGATGTAACGTAACACTCAACGCAGGACCCGCCCAACACGGCCCCACCTGTCAGCATGTAACGGTCAAGCCTTTGACCTAACGACATCCACTCGTCCGAGCGTAAGTGAGGGTTTCAGAATGGTAGGAGGGGAAAAGTAAGGAAAAACTAAGCGGTTGGGGAAAACTGAGTACAACTAACAAACTAGCGGCACGAAAATAGAAATCCCTATAAAATGTTGTAATCCTAAAAAGAATCCTTAAAGTATAAATACTAAACCTAAAATCATGCTTATGGATTATAATAAAACTTAAGTGTAAAACTGTGAACTATGTACCTTTATAAACTTCTATCAATTATAAACCAATCACTTCCCAACTAATCTTATGCACCATTCGCTTATATTGGGGATGAAAGATCTCATTCTTTTAACCATACTTAACATAAGTTTAAAGCCCAATAGGAGATAAGGAAACTATAAAATGAGATTACCATCTTATATCTTATATCTTACATCTTATCTTATATTTACTAATTAGAGGCACCATAGGAGACACCACATTAATCCTAGAGTTTAACAAATTTTGTCCATCTGGTTAACCGGTGATCTATCTGGAGCCGTCGGATGATGTCTGACTACTTATGCTCCCGCGCGACAAGGTGACGTCAAGAAACGTGACTCCTCTTTTCCTGTGGTCCATCCCTTCCCGATCTCTCTTGCATCTGCAATATGGCACGACTTAGCAGATGCAAGCAATCCAGCCATCGAGCTACATGTGAGAATCCTCCAATTAATTGTGTAACACCGGGGAAAGATGCATGGAAAACGCCGTCGTCGTCTTCCGGAGTCACACCTCCGCGCGTGGCAGCGACGTCCAATGGTTCTAGATCGATCTGGAAACAGTCCGGCTGAACCCAGGTATGGGATGCAATTTTTTTCTAAAGCGACCGATAAGCTTATTGGTAATATTTTTATGTAATCCATATGCTGATTAATAGGTTGATTAGTTCTCTTCAGTTGCGTCCACTCACGTTGATTCCCCTAATTGATTGCATGTCTGCATGCTCACGTGTGGTTAAATCCCCACAATGGCATATAGGAGTAGTGTTCTTTACTAAGCTCTAACTATTAATTTCCTATTTAGCCTGCTAGCTGGTTGCGACAATGATTTAATTAGGGTGTGTGATGTATGTGCGTTACATACAAACTGTCGAAATCCGCGCGCCTTATGATAGAGTCATTAAAATAAATATACTCCATTTTTGATAGACTTTGATGTATCTTAAATCTTATTTTGCACCCATGTGAAACATTATGATCTAATAACAAATTCTATGGTAGAAAATATTTTTTG
The DNA here is from genome assembly GCA_023614405.1 of Avena insularis. Lineage (NCBI taxonomy): Eukaryota > Viridiplantae > Streptophyta > Magnoliopsida > Poales > Poaceae > Avena > Avena insularis. The sequence goes on from CM042694.1 coordinate 290,328,438, forward strand.
TGGTATTGTATTGCAGAATCCAAATTATTATGGTTTTTTCCATCTTAACGAAAACTATCATGATTGAACTATAGCAGGTGTCAGTGTAGGTACGGTATGGACAATGGAAGCAAACAGAAGAGTGAAGAGGATCTTAACATTTTTAACATTGAGCCCGTAATTGATGGGTCAAGGTTAGATAGTCTAGCTCTTATTGTTGAATTTCTATAAAGATTGGCAGAAAAGCTTAGGAGTACTTTTTGTGAACACATCGATGCTTAATTTTATTTGGAGGAGCCAATGATTTAGATACTAGAGTTATTAGCCATCCACATAGTTTTATTTGAACATTTCCATCCATGCTAAGCATCTATATTTTACTATAAGCTTGGTAGAAGGCCTTATATTGTGGAACAAAGGGAGTACTATATATAGAATCCTTAGAAATTTTCATGTTGAATCTAGAAAATAGAAAATATACATCAAATAGTTTGCAAGGCACTAGGCATCCGGTCGGGCATCTCCAATGTTGTCTAATGAAACTACTCTATCGCATTTTAGATCATAAAAACGGCATTGAAAATTTTCCATTGAATTAGAGTTTGATGGAAAGGTGAAAAGCTGACAATCCAATAAATCACAAAGAAAATATCTATGCAATATTGTTTACTTATGACTCTGCGAGAAGAGAGTGTTATCTATGGTGAGGACCAGCACAACATTAAGCTCTTGGTTTACATATGGTGAAGGATTGACGTGTTATATTTCGCTAAATATTTTTCTAGGCAAGGCAAACAACACACATGTTTTAATCCACGATGGAAAAATAAAAATTGCACTACACCTGCTCGAATGTTTTATGGTTATACTGCCCAAAGTACTCCTAATTGTGGCATGCGTATTGGTGTGTATGTGGAGTCGCATTTCTCGATTTCATTTTCTGGCCAAAGTTATGTATGTTACCATGTAATAAGGTATATGAATGGATATGTGAGCATAATTCTTTTATGAAACTTCTTGAGAATTACATTCAGTATGAATTATATAAGTCTTAGGAATGTATACATGTAAAAATATGGTCAATGGATCAAAGATATCTATAATATCTACAATTTAATACTGCAATAGTTTTATATTTTTTGCAAGTGTCACTAACACAAAAAGCATGTCGTAGGGTTTCATATTCAACATATAATACTGCAAGTTGTGATCCACATCTAATTTCTATATTTTTATAAGTGGTGTCCTTACAAATTCTAATAAGTTTAATGCATGTGTTCTTTTCTCTTCAATGTTTTCATGATTTCCATATACACCCTAATATATTTCTGGCATCAAGCTCCCAAGCATCAAAATCTCTCTCTCTTCATTTCTCATTAGTTTAAAGAGCATCGGTACAAGCAGAAAAATATAAATTATCGGCGATGTAGAATATATGCTAATATTTCTCACATAGTTATGTCCAAAAAACAACGTCAAAAAAATCATGTTAGCCCATGCGGAGGCACGGGTTGGTGACTAGTATCTCATAATTAGCTTTAACCCTATAACTCACCTAACCTCAACTTGCTTGGTATAGATTCGTAGAGATATACCCAATACCTATACGATTCCGTCAATAGTTGTATCGGAGAAAACTCTTGAACTCGAAAGCAATGGAAATCTATTGTATCTAAATCGTAATTGCATTTTATAGTTAACTTTTGTTTGTAACCCAACCAACGAGGAGCCCATTAATTTAGGATTGTTAGAGCGATTCAAATAAACAATAATTGTGTTCTGAGAACACTATGAATTTCCTAACTTAATGTAATAAGTACGATCTTCAAAAGTTATTTTTTTTGCCACTTCAAACAAAAGCTTTAGCCATTCTGCTAAAACCCATCAACTAGAAATGTGATTATCCTTAATAGTACTTACTAATCAACATTTATCATCAGATGTTGTTGTGTTTTACTTTCATCAATTACCAATTACCTTTAGAATCTTAGTATGTATTTATTTGTGAAGTAAACTTGATTGTAACACAAATCTTTCATAAATTACCAACTCAATCCATATTTAAGCATGGGTATTTATACAAATTTCATATCATTATGTATGCATAATAGCATGTTGCTTCTTTAAACATTAGTCCTTACCGGACCAATGATGCTTTTTTCAGATATTGGAGTTTATACCAACTAGAAGACCTTGGCTACATAATCTTGTAGTAAAAAAGGCAAGTTCACACTTGCTCATGTCCTTTGATTATTTTCTATCAAGTATTTGTAAATTGTTACTGTTAACACCTGCATTTCAAAGAGGATGACAGAAAACACTATTTTCATGATTAACGTGAACTATTGGCTAGTGATCCAGGGTGATTAGCTAATCTATTATGACTAGCAATGGAGCACCATTGCTCGGGAATGTATCATCTAGGATTTAACAACAAATATCACTAGTGATTATTCCGCCGTATATTCACGTTAAGCATGAGATCTATATGGGCTCTAGGGAATCAGCTAGATCTTCTTCCTTTCATGTGTCAGTGGATGACCTTCATGCGACGCTTAGATTCCTTGCGTGGATCCAGCAACATGGGTGGGCACCCTTAGTCCTCGCAGTTTTGGTGTCTAGATTATATGTGTGAGGTTGCCGGAGGTACGGTCGACCATTTTTAAATGGAACCTGCCAGGGGCACAACCGACTCACAGAGTCTTCAGGGGCCTATCAAAGTTGTGGCTTGCCCGCAAGGGGGCTTAACAAAGATGTGGCAGCTTGAAGGATCGTGTTGGCATGTGGGGTCGTGGAGAAGGGCAATGATCAACTTGGGTTCTTATACTGAGCCTCACACCAACGAAAGTGTGAACAGGAAAGTACGCCCGGATGTGCAACATGGATAAGAATCTCTCATGGGTAAAGAACGCACCTCTGCAGACTGTAAAAAAATGTGACATATTACTCCCTGTTCCAGGAAGGAGCTACGAACACTGTAGGACAGGAACTCCATGAAGTTCTAATCAACCTGTAAAGACTGAAGGACACAGCTTTTCAGAATAAAAGCAACCTTTGAAGAAATGTTTACTAAAACCTGCATAACTTACGAACTTTGGTCTTTTGTTATAGATAGTGTATAAAACATTCTTTTTAGTGAACTTGCCGAGTACGCTCATGCTCAACCGTACCTTCTTAATCCATGCTAGATTCTGGACCACTCCATGGCAAACCTAGAAGGAGAACTACATTGAAGAATTGAAGATACTTAGTGGAGATCCATAGAGTCAACGCCTACATCAGAAGATTTTGAAGTCTCGGGAGAAGTTCTTTATAAATAAATCCCTAGTACTATAACCTACTTCTGTAGAGTATTGCGTTAGCAGCAATAGTAAGCCGTATATATATATTAGTGGTATTTCTAGAATAGAGTTCGAGTTGCTATTTTTGGTTCTCTCTTGTAATTATAATCCTCGTTGTGTCGAGGAGGTTCTTTGGATATTTTGTAATGTGATATATGTAATCTAAAGTCATGCTTTGGACCCATGATATTTCTGTTGTACCACTCTGAGGGATGTAATACTAGTGAACGGTGTTTAATTGGTGTTATGTCAACGACTATAGTGTAATACACCATAGTGGTATGCTGGGTCACCGCATATCTCTTGTTGGAGAAATTGAAGAGGAGCTGAGAGTCACCTTGTATGGTGATGCTCTTTATGCCGAGGGTGATAGTGGCTCTAAGCCCGGTGAGGAGGCCCTCATACACGGTGATGTTATTGGAGCGCCTGTCCTCTTCCTTGAAGCGGAGATGAACTGCGTAATAGAGCTTGTTTCCAATTGGTGAAGTGAGATCAAATTCCAATGGCCGTTGGCCATGATTCGATCCGACATTGAATAATCAAAGAAGAGCAAAGCAAAGGTAGCATGACCAAAAGTGAACCAACCCCTGAGCGGTCATTTAGGGGCCTTACTGGTGATCCGGGCGGCTTACGAATTTATACCAACTATCAAGGAATTCCTAAAGTTTTGGGTGGAATGGGACTTTTTTTGAAACATTTCCGGTTGTTTTGGTAGATGAAGAGGGAATTGTGAATGAGCATACCAAATCGCATGAGCAATAGGTCTTACGTGTAAAGGATCACCGTGCCAGCCACCATACCCGCGCGTGCGAACGCACCATCGAAGCTCATGGACCATCCTCCTGGAGCCAGCTTTCCTGGCAGCTCCGTTTCCTCTTTGGGAGGGTCTTAACTAGTGGGATCCATCCATTCCATGGTGAAGTTCAGTAAGGCTGCACATTTAATAGTCGTCGTAGTGTGGAATGTTAGTTTGAACATCGCAGCTCGATGGCCCACTCTGCTACGCGACCGATGGCGATGGGGTTGCGTAACACTGTCTCCAAGGGATACTTGGTGACGACCTTTATCAGGTGTCCCTAGAACTAGTGTCACAACTTCCTAGAGGTTATGAGGAGTGTGTAGAGTAGCCTCTGCTGCATCATGTACCTCTCTCGTGCATCGCATAGCACTGAGATGATGAAGTTAACTGGGTGATGCATGAGGCTCGACTCTCTGGTTGCCAAGGTTTCCTCTCCCGATGGCCTGGTGATGTTTCCTTCCTCAGGGAGGTCTCATACCTCCGCCAATGCTTTTTGCACATCTCCAATGTTAGGAGGGTTGGGTTTGTTGATGCCATACCTTTTCTAGGCTTCGGTGGTGCCTCCCTTTGCGTGACTAAGAACGCACTTGTTGTTTGTGGCGTGGCCGCCATGTACAGCAGTAGAGGCTCACGAGTCCGTTGAACGACCATTATCAACAGGTTGTTGACGTATCGCTTGAGCTACTCGAATGCAGCATTGGCTTCCAGAGTCCACTTGAAGGTTCCTGAGCACTTCATGATCTTGAAGAAGGGTAGATCTTTCTCACTAAGCCTTGATATGAAGCATCGTAGGGCCACTATGCACCCTGCCAGCTGTTGCATATCCTTTAGGTGTCGTGGAGGATGCATCTCTTTTATAGCACAGACTTTGTCGGGGTTAGCCTCTATACTGCAATGGGAGACGAGGAAGCCGAGAAACTTCCCTGATGGAACCCCTGAGATGCACTTGGCGAGGTTGAGCTTGAGGTTTACCTTGTGCAGGTTGGCAAAGGTCTCCTGAAGATCAATGATGAGAGTGCGCTCTTCGTGACTTTTGACCATGATATCATCCACATATGATTTTGCATTTTTGCATATTTTTTCACCGAGGGAAATGCGCATGAGTCTCTGGAACATTGCTCCCACGTTTTTGAGACCAAAGGGCATGCACTTGTAGCAAAACATGGCAAAGGTGTTATGAAGACCGTATTCTCCTAATCCTCCTTTGCCATCTTGATTTGGTGGTAGCCTGAAAAAGTATCCAAGAAGCGAAGGAGGTCGCAGCGAGCCATGGAGTCCACGATTTTGTCGATGCGCGGTATCGGGTTTGGATCCTTGGGGCAGGCTTTGTTCAGATTTGTGAAGTCGATGCACATGCGCCCTCCTCCTATGACCTTGGGCACCACCACCACATTGACCGACCACTCTGCATAGTCGACCTTGCGGATGATGCCAACCTTGATGAGTTTTCCATTTCCTTGACGATGAATTCTTTCTTCTTTGGTGCCATATGACACACCTTATGCTTCACGGGACATGAAGTGGGGCATACTACCAAGTGGTGCTCAATCACCTCCTTGGGTACTCCGGGCATATCTGACGGTGTTCGAGCGAACATGTCAGCATTTTCCCACGGTAACGCGATGAGTGTGCTTTGCTATTTGTTAGGAAAGTGGGAAAGCCGATGTTGACAGTATCCCCCAAGCCACTGTCGTCCAGTGACACCTTCTTGGTCATGGCCTGCTCCTAATATAACAACTTCTTCTTCTTGGCAGGGAGCTCGATGACGTCCTCCTCTGCCGGGTAGGTGGATGCGACACTCTTGTAGACATGCTGGATTAAGAGAACCACATCCTTCTCATCGCTATGGACGGTGATGATACCGCTGCTTCCCGAGAACTTGACGAGGTTGTAGGCGTGATGGGTCACCGCCATGAATTTCTCCAGTGTCGGGTAACCAAGTATGACGTTGTAGGGAAAGCCCACATACTCCACATCAAAGTCAATGTGCTTGGTGTGGTAGTTCTTGCGGGTCCCGAATGTGAAGGCAAGTCTCACCTGCCCCGGGGGCTTAGTGGTTCCATCAGTCATCCCTAAGAAGGGTCAAGTAGGCATCAGGTGCTCGTAGAGCACTTGGAGCTTCTCAAATGTCTCCACGGAGATGATGCTGAGGCCCGCGCCCCCGTCTATCAGCGTGTTGGTGACAACAACATTGTTGATGGTGGGTGTGCACACTATGGTAATGGTTCCCACAGTTCTTCTCGACTTGGGATGGTCACTAACGTCGAAGGTGACGGGGAAGCACGACCACTTGAGCTTGGGGTCTTCAGCCACAGGGAGGGCTGCGACAACTTCATAGGTGAACTACTTGAGGTGGCGGTTGGAGAGCAGAGCTTGTGCTCCCCCGAGAATGCATGCCATCCTATTTGGTTCCTGGTAGCCTCTGCCTTCTTCCTACGCGAGATGATTGCTTCCTTCGCGAGGGTGAGGCTGAGCAGCATTGGAGTGGTGGTTCGGTTGGTAGCCGTTGTTGGTACCATTGTTGTAGTTACCCTAGTGTCTATCGCCTCAACCTTAGCCATGACGTCCGCCACAGTTGTTCTTCTGAAACATGCGCTGAACGCGAAGTTTTTCGAGATCGAAGCAGTCCTCCATGACATGAGAGTGCATATTGTGGAAGATGCAGCAGGGACGGTCATCCCTCTCCTCCTCGTCTTCACCACACCGGTGGTTGTGCTCCAGCTTGGTTGCGAGAACCACCGGGGTCTTGCGCTTGATCTCCTTATCTTCCTTATTTTCTTGGTGGGCGTGGTGTCTACAACGGTGTTGAGGTAATTGTGCTTGAACATGCACCCTCCTCAACCTTCGTGCACTTGTTCTCCATCTCAAAGAGCTTGACCATCGAACATAGGTCATCATTGATAGAGAGCTTCTCAATCATCCTGATGTTGGTGATGCCCGTCAAGAAGATGGATATGATCAACAACTCAGTGGCTCGCGGGACCTTATTACGTACCTGGCTGAGACATTGTATGTACTTCTGGAGAATCTCCCCAGGCTTCTAGCGCATGATGCGGAGGTCGTTGAGCATGAGGGGTGATAGTATGTTCCCTTGAAGTTGGCAACAAATTTTTCGCATAAGTCCTTCCACAAGGTCACTGATTCCTCCAGGAGGTTGTTCATCAGCCACAAACGGGTTGTGTCCTTAAGGTCCATCAGGAACCAGTTTTCCATGACCTTGTCATCTCCTCCCGCAACTTCGACCCCCACCGTGTAGAGATGTAGGAACTCAAAGGGATTCTCCTTACCGTCGTAGCAGAGGGAGAGATCCGCCTTGAACTTGAGGATCCACACCACGGTATACAGCTCCTTTGTGAATTCCAGGAAACTGCTTTTGTACGAGGGTGTGCCATCGGCGAGGGCGGTGCAGTTGATTTTTCTTGCCGTCGTGCCTTTAGTGAGAGTGCACTCCTGGCGCCTACGGCGCTTCTCGATGGAGACACGAGCACCTTCTAGAGATCTCTCGACGATGTTGTTGGGGTGTGGATTAACATGCAGCAAGGAGGCGTGGTGGGAGCAAGGCGAGGGAGCCCTTGTGTTTCCTCTTGTTGGCTATGGTGGTGGTGGCGGTTGAGTGCCATTTGCCGTCTGGCCCACTTGTGGACCCTGTGAAGGAGGAGGCATCACAGAGCGAGAGCGCGCTGGGGAAACGTCAGCGATGTTGATGAGCTTAGGGATGCACTGGAGCCACATGTCTTGCGCAGTCGGCTCAGGGCGATAGCGTAGCAGCTCTTGCATCATGTGTAATGCGGCTACAGGTGTGGGGTTGCCACTTTGTTCTCCCTTGGAGACGGATGTTGAGAAGGTGCGCTGCAGCAACTGCCTAGTAGGGGCAGAGGAGTATGCCTCGTCGTCAGCAACTCGGTGCTCCTCGCGAGGAGAGCCATCATTGGCATGTTGTGATTGTTGTTGATGACGGGCTCCGCCCGGGCAGCATTATGGTGTTGGGCACTCTCACCGCGGGTTGCTTCGGCCATGCTTGATGGAGAGGTGGGAGATGTGCCTTAGCCCCCTACCTACCACGCCAAATGTCGGAGATTGTTCCTGTAGGGAACCTCTCGAAGTAGGATGGAGTCAAACACTAGGGGCTGAACACGATCTTCCCAAACCTTCCTGAAGCCTAGCAAGGAAATAGCATAGAAAACACCACAGAGGGACACAGAGAGTTACCCAGGTTCAGTTCACCGTGCGGTGTAAAACCCTACTCTTGCTTGTCTAGATTACTTGTGCTGCTTGGCGAGGTTTATAATACATGTGCTGATCATGTGATCAGATCTCGGGTTTCTAGAGGTGGAAGAAGTCATCCTCTCTAGGGTGCTTTCCTGCCCTTTTTATAGGCGCCTTGGTCCTCTTATCGCCTTTGGGCGGGAAGGGTTTCCACATGGCGACCCAGGCGGGGGCAGGTAGGGCACACCTGCCTCTCCCGTGGACCTGGTCCACCGATGGGCGCCGTGTCTATCTTGCTCTTTCTCCCTTGCATGTTCCTTTGGTGCAACCAAGTGTGGTGGTCCCCACCAGGTGTAGGTCTTATCGGCCACTTCAAGCTTGAGGAAGAAGGGGACCCTTGCCTTGAGTGAGGGGTAGATCAGTGGTCCCTTTATGCTTCCGATTCCTCCATGGCGATGACATCACCCAAGTGTGCTTCATGTGGTAGCTTCATGAGGTGCCTTACCTCTCTAGTGGCCCTCCCCTTGAGAGTCTTTGGAGTGATTGCTCGACGCCTTTTTCCTTGAAGATAGCCATTTTGTGGTGAGGCCTGACAGTAGATGGACCATGGTACCCTAGAAGCCACTGTCCCAACAGTTACTAGATGTTTCTTCAACTCCTGGAAGCTGGCTTCACATGCATCGATACAATGGAACTTCTTTTCCTTCTTCAACAATTATGTCATAGGCTTGGCTATTTTGGAAAAGTTCTCAATGAATCTCTGATAGTATCCTGCAAGACCTATGAAACTCCCGATATCACCCACATTATTAGGCGACTCCCATTCTATCACTGAAGCTACTTTACTAGGATCCATGACAACACCTTTCACTGACACTATGTGTCCAATAAATCCCACTCATTTAACCAGAACTCGCATTTGCTGAATTTGACATATAGCTTCTATTCTCTTAGCTTCACCATAATTAGGCGCAGATGCCTCTCATATTCCTTCTCGTCCTTGGCGTATATAAGTATATCATCAATAAACACTACAATAAACTTATCCAAGTACTCTATGAACACCTTGTTCATCATAGTCATGAAGTATGCTGGGGCATTTGTCAGACCAAAGAATATCACGGTGTACTCATACAAGCCATATCTTGTGGTGAAGGTGGTCTTGGGTATATCATGTTCCCAAATCTTCAACTAGAAGTAACCTGATCTAATATCAATTTTGGAGAACACACTTTCTCCCTTCAATTGGTCAAACAAGTCATTGCTATTGGGTAGAGGGTACTTGTTCTTGGTTGCCACTTCATTCAAGGAGTGGTAGTCCACAACTAGCCTCTTGGTTTTATCTTTCTTCTCCATGAATAAGACAGGTGCTCCACAAGACGACACACTTGGTTGAATGAATCCCTTGTCTAGTTGCTCCCTAAGTTGCTTCTTAAGTTCCTTCAACTCATTGACATCCATCTTGTACGATGTTTTGGCTATTGGTCCAGTACCAGGCATAAAGTAAATGAGAACCTCAATGTCTCGATCTGGAGGCATCCCTAGTAATTCTTCCCGGAAGGCATCTAGATTCTCTTTCACAATAGGCACATCCTCTAGACTAACCCCCTTAAGAGAGTTCACCATATTTCCCTTAAGTGTAAATGTTGACTTAAAGAGGATTCTTTTCTTTTCTGATGTTGTGGGTGCAACGGTTCATTTGGCACAATCTATGACACCCTCACATTCCGTCATCCAATTCATGCCCAAAATTATGTTTAAGCCTTGTGATTCCAAAAAAACTAGACTTGTGGGAAAGATGTGTGTCCCAATCCTTAGTTCTAACCCACAACATCCAATGTTTGTCGCTATTTCTCCTCCAGGAGATCTTACCCTAATAGGAGTACAAATAGTCTCTGTAGGTACCTTGCCCCTATCCACAATACCCTTGATATGAATGAATGTGATGCACCATTATCATAAAGAAAAAACGTGGGATGGAATTAAGCTTGAACTTACCAATAAGGGTGTCCGGTGTGTTACAAGCATCATCCACAAAGACATGATTCACCATGGCCTTGTTGAACATATTCGGCTTCTTCCCATTTCCATTGTCGTTGTTGTTCCCATTGTCATTTCCATTTCCATTGCCAGTTCTTAGCCTCTTAGGACAATCAGTGGCATAGAGCCCAGTCTTTTCATACTTGAAGCATGTCACCTGACTTAGATCCTTTTGATTACCATTGTTGCCACTTCCATTCCCATTGCGGTGCATATGACCGTTGTGGTTGTGACCACCATGACGATGACCATTATGGTTGTAGCCACTATGATTGTGACCATTGAGATTCTGGGGTGGTGGTGATGAAGTGCACTTCTTCTAATATGGAACAGAGTTGTGTTTGTGTGATGAGGACTTCCTCTTACGGTTCTCTATACTTGTATGTTTAGCTTCAACCAGGACTACCTTGTCCAGGAGTTCCTGGTAGTTATCAAACTTCAGAGCCATAAGCTAAATCAATATCTCATCATTAAGTCATCCCATGAACTCCCTACCTCTTGGCATCAGCGGAAACATCATCAGCCGCATAACGTGCCAACTTTTTAAAGAGATCTTCATACTCGGAGACAGAGCGGTGCAGTTGATGTAACTCACACCACTTTAATGACATGAAACTAGCAGCCACATGGTGAGTGCGGAAAGCTCCTTCAAACGGGTTCCATGGAATAGCATCAATATCAGGGTTAGTGACCTGATAGTTATCCTACTATTCAGCAGCAGGTCCTTCAAGTTGGTGCGTGGCAAACCGCACCCTCTAAACTCCAACAGCTTGAACGGTGTCTAAATTCTTATTGATGGTGCAGAGCCATTCATACGCCACAATTGGCTCTATGCTGTGTGAGAAGGTAGGAGGGTTCAACCTTAAAAACCGGGTCAGGCGGTCCTGGTAGGGTGGGTTATTATTGTTGTTCGTATTGTTATTGTTGTTCTGCAAGTTGTGAGTGAGGAGTTGGATCATCTGGTTTTGGGTGTTCATAAGTTGTGCAATCTCTGGAGGGAGATCATTGTTCGCATGCCTTAGCAGCATCTCTGGGGTTAAGGCAACAAGGTAAGAGATAGATGGAAAGACTAAGGAATAAATCCTACCCTTATGCAACACACTAGAAACACAAAAAGCACACAAGAAAAAACACCATGTTTAACAAATAACTCAACCAAGTTTAAATAATTTAACCATGTTTTGGTATATTATTACAAATCACATATAACATTTAAAGATAAAGTACAGGTAGTCCAACTAACTAATCTACTCATCTAGAACTTCCTCCTCCACATCCTCAAACGAGAGTCCTTCTTGAAGAAATGCTACCTTGTATATCTCCAGCTCCCTCATTATGGCTTTGAGCTTCTCTTGAAGGTCCTTCTTATCATCTTCCAGCCCCTTCGTTGTGTCTTTGAGATTGTCTTGAAGTCCCTTATTCTCGCCTTGCAGCTCGTCAATCAGGTTTGACTCCTTAATCATAGGCTCGATCTTGTCTTGCAAGTCCCTCTTTGTAGCACGCGGCCTCTCAATGGTGGAACGAAGGGTCTCAAACTCCACCTCATTGTTCTTGAGTAATTCCTTTTGTTCCCTAATCTTCTTGGTATTCTCCTACACCCTTTTCCCTTGGTTCACGAACCTCTTCTCTTGTGCTTGGATTTTCTCTTCTTGGGAGTTGATTACCTTCTCTTGCTCTTTAGTATTCTCCTTGACTAGAGCGCATAACTCATCATTCATTAGGATCTCAAACCAACTATCCTCCTCAAAATCATTGATGTGACTCTCTAAGTCTTGGTAGTGGATCCTTCGGTGCTTAGCGGTCTCCCTTTCCTCCATGCTCAACTCGATTGGAACTCCTTCATCATCACGCCTTCCAAAGGATTGGGCGTAATGGCCTTCAAGCTCTTGGAAGTGACGTCCACATAGGTGTCCTATCAGCTCTTGCATGCTGGAGCTAAGTCCCTTCTCCTTAGAGTCATCGATGATGCTGATCGCGATGTCCTCCGTCTTGGGCTCGGTCCTTCGCCCTGGTTGGATGACCTTGACTCCCCAACAGCCTTCCTTGTAGAACTTCCTCAATGGGTTTCCTTGGATTAATGGCATGGCCAACTTGCATTTCTCGATGATTTCGAGAAGGCACCCCCCGAAGCAAATGTATTTGAAGTCTTCAGCGGTGTCGTAGTGGAAGTTCGTCATCTTTAAGTTGAAAGAATGAAGATTAGATACATGAAATAAGTAATAAGCAAAGTAATTACTAGAAGTGCGTAAATAACTTAGAAGAAATTAGCAAGTAGAAAATCCTAATGTCTAAGGGTGTTTTCCAATCCTAGGGTCACGTAATATAATCAACTTTGTGCTCTGATACCATCTGTAGTGGCCTTGGATCAATAAAGATCCTAAGTCCATGTGACAAACATGCTAGTCCCTGGATCATTAGCTAGCACTCGTCAATGAAATATCATGTAAAACACAAGTCATTATTACATGAATCTAGAATTTAATTTATTACATCCTTGCATAGCTTATAGCTAGCTCAAAAATAGCGAAAACTAAAATAAAAATTTGAGTCCATCAACGCCTCAGGCTTGTTGAGCGTAGACCCGCGAATCCTACACTCCTTTAATCTTTGGATTATGAACATAAAACGTGCAGCTAAATGAGTTGGTCAATACTTTAAATGTATTGGCAAATTATACCAAGTAAATAATTTGACTATGTCTACATGCAAGGCTAGGAGACGGTTGAGGTTTATTTTTAGAAAGCCAATTTTCTTAAGTTAGGAACAAGAGAGGAAATTCTTCTATCATACTTTGTAAACATTTGTTTAAGTAATATAGGGTCGAGTGGAACACAAGGATATTACTCACCAAGTGTCCAATCCTCGACCTAACACTTGGATATGACACACCACGTCCCAAAATCCCACCCCTGAGTGATACTACACACGCCGTAGGGTTTTAAAAAACTTAAGTTTGAAAATAGAGAGGAAGATCCTTCAGAGGATCCAACCTTCAGATGCTCAAGTTATTCTTTTATGTGAACTTGGCTGATCGATTAGATTGTTTACTCTCGAGAGTTTGTGCACTTTGCCCACAATCCATGGTCGAGTCCTTTTACAAACAAGACCATGGTGAAGCCTTCTCTTAGTAGCCCCTCTACCTTCCTGATCCACTCTTGTCAAAGTATCCTCCAAATGATGGTACCCAGGTGAGGTTTCTCACTAAGTACTAAGCCAAGACAGAGCTCATATGTATTGTGGTTTCACTTGAAGCTTCTGACTTTGGAGCATGGCATACTTCTTTGATTTCTAGGCGACCTTGCTCCTCCAAAATTCCAGTTGTTGTTCGACAAGCAATCCGCCCATAAGAGAAACTTAATTTTATTTTGAAGTAGATTTGATAGGAAAAGGTTCGCTCAAGAGAGCTTTTATACTTAGAAAAATTTCAGTCAATGGAACCCCCCAACGGTATTTGTATATATGCATAGCACAAGCATAACACTTAGAAAAATTCAGAGGAAACCTATTAGCATGGGAAATAATCCTAAGTATATAAATACTCATGGCATACTACAAAACAATATTGCACTTGTAAAATATTTCTAAGTACTTCTACTAAAAACATTCTACACATCCATACTACTATTTTGAAGATCAAAACATGCATATTAGCCAAATTGGGACAAAAATATGAACAAAGGTGCAACTTTCCTTGATCCGAACAATACTCTAAGCAACAATACTCCTCAACACACTCCGAGCAATCTAACAAAAACACAAAGATGGATCTAATCACAATTTAATAAAAAACAATGCCACAATGGTAATTATAAATGCATGCAACATGGTAGAATGTCAAGCGTGATTTTGATTCGACCAAAAACACTATTCATGATCTATAATATGTTAAGGATCTCATTGGTATCAATTTCCAATAGATTTCAGTTAATTTTGATTATTATTATACCAAATATGCTCATAAAGGGGTCTATATTTCCAATCTGCCATGAGACAGATCTATGACTCCTAAGCAAAATATTTCAACGGAAACTTGTATATATCGTAAATACAAAGCCAACAAAACAAAAATCAACTAAAACGGAGCTACGGTTAATTATCTATGAATTTTTCAAGTTGTCAAGCTTTTCTATTTTTAAATCTATTGCGATTAATCTGGGTCGTTAGATCTTAATCCGGTGGCTAACACGGCGCACAGAACCTCGTCTTCTTCCCCGGTTTTGGCTCAAATCTAGCTGCAGATCCGCTTGGCTCGCTGACATGTCGTCACGTGATTGGCCCGTAAATGTTCACTACTGCTTCTAATCTACGACATAGGTTCACGATCAAACATTCGAGGTTGGCGGTGACTTACCGGAGGCTAGCAACGATGATGAAGATGAGGACGACGGTGGCGTGGTCGGGTGGTGGTGCTCATGGGAGTTCTGGTGGGCTTCCGTCTGCACGAAGCATACATCAACATCCCTCTCCTCCTCGCAAACTCACTAGTACGTGCTACGTGAACCCTCTCTTCCTCGACCAGTGGTAGCGCTTCGATGGTCTCCTCCATAACTAGTGTGACTCCGGCGTGGCCTCCTTATCGATCTAGTGCTTTGGAAGAGGGGGAAAACAATCAGGGCGACACAGTGATATAAGAGGAAACAGAGGGAGGAACAAAATAGGGAGGGGAAGCCAACTTCCAAGCTCAAGGGATGGTGCTCTCAGGCGAGATCGGATTTTACTTCAATTTTGAGAGCTTGGTGGTCGTTTGCTAAAATTTCTTAGGTCAAAGAGGCCGTGCAACATGGGGATTAAATAGACGGACCGTCTTGATCGAGGGGCATGAGTTTTGTTCGGATTCGACTGATTTTCCCATCAGTTGGTTGAGCTCGTGCTCTATCCGGAGTTCGATGAGAGAAAGGAGACTGGCTATGTTGGATTCACAACATAAAAAACAAAAAAATTCCTACGATGGGAACTATTATACGCCAAAATCTATCTACTAGATATAAGCAATGGGTGGATATACATCCATAGAGAACATACCCTTGTAGACCGACAAAGCTTTGTTAACGATATGGAACTCGTGGATGATGTAGTCGAACGCTTTCCGATCTCAAGATCGTGTGGAAGTCCTAGCGCCGCAAATCAGCAGCGCATCCATCCTCGCACACACGTTCAGGCCACAGAAAGACCTCCACCTCCTCGCTCCAGCGATGCAGCAGAAGCAACAACTCCTTCTAGACGAAATGCCATCGGGAACATGTATCTCGCTAATCCGAGACCATGGGGGAATAATTTTAGAGGGGGAGAGAGATCCTTCACGAGGAGGTGTGCTTTGAGAGGGAGGTGACGGGGCCTTTTAGAGGAGAGGGGCCTCTCCCCCTCCCATGGTTGGCACCCAAGGGGGGTGCCCCCACCTCTTCCTGATTCATGTGGTGGAAGCTCCACTCACATCAATTTTGCCTCCACTCAAAATCCCACTCACATGCATTAAATTTCCACCAAATTTAATGCAACTCTCATTTAATAAAACTCTTTTGTTTATTTTATTCAGAATTTTGTTAATTACTTTAATTAACAAACATTCACATCAAACCACCTGCAACATTTCAATATCACATGCAGAACTAATTTCAGCAATTTCACCAGAAACAATTCCAGTGTCCATTGAAATAATTCCATCGCTTTGCAATTCTTTTGTCTAGAACATATTTACTCCATATGGTGTTTGGCAACCCTTAAGTGTGTCACCCTATGGTTCATGAATAATGCAGACATGATCGAGACCCCTCTCAGATCAATAATCAGAAGCGGGACCTGGAGATCCATACTGACTCCCACACATTCAACGATTACTTATGTGATTGAGAGAACCTTTAACGATAGTAACTAAATCCCTTTGTCTTGTGATATATTACATGTCCAAGATTCCATCATCAGTATCTCAATACCTAGTTTGAGCTTGTTACCAACATGCACTCTTTTCTTGTTCCCGTGATATAACATTCTAGTGATCATATCACTTGCTTGCAAGCTATCTTAATGTCATATCACCGAGAGGGCCCAGAGTATATCTATCTGTCATCAGGATTGAAAACTTCCACTCTTGATCCATGAGCCTCAACATAACACCTTCGGAATACCTAAACCCATCTTTATAGTCACCCTGTTACGGTGTGACGTTTGATGTTATCAAAGTATTCTTCTGGTGATAGCAATTAACATGATCTCATGGTTTAAGGATAAAGATTACTTCGTATGATGTTATAGCAATGTAAACATAATGACTTTGATCGTAATGCTATACTTTGTATGAATGTTCATCACATCATTCACGGATGCTATGACCTTGTTATTAACAAAATCCAATGTCCATGATCAGGAAACCTTGATCATCATGTTAATCAACGAGCTAGTTTATAATGAGGCATAACTAGGAACTTTCTATTCATTTATTAAACACACATGTATTAAGGTTTCGGTATTAATACAATTATAGGATGAAAAATAAACATATATCATATACTTGGAATACATATAATAACAACTTTATTATTGCCTCTCAGGGCATATTCCCTTCAGTCTCCCACTTGCACTAGAGGCAATAATCTAGTTTACATAGTGATAAATCTAACACCCATGGAGTTCTGGTGTTGATCATGTTTTGACCTAGGGAGAACTTTAGTCAACGAATCTTCTACATTTAGGTCCATGTGTACTTTACAAATCTTTATATCTCCATCCTTGACATGCTCGCAGATAGAGTGAAATCGGCGCTTAATATGCTTGGAATTCTTGTGAGACCTTGGTTCCTTGGTGTTGGCTGTGGCTCCATTGTTGTCACAATAGATCACCATTAGGTACAATGCACTAGGAACCACACCTAGTTTCATTATGAACTCCTTCATCCAAACCGCTTCATGTGCTGCTTCTGAAGAAGCAACATATTCCGCCTCCGTCGTTGATCCAGCCACCATAGGTTGTTTGGAACTCCTCCAATTAACTACTGCTCCGTTCAAGAGAAATATGTATCCGGATTGCGACTTAGAGTCATGCGGATCAGTGTCAAAGCTAGCGTCGACATAACACTTAGTGACATGGGTATGCCCAACAGGCACTCGACTATAGCCTACCTAACGCGGCCCGACGAAAGGTCCACTCGACAACCAACCAAGGTCCACGAATACCAAGACAGTTTGGCTAGTATGAAGCCCATATGGACACGGACTCCCAAATGCACAAGACAAGGAAATCTCAATACTAGAGTTTGAATCTAACTTGTAACTGATGGATCAAAATATATCGAGCTCATTGGGGAACCCCAAGAGGAAGGTATGATGAGCACAATAGCAAGTTTTCCCTTAGTTATGAAAGCAAGGTTATCGAACCAGTAGGAGCAAGGAAACACCTCCAAGGTGTTGTTTCCAACTTGGAATCCTGTACAACACAACCACAGAACTTTGCCCCCCAACTTAAAGTGAGGTTGTCAATCTCACCAGTTTTGCTGAAAACAAAGGATTGTGTGGAAGATAGTAATAGCTTGCAGAAAGTAAATAGAAAGCAGTAAATAGTAGATTGTAGATTGATGGTAAAAGAAAGGACCAGGGTCCATAGTTCACTAGTGGTGATTCTCCTTAAGATAGATGACATGTTGGGTGAAAAAATTATAGCGGGGCAATTGACAAACATCGAGAAAGCATACATGCATATACTAATCATATTGACTCCTATGAGATTTGATTGGGCATTACAACATTATACATAGACCGTAATCCAACTGCATCTATGACTAATAATCCACCTTCAGGTTATCATCCGAACCCCCTCCAGTATTAAGTTGCAAGCAACAGATAATTGCATTAAGCATTGTGTGTAAAGTAAACAATATGATTGTTCTATGAACAAAGGATTGCTGTTTTCTCCCTAGTAGAAACATAACATCTAGTACCTTAGAGATTTCTGTCACTTCCCTGGATTACTAGAGGCATGGACCGACTATCGAGCATAAATACTCCCTTTTGGAGTTGCTAGCATCTACTCGGCTAAGATACCTACTAACAACGGAGAGCATGCAAGATCACAAATAACAAAGACATGATAGAATCAATAATCAATCTGAAGTAACATCCCAATATCCATCGGATCCCCGCAAACACAACATGTAAGATTACAAATAGATGATCTTGATCAAGAACGGAGCTCACAAGATCTAAACATGGTAGCACAAAGGAGAAGAACCAACCAGCTAGCTACTACATGGACCCGTAGTCCAGGGATGAACTACTCACGCATCACACCGGAGGCAGTCATGGTGATGAAGAAGGCCTCCAGGGTGATCTCTCCCCTCCGGCAGGGTGCCGAGAAGAGCTTCAGATCCCTCCCGATCTAGGTATGGAGATGACAGCGGCTACAGACTCTTTCATGGAATTTTTATCGGGTCCTTAGGGTTTCTGTATCGGAGGCTTCTTATAGGCGAAAGGCGAGGCCGAGGGGGTGCCCTAGGCGGCCGCACCACCCCCTGGCGTGGGCCAGGCCTGGCCGCGCGGCCAGGTCGTGTGGCCGGCCCCTGGCCCCTCTACGTCTCATCTTCTGGCTCTGTGTCCCCCTCGGTGAAATATTGACTTTGGCTTTTGTCCCATCCAATTCCGAGAATATTGATTTTCTGACTTTCTGGAACCAAAAACAGTAGAAAACAGGCAACTGGCACTTTGGCATCTTGTTAATAGGTTAGTCCTAGAAAGTGTATAAAAATACTCCAAAGTGTGGATAAAACATAAGAAAGTAGATATAAAACAAGCATGGAACATCAAAAATTATATGTACGTTTGCAACATATCAACATCCCCAAGCTTAACTCCTACTCGTCCTCGAGTAGGTAAGTGATAAAAAGAAAGAATAATTTTTGAGGTGACATGCACCATTATAATCTTGATCAAATTACTTGTAAAACATTGATAGGTGGGATCATAGTACTTTAACATAGCATGAAAGATATAGTTCCAACAATAAGACATAGCAACTATGTTGTAACATGAAAATGTACAAACAAAAGATTCATGAATAACAATGCTTTGCAAGACGTTTGTTTGTTTCACATAAAGAAAACATAATGAGAATGGTATTCAGCTTGTCCCTCATAGAGTAGCAAAACATAAATGCATAGGACACCTTCAAAGTTCATAAGGGTGACTAGATATAAATAGTTTAAGAACAAGGAATATCAAAGTTATGCATCATTCAACAAGTCTTGGGACAATGCACATTAAACTAAGAATGGCCACTATGCTCTCTTAATAGGTGCATAAAGATAGAATATGGAGACTCAATATAAAAGTAAAAGAAAGGCCTTCATAGAAGGAAGGAGGGATTCAAGTCTCATAAAGAGCTTCCAAAAATTATGGTACTTATTAGCTTTCAGCTCTCATTGCCCATATCATAAGCATCTTGAAGTGATTAAGGTTAAAGTGAACAAACTATGGAGTATATGCTTGACAAAGTATAAGTTGGCAATCTGATTTCCCTTGGATACGAGGGTCGCTCCTCATGCTACTCAAGTTTAGTTACCGGTAAGTTCTTGTCATAGTAAGTACATGTGTATCATAGAGAACCGCCAACAGGGTACCCCTTGTCCGATGATACGGAAGAATCCCCATATCAAAATGACAAGGAAAGCAGACAATGAGCATCTCAGCAATCTTCTTATTTACCATGGAAAATGGTGCTTTTTTCTCTCTTTCCTCTTTTCTCGTCTCTTTTTTTCTTTTTTTCTCAATCTCTATCTCTTTTTATAATAAGAATGCTTCATAGATTTCTCATTATGGTTACGCTATAGGTTTCCACCATGATTAGGCATGGATTACACCAGCGACCTAGGCGTTTCTCTAACACACATACATAACTCCATGGACTTACAATCTCCCCTTTCATTTCACACCGACGACATCCATAAACAAAAGAGCATGACATCAACTGGGTACAATGTACAAGTGCAATGTTGAAAGTGTTCCCCATGACATCATGGTTCTGCTAATTCCCAACGTATAAGTGCAAGCATATACAACATAGATGACACAATGGTTCAAGTTTATTAGGGAAAGAAAAGTAAAGTGTGCAATCAAGTTTGTGAGAGCTTTAATCAATAATTTTCTCATAACAAGTTTAATTCGGAAGGTAGATAAAAACATGAATATACTTGGAATAGCAAATGCTAATAGGTAGGTATGGTGGACTCTTTGGAATAACTTGGTTTTATTCGGAGTTGGATGCATGAGTGGAAACTCATTCTTGGTTATGGAGGATAGCAAAAGACTGGGAGCGACCAACTAAGAGAGCAATAATGGCCATAAGCATGCAAAGCAACAAAACATTATTAATTAAAGCATAAAGTGATATTACAAGTCGAAAACTAAAGGATCATAGAGGCTATGGCGACTTGGGATATTGTTAACATGGTGTGAGCATGCGCCAAGTCAACCCAAATAAAGCATCAAAGGAGAATACCACAATACTATGCTTTAATATGCTAAAACAACGCATGATTCTTTCAAGGAGCATTAAGCAATCTCAATTGTTTATAACATGTCATGCTACAGCAAAAATCACTAAGCATAAAGGCAAAACAATATCAAGCATGACATAATAAAGTCTAAGTCATAGTCAAAAACAAGCTCCTTTTTACCACTTAAGCACGAGCTTTCCTACTCTTTCCAATCCAAACCAATCTTATTTGAAAACTAATGCATGAATGAGGGGGTCCAACCAATTTATTCAAGCAAACGAAAACCAAAAACAAAAACAAAGACGCTCCAAGAAGAACACAACTGTGCATGAAATAATAAAAATGAAGTGTTTGGAAGATACCTGAGATTTTTATTGATGAAGAAGGGGATGCCTTGGGCATCCCCAAGCTTTGACGCTTGTACTTCTTGAATATTTCTTGGGGTGACACGGAGTGGCATCCCCAAGATTGAGCTTTTGTCCATTCTTCATCTCATTACATCATTCTTC
Organism: Avena insularis; assembly: GCA_023614405.1. Lineage (NCBI taxonomy): Eukaryota > Viridiplantae > Streptophyta > Magnoliopsida > Poales > Poaceae > Avena > Avena insularis. The sequence goes on from CM042694.1 coordinate 290,349,789, forward strand.
CCTTACACCTGAAATTTTTCCTTCATACAAAACTTCACACAATCTTCATTAGCAACATTAGTGTACTCAAGATAATAAGCCTTTTGGTTCAGTTCCAACATAAGTAAAACTTTCATTAAAACACAAGATACTGTAGCACTTCCCCAAAAAGAACTCAAAAAGGATTCAACAAGAAGCAAATGCAAATAATGACAGAAATCTGTCAAGACAGACCAACAGGTAGAAACTGATTTTTTCGAAGACCTTCTGTTGCTCAAATCAAAAAGTATTGAACTAACGAAAGTTGGACAACAACCTGGGGTAGAAGAACAAAAAGTTCCAGCTCAAACTAACGTACGGATATTTTTCAAGAATTTTTACAGCGAAGCACAAAAATCTATTTCGGGACAGCAACTTTTCAAAGCATTACTTCCCTCTCATTAAAGGTTACTTTTGGCACAAAAACCACACAAAAATGATAAGGAGAGGTTATTACTGAAGCAATAACTTCCAAGACTCAACTAAAACTTCTGGGTTATCTCCCAATAAGTACTTTTCTTTAACGCCTTTAAGTTAGACATCAGAAGCAAGAAAAGAATCAAGTATTCTCAAATGAAGAAGCATTAAGAGAAAATTTTGTTTTAATAGGAGAGGCAAAAGGAATCTTCTCTATATTCTTAGGGAAGTGTTCTATACCTTTCTTGAGTGGGAGTTGATATTTAATGGTGCCTTCTTTCATATCAATAATGGCACCAACAGTTCTAAGAAAAGGTCTTCCCAAAGTAATAGGACAAGAAGTATTGCATTCAACATCCAAAACATAGATTCCAATGGGGACATAGGCATTGTTAACCATAATAAGAAGATCATTAATACTCCCCATGAGTTTCTTTTTAGCATTATCATCAAGTGGGACATTTAAATAACAATCTTCCAATGGTGGCAAATCAAGCATTTCATAAATCTTTCTAGGCATAATAGAAACACTACTATCAAGATCACATAAAGCTTTGAGATCAAAATCATTCACTTTCATATTAATGATGGGTTCCCAACCATATTCTAATTTCATAGGAATAGAAGCTTTATGTTTCATCTTTTCTTCTTTAATTTTTATGAGAGCATTAGTAATGTGTTTTGTAAAGGCCATATTCATAGCACTAGCATTAGGACTTTTAGCAAGCTTTTGTAGGAACATAATAACTTCAGATATATTGCAACCATCAAGATCAAAATCATAATTATCATCTAAAGTAGTGGAGCTATTGTTTCCCATATTTTGAAGAATTTTAGCATTTTTTTTAGAAAAGGTTCCATTGGGTTTACTAGCTTCAACATTAGTGGTAGTGATAGTAGAAATACTAATATTTCTAGAAATTTCATCTTCTCTTTCCCACTTAGCATGCAATTCAGCTAATATTCTAACATTTTCATGAATTCTAACTTGTATGGCATTAGTAGCAGCAAAGGGATTTTCAATAGTTTCAGGTTTAGCAGCCATTTTATTAATCAAAGAGGATTGTGCTTCAAACAAAGATGGTATATTTCTTTCAGCATTAGAAAGTTTTAGTTGTAAACTAGGAATTCCGTATTTAAACTCTCAAGTTGATGACTAATATTTTTCAAAATAGTAGATTGTTCCTCCGTAGTTTTAGCAAATAATTTATTTTGTTCATATTGCATTTGCATGAATTTTTTAGTGGCTCTTTCAACTTCTGATATTCTTTCTTCATTAGGTATTCCAGGTTTGCCATGATAACCATAAGTATTATTAGGAGGATGAGGCCTATAATTGTTATTACCAAAATTATTCATGTAGGCATTATTGCTAAAATTATTGTTTCTAATAAAGTTCACATCAACTTTCTCTTCTTGAGCAACCAAAGAGGCTAAAGGAACATGATTTGGATCAATATGAGCTTTCCCATTAAGAAGAATAGACATAATAACATCTATTTTATCACTCAAGGAAGAGGTCTCTTTAACAGAATTTACCTTCTTACCTTGTGGAGCTCTCTCAGTGTGCCATTCAGAATAGTTAACCATCATATTATACAGAAGCTTTGTTGCATCACCCAAAGTAATGGTCATAAAGGTACCTCCAGCAGCAGAATCCAGTAGATTTCTTGAAGAATAATTCAGTCCTCCATAAAAGGTTTGGATAATCATGCAAGCAGTCAGTCCATGAGTGGGACAATTCTTTACCAAAGATTTCATTCTTTCCCAAGCTTGAGCAACATCTTCATTATCAGATTGTTTAAATTTCATTATTTCACTTCTCATAGATATAGTCTTAGTAGGAGGATAGTATTTTCCAATGAAAGCATCTTTGCATTTAGTCCAAGAATCAATACTATTTCTAGTTAGGGATTGCAACCATTCTTTAGCTTTTCCTCTCAAAGAGAAAGGAAACAATTTAAGCTTAATAATATCTCCATCTATATCCCTATGTTTTTGCATCTCACAAAGTTCAACAAAGTTATTTAGATGAGCAGCACCATCTTCAGTACTAATTCCAGAAAATTGTTCTCTCATAACAAGATTGAGTAAAGCAGGTTTAATTTCAAAGAAAGTAGCTTCAGGAACAGGTGGGGCAATAGGTGTGCACATGAAATCATTGTTGTTGGTTCTAGTGAAGTCACACAACTTAGTGTTTTCAAGAGTAGTCTTTTTTTGTGTTTTTAATAAAGAAAACAAACTAGTACAACTAATTTTTGTGTGTTTTTGATAAAGAAACAAGCAAACAAAGCAGAAATAAACTAAGCAAAAAAATAAAACAAAGTAAAGAGATTGGTTATGAGGGACTCCCCTTGTGAAGATGTCCTTGACTCCCCGACAACGGTTCTAGAAAATTAGCTTGATGGCTCAAAATATATCGAGCTTGTTGGGGAACCCCAAGAGGAAGGTATGATGAGCACGGCAACAAGTTTTCCCTCAGTTATGAAACCAAGGTTATCGAACCAGTAGGAGCAAGGAAACACCTCCAAGGTGTTGTTTCCAACTTGGAATCCTGCACAACACAACCACTGAACTTTGCCCCAACTTACAATGAGGTTGTCAATCTCACCAGTTTTGCTGAAAACAAAGGATTAAACATATTGTGTGGAAGATAGTAATAGCTTGCAGAAAGTAAACAGAAAATAGTAAATAGTAGATTGTAGATTGATGGTAAAAGAAAGTACTGGGGTCCATAGTTCACTAGTGGTGATTCTCCTTAAGATAGATGACATGTTTGGTGAACAAATTACAGCGGGACAATTGACAAACATCGAGAAAAGCATACATGTATATACTAATCATCTTGACTCCTATGAGATTTGATTGGGCATTACAACATTATACATAGACTGTAATCCAACTGCATCTATGACTAATAATCCACCTTCAGGTTATTATCCGAACCCCCTCTAGTATTAAGTTGCAAGCAACAGATAATTGCATTAAGCATTGTGTGTAAAGTAAACAATATGATTGTTCTATGAACAAAGGATTGTTGTTTTCTCCCTAGTAGCAACAACACATCTAGTACCGTAGAGATTTCTGTCACTTCCCCAGATTACTAGATGCATGAACCCACTATCGAGCATAAATACTCCCTCTTGGAGTTGCTAGCATCTACTCGGCCAATATAGCTACTAACAACGGAGAGCATGCAAGATCACAAATAACAAAGACATGATAGAATCAATAATCAATCTAAAATAGCATCTCAATATCCATCGGATCCCCACAAACACAACATGTAAGATTACAAATAGATGATCTTGATCATGAACGGAGCTCACAAGATCTAAACATGGTAGCACAAAGGAGAAGAACCAACCGTCTAGCAACTACATGGACCCGTAGTCCAGGGATGAACTACTCACGCATCACACCAGAGGCAGTCATGGTGATGAAGAAGGCCTCCAGGGTGATCTCTCCCCTCCGGCAGGGTGCCAGGAAGAGCTTCAGCTCCCTCCCGATCTAGGGATGGAGATGACAGCGGCTACAGACTCTTTCGTTGAATTTTGCTTGGGTCCTTAGGGTTTCTGTATCGGAGGCTTCTTATAGGCGAAAGGGGAGGCCGAGGGGTGACCTAGGCGGTCGCACCACCCCCTGGCGCGGGCTAGGCCTAGCCGCACGGCCAGGTGGTGTGGCCCGCCCCTGGCCCCTCTCTGTCTCATCTTCCGGCTCTGTGTCCCCCTCGGTAAAATATTGACTTTGGCTTTTGTCCCGTCCAATTTCGAGAATATTCTTTTCTGACTTTTTGGAACCAAAAACAGCAGAAAACAGGCAACTGGCACTATGGCATCTTGCTAATAGGTTATTCCTGGAAATTTTATAAAAATACTCCAAAGTGTGAACAAAACATAAGAAAGTAGATGTAAAACAAGCATGGAACATCAAAAATTATAGATACGTTTGCAACGTATCAGTAATCAACTCGTATTAGTACATGAGACCTAGCCTCCCCATATATAAAGGCTAGGAGGGTCCAATAAGAAGGGCATCGCGACTCCCAAAATATACAATAGATCTAAACGCCAGAATAGATAGATGTACAATCTCTCGACCTATCCCACAATAGACAATAGATCTAGACAACACCCGTAGCATACACATACGCCAGATCTAATCTGCGCATCCACCACCATCAGCGACATTGTAATCCTTCGGATCATCATCAATCCAGAGTAAACAAGCTGGAGTAGGGTCCTCTACGAGGCCTGAACCTGGATAAACCTTGTGTCCCTATGTGCTTGTTTGCTAGCGGATCAAGACTTCCAGTGCATTCCTCTTCCTCAAACCTAAGTCCAGAAAAATGGGTATTGATGAGTTTAACCCTCGTCAATTGGCACCGTCCGTGGGGACTGGGTGCGCTGATATTGCGATCTCGACGGCTCCGACCTCTACAATCTACGACTCGTCATACAAGCGGAATCCCTCACCATCAATGGTGGCCAGATCACATCTGGCGACGCGAGGACTTGACTCTGGCACCACCCTTACTATTCAGCTGATCGGATCTATGGGACAGCAATTGTCCAAACGCTCGAGGCCGAACTTGAGAAAAATTGGAGCCATGGCACGCACACGCGGGTTCTAGGCAGCAGATCGACTAACTTTGCTCCAACAAAGAGTTTCAACACGAGCGCGCAAGCTAAAGAAGAAAAATAAAGGATTAAGATCAAAAGCCTGTAGTAGCCGTCAGCGCATCCGAGTTCTATTCGTACTCTCCATCAAATCGCCGCATCGTGTCCTAGTCTAGTTCATATACTATATGAAAGGTTTCGAGAGAAAGCAAGTTACTCTACGTGAAGGAAAAATGAATATGCCCCAACCGATCAACATGCTCCAAATTCCAAGGAAACCATGTGGTATTTCGGTACTATAATTGTTTTCTTTTTAGTCTGGACTAGAGGTGCAGACTCCTTCACGTGTAGGTCAAAGGAAGAAAGAAATCCATTGTGGCAAAATTCAATTCCACGTGCTGGCCCATGGGTTAATCGCCAGACGCAGTTCAAAGTCTCAAGATTATTTGAGCGATGTACAAGTCGAGGTTTGAAAGAGAAGAAAAAACTACATACGGCCGCGTGGATTTTGCGGCCGGAAGCGCTAATCGCATGCGGACAAGAAAAGTGGTGTCTGTACACCGAAGAGTACATGATTTTCAAAGACAAAGATTTTTCTAGAGTCAGTATACTGTGCCGGCAAATCACAGGGCTATGTGGACAACCCGAAAGCTACTTCGACTTCACCACGACCACATTCGTCTTTGTTACGGCTGCCAACAACTTCAACGACGGGATCCTCTATCGCCATCAATTCCGAAGGAATCGACATCGTCATTGACTCCATGTCCGATGCCACGTCGACTCCATCCATCGTGCGACTCCATCGGCCTTGACCACACGTCCGCTCCAACGACACCATCAACCGCGTTGGCTCCGCGCTCGGGGGATCCGTCCACTCCGTCGCGAGATCTGCTGAGTTCTTCGGCTTCGTCGACTCGGAGACTCCTTAGGTGCAAGCGACCTTCTACCTCCATAGGTTACGGCAACCCATTACAATCTACGGTTATGACAACACGCTACCGCGCGCCATCGGCTTCAGCGACCAATGGTCGCTATGACTCCGGTCCGCCGCATCGGCTCACGAATGCCGTCTCGACTTCATTAACCACCTCGACACTACACCCCGGGGCTCCCTCGGCCTTGGTGATCAACTACGATCTTCGATTGCGGCGACCTGCTGCGGTCTTCGGCTCCAGTGACTCGAGGGATCCTTCAGCTCTGGTGACCCGCTATGATCTTCATCTCCGGCCACCTGACATGGTCTTCGACTCCACCGAGAGCCTCATTGCCACCTTCGGCTGTGGCGACCTGCTGCGGTCTTCGGCTTCAGCGACTCGGGGGCTCCCTCGGCACTAATGATCCACTACGGTTTTCGACTCTAGTGACCCGCTGTGGCCTTCGACTCCGGTGACACGATGTTTCTTTGGATAGGGCAACTCGCTATAATCTTCGATTTCGCCACACGACTCGTTACCGCATCGACTACGTATGGGGCCGCATCAACTTCATCTACGACAGCTACCAATAAAGCTAAGTTTCCTCTACCATGAGTCAATATTTTTTATTTTAACTCGCACTCAAAACACTCAAGGGCTGCGCCCTATTCGAGTAACCTAATGTGCCGTCGGCTCCACGCACTTAAGCACCTCATATGCGACAGTCCGAGTAGCTAATTCTGCCTTATCATCGAATCCTTAAACTCCGAGTGCCTCGGAAAGGTACTGAGACTAAGGGTAATCAGACTAACGAAAAGGCCTAGCATATAGTGCAAAAGTATCGACTCGACTGACACCAGAATTTTACTTTACAAGCCAACAGAAAAATATTCTTTACAAGATACAAGTACTTCATGATTCTTAATGTTTTCTACAGCTTCCAAGGACATCGACTGCGTCGAGCTATTCTATCCGGTCCTCCAACAGGAGTCGATAAAACAACTAGCTACGACATACACTCAAGACCCGAGTCGAATCCCTCCTCGGATAGTTGCATCGCTTGATGCTACATACACGCGACACTGGCCGCGAACCCTATGATTTTTCTTATACAAAACAGTGTGCTGACTATGTCCGCACTCGAAAGCTTTGGCGACTCCGTCTCATAATTTCCCTACACAGATACTGCGTCTCCTGGGCCACCCGAATCATCTCCGCAATGACAAAATTCGGATGTCACGCTTACATCATGAAGATAAGACCTGAAGAAGGCCTGGCAACGCACCTGATGCGCTCTACTAGAAACAATCCGTGCCTATAGGTACGATGAATAAGCCTTGACAGATGCATCGAGTGCTCACACTTATACACTGGGATTCAACTCTATAAGACCTCTGTGGCCTGAGTCGAATTACGCCACAACTTTTCCGAATTCGAGTCCGGGGACTCGAGTTTGAGTAGATTGCGTTTGTTTTCCCTAAGGCAGTTAACTGATCCCGATGCATCGGATAAATCAGGCACATATATTAGCAATCCCTAAGATACAAATCAGAGCACTCAAAAATATGCTCAGTTATGCACTCGAAAGACTTCATAAGTCTCTGTCCGAGTCTACAACTCCGCCAGACCCTCTGGGGCTACTCCAAACTGGAGCGTTGGTCGCGCACATACAAGATCTTCGAGTGGCATGCTCGGAATCCTCACTCAAATCCACTATTCGACTAAGGAATCGGGGGCTACTCCCATAGGGCATGCCGGTCACGCATTTGAAAAAGCGCCGGTGTTGCTGGGATCCGCAAGGTCATCTAAAGTACTTCCAGATCATTTTTTTCTACGCAGCCAAAGACTATAAGTCTCTGCTCGAGTCTATGACTCGAACAGACACTCGGGGGCTACTCCCATAGGGAGTGCTGGTCGTGCACCCTATAGAAAACAAAAGATTCATAGTCAGTCCATTATGTCGACTGCGTCCACAATATCGACTCGCTTAAACCAATCGATTGCATTGGCGACTTTGCCCGCTATATAGTACAATGTCAAGTTGAGAGGCAACGTCTCCTTGGCTACCCGAAACACCTCCGCGGTGATAAACCTTCGGATGCTGCGTCCGTGATGTAAAGATAAGACCATATATACAATCTGATGGCCTGGCAACCGCATCCGCTGTGCTCTACCAGATATATACCGTGTCTACGATATGAATAAAATCCCGATGGATGCGTTGGGTACATACTTATAAACTGGAATTCGCCTCTGTATGGCCTCCGCGACATGAGTCGAATTACGCCAGCAATTTCTGAATTCGAGTATGGGGACTCGAGTTTGAGTAGGTAGTGTTGTTTTTGCCCTAGAGCAATTAACTGGTCCCGATCCATCGAGCGCGCCAGACACGTTTACCATCATCCCTATGAACTACTACAAATTCGACTAACCCGATGAACTTCCGGGTGAAGTGCTTCGCACTCGACATAACTGTCGACTCCAACATCCTAATGCAAGATTCAAGACTTCTAAAGTCTCCACCCGAATCTATGATTCGCATGGACACTCGAGGGGTACTGACATGGGTATACCCAACAGGCACTCGACTACAGCCTACCTGGTGTGGCCTGACGGAAGGTCCACTTGACAACCTACCAAGGTCCATGAATACCAAGATAGTTCGGCTGGTATGAAGCCTATATGGACACGGACTCCCAAATGCACAAGACAAGGAAATCTCAATACTAGAGTTTGAATCTAAGTTGTAACCAACTCGTATTGGTACCTGAGACCTAGCCTCCCCATATTAAAGGCTAGGAGGGTCTAACAAGAAGGGCATCGCGACTCCCACAATACATAATAGATCTAAACGTCGGAATAGATAGATATACAATCTCTCGACCTATCCCACGGTAGACAATAGATCTAGATAACACCCATAGCATACACATACTCCAAATCCAATATGCGCATCCACCGCCATCAGCGATATTGTAATCCTTCGGATTATCATCAATTAAGAGAAGACAAGCAGGAGTAGGGTCCTCTATGAGGCCTGGACCTGGGTAAACCTTGCGTCCCTTTGTGCTTGTTTGCTAGCCGATCGAGACTTCTAGTGCATTCCTTTTCCTCGAACTAAGTCCATAACAATGGGCATTGATGACTTTAATCCTCGTCACTTAGCAACCAGCTCTTCTTCATCCCCGTATACAAGAAACATATCCTTAGTTCTTCTTAATTACTTAAGGATATTATAGACCGCTATCTAGTGTTCTGAACCTGAATTAGATGGGTACCTACTAGTCAAACTAATAGCATGTGCCACATCCGATCTTGTACATAGCATGGCATACATTATAGAGCCTATGGCTGAAGCATAGGGGATCTTATCCATTATCTCTCTTTCTTCTACCGTAGCCGGACTTTGAGTCTTACTCAATGTCTTGCCTTGCAAGATAGGTAAGAATCCCTTCTTACTTCCGTCCATATTAAACTTCTTTAATATCTTATCAAGGTATGTACTTTGCGATAGCCCAATTAGGTGCCTTGATCTATCTTTATAGATCTTAATGCCTAATATATATGACGCTTCACCAAGGTTCTTCATTGAAAATTTGCTGTTTAGATAACTTTTAACACTGTTTAAAAGATGTACATCATTTCCAATCAATAATATGTCATCCACATATAATATCAGCAATGCCACATTGCTCCCACTCACTTTCTTGTAAATACAAGCCTCTCCATAAGTTTGGACAAATCCAAACTCTTTGATCACCTCATCAAAGTGGAGATTCCAACTCCGGGATGCTTGCTTCAGTCCATAGATGGATCACTGAAGCTTGCACACCTTATCAGCATTCATAGGATCGACAAAACCCTTGGGTTGTGTGATATACAACTCTTCTTCAATATTACCATTGAGGAACATAGTTTTGACACCCATCTGCCGTATATCATAATCAAAATATGCAACAATTGCTAACAGAATCCTAACCGACTTTAGCATTGCTATGGGAGATAATGTCTCATCATAGTCAACTCCTTAAATTTGTCAAAACCCCTTTGCGACTAGTCGAGCTTTATAGCTGGTCACGTTACCATTAGCATCCGTTTTTCTTTTGAAAATCCATTTATTCTCAACGGTCGTGAGGTAAGTCCACCAAGGTCCAAACTTGGTTTTCGTACATGGATTCCATCTTGGATTTCATTGCTTCTAGCCATTTGTTGGAATCCAGGCTCATCATCGCTTCTTCATACGTTGCAGGGTCATCTATTTCATCAACCATGAAATTTATAATAGGATTTCTGTATAGTTCGGGAGATGCATGTGTCCTGCTTGACCTGCGAGATTTGGTAGTTTCATGATCATTATCATTAGTTCCCTCTACATTCAGTGAAGTCAACTCTAGAACAATTTCCGGTGCTGCGCTACTCGTTGTTTCATGAAGAGAAGGTTCAATAACCTCTTCGAGTTCTACCTCCCGACTACACACGCCTTTCAAGAGAAGCTCTTTCTCTAGAAAGGATCCATTCTTGGGAAAGAAAACCTTGCCCTAGGATCTATGATAGAAGGAATACCCAATTGTTTCTTTAGGGTATCCTATGAAGACGCATTTTTCCGCTTTGGGTTCGACTTTATCAGGATGAAGTTTCTTCACATAAACATCACAACCCCAAACTTTAAGAAATGATAGCTTAGGTTTGTTTCCAAACAACAATTCATACGGTGTTGTTTCAACGGATTTAGATGGTGCCCTATTTAAAGTGAATGCAGCAGTTTCCAGTGCATAACCCCAAAATGACAGTGGCAAGTCAGTCAGAGACATCATAGATCGAACCATATCCAATAAAGTACGATTACGATGTTCCGACACACCATTACGTTGTGGTGTTCCGGTAGGCGTGAGTTGTGAAACTATTCCACAATCTCTCATGTGTGCGCTAAACTCGTAACTAAGATACTCACCTCCACGATCAGGCCGCAGAAATTTAATATTTCTATTAGGATGATTTTCCACTTCACTCTGAAATTCCTTGAACTTTTCAAAGGTTTCAGACTTGTGTTTCATCAAATAGATACACCTGTATCTGCTCAAATCATCCGTGAAAGTAACAAAATAACGATATCTACCTTGCGCCGACACACTCATTGGACCACATACATTTGTATGTATGATTTCTAATAAATCCGTCGCCCGTTCCATTGAACCGGAAAATGGCACTCTAGTCATCTTGCCCATAAGGCATGGCTCACATGTATCAAATGATTTAAAATCAAGTGATTCCAAAAGTCTATCAGAATGGAGTTTCTTCATGCGTTTAACGCCAATATGACCTAGACGGCAGTGCCACATATATGCAGATATATCATCATCAAGTTTAATCCTTTTAGAATCAACATTATGAATATGTGTAACACTATTATCAAGATCCAACAGAAATAGACCATTCATCACAGGTGCATGACCATAAAATATATCATTCATATAAATCGAACAACCATTGTTTTCAAATTTAAATGAATAACCGCTTCACAACAAACATGATCCGGATACAATGTTCATGCTCAGCGCAGGCACAAAATAACAATTATTAAGATTTATAACTAATCCCGATGGTAGGTGGAGAGGTAGCGTTCCAACAGCGATCACATCAACTCTTGATCCATTGCCAACACGCATCTTGACCTCACCCCTTGCTAGCTATCGCTTGTTCCGTAGCCCCTGATTCGAGTTACATATATTACCAACTGATCCAGTATCAAATACCCAGGTGCTACTACGAGTACTAGTCAAGTACACATCAATAACATGTATATCATATATACCTTTGTTTGTCTTGCGGGCCGTCTTATCCACCAAATACTTGGGGCAGTTGCGCTTCCAATGGCTAGTCCCCTTACAATAATATCACTCGGTATCAGATTTAGGGCCAGCTCGGGATTTCTTTTTAGGCACAGCAATAGATTTTCCGCCCTTCTTTCCCTTTTGTTTGCACTTCTTGTCTTTCTTGAAACCGGTGGTCTTATTGATCACCAACACTTGATGTTCTTTCCTAATCTCCACTTCTGCTGTTTTAAGCATTGACAGAAGCTCAGGAGAGACTTCTCCATGCCTTGCATATTATAGTTTATCACGAAGCTCTTGTAGCTAGGTGGTGGAGATTGGAGAACATGATGTATGCCTAAGTCAATGGGAATTGTTATTCCGAAGGACACAAGCATATCGGCGTACCTAGAAATTTTCAGTACGTGCTCACTAACGAAGTTGTTCTCTTCCATCATGCAAGTAAAGAACTTTTCAGAAGCATTATAACTCTCTACGGCAGCGTGGGTATCGAAAATTATTTTCAATTCACCCATCGTATCAAAGGCATTGCCATTTTCCAAACGCTTTCGAAGTTCCGGCTCTAGCCCATACAGTATACCGCAATGAACTAAGTTGTGGTCCTCCTCATGAGTCAAAATAGACGTTATCTTCCTTGTCAGAGGAATCAAGAGATGGTGGGGGGCCTAGCAACGCTTCTAGCACATATTGCTTTTGTACAGCAGTGAGGAGAATCCTCAAATTCATGGCCCAGTTGGCAAAGTTGCTACCATTTGCCACAAGTTTCTCTTTCTCCATGAACACATTGAAATTAAAAGCAGGTGGTTCCATCTACAACAGAATTTGTGAAGTTTAGACTAAGTTTATGATAGATCGAGTTCAACAAATCAAATTACGAATGAACTCCCACTCAAAAACATTCTAGTGATATAACATTCTAGTGATCATAATATTCTAGTGATATAACATTCTAGTGATCATATCACTTGCTTGCAAGCTATCTTAATGTGATATCACCGAGAGGGCCCAGAGTATATCTATCTGTCATCGGGATTGACAAATTCCACTCTCGATCCATGAGCCTCAACATAACACCTTCGGAATACCTGAACCCATCTTTATAGTCACCCTGTTAGAGTGTGACGTTTGATGTTATCAAAGTATTCTTCCAGTGTTAGCAATTAACATGATCTCATGGTTTAAGGATAAAGATTACTTTGTATGATGTTATAGCAATGTAAACTTAATGACTTTGATCGTAATGCTATACTTCGTATGAATGTTCATCACATCATTCACCAATGCTATGACCTTGTTATTAACAACATCCAATGTCCATGATCAGGAAACCTTGATCATCATGTTAATCAACGAGCTAGTTTATAGAGAGGCATAACTAGGAACTTTCTATTTGTTTATTAAACACACATGTATTAAGGTTTCGGTATTAATACAATTATAGCATGCAAAATAAACATATATCATATACTTGGAATACATATAATAACAACTTTATTATTTCCTCTCAGGGCATATTCCCTTCAGTCTCCTACTTGCACTAGAGGCAATAATCTAGTTTACATAGTGACAAATCTAACACCCATGGAGTTCTAATGTTGATCATGTTTTTCTCTAGGGAGAACTTTAGTCAATGGATCTGCTACATTTAGGCCCATGTGTACTTTATAAATCTTTATATCTCCATCCTTGAGATGCTCGCCGATGGAGTGAAATCGGCACTTAATATGCTTGAAATTCTTGTGAGACCTTGGTTCTTTGGCATTGGCTATGGCTCCATTGTTGTCACAATAGATCACCATTGGGTCCAACGCACTAGGAACCACACCTAGTTTCATTATGAACTCCTTCATCCAAACCGCTTCCTGTGCCGCTTGTGAAGCAGCAACATATTCCACCTTCGTCGTTGATCCAGCCACCACAAGTTGTTTGGAACTCCTCCAACTAACTGATGCTCCGTTCAAGAGAAATATGTATCCGGATTGAGACTTAGAGTCATCTGGATCAGTGTCAAAGCTAGCATCGATATAACACTTAGTGACATGGGTATGCCCAACAGGCACTCGACTACAACCTACCTGATGTGGCCCGACGGAAGGTCCACTCGGCAACCTACCAAGGTCCACGAATACCAAGACAGTTCGGCTAGTATGAAGCCCATATGGACACGGACTCCCAAATGCACAAGACAAGGAAATCTCAATACTAGAGTTTGAATCTAACTTGTAACCAACTCGTATTGGTACCTGAGACCTAGCCTCCCATATATAAAGGCTAGGAGGGTCCAACGAGAAGGGCATCACGACTCCCACAATATACAATAGATCTAAATGCCGGAATAGATAGATCTACAATATCTCGACCTATCCCACAATAGACAATAGATCTAGACAACACCCGTAGCATACACATACGCCGGATCCAATATGTGCATCCACCGCCATCGGCGACATTGTAATCCTTCGGATCATCATCAATCAAGAGCAGACAAATAGGAGTAGTGTCCTCTATGAGGCCTGAATCTGAGTAAACCTTGCGTCCCCGTGTGCTTGTTGTCTAGCGGATCGAGACTTCCAGTGCATTCCTCTTCCTCGAACCTAAGTCCATAACAATGGGCATTGATGAGTTTAACCCTCGTCAATTTGCACCGTCCATGGGGACTGGGTGTGCTGATGTTACGATCTCGACGTCTCCAACCTCTGCAATCTATGACTCGTCATACAAGAGGAATCCCTCACCATCAATAGCGGCCAGATCGCATCTAGCGACGCGAGGACTCGACTCTGGCACCACCCTTACTATTCGGCTGATCGGATCTATGGGACAGCAATTGTTTAAACGCTCAAGGCCGAATTTGAGAAAAATTGGAGCCATGGTACGCACATGCGGGTTCTTGGCAGCAGATCTACTAACTTTGCTCCAACAAAGAGTTTCAACACGAGCGTGCAAGCTAAAGAAGAAAAACGAAGGATCAAGATCGAAAGCATGTAGCAGCCTTCAGCGCGTCCGAGTTCTATTCGTAGTCTCCATCAAATCTCTGCATCGTGTCCTAGTCTAGTCATATACTAGATGACGGGTTTCGAGAGAAAGCATGTTACTCTAGGTGAAGGAAAAAGGAATATGCCCCAACCGATCAACATGCTCCAAATTCCAAGGAAACCATGTGGTATTTTGGTACTATAATTATTTTCTTTTCGGTCTGGACTAGAGGTGCAGACTCCTTCACGTGGAGGTCAAAGGACGAAAAAAATCCATCATGGCAAAATTCAATTCCACGTGCTGGCCCATGGGTTAATCGCCACAGGAAGTTCAAAGTCTCAAGATTATTTGAGCGACGTACACATCGAGGTTCGAAAGAGAAGAAAAAACTACATACGGCCGCATGGATTTTGCAGCCGGAAGCGCTAATTGTATGCGGACAAGAAAAGTGGTGTTTGTACACCGAAGAGTACATGATTTTCAAAGACAAAGATTTTACTCGAGTCAGTATACTGCGCCGGCAAATCATAGGGCTATGTGGACAACCCGAAAGCTACTTCGACTTCACCATGACCGCATCCGCCCTCATTACGGCCGCCAACAACTTCAACGATGGGATCCTCCATCGCCATTAGTTCCCGAGGAATCGACATCACCATTGACTCCATGTCCGCTGCCACGTCGACTCCGTCCATCGTGCGACTCCATCGGCCTTGACCACACGTCCGATCCAACAACACCATCAACCACGTTGGATTCGCGCTCGCGGGCTCAGACCACTCCGTCACGAGATCCGCTGAGGTCTTCGGCTCCGGAGACTCCTTCGGTGCAAGCGACCTTCTGCCTCCATAGGTTGCGGCGACCCACTACAATCTTCGGTTATGACAACACGCTACCACGCGCCATCGGCTTCGGCGACCCATGGTCGCTATGACTCCGGTCTGCCGCATCAGCTCACGAACGCCATCTCGACTTCATCAACCACCTCGATGCTATACTCGGGGGCTCCCTCGGCCTCGATGATCAACTACGATATTCGATTGTGGCGACCTGATGCGGTCTTCGGCTCCAGTGACTCAAGGGATCCTTCGGCTATGGTGACCCGCTATGATCTTCATCTCTGGCCACCCGACATGGTATTCGACTCCACCGAGAGCCTCATTGCCACCTTCGGCTGCGGCGACCCGTTGCGGTCTTCGGCTCCAGCGACTCAGGGGCTCCCTCGGCACCAACGACCCACTACGTTTTTCGGCTCTAGTGACTCGCTATGGCCTTAGACTTCGGTGACACACTGTCTCTTTGGCTAGGGAAACTCGCTATAATCTTCGATTTTGCCACGCGACTCATTACCGCGTCGACTACGTACGAGGCCACATCAACTTCATCTATGACAGCTACCAATAAAGCTAAGTTTCCTCTACCATGAGTCAATATTGTTTATTTTAACTCACACTCAAAACACTCAGGGCTGCGCCCTATTCGAGTAACCTAATGTGCCGTCGGCTTCACGCACTCGAGCACCTCATACGCGACAGCCCGAGTAGCTAATTCTGCCTGGTCGTCGAATCCTTGAACTCCGAGTGCCTCGGAAAGATACTGATACTAAGGGTAATCAGGCTAACAAAAAGGCCTAGCATACAGTGCAAAAGTGTCGACTCGACTGACACCAGAATTTTACTTTACAAGCCAACATGAAAATATTCTTTACAAGATACAAGTACTTCATGATTCTTAATGTTTTCTACAACTTCCAAGGACATCGACTGCGTCGAGCTATTCTATCGGGTTCTCCAACAGGAGTCGATAAAACAACTAGCTACGACATACACTCAAGACCCAAGTCGAATCCCTCCTCGGATAGTTGCATCGCTTGATGCTACACACACGCGACGCTGGCCATGCACCCTATCAATTTTCTTATACATAACGGTGTGCTGACTAAGTCCACACTCGAAAGCTTTGGCGACTCCGCCTCTAATTTCCCTACAAAGAGACTGCGTCTCCTGGGCCACCTGAATCATCTCCACAATGACAAAATTCAGATACCATGCTTACAGCGTGAAGATAAGACCTAAAGAAAACCTGGCAACGCACCTGATGCACTCTACTAGAAACAATCCGTGCCTATAGGTACGATGAATAAGCCTTGACGGACGCGTCGAGTGCTCACACTTATACACTAGGATTCGACTCTATAAGACCTCCGTGGCCTGAGTCGAATTATGCCAGCACTTTTCCGAATTCAAGTCTGGGGACTCGAGTTTGAGTAGATTGCGTTGTTTTTCCCTAAGGCAGTTAAATGATCCCGATGTATCAGATAAATCAGGCACGTATATGAGCAATCCCTATGATACAAATCAGAGCACTCAAAAATATGCTCACTTATGCACTCGAAAGACTTCATAAGTCTCTGCCCGAGTCTACTACTCCGCCAGATACTCGGGGGCTACTCCAAACTGGAGCGTTGGTCGCGCACATACAAGATCTTCGAGTGGCACGCTCTGAATCCTCACTCGAAACCACTATTCGACTAAGGACTCAGGGGCTACTCCCATGGGGCATGTCGGTCACGCATTTGAAAAGGCGCCGGTGTTGATGGTATCCGCACGATCATCCGAAGTACTTCCGGATCATTTTGTCTACACAGCCAAAGACTATAAGTCTCTGCTCGAGTCTATGAATCGAACAGACACTCGGGGGCTACTCCCATAGGGAGTGCTGGTCGCGCACCCTATAGAAAACAAAACAATCACAGTTAGTCGATTGTGTCGACTGCGTCCACAATATCGACTCGCTTATACCAATCGATTGCATTGGCGACTTTGCCCGCTATATAGTACAATGTCAAGTTCAGAGACAACGTCTCCTTGGCCACCCGAAACACCTCCCCGGTGATAAACCTTCGGATGCTGCATCCACGATGTAAAGATAAGACCTACAGATACAATCTGATGGCCTAGCAACTGCATCCGCTACGCTCTACCAGATATATACCGTGTCTACGACATGAATAAAATCCCGACGGACGTGTTGGGTACATACTTATAAACTGGAATTCGACTCTATAAGGCCTCCGCGGAATGAGTTGAATTACACCAGCAATTTCCGAATTCGAGTCCGGGGACTCGAGTTTGAGTTGGTAGCATTGTTTTTGCCCTAGAGCAATTAACTGGTCCCGATCCGTCGAGCACACTAGGCATATTTACCATCATCCCTATGAACTACTACAAATTCGACTAACCCGATGAACTTCCGGGTGAAGTGCTTCGCAGTCGACATAACTGTCGACTCCAACATCCTAATGCAAGATTCAGACTTTTAAAGTCTCCACCCGATACAATGATTCGCATGGACACTCGAGGGCTATTGACATGGGTATGCCCAATAGGCACTCGACTACAGCCTACCTGGTGCGGCCAAATGGAAGGTCCACTCGACAACCTACCAAGGTCCACGAATACCAAGATAGTTCGGCTGGTATGAAGCCCATATGGACACGGACTCCCAAATGCACAAGACAAGGAAATCTCAATACTAGAGTTTGAATCTAACTTGTAACCAACTCGTATTGGTACCTGAGACCTAGCCTCCCCATATATAAAGGCTAGGAGGGTCCAACAAGAAGGGCATCGCGACTCCCACAATACAAAATAGATCTACACGTCGGAATAGATAGATATACAATCTCTCGACCTATCCCACAATAGACAATAGATCTAGACAACACCCGTAGCATACACATACGCCATATCCAATCTGCGCATCCACCGCCATCGGCGATATTGTAATCCTTCGGATCATCATCAATCAAGAGCAGACAAGTAGGAGTAGGGTCCTCTACGATACCTGAACCTGGGTAAACCTTTCGTCCCTTTGTGCTTGTTTGCTGGCTGATCGAGACTTCTAATGCATTCCTTTTACTCGAACCTAAGTCCATAATAATGGGCATTGATGAGTTTAACCCTCATCACTTAGCGACCAGCTCTTCTTCACCCCCATATACAAGAAACATATCCTTAGTTCTTCTTAAGTACTTAAGGATATTATTGACCGCTATCCAGTGTCCTGAACCTGGATCAGATTGGTACCTACTAGTCAAACTAATAGCATGTGCCACATCCAGTCTTGTACATAGCATGACATACATTATAGAGCCTATGGCTGAAGCATAGGGGATCTTATCCATTATCTCTCTTTCTTCTACCGTAGCCGGACATTGAGTCTTACTCAACATCTTGCCTTGCAAGATCGGTAAGAATCCCTTCTTACTTCCGTCCATATTAAACTTCTTTAATATATTATCAAGTTATGTACTTTGCGATTGCCCAATTAGGTGCCTTGATCTACCTCTATAGATCTTAATGCCTAATATATATGACGCTTCACCAAGGTCCTTCATCGAAAATTTACTGTTTAGATAACTTTTAAAACTGTTTAAAAGATCTACATCATTTCCAATCAATAATATGCCATCCACATATAATATCAGCAATGCCACATTGCTCCCACTCACTTTCTTGTAAATACAAGCCTCTCCATAAGTTTGGACAAATCCAAACTCTTTGATCACCTCATCAAAGTGGAGATTCCAACTTCGAGATGCTTCCTTCATTCCATAGATGGATCGCTGAAGCTTGCATACCTTATCAGCATTCTTAGGATCAACAAAACCCTTAGGTTGTATGATATACAACTCTTCTTCAATATTACCATTGAGGAACGTAGTTTTGACATCCATCTGCCATATATCATAATCAAAATATGCAACAATTTCTAAGAGAATCCTAACTGACTTTAGCATTGCTACGGGAGATAATGTCTCATCATAGTCAACTCCTTAAATTTTTCAAAACCCCTTTGTGACCATTCGAGCTTTATAGATGGTCACATTACCATTAGCATAAGTTTTTCTTTTGAAAATCCATTTATTCTCAACGGCCTTTCGGTCGTGAGTTAAGTCCACCAAGGTCCAAACTTGGTTTTCGAACATGGATTCTATCTCGGATTTCCTGGCTTCTAGCCATTTGTTGGAATCCAGGCTCATCATCGCTACTTCATACATCGTAGGGTCATCTATTTCATCAACCATGAAATTTATAATAGGATTTCCATATAGTTTAGGAGTTGCACGTGTCCTGCTTGACCTGCGAGGTTCGGTAGTGTCATCTTTAGGAGTTTCATGATCATTAGGTCCCTCTTCATTCGGTGAAGTCAACTCTGGAACAATTTTTGGTGTTGCGCTACTCGCCGTTTCATGAAGAGAAGGTTTAATAACCTCTTCGAGTTCTACCTCCCGACTACACACGCCTTTTGCGAGAAACTCTTTCTCTAGAAAGGATCCATTCTTAGCAACGAAAACCTTGCCCTAGGATCTATGATAGAAGGAATACCCAATTGTTTTTTAGGGTATCCTATGAAGACGCATTTTTCTGCTTTGGATTCGAGTTTATCAGGATGAAGTTTCTTCACATAAACATCAAAACCCTAAACTTTAAGAAATGATAGCTTAGGTTTGTTTCCAAAGCACAATTCATACGGTGTTGTTTCAACAGATTTAGATGGTGCCCTATTTAAAGTGAATGCAGCAGTTTCCAGTGCATAACCCCAAAATGACAGTGGCAAGTCAGTCAGAGACATCATAGATCGAACCATATCCAATAAAGTACGATTACGATGATCCGACACACCATTTATGTTGTGGTGTTCCGGTAGGCGTGAGTTTTGTAACTATTTCACAATCTCTCATGTGTGCGCTAAACTCGTAACTAAGATACTCACCTCCACGGTCAGGCCGCAGAAATTTAATCTTTCTATTAGGATGATTTTCCACTTCACTCTAAAATTCCTTGAATTTTTCAAAGGTTCCAGACTTGTGTTTCATCAAATAGATACACCTGTATCTGCTCAAATCATCGGTGAAAGTAACAAAATAACGATATCTACCTCGCGCCGACACACTCATTGGACCACATACATTTGTATGTATGATTTCTAATAAATCTGTCGCCCGTTCCATTGAATCGGAAAATGGCGTTCTAGTCATCTTGCCCATAAGGCATGGCTCACATGTATCAAATGATTCAAAATCAAGTGATTCCAAAAGTCCATCAGAATGGAGTTTCTTCATGCGTTTAACGCCAATATGATCTAGACGGTAGAGCCACATATATGAAGATATATCATCATCAAGTTTAATCCTTTTAGCATCAATATTATGAATATGCGGAACACTATTATCGAGATCCAACAGAAATAAACCAGTCATCACAGGTGCATGACCATAAAAGATATCATTCATATAAATCAAACAACCATTGTTTTTCAGATTTAAATGAATAACCGCTTCGCAACAAACATGATCTAGATACAATGTTCATGCTCGACGCAGGCACCAAATAACAATTATTAAGATTTATAACTAATCCTGACGGTAGGTGGAGAGGTAGCGTTCCAACAGCGATCACATCAACTCTTGATCCATTGCCGACATGCATCTTGACCTCACCCCTTGCTAGTTATCGCTTGTTCTGTAGCCCCTGATTCAAGTTACATATATTAGCAAATGATCCAGTATCAAATACCCAGGTGCTACTACGAGTACTAGTCAAGTACACAACAATAACATGTATATCATATATACCTCTGTTTGTCTTGCCGGCATTCTTATCCACCAAATACTTGGGGCAGTTGTGCTTCCAATGGCTAGTCCCCTTACAATAATAACACTCGGTATCAGACTTAGGGACAGCTCGGGATTTCTTTTTAGGCACGACAATAGATTTTCCGCCCTTCTTTCATTTTGTTTACCCTTCTTGTCTTTCTTCAAACCGGTGGTCTTATTAATCACCAACACTTGATGTTCCTTCCTAAACTCCACTTCTGTAGTTTTAAGCATTGACAGAAGCTCAGGGAGAGACTTCTTCATGCCTTACATATTATAGTTCATCACGAAGCTCCTTTAGCTAGGTGGTAGAGATTGGAGAACATGATGTATGCCTAAGTCAATGGGAATTTTTATTCCCAAGGACACAAGCTTATCGGCGTACCTAGACATTTTGAGTACGTGCTCACTAACGGAGCTGTTCTCTTCCATCATGTAGCTAAAGAACTTTTCATAAGTATTATAACTCTGTATGGCAGCTTGGGTCTCGAAAATTATTTTCAATTCACCCATCGTATCAAAGGAATTGCCATTTTCCAAACGCTTTCGAAGTTCTGGCTCTATCCTATAAAGTATACCGCAATGAACTAAGTTGTGGTCCTCCTCATGAGTCAAAATAGACGTTCTTTTCCTTGTCAAGGGAATCAGGATATGGTGGGGGGCCTAGCAACACTTCTAGCACATATTGATTTTCTACAGTAGTGAGGAGAATCCTCAAATTCATGGCCCAGTTGGTAAAGTTGCTACAATTTTCCACAAGTTTCTCTTTCTCCATGCACACTTTGAAATTAAAAGCAGGTGGTGCCATCTATAATAGTATTTGTGAAGTTTAGACTAAGTTTATGATAGATCGAGTTCAACTAATCAAATTACGAATGAACTCCCACTCAAAAACAACATCCCTCGTGTCTTTTTCATGATTACATGAACCAAATACACTACAACAAGTCCGATCATCACGTAAGTTGGTGTATCTTCAAAGGCGAGCATCTATGTGGGCATCATATCAACTATATGACTCATTCTTAAACTTTTCGGTCCGTGTTCTGAGGCCATGTCTATACATGCTAGGCTCGCCAAGTAAGATCCTTAGTACTCGTGTGTGTAAAACTGTCTTACACCCGTTTATGATCGTGGATTCAAGTACACCCGATCATCACGTGATGCCTTGAAGCGGTAAAACATAGAACCATGCGTACTTAAGAGAGAACACATTTTTATCTTGATATCTAAATGAGGGATCATCTTATAATGCTACTAAAACGCCAAACAAGCAATATAAGATGCAAGCATCAAATGTGTAGAGTGAAATGAGATGGTTGTTGCACTTGATCACCATCATGTGCATCATGGTATGATCTTTATCATTCCTTTGTGTGTAAGGCCAAGGTCTATGGAACTTACACGTTAGGTACGTTGCAAGAGTATCAACTATACATCAACTTACAACATTACCACATCATGACACTAGCCCAACAACGATCTAAACTAGACGCCTCTAATTTATCAATTGCAAGTTTTACATGGCTTAGGGCTTTCGAAGATAGAACCGGTGTTACCTATAAACATGGAACCACAACGATGATAAACAAATTATTAGTAACTCGTTGTAAATCAGATATTGACTATATTAGGAGAGAGACACACCCGCTAGCCACTTATGCAAAACAAGTTGCATGTCAAGCGTGGAACATGTCTCATCTGCGAGGACATGTAAAGTTAGCCCGGGCCGCTTCATCCCACTATGCCACCAATATCCAAAATACATGAACGAAACAATAACATGATCATCATCTCCCACATACTCACATGTGTACTACCCGTGCAAAGCATCTACGCATAAATAGGGCTCTGATACCACTGTTGGGTTCGCAGCATAGAAAACAAAAAAATTCCTATGATGGGAACTATTATACACCAAGATCTATCTACTAGATACAAGAAGCGGATGGATATACATCCATAGAGAACATACCCTCGTAGACCGACAAAGCTTTGTGAACGAGATGGAACTCGTGGATGATGTAGTCAAACGGTTGCTGATCTCAAGATCGTGTGGAAGTCATAATGCCACAAATCAGCAGCACATCGTCCTCGCACACACGTTAAGGCCACCAAACAACATCCACCTCCTCGCTCCAACGATGCAGCGGAAGCAACAACTCCTTCCATATGAAATGCCACCAGGAACATGTATCTCGCTAATCCGAGACCATGGGGGAATAATTCTAGAGGGGAAGAGAGATCCTTCAAGAGGAGGTGTGCTTTGAGAGGGAGGAGAGGGGGATCTCCCCCTCCCATGGCCGGCGCCCAAGGGGGGTGCCCCCACCTCTTCCTCATTCGTCTGGTGGAAGCTCCACTCATATCAATTTTGCCTCCACTCAAAATCCCACTCACATGCATTAAATTTCCACCAAATTTAATGCAACTCTCAATTAATAAAACTCTTTTATTTATTTTAATTAGAATTTTGTTAATTACGTTAATTAACAAACATTCACATAAAACCCCCTACAACATTTCAATATCACATGTAGAACCAATTTCAGCAATTTCACCCGAAACAATTCCGGTGTCCATTGAAATAATTCCAGCGCTTTGCAATTATTTTGTCTAGAACATAGTTGCTCCAAATGGTGTTTGGCAACCCTTAAGTGTGTCACCCTATGGTTCATGAATAATGCAGACATGATCGAGACCCCTCTCAGATCAATAATCAGAAGCGGGACCTGGAGATTCATACTGACTCCCACACATTCAATGCTTACTTTTGTCATCGAGAGAACCTTTAACGATAGTAACTAAATCCCTTTGTCTTGCAATATATTACATGTCTAAGATTTGATCATCAGTATCTCAATACCTAGTATGATCTCGTTACCGACATGCCCTCTTTTTTCGTTCCCGTGATATAACATTCTAGTGATCATATCACTTGCTTACAAGCTATCTTAATGTGATATCATAGAGAGGGCCCAAAGTATATCTATCCGTCATCGGGATTGAAAAATTCCACTCTTGATCCATGAGCCTCACATAACACCTTCGGAATACCCGAACCCATATTTATAGTCACCCTGTTATGGTGTGACGTTTGATGTTATCAAAGTATTCTTCCGGTGTTAGCAATTAACATGATCTTATTGTCTAACGATAATGATTACTTCATATGATGTTATAGCAATGTAAACATAATGATTTTTCTCGTGATGCTATACTTCGAATGAATGTTCATCACATCATTCACCAATGTTGTGACCTCATTATTAACAACATTCAATGTCCATCATTAGGAAACCTTGATGATCATGTTAATCAATGTGCTAGTTTATAGAGAGGCATAACTAGAAACTTTCTATTTATTTATTAAACACAAATGTAGCTGGATATCTCAAGACTTAGCAACGCACGGACATTCAGCTAGTAGTAAATAAAGTAGTCAACATGGTATAAGTACATGATAGTAATAAAGCTCCAAACTAGTTTGCGGCCCACAGAAATAAGATATGAATCAAGCTTAGGTAAAGGGGATCCATAGAGTCCCACATGTGGATAGTGCGATAGTCAAGGAACAGATATCAAGTACTCGGGTCCTATAGGACACAAGTGAGCATGGAAGAATCAAATAATAGTTATTTCCCACCGGTGCCTCTTTATTTAGTTATCTCATTACTACTCAGTTTAAGTTGCTTTGGTACCTCGTTATCCAAAGACTCGCACAAACCCTACACATGCAATTGTATGACTCGCATGGCTCAAATAACTCCTGTAGTAATGGCTCATAGGATTGAGGTGCAAGTTTCGGTTGAGTTTAAAAGTAAAGGCTTTGCAATACATGGAATTCCAATTTAATGCAACCGTGACTCAATGATGCAAGAATAAGATAGGAGCATATGTGCTATATGTATGCAAGCATGAGAATTGCTTGCATGTCGGGTCAATAGTAGTTTAACCGGGATCCAGGTAGTACTCTTGCTTCTCTTCATAGTTCCCTTGCTCAGTGTCTATTCAGAATGAAAGCCAAACAAAGGCCATAATAAATAAAGTACGCAATCATATGAATATATGCCACAAACAAACAAGGGATGCCATGATAGAATGATGCACAATTGCATGGTATAATGTAGCATGGCATGGGTGAGGTGTGAGAATAATAATAAAACACTTTAATTAATTATTTAGACATGTCTTGCTCCCATAAACATTGTTGTATTCATTATATTTACATGATGCATGATTCATTTCATATCATGAAATGCATAGTTAGAACGGGCTCATCGCGCTGATTGATTTAGACAGATCATTACTGAATTCGGAATTACGGAATTAAAGTTATGAATTATTAAAGAAATAGGCATTTAATAGTATTTAAATTATTTTGAAATTTTAAATTTCTCAAATAATATTTTGAATAGCATATTCATAATCCTCGTATTTTGTTTGATTCATAAACATATATTATTTGTATTATTTGTTGTGAATTTAAAACAATTATTAAATAAAATTAATTCAAATTAGGATCAAAGTCAAAGGTTTGACTATTTTAATCAATGCTAAAAAATATTTGAATTAAGATTTGAATTGCCATTCAAAAACAAAATATATTTCATATAGAGTTTGAATTCAAATTCAAAAGTATTTAAAAGTTATGATTTAATTTGATATATGTTTATTTCTGGTCTTATTTTTTAATTTAAAAAACATAGAAACTTTCGGCTTACCTAGCCACAGAAGCTGACAATGTCAGCGGGCCCAGTGCTGACTCAGCGCCGCACTAGGGTTTTTCTCACTCGGGTCTGCTCTACCTAGAGTCAATGTCAGGTGGGGTCAAAGGGACCGCGAGGCCACATGCGCGTGCATGAACGCGCACTTGGAATTTCCAGGAAGCCCAGGTTCCTTTTCATAAAATGACCGGGCGGCTCACACCGAGTGGCTGACAGGTGGGGCTATGAGGGGACTACGGGTTGCTATCCAGGAATTCTAGGGGCCTATCTGAAAAGCTTATGCGGCTGTTGCGCTGAAACTGTCGATGCCGGGACTGAAGACGATAGACAAACAAAGCGGCCGCAGGAAC
Organism: Avena insularis; assembly: GCA_023614405.1. Taxonomy (NCBI): domain Eukaryota; kingdom Viridiplantae; phylum Streptophyta; class Magnoliopsida; order Poales; family Poaceae; genus Avena; species Avena insularis. The sequence continues at coordinate 290,376,302 of CM042694.1, forward strand.
TTTCGATAAAGATTCCAGACGCCTCAAGGCATGGTTTTGCACATGGTCTGGCTTACCGGAAAGGTAGCAGACCAGGCTATATCTATGGTTCAACGACAATGGCGGTGGTGGGCTGAGCGAGAATGGAGCTTGCATCGAAAACCTCGACACAAAGGTTGCAGGAGAAGGCTACTGATAGTGCGCTGCGGTGGCGACGACATCGGGACGGCAAGTTGAGGCACGTTGGCGATGGCGGCATGGCCTGGGAGATGGAGGGAAACTAAGCGCTACTCCACGATCAATAGGACGCGCGTGGGGAGGCCAGTGGTGCCATGTTCTGTAGGGATACAGTACTCGCGCCGGTGTGCACACGGTGTGCTCGACGGAGGGTGGCAATGATCTATGGTGAGAGGAAGATAGGGGCCATGTTTGGCGGAACTAGGAGCTCGCCAGGAGGTCATCGATGTAGGTGGAAGGGCTCGGGGTGTCAACGATATGACACATGGCTTGCGGACAGGAACTACAGAACCATGGAGACTACGGCTACACAGCGTCAACTCCGGCGATCTCCGGTGGGGCTCCATGTATAGGACGAAGAAGAGGAAGAAGAGGAGTCCGTTTGTGCTCTTGGTTCGCCTTGAGGAGCTCCAGAGTGTCGGTTTGCGCGAGGGCAGTGGCTAGGGTTTTTTCTAGGCCCATGACCATGGAGGAGAATGATGGGGCTGGGTTTCTAGGTGTGGATCTCGATCTGGTCTTTCCTGGGGTGGTTGGGGTGATAAAGGATAGAGGGAGAGAGGCACATGGGGCCTTGAACTTTTGCAAAAGGATGAGAGGGAGGTGGCGTCGGGTTTGCTAGGGCTTTCTCTCTCTCTCTAACATTCTTGCTTTGCTAAGAGAGGGAAAGGAATGGGGTCCAGCGGATGGTGGCTAGCTCGTGGTGGTTGTGACCATCTTTCTTTGCAATCAAGAGGAGGGGAGATAGGGCCAAGTGTGCCATGGTGAAAGGACACAGATGTCGCCTAGAGGGGGGGTTTATAGGCGATAAGAACTTCTACAAGATGGCCTTAACAATGGCGGAATAAAACTAGCGTTTTCTTTTCTTAAGCACAAGGCCTAGATATACTAAGGTTCACCTATGTGCACCAACAACTTATGCTAAGCAATCCAAACAACAATGCGATAGCAATATAGATTACTTTAAGCACGATGACTATCACAATGTAAAGTGCATAAGTAAATAGCTCGAGTATAGAGATAACCGAGGCACGCGGGGACGATGATATTTTACCGAGTTCCTCCCAACAAGGGAGTACGTCTTGTTGGAGGGGTGGGTGGTACTAAGACCACCAACGCCACAAAGGCCTCACCCTATTCTCCCGAGCACCCACCACGCAGGCAAGAACCCGTTCCACTATGGGACACTTGAGGGTGGTCACCAAACCCGTACAAGATTGGGGTTATCTCCACAACTTAATTGGAGGGTCCCAATAATTGCCACCAAGGCCTCAATCTTGGGGGAGCTTCACAACTTAATTGAAGACCCTAGGAGCATGCCACAAAGGCCACACAACTGTCTAGGGTTCCAAGAACCCAAGAGGAACAAGCTTCAACGAATATCACCGAACAAATCCTCAGGGGAGAACACAAACCAATGCACCTAATGCAAATGGCAACAACACCACAAAGATCCCCCAAATCTTCGCTCTCAAGTTCCAACAAAGCTACTAAAGCAATTGGGGAACAAGAGAGGAAGAACACAAAAGGGGAACACAAAATGCCCCAAAGATCTAGATCCCAAAGATTCACTCACAAAGAGCTGATTTGGTTTGGTCAAGATGTCCACCTAGATCTCCTCTACCTTCCTCTAAAAAATGGGCGAGAATCATTGGAGGGGAGAGGAGAAATCAAGCCAAGAGATTAAAGTCAAATAAGCAAAGGGCTTGAGAAAATAGAGGAGAAGAATCAACCCTAAAAAATAGAGGAAGAAGGCTATTTAAAGGGGCAAGCCGGATCTACCCGTTGGGGCCAATTTAGCCTGACTAGGCCGGTACTACCGGACCCGAGTCAACCAACGCCATGCAACCAGACAAACGGCAAGGGAACCCAGCGATCGAATGAAGCAAAGGGGATCGGGGGAAGGCTGGCGAGTGGGCGCACGAGCGAGGCCGGCTGCGGGAGAGCGAGGCAGCAATGCGCGCAGGGGAGTGGGCTGCCACGATGAGGCGGCCCAGCAAGCAGAGGCAGGAGCAGCAGCGGCCCGAGCTAGGCTAGGGAGCTGGGCAGGTTGCTGGGCTGACCGGTAGTACCGGCCCGCCCGGGCAGAACTTCCGGTTGGGCCTGGTACTACCGGCCACCACAACTGGACGGGGCAGAGACAGATGGGCGCCGCACAGGGGCATGCGGTAGTATTGGATATCACCAAGTGATAATGTATCAAGTATTATAATAAGAGATACCTCACTCGGTGAGCATCTGGAAAACCTCAAAGATCAAAGTCGCAACAAGATATAAAAGGGAGATCCGACTTTGATGAACAAGAGCTCGTTATGAAGATTACCACAAGTTCTATATCCTCACATGGATAAGACAAAATAACAACCCATTATGATGGTGCAAGTATGCAAAGGTTTGAGCTCTCTCCCAACGATATGATCGAGATACTCACTCAAGAGCCCCTCTTGATAGTATGGCTATCTATCCTAAACCCGATCTCTCAACTACCAACTCAAGACCGACAAAAAGGAAAACCTGTCAAGGATACCTTTGCCTTGAGCATACTTTGACCTTGTCTTCATCGATCCATAATCACCGAGGATGACAAGCATCAAACATGAGATCTTCTAGGGATGGCGCATTTTGAGCTTACACGACACATCTTCTTCATATCTTCCACCTTCGAGCCAACACATACTCCAAGTGATGCCAATGGACAATTCCTACAAGTGCAACTTAATACACACATTAGTCCATAAAGATTGTCATTAATTACCAAAACAACACATGGGGGGCCACATGCTCTTTCACATGGCATGAGCCATGTATGGCCACGGTCAGGAGGGAGAGAAAAAAGGTTAGTTCGTTGGGGTAGCGTAGGTGAGATATATGAACTTGTTTCAATTCAATTCAACAAGCCCAAAATTGTAGGAACCAAACATCAATCTAAAACAAAAGAATTTAATAAGGGAAGGTGAGGGTTATAGGGTGCATGGGCCACGCATTCAAGCATGCATGATGTAGTGGTGAAAACCTCTACACATCCCACTAGCATTTGCATACCTAGACATCTTCAAAACCACTAAAGCTCCCTCTCATGGATTCATTTAGAAAAAGGTATATTTAAAGTAGGAAGACCACTAATAGTGTGTATGATCCACTCAATCTTGAATAAAACCATGAGAAAAAGTTAAAGAGGGATTCTAAATTACATGGCATGCATAGATGGCCATGTATTCTCCCATACTTAGTATTGTGCAAACAATATGTTATCATATATGGAAGCAAGCAGAAATAGAAGTGGATTCATCCCAACACACATGAGCTAGATTTAAATATCAAAAGAAAAGCAATGGCTCATATATGACTAGGGTGGTGGAATTTAGATGATGCCAAATAAAGGTGGTGGAGTTGAAAGAGATATGCCCCCAACTCAACTTGCGCATTAAACAATATATCAAGAACCAAATACAATGTATCAAGAGGCAAATATAATTAATAAGAATACAAATGCATATGAGAGAAGAACCAAATTAAAAGGAGGTTTTATATGATGCTCAAATGCAATGTGGCTTGGTGACATGAGCATGATATAATGATGATGCAATAAATGATATGTAGGAAGTAGAAGTATATAGCCTAGGCAAGTAGCATTGTAATTGTTAGACAATTGGGATGCTACAACTCTCCCCCCACTAAACAAGAATCTCGCCCTAAGATTCCTAGTAAAAAGAAAAAGGCACAAGGAGAGGGAGGTGTTCGGAATGAAGGTGATCCCCGCATTCCCAAGTTGATGAACGACGGAATGGTGTGACCATTACACCTTTCAAAACTTGCTAGACTTGTTGCGAGCCTTGCGTTTTGCTTCTTAGAAACAAAGGACTTGAAGAACCAGGAGAATTTTTGTGAGATGAGAAAGATAGGATGAACATAGCTCTGGTGCTTTCGAGAAACACGATAAAAGCATGGAAACACTTCTTGAAAGAATTATGAAAGACGGTGTATCGAGGAGAAAGAAAAGACACGTCATTAGGATTAAACATCAATAGATGCATGTGAATATGATTGTTTGTTTCACCAAAAGAAAAGATCAACTTTGTAGAAGTTATCAATCACTATGAAAATAGCATTGTTTCTTCCTTTGGATTTAAGAAATGAAGTTTGGAGAAACAATATTGCCTACAAACAATAAATTTCCTTGATATCAATGGAATAAGATTTAGGTTAGGAGTTCTCGGATTATATTATCCTTGTGCCGGTAAGAACCAAAGGATCACGCAATTGAGGTGCGCATATATATCTTCCACGGAAGATGGTGATGCTAGATTATGGTGGAATCCTGAGAAGAAGTTGAATATTGCAGATCTGGGGCTATTGTAAAGATGCCCATTGCTTTCCTTAACCATGAGGTTATTATGATAGATTTTGCGATTGATGGCATCAACCATAACTAGCTTTACCAAGAGGAAAAGAATTGATAAATGAAGTCAGAGATATCCTCCATCCATCTTGTTTGACAATGTTGAACTCCGGTGGCATGAAGAGGAACCGAGAAGATATTGCATTTGTTTCCACTAGATCGTTGAAGATTTTGCTCCGTGTTGAAATATACAAGACCACCATCAAGAGATTGTTGATTATATTCTTTGAGAGAACACTCTGGAAAACAAGGACGGAAGTAAAAGTATCAAGACATAAAGGCCACTTCTAACTTCCGTGGAATGAGTAAAATCGCATTGAGTCACCAATTCAATGTACAAAAGAGAATGATAAGAGTAGTGCTATGGTCATGACTCCATCCGCACTCAAAGAATTACTACGTACATGAATAGGAAAATCGTGCAACCCCACTCTCGAATTTCAGATTGAAGATCTTGATAAGAACTCATGAAGCTCCATAAGAAAACAAAGATGTGATGAAAAAACTTCGTCGGATCCAAGCTCGATAAGGATGATGATGTTGTCATCGTGTTGGAAGTCCCAAGTCATCAGAAAGGATATGAACAAAGATCGCGGAGACACATGAAAGATTCAACAGACAGATTAAGAATAGCAACCCAAAACTTGAATAAAAGAATTATGAAAGATCTGGAAAGTTTTCGTGGCATACGGCGGATTGAGGATAAAAGATAAAGCAACAGGGTTTCCAAAGGTTTCTTGACGAGTTGGAGACCAAAATAACCTCTTATCCTTCTTAAGAAGATCTAAGAGAGATTTAGCAGTCTTAAGGAAAACTTTAGCGAAACAACAAGGATAACTTGCCAAACAGAATTTATGATTCTAGAATTGTACTATTGTCTTTAGCAGAAGGACGTGGCTGAGATAGGCGACTTTGAAAAGTCAGAATTCATACTTTGAGAACTTTGCACACAGGCGATGCTGACGAAGTTGGAGAGAAAAGAAGAAGATGCTTTTCCATGTTCTTGCATTGGACGAATAGATTATCTAGCCCTTCGGATGGTAGAAGGGATGTCGAGTTGTCCACGTAGTTGATCGGATCACCGATTGCAAAGATAAAAAGATCTTGGATAAAGAATCGATGATAACTTGTACATTTAAGCAAATCTATCAAAGATTAAAGGATCAGATTCTCCTGTATCAAAGAGAACCTTTGCGGATATGAAGTTCAAGAAATATGGAGCATGATAATTGGATGATAATCCATCATAGTGCCTGAAGAAATCTACGGATTGCCAAAGATACTTGAATATGATGTTGATATGATCGCAGTACAACTCCATACACAAGATATGACCACAATAATTTGGTGAATTAGATTGATAGCGTTAGCCATATTTCACTCATGGTAAGTGTCGTATACCTATACAAAACTAAATTACAATCACAAGCATTGGATCAACACGAGCTATGTATTTGGCCAAACGAATTGAAGATGAAGTAAAACTTCAAATTTAAGCATCGGTAGCAGAAGATTGAGTTAGCATGGACATGCCAACAAAAGAAGATGAATAGTGTATCGCACACAACTAAAAAGAGTGTGGAAACACAAATGTATCAAAGAAAAACAAATCCCGCATTTTTTGGTATTAAAATACCAACTAGATGCACAAAACCACTTAACAAATAGAGATTAGTAACTCCACATTCTATGAAAGCATACCAAAAGGAATAAGACTCTTAACAAGATCGCGTTGGTTAACAAAGAGTCAGATAGATCGTGTCGGTTTACACATAAGCCTGTCGGTATGAAATGTACCAGCAGTTGATAACCAAAGGCAGATTGTGAAGCGTGGTTGGATGCAACAGATCAACAAAGGATTAACACATCCTATGGTACTACAAATACCCCAAACACGTGAATTCTAGTTTGAATTTTTAGAAGAGAATAGACAAACATTACACTTCCTTACCAAAATAGGGTGTGGGTGATACGTTGTAAACGTATCTATAATTTTAATGTTCCATGCTTGTTTTATATCTACTTTCTTATGTTTTGTCCATACTTTGGAGTATTTTTACACATTTTCTAGAACTAACATATTAACAAGATGCCATAGTGCTAGTTGCCTGTTTTCTGCTGTTTTTGGTTTGAGAAAAGCTAGTAAGGAAATATTCTCGGGATTGGACCAGACAAAAGCCAAAGTCAACATTTTAACCAAAGCAACACAGAGTCCAGAGGGGTGATGAAGAGGGGAACCAGGGTGGCCACACCCTCCGGTGGCGCAGACAGCCCTAGGCGCGCCGCCACCTGGTGTGGGCCCCCTAGAAATCCGCCGACCTTGCCCCTTCGCCTATAAAATTCTCCCAGGACGAAAACCCTAAGCACCCGATCAAAATTCCATGAAACAGTCTGTAGCCGCCGCCATCTCCATCCCTAGATCGGGAGGGATCTGAAGCTCTTCCCGGCACCCTGCCAGAGGGGAGAGATCACCCTGGAGGCCTTCTTCATCACCATGACTGCCTCCGGTGTGATGCGTGAGTAGTTCATCCCTGGACTACGGGTCCATGTAGTATCTAGATGGTTGGTTCTCCTCCTTTGTGCTACCATGTTTAGATCTTGTAAGCTCCGTTCATGATCAAGATCATCTATTTGTAATCCTACATGTTGTGTTTGCGGGGATCCGATGGATATTGAGATGCTATGTCAGATTGATTATTGATTCTACCATGTCTATGTTATTTGTGATCTTGCATGCTTTCCGTTGTTAGTAGCTATCTTGGCCAAGTAGATGCTAGCAACTCCAAGAGGGAGTATTTATGCTCGATAGTGGGTTCATGCCTCTAGGAATCTGGGGAAGTGACAGAAATCTCTAAGGTACTAGATGTGTTGTTGCTACTAGGGAGAAAACAGCAATCCTTTGTTCATGGAACAATCGTATTGTTTACTTTACACACTTTGCTTAATGCAATTATCTGTTGCTTGCAACTTAATACTGGAGGGGGTTCGGATGATAACCTGAAGGTGGATTATTAGTCCTAGATGCAGTTGGATTATGGTATATGTATAATGTTGTAAGTCCCAATCAAATCTCGTAGGAGTCAAGATGATTAGTATATGCATGTATGCTTTCTCGATGTCTGTCAATTGCCCCGCTGTAATTTGTTCACCCAACATGTCATCTATCTTAAGGAGAATCACCTCTAGTCAACTATGGACCCCTGTCCATTCTTTTACCATCAACCTACAAGCTATTTACTGTTTTTCTGTTTACTTTGTGCAAGCAATTACTATCTTCCACACAATACGTTTAATCTTTTGTTTTCAGCAAAACCGGTGAGATTGACAACCTCACTGTAAGTTCGGGCGAAGTTATGTGGTTGTGTTGTGTAGGATTCCAAGTTGGAAACAACACCCTGGAGGTGTTTCCTTGCTCCTACTAGTTTGATGACCTTGGTTTCATAACTGAGGGAAAACTTGCTGCTGTGCTCATCATACCTTCCTCATGGGGTTCCCCAATGAGCTCGATACATTTTTGAGCCATCAAGCACTTTTTCTGGCGCTGTTGCCAGGGAGTCAAGGACATCTTCACAAGGGGAGTCCCTCATAACCAATCTCTTTCCTTTTTTTTGTTTTTCTTAGTTTATTTCCGCTTTGTTTACTTGTTTCTTTTATCAAAAACACAAAAAAATTAGTTATACTAGTTTGTTTTCTTTATCAAAAACACAAATTTTTTAGTTCTTTCTATAGTTGTTACCTCGTTCTTAGCTCACCATGTTGACCCCTAAGTTCACCCTAAAAGACCTTTCAATAGGTAGTGGCTCTATAATTGGGAAATATAATATTGAAGAATTCTTTAATCATGTTAGCAAGCATGAGGATATTGAGGATAGATCCCTAGCAGAACTTGCTCCAAATTATGAAATTGCCACAGCTTCTTTAGTTCACATGTTGGAAGCTAGGTTTGTTAACCTTAACCCCATAATGCAAGTAATGTTTCTTAAACTTAAAGATTTTGAGGACCCTGAAAAGAGAGATTTTATTCTGGAAACTTTGCTTAAAGAATTCTATGATGTTGTTAAGGAAGCCAGAAAAGTATTTGATCATTTTAGTATGCTAGGCTCATGTGTAGATGTTATTGGTACACGAGAAAAGATGGATAAAACCAAACCTAAAAATGGAGAGGAAATTAAAATACCGATACCTTTTAATCTTGTAGGAATGCATGAAGCCTTAGAAAAGAATTTCGATTGGATTGTTCCCGAAAACCCGTTTGATGAAAATAGTGAACCCAAGAGTAGTGAGAGAGGATCCTCCAGGACTTATTTGGATGAGATACCTTGCCTTGTTGAAGATATTTCTGGTATTGATCTTAATGCTTCTTCATTTGAGAATACTTGATTCTTTTCTTGCTTCTTATGCCTAGCTCAAAGGCGTTAAAGAAAAGCACTTATTGGGAGATAAACCAAATTTCTTTAGGAATCTTTTTGTTGAGTCTTGGAAGTTATTGCTTCAGTAATAACCTCTCCTTATCATTTTTGTGTGGTTTTTGTGCCAAGAGTAACCTCTAATGAGAGAGAAGTAAAATTTGGGAAAGTTGTTGTCCCGAAATAGATTTTTGTGCTTTGCTGTAAAAATTCGTGAAAAAACTCTGTATGTCGGTTTGAGCTGTAATTTTTTTTGCTTCTGCCCCAGGTTGTTATCCAACTTTTGTTAGATCAACACTTTTAGATTTGAGCAACAGAAGGTCTTCGAAAAAATTGGTTTTTACATGCTGGTCTGTTTTGACATATTTCTGCCATTATTTGCATTTGCCTCTTAATCTCTTTCTCTTTGAGTTCTCTTTGATCATTTGAACTTTTTAAAGGAAGTTCTACAGTAGCTTGTGTTTTAATGGAAGTTTTACTTATGTTGAAACTAAACCAAAAGACTTATTATCTTGAGTACACTAATGTTGCTAATGAAGATTGTACGAAGTTTTGTATGAAGGAAATTTTAAAGTGTAGGGAAGAGTAATGTGATAAGATGAAGTATGGACAAAAGCTCAAGCTTGGGGATGCCACCCGTGTCACCCCAAGAAATATTCAAGAAGTACAAGCGTCGAAGCTTGGGGATGCCCAAGGCATCCCCTTCTTCATCAATAAAAATCCCAGGTTTCTTCCAAACGCTTCATTTTTATTGTTTCATGCACAATTGTGTTGTGTTTGGAGCGTCTTTGTTTTTGTTTTTAGTTTTCGTTTGCTTGGCTTGCCTAAATAAGTTGGTTGGACCCCCGCATTCATACATAGTTTCAAATAGGTTGATTTGGATTGGAAAAGAGTAGGAAAGTTCATGCTTATAAGTGGTATAAAAGGAGCTTGTTTTTTACTCTGGCCTAGGCTTTGTCAAGTCATGCTTGATATTGTTTTGACTCTATGCTTAGTGATTATTGTTGTAGAATGACTTGATACAAACATTTGAGATTGCTTAATGTGCCTTGAAAGAATCATGCGTTGTTTTAGCATATAAAAGCATAATATTGTGGTATTCTCCTTTAATGCTTTATTTGGGTTGACTTGGCGCATGCTCACACCATGTTAAGACTATACCAAGTCACCATAGCCTCTAAGATCATTTAGTTTTCGACTTGTAATATCACTTTATGCTTTAATTAATAATGTTTGTCGCTTTGCATGATTATGGCCATTATTGCTCTCTTAGTTGGTCGCTCCCAGTCTTTTGCTAGCCTCCATACCAAGTATGAGTTCCACTCATGCATCCAACTCCAAATAAAACCAAGTTATTCCAAAGAGTCCACCGTACCTACCTATTAGCATTTTCTATTCCAAGTATATTCATGTTTTTATCTACCTTCCGAATTAAACTTGTTATGTGAAAATTAGTGATTATAGCTCTCACGAACTTGATGGCACACTTTACTTTTCTTGCACTTAATAAACTTGAACCATTGTGCCCATCTATGTTGCGTATATGCTTACATTTTGTAAGTTGTGAATTGGCAGAACCATGCTATCATGGGGAACGCTTTCAACATTGCACTTTATTTAGTTGATATCATGTTCTTTTGCTAATGGATCCCGGAGGTGTGAAATGAAAGAAGAGCTTGTAAGGCTCATGGAGTTCATATATGTGTTAGAGCAACGCCTGAGCAGCTGGTCTAATCCATGCCTAATCATGGTGGAAACCTGCAGCGTAACCATAGTGAGCAATCTATGAAGCATCCTCTATAAAAAAAACCTATGCAAATAGGAAAGAAAAAAAAGAGAGAAAAAAAGAAAAAAAAGAGCCTATGGAAATAGGAAATAAAAGGATTGCGGAGATGCTCACTGTCTGTTTGCCTTGTCATTTTGATATGGGGATTATTCCGTATCATCGGGCAAGGGGTACCCCGTTGGCAGTTCTCTATGACACACATGTACTTACAATGACAAGAACTTACCTGTGACTAAACTTGAGTAGCATGAGGACCAGTACTCGTAAGTAAGGGGCATGAGATTTTCAGCTTATAACTTGTCAAGCATATCCTCATATATGTTCACTTCAACCTTAATCACCTAAAGATTCTTATGATAGGGGCAATGAGAGCTAAAAGCTAATAAGTAACATAATTTTTTGAAGCTCTTTATGAGACTTGAATCCCTGCTTCCTTCTATGAAGGGCCTTTCTTTTACTTTTTATGTTGAGTCTCCATCTTCTATGTTTACGCACCTATTGAGAGAGCATAGTGGCCATTCTTAGTTTAATGTGCATTGTCCCAAGACTTCTTGATTGATTCATAAGTTTGATATTTGTATCTAGTCACCCTTATGAACTTTGAAGGTGTCCTATGCATTTATGTTTTGCTACACCATGAGGGACAAGCTGAATACCATTCTCATTATGTTTTCTATATGTGAAACAAACAAACGTCTTTCAAAGCATTGTTATTCATGAATCTTTTGTTTGTACCTTTTTATGTTATAACGTAGTTGCTATGTCTTATTGTTAGAACTATATCTTCATGCTATGTTAAAGTACTATGATCCTAGCTATAAATGTTTTACAAATACTTTGATCAAGATTATGATGGTGCATGTCACCTAAAAAATTATTCTTTTTTATCACTTACCTACTCGAGGACGAGCAGGAGTTAAGATTCGGGATGTTGATACGTTGTAAAGTATCTATAATTTTTGATGTTCCATTCTTGTTTTATATCTACTTTCTTATGTTTTGTCCACACTTTGGAGTATTTTTACACATTTTCTGGAACTAACCTATTAACAAGATGCCATAGTGCCAGTTGCCTGTTTTCTACTGTTTTTGGTTTCAGAAAAGCTATTAAGGAAATATTCTCAGAATTGGACCAGACAAAACTCAAAGTCAATATTTTACCCGAAGCAACACGGAGTCCGGAGGGGAGACGAACAGGGGAACCAGGGCGGCCACACCCTAGGGTGGCGCGGCCAGCCCTAGGCGCATTGCCACCTGGTGTGGGTCCCCTGACACTCCACCGACCTTGCCTCTTCGCCTATAAAAGTCTCCCGGGACGAAAACTCTAAGTACCCGATAAAAATTCCATGGAAGAGTCTATAGTCGCCGCCATCTCCATCCCTAGATCGGGAGGGATCTGAAGCTCTTCCCGGCACCCAGCCGGAGGGGAGAGATCACCTTGGAGGCCTTCTTCATCACCATGACTGCCTCCGGTGTGATGCGTGAGTAGTTCATCCCTGGACTACGGGTCCATGTACTAGCTAGATGGTTGGTTCTCCTCCTTTGTGCTACCATGTTTAGATCTTGTGAGCTCCGTTCATGATCAAGATCATCTATTTGTAATCCTACATGTTGTGTTTGCGGGGATCCGATGGATATTGAGATGCTATTTCAGATTGATTATTGACTCTATCATGTCTATGTTATTTGTGATCTTGCATGCTTTGCGTTGTTAGTAGCTATCTTGGCCAAGTAGATGCTAGCAACTCCAAGAGGGAGCATTTATGCTCGATAGTGGGTTCATGCCTCTAGGAATCTGAGGAAGTGGCAGAAATCTCTAAGGTACTAGATGTGTTGTTGCTACTAGGGAGAAAACATCAATCCTTTGTTCATGTAACAATCATATTGTTTACTTTACACACTTTGCTTAATGCGATTATCTGTTGCTTGCAACTTAATACTGGAGGGGGTTCGGATGATAACCTGAAGGTGGATTATTAGTCATAGATGTAGTTGGATTACGGTCTATCTATAATGTTATAATGCCCAATCAAATCTCGTAGGAGTCAATATGATTAGTATATGCATGTATGCTTTCTCGGTGTCTGTCAATTGCCCCTCTGTAATTTGTTCACCCAACATGTCATCTATCTTAAGGAGAATCACCTCTAGTGAACTATGGACCCTTGTCCGTTCTTTTACCATCAATCTACAAGCTATTTACTATTTTTCTGTTTACTTTCTGCAAGCAATTACTATTTTCCACACAATACGTTTAATCCTTTGGTTTCAGCAAAACCAGTGAGATTGACAACCTCACTGTAAGTTGGGGGCAAAGTTCTGTGGTTGTGTTGTGCAGGATTCCAAGTTGGAAACACCACCTTGGAGGTGTTTCCTTGCTCCTACTGGTTCGATAACCTTGGTTTCATAACTGAGGGAAACTTGATGCTGTGCTTATCATACCTTCCTCTTGGGGTTCCCCAACGAGCTCGATACATTTTTGAGCCATTAGTGGGTGGGTAAGAAGAAAAATGGAAACAGTCCTACTCTCACGTTTAGTTTTTCCCTAGTGTATATCTATCAAAAATATTTTCTAGACTGACAATGACCACCTTGGTTAAGACCCTAAAGCGTGGAATGGCTCTGATACCAATTGTAATATCTCGGACCCTATGCTCTAAGCAACAAGCCAGGATGAACCCAAAGTGCATAAGGTGTCGTACCACGGAGGCCCAAGGGACACCCACATGTAGGCCCGGTCTAAGCGGAGCAGGGCACGGTACCGGCAAACCACCCTATCCACTTTGCAAGAACATCATATCAAGTGCGAGTGGCATAGTCGACAGGTATGCAAACAAAACGAACACAAGTGTGTATGTGCGCGACATACAATAGTACATGAGAGGTAAACCATTTAAAAGCAATAGAAATATTCAATGCCATACGACAAGATCCAAATATCCTGGATAGAGATAATAGTTTCGGATACATCCTCATACATCACACATGAGAGTATGAAGTGGAAGCGGAAAACAAGATCTGAGTACGGACAAGAAGCAAATTAGCATAACATGCTCTGGAAATAAGCACATCCCACCCATAGATCTCACGGATCTCCATCCCTGGAACCTCTACACAAGAGGGTCGTTGCCTCCGTCATCATCCTCATTTACGTAGTACCCTTCATATGGTTGTACCTGACAACCTAATCAATAATTTGTGTGAGACCCTAGGGGTACTCAGCAAGTCTTTATGCATCTAATGGGAACAACCTGGGGGTGACACAATTATAGTGAAGGATAATATCTAAACAGTTCTATAGAGACAATCTACAACATCCGCCCAACCATAGATGGACGGATGCTCGTTAATTAGAAACAAAAGTTATATAGGTACCATAAATAAACATCGCTCACCCTCCTTTTCTCTTACTGACGAAAAGGCGGAAGAACATTCCATCTGTTGTCAATTTTATTAACCATTCCATAAGTGTTGCACTATTTACTAGTCACGTTTTAGTAAAATTAAACATGGTACTTTAGTTATAGTTATCTATGATCAATAAACCATACTCCAAGTCGTCCATAACCACGGGCACGACTTTTGGAAAGATTTACCCTGCAGGGGTGCACAAATAGCAACACACGCACGATCAACCTCGGGAAGAACCAAATCAAAAGCAATGAGTCCTCACGACATTGCATTCATAGGATTCAAAAATTATTTCAGGGGGCCACCCCACTAAGCTACCAACTACAAAGTCGACCGGCTCTGCGATGGACCCAGGGTGTGTGGTGACGGTTGTAAATGACTAGGAACCCGAAAGTGTGACTAGGCTTGTCGATACAGTGGAAACGTAGCATGAGTCCTAAACAGTACATGCGCTCCATGCGCAATAGTAAATAAAGCAGTAAACATGGCATAAGTACATGATAGTAATAAAGCCCCAAACTAGTTTGTGACCCCAAGAAATAAGACGTGAATCAAGCTCAGGCGAAGAGATCCATAGGGTCTCCAAAATGTGGATAGTGCGATAGTCAAGGAACATGTATCAAGTACTCGGGTCCTACGGGACACAAGTGAGCGTGGAAGAACCAAATAACAGTTATTGCCCACTGGTGCCTCTTTCTTTAGTTATGCCATTACTACTCAGTTTAAGTTGCTTAGGTTCCTCATTATCCAAAGACTCGCACAAACCCTACACATGCAATTGTACAGCTTGCATGGCTCAAACAACTCCTGTACTAATGGCCCATAGGATTGAGGTACAAGTTTCGGTGAGGTTTAAAAGTAAAGGTTGTGCAGTACTTGTGATTTCAATTTAATGCAACTGTGACTCAATGATGCAAGAATAAGATAGAAACATAGGTTCCACATGTACGCAAGCATGGGAGTTGCTTGCCTGTCTGGTCAACAGTAGTTTAACCGGGATCCGAGTAGTACTCTTGGTTCTCTTGATAGTTCCCTTGCTCGGCGTCTGTCCGGAATAAAAGCCAAACACACAAAGGTTATAATAAATAAAGTGCGTAATCATATGAATATATGCGACAAACAAACAAGGGATGCCATGATGGAATGTAGCACAATTTCATGGTATAATGTAGCATGGCATGGGTGAGGTGTGAGAACAATAATAAAGCACGTCAATTAATTATTTAGACATGTCTTGCTCCCATAAACATTGCTGCATTCATTATATTTACATGATGCATGCTTCAATTCATATCATGGAATGCATAGTTAGAACAGGCTCATCGCGCTGATCGATTTAGGCAGATCATTACCGAATTTGGAATTACGGAATTAAAGTTATGAATTATTAAATAAATAGGAATTTAATAGCATTTAAATTATTTCGAAATTTTAAATTGCTCAAATAATATTTTGAATAGCATATTCATAATCCTCATA
The DNA here is from genome assembly GCA_023614405.1 of Avena insularis. Lineage (NCBI taxonomy): Eukaryota > Viridiplantae > Streptophyta > Magnoliopsida > Poales > Poaceae > Avena > Avena insularis. The sequence goes on from CM042694.1 coordinate 290,391,996, forward strand.
TTTTTCTGATTCATAAACATATATTATTTGTATTATTTGAATTTATTAATTTAAAACAATTATTAAATCAAATTAATTCAAATTAGGGTCAAAGTCAAAGGTTTGACTATTTTAAATCAATTCTAAAAATATTTGAATTAAGATTTGAATTAACATTCAAAAACAAAACATATTTCATAGAGTTTGAATTCAAATTCAAAAGTATTTAAAAGTTATGATTTAATTTGATATATGTTTATTTCTGGTTTTATTTTTGAATTTATAAAAATGCAGAAACTTTTCTCACTCAGGCTTTCCTAGTCACAAACACGACTTCAGTCTTTGGAGGAGAAAGCTGCATACAGAGTTTTCTCACTCAGTGCGCTTTCACCAGAGTCACTGTTAGGTGGGGTCAAAGGGACCGCCAGGCCACACGCACATGCATGAACGAGACACAGACATGTGGGCGAGCCAGGGGCGTGCTTGGAATTTCCAGGAAGCCCGGGTTTCTTTTCATAAAATGACCAGGCGGCTAACACAGAGTGGCTGACAGGTGGGGCTACGAGGGGACTACGGTTGCTATCCAGGAATTGCAGGGGCCTTGAGGTGACCCAGCATACCACTGTATGATGTAGTACACTATAGTCGTTGACATAACACCAATGAAACACCGTTCACTAGTATTACATCCCTCAGAGTGATACAACAGAAACACAGCAGGTCCAAGACATGTCTATATATTACAACTTGACTCTTTACAAATGATCCAGAGAACACTCTAGGTTAAAGAGAGAGAGAATGAAACTTCTTACAAAGAAGAATCAGAAATAATAACTCAGAACTATCTGCCTAAAATACTAGCATCTAAACTATCTAGCTTGCAATTGCTACTACTGCAATGCTCTACAGAAGTAGGATTTATGGCTAGAGTATCTACTCCTATCTAATCAGGAACTTCGTCTTCACATCAGCTAATGCAGATGTTGACTTTATTGATTTTATTGAAGAACTTGAGTTGTCGATGATGGTTTCTTGAGCATAAGTTGGTGTTGACACTTCTTCAGTGGCTTAGAACCTATCAAGGGTTAAGAAGGTACGGGTGAGTACGAGCGTACTCAGCAAGTTCACTAAAAAGGAGTGTTTGATGCAGTATCTACAGCCATAGACCATAGGTCGTAGGCAATGTAGGTTTACATAAACATTTCTTCAAAGGTTGCTTTTATTCTGAAAACTATGTCCGACAGCATTCACAGGTTGACCAGAACTTTCATGGAGTTCCTTTCCTGCCACGTTCATAGATCCTTCCCGGAACAGGGAATAACATGTCACAGTTCTTACACTCTACAGAGGTGCATTACTTTACCCATAAGAGACCTTAGCCTTGTTGCACATCCAAGTCACGAGCATGTCCATACTTCCTTGGTATGGGGCCCAGTCTAAGATCCAAGCCAATCACTGCCCTCTCCGTGACCCCGCATGAGGACATGACCTCCCCAAGCAGATATACCTATGTTAACCCCCATATAGGTAATATAACCCTGACAGCCCCTTGGAGACTCCAGTGAGAAGATCATATCCCTGGAAACCCACATATAGGTAGATATACCTCCGACATCCCCTCACAGAAAGTCTAGACACCAATATCATGGGGAACTAGGAGTCCCACCCATCTGCTGAGTCCCTGCAAGGAAGCTACAGTCTCACGATAAGGTCATCCGTCCATGCGAAAGGGAGAAGATACATCTGACTTTCCTGTCCCATTCCAAGTCTTATGGTTAACACGTAATATACGACGCTATAATCATTGGTGACATTGGTTGTTTAGTCATAGATATTATGTTCCTTTACCACTGGAACTATATCAATATATTATTACCATTTGGTAAATAATCCATAATCAGATTATTATGAAAATAGTGTTTTCTGTCCCTTTTGAAATGCAGATGATGACAACATTCAAGTTACAAGAATTTGATAGAAAATAATCAAAGGACATGAGCAAGTGTGAACTTGCCTTTTGTGATTGCAAGATTATACACTCACGGTCTTCAAGACACTCGAAGATCCAAAATCTGGAAATAGCATCATTGGTCCGGTAAGGACAAATGTTTAAAGAAGCAAGATGCAATTATGCATAAGTAATGTAATGCAGTTTGATAAATGTGAATCCCCAGAATAATCGTATCTGATCTAGGGTTTGGAGTTTATGATGAGTTCCTTGGAATGTGTTGCACTTTTATATCAGCTTCACACATGTGCTTCTTGTTAAGGCTTGTGAGAGTGTGTGAAACTATATGTAAGTACAACAAGTAGCATGCAATACTAAATTACTCAAATGGGGTCTGGTATCTAAAAGATTTCTTTAAAAATTAGAGCTTTTATAGAAATGCTTAAGGATTACTTTTAATGTTTCTTAAAAGAATAACTTTTGAGGAAAAGATTTCTTTACAAAGTAAAAGTAGTTAACACTTTAAGATTTTCTTACTAGTTATGAATATTAAAGAAGAAAACAATTACCAAATTTGAATAGCTATTCCATTGGAGTGGATACTTAGATATTTTGAATATGTATTATATTATATGTGGCTCACTTCTTAATGTTTTATAGTAAGCTAGAGTAAAAGTATTATTGCATTTATAGAACTGGTGTCTTTATAATTTTATAAGTGAATAGAGTCACTTACCTATTTTAGAAGTAATGCTTATATTTTATAGATATGGAAAAGGCATTACTTTAATTACTTAAAAACTTGGTTTAGATCTTTAGGTAGATTCCTGAACTTGTAAAAGAATTTGTAGTTAATATCTTGATGATCTTATAATGGGTAAAACTAAGATTCACTTAATTTTTAAATGGTAGCTTTAGCTAATATTTATGAAAATGGTTGGACCTATTTTTACTTCACTTGAACATAAGTTGAATTTGTTATTTCCTTTTTTAGACTTTAAACAAATAATGCCAAAGGCAAAGTAAAGATTTATGTATTTTTTAATGAATTAAAATAAAAGAAAAGGATTCAAATAAGATTTATTATACTTTTACCTTTTATTTTACTTCAATTATGAAATATGATATCTTTAAAGCATAGATTTTATTTTTGTGATCATCTTGGTATATTATAAATATTTTTATGATTTATAAATAATAAGATATGATTTTTATAAGTTTTAGTACTTTATAAAGACTTAATAAATAATAATATTTAGTTAAGTGACACAAAAAGATATGAAACAAGTTTATAAATGTGTATTTTGTTTATTCTAAGAATTTTGATATATTATACTTATTTTTATGAATTTTAAGTAATAAAATATACATTTTACAAGATTAATCCTTAATAGGTTTTTGATTAATAATAATAATTATCTTATTTAAGTTGGAAAATAAAATATGTTAATAGGTTTAGATTATAGAATTTATTTTTCTAAACATTTTGATATATAATATATATTTTTCTGAATTATAAAACAAAAGATATGGAATTAACAAAATTTAATCATTTTCTGAAATTCTAAAAGAAAATAGCTAACTATTATACTTCATCACTGCCGACGTCAGCCTCTCTCTAAGTCTTTTTACACCGAACCCTAATCTACCCTAGGTCACTGACCGGTGGGATCGATGCCACATTATTTCCAAAAACTTTAAAATAATAAATAAAATGCTATTATTACATCAGTATGATGTCATGCTGACATCACCTGGGAATGATCCTCCCACGTCATGGATCGATCTATCGATCGGCTGCGCACGAGCAAACGGGAGTGGGCGCGTTGGACATAGGAGCACGAGGCGAATCAGACTATTGTCGCACCGCCAGTAAATGGTGACCGGAGTTTCTCCGGTGACGACCAACTATGGCGGCGCGGTCGGGCTCACGTGGACAGGGCGATTAAGCGAGCAATTGACCGAGAGGGAAGGTGCTAGAGCACCATTAGCTCACCAGGATGCCGACGGTGTGGTCAGGGAGGGGAGGTGGAGTAAGGTGATGCCGGAATCGATGATAATAGCGGTGACGTCCTACGAGATGCGGGGCTTGATTCCAGGCAGGGATGGCCTTCCCAGCCTATGCGGCTTCTCGAGGATGACAAGCGGGATGTTGTGCGTCTCCCAGACAAAACGGCAGAGCGAGGCAAGGTCAGGGACGAAGAGAGCATCGACACCTGCTAGCTAGGGTTTCGGTGAGCGCTGCACGCGAATGACACAGAGCGAGAGAGAAGGAGAAATGGGGATGGGGAGATAGAGGAGGATAAGGGCGACGTCGTGGTGGTCTTATCCTTGCAGGGTGACCTAGGTGGCGGCGGGAATTGTGGTGGCGATGACGAATGACATCGACGTGCCGACGCAGCTGCTTGCCTCTCGGAGGAAGACAATGACGAAGGGGTACCTGGGCCTAGGTCAGTGTTGGGCCGACGTGGAGTGAGCGGGCAGCGTCGGCTGGCGCATGCGGGCGGTAGTTAGCATGCACGGTTACTGGGCTGTGGGCTCAAGCTGTTGCGCTGCTTTTTTCCTTTTCTTTATTCATTTTCTATTTGCTGTTTTTCTCTTTTCCTTTTTCAATTTGAATTTCTTCAAGGATTTAAATATCCAAAAATTTGTGGCATATTCATAATGGTTTGGAGATTCATTCTATTAAATCCTCTTTTAGTTTTTTTATATTTTTGAAATTCATGAGTATATGAAAGGTTCTTTTAAAGAAAAGTTATTAATAGGAATTAGGGTTTTAGGTTGTTTTGGTTTACCATATATAAACCTTATAAAATGATTTTCTTTACACCATAAAAATGTTGGGTCCGCAGCATAGAAAACAAAAAAATTCCTACGATGAGAACTACACGCCAAGATCTATCTACTAGGTACAAAGCAACGGGTGGACATACATCCAACGATAACTTACCCTCGAAGACAACGAGTTTTGTTAACGAGTAGGAACTCGTGGTTGATGTAGTCGTACACTTGCCGATCTCAAGATCGAGTGGAAGTCCGAGCGCCACAACTCAGCAGCGCATCCGTACTCGCACACATGTTCAAGCCACTAGACAACCTCCACCTCCTCGCTCCAGCGATCCAGCGGAAGCAGCAACTCCTTCCATACGAAATGCCACCGGGAACATGTATCTCGCTAATCCGAGACCATGGGGGAATAATTCTAGAAGGGGAGAGAAATCCTTCACAAGGAGGTGTGAGAAAGAAGGAGGAAGAGGGTGGCCTTTTATAGGAGGAGGGGGTACTCCCTCTCTCCATGGCCGGCGCATGGGGGGTGACCCCTCACCTCCCCCATTCATGTGGTGGTAACCCATCCACATTAAAATGCCTCTTCGCATTCCCCTATAAAGTCCCTACTTTAAATGCATTAAAATTCTCCAAGTTTAATGCTCTCTCATTTAATAAAACTCTTTTATTAAATTTATTCAGAATTTTGTTAATTACTTTAATCAACAAATATTCACATATAGCCCCTTGCAATATTTCAATATCACGTGCAGAACCACTTTCTGCAATTTCACCCGAAACAATTTCCGGTTTCTATCGAAACAATTCCTGCGCTTTGCAATTCTTTCGTTTGAAACATATGTGCTCCAAAATGGTGTCCGGTAACTCTTAAGTGTGTCACCCTACGGTTCGCGAATAATGCAGACATGATTGAGACTCCTCTCAGATCAATAGTCAGAAGCGGGACACGAGATCCATCGACTCCTACATATTCAACGATGACTTCTGTGATCGTGAAAACCTTTAACGCTTGTAACTAAATCCCTTTGTCTCTTGATATAATACATGTCCGAGATTCGATCATCGGTATCCAAATACCTAGTTTGATCTTGTTACCGACATGCACTCTTTTCTCGTTCCCGCGATATAACATTCTAGTGATCACATCAATTGCTTGCAAGCTATCTCAATGTGATATCACCAAGAGGGCCTAGACTATATCTATCCGTCATCGGGATTGACAAATTCCACTCTTGATCCATGAGCCTCAACATAACACTTTCGCAGTACTGAACCCATCTTTATAGTCACCCTGTTACAATGTGACGTTTGATGTTACCAAGATACTCTTCAGGTGTTAGCAATTAACATGATCTCATGGTCTAAGGATAAAGATTACTTCGTATGATGTTATAGCAATATAAACATAATGACTTGATCGTAATGCTATACTTCGGATGAATGTTCATCACATCATTCCACCAATGGTGTGACCTTGTTATTAACAACATCCAATGTCCATGATCAGGAAACCTTGATCATCTTGTTAATCAACAAGCTAGTCTATAAGAGAGGCATAACTAGGAACCCTTTTTGTTTATTAAACACACATGTATTGATGTTTCCGATCAATAAAATTCTAGCATGCAAAATAAACATCTATCATATATAAGGAATACATAATAACAACTTTATTATTGCCTCTCAGGCCATATTTCCTTCAGTCTCCCACTTGCACTAGAGACAATAATCTAGTTCACATAGTGATAAATCTAACACCCATGGAGTTCTGGTGTTGATCATGTTTTTCCCTAGGGAGAGCTTTAGTCAACGGATCTGCTACATTTAGGTCCGTGTGTACTTTACAAATCTTTATATCTCCATCCTTGACATGCTCGCGGATGGAGTGAAACCGGCGCTTAATATGCTTGGAATTCTTGTGAGACCTCGGTTCCTTTGCATTGGCTATGGATCCATTGTTGTCAAAATAGATCACCATCGGGTCCAATGCACTAGGAACCACACCTAGTTCCGTAATGAACTCTTTCATCCAAACCGCTTCTTGCGCTGCTTCTGAAGCAGCAACATATTCCGCCTCCGTCGTTGATCCAGCCACCAGAGGTTGTTTGGAACTCCTCCAACTAACTGCTGCTCCATTCAAGAGAAATACGTATCCGGATTGAGACTTAGAGTCATCCGGATCGGTGTCAAAGCTAGCATCAACATAACACTTAGCGACTAGCTCTTCTTCACCTCCGTATATAAGAAACATATCCCTAGTTCTTCTCAAGTACTTGAGGATGTTCTTGACCGCTATCCAGTGTTCCGAACCTGGATTGGATTGGTACCTACTAGTCAAACTAATAGCATTTGCCACATCCGGTCTTGTACATAGCATGGCATACATTATAGAGCCTATGGCCAAGGCATAGGGGATCTTATCCATCATCTCTCTTTCTTCCGCCGTAGCCGGACTTTGAGTCTTACTCAATGTCTTGCCTTGCAACATAGGTAAGAACCCCTTCTTACTTTCGTCCATATTAAACTTCTTTAATATCTTATCAAGGTATGTACTCTGCGATAGCCTAATTAGGCGCCTTGATCTATCTCTATAGATTTTAATGCCTAATATATATGACGCTTCACCAATGTATTTCATCGAAAATTTGCTGTTTAGATAACTTTTAACACTGTTTAAAAGATCTATATCATTTCCAATCAATAATATGTCATCCACATATAATATCAGAAATGCCACATTGCTCCCACTCACTTTCTTGTAAATACAAGCCTCTCCATAAGTTTGGCCAAATCCAAACTCTTTGATCACCTCATCAAAGCGGAGATTCCAACTCCGGGATGCTTGCTTCAGTCCATAGATGGATCACTGAAGTTTGGATACCTTATTAGCATCCTTAGGATCGACAAAACCCTTAGCTTGTATCATATATAACTCTTCTTCAATATTACCATTGAGGAATGCAGTTTTGACATCCATCTGCCATATTTCATAATCAAAATATGCAGCAATTGCTAACATAATCCTAACCGACTTAAGCAGCGCTATGGGAGAGAATGTCTCATCATAGTCAACTCCTTGAATTTTTCGAAACCCCTTTGCGACAAGTCGAGCCTTATAGATGGTCACATTACCATCAACATCAGTTTTTCTTTTGAAAATCCATTTATCCTCAATGGCCTTTCGATCGTGAGGTAAGTCCACCAAGGTCCAAACTTGGTTCTCGTACATTGATTCCATCTCGGATTTCATGGCTTCTAGCCATTTGTTGGAATCCGGGCTCATCATCGCTTCTTCATATGTCGCAGGGTCATCCATTTCATCAACCATTAAATTCACAAGAGCATTGCCGTACAGTTCAGGAGCTGCACGTGTCCTGCTTAACCTGCGAGGTTTGGTAGTGTCCTCTTTCGGAGTTTCATGATCAATATCATTAGCTCTCTCTTCATTAGGTGAAGTCAACTCCGAAACAACTTCCGGTGCTGCGCTACTCGCCATTTCATGAAGAGAAGGTTCAATAACCTCTTCGAGTTCTACCTTCCGACTACTCACACCTTTCGCGATAAACTCCTTCTCAAGAAAGGATCCATTCTTGGCAACAAAAACCTTGCCCTCGGATATGTGATAGAAGTTATACCCAATTGTTTCCTTAGGGTATCCTATGAAGACGCATTTTTCCGCTTTGGGTTCGAGTTTATCTGGCTGAAGTTTCTTCACATAAACATCGCATCCCCAAACTTTAAGAAATGACAACTTAGGTTTGTCTCCAAACCATAATTCATATGGTGTCATTTCAACGGATTTAGATGGTGCCCAATTTAAAGTGAATGCAGCTGTTTCCGGTGCATAACCCCAAAATGACAGTGGCAAGTCAGTCAGAGACATCATAGATCGCACCATATCCAATAAGGTACGATTACGACGTTCCGACACACAATTACGTTGTGGTTTTCCGGCACATGTGAGTTGTGAAATTATTCCACACTCTTTCATGTGTGTGCTAAACTCGTAACTTAGATACTCTCCTCCACGGTCAGACTGTAGAAATTTGATCTTTTTATTACGATGATTTTCCACTTCATTCTGAAATTTCTTGAACTTTTAAAAAGTTTCAGACTTGTGTTTCATTAAATAGATATACCCGTATCTACTCAAATCATCCGTGAAAGTAACAAAATAACGATATCCACCTCGCGCCGACACACTCATTGGTCCACACACATTAGTATGTATGATTTTCAATAGATCTATTGCCCGTTCCATTGAACCAGAAAACGGTGTTCTAGTCATCTTGCCCATAAGGCATGGCTCACATGTATCAAATGATTCAAAATCAAGTGATTCCAAAAGTCCATCAGAATGGAGTTCCTTCATGCGTTTAACACCAATATGACCAAGACGGCAGTGCCACATATATGCAGATATATCATTATCAAGTTTAATCTTTTTAGCATTAACATTATGAATATGCGTAATATTACTATCGAGATCCATCAGAAATAAACCATTCAACATAGGTGCATGACCATAGAAGATATCATTCTTATAAATCGAACAACCATTGTTTTCAGATTTAAAGGAATAACCACTTTGCATCAAACACAATCCAGATACAATGTTCATGCTCAGTGCAGGCACCAAATAACAATTATTTAGGTTTATAATTAATCCCGATGGCATATGGAGAGGTAGCGTCCCGACGGCGATCACATCAACTTTTGATCCATTGTCGACCCGCATCCTGAACTCATCCCTTTGCTAGTTGTCGCTTGTTCCACAGCCCCTGAATCGAGTTACATATATTAGCAACCGATTCTGTATCAAATACCCAGGTGCTACTGCGAGTACTAGTCTAGTACACATCAATAACACGTATATCACATATACCTTTGTTTTCCTTGCCGGACTTCTTGTCCGCCAAATAATTGGGGTAGTTGCGCTTCTAATGGCCAGTCCCCTTGTAATAGTAGCACTCGGTATCGGACTTAGGGCCAGCTCGGGGTTTCTTTTTCAGTAGCAAATGATTTGCCACCCTTCTTTCCCTTGTGCTTGCCTTTCTTGTCCTTCTTGAAACCGGTGGTCCTATTGATCATCAACACTTGATGTTCTTTCCTAATCTCCACTTCTGCAGTCTTAAGCATTGATAGAAGCTCGGGAAGAGTCTTCTTCATGCCCTGCATATTATAGTTCATCACGAAGCTCTTGTAGCTAGGTGGAAGAGATTGGATAACACGATGTATGCCCAAGTCAATGGGAATCGTTATTCCCAAGGACATAAGCTTATCGGCGTACCCAGACATTTTGAGTACATGCTCACTAACGGAGTTGTTCTCCTCCATCATGCAGCTAAAGAACTTTTCAGTAGCATTATAACTCTCTACGACATCATGGGTATCGAAAATCATTTTCAATTCTCCCATGGTATCAAAGGCATTGTCGTTTTCAAAACGCTTTCGAAGTTCTGGCTCTAGCCCATACGGTATGCCACAATGAACTAAGTTGTGGTCCTCCTAACGAGTCACATAGACATTCTTTTCCTCGTCAGGGGCATTCGGATCTGGTGGGGGTCCTAGCGGCACATCTAGCACATATTGCTTTTGTGCAGCAGTGAGGAGAATCCTCAAATTTATAGCTCAGTTGGTGAAGTTGCTACCAATCGTAGCAAGTTTCTCTTTCTCCATGAACACATTGAAATTAAAAGCAGGTGGTGCCATCTACAACAGAATTTGTAAAGTTTATTTAGACTAAGTTTATGATAGAGTGAGTTCAACTAATCCAAATTACTAATGAACTCCCACTCAAAAATGAAATCCCTCGTGTCCTTTTGGTGATTACATGAACCAAATCCACTACACCAAGTCCGATCATCACGTGAGTGGATGTAGCTTCAAAGGCGAGCATCTATATGGGCATCATATCAACTATATGACTCATGCTTAACCTTTCAGTCCATGTTCCGAGGCCATGTCTGTACATGCTAGGCTCGCCAAGTAAGAACCTTAGTATTCGCGTGTGTAAAACTGTCTTACACCCGTTCCTATGAAAGCGTAGATTCGAGTACACCCGATCATCACGTGATGTCTCGAAACACGATCCACATAATGGTGCATACTCAAGGAAGAACACAATTTTATCTGGATATCTAAATGAGGGATCATCTTACAATGCTATAGAAAGCGCCAAACTAGCAGTATAACATGCTAACATCTAATGTGTAAAGTGAGATGATATGGTCCATGCATTTGATCTCTATCACTTGCATCGTGGTATGATCTCTATCATTCCTTTGTGTGTAAGGCCAAAGTCTAAGGAACTTACACGTTGAGTGTGTGTTGTAAGAGTATCTATCATACATCTACTTACAACAATACCATATCAATACACTAGCCTAGCAACGATCTAAACTAGACGCCTTTAATTTATCAATTGCAAGTTTTACGTGGCTTAGGGCTTTCGGAGATAGAACCGTTCTCACCTACGAACATGAACCACAACGAGGATAACTAAGTTATTAGCAACTCGTTGTAAATCAGATATTGACTATAGTAGGAGAGACAGACACCCGCCAGCCACTTATGCAAAACAAGTTGCATGTCAGTCATGGAACCGGTCTCATGTACGATGACATGTAAGGTTGGTCCGGGCCGCTTCATCCCACTATGCCACCAATATCCAAAATACATAGAAGATGCAATAACATGATCATCATCGCCCACATATAAACATATGTGTACTACCCGTGCAAAGCACCTACGCATAGATCAGGCTCTGATACCACAGTTGGGTCCGCAGCATAGAAAACAAAAAAATTCCTACGATGAGAACTACACGCTAAGATCTATGTACTAGGTACAAAGCAACGGGTGGACATACATCCAACGAGAACTTACCCTCAAAGATAACGAGTTTTGTTGACGAGTAGGAACTCGTGGTTGATGTAGTCGTACACTTGCCGATCTCAAGATCGAGTGGAAGTCCGAGCGCCGCAACTCAGCAGCGCAACCGTACTCGCACACACGTTCAAGCCACCGGACAACCTCCACCTCCTCGCTCCAGCGATCCAGCAGAAGAAGCAACTCCTTCCAGACGAAATTCCAGCGGGAACATGTATCTCGCTAATCCGAGACCATGGGGGAATAATTCTAGAAGGGGAGAGAGATCCTTCACAAGGAGGTGTGAGGAATAAGTAGGAAGAGGGTGGCCTTTTATAGGAGGATGGGGGGGTACCCCCTCTCTCCATGGCCGGCGCATGGGGGGTGACCCCTCACCTCCCCCATTCATGTGGTGGTAACCCCTCCACATTAAAACGCCTCTTCACATTCCCCTTTAAAGTCCCTACTTTAAATGCATTAAAATTCTCCAAGTTTAATGCTCTCTCATTTAATAAAACTCTTTTATTAAATTTATTCAGAATTTTGTTAATTACTTTAATCAACAAACATTCACATATAGCCCCTTGCAATATTTCAATATCACATGCAGAACCACTTTCTGCAATTTCACCCGAAACAATTTCCGGTTTCTATCGAAACAATTCCTACGCTTTGCAATTCTTTCGTCTGAAACATATGTGCTCCAAAATGGTGTCCGGTAACTCTTAAGTGTGTCACCCTACGGTTCGCGAATAATGAAGACATGATTGAGACTCCTCTCAGATCAATAGTCAGAAGCGGGACCTGGAGATCCATATTGACTCCTGCATATTCAATGATGACTTCTGTGATCGTGAGAACCTTTAACGCTTGTAACTAAATCCCTTTGTCTCTTTATATAATACATGTCCGATATTCGTTCATCGGTATCCAAATACCTAGTTTGATCTCGTTACCGACATGCACTCTTTTCTCGTTCCCGTGATATAACATTCTAGTGATCACATCACTGCTTGCAAGCTATCTCAATGTCATATCACCGAGAGGTCCCATAGTATATCTATCCGTCATCGGGATTGACAAATTCCACTCTTGATCCATGAGCCTCAACATAACACCTTCGTAGTACTGAACCCATCTTTATAGTCACCCTGTTACGGTGTGACGTTTGATGTTATCAAGATACTCTTCAGGTGTTAGCAATTAACATGATCTCATGGTCTAAGGATAAAGATTACTTCGTATGATGTTATAGCAATATAAACATAATGACTTGATCGTAATGCTATACTTTGGATGAATGTTCATCACATCATTCCACCAATGGTGTGACCTTGTTATTAACAACATCCAATGTCCATGATCAGGAAACCTTGATCATCTTGTTAATCAACAAGCTAGTCTATAAGAGAGTCATAACTAGGAACCCTTTTTGTTTATTAAACACACATGTATTGATGTTTCCGATCAATACAATTCTAGCATGCAAAATAAACATCTATCATATATAAGGAATACATAATAACAACTTTATTATTGCCTCTCAGGGCATATTTCCTTCAAAAAATTGTGATGGTAAAGACTCAAGATAGTTAATGTTTTTCATGCAATATATTCATACTTAGTCTCACATAACTGAACTATGCAAATGTACTACAAGGTATTGAACCCTGGGGTTTAAAATGTAGTGACTTAAATTACAAGGTTCTTTAAAGTTGGTGACTTTTCCTATTCAAATTCTACTTATATCATAGTGTTTAGAATTACTATAGAGCAATCTTGGTTAAGTTATTAAGCATGAATAACAATCACTATAAAGAAATGAAAATATTCATTTACAAATAACTATCTTTAGTTTGTAGAAGGTTTAGTTTTATGGTTCTCAAAGTTTGGAATTTCCTTTATTTAAATTCCTCTAAAATTCTATCCATCACCATCCTACTTATTCCAAAGTAGGCATGTATCACTTCTTGAGCTAGTTGTTCATTACTTCCTTAGGTGTGGTTAATGTTTCGATAGAAGTTTATTATATAATGGTGTACATCCATTATCATTCATGTGGCCCAAGTGATCTCAATGCCCAGCAACATTTATTTAGGGTTTCTAATTCCACACTTATGGACCCTATAGGATACACTACCCTCAAGTTTATTAGGGAATGTTGCTAGGGATCAAGATATAAGGATTGATCCAGAATTTATAATCCTAAACAATATCTCAACCTAGAGTGAGCTATAAAGATTACTTCTTAATATGGTCTTGATTATTCCATGACACTAGGTTTTTATTAGGGTTTAAGATAATAGAGAAGACAAGGCTTTCATCCATAAACACTCATCTAGTTCTCTAATTATCTCTTGGAAACTTTATTTGACTAAGAGCTACTATTCTTTGGCTGCCTAAAAGTAGGAATTGATTCCACTGATAACTTAATTCTAGAGTTTTGGACAAAGAGGTAGACATAGGTCTTGTACTAGTTGATATGATCTTGGTTAAGGCTTCTAAAGAATTCCTATCCTCACACTTCACTAAGCTTGGATCATAGTTAAGGAATTACTTTCCTAAATAAGACAATCATCTCACTCCACCATATCCATCATCATATGATGACATGGTCATGCCACTTCAACAATACCCATTCACCATTCTTATCCTAGTATCAATATAACTTCCATTGCTAAACTACCCTTGATGAATCCATCAATGTAGCTACTTCTAACTCCATACATTAATTCCATCTTGCTACTGCTTCCAAAGGTTGCAAGACTACAATCCTCACTATATATAACAAGGGATATCAATCCTCTAGAAGAGGTATGGTATTATTCCCCATAAGACAAATTACACTTATATTAGCCTGGTTAAGCTACCATGACTTCCACTACTTCACTTCTCTTATGTTCTAAACTTCATCACACCATAGCCTGACTTCTCATGATCAAGCTAGGTGATTCATCTTACCAGGGTTTTGCCTAATTTGGTATACTCACAACTCTACTTCTACACCTAGTCATATATCCTCAAGTGACTTGAGAATAATGACCACCATCCTTTGATCATACTAAGCTTAGGCTTCTAATTGTCTTATCAACATCTATCAGCAACTACATAGTAGACTTGTACTAGTCTTTCTATAAGGCTTATCTGGTTAAGGAAGCTTACTTTAAGAGTATACCCTCCTGGCTTAACAAGATTTATTATTTGACATTCTACCATTTCTAGCTTTCTGATAACTTTTCAAGTATTAGCTAATTCTTAGGTTTAGATACTTCTTATAGTTAACTCATGAGTGAGTTAACTCCTCCAACATCCAATGGTTTGATCACCACTAAGGATATCATTCCATTGATGACGGAACAGTAACATATCTAGTTCCTTGTTCTTATTAATTTACTTAAGGCCTTTGGAAGGTCAATATAATAGGTCAAAGATAAGAGTAAATAAGTGCTAGGTCAAGAATTGATCACTCAACATTGATGATCAACCTGACACTAGGACTTGGTTAAATAGGAATGCCACCTACTAATATGGCAACAAAGATATGAGATGAATGGTCTTGGATCAACTTCCTTTTCTACTCTATTTGTGATAAGAGTTAATGTTAAAGAACTACCATGATAACCATGGGAGGAATAACTAAGGCAAACAAGCACTACAAGAAAAGTTTACTTCTGCAACGACTTGGCCCGACGGTCATCATAGAACGTGCGTCTTCCGCGACGAATTTCTTGGCTCGGCCGTGGCTGATGGAATTTTTTTTTGGTTTCACGGCCCTCTCCTACGATAGATCTACTAAAAACATGGAGGAAGCTCGACTAGCGCGTGGCAGAAGCAAGAATTTCGTTTCCTCGCGCGATGTTGACTCGCCAAAGTATTTTGAGGCATGTGGGTCCCAGACATCAGTGTCTCTAGCGGACCATACTTTTCGGTCGTGCCTCCCTGATTTGAACTCGATAACGTTGCTCGAGGCATCTGCCGTTTAGTCAGGATGCTAGGTCCCACATGTCAACCTCTCATTAAAAGGATCATGTGTATGATGTAATTTTTTCCTTCGCTCGCGCTACCCTATTCCGAAGTTGATAGCGCTGCTCGATGCATCTACCATCTAATCAACCTCCTGGGACCCACATGTCATCCTCTCATTAGAAGAAATGTGTGTATGATGGAATTTTTTCCTTCGCTGGCGCTACCTCGTTTCGAACTTGATAGTGTTGTTCGATGCATCTACCATTTAATCACGATGCTAGGCCCCACATGTCATCATCTCATTAGAAGAAACGTCTGTATGATGGATTGTTTACCCTCTATCGTGCCTTCATGTTCCGAACTTGATAGCTTTGCTCGCTGCATCAGCCGTTTATTCAGGCTGGTGGGTCCCTTATGTCAGCCTCACATTAGAAGAATCTTGGGTATGATGAAATGTTTTTCTTCTCTAGCGCTACCCTGTTCCGAACTAGATAGCGTTGCTCGATGAATCTGTCGTTTCATCATGCTGTTGAGTCCCCCATTTCAGCCTCTCATTACAAGATACATGTACATGCTGAACTTTTTTCTCGCTCGCGCCTCCCTGTTTCGAACTAGCTACATTGCTTGATGCAGCATCTGTATAAGGTCCTGCTGCTGGGTCCCACATATCAGCCTCTCTATAAATGTGATGTGTGTAGGATGGACTTTTTTTTGGCCATGTCCGCTATTTTGACCTTGGCAACTTACTAGGTCCCAAATGTCAGCCTTCTCTATGTAAGTATGTTGGAAAAAATGTAAAAGAACGACAGAGATTATACTATATATTATATATTTATATTGAAAAAACTAGGAATCTAACTCAAGACTTCAACAAATGGAAACCGCATGTGCTTCCACTATGCCAGAACCATCTATGCCACTACTGGAAAAGATTACATTTAGAAATGTTAAAATCACTTAAAATGAAAAGGCAGTGACCCTAACGACTTGGCATAAAAATTTGCTAAATGCTATGTACAAATACAACACGGGTAGGAGAAGCGTGTCCTATACTTTATCAGAATGGCACGGAAATACTAAATTAAGACGATTTTGGGCGATTATAAAAAATAACTTGGGTCCAATCTTGTTAACCAATGGGCTTCTTATCATGGGATCCTTAACGAAACTTCTTCAGTGTGGTTCATGCTTACAAAACCAAGTAACAATGTGTTAAGGGTTGGCGGCCCACGACCAACCTGAACCCGGAAGGATAAATTAGCGAGGTTGGGCCATAGTTGGGCAGAATATAGTACTATTTTCTAATAACCTCCTCACTAAAAATTCAATGTACTCAATATGTCGAGGGTCGGCAGTCCACCTGACCTGACAGGATAAATTTGCAAGGTTTTGGGCCAGTGTTGGGTCGAATGTGCAATCTTTTCACTAGGTCCTTAGTAAAAATTCAATGTAGTTCGTACCCCATCCTCAAAAAAAAAGTTGGTACCCTAAAAATTATATACTCTGCTCACCATGAAAGGCTAATTAAGGATTTTTTAAAACAAGAATATGGAAAGTTTTTTGTCCGAAGTGGGGTTGAAATATTCGTTTTCATAGGCTGAGTAGTAAAACTATATTGGACTGAAGGTCGATGGTCCACCTGACCTGACTGTACCTACGCCGGATCCAAAAGAATGAAGTTGGAAATGGAGAAAAGTGACCAATATTATGCCTTATTATACATAGCAAACATAGCAAGGAACTTGGGCAGCGTAGGATTCGAACATGGAAAGTACTGGAGGGAGTTTGACTGATTGACATAAAATCATGTCATATCAAGTCTTACAGGCGCAATTATCTTTTCAGCAAAGGATATATTTCTAGATGGTTTGGGTGGCTTTGAATCGGCCTAAGTGCCTAGTCGATTTGATATACTCAAAACCGTGTAATCATGCCATATAAATTGTTGGCGATAGACACACGGTGGCCTTGACTTGCCCAGCCGTAGACAGCTCGGGTAAGCACCAGCTTAAACTGATCACTCGAAGTTGTATGCTTCCGTACGATGAAATTAGTACATGCCGCAATTAGCGCCAACATGTGGCATTGTCATCATGCAAAAAGGCTCAGAATTCGCACATTTAGTTCACAGTTTCGAACACAATAATACAACTAGTTTGTACACTAGCACAGACAGTACAATGCCAGCACATCAGTGAAGGTAATATGCCCGAGAGGCAATAATAAAGTGGTTATTATCTTATTCCATGTTTATGATAAATGTTTATTTTTCATGCTATAGTTGTATTGATCGGAAACATCAATACATGCGTGTTTAATAAACAAAAAGGGTTCCTAGTTATGCCTCTCTTATAGACTAGCTTGTTGATTAACAAGATGATCAAGGTTTCCTGATCATGGACATTGGATGTTGTTAATAACAAGGTCACAGCATTTGTGAAATGATGTTCATGAACATTCATCCAAAGTATAGCATTATGATCAAGTCATTATGTTTATATTGCTATAACATCGTACGAAGTAATCTTTATCCTTAGACCATGAGATCATGTTAATTGCTAACACTGGAAGAGTATCTTGATAACATCAAACGTCACACCGTAACAGGGTGACTATAAAGATGGGTTCAGTGATACGAAGGTGTTTTGTTGAGGCTCATGGATCAAGAGTGGAATTTGTCAATCCCGATGTATATACTCTGGGCCCTCTCGGCGATATCACATTAAGATAGCTTGCAAGCAAGTGATGTGGTCACTAGAATGTTATATCACGGGAACGAGAAAAGAGTGCATGTCGACAACGAGATCAAACTAGGTATGGAGATACCGATGATCGAATCTCGGACATGTAATATATCACGAGACAAAGGGATTTAGTTACAAGCGTTAAAGGTTCTCACGATCACAGAAGTCATCATTGAATATGCAGGAGTCAATATGGATCTCCAGGTCCCGCTTCTGATTATTAATCTGAGAGGAGTCTCAATCATGTCTGCATTATTCGCGAACCGTAGGGTGACACACTTAAGAGTTACCAGACACCATTTTGGAGCACATATGTTTCAGAAGAAAGAATTGCAAAGCGCAGGAATTGTTTCGATAGAAACCAGAAATTGTTTCAGGTGAAATAGCAGAAAGTGGTTATGCATGTTATATTGAAATATTGCAAGGGGTTATATGTGAATGTTTGTTAATTAAAGTAATTAACAAAATTCTGAATAAATTTAATAAAAGAGTTTTATTAAATGAGAGAGCATTAAACTTGGAGAATTTTAATGCATTTAAAGTAGGAACTTTAAAGGGGAATGTGAAGAGGCATTTTAATGTGGAGGGGTTACCACCACATGAATGGGGGAGGTGAGGAGTCACCCCCCCCATGCACTGGCCATGAAGGAGGGGCACCCCCCTCCTCCTATAAAAGGCCACCCTCTTCCTCCTTCTTCCACACACCTCCTTGTGAAGGATCTCTCTCCCCCTCTAGAATTATTCCCCCATGGTCTCGGATTAGCGAGATACATGTTCCCGGTGGCATTTCGTTTGGAAGGAGTTGCTGCTTCTGCTGGATCGCTAGAGCGTGGAGGTGGAGGTTGTCCGGTGGCTTGAACGTGTGTGCAAGTATGGATGCGCTACTGAGTTGCGGCGCTCGGACTTCCTCATGATCTTGAGATCGGCAAGTGTACGACTACATCAACCACGAGTTCCTACTCGTTAACCAAACTCGTTGTCTTCGAGGTTAAGTTCTCGTTGGATGTATGTCCACCCGTTGCTTTGTACCTAGTAGATAGATCTTGGCATGTAGTTCTCATCGTAGGAAATTTTTGTTTCTATGCTGCGGACCCAACAATCAGAGCTTGACTTGTTCATGTCACATCAGAGCTTGACTTGTTCATTTCACATGTAGAAGAATGAGCAAGGATACATATTGTATTGAACAAGTAATTTCACGGTAGCGCCAAAAGTATGCCATGTATCAGAGACAATATGGGTCTTCGTAAACAATTTTTATTTTTTGGAAGGTGTGCATTAACTTGTTTTTTAGAATATCGGCATAATCATTTGCGTCTATCATCCTAGGGCATCTCGGCCTGCTTTGGCGTACCGAGCCAAGATCAATTACGGCCTAGTTAAGGCCTGTTTCGTGGACCTATAAGAAGCAGTGACCTATTTTCCCTGTTCGCTAAGAGGAAAGAAGGAATATTCCTCTCAAAACACAAAGCTGCACGAGGTGTGATGGTTAAAAAAAAAGCTGCACGAGTCGCGTATATACAAGCCAGTAACACTACTGAAAACTATAGTAAAAAATAACGCTACGAAATAAGCACCGCTACATGGATTATACCGTGGAAGGCAATACTAAATACAAAAGCATGGTATGGCTCATATAAACTGATTCAAGATGGCCACTAAAACCAGTGTACTAACAGTCAACTGTTGAACCATAATGCAAAAAAAGATGACACAATTATACACCAGAAAGATCCACAGCTCAATCTAGGGATGACACAACGAGCCTACAACACCTAAACTAGGCCTAAACCAAATTGTCGTCTGCCGCACATAGTTCCAACCATCTTTGGGAAGGCTGATAACTGCCACAGGCTCACCTTCAGTTGGCTGCAGGTAGCAGTGTTTAATATGAGGGAATTGTATACCGTGAAATCTCCTGTATATTGTGTACACATAGTTTTTCCTCGTGAATGGGAACAATGTGCCATCAGCATCCTTGCATCCGCGTTTCTTCATAATCTTGTCAATGATTAGATAATTGAGACCGAGAATCAGAGAGTTATCCCCCATGTTGTTAACCTGCCTCCAAACGATGACCCCACGAGAGGCAGGATATAGGCGTAGGTTAGTCCTGTTTTGAGCATGAGGAATGATTTCACCCTCTTCGCCATGGGCAACTCCCATGCCATACGTTGTAATTATGATCATCAAGCGTTCACCATCAGTCGATGAAGCGAGGAACCACATGCCTGGCCGATCATTCAGAATAGGTGCTGGGATTACAAACGGAAGCTCCTTGTTTGCTGCAACATCCGAATTCGAGACAAAAAGTGCATTACTGGCATACATATTCTAACACCAGCATTCTTCATTGTTCATGCTAACAGTGTGAATAGGAAAATCCTGACAATAATATTACTCAATAAATTAACAACATTAGGAATTGCATTTCTTACTCTATTATTCCGAATATTTGGATTTCTTGCTTATCTTAGTTTCCTAGTTGTTGTAAGTTTCAAAAGAGGAAGCGCCACTTTTTATTGATATAGAGGCATGTCCACTTGAATCCTATAGGATTAGATGCCTATAGTATTTTGGATCAAGTGGTGTTTGATTGCACAGGAAAACCAAAGGAATTGTACAAAGAGTTTGGAGTGGATGGAAATTTTTCTCCAAAATAGAGTGCAAAGGCCTTTGAAGGAATTTGTAAGGATTATACTCTTTTGAATCATACAACATTTAATAGAAAAAAATCCTAACAATCCAAATCCTACAAAAATCCTACACAATTCCTCTGAATCCCAAGGCAAAATCCAAAAAGGAAAGATCCGTGTCCTACAAAAATCCTATGTGGTTCCTACAATCCGAGGAGGGCCTAAAAGTACAAACAGATAAAGAAACCCAGCTTCATTGTGTTGCGCTCACAATTGAGATGCTGGTTAATAATACCTTTCATATTCTGACAATGAATGAACTTACTAGTGCAGGGACGCCGTCATACACTATATTTTTGGACGGCATATTACTGGTACTAATTCATTACTGGCAATGGTTCATGCATTTTTTAGGACATAAAGCGTGTCCTCATTCAGTCATATGAAAGGTAAAACATAAACAAGGTTGTTAAAGAACAACTTCACTAAATCACTCACGATGTATCATCATGGAACAAGAATTACCTTCCGATGTGGGATCCCAGCAGTAGGTGCAGCCTTGCCTTGGGACCGCAAAAATGAGGCCACCGTGTTCAATGGCAGCATATTACTGTCGTCTTCCATGGCCTGAATGCTCCAGACATCTCCAAACTTGGCTACCGCCTTCTAGGTAGGTGATTTCACCATCGAACAACACGAGGAGCTTATAGTTTGTGTAACCCTAGCTTCTGTGGGCACTCTACATATTACGATCTTCAATAGCTCAAGTGATCCATCCCACGACTTACTGAACTTTTCTCCATACCTGCGGATTCGCCAAAAAAAACTTTTGAAATATGAATGAGTTCAGAAATGACTACATGTAACTGGGGGAAACTTGGCTGGCTAGTAGCATTACTTGTTATATACTGGATGTGAGGCAGCCTAAATGCCACAAGTATCCATCGATGGAAGGTTGATTACTCGATAGGTGTAGATGTTCGCTAGGCACCAGTCCCCATGCTGGTCTAGGCGGAAAGCCAGTCGCCGTTCATGCCAACCCAGAATTTTCGTGCATGAAGGGCAGGATGGCGGTGCGCCGAGGATGGTCGAGGGGCACCACATCGTACACCATGTCATGCAGATGATGTACCGTCGTACCGTCATACTGCTCATCGAACCAATAAGCAGGTTGAGGCATCAGTAGGCAGGGTTCATTCCAATGGTGAAAAGTCCATTTTGTACCTTCGTTGTTGGCGATAGGATCGTATAGCAGCTTGTAGCATGTGGCTAGCCTGACGGTGCTGGAAATTTCCAGACGCTGAACGATGAGGTCGACATAGTCCGCGCTGATGTTCGAATCGGCCATCATAGCCGAATGGATTTAGGCGGATGCCAAGTGTGGCTGGGGTTTTATGCAGTAGCTGGGGAGCGTTAGGAATGGGTGAGAAGATAGCATAGGGGAGATCATGGGCAGAGTGGGGACTGAGGAAGAAGATGGAGAGGCAAAGAAAAAACAAGGGAGGAGATTTTACTTGCTTGCTCTGTCTAGTCAACAACAACATCGAGGACATGGCCTCCCAGACTTCACTGTATTTTAGACTAGTAATTTGACAATACTCCTACTTACTACTAGTAATTTGACAATACTCCTACTTACTACTACGTATCAGAGGTGCAGTATTGTCTAGTCACATCAGTTTGACCAGATGTTTTTCTTTTTATAGCTTTCATTTCAACATAGTGTAGTATTTTCAACGGAAAATAGGAGGACGAACTACTAGTAGTAGTAGCCTCGACATGGACACATGTACTTTCATCTTGTTCCCCTACATGCAGAACTCATAGCACAGAACCGAAAATATATACACCGCATATAATGCACAATACGGGTGTGTCCATGGTATTTTTGGCATGTTGCATGTGTTGATATATGTTCTAGTACAAGGTACATGGAATTACACGTGTACAGATGCAACCGCGCAGCAAAATGAGAGACGTGCATGGACACCAGATTTCGCTCAAGTCAGGCAACGTGCATGACTCTATGTGGCTCTAATTCACTGACATGTGGGCCCTATTTAGGTCAGCCCTACCTGCCAATGAGAATCTACATGCACCATGCGCTTGGAGCCACTGGGTACATCCACGACGGAAATTACAATTTGCAACTAGTTACACCGGCAACAAGCTGTTGCATGTGGCACTTCCAAGTTTTCAGAAAATGTGAAATAATTCATGAACATAGATCATAATTATATAGTTCATCTATAAATTTCCATCCCAAAAATATTACTAGTACATGGCCTAGCCACCACAAAATAAACAAATGAACACAAGATATTGTTCGCTTAGGTTTTTTCTTTTTCATTCACATAGGTCACATAAGATCTTATTGTGGGACCGAATATTATAGATGCACAAGATACAACATAGCCAATTTTTCGGATTTATTTCACATTTTTTGAGAACTCGAAAGTGCAACAAATAATAAAGGGGTGTGGGTGCAACGAGTTGCAGAAATTCAACCCACACTGACTAAAACTATGGCTTGCATACATAAGGAGTTTGATCAATTCGCAGGCCTTGCACTACATTGTGGCGAAATGAGTGCTAGAGTACATCAAGTTAACGACTGAGGCCATATGATACAAATAAGGCAAAGGAAATAATTCAAGATACACAAATCCCTATTCCATATGATCCCCCTTGAACCATTAATTATGCCGGTTCCAATCCTTCGCATTGGCCAAGCTTGGGACGAACCACAACGGAGTTTGCCGCCAATTCCAGCCAATGTTGGTTGAGAAACCAACAACGGCGTCTTGAGCATTCATACTTAAGCGGTATATTTCAGGATGAATATTAAATTTACCGAGACTATCTGCATGTGGTGAGGTGTATACATAGTTGCTCCTCATTAGATCTCCAGGGCCAAGTCCTGCCACACTAACTGGAATGTTAATTGGATAGTTCAATCCAAGGAAGATAGAAAATGCTCCAAAGTCTAAAACCCCCCGCCATTGCCTTGGTGGAAGTAACCTACTAGTGTCCATCAAGAACACATGGCAGCAAAACCTAGTAGAATAGCTGTGAATATTGCGGCCGTGATGATAACCAACATTTTCAGCCATAGGATAACCACCATAAGTAGTGTCATACCGCATAGCACTAACACCCATAGTATTGATCAGAATAAGGCTACCACCATCAGGAGATCTTGCTAACCACCACATATCAGGACTGTACTCACGATTACCGTCTAATTCAGGTGGCACCGGAAGACGCACATGACCTTGCAAGGAAAGCACATTCAGAGGTCAGTTGAGCAAAATTTGAATGATGAAGCTTGAAAATTTAAGGATGGAAATTTTACCCCATGCCCGAGGATCCCATGCATAAACATTGCCAATCTGAGTTACAACATAGACAAATGCTTTGTGGATAATTGCATCAAGGTAGCTGAACGGTTCTCAAGAACCATCCACATACCATGAGAACAATCAAGGAAGGCAAGTACCATGTCGAAGATGGCCAGGACAAAGAAATCCTTATAGTTCCCAGCAGCTGTGGGAACTCGGCAAATGTCTATCTTCAGTA